>CM059819.1:66214929-68614929 GCA_030435695.1 Brachymystax lenok tsinlingensis | reverse complement strand
AGTCTAATCATTTATCCGCGGAGCTAAAACCCTCTGGTGACACAGAAAGGTAAAGTTGTGTATCGTCTGCGTAGCAGTGAAAATCAATGCTGTGCTTTCTGAGAATGCTGCCAAGGAGTAACATATGGAAACTGAGCAGTACCGGATCCAAAATGGAACCTTGTGGAACGCCACAAGTGATATGTATTATCTGAGTTATGTTAAAAACAAAATAAAAAATAAAGACTTTTGACCTAAACCAGACCTTTTGGTCCTAAACCAATTTAGAACTGGACTGGAGAGGCCAACCCACCTCTCCAGTCTGTCCAGAAGGACATCATGGTCAACAGTGTCGAATGCAGCACTTAAATCTAAGAGTACAAGGACAGAGAGCTGTTTGGCATCTGTGTTGGCTCTAAGATAATTTACCACTTTAACTAAGGCGGTCTCTGTGCTGTGGTGGGCACAAAAACCAGTTTGAATTTTTCAAAAAAATAATTTAGTGGTTTAAAAAAAAACAATTTCTCCAGAATTTTGCTTAAGAATGGAAGGTTGGAGATTGGCCGATAATTGCTATGAGCTGAAGAATCTAGATTACTGTTCTTCAGAAGGGGTTTCACTATAGCAGTTTTTAGTGCAGTGGGGAAAATCCCTGTGAGCAGGGAGTGCTTAACAACAGCTTGCACTTCTTCAGATATGCAATTAAAAACTGTTTTGAAGAAGGTGGTGGAGATGGGATCGAGAAGGCAGGTAGAAAGCTTAAATTGAGATATCACTTTCCTGAGCATGTCTGTCAACCAGGAAAAATTTATCCATAGTGCCTTTGCGTGGCAGGCTACGGCACATATCAAACTTCTCATCAGGTCTTGCTTGACCGATACCCAGTCGAATGTTAGTTATCTCTGAAATATGCCGCAAACTCATAACATTTAGATGCGGAAGAAAGTTCACATAGGTTTGCAAGGGTAGCATTTATCAGGCATTAAAGTTATGAACTAAATCACCACAAGAGGCAGGTAGAATAGGTGTTGGAGTATTGTTCATACACTCAAAATCTGTAGCAACTTCAGAGGTAAGATAGCATTTCTTAATGCGTTCACTATTAACCTGTGCTATGGGCAATAAGGTAGTAAAAAATACACAGTGGTGATCAGATAAAGCAACATCAACAATAGAGGATATGTCAATAGAAAGGCCCTTGGTCATAACCATGTCCAGAGTATGGCCGCTGTAACATTTTGGATGAATTCCATAGAACTCAAAAGAGTCATGAATTCAATGGCCTTGGAGTCCGTCTCTTTGTCAAAATTAATATAAAAAATTATGATTTTTATCATCTTGTCTATTGTCCTCAGATAAATCAGTAAAGAAAGTGGGGCAGTGCTTTCGTGGCCTATACAAGGTTATGGCCCGCACTGGTGGCTGACATTTAAACAGTATAGCATGCTGCTCAAAAGATCCAAAGTCGCCAAACGAAATGTCCTTACAGTTGAGAGCATTAGTAACAATAGAGGCTGTCCCCCCACCCTTTTTCCCTTTTCTGATGAGTATGAAAAGCTGTAGCCCGGGGGGGAGGCTTCAATAAGAGCGGCACTACACGTCTGATGACAGCCATGAAACATGCCATCAACTTTGCGCTAAGCAATGTGGTCCTTCACGAGAAAGGTTTTACTTGTGATTACTCTAACATTTAAAAAGCGCCATATTCAATGAGTGTAGGCCACTCTGCCCCTGGGGCATCTGCCTCGAGGTAACCAGTGGGCTAGCACTACTAGCGTTAGCCTGCTCCGTTTTCATTATGGCTAGCAGCTAACTGCTATTTAACAGGAATCCGGGACACAAACTTGCGGTCCCAGCCGTAAATGTTGAGCGCATCGCGGAATCCGTAGCAATAAACTTTAGTTATGATTAACAAAATATATAAACAATTTCAAAGATTTTACTGAGTTACAGTTCATATAAGGAAATCAGTCAATTTAAAACTAATTAGGCCCTAATCCATGGATTTAACATAACTTCAAATACAGATATGCATCGGTTGGTCACAGATAGGTGCGTGGATCAGAAAACCAGTCAGTATCTGGTTTGCCTCATGGAGTGCAACACATCTCCTTCGCATAGAGCTGATCAGGCTGTTGATTGTGGAATGTCCTCCCACTCATCTTCAATGGCTGTGCGAAGTTGCTGGATTTTGGCGGGAACTGAAACACGCCGTTGTATACGACGACCCAGAGTGTCCCAAACATGTTCAATTTGTGACATGTCTGATAAGTATGCAGGCAATGGAAGAACTAGGAAATGTTCAGCTTTCAGGAATTGTGTACAGATCCTTGCGAAATGGGGTCATGCATTATCATGCTGAAACGTGATGGCGGAAGATGAATGGCACAACAATGGGCCTCAGGATCTCCTCACGGTATCTCTGTGCTTTCAAATTGCCATCGATAAAATCCAATTGTGTTCATTGCCTGTAGTTTATGCCTGCCCATACCATAACCCCACTGCCACCATGGGGCACTAGTTGACATCAGAAAACCACTCGCCCATATGACGCCATCGGACCGGTACAGTTGAAACCTGGATCTAGCCGTGACAAGCACACATCTCCAGCGTGCCAGTGGCCATCAAAGGTGAGCATTTGCCCACTGAAGTTGGTTACAACACCGAACTGCAGGCAGGTCAAGATCCTGGTGAGGACGACGAGCACGCAGATGAGCTTCCCTGAGATGGTTTCTGACAGTTTGTGCAGAAATTCTTCGGTTGTGCAAATCCACTGTTTCATCAGCTGTCCGGGTGAATGGTCTCAGACGATTCCGCAGGTGAAGCCGCCGGGATGTGGAGGTCCTGGGCTGGCACGGTTACACGTGGTCTGCAGTTGTGAAGCCGGTTGGATGTACTGGCAAATTCTCTAAAATGACGCTGGAGGCAGCTTATGGTAGAGAAATTAACATTCGATTCTCTGACAACAGCTCTGGTGGACATTTCTGCAGTCAGAATGCCAATTGCACACTCCCTCAAAAATTGCGACATCTGTGGCATTGTGTTGTGTGACAAAACTGCACATGGCCTAATATTGTCCCCATCACAAGGGGCACCTGTATAATGATCATGCTGTTTAATCAGCTTCTTGATATGCTGCACCTGTCAAGTGGATGGATTATTTTAGCAGAGGAGAAATGCTCACTAAAAGGGATGTAAACCAATTTGTCCTTTCTGTGCGTATGGTAAATGTTGGGGATCTTTTATTTCAGCTCATGATACATGGGACCAACACTTTACATGTTGCGTTCATATTTTTGTTCAGTGTAGTTATTTTTATAGTGCAGGTGTTTACTTACGTCCAGTATAGGGCCGTTACAGTAGTGGCAGCGTGGGGAGAACAGGTTGTGGTAGTCCATCTCACAGTAGGGCGCTCCGTCACGCTCAAAGAAGTTTCTGGAGCCTATCTCCTCCTGACAGTGTGTGCACACAAAGTGCTCTGGGTGCCACGTGCGCCCCATGGCAGTAACCACCTGGACAAACAGAGACAGTATATTTACATTTACCATGCCAACAAAGCTCTGCAAATCAATTGAAAGTAACTTGAAGTTAAAGCAAGACCATGGTCTTAGAAAGGCCACCAGAGCCTGATCTATGGCCCACCCAAGCCCCTCACCTGTCCCACGATGGGTTTACAGCAGGCCCCACACATTCCCTTGGCCACAGTCTGCACACCCAGTTTATGGAGGTCAGACTGCAGACTGCCGAGCATGTTATCCAGCTTGTTGACCTGTGTTGGGGGGCCTCCAGGGCCACCTTTCCCCTGGGCCATGATCTGTCAAAAGATGGAGAGTGAGAGGACGGACACCAGAGCACAGTGCATTCTCTCATAAAAATACATCTGAACAAATAACTAAACTGTGGGTGAACTAAAGGAAACTGAAGCCAGTGAGAAATAGAAGGATTTCCACCATATTAGAAAAAGAAAGGTAGAGAGATCCATGCCTGCATTGGAGGAAATATTGGGTCGTATTCTGTTTGACAGCCAATGGACACCAGGGCCTTGGGGGGAGGTGGTGGTGGTGCAGGCTGGACTGGTGGAGGGGGCACTGGAGCTGGGGGAGCAGGTGGAGGGGACTCTGGCTTGGGGGCAGGGGGCTGCGGTAATAGGGCCGGTGGGGGTTGTACCAGCTGAGGTGGGGGAGGGATGGGTTCCTGGGGTGGAGGAAGTTGAGGAGGGGGACAGGGGGGAGGGGGAGGAGGTAGAGGAACAGGGGTCTGCTTAACAGGTGGGGGTCTCCTGGGTTCTTCTATAATAGGAGGGTGACGAGGGGCTGGGGGAGACTGGGGTGGGGAAATGACCCTCCTCTGAGGTATAGGTGACTCTGAGGGAATAATGATCTGAGGAGAAGAGACAGACGATGACAATCAGAGAGTGAGAGAGAAAATTAAAGGTAAAGAACAGAAAGTGAAACTTGAGAAGGTAAAAAAAAAACTGTCTGGGATGGTGTGATCTTGTTGTAATCGTATCCAGGCCAACCTTGTCCACCTCATTCGCAGCCCCATCGCCACGAAAACGCTGTGGCTTGGACATGACGATGACGCCCTCAGTGAGCCAATCGTCCGGCTGCTTGCGCCGGCGGTCAGCCAATCGGCCAATCCCCAGCTTCCCCTGCAGCTCTTCTATGAGGCGATCCTGTGAGCTGCTCTTGTTGACGATGATGGGGCCCATCCGCCCCCTCCGGGGGTGACCCTCTCGGTACATGGGGTGCACGTTGGGGGTCTCCTTGGTGCGCCTAATCACGGACTTAAGCTAGAAGAAGAATGAGCATCAGGACTCCAGTTACAATACCACAGGCCAGGTGAGTAGTTCAGATCAGAGGAAGCAGTCCATTCAGATGAAGCACCATTCCAGTTCACTCAAAGCCAAAGGCAGCCATCTCCCCAAGAGTATCTAGCAGCGGTGGGTAAAGGCATGTCCAAAGGAATGTGTCAGTGAGCTCAGTCACACTCCATGCGGTCTTCATGCTCAGACCTAATCTCACCTCCCACCAATCACACAGTCCCATATGTTCTCTAACCGTTAAGCAGAACATAGTTGTGCAAGATGGGGGCATCATGCTGATGCAACAAGTGAGGTAGTCATAGGATGCAGTCACAACTCAAATTGTTTGGTTTTAACAAGACATGCCAACAAAGGTCACAGCCAGGCAGTACTTCTGAGCGATTAGTGCTTTTTCAAGTCGGTTCGATCATTAAAAAATAATCGGTCTTGATTATTAACGGACAAGTAGGCGGAGGCGCAATAGATTATTGTCATTGTAGTTAATTACCAGATATTCTGCGCTAAACTATGTAGAATATTGGCCTGTTGGAAACTACAACTCCCTACTACATAACACAGTTCGGGTTTGATCTGATTCATCTCTAGAGAAACTGGGCCTCGAGCTCACAAAAAATGAAAACGGAATTCAAACTTAACAGACATTGGTCAATTAGTTGTAAAAACAAACTAACAAATAATCGGCATTTCGGGTTAATCGCTCAGCCCTACCAGGCAGTCAACAATAAGAGACTGCAGTAGCAGCAAACATCCAGGTGTGTAGATTGTAAGGACAGTATCTATATACACACACACACACACACACACACACACACACACACACACACACACACACACACACAATTTCTCAAACAGATGTTTTGGTATCAAACTAAGACATTTCTGCCATCTCAGAAAGATAGTTTTGAATGAATAACATTTAACTCTGTTGTTTCTATGCGTGTTAGTGCAGAACACTACAGTGTGGTGGTGAGAGCAGTCCCATACATGTCCAGATGCAGAGACCCTGTCCATGGTGGCAGGCTGCAGCAGAGGTAGGTCCATGGCAGCATCAGGAGTCCCAGGGCAGGAAGAGCCATCCAGGGACTCATCCATCCAGCTGGCCTCAGTCATTGGCGTCATGCTGCCATCTGTATAAGGTCTCTCTGTATAAGGAGTCATACTACCATCCAGTCCATCTTGGAGACACATGTTCAGCTCCACATCAGCCCAGTCCATGAGCTCCCTGTGCCCATCTATGTGTCCACTCATTACTGACCCATCCCGGGTAATTGTCCCCTCACGGATACTTGCCCCATCATGGGTACACCCGGTGGTGTCTGGCTGAACCTCCCTTCTGTCTAAGGGCATGATGAGCTCCTCATGTACCTCCTGCACCACTTCCCCCTTCAGCTGCAGTGCGTCAGTAGGGACTCTATTGTTCTCCATCTTGGTGAAACTCATGGCCAGCAGCTTATCCAGGGCTTCATCCAGAGAGGGCTCAGCTGCAGGGACTGGCTCCAGAACTCTCCTGGAGATCTTGGGGCTGGTGAGAGCTGGGGGAGAGGGAGACTTGGGAGACGTGACCAGATATGTTGAGGGGGCTTTAGAAGCAGTGAGAGGAGCGGTATGACTCTTGGTGACAGAAGCATGGAGAGGTGAAGGAGTCTTGGAGGTAGAGACAGAAACAGGACTAAGACTCTTGGTAGTGGTTGGAGTAGAGAAACATAGATCCATGTCAGTTAGGGGACTGGTGCTCTTGGGAAAAGTAGGGGGAGAGGGACTATGGTTATGGTCCAGGGTGACACTGGCTGAGTTCAGTGATGGTTTGGCAGCAGGGCTGGGGTACGTGCTAGGTGAAGGGTTGGAGTGGTTGAGGACTACCAGAGACTTCTGACGAGACGACAGCATGGTCGCAGAGACGGCGATGACAACTTTTGGTTCTGGGTCACTCTCTACAAATGGCAAAGGGCTCTGGGAGGTTACAGTAGCTGGGGGAGGGCTTGATAATGAGGGATTTGGAGGGGACACTGCCCCCCCTGAGTCCCCACTTTCCTCTTCTATGTGCAGCTCCCAGGCAGGTAGAGAGAAAAGAGGAGAGTCACAGGCAGGTTGAGAGAAGAGAGGAGAGCCACAGGCAGGTTGAGAGGGTGAGAGGGAGGAGGGGGCAGCTGCAGCAGGGGAGGAGCAGGTACGTGGAGGAGGATGGACCTCCAGAATGATGCTGGGGGAGGTTCCTGCCTGATCAAGCTGAAGGTCAGAGTTCATAGACCCCAAGGAGCCGAGGACAGGCTAGAGGACAGGACAGGCAGGAGAGAGGAAAGGGACACCACAAGAAGAGGAAGATATTAAAGAGAAATAATCAGATTAGAAAATAGATATAGAATTAAAAGGAATCTACTAAAGGATTTTTCATGAGGTGATAAGAGGACAAGCGTAAGACATACACACACACCTTGAAGTCGGAAAGGGAGGCCATGAGCTCATCAAGTTCGCGTGTGGCACAGGAAGCTGACATTCTGGCCTGCTGCTGAGAGGAAGAATCCAACTCATTGTGAAGGACAGAGGGGCTGCGGATGCAGAATACACAAACAAAAAATGATTACACACACAAACAATGACCTCCTAAAACGAGTCATTTTTAATTTCATCCTAATATGTGATCAGATGGAGCACCCAAACCCAGGCTACAGTAGATTATTAACATGATCTCATTGCTAGCTAGCTTGTATCCTATAATTCAAGGTGATGACAAACTCCTTGTCCATCGGTGATTTTTGAATAGGAGCAACTGCCAATCTGCTTACCTGGGAGTGGGTACAGAGCCCTCCAGCTCATCCAGCAGACTCTCCACAGTGGGCCTGCCCTCCTCCACCGCCTGGGTCCCGTTCCGTTTGGTCTTCTCCTGAGACTGAGGGCTCACCATAATGTCAGGGGAACCCCCGTTCTCCTGCACATAGTGGGTTATGCTGCAGGATGGCAGGGGTGGGGCTGTTTCCTCTGTGGGTAGAAAGGACAGTGGGGCATGATACCTCTGATATCATCACAGTATTATGCAGTAAACACATACTGCAAAGACAAGACCACCTATGGCAGAGAATTACAGAGATAAGTTCCACTTAGGTAACAAACACCAAAACCTAGCGAAAAATGATGTAGGATGTGTTTAGCTGACTGTGTACCTGTGGTGGGGAAGGAGGGAGAGTTCTGCTGGACAGCGTTGAGCTCCAGGAGTAGCCTGTCCAGCTCTGACAAGTTACTGCCCAGAACTGAGCTCATGGCAGCCACAGACTGGTCAGCAGACTTCTGTTTGTTGGGGAAACTGACAGAGGCAGAGAGACAATGGTTGTCAATTGTGGTTGAGTATAAAACAGTGACAGACGGTATAGTAGCCTCCCAGTGGGGGTCCCTTTCTATAGATCTGTTCCTACGACCCTCCTGCCTACCTGTAGACGTGGTCCTCTTCAATGTGGGACAGGGGCGGGCTGCTACTGTCCCTGGACCATAAGCTCTTCGGAGCTGAACCCAAGGACTGCAGAGGAGAACATTCACTAAGTTTAGTAGTGAAAAGCCATTTAATGAATGATGAGTCTGAGTTGTGGTTCTGAGGTACAGTATGACTGACCTGTTGGGAGGAGTGGTGGGAGTCCAGGGAGTCTATCACAGAGCCATTCAGAGCCTCAGCTGAGGAAGGGGGCGGCACCGGGGGAGGGACTGACACATCCTGGTAGGAGTTCCCTCCAGTGGGGAAGGAGTAGGGGGTCTCCTCAGACAGGAACACAGGATGCTTGGAGATGTGGGACGTCGTGGATTCCAGGTCCGCCAACAAAGCGTCTGAGAAGGAAAGAGATACCTCTATTGTTACACAGCATACGCTCAGTCAAACATTACAGACAGAAATACACAAACCAAGGCTGCCACTGTATCATCAATACAATTTTTTTTTAAGATTGAGGGTGTACATTTGTTTCCCCTCTTTCTGGAGTAAATCATTCACAGAAGACCAAGACGACTTCTATTCTTAGCATCAATGTGAATTGTTTGAATTACAATGACAGATGTAGTTATTTATTTTGCCTCCATTAGACTGAAAATAATTCAAAGCACCCAGCATAAGGGCCTCTCCGGCTAGAGTCTACTGAGCGGCGGGTGTCCGTAAACTAACAATGCCAATGCGTGCGTGTCAGCCTCCTCACTCCAACCTCTTGTAACTCAGCCTCCTCACTCCAAAAAAAGCCTTCTCCCAAGGCCCCCCCTCCACCAGGAGCCAAGTTTAGGCCTCGTCATCATCACAGCTCGACACGGACACACAAAGTCCCAGTGTCATTTCTAAACCCACTACAATCTGGTTAACATCTCCCCTGAAACCCCCAACTTTCTCGGTCCATCAATCTTTTCATCAGGCCTTAAAAATATATTGCTGCTGTCAGTAAGTACCTGGCTATCAGTCTTTGCTTGTCCATTGTTCCTTCCGTCCGTTTGTCTTCCTAACAGAAAAACGCCTTTCTTAACCTGTTGCTCTTTTCAAAAGGCTTTGTGTGAATGTGGACATCAGACAGACTCAGAAAGACATCCATCATATACATCTCCTCCAGGGCTATCCTGTGTACAGCATTAGTGTCCCCTGGAACACCAGAACAAAATAGACCGTTACACCACCCACTCCATCCATCCTCAGTCAGTCAAGCATAGCCTGTTACAATGTTCCTGTTCACACTGGATGGTGTCAAAGGGAATCCTTATAGTCAACTCCATATAACAGAACCAAGTCAATTCAAAAGCCGCCCCATAAGACTAGTTTCTATGAATCATATGAGCCAATTTACATAAATAAGCTTCAAACTAAGAGAACATTAAAATGGCTAAACTAAATTATACAATAAATGAACAGTCTGTAAGATGCCAACATTACTACAACTTCATGAGGTGAACAACAAAGACAAATTATTTTTTACAGACCACAGTCCAAAAGTCCCACTTCAGTCATACACAAAAAAAACAGACACAAAATGAAGATGACATAAAGTTAACAGAATATTCAAGCTTTTCTGGGTAAAATGCCCCCTCCTCCTGATATGCCACCTGACAGATCCAGTACCCAGAAGTGTGTGCAACTGTGTATGCAGCCAGAGAGGGGCTGAGATGGACAGAGAGGACTAGCTAGTGTTCTGTCTGAGGGTGTGGTTGGGAGGCAGGGGGGACAGAGACATAATGGACATTAACCCCTACAATATTTTTAATTATTGATTTAACTAGGCAAGTTTAAGAACAAATTCTTATTTACAATGATGGCCTACCCCGGTCAAACCTGGACGACGCTGGGCCAATTGTGCGCTGCCCCTCCTCCAACTCACTTCAGGGATACCTTTCTCGCTCATAAATATCAAGTCTGTCTTCTTCTGTAAACAGTCTGAAGTTTTTAGCTCTATTTTCAAAAATAATTGCCAGAAGGATTTTCTAAATTGCCATCAGCTAGACGTCAACGACATCTCTATTGTTCATCTTTAACAACTTTATTTAAAATAGGAACTACTTTACAATTGTTCTGTGGGAACAGAGCTTTCAGTTGAACCTATTCACTACCACAGAGCTTTCAGTTGAACCTATTCACTACCAGAGCTTTCAGTTGAACCTATTCCCTACCACAGTGCTTTCAGTTGAACCTATTCCCTACCACAGTGCTTTCAGTTGAACCTATTCCCTACCACAGTGCTTTCAGTTGAACCTATTCACTACCACAGTGCTTTCAGTTGAACCTATTCACTACCACAGTGCTTTCAGTTGAACCTATTCCCTACCACAGTACTTCCCCCACTGTTCATTCAGACCGGAGACCCCAACCAGTAGCTAGGTGTTTACGTCATGTAGTTAAACCACATGGGCGCTAAATCTATTTAAAGCTGTAAGTTCAGCAAGTAAGTCTGCTCAAAATAAGCTGCACCTGGTGCTGACATGCTGAACAAGGTCTTACTAAAGTTGACGTCATCACTCTTACAATAAAGCCCAATGAAAAAAAAATAAGAAAATAACTGGTCATCTCCTTATCCGGTCATTCACTTTGGAATTGATATCTTACACATTATGGTGTGGTTTCCCAATAAAAGTTCATTCTGAAACAAAATCGCACATGGCTAACCAGGTATGATAGAGTACACAGAAGAACTTCATGACCTTACTCCTGGCAGTAACGAAGAGTAGAGACACCGCCAAGTTCCTCAGTATCCGTTGCCAGACTGGGATCTCTATTCTCCGACTAGACTACCCCCCGTTGCTACTACATCGGTGACACTGGCCAACCCCTGTGGTACTGATCAGTCACAGATCTCAGTCCACATCTGATTAAGTGTTTCAGGCAACATATAGACTACTGTCAAGGGTATAGCTAGTTCGATGACATACAGCAAAAGCTGCTACCCACCTTCATTGTAAAGGAATTGTTTGTTAACAAACTAAAGAACAATGAGTAGAGGATATTTCAAATCATAGCTAGAGGTCTGCCGCAATACACTTTCCTGTAGTGCTTTAGGCCAGGGCTACAATGACATTCGTCTTTACTGGAGTGTAAAAGTGGAAATGCCACTGGAATATATTTTGTGTTGATTGTCCCTCCAGTGGGAGGCAGCAATGAGTCTGACACAGAGATTAACTGCAAAATGGTCTGTGGCCTGAGTTGGTCTGGGGGGAGTTAGTGGCATTAAGAATGGAAAGAAGTACTGTAAGGGGTGGGGGTAAAGGCTATGAGATGGGTAAAATCCAATCATTTTCAGACAAAATCCTGACTACTTTAAATATATATGTATATAAATAAATAACTGTTCATTTCTATGGGAAACATTTATTCTGCCATTTGGGGATTCTAAGCAGGGCTAAATGCCAGAGAGATCAGTTCATTCAACGTTTATTGCAGCTTCTATGACCTAAATAGATTTGCAATACATTCCTGTCCTGCCTTTTCATTGAAAGCATCTTAACATAAAGTCAATGTTCAAACATAGGCCAACAGACTTGTGTTGTGTGCATACTGTATGTGCATTCTTTGGGTGGTGAGGTACATGTAGATTCTTGCCTCTGTCCATAGCCCCCCTCCTCCTAACCGTACCAAAGCCCTGCAGTCTTTATCTGATAGGTGGGAAGGTACATGGAGAATTCCACACATTCCACTGTCCGCTCTGAGAGTGAAAGCAGCCAGGGAAACAGAGAGGAGGGTGGCAGAGGAGAGGCATGAGTGGAGGCCAAGAATGGAATAGAGGGATGATTTGGTTTACCCAGGGACTATAAATATCAGTAATATGTAACCTACATGAAATTAACAAATATTAAGATAAAACACAGAATACAATGTTTTGTAATATAGGCTATAATTGGCAAGACAGAAACCATCAGTCAATCAGTTGCACTATGACTAGGTTCCAGATGAGAGAGGAATGCAGAAAAAGGAAATGCAGAAAGTTAGTTTCAAAACAATCAAAGTACTACTCTATAATTAGATAACAGGGCCATCAAAAAAGTACCACATACTTTAAATTCAAGGAGAACAGAGATGTCAATTTTTATTACCCATGGCAGGCCCAGAGTGCCATGCTTCCCAGGTTAACAGGCGGGCAGGCAGGCAGGCAAGCTAATCTTTCCCACATCTTTAACACATTGGATACAGTGATGGGCCCCCAGGGTCCACAACTCACCTGTTTATAGCTGGGGGCAGAGAGCAGAACTGGCCACAGCCCCACATAGAAAGTAACACTATCCGGCCTTCCCAACATGATATTTATATCAATCAGGAGAGACAGGGGCCAGAGAGGGGTGGAGAGAGAAATACCACAGAGGAGAATAGCAGATAGGGAAGGGGGAGAGGGAGTATACAGCACAGAGAGAGAAGGGTGAACAGTGAGTGTAAAGACATACTGAAGGGAGTACAGACACAGTGACAGAGAGGGAGTGGCGTGGTGTCTCAGAGAAAGACAGAAAGATTGTGAAGCAAGATGGGGTCAATGGCTTCAAAATAATCCCCACCAAAAATACCCGCCCTAGCAGCCCCATATCCGAAAGGTGACACTCCCCTGAAGAGAGCGCTGGACCAAAATAAAAGCACTTCCCCACAGGCCAGTAAATCAAATGACAGGGGAAAGTCTAAAAGACCATTTTGACACAGTCACACTTAGACATTGAGAACACACTTGCACCAATAGATGAGTGAGAGAGCTAGCGGCTACCATGAGTTTGTGTGTTGGAGGGGGTGTGAAAACCTCAAAGATAGCTTGTGCAACAACACTGAATCAAACCAACCAACCTCCAGCCATCTTCCATGCTCTGTGGCCCTGTGGAATCCTCCACACTGAACTCTTTGAACAACATGCCCTGGGGAGTCCCAGCCTGAGTAATGTGGGAAGAATCCAGCAGGAACTCAGATTCCTGCTCCATTACACTGACCCACCAGGAAAATAATTAGCACTGTTCTCAGAGCCAAGAAACAAGGCCAGAGAGAGAGGGGAAAGTGACAGAGAAAGAGGGAAACAGTTGAGGAAATGAAGGCAAAAGAGGTGGGTGGGGGGAAGAGGAAAGAGGGTGTGACTAACTTTTATTGGTCAAAAATGTCCATAACAGCAGTGGCAGAGCCATCATTTCCTGCTGTATTTCCTGGCCCTGAATGCAGATTCTGTTTCCTCAGGATGTGAGGCAGGTCAGTCATGCAGATCCCCTTCCCCCAGACTCAGAACAGGATGGGTGTGGACAGAGCACAGAAAGTGCACAAGGACTGGACTGATTTAGGACCCTCGCATTAGTTCAGAAGGCAGGCCCACTGAAACATACAGTAGTGGTAGGCATACAGGGAGAAACCCTACAGGTCCCTGGGGGTGATGACTAGTCTGGGAACACTTGCCCACTGCTGACATACTGAAATACAGAAACTCACCAACTGCCAAAGTTGTAAGGACAGCTATGTTGTCTAAGTTACAGAGTGTGGTTGGCAAATATCGTAAACATTTAGGACCACTAGTGTTGGGCGGTATCCAGATTTTCATTCCATTTCTGTACCATACCGGTGTATACGGTATTACCAAATGTGCACACAAGGGGCACTATAAAAAATATATGTTTTTTGGGGATGCACAAAACAATTTAGGCACCAGGGATGTTGATCCAGGATGGGATTGAATGTCTCTGTTGTAACCAAGAAGCTTGGTATCTAGCCACTTAGCTAGTAAACCAAATGCATAGCTGGAGCCCTGAGCTAGATATCATTTATTTGACACATCTTAGATTTCTTATAGTTATAATTATTTATAGTTATAAGCAGTGGCATAGCACCCCCGCAGCCCCCTCCCCCCAACAATATATATTTTATAAACGGTATTTAAAATAATACCATCTGTATTTCGAAATAGACTCTTTATACCATATACCGGGGTATCGCCCAAGCCTAAGGACCACACCATTTAACGTGCACCCAGTCCTCTCTTGAACAAGGGAATATGGCAATTATTCTACAAGGTAATCAACGAATACAGTCCACATCTCCTCAAAAGAGGATACAGGATTCTGAACAACTTCTACCCAAAAGCTAAATAGTTAGTCCATGTAGCTATTTGGTTATCTGCATTGACCCTTTTTGGACTAACTTTGACTCATCACATATGCTGATGCTACTTTTTACCCTCTGTCACTTCAAATCCTAGTTATTTGTACATATTTACCTTAATCACCTCATACCCCTGCACATCGACTCAGTACTGGTAACCCTTGTATAGAGCCAGGTTATTGTTACTCATTGTGCATATATTATTAAGCGTTTTACTTTTCTATTATTTATCTTTCTTTCTGCATTGTTAAGGGCCCGTAAGTAAGCATTTCACTGTTAGTCCACACCCGTTGTTCACGAAACATGTAAAAAATAAAACGTGATTACTGTTCAACAGATTGCAACGTTGCCTCTCCTATAATGTTGTCCTCTCAACCAGCTGTCCTCCTACACACCACCCACCACTCTTATCTTGATGACTGGTCATGACATAAACAAAGGCTGATTCAGCCCACAGGGAAAGCCCATCTGTGTGTTTCCCAAGCATGGAGTCAATCTCACAGGCTCCTGAGGAATTCACACAGAGAGGAGAGTGGGACACGCCACACAAACACACCAGTAAGACAGGCCATCTGACACTGACTGTCACATGTGGGTAAAGAGTCACATCTGGAAGAAAGCTCAGCTGCACTGCAGCCACATCAGTAATGGTTCTGGGCCTTGGGCTGGACCGGGCCACCACCTGATCAGTGCTGCGTGAGACATGTCTGAGTCTCTGGAACATTCACATGCCTTGTCTAACCTAGGGTTGCTCACACGGTACAACAGAATCCACCTTGCTTTTTGGGAGGGGAGGAAATGGAGACATCTCTAGTACACTGGGCCAAGTAGAAAGAGGAGAGGACGGGATGATTGGGTTACGCAGCACTACATCATCAGAGGCATCCCTGCAGAGACCAGGGAATAGGGTTTTACTAGGACACAGTAGAACTGACTAAGGGTACCCGTTTGTGAAGAGCCCTCTCTTTACAGGGCCAGTGTGGAACAGTGGTGGGAGTTGGTGAGCCGTAACCCAGTAAGTATTTGGCCTTGATGTTAGACATTCCACAGCAGCCTCTCCCCCTCCCTCAAACCTGGCTTCCCCCGACTTAAGTGAGACAGTAGGCTCCCTCTCAGTTAACAATCAGTCCTTTCACTGGCCCAGAGCAGTTTTAGCATCTAATGAGCCCTGGAGGTATTATCAGATCAGGCCAATCTCAAAATAGGTCTCCTCATCCCTCCACTTAAACAATTCAAAAACACATCTCACTGACACATGCTATTTTGAGTCATTCGTGCAGAACTCAAAATAGGCCAATTCAAAACGGGTGCTTGACTCTAAATAAAAAAAATGTACTTGTCCATTTCCTTGGAGCGAATGAAAATGTGTATCACTTGATCAGCTCAATCAACCGAGACACAACTCATCAGGGTGTGGGTGAGTGTAAGAACAGGAGAGCCATGCTTTGCTTGCTGGCCTTTCTAGTCTCTTAGCTACATGCCTCCACACTGTGCATGAAGATGAAAGCAATTGCATTTGTTCAATAACTCCCTGTCTAATCTAGGCAGCTTTAGTGAACTGGCCACCAGATGAAATCTGTAAAAACAAAATGAGTTCTAAGTGTAGTTGCACCAGAGATGACTGGTCAGCGATCTTGTCTGAACAATAGACTGAAGGATAAAATGGGGGCATGCTCTACAACAGTGCCCATCAGCCAGCACGATCAGCCAGAGGCTTGGTCCCTAAAATGCACTGACGCATGTAACCATGGAATATGATCTGTGTGTACAAGTATGAACGGTGCAGGTTGGCGTACAGTAGGCTCTGCTATTTGAGGTATGCCGATTCCAGGTCTTTGTGTAAATATCTCTAGTGCATCTCTGTATCTGAAAAAGTTCTCTAGTCTTTTGAAGAACCATATTGCTGCAGGTCTGTAGGATACTCTAATGTCAGAGTATGTACTCTAAACATGACTACCCAGCTAACAAACATTCCCACAACTTTAGAGAACGTTCCCTTAAGTCATTAACTAAAGTTTTCATAGGAATGTTCCTGTGATGTCCTAGGAATGTTTCCAAGAGACTATTACTTTAATGTTAAATAGAACGTGGTTACCTTGTTCTCAGAACTTAAGATATTACATGTTCTAGACACGTTGAAAGAATATTCATGTGTCCAGTTCTGATGGTTAGGAGAATATTCCATCAACTGTTGCCAAGCTAATCAACACCCTGATTGGTGAACCACTGATCCATTCATAGAGCTTTGTGTGTTGGCAAGATTAGGGATATGCACACACACAATGCTTTTAACATAGTGTTCTCAGCTTCCATATTTGACACACATGATTTCATTGTGCATGTTAATTTATACAGTAAGTATTATTCAGCATATCCTCACCTGGGAGTTAAACTCACAACCTCTTGGTTTACGATACGGTAATCTTCCTGCTACGCCACCATGTCTGTGTCAGGTATCAGCTGATCTGACTCTTCTCTCATCATTGATTTGATTTAATTATTTCAGCAATTTAAGAGGTTTCGGTTTAGGGGTCTAATGTTGTTAGGGCATTTGACCCAGTTTTAAATCTTATTCCTGAATCAGTATGATAAACTATTTTGTCATATTTTCACATAAAATGTCAAGAAGATAGAGTTACTCAGCTAAATAGAATGAATAAATACTGATCATTTATGAGAGGTAGTGGAAAGGTGGTCATAATTTGTGCTCAAGGTGTAATCCTACAGATTCCCATCTTTCAACGAGAAACTGATTTTAATTAGATACACTACATGACCAAAAGTATGTAGACACCTGCTTGTCGAACATCTCATTCCAAAATCATGGCCATTAATATGGAGTGGTCCCCAATTGCTGCTTTAACAGCCTCCATTCTTCTGGGAAGGCTTTCGACTAGACGTTGGAACATTGTGTCCATTCAGCCACAAGAGAATTAGTAAGGGCGGGCACTGATGTTGGCCGATTAGGCCTGGCTCGCAGTCGGCGTTCCAATTCATCCCAAAGGAGTTCGATGGGGTTGAGGTCAGGGCTCTGTGCAAGCCAGTCAAGTTCTTCTACACCAATCTAGTCAAATCATTTCTGTATGGCCCTCACTTTGTGCACCGGGGCATTGTCATGCTGAAACAGGAAAAGGCCTTCCCTAAACTGTTGCCACAATGTTGGAAGCACAGAACTGTCTAGAATGTCATTGTGTTAAGGATTTCCATTCACTGGAACTAAGGGGCCTAGCCCAAACCATGAAAAACACCCCCCAGACAATTATTCCTCTTCCATCAAGCTTGTGTGGCCTACCACTTCGCGGCTGAGCCGTTGTTGCTCCTAGACATTTCCACTTCACAATAACAGCACTTACAGTTGACCAGGGCAGCTCTAGTAGGGCAGAAATTTGACAAACTGACTTGTTGGGAAGGTGGCAACCTATGACTGTGCCACATTGAAAAAGTCACTGAGCTCTTCAGTAAGGCCATTCTCCTGCCAATGTTTGTCTATGAAGATTGCATGGCAGTGTGATCGATTATATACACCTGTCAGCAACGGGTGTGGCTGAAATAGCCCAATCCACACATTTTAATGCACGTCCACACACGTTTGTATATAAAGTGTAAGTTAGGGGTGTTAGCAATATATGTTCATGTCATTATTTGACAAGAATGTGAAGGTAGTGTGACTCCCCTAGCGGCTCTCAAACCCAGGCCACCTGCACCAATGACGAACGCCATAACAACTGGGATATCCTTAGGGCATGTGCTTGCTTAATGGGCCAGTATAGTTAGGACCTGTCCAGAAGCAAACCCTTTCTCTGTAGGCACTTGTGAAAAAACTGGATAGGTGTAAACAGGAGTAACATTAAAAACAGGGTTATATGGCCCACAAACATTAGACAACGATACAAAAAGCCCTAAAAAGAGCATCACTTAATGCTCCCGACATTATATTGTCTAGTCGGACCATTGCAGACTCTAGTGCAGGAGACGCAATGCTTTTTGGTGAAAATAAAAAAAACAGGCCTGAGCCGTGCTTTGGGCTGCAGCACACAAAGCCAACACACGGACACAACAGACAGGCCTGAAAATGTCTTGCCGCGCTACAGACGGCTATGTTGGAACGCTAATACAGGACTAGTAAAAAGCCCAGTGCACTTTCTTTGTGATTTTTGTTAATAATATTTTATAAATCACCGAGCAAACACACTATGTTGGAAGACCGAAGTCCGTCTGTTGGAAGTCCTCCAAATCATCCACATGGTTTTGCTACCACCAGAAACTTTGGGAGGATTGCCCATTATTTTGTTTTTCTAAGGACCTTGAAAACAGAGGCAGTGGGAGAACCTATTCAAGTAAATATATTTTGAAAATGATAAACAATGTATTATTAGCTAACTTGCTACAGAAACTTAGTGTGTAGGCTAACTCAAATGAGCTGCTAACGTAATGGTCGCTAGTTAGCTAGCTATACAGTATGTGAAGTTATCTAAGTGAATTAAATATCACCGGCTTGCTAACTTTATATTAGCTAGCCATCTATCTTGATGTATTTATCGTAACTTTAAATGCATTTGTAGCTAGGTAGCTAGCTAATAGCCACGGAAGAGGGTGAAAGCTATCCGTTCCAGCTGTCAAAGAAGGAAGAGTAGGCAACTCTGGATACGGCAGGTACCTTTGTGGGAGAACATTATGAAAATTCTCATTTTCCAGTCCCTAGTGAGAAAAACTGAGGACAGAGCGATATAGCAACATAATATTCACTGCGGCCTAATTTGATATAATGCAGCCTGTTTCTTTATCATTTTTTTCTGTCCTCAGATACAGAGAGCTGTGAAACCCAGTGTGCAGATGAAGAGGTCCCAATAGAATAAGGGTACATCCTCGTATACCATGGATTGTATGTGTAACAAGGTTAGCAAAATGTGAACAAAAATAAAGTTTAAAAGTCACACACAATGTATAAACCTATTACAACTGGAGCAGGCCAACCCTGCTGGGTGTGCAGGATTCTGTTCCAGTCCAGCACTAACCTACCTGATTCACTGTATCGAACCTAATTGGTGAATAATCAAGTGTGCTATTGCTGGGCTGGAACAGAAGTCTGCTCACCTAGTAGATCAGGGGAGCAAGGTTGGCCACATCCGGTATTGACTTTTTTTTGTTCACCTGAAAATTATGCTTTAGTAATAATAGCCTACTTGTTAATAAAATGTCTAACCTTTACATAGTTAGCTTACTTGTACACTTTGAAATATGAAAGTGTTGATTCTTTAAAGTTAAGTGTTGAAACTTGTTAACTATTACTAGAGACGAACTAGTGTCATACACCCCTACCTACATGTACAAATGACCTCGACCAACCAGTACACCCACACATTGACTCGGTACCGGAACCCCCTGCATATAGCCTCGTTATTGTGTTACTTTTTATTATTTTTTACTGTTGTTTATTTGGTAACTATTTCTTTAACTGCATTGCTGGTTAAGGGCTTGTAAGTAAGCATTTCACGGTATACACCTGTTGTATTCGGCGCATGTGACAAATAAAGTTAGATTGACAAATCCAATGTTGATAAAAATCACAGATCCCAAATCCCTCAAGAGGTGAAGGGAATCTGTCTCTAATTTATTTGTTTCTGTGTTGTATTCTCAAATGAACAGTACCTTTTTGTTCAGTCATAAGCTCTCCAATTGGTTTTATAATAATTGTATACATTTTTTTCTTTCTCAGGATATCAGCCATGTGAACCCATTTTGCAGCTGATAATGGAATGCAACTCCAATGCAGCCATAGGCCTACAGCAGTGGTTCCCAACTCGGGTCCTTGAGTACCCACAACAGCACATATTTTTGCTGTAGCCCCGAACAAACATACCTGATTCAACTCAGAGGGCCTGATGATTAGTTGAAATAGGTGTGTTGTTCCGGGGCTACAACAAACTGTACTGTTGGAGGTACTTGAGGACTGGGAGTTTGGAACCAGAGAATAGCTTAACTCACACATTGAGAACATTTTTTTTTTTTATTTATTTTTTTATTTCACCTTTATTTAACCAGGCAGGCAAGTTGAGAACAAGTTCTCATTTACAACTGCGACCTGGCCAAGATAAAGCAAAGCAGTTCGACACACAACAACACAGAGTTACACATGGAATAAAACAAACATACAGTCAATAATACAGTAGGAAAAAGAAATCTATATACAAAGAGTGCAAATGAGGTAGGATAAGGAAGGTAAGACAATAAATAGGCCATGGTGGCAGAGTAATTACAATATAGCAATTTAACACTGGAATGGTAAAAGAAAACTGTGCAGTAGATGAATGTGCAATGTAGAAAAACTGGGGTGCAAAGGAACAAGATAAATAAATAAATACGGTAGGGGATGAGGTAGTTGGTTGGGCTATTTACAGATGGGCTATAAACAGGTACAGTGGTCTGTACACTGCTCTGACAGCTGGTGCTTAAAGCTGTTGAGGGAGATAAGTGTCTCCAGTTTCAGAGATTTTTGAAGTTCGTTCCAGTCATTGGCAGCAGAGAACTGGAAGGAGAGTCGACCAAAGGAGGAATTGGCTTTGGGGGTGACCAGTGAGATATACCTGCTGGAGCGTGTGCTACGGGTTGGTGCTGCTAAGGTGACCAGCGAGCTGAGATAAGGTGGGACTTTACCTAGCAGGGACTTGTAAATGACCAGGAGCCAGTGGATATGGCGGCGAGTGTAAAGTGAAGGCCAGCCTACGAGAGTGTACAGGTCGCAGTGGTGGGTGGTATATGGGGCTTTGGTAACAAAGCGGATGGCACTGTGATAGACTGCATCCAGTTTGTTGAGTAGAGTATTGGAGGCTATTTTGTAAATTACATCACCGAAGTCGAGGATCGGTAGGATGGTCAGTTTTACGAGGGTAAGTTTGGAAGCATGAGTGAAGGAAGCTTTGTTGCGAAATAGGAAGCCAATTCTAGATTTAATTTTAGATTGGAGATGTTTGATGTGAGTCTGGAAGGAGAGTTTACAGTCTAACCAGACACCTAGGTATTTGTAGTTTTCCACGTAATCTAAGACAGAACCGTCCAGAGTAGTGATGCTGGGCGGGGGACAGGTGCGGGTAGCGATCGGTTGAAGAGCATGCATTTAGTTTTACTTGCGTTTAAGAGCAGTTGTAGGCCACGGAAGGAGAGTTGTATGGCATTGAAGCTCGTCTGGAGGGTAGTTAACACAGTGTCCAAAGAGGGCCAGAAGTATACAGAATGGTGTCGTCTGCATAGAGGTGAATCAGAGACTCACCTGCAGCAAGAGCGACATCATTGATGTATACAGAGAAAAGAGTCGGCCCAAGAATTGAACCCTGTGGCACCCCCATGGAGACTGCCAGAGGCCGGACAACAGGCCCTCTGATTTGACACACTGAACTCTGTCGGAGAAGTAATGGTGGTGAACCATGCGAGGCAGTCATTTGAGAAACCAATGCTGTCGAGTCTGCCCGATAAGGATGCGGTGATTGACAGAGTCGAAAGCCTTGGCCAGATCAATGAAAACAGCTGCACAATAATGTCTCTTGTCGATGGCGGTTATGATGTCATTTAGGACCTTGAGCGTGGCTGAGGTGCACCCATGACCAGCCCTGAAACCAGATTGCATAGCGGAGAAGGTGCGGTGGGATTGAAAAGGTCGGTAATTTGTTTGTTAACTTGGCTTTCAAAGACCTTAGAAAGGCAGGGAAGGATGGATATAGGCCTATAACAGTTTGGGTCAAGAGTGTCTCCCCTTTGAAGAGGGGATGACCGCAACTGCTTTCAGTCTTTGGGAATCTCAGGCGTCACGAAAGAGAGGTTAAACAGGCTAGTAATAGGGGTTGCAACAATTTGGCAGATAATTTTAAAAAGAAAGGGTCCAGATTGTCTAGCCCGGCTGATTTGTAAGGGTCCAGATTTCGCAGCTCTTTTAGAACATCAGCTGACTGGATTTGGGAGAAGGAGAAGTGGGGAGGCTTTGGCGAGTTGCTGAGGGGGTGCAGGGCTGTTGACCGGGTAGGGGTAGCCAGGTGGAAAGCATGGCCAGCCATAGAAAAATGCTTATTGAAATTCTCAATTATTGTGGGTTTATCGGTGGTGACAGTATTTCCTATCCTCAGTGCAGTGGGCAGTTGGGAGGAGGTGCTCTTATTCTCCATGGACTTAACAGTGTCCCAGAACTTTTTGGAGTTTGTGTTACAGGAGGCAAATTTCTGCTTGAAAAAGCTAGCCTTGGCTTTCCTAACTGCCAGCGTATATTGGTTCCTGACTTCCCTGAAAAGTTGCATATCACGGGGCTGTTCGATGCTAATGCAGAACGCATACAGGATGTTTTTGCGCTGGTCAAGGGCAGTCAGGTCTGGAGAGAACCAAGGGCTATATCTATTCCTGGTTCTAAATTTCTTGAATGGGGCATGCTTATTTAAGATGGTGAGGAAGGCACTTTTAAAGAATAACCAGGCATCCTCTACTGACGGGATGAGGTCAATATCCTTCCAGGATACCCTGGCCAGGTCAATTAGAAAGGCCTGCTCGCTGAAGTGTTTTAGGGAGCGTTTAACAGTAATGAGAGGAGATCGTTTGACTGCAAACCCATTACGGATGCAGGCAATGAGGCAGTGATCACTGAGATCTTGGTTGAAAACAGCAGGGGTGTATTTGGAGGGCAAGTTAGTTAGGATTACATCTATGAGGGTTCCCGTGTTTACGGCTTTGGGATTGTACCTAGTAGGTTCAAATATGATTTGTGTGAGGTTGAGGGCATCAAGCTTAGATTGTAGGATGGCCGGGTGTTAAGCATGTCCCAGTTTAGGTCACCTAGCAGCACGAACTCTGAAGATAGATGGGGGCAATCAGTTCACATATGGTGTCCAGAGCACAGCTGGGGGCAGAGGGTGGTCTATAGCAAGCGGCAACAATGAGAGACTTGTTTCTAGAAAGGCAGATTTTTAAAAGTAAAAGTTCAAATTGTTTGGGTACAGACCTGGAAAGCAAGACAGAACTCTGCAGGCTATCTCTGCAATAGATAGCACGCCGCCCCCTTTGGCCGTTCTATCTTGTCTGAAGATGTTATAGTTAGGGATGGAAATTTCAGTGTTACTGGTGGTCTTCCTAAGCCAGGATTCAGACACGGCTAGGACATCCGGGTTGGCAGAGTGTGCTAGGGCAGTGAATAAAACAAACTTAGGGAGGAGGCTTCTAATGTTGACATGCATGAAACCAAGGCTTTACGGTTGCAGAAGTCAACAAATGAGAGGGCCTGTGGAATAGGAGTGGAGCTAGGCACTGCAGGGCCTGGATTAACCTCTATATCACCAGAGGAACAGAGGAGGAGTAAGATAAGGATACGGCTAAAGGCTATAATGACTGGTCGTCTAGGGCGTTCGAACAGAGAGTAAAAATAACAGGTTTCAGGGGTGATAAAATAGATTAAAGGCATAATGTACAGACAATGGTATGGTAGGGCGTGAATACAGTGGAGGTAAACCTAGGCATTGAGTGGTGATGAAAGAGATAATGTCTCTAGAAAGATTTAAACCAGGTGATGTCATCGCATGTGTGGGAGGTGGAACTAAAGGGTTGGATAAGGCATATTGAGCAGGGCTAGAGGCTCTACTGTGAAATAAGGCAATAAACACTAACCAGAACAGCAATGGACAAGGCATATTGACAATGAGGAGAGGCATGCTTAGCCTAGTGAACATAAGGGTCAAGTTAGTAGTGAGGCTGGTTGGGGACAAGGCGATTCAGACAGCTAGCCGGGGGTAACAAGCTAGCAACGTCTAGCAGGCCGGCTAACAAAGGCGGAGGAAGTCTGTTTATAGCCTCCTCACGCGTTTCAGTCAGTAGACCAGTTGTGATGGGGTTTCGTGTGGTGAAGGGGACCAGGCCAGTTGGCACAACTAGGTATAGTGGCACAAGAAATTAGCAGCCGATATGCTCTGGACAGCGAGACGTTAGCAGGCCGCAGTTAGCTGATGGGCGTTCAGGTGACGTCGCGTCGGAGGGCCGGTTGAAATATCTCCTCGGGCAGATAACGTCGGCAGTCCACTTGAGAAGGCCGGTAGGTCTCCACACCGGCAGTAGAAGCGGGTCGGATAGGAGTTGTAGCCCAGCAGCGTGCTGAAACTCCTCAGTCAGCCGGGAGAAGGGCTAGCTTCAGGCTGGTTGGTGTATTGCTATGAGACCGACGTTAGCCGATGGCACTCAGGTAGCAGCTAGCTAGCTGCAAGATCCAGTTGAAAAATGTCCAACTTGCGGTAGGGATCCGGGGATATGGAGGGAAAAAATAAATAAAAATAGGTCCGGTAAGCTCAGGTTTAGTCGTGTTATACGAGGGGCGAGAGCTTTTCCGAGCTGAAGGTTAGCTGATGCCCGCTAGCAATAGTAAGCTAAATACTAACGTTAGCTAGTTGTTATTTGACCAGATTCGGAAAAAAACAACAACAAAAAACCACAGATCCGCACCACATTGGGTGAGGCAGGTTGCAGGAGAGTGTTTTGAAGTTGGATTTTAGAGAGCACATATAAAAAGATATGTGAAGAAAATATATAAAAATATTATAAAGACGATATTTACACAGGACAGGACGGGACAAGACAAATACACGTCTAACTGCTACGCCATCTTGGATCTCTCTACATATAGCTCAACAATTTGTAAACAATTTAAAAATGATACCAGTGGACGATGTATGATTTTGTACATGCCTTAAGCTGACATGAAATTTTTGTTTCAATGGGGCTAGGCAAAGCAGAGATGACAATACTTTTAATTTCACCCATACATCAAAAAAGTCTATTAGAGTACAGTATGTTTACAATATCATAAACACTAGTATTTTACACGTTCCAAATATATTTTATATATTCATATACAGTACCATTCAAAGGTTTGGACCCACCTACTCATTCAAGGGTTTTACTTATATTTGACTATTTTCTACATTCCGTTCACCTACTCCGCATCTAACAAAGACATGGCAGTTGGAACCAGAAATCTCAAATTTGGACTCATCAGACCAAAGGACAGATTTCCACCGGTCTAATGTCCATTGCTTGTGTTTCTTGGCCCAAGCAAGTCTCCTTTCCTATTATTGGTGTTATTTACTAGTGGTTTCTTTGAAGCAATTCAACCATGAAGGCCTGATTCACACAGTCCCCTCTGAACAGTTGATGTTGAGAGGTCTGTTATTTGAACTCCGTGAAGCATTTATTTGGGCTGAAATTTGAGGCTGGTAACTAATGAACTTATCCTCTGCAGCAGAGGTAACTGGGTCTTCCTTTCCTGTGGCAGTCCTCATGAGAGCCAGTTTCATCATTGAGCTTAATGGTTTTTGCGACTGCACTTGAAGAAATGTTCAAAGTTCTAGAAATGTTCTGGATTGACTGATCTTCATGTCTTAAAGCAATGATGGACTGTCGTTTCACTTTGCTTATTTGAGCTGTTTATGCCATAATATGGACTTGGTCTTTCACCAAATAGGGCTATCTTCTGTATACCACCCCTGCCTTGTCACAACACAACTGATTGGCTCAAACGCATTAAGAACGAAATAAATTCCACAAATTAACAAGGCACACCTGTTAATTTAAATGCATTCCAGGTGAACGGGAACATCAGGCGACGTCCTGACGACTGTTACAGAGAAATGTTCTTGCAACGTTCCTATCAAAATGTGTCTAGTACATTATTATCTCTTATTCTGAGAACATGGCCATGTATGTTTGGTGTAATATTACCCTAACCCTCAGAAAACTACATTAATGAGAACATTGTAACCACATTCTAGATAAGTTCTGTTTGACATTAGGGGAATTTTCGCCTAACACCAAAATATGCTGAAAAAGGTTCTCAGAAGGTTTTTGCTAACATAAATAGAATGTTAATTTAACTTACGGAAAACTGGACACACAGAGGAACACTACAAAAATTCGCTCTCCCTAGAATTGTTAGCTGGGTATCCTTGGACAGGGGTCATGAGACCCATATATAAAACAGAGACGACACAAGGCCTACTATCAGCACAGAAGAACTACCACTAGAAATAAAGTCAGAGACAACCAAATAAAAAAGTAGGGATCCAACCACTATATAATAAGTAAATATTTAGTTTCACTCATATGCCATGAATGTTGCCATTAAAAGTTAGTAAATCTAATTTGAGCAGGATGCCTGTGGAGAAGGCACAACCATATATGCCATACAATAAGTGACAATGGGCTTGATTAAAATTCAAAGAGGCAGACATACACTATTTATGACAATATGACATGTTTTTCTTATACTGAGATTGTGTCGCCATTTAGAACGTTTGGATAACACTGAACATACAAGGCTATAACGTTACAAACTTGCTCCGTGTTACTTTGGACAACTTCAAGCATCTGTACCAACTGCAATGAGACAGAGTTGTAGTAAAAAAGACGCCCATAACTTTTAGGCCTTCTATGGTAAAGCCAATCAATATGGGTGGAATCTCGTTTTTATACAAACAATGTTGACACCATCAGAAGAACTTTTGCAAAAATGTTAGCTTAAATTTTTTTTTTATATATGCAAACGAAATTACTTGTTATTATTCAGTTCGAATGAGGGAAATCCGTCATGAAGTGGATAAAGAATATTTAATTCGAAGCTTTTGTACGTCGTTTAAACTTTAAATACATTTCTCCCTGTTGGCTTCAGATATTTACAAAAATCCCAGGCCGTCGATTATCCCAAGACCTTGAAATCTCCGGAGCCTCGAAATACATTATTTTCTCTCCACCCATACTTACCGCTATGCTAAATAGAAAAAAGGCTGAGAATAGAAAAGGACACGGTTTGAACTTACCTAAATCGTCCATACTTCCAGAATTGTCTTCACCAGAGAAAATGTTTTTCGATGTCCGTGATTTCCTTTCAAAATCTCAATTAGTTTACTCACTGTGCTGAAGTTGGTTAGGAAGTACAATACACGACCGCACAGCGACGTGCGCGTGTACTTCAGGAGCACGCGCATCTATATACGCCGACATTAAGAGAATCCCGGGTTGTTTAAATAACTTTGATAAAGGGCGGCCTCTAGCGAGTGAATTAAATTCATACAAAGTACCCTACTACTGTATATCAGACAGGCTCGTACTTATACCTCAATGGACAGGCTGCCTCAAATAAACATCGTCATATGAAAACAGTGTAAGAAACATTTTTACACAATTTACAGTAGCTACACCTACCTATATGTTTTATTAGTTACAAGGCAGTGTAGGTCAATTCCACCTCAATAAAGAAATTTCGTACATAAAAAAATGTTTCAGCTTGTTTTTTTCAGCTACACCTACCTATATGTTTTATTAGTTACAAGGCAGTGTAGGTCAATTCCACCTCAAAGAAATTTCATACGTAAAAAAATGTTTCAGCTTGTTTTTTTCTCTCCAATTTGTTTAAAATGTAATTCTAACACAAGTATGTGTAATAATTCTCTTGAGGAATATTTCAGACTAAAATCAGAAGAGGCCCTGCAAACGTTGAATAGCTTTATTATACAGATACCGCACAAACTTCCCCATTGTTCAGTGGCTGAAAAGGAGAAATGCTGGCTACTCTTTTGTTAGAGGCAACGTTAACATCTCTACTTCAATTCCAAGCTAAAACTTAAAAACAAACAGCATCTTCGGTTACTCATTTCAAAGTGTAACTTCACAGAAACAGTGGAGGTGATCCTGAGATGTTCTGCCTATTCGCCTTTCAGAAGTCCACAGCCTTGAGTTTCCTCTCCTGTGCCTGGGTCAGAGGCTGCTGTGAGAGGATCTTCCTGTGGAGGCGGTGGTGCTTGCCAATTCCTAGTCTAGGCAGGCCACGGTTCAGGCCCTCCAGCAGAACACAGGACTTACACAGCGCCTGGCTGGAGATGTAGCCACAGCGGCCGCAGGTCCCCTGAATGGGCATCTTCACACCCTCCCTCACTGACAGGTTCTCCCCAGAGTGGATGACGTCCATGATGGCACTGGGCCGCACAGCCTCCAGGTCTTTCAGGAAGGTGCGGGCGTGGCCTCTGTAGGCGTTGGGGGAGTAGATGCACTCTGTGGAGAAGTAGTCCAGCTTCTTAAAGTAGGCGTAGAGGACAATCTCCTTCTCATAGGCATATTTGAGGGGCTTGCAACGTGGCACCACCCCCTCGCCCTCGCTGGCTGTGCTGATGGCAGTGCAGCGACGCAGACGGGCAATGTCTCCTCGGAGGACGTTCATCAGAACTGTCTCTGCCACGTCATCAGCGTTGTGACCTGAGAACAGTCAGAATCCTTTAAAATCAGTCCCTTTTTTTTTACATAATTGCATGCCAAAATGCTTGATTTTGCTATGGCAATAACTGCATTTCGCATGGCAAGTTGCACTGATTGGTCACATTTGCAATCCCTTGCATATTGTGCAAGAAAATTTGGCTAAAAGGGCTGTGGAAGGACTGTTTAAGGAGTCACACACACACACACACACACACACACACACACACACACACACACACACACACACACACACACACACACACACACACACACACACACACACACACACTGGAAGGACTGTTTAAACTAGGCTACACCTCATCTGAAATAAGATTGATAAAATAAGCCTGCTCAATAACACATATTTGTCTTATACATTACCTGTACATATCTTATCAACCTTCAGCATCATGGCTCCCCTGTCCAGCGCCTGCCTTCGGAACACTCCACAGAAAGTGCAATTGTTCTTGAGTCCAATCTGCTTCACTATGGCATCCATGGTCCACCCATACAGCTCCTCATAGGACACAATCTTCAGAGGTAGTTCATACTGCTGCTGATTCCTCTTCACAGTCTCCAAGGAGTCATCACGGTAACCTGTGATGCCCTCATCCACTGAGAGCAGCAGTAGTTTCAAGCCGTAGTTATAGCGCTCATTTAGGACCTTCATGAGGTGTGCCAGCACAGTGGAATCCTTCCCGCCCGAGGCACCAATTCCCACAGTCTCTCCATCTTTGAAGAGCTGCGCTGATATTATTGTCTGATGCACCTCCTCCTCAAAGGCCCAGAAGAAGCACTCTTTGCACAATGAATGGGCCGTCTTTGGACGTTTCAGCACTGCACGCTTCTCAGCACAGCTGCTACAAAGGACTGGCATATTGACTGTGTAGGACAGGAGAGTTTGCTATATGAAGGCAATAGCATAAATAAGTATCCCCTTACAAGGTTGAAGTATTCATCGGTGTTATAAGAAATAAGCATAGGATGTCAAACAGACTAACTACTACTAGCCAGCTAAGGGTTCTGAAAAATACTGGACAACCTATGCAAATAACAGTTCGTCTATCTAGCTAACAACAATGTCAGTTTAGGTTATCTAGCTAACTAGAAACATATACTTTGACGAGCGGCTTGACAGCTAGTTAGCTAAAGATGCTAGCTAGCACTTAACTTAACCGCAGTTGAAAATGCGTTACCAAACTCCAATTGAAAGTCTCGCCTCTAGCCGTACTCGATCCTCTGTTTTTATGCCATGTCTAAACTTGTTTTAAAAAATGCCGCGTTAAAAACTACTGGGAACTCGGAAATCTTCGACTTCCGTCTTCTGTGCGTTCAAAACAACTGGGAACTAAAAAAACATGGGGAAAGTCGATTTGAACGGTCACTTACGTCATGAGTTGACCTCGTTCCCAGTTGTTTTGAATGCGGCATAATATCTTACCAATGCTACGTAGTCTTCTTCTTCTTCGTCGTCTTCTTCTTCGGAGTTATTGGCGGTTGGCATCCAATATGTTGCATTACCGCCCCCAACTGGACTATAATATAAATCCAGTATACTTTGTGATACAAAATGAAAACTAACCCTATGCTACTGGAGGCTGCTGAGGGGAGGACGGCTAATAATAATGGCCGTTTGATGTATTTGATACCATTCCACTGATTCCGCTCCAGCCATTATCATGAGCCCGTCCTCACCAATTAAGCTGCCACCAACCTCCTGTGCACTACACCCAACTAACCCTACCCGCATTAAAACCCACTATTCCCTACCCACTATTCCTGCACCATGCCAACGGCCAGGGAGGACGGGACACCACCACTCAATACACCCTGTAACTCTTCTGAAGTCAAATCTCGTATACCCAAATACTTCTCTGCAGCTGCCACCACAACATGTATTTTCTGTGATTTTCGTTCCAATGTTGATAACCATTGCTATGAACGCCAAGAAGACAACCTTACTGAAGCATATACCACTTGTTGGCATATCCCTCTGTGTTGACACAGATTTACTACTGGATCCCTCACCCTTAACCCATCCTCCTCTACTTTCTTCACTGCCTTAGCATACCACACCTTCTGCACTACTCTGACTCTAACCACCTCAACCTGCCTCTCTCGCACCGGACACTTCCCGATCCCCAGCAACATGGGCACCCCTACAGTTGACACACACAACTTTATCCATCGAATCTACACATTCCTCCATCCCATGCTGTCCTGCAGACTTCCCACATCTTGAAATCTCCCTCCTACAAACTGCTGCGACATGACCATAAACATTGCACCTGAAACAGCCCAGTGGATTCGGCACAAAAGCTCTAACAAGCTATATCGTAACATGACTTTGTCGGGTAAAAACTCAGACTCAAAACTCAAAAGAACTGACAGTGGCTCCTCTGTTTCACCACGCTCACCACTGGGATAGCGTCGCACCAAACGGCGGGCATCACAAACACCAGGAATTTTCAACTTCAATTGCTCCATCTCCATACTACCCCAGAAATGACTCCTTTCAATGGTGCCCTGTTCCTAATAGCAAACCAAGAAACAGATCTTGACCCAATTTGCGTTACACTGAGCGCCCACTCCCTCTGGTCAGAAGAAACACCAACAAATATCACAAGTCCACTACAGGCTACCTTCACTGATTTAACTGCACCCAACTCCTTTCCCACCCACCTTGAAACCATAAATGGATTCGTCAAAAGGCAAGGATCCACTTTCTCCAGATTCTTCTTTGTCGTCCATTGATGCCAGGCTTGGGTCCTGAGCTCTTCACCACACCTTCCACCTCACTTAACTCACCCTCATTCACTTCCATTTCACCTCCAGAACTGGGTCTGACCCACGGCTCACTCTGATCCTCTGACACCAATCTTCTCCATTTTTATCACCATCTTCCTCAAACTCAAGTCTAACCTCTGCTTTCCTCATTCTCTTTCTCATCTTCTTCCTCTTTTCCCCCCCACCATTCCTCCTCAGAAATCCACCTTTCTGTGTCCCTGTCCCAATATTCCTCTTCTCCCGACTTTGCTTGTGGCCCGGTGGCTTCCCGAGGTAACTCCATCTCATAATCCTCCTGCTCACCTCGGAAACGTGTCTTCTCTGGGTGCTGACATTTTGAGAGCATGAGCAGTGGCCACACACAGAAAAACAACACGTTCTTCTTTCTTTTCCGGTGTTGTTATTCATTACAGGAAATTATGTGAGTGTCAATTCTGCATGGGTAACCAATCACAGCCAGTTAGAAAGCTGCCCTACATAACTGAAGATTATTTTGTATTAAAATGTAATAATACAGTATTTCCTCCAGTACTGGATTACTTTGTATCATTTTGTTTCATATAATGATGAGGTTCTGATACTGTCATCTGTTATGAATATGCTGTAAAATTGGACCAAGTCACATGTTCAGTTTTATACACTACCGGTCAGAAGTTTTAGAACACCTACTCATTCAAGGATTTTTCTTTATTGTTACTATTTTCTACATTGTAGAATAATAGTGAAGACATCAACACTATGAAATAACACATATGGAATCATGTGGAAAAACTTTTGACAGGTAGTGTATTTGATACCATTAAAATTACTCATCATCCAATCACTCTTCCATCTACATGTTTGGGTCTGAAACGCATTAGATGCTGTTGTCGCTCAGTAACTGAAAGGGTAACTGTTTGTTCAGATAAACAATACAGGAGGAAATGTGTAGAGGTGAAAACACAGTTCAGTCACATAACCACTTGAAAGATAAGCAACAAGGATTTTTTATTTTGCTTTAAAGGATTGTGCTACTGAAACAATGGCAATAGGCATCAAAATGCAATTTTGAGTAGGTGATGGAGAGAGGGTTGCCGGGGTCAGGGCTTGGTGCAAGAAAGAGTCATATAAGCTTAGTTGGCGCCGGCGGCAGGGTGAAAAGCTCCCCTCTGGTGCCACTGCATGTCTCGGATACGCCTGACAGACTGGATCTGAGGGAACTGGGCACCAAACTCAGCACAGTCCTTGTATTCCCCCTTCTCAAACAGGTACTGATAGCCTCTGTAGCCAGGATACTGGTACCCCACCCAACTTGGTACACAACCAGCAAAGGTGTGAGAGTCAGGGAATGGGAGAGAGAAAAAAAATGAGAAAAATATTTAGAGAAGAAAGTCATGGAGGTAAGATCAACACGTGATTAGGAGAAAATGGCAAGATGATATGGTAATGTTGGGGCAGATATTGCTGTAACAGCATTCTTCTGTTGGCGGACAGACTCACGTGCCACTCTGAACTCTGACAGAGGAGACCTTCTCTTGGTATCCGTGTGAGTGGAAGCTGGGGACATCATCATCTATGATCTCGATCTTCTTCCCCGCGAAACTGGGGTTTTCATAAAGGACAATCTTGTGCTCTTGGCTGTCCTGTGAGGAGAATAGAAAACACACCATAAGAAACAGTCACAGAGAATCTTCAAAAAGGCTGAACAAAATGGCTGGTTTGTGTTGTAGTAGAGAAGGTGTGCTGCATTACCACTTTAATGGGGCGGAATGCAAAGATGTTGTCGCTACGTCTACTGTTGGTCCAGGAATCCCAGCGAGGATACTCCCCCCTTCTCAAACACATACTGTTCCCCTTTACAGTTAGCCTGCTCGTAACCCACCCATCTGAGGAAGCACAGACGAGTCAAGGTAAGGAGGGCACAAGGTGGTTGAGGGGGGAAGTGAAGGATGACAAAAACAAGATAGAAGGTGTAGGAACATACTGTGCCTTGTGCACAATGCAGTGACTGTATTTGTGTTATGGAATGGTTTGGAAGTGATTGTTTACCTGTACAGAACCATTTTCATTTGTCCTATCAGCCATCCCTTTTCTTTCACTATTGTTTGATAATCACACTATATCTACCCCCAACACACACACACACCACTATCTAACTCCTATTGTTTTTGTCTCTATCTTTCTCTTTTGTCTAACTCTCACCCTCTGTCTCACTCGTACTCCCTCTCTCTCTTTCCCTCTCTCTCTTTCCCTCTCTCTATCATACTATCTCTAAACCACACTCACGGTCCACACAGCACCAGTATGGAGCCCACTTTCTCCACGCCTGCTTCCTGGAGGTCGTTACAGGGACCAGTCAGCTCATGGCAACGCCCCTGGAAATTCTCCTGTTCATAGATGATCAACTGTGGAAGACAAGGAGAGACAACATGGATGTTTAGGTCTCCTTGCTATGCTCGGCCTGATGGCATCTCAAGTTGTAGAGGGAAATTATGTAGAATACTGTGTAACTTTTGCCTTGAACAATCCCACAGTGTCTCATTGTCTTTGATCCACCATGCCTCACCATTATCCATTCCTCTTGCTTTCCCTCCTCTACTCTGCCCTGCCCTGCCCTCCTCTGCCCTGCCCTTCTCTGCCCTGCCTTTCCTCTGCCCTGCCCTTCCTCTGCACCTGCCCTCATCTGCCCTGCCCTCCTCTGCCCTGCCCTCATCTGCCCTGCCCTTCCTCTTCCCTGCCCTCCTCTGCCCTGCCCTTATCTGCCCTGCCATTCCTCTGCCCTGCCCTTCCTCTTCCCTGCCCTCCTCTGCCCTACCCTCATCTGCCCTGCCCTTCCTCTGCCCTGCCCTTCCTCTAGCCTGCCCTGCCATCCTCTGCAACCCTCCCCCTCTCCCCCTCTCTCCCTCTCCCCCTCACCTTGAAAGCACTGGTGCCTGGCTGCTGCTGCTTGGATGCAGGGTTCTGGTGGTCTGTGGCCATAGTGAACAGGATGGGTTATGATGAAACTGTACAGAGATAAAGGAGAAATTATGGAGCGCATGACATATATTTTTAGTTGAAATGTTTTATATTCCAAAGGGTAGTTTACAGTTTGATAGGATATTGGCAAAAATAATGAAACAATAGTGCCAGAAAATCTGCAGTTAAATTCTGCACAAAACTGGTTCTCTCATGTATGTAAACAAAAGTCCCCAGCCCTTTCCCTCCTTAAAAAATATTTGAGCAAAATGTGAAATTGACAGCGGTCTTCATGTTAATCTTTTTGTTTGTAAGTTAAATAGTTTTATGTATCGTGAATGACAAAATAAGTGTGTTACCCCAACATGTTAAATAAATTAACTTCAAAGTGATGTTTGATTTTTTAAAAACTAGACAAAGTTGGATAAAAATTGTAATAAAATAAAATAATGTGGAGAGCGACGGTCGTGAATCTCTTACCAGTACCTGTCTGTGCCAGTGTGTTTGGGATGGCATGCTGGGCTCAATATATACGGCACGCTCAGGGGTGGAAACTCTGCCAACACTCCTCTGTGTCCAAGCCACCCTCCAGATCAGCATGCAATAGGCTGAGCAGACCGGGCTGTGGGGTCACCGCTCTGCCTGGCCCCCCTTCTCACTCCCCCTCAAAGTTATTTCATTACTTGTCAATTTCATCCAGCCGGTCATTGTTCGATATCCACATGATTCAGCACAACCTGTGCCAAGAGTCCCACACTTACAATGAGAGCTGCCTGTATGCCTGGACCACCAGAGTGGGAGAGAGATAGGATGATAGAGAGGAGGGAGAGTGCCAAATTGATAGAAAGGGACTGATTTAACTCACAAAATCGAGTATATTTCTGTTTACTCTTACATAGGAATAATGGTTAACATAGTATTCATTTGGGTCATTATTGGCAATGCTTGATATTGGAGAGCATTTACTGTAAGTGCATGCAAGGTATAATATAAGTTTTCCTATAATTGCCACATATGGAAGCTTACACATCCAGAGGTAATCTGTACTAAGCTAACAAAAATGTTTACATGTCAAGCTACCTTCCTGCTGTTGGCAGGAGAAGAGCAGAGTTGCACACCAATGTGAGCTGTCAACAAGAGAGCTTAGTGTTTCACTCGTTGGATGTAGTAACTGGAGTACATTTCACTTGTTGAATGTAGATCATTCTGTAAATTGATAGAAGTAAATATAGTTGGATGGAGTAATTATAGTTGGTTGGAGTTAGAGGTGATGAACGTGGCACAGTAGTTAGATGGAGCAGGGGTAGGCCCGTGGTTGGAGGAATTAGAGATAGGCCTAGTGCACAGATGGAAGAACATGTGCTGTGAATAGAATCAAATGCATTGCACTGGATAAAGGTGGCTTAGGGTAAGGATTTTTGTGGTTGTGTTGGAAAGGGGATATGAATAGAGCACAATGAGATATGTGGTTGAAATGTAGTTTATTAAATTTTGAAAAGTACATTGGCACTCAAAGCTATTTACACAACCCTTGGCCTGTATGGGCTGAATCCAAGATGGAGATCCCATGACATGGAACACCTACTTAAATCATTGCCCCATTTCAATCTTCAACCTAGAATAAAATTTGCATGACAAGAAGGCAAAGGTAGACTAGCCTTGTGCAGGAAAATATGATGACACTCTCATTCATAACAAAACAGGGAGCTAAATATAATAACAATATGTAATAATTTGTCATTAGTGAGAAGAGCAAAAATGTATTTGTTTTATCTTTACATTCTAAAATAATTAGAAATTGGCATCTATTTCCAAAAAGGAACAGGGTTTAGAACATACAGTAGAATTTAACAGGTAAACAGACGGTTGATAATTTGCAATGAAGTGTGTAGGCTACCATTGTAAATTGGCCTGCTGTAGCCTAGTTTTCTTATTTGTTTTTCCTGAGTAGACATTGTTTCAGAATTCTCAGGCAGTGCAGTAGCCTACATTTAGTCTATATTTAGGTTCGGGTGAAGTAAATGCAAAACATTATTGAATTCAAAAGATCTGCTTACAGGTCCACAACAATTTGCAATTGTTTTTGTCTTTCAGAAACGTCAGATATGCTACAACAAATGTCACTGCAAAAGGAAACATTCTGAATGATTTTATACTTTTTAAAAACAAGACAAATACAAAAACAGAAAAATAAAAACAAGAGTACCTAAACCTAACAGACAGGGTTATTACATATCGAGATAAATTGCCAATTTGTCAAAAAGTTTTATGGTGGGTATTGCTTTTTTGTTTTTACATCATTTCAAAATAATATTTAAATTCTATCTTAAATAATGTGAAGAAGGGTTTGTTCTCTGCCCACTTCATTTCATGGACAAAGAATCTGTATTGGCCTAATCCAATACTTTCAAAGAAAACAGTAAATAAGGACATCATTGCCTATTTTCATCTCAGAGTCTATATACCAAAGCAGAACATACAAAACCAATAATCTAAAGATAAACTAAATACTGAACAACAATTCGCTTGTTCACGCACGCAGTGTTGTATGACATGTATGGCCTGCGCGGATATCGACTCTTCTGTGCGAGCATGCTTTGCGGCAAAGTTGATAGGGCGCCGGACCTCGGGCTAGAAGGTCGAGGATTCGAGACCTGCTCCCAGCTTGTTTCATTAATTTAATGTTTCATAATTTGCGGGCAGTCCATCATATTTAGGCTGGGGGAAAAGTCGATGCAAAACATTGTTGAATTCAAAAGTTCTGCTGACAGGGTCACAACAATTTGCCATTATTTTCTCTTTCAGAAACCTATATCTATCCTACCCTGCCTTGCTAAGGTTTTCGAAAGCCAAGTTACCAAACAGATTACCGACCATTTCGAATCCCACCGTATCTTCTCCTCTATGCAATCTGGTTTCAGAGCTGGTCATGGGTACACCTCAGCCACACTCAAGGTCCTAAACGATATCATAACCACCATCGATAAGAGACATTACTGTGCAGCCGTATTCATTGACCTGGCCAAGGCTTTCGACTCTGTCAATCATCACATCCTTATCGGCAGACTCAACAGCCTTGGCTTCTCAAATGATTGCCTCGCCTGGTTTACCAACTACTTCTCCGAGAGAGTTCAGTTTGTCAAATCGGAGGGCCTGTTGTCCAGGCCTCTGGCAGTCTCTATGGGGGTGCCACAGGGTTCAATTCTTGGGCCGACTCTCTTCTCTGTATACATCAATGATGTCGCTCTTGCTGCTGGTGAGTCTCTGATCCACCTTTACGCATACGACACCATTCTGTATACTTCTGGCCCTTCTTTGGACACTGTGTTAACTACCCTCCAGTCGAGCTTCAATGCCATACAACTCTCCTTCTGTGGCCTCCAACTGCTCTTAAATGCAAGTAAAACTAAATGTATGCTCTTCAACCGATCACTGCCCGCACCTGCCCGCCCGTCCAGCATCACTACTCTGGACGGTTCTGACTTAGATTACGTGGACAACTACAAATACCTAGGTGTCTGGTTAGACTCTAAACTCTCCTTCCAGACTCACATCAAACATCTCCAATCCAAAATTAGGGTTGCAATTGCAAATTGTTTTGGACCTGTAAGCAGATCGTTTGAATTCAATAATGTTTTGCATTTACTTCACCCGAACCTAAATATAGACTAAATATAGGCTACTGCACTGCCTGAGAATTCTGAAACAATGTCTACGCAGGAAAAACAAATAAGAAAACTAGGCTACAGCAGGCCAATTTACAGTGGTAGCCTACACACTTCATTGCAAATTATCAACTGAAGGGTGTCTATAACAAGCGGCAACGGTGAGAGACTTGTTTGGGCACAGACCTGGATAGTATGACAGAACTCTGCAGGCTATCTCTGCAGTAGATTGCAACTCCGCCCTCTTTGGCAGTTCTATCTTGTCGGAAAATGTTATAGTTAGGAATGAAAATTTTAGGATTTTTGGTGGTCTTCCTAGACCAGGATTCAGACACGGCTAGGACATCCGGGTTGGCGGAGTGTGCTAAAGCAGTGAATAAAACAAACTTAGGAGGAGGCTTCTAATGTTACATGCATAAAACCAAGGCTTTTACGGTTACAGAAGTCAACAAATGAGAGCGCCTGGGGAATGGGAGTGGAGCTAGGGGCTGCAAGGCCTGGGTTAACCTCTACATCACCAGAGGAACAGAGGAAGAGTAGGATAAGGGTACGGCTAAAGGCTATAAGAACTGGTCGTCTAGTGCTCTCGGAACAGAGAGTAAAAGGAGAAGATTTCTGGAAGCGGAAGAATAGATTCAAGGCATAATATACAGACAAGGGTATGGTAGGATGTGAAAACAGTGGAGGTATTAAAGTGTATCGGTTACCAAAGTAAGAGCGTCTACCAGTGCATTCGGAAAGTATTCAGACCCCTTCATTTTTCAAAATGTTGTTACGTTACAGCCTTATTCTATTTTCAGGTCTCTGCAGAGATGTTTGATTGGGTTCAAGTCCGGGCTCTGGCTGGGCCACTCAAAGACATTCAGAGACTTGTCCCCACGCCACTCCTGTGTTGTATTGGCTGTGTGCTTAAGGTCGTTGTCCTGTTGGAAGGTGAACCTTTGCCCCAGTATGAGGTCCTGAGCGCTCTGGAGCAGGTTTTCATCAAGAATCTCTCTGTACTTTGCTCCGTTCATATTTCCCTTGATCCTGACTAATCTCCCAGTCCCTGCCGATGAAAAACATCCCCACAGCATGATGCTGCCACCACCATGCTTCACCGCAGGGATGGTGCCAGGTTTCCTCCAGGCGTGACGCTTGGCATTCAGGCCAAAGAGTTCAATCTTGGTTTCATCAGACCAGAGAATCTTGTTTCTCATGTACTGAGAGTCCTTTAGGTGCCTTTTGGAAAACTCCAAGCGGGCTGTCATGTGCCTTTTACTGAGGAGTGGCTTCCATCTGGCCACTCTACCATAAAGGCCTGATTGGTGGAGTGCTGCAGAGATGGTTGTCCTTCTGGAAGGTTCTCCCATTTGCACAGAGAAACTCTGGAGCTCTGTCAGAGTGACTATCGGATGCACTGTATACTGTATACAGTTAGCACAGGCCCATATTGTTGTAGTGTGTAGGCCTAATCTAGGCCAGGATTGAGGCGGTGACAGAGGTATAACTGCGTTGACAGAGGTATAACTGCGTTTAGGCGGTGACAGAGGTATAACTGCGTTGGAGCTGTCAAATCCACAAGCGGCTCCCGGCGTTATACCTATGCAGACATTGCCATTGAAAGCATAGAAATCGCATTAGTAAAAATGATGAGGAGCATACAGGAGTAATATTTATATAAAGCCAACACTTTCTTGTTCTGGGAAGGGTGTAGTTTCGTGAATGACAACAAGAGCACCCACCCATCAATTTGGCAGCTCCAATGCAGTTACACATCCAACACACAAAAGCAATGAAAATATATGCGATTGTCGTTTACCGCGGACTAATCTGAATTAATCCTGGCCCTACTTTATCATAACACATTCCATACAGACATAACTATTGTGAGATTTGATTGAACATAAACATTTCACCATGATGACCATCAATACTCTCACAATAAATGTTTATTTTTACTCCACTGTATCAGTCAAATCTCAGAGAGCAGAAGAGCACATCGATGCAGGCTTCACCTGACCAAGGTTCAGAGAATGAGAAGACTGACCCAACTAAGGCACTGAGGGGCTGGTCTCCCCTCTATCAGCATATATCTCTCCCTGATAAGTGTTTGACCATGATAGGACCCTTGTTAGGACCCTTAGGGCGGCAAGTAGCCTAGTGGTTCAAATCAAATCAAATTTTATTTGTCACATACACATGGTTAGCAGATGTTAATGCGAGTGTAGCGAAATGCTTGTGCTTCTAGTTCCGACCATGCAGTAGTATCTAACAAGTAATCTAACAATTTCACAACAACTACCTTATACACACAAGTGTAAAGGAATGAATAAGAGTATGTACGGCATAGGCAAGATGCAGTAGATGGTATAGTATATATATATGAGATGAGTAATGTAGGATATGTAAACATTACATAAAGTGGCATTGTTTAAAGTGGCTAGTGATACATTTATTACATCCAATTTTGAATTATTAAAGTTGCTAGAGATTTGAGTCAGTATGTTGGCAGCAGCCACTCAATGTTAGTGATGGCTGTTTAACAGTCTGATGGCCTTGAAATAGAAGCTGTTTTTCAGTCTTTCGGTCCCAACTTTGATTAACCCTTACTGACCTCGCCTTCTGGATGATAGCGGGGTGAACAGGCAGTGGCTCGGGTGGTTGTTGTCCTTGATTATCTTTTAAGCCTTCCTGTGACATCGGGTGGTGTAGGTGTCATGGAGGGCTGTTAGTTTACCCCCGGTGATGCGTTGTGCGGACCTCACTACCCTCTGGAGAGCCTTACGGTTGTGGGCGGAGCAGTTGCCGTACCAGGCAGTGATACAGCCCGACAGGATGCTCTCGATTGTGCATCTGTAGAGGTTTGTGAGGGTTTTTGGTGACAAGACGAATTTCTTCAGCCTCCTGAGGTTGAAGAGGCGCAGTTGTATCAAGAACATTTCACAACACTATTTCAAGACAGTGATGGCCAGCTGAGGAAATGTGGAGATGAGATGTAAATGAGATGACATGACATCAGCATGTCCAGAGAGTTGTGCCTTCTTCACCACGCTGTCTGTGTGGGTGGACCATTTCAGTTTGTCCGTGATGTGTACGCCGAGGAACTAAAATCTTTCCACCTTCTCCACTACTGCCCCATCAATGTGGATAGGGGGGTGCTCCCTCTGCTGTTTCCTGAAGTCCACGATCATCTCCTTTGTTTTGTTGACGTTGAGTGAGAGGTTATTTTCCTGACACCACACTCAGAGGGTCCTCACCTCCTCCCTGTAGGCCGTCTCATCGTTGTCGGTAATCAAGCCTACCACTGTTGTGTCGTCTGCAAACTTGATGATTGAGTTGGAGGCGTGCTTGGCCACGCAGTTATGGGTGAACAGGGAGTTGAGCGTTGAGCCAGTAACCAAAAGGTTGCTGGATCGAATCCCTGAGCTGACAAGACAGAAATCTGTCGTTCTGCCCCTGAACAAGGCAGTTAACCCACTGTTCTCCGGCAGGCTGTCATTGTAAATAAGAATTTGACTTGCCTAGTTAAATAAAGGTTAATAAAAAAAAAAATGTCTGATTGATAGTGGATTTGTGGTTCTTAGCCAGTAAAATATCATATTAGGATAGTATATGAAGTAGAATAACTTTTGTTGATTACTTTAGTACACTCCCAGCCTCCAGGTTTTTACCCCTCCTGTTTCCATCTTTGAGGTGCATTGAAGAAAGATTGGAACTTGAGACATTATTCTTGGTGTGATCCAATTAAATGTATTCTCATTGTTGACATAGGCTATTTATCTTTTTGTATCAAGAGCATTTCACAACACTATTTCAAGACAGTGATGGCCAGCTGAGGAAATGTGGAGATGAGATGTAAATGAGATGACATGACATCAGCATGTCCAGAGAGATGTGGATCAAAGCTTTCTTCTTATATACCGTGTTGTTTATGCCAGAATTCACCTAACTGTCATTAAGACTTAAATAGTCTATCCCTTTATGACTTCAACAAAAGCTGTGGAAAACTAATGGAGAAATAAGACTTGAAGAGGCATCTATGTCGAAACTAATCTATGAGTCAGATTTGTAACTAAAGCCTACTGTTAAATTTGATATTTAAATATGTTCTATGACTGTCTGTGTAATTTGGCTACAATAATGTACAGTAACATTGTTATTGTTGACTCATAACCAACTCCACAGCTGACTAGGTTAGCAAAATTCCAGTCATTTCCCCCAAATTCCCAGGATTCTCAGAATTAGGAGAAAATCCAGAATCCTCCAACCAGGATTTCTTGAAAAACGGGGCATTTTGTAAAAGTTACCAGAATTTTGCAACCCTACACCTGACAAACCCAAGGATTTCAACAATAGAAACAGCACAAACAAACACAATACATTTCTCGTCAAACAAACTTTATTTGCCACTGAAACATATATAGCACTTCTCCTCACTAAGCAGGAGCAGCATTTGCCATGGTTAGTGTGAGGCAGAGGGCAAGCACTGATGGTAGAAAGAGGCTCATGGAAGAGGCTCTGGGGGGGAAGTTGATTAGAATCCTCTTCAGCTGGCCCCGGAGGCGGCAGGGGGTGCAGGGGGTGCTGGGGCAGGGGCAGGGGCAGGAGCTGGAGCAGGGGCAGGGGCAGGGGCAGGGACGGTGAAACACCCCCTCTTGTGCCACTGCATGTCTCGCACACGTCGGACAGACTGGATCTGAGGTGCAGGGGCATCCCAGTCATTCCAGTGCTTGAAGTCTCCACACTCAAACACATACTGGCACCCTCTGTAGCCTGGGTACATGTAGCCGACCCATCTGCAACAAAGGAACAGAGAAGGAGTCCATGAGACAGGACCAAAATAGACGTCAGAATATGACAGTTAGCATAATTGATCTTTTAAAGGTTTTCAGGAGAAAGACGAGAGATGAAGTCAGACATGAGAGAAACAGAAAAAGGACGGAGAGAGAGAGAGCAGGTGAAACAGGAAGAAAATGAGAGAGGGTGAAAGGGAGAACTTACGTTCCGTTGAGGGCCTTGACACTCGCTACGCGATCTTGGAAACCATGTCCCCACAAACTGGGAACATCATCATCAACAATCTCCATCTTTCTACCAGTGAAGCCTGGGCTCTCAAACAGATGGAGCTTGTGTTCGGCACTATCCTAAAGAGGAGGAATGGAAATATGCACACACACAAACAGACTCGCTTAGTGTTAAGATGTTTACTGAGAGCTGATTGTTGAGATAGACTGTGAGTGCTGAGATAGAGAGAGGCTTCAGGTAATCAGTGAGTATTCAGATAGCCAATGAGAGTTGTCTGCTGAGATGATAAATTACTGTTGAGATGAACATGGAGTTCTGCAATGGTTAAAGATTGTTGAGATAATCTGCGAGGTTGAGATAAATGGGAGTACTGAGATGCTCAGAGAATATTAGTTTTTTTTGTATACTTAATACAAGGTGTAGATCAGCTTTAATATTGCGGCTCAGAGATTGTTGATAGAGATAGGTAGGGAGTGCAGGGTGGTGAGATGGTAGAAGTGTTAACATGGTCAGTGAGTATGTTGAGCATGTTTACATTTCTGTCATTTAGGCGACACTCTCATCCAGAGCGACTTACAGTAGCGAGTGCATATATTTTCATATTGGTACCCCTGTGGGAATCAAACCCACAACCTTAGCACTGCAAGCACCATGGTCTACCAACTGTGCTACACGGGGTATGTTTAGACATTGTTTGAGTGCTACCCACCACTTTAAGAGGCCGCATGGACCAGAAGGAGTAGCTGTACTGGCTGTTGGTCCAAGTGTCCCAGCGTGGATACTCGCCTTTCTCCAGAACAAACTGCTCACCTGCAAACCCCTGGCGGTCATACCCCACCCATCTGACAGGAGAGAGGACAAGGACGAGGCTGAGGTACAATATCTCTCATCAGCATGTATGACGCTGTATTTGGCCATATGTGGTAACAGATATACAGTATAATAAAAAAAAAAGTTAACACTTAACCTGAACCTGAAAATACATATTCTGTATGTGTAAGAATATGACTGTCTGTGAATGACACCAATGCACCAGTACTCACGGGCCAGACTCAACCAGCATAGAGCCCACCTTCTCCAGGCCCTTCTCTGAAACATCTTTACACTCGGTAGAAAACTCAGCCTTGCGGCCCTGGAAATTCTCAAACTCAAACAGTACCACCTGGATCAGAGAGAGAAGGAGAGGCAGAGAGGAGGAGAGACAGAGAGGAGGAGAGACGGAGAGACAGAGAGGAGGAGAGACAGAGAGGAGAGACAGAGAGGAGGAGAGATGGAGAGACAGAGAGGAGGAGAGACAGAGAGGAGGAGAGACAGAGAGGAGGAGAGATGGAGAGACAGAGAGGAGGAGAGACGGAGAGACAGAGAGGAGGAGAGAGAGAGGGGAAAGAGGAGGAAAGAGACTAACAGTCAAGCTTACAGTATAAAGAGAGGAAATATATGGGGGACAAAGGAAGAGGGTTTATAGAGAAGTGGGCGAAGGAGAGAAAAATAAATGAAGAGAAAGATCACAAGAGAGAAATAGACAGATAACAGATGGGGAGAGGGAGGATACAGTACCTTGTAAGTGGCTCCTGCTCCACCCTGGCTTTTCCCTGCAGCCAGTTGCTCAGGGGCGCTCTGCTGCTCCGACATCCTCCTCGTCCACTGGTTACTCTTCTCTCAGGAGCACAATCAGGAGAGAGACAGAGAAAAGAGAAACACAGACACCATGATGACATTAATTTCACAATGATGACCATCAGTCCTCCCAGTAGCAATGGATTATTTTATTCCTTTGAATCAGTCAAGATTTGCGTCCACTTCAGAGAGCAGAAGAGCACATTGGTGCAGACATAACCTGAGCTGAGAATAAGGACCTGAGGGGCTGCAGGAAAACCCCCTGGGGCCAGGAGTTTTTCCTGACCGTAGGCTATAACTAGGGCCCAGAGTCATCCCCCATGAACATGTTATTCTCATACCGTAATGTGCAACCTTTCTAAATCAGTGATTCCATCTTTCGCTGTCTATCATGTCCAACTTTACAAGCCTCAGTCAGTATCATAACCAGTTCTGCGCTCCCGACTCAATCAAACCTAACACTACAAACACACATTCCATAATACTCTATTCTGCAAACACCTCACTTGCTCAATCATATATTTTAATGCAAACATTTAAGCATACCAAATGATATCTTTACCAACTCTAAAAATACACTATCATTCCTATCCTCGCACCCCATCCAACCTCTCCTTCTCCATCCGCCAACAATCACGACTGTGGGGTCTTCTTTACTTTTCATGCAAAATCCGTTTCAAAGTTAAATGAAAACCTTGTTTATCCTGCAGAACCAAGCTGGTCTTACCTGGATATGCCTGCTGTGTACTGATAGCCTCTCTCTCTCTATGCCACTTGGTGTTTGGGGTTGAGCCGTTGGAGGGCAAGGGGGGGTATTTATGGTTTATTTCTGGCCACAACAGCAGAAAAGGGGGAGCTGTTGATACAGCAAGTCTGTCGCTACCTCTCAATACGCAGCTGTGTTGGCACACGCTCCCCTGCTCGGCCGCCTGGCTGCCAGTGCGTGGTATGTGCGGGTACACAGAGAGGGAGCCAAGAGGATTCAGCAAACAGCCCCACTCAGCACAAACTGGTAGACACGCTCACACACACTAACCACACCCAGCAGTCTAAACATCACCTACCCTCCTCACACCACTCTGACCAATATCACCAACACACGAGGAACCAAACCATTCACCAAAAACAAAACATAACATTGACCTCATTTTACTATATCCTGTTGACATAATTTACCTTCATTGACCAAACCCTGACCCTCAATCTCTCTTAAACCTTCCTACATCAAACTACCTCTAAAACCTCCCTTCCTCAAACTCTACCTCTCTAAAATCTCCCTACACTAAACACCCTACCTCTCCAATACCGCCCTACACCAAACTCTACCTCGCCTATACGTACATCCCTAGTACAAACACTATCGCCCACTCTGTTACACAATAGACACCAGTTTAAATTCATACCACTGCAGACTGGAGGGGGTGGGTCTGAGCTGAAATGAGTAACGCAGAATAAATATTTAGCCCAATAATTCAAGTCAGAAGCTTAACGCAGTACATTTTATTGAGAATTTACACTTTTGGACAACGGCCTTACAACAGTGCAATATACATTTTACTTTCCAATAAAACAAAACGAGAAAGAAAAAATAAAGTCATGACAAAGTCAAAACGCCATGGACAGACACCATAGGGACAACGACTCCAAAGATTCACTCAACACATTCACTTGCATTGCATTAGCGTTCCAACGTCTGTCCAACGTCTGTCTACGGTCAGTGCTGTAGTGGAAGTAGTGGGACAGTGGAGCATGGCTAACATGGTCAGGGGAATGGCCTAGGTCAGCTCAAACAAGCCCTAAAACAACTGGTGCAAATAATCCAAGTCATGTGCAGAAAAGGGTAAATTACCACCCTCATCTCAAAACAATATACTTTACTCGCATTCCCCACTGGAGGAGTGGAAGCCATACTCCTACCATTCCACTACACATCCACACCACTGCACCGACCACGTGCACAATGGGGCTATTACAGTTGTGGATGAAGCCATGAAATCCAGACTGTTTGATTGTACCACTGCTACTTGGTGTGGCCATTCAGTAAAGTGTCTGAGCAAAGCATGACGAAAAGGACCAGACTGTGCATGCACATCCTTTTCCAAACAATGATGGGAAAACACATGTGAGGTCGCTAAATTGGAGATGTGTTGCAGACATGCAGGTAAAACAGAAACCAGGGAGTGCACATCGAATGTATGGCTCATTGGTAACATGTACATTTTCCTTGCAATCCTTACTCACTCATCCATCAGTATTACACACGCAATCATTTGATCTTTCACTGAAGAGGTAAGTGGAGGTGAAGGGAGGAAAACAGGCTGATTAGTGTTCATGCGTGTAATTGAGATGGAGGTCCATTGTGATTAACCCCTCCCCTCCCCTTTTCCACCAGTAGAAACAGATTCAGACATGATTGAAAATACAGCGAACACAAACCATTCCTCTTTACCCATAAGTTTAAAGGGACTGCATGACGTCAACACAACCGATTCTCAGTTAGTTCATGACATCAGTCACTGAGTGGCTCAGAGGAATGGGCTTGGGGGCCTCTGCTGTAGTGATACTTTAAATGCTCTCCATACAAACCCAGCACTCTGGCATGTTATGATTCATCTTTCAAATTAGCAACAATACAAATATTTCCATTTCATGATTACAGATACCATATTTATTACTAACACATAATACAGCCTGGCTGACCATTAGTTCAGCAGTGTTTTGTTCTCTATGATCCATGACAAAAAATAAAATCACAAACACTCCTCCACTGACAGATACAGTTAACGCATAGACTAACCTGAAAATGATTTTTAAAAGAGAAAACGAAATAAAAATATTTTTTGTGGAGGTGCTATACTGTCCTCCAGCTTATTGAAGCACTTCCAGGTTAAGAGGCATGTTGTCCCAAAAGTTAACCATTACTGAAATACAACCTGACAGGAGAGAATGGGATACCCCCTTCCGTAGTCTCCCCTGTCATGTGAGAGGGTAAAGTGGCTTTATGCAAAGACCCCCCTGACACAGGAGGTGGAGGAGCTAGCAGTGAAATGGACACGCTGAGCAGAGCAGACCCATATTTCCCTTGCTCGTTCCATCCATAAGACCGAGGTTGTCTGAAAGAAGGCACCATGCACATGTATTTGAGGCAGGCAGGAAGAGAACAAAGAAAAGAAACAAACAGATGACGAATTACAACGTCAGCAGCAGAATTCCCATCTTCTCAGGGTCCAAGGTTAAGGCTACTGTCCGATTCTCCACCAGATTCTTCAGTTAAGGCAATCTACAGAGGGACGATGCAAACGGATACAAACCATCAGCATTTTAGGGTTACGTATTAGCAAAACAGACACTAGAATATTGTCTAATTATGAAAATGTGGTAAAATGTCAGGTTTATTGCTTACAGCACCCTATGATAAAGAACGATTCACCATGAGGAACATTTGTGAGAAGAGAGCTCACCTGCTCATTCACACTTAGCTGTCATTTTCATACTGACTCAAGCGCTTCTTGGACTTCAGCTCTCTCAGCCACTGTGGTGAGGCCTCCTCACTAAGAGACAGACACTACAACTGGTAAATATTTCTGTTCCAACAATCCCTGGTTTGGGTTATTAGATTCAGGCTGAACAGAGGGAAGAGACAGGGTCACTATCTTACCCATTTTCTTTCCCTCCGGAGGGGTGCAGCACACGGGACGCCCGGGGCAAGAAGGGGGATTTAGGAGAACGGGATAACTGGGAGGGAGAAGTGACGGGTCCCTCTGTCTGATTGTCAGAGTCGCTTCTCTTCTTGAGCTGGGCCTGCCAAACAGAGGGAGAAACCAGAAAGAAAACATATCAAAAGCCTTTTCCAGAGCAGTATGAGTGACAACATTACACTCCTGGTCAACTCTGTCTGTTTCTCTTGGCAAGCCTCACCATGAGAGCAGACGGGTCCATCCCAGGGAAGAGGGCGACTCTCTGGGGCTGGGAGGAGGCAGCAGAGCGGGGGTCTGCTCCTCTCGCTTGCTCCTCAGAGTCTGAGTCCTTCTTGGAAGACTCCACTTTGTCCTCTGTAGAGAACACACACCTTTGACTACATAATTTCACAATCAAAGCAAATAGGTTATTAAATAGAAGTCTAACAGATCTTTCACCATCTAAGTCACATCTCCAGTCTAACTGGTCGAATCATGTCCACTCAATTCATAGTAAAAGGTACGCAGCAGAACAGGGTACTTGATAGTGATATGGCCGAGGGGGGGTCTACATGAGAGCAGAGTCCAAGGCTGACCTGTGGAGTCTCGAAAGCGCCAGTCCTCAGTAGGCGTGGCCTGTCCCTCTGGGTGTACAGACAGAGCAGCAGTCTGACGAGAGACCCTGGAGGGGCGTGAACGTGGCCCCCGCATCTTACTCAACTGCACCCTGGAGCGCAGAGCACTGGAGTCCAGTAGGCTGGTGGAGGCCTGGAGAAACAAACAAAGCAAATCTGTGGAAACAAAGCAACTGACTGCTATGTCTTTTTAAAAAGGTGAAGTCCGTCTCACCTCAGGGAAGGGGAGTGGTTGTATCTCGGGCTGGGCCGAGAAGCCGTCTGGAGTGTCGAGGTCGCTGGGCGGGGTGTGGGCATGTTCCCCTGGCGTGTAAAGTGGAGTGGGTTTCCTAGGGGACTGACTGGGGTGGCTGTCTGAGGTGGGTGTGGCAGGAGTCAGGCTACAGGAAGGACAGACAGGAACAAACAGAAGAGTACTTTAGGCTACCTTCCTAAAACTACACTACAGTCTGTTATATGCATGCAATGGCAATGAGAGAACAATGTGACAGGTACTGTGTCTACTAGCTCTGTGACCGAGTAATATTCCCCTGTAGGAGCATCAGATTTCATAGAGGATGTATGTGCATGACGACGATGGATGACAGGCAGACTCTCGCTCCACTTTATTTCACATTGAGGGACGCAAACAGTGGTGAGTTACTTACTGTACACAATCATACTAGCTCTAAATCATCCTTGAGGTGATTCATTTGAATTATATTAAAATGACCCACTGTCTATTAACAGTCCCTTATATCGTATCATTATCTGAAACTCTACTACAGCATCCAGTCATTTCTACTAAACATTATCCAGATTTTTGTTGCTGTGATACCATCTCCTAGCCACAGGAGGTCAGTGATATACCGGCCTGCTGAGAGAGGCCATTTTGAGTGCTGGCGTAAACCGGGTTTCAGTAAGCTACTGCTCCTTGACCACAACGTGTTAGGAGTGCTGAGATTATACTGTATCTGTACAGGAAGTACCTACAGATACCATAGTATCTGTTGATTTATTTCAATATCAGTAACTGTCTCTGCTTTGGAGATGCTTGTGGGTCTTGTATGTTGTAAGGAAACAGGTTGAGACGATTATTAGCCATAACAGTGGGACAGCAGAGAATCACTGCCTGGGGCAAATTCCCCACTCTGCCCTATCTAGAAGGCTGGACCAAACGTGGCTCTGTGACTTTGTCTTAAGGTCAATGCTGCTCCAGGAGAAGAAACGATAGAGCACATCTCTTCCTTTAGCTGCATCCATTCGATACTATGTATCGATCCAGGGGGTGTTAGAATGGAGATCAAATGGTTGAGGATTGTATATTTAGAGGGAGAAGTAACTGGGACTGGGTGGCATTCAGTACTAATGATGTCTTGATATCAGGGTACAGCCTCATGGGAAATTAGTAATCATATTGAGGATCAGCATATTTAGTAACCAAAAACATTATCAAATTTCATAGGTCCAGCCCACAGGAGCCACACCTGTGATGGGTTGTGTATGTATGCATGTATATATATATATATATTCACCTATCGTCAGTGTGCAGTCCTGTCTCCCAGGTCCCGTACTGACTGTCCGTCTCATGGACCAGTGTGTCCATGTCCCTCCCCTCCTCACCGTCCACATTCTGCTTCAACTGCTCCTGAGAGAGAGATGGACAGGGAGAAAATGACAAGTCAGTCAAAAAGGAGTGTATACAGTGCATTCAGAAAGTATTCAGACCCCTTCCCACATTTTGTTACATTACAGCCTTATTCTAAAGGGAATTTAAAAAAAATCCCTCATTACTCTACACAAAATACCCCATAATGAAAATAAGTTTAGAAATTTTCGCAAAAAGTTCTCTATTTGCATAAGTATTCAGACCCTTTGCTATGAGACTCGAAATTGAGCTCAAGTGCATCCTGTTTCCATTGATCATCCTTGAGATGTTTCTACAACTCCACCTGTGGTAAATTCAATTGATTGGACATGATTTGGAAAGGCACACACCGGTCTATATAAGGTCCCACAGTTCACAGTGCATGTCAGAACAAAAACCAAGCCATGAGGTCGAAGGAATTGTCCGTAGAGCTCCGAGACAGGATTGTGTCAAGGCACAGATCTGGGAAAGGGTACCAAAAAAGATCTGAAGCATTGAAGGTCCCCAAGAACACAGTGGCCTCCATCATTCTTAAATGGAAGAAGTTTGGAACCACCAAGACTCTTCCTAGATCCGGCCAACTGGCCAAACTGAGCAATCGGGGGAGAAGGGCCTTGGTCAGGGAGGTGACCAAGAACCTTATGGTCACTCTGACAGAGCTCCAGAGTTCCTCTGTGGAGATGGGATAGCCTTCCAGAAGGACAACAATCTCTGCAGCACTCCACCAATCAGGCCTTTATGGTCAAGTGTCCAGACGGAAGCCACTCCTCAGTAAAAGGCACATGACGGCCCAATGGAAACAAGATTCTCTGGTCTGATGAAATTGAACCTGAACTCTTTGGCCTGAATGCCTAGCATCATTTCTGGAGGGACGGTGAAGCATGGTGGTGGCAGCATCATGCTGTGGGAATGTTTTTCATCAGCAGGGGCTGGGAGATTAGTCAGAATTGAGGGAAAGATGAACGGCGCAAAGTACAGAGATCCTTGACAAAAACCTGCTCCAGAGCGCTCAGGACCTCAGACTGGGACAACGACCCTAAGCACACAGCCAAGACAACGCAGGAGAGGCTCCGCGACAAGTCTCAATGTCCTTGAGTGGCCCAGCCAGAGCCCGGACTTGAACACAGTCAAACATCTCTGGAGAGACCTGAAAATAGCTGTGCAGCGACGCTCCCCGTCCAACCTGACAGAGCTTGATAGAATCTGCAGAGAAGAACGGAAGAAACACCCCAAATACAGGTGTACCAAGCTTGTGACGTCATACCCAAGAAGACTTGAGGCTGTAATTGCTGCTTCAACAAAGTACTGAATACTTATGCAAACAGTTTTTCCTTTGTCATTATGGGGTAGTGCGTGCAGATTGATGAGGGAAAAAAACTATTTCATCAACTTTAGATTAAGATTGTAACATAACAAAATGTGGAAGAAGTGAAGGGGTCTGCATACTTTCCCAATGCACTGTATGTGCCATTGGAGTACCCCTCGGAGGTCAGAAGGAACACATTCCAATATGACAGAACTTGATTCATCTCCACCAGCCTGAATCAAACTAACAAAGCATCTTATTGGCTGTCGGTTCAATCCATCACCACGCCTGTGGAGCGAAACCCCGCCCAGCCTACAGTAACAGAAAGTTGACCAGTTGAGAGAGAAAGGGACAGAGTGACGCTGGTCCTGATGGCCCTGTATTGTGTGGCTATGGTCAGGCCAGCAGTGGGTGAGAAGGATAATGGGATGAGCACACAGGGCCAGAGACTGGTGAGACACTGTTTGCAGTCTACTGAACCGTGGCTCTTTTAATGAGGCTTCTACAGAGGGCACACTGTCCTAAAACCACACACTCACTGCTCCTGTGCATGCATTCAAGTCTGTGTAAGTGCGCACACATACTGTATAGAAATAGAGAAATATTGCTGAACTTCCATGATCTCTACTGACTTCCTTGACAGTGCTATACAGATGCACTGCTGCACCACACCACCATGTCTAAAGAGAATGATTGAGGGAAATGTAATGTGTGTGTGTGTGTGTGTGTGTGTGTGTGTGTGTGTGTGCACGGGAGTGAGAGCAGGGCCAGAGGGAGAAGGAGAACAACAGTACAGAATGTCATTCATCATCAATGCCTTTCCTGACAGGAAGAAAGGCCAGGGAGAAGTGAGAAACTCCCTCCATCTGAGAAAGCACTTGTACCAAAAGTACATTAGCTCCTCCTCTCCAGGCTTTACAGCCCAAAAAAAGTATATTTACAGCACAGTAACCTAGGCTTGTTTTCAAATCCACACTGATCTTTGTGCCAAATCTGGCTTCAGCAGTTAAACAAGCATTGGTTTGAACATGCTGTTGGTCACATGACTAATGCCTCAGGCTAACAGGTGGGCTGGGCTCGGGGTCAATTAAACAGGCATGCTAATCGATCTACAGATTAAGTTGGGTCAGTGTTATGGTACAGCTACGATATCGACGTGAGGAGTTTACTGAGAAGCATAGGAGTAACAATAGCAACACAGCGAAGAGAAAGTGAACAGAACAACAAGGTGCAATAAGATCTGAAAGCTTAAGTGATGCCTTCTAAAACCCACTCGTTTCTTGTCAGAGGCAGGAATGATTCCTGATTGGACAGTCAGAGAAATAGACCTCTCACACACACTTAATCCCTCTATATCATGAATTTCAGCCTAAAATTTAGTACAACTAATTCACAGGACTAAGCATGTAGGATTCAATAAGCAAACCTCTTGTAATCTAAATTCCTTGAACATGTACCATATCCACAGTGTACTTGGTTGAACTTTAGCACGCCCAAACACACCCTCACTTAGTGATTGCCGCTCCTGAGGCTACCCGGTTACCTGCCAACCAAACAATAGCAGCAAGACAGAGAGGGTTAAGAAATAACATAGGCTGACTTGTAGTGCTGCTTAAAGCCCTTTAGTATTGAGGGTGTAGGCTCTGCCATCAAAAATATCCTCTGGATACTAGGAAGGAGCAGGCCTGCAAGGCACCTTACTGTGAATCAGAGCCGTAGTGAAGTAGACGTTTCCTTAATAACATTAGCCTTGGCCAGCCTCCTCTGCTAAGATTCCCCCCCTGTGGACAGGAAGCGTGTGTCAATGGAAATGACAGAACAATGAGCGGATGAATAGAAGGAGGGAGGAGAGAAAGGGTGATGGACAATCTGACATGTTTAATGAAGTAGAGGAGCCAAGGCCTTGGAAAGTTAGACCTGCCAGACATCACGGCTCTGAAATACATCCTGCTATTATGACAGCATCACATTTATTAAATTGTTCACCGTAAACCCCTTCCTCCGATTTTAATACAATATGCCTACTTTGGGTTGAGATGCTGAAAACACATGCCGGGTCTATTACTTTACTGTGAAGGCATAGTCACTAAGTTGGATTAATCCACTTCCTTACTGCAAAACAATCATTCATATCCACCTTGAATAACAGCCAGGCAGTCACACAGCTCTAAGAATGAAGACATTTAACATATGGTCCTGCTGCCTGGAAGCAGACAACACAGAGCAGGCCGGTTACTGCAGGTACAATGACCCCAACACAAACACTGCAGAACAAACATCACACCGCCCCCCAGTACGCCCCAACACCTCTCTCCTGCTCTAACCCCTCTAGGTGGAGTCTTCCTCAGTAGGAATGTTTAACAGTAAACCCATTGATCATGGAGTGGACTGGTCAATGACGACACTTTGCAGCTATCCTAATATGACTACAGATCCCATGAGCACCAATCCCCTGTCAACAACAGAGCAGCACTGTGTCACAAACTCATCAAAAAAAGAAACGCCCCCTTTTCAGGACCCTGTCTTTCAAAGATAATTTGTAAAAATCCAAATAACTTCACAGATCTTCATGAGGACTGCAGATGTGGCCAGGGCAATAAATTGCAATGCCCGTACTGTGAGACGCCTAAGACAGCGCTACAGGGAGACAGGACGGACAGCTGATCGTCCTCGCAGTGGCAGACTACGTGTAACAACACCTGCACAGGATCGGTACATCTGAACATCACACCTGCGGGACAGGTACAGGATGGCAACAACTGCCCGAGTTACACCAGGAACCGACAATCCCTCCATCAGTGCTCAGACTGTCCGCAATAGGCTTAGAGAGGCAGGTCCTCACCAGACATCACCGGCAACAACGTTGCCTATGGGCACAAACCCATCGTCACTGGACCAGACAGGACTGGCAAAAAGTGCTCTTTACTGACGAGTCGCGGTTTTGTCTCACCAGGGGTGACGGTCGGATTCGCGTTTCTCTCGTCGAAGGAATGAGCGTTACACCAAGGCCTGTACTCTGGAGCGGGATCAATTTGGAGGTGGAGGGTCCGTTATGGTCTGGGGCGGTGTGTCACAGCATCATCGGACGGAGCTTGTTGTCATTACAGGCAATCTCAACGCTCTGCGTTACAGGGAAGACATCCTCCTCCCTCATGTGGTACCCTTCCTGCAGGCTCATCCTACCCCTCCAGCATGACAATGCCACCAGCCATACTGCTCGTTCTGTGCGTGATTTCCTGCAAGACAGGAATGTCAGTGTTCTGCCATGGCCAGCGAAGAGCCCGGATCTCAATCCCATTGAGCACGTCTGGGACCTGTTGGATCGGAGGGCTAGGGCCATTCCCCCCAGAAATGTCCGGGAACTTGCAGGTGCCCTTGTGGAAGAGTGGGGTAACATCTCACCGCGAGAACTGGCAAAACTGGTGCAGTCCATGAGGAGATGCACTGCAGTACTTAATGCAGCTGGTACTGACTGTTACACCAGATACTGACTTACTTTAGATTTTGACCCCCCCCCTTTGTTCAGGGACACATTATTCCATTTCTGTTAGTCACATGTCTGTGGAACTTGTTCAGTTTATGTCTCAGTTGTTGAATCTTTTTATATCCATACAAATATTTACATGTTAAATTTGCTCAAAATAAACGCAGTTGACAGTGAGAGGACATTTCTTTTTTTGCTGAGTTTAGTTACCAAAACACTGACCTGAACTGAACACTGACAGGCTATTTTGTTCTGTCATTATTACATCAGTGTAATGTACAGACAAGGGGCCAATTGTTTGCTAAGAATGCAGAACAGAATGTCATTAAAACCTGACTGACTCGGCTTAAGAACTTAAGACCAGTGGGCCTGGCTGATACAGGCTGCAGGGTACAGGACTGGGTCCAGAGGGAGAGGTGGAGGTCCAGGTCAGCTGGATCAGCCTGAGGGAGACCAGGGCATCTGGATGATCCACCAGCTGGTTCTCAGGTACTGTACGGACAACCAACAGGCTCTAGCTAAAAAACAGGCCACACAAACTAGACCGAGAGAGAGAATCGGTTAAGGGCTGCTGTGTCTGTGTGGGGTTTTGTTCTTTCTTTGTATTCAGACGTGAGAGTCCAGGTGTGTGGACTTTCTGGGCATTAGCTACCGTGGAGAGGAATAAAACCAGCAGTACTGCATCCCTTGAGGACTGGAGTTGTGCATGGGCAGTTGTGTGCCATCCATCCCAGCGGTCCTTTCAGTGAGTAGACCGCCCCCCAAACTCCTCTCACCCTTTCTACCGCTCCATTATCTGGCTGGCCCCTGTTCAGCTCTGTCTCCTCACATCTCACTGGCTTCCGTTCTATGACCATTCATCACATCTCTCCTGACAGGCTGCAGAACACACTGATGCTCCTAGTCAATGACACACAAACAAGCAGATCTGCAAATCTCGTAAAAACTGCAATCAAACTGTATCCAGACTAACAGTACAAATAACACACTTCCTCAACTCACACCCTGACTTCTTTGTCTAAGACAACTGACCTACAATGGGTGTCATTACACAACTACTGCAACTACATGGGATCCATAGCTATATAGTCTATATCCATAGATGGATTCCATCCCTGTTGTTGACTGCTCTATACACAGACTATATTAAACCAGACCATAGTTTAGGAGGGAGGGACAGGGGGCGAGACACCCAACTCCAGCCCACAGTAAGCTATGATCTGAGGAGCCAGTGACACTGCTGTTGCAGTGGGAGCTATGGTGCACACACAGACAAAGGTCAGTGTTATGTCAAAGATGGTATGAGACGCATAGGGCGAGAGAGAGGACACAGAAGCAGATGAGGCACAGAGAGGGGTGAGCACTGAGCAGCGAAGAAAAGCAGAACAGTTAGGAACTATCAGGATCAGAGAGAGAATTCACATGGCAACACAAATAGACAGACATAAAACACACAAGTAGAGAAGGCCTTGACAAGTTTGAGGTGCTTGGAATGGGCAGTGACTGACGGAAGGACAGTTGGTAGTGAGAAGGATTGATGGGGGGGAGCGAGTGTCAAATTGTGTGTCTTACAGCAGTGGGGGTGTTGGGGGTGCTGGTCCCAGGACGCTTGCGTAGGGACAGGCGCTGCTGGCTGCGCAGAGAGAACCTACGGAAAGAGTCCCGGCTGCGAGAGGCCAGAGAACGTAACGAGTTCGCCCTATTGAAGTCCCCGGGGCTGTCCTCGGCCCTCCTGCCCCTACGTTCCACTGCACTGGACACCAAGCTGAGCGCCCCCTGCAGGGAGCGGCGTGCGGTCCCCATCCACCCAGACACCTGAGACTGGGCCACTGACAGCTTGTCCCCCAGGTACTCCATCTCAGATCACTAAAAGACCAACGTCACAGAATGAAGTCCGGAAAAAGCACTCAGTCAGGCTGTGGTCCAGTACTGTATGTCCGGAGTCCAGTGTGATACCGTGGTCGATGGGGAGTCCTTGAGCCAGGTAGTGATCCAGGTCCAGAGCTGGTGTCCTGGATACTGTTGAGGTGCGTAGCCAAGTCAATGCTGCAGTAGCTGGGCTGTTTGTAAGGGATAGCACAGCCAGTCAGATGCATCATGACTCCATTTCAGTCCATCATCGGCAGCGAGGTGAACTCTAAGCTTTCGGTTGTTCTGCAAAATGCCTATTTCCATACAGCTATACAGAAGGGCAAGACCGTAGCGGGGAACCCAAAAGGGTTAGGGCTGTTTGACAGACAACCGCAGCTGGTAGAGACTCAGGTGTGCCGATGCGTTCACAGCAGATATACTGCTGCACCGTCTGCGAACAGGTTCTTCAGCCACATAATGATGATCACACCAAGTAGCAGCAATAAACCCACAGACGTAGAAGTGCAATGCAACGTCACAACATAGCTTATCTGTCGGATTCTCACTCCCCTCACAGCAGGATTCTGAAGCTGTCGCTGCTGCTGCCGCTCTGACACGTCCGCAATCACAGAGGAACACAATTTCAAAAATCTACCTCTCCATAGACCACACGTAAGTCGTCTTCCTGGTGGAAAACTTTACAGGAAGAACGGTGCTGAACAGAACAGCTGGTGTCAGGCAGGAGGAAGAGCTGTACTGATTCCTATTCCCTCGGAGTACACAGCACACCAACAGCAGAGCAGCACCGTGGATATAGAAGCACAAACAGGAGAAGAGACTGTGATGCTAAGGTCGAATCCATGAGAGACAAAGACCAGTGCACTTCTCTTCCTTTCCTCTTCCTCTGCAGGTACAGGCCACTAGAGAAATGCGTCAGTCTCCTGCTCCCATTCCCCAGTACTACAGGACTCACGCTCAAGGAGAAATTGAGCGAACAAAGTGAGGGAGGGGAGAGAGAGGAGGCAGGGAGAGAGGGAGAAGCGGAGAGAGGGAGGGCCCTGATTTGCAGTACAGGAGGGGAGGGCGATATATGTTCTGCGGTGCTCCATCTCTCCTGTATGTTTCTACTTGCAGCGAGCAAGAGAGAATTCTCACAGGCATAGTCAGCACAGGGCGGAGGGGGTAGAACGCAAACATAGGAAGTATGGGGGGGGGGTTGACAGTGATAGGAACTTTATGTTGTTGAGCCTATACCTTCAAATAGATGGAGAAAATGCATGCCTGAAAGAAAGAGAGAGGGAGCAAAAGAGCCAGGAGGAGACCGGTGTAGCTGTTTTCAAGAGCTGGGGTTGTGGCTGTCAGCAGCAGTGAGCTCATGGCTAAAGGGAGGAATCACGACAGTGTGTCAGAGTTTACCTAACAAATGTCTCCCTGACTCATGCAAACTGCATGTCAGGTCACAGAACTCTGTCCTTTCCCACTTCCAGTACTCCACTGTTCCTAGCACTCATCTCACGGAATTAGCCTTAGTGAGTAAGACACTCTAGTCTATAAGACAACCGAGTACCACAGATTTATTCTCAAACAGAAACCCCCTGAGAACAAACTGGGGCAGAGGCTGATGACAGCTGCCCACAAGTGCCCCCTGGTGGACTTCTGGAGAGTAGTTCTGAGGAACATTGTTCTAAAAGCAAACAGTCTCCCTCCAGGAACCATCCTATAGCTGGAAATCACAGTTCTCTCCACAAACACACAGACTCAAGTTTCAACAACAACTATGAAGACAACCATTTTTTTACAGAAAATAAAAAGTCTGCTAATAGCAATTGTCCAGCAAGAAATGACGTCCCTCAAGTCACCGTCCTCTCCTTGGTTTCCCTGCTCTGATGAATGATCTCCCATCACAGGCGGTGTAGATGCCGTCGACAGCACTGGCGACCAGCTCTCTGTCTTCACCCCTCTTCTCGCTAACCATGGCATTAGTAATGATGTGATCACACCAGCGGGATCATGAGATGGACATACATTTCCCATAGTTCACACTAGGCCCAACCTCCACACTGATACAGAGAAACACCATCAGCACAACAGCAAGCGACAGAGTCATTGACACATGTTGATACTCCAAATCCATACTCACGCAATAAGGAATTCCCATCAACCACGCCCACAAATTGGGGAAAAACATTCTTTCCCATTGACCCCCAGTGTAAAAGAGCCAACTTCATTGGACATTTTTTGCAGAAAAGCTGCTGTGTCGTTCAATGTACATGTAACCAAATCAAATCTAATTTTATTTGTCACATACACATGGTTAGCAGATGTTAATGCGAGTGTAGCGAAATGCTTGTGCTTCTAGTTCCGACCATGCAGTAGTATCTAACAAGTAATCCAACAATTTCACAACAACTACCTTATACACACGTGTAAAGGAATGAATACGAGTATGTACATATAAATATATGGATGACTGGTGAGACATTTACTGGTGAGACATTTACCTCATTTAGTATTGTCTGTGTGTATAGTCTGTTGGTCTTGGCTAGCTTACTGTTCTGGTTGGTAGCTGTTACATCAATAACTCATTAAGACCAGGTATTTCACACTTGTGTCACCAGTTGGTCTACAAACAATTAAAAACTAGAATCCCTGCTCTAATTGCAGCATCACTCAGACCAGCAGGAGGTGACAGACACACAGAAAAGATCATGAAGTAACACAGGGAGGGCTCAGTGGGGAAGGGGAGGGCAGCCTCGTCTCTGAATGGAATCTGCTTTGTAGCAGAGGCTATTTACATGGTGCATGGGTCTCTGCAGTGTACCAGTGGTAAAGAGGAGAACAAACACTAAAGTATCAAGCACCTGTCTTAAATAAAAGGAACGTCTATATCACAATGGGAAATGTCACTGCAGAGCCTTTCTTCAGCTACGCAAACAGAAGGCTGTCAAAAGGAGCAGCGCAGAACAATCCTGAATTACAGGCCTAAAAACACGCTTTCATTTCTCTGCTTTGTGCTGTAAAAAGGGGTGGAGAGATGAGCGAGACCATGACTTTCACATTACTCATCAACTCATTACCCCCAGCGCTCCACAAATATTCACCTCTCCCAGTGAACTAACTGCATTCCTACTCCACCCTACTGTAACTCACACAACCGAATCTGCTAATTAATTCATATACAAGCACATTCTTTCCAAATCACCAGGGTTTTCTGTGAGATTCAGCTCAAAAGTATAAACAGTGATAAAACATAGAACTGAGGGGCTCCAATTGTTACCATGATGAAGCAGTGTAATTTCTGAAGCAGAAGCTCATTTCTGAAACGTGTCCAACTTTGAGTCAGAAATTAGGTGATTGTGTAAGTGTATGTGTGTGTGTGTGTGTGTGTATGGAAACAGAGCATCATGACTCACCCAGCTCTGTCGGCCCCTCTCTCTATGTGCACTCCTGCTCCTCATCCTGGACAGGCTCACCTCCATAGCTCTCTCAGAAGGGGCTGATCTACGGGACACGCTGCGGGACCTCATCCGGTTCAGCTCCTAAGACACGGGGAGTGTAGAATGAAATCAAATGTTTGCTGTTACAGAACATACTAGCCTGCTAATATTCATCTGCTCAAAAGTCTAGGGGTCTTACGCCTGGTTACCTGGTCTGTAACCTGATTTAAAGAAATCAGCGTATGAGGACCGTGTTGTATGCACATGTATCCAGGAGACAGCAACCTTACCTTAGGTCCAGCTCAGTCTTAACGCCTCCTCGGCTAGCCCAAGCAGATTATTGTTCATTCAAAATGGTGACAGAAATACATATACAAACATAAACAAAAAAAAGGACAAAACCAAAGACCACTAAGAAAAATAACCCTGCATCCTCCTGGTTCTGCAAGCTTGCATCCTAATCATCTTTCGATTGCCTCCACCTGTGGGCTTAATAAGGCTTGGCATAGCACCTGCCCCTGAGCCGGTTGGTGCTGCCACCTGGGGAAGGAGTGTGGAAGTGTATCCTGGTAGTGTACTGCCCAATTGTGTGTCAACACTAAACTACCCCCCATAATCATAACATTACACAAAAGCACTTGTACTGGTTGAATTCATTGAATCTATAGATGCCACTGATTCACATAGCCTATGTCTCTCCTTATGATACTGTTTCTTACCTGGGAGCCCTGAGATCTCCTCTGTCCTCTGGCCTCTACCCTGTGCCCCTGGGGCTCTGAGTCCTGGGGGAACCAGGTCTGCTCCATGGGGGACCCAGGGCCGTGGGGCTCTCTCCTGGGGAAGGATGGGTCAATGGGCATACCAGACCAGCGTCTCTCTGGGACCAGGATGGGGGCCGTGGCCCTGTCCTCCAGCCTGTGGAGGAGCTGCTCCAGGCTGGGTTTATTGGCAGGCTTCCTGGGTGGCTCTGGTCCAGCCATGGGCCTATCCACTGATTCCTCGCCGATGCTTAGCCTCTGCTCCCACAGCTCCTGCTGAGAGGGGGTCCACACTGTACTGGGTCGCCCCACTGCGCCATCGGGAGCCATCCTATGGCCACCTTCCCTTTCTGGAGAGTGGGGGTGGGATCTCACCTCACTACCTGGGTCTGAGCCCTGGATGCCAGTGACAGGGAACACTTCTCTAGTGGGCAAGGGTTGTGTCTCGGTCTGGGACCTGAATGAGTCTATGTCCAGGATACCAGGTCTGTAGTGGTCGTCTGCCCAGGGAGAGGGCTGCTTCCATCGGACACCAGGGGAGTGGGTACTGCCTCTGGAGTGCTGCTCACCCAGAGACACAGAGTCTAGATCCAGCATTTTAGGTCTGAGAGGTAAGGAGTCCAGCAACCCCCTCTCCTGGTTCTCTCTCCTCTGCCTCTCCATGATTCTCTGTCTCTCTGCCTCCTCTTGTATGGCTTGCTGTCTCATCTTCTCCTGCTCCTCTTTCTCCATTTTCTCTCTTAGTCTCTGCTTTTCAAGCTCCAGAAGCTGTTGCCTCTCTCTCTCATTCTGCTTCTGTTTTTCAAACTCAAACAGTTGTCTTCTCTCCATCTCCTTTATTCTCTCCAGTTCTTCTACCCTCTGTCTCTCCCTCTCTAACTCCCGTTTTTTCTCCCTCTGGTTTTCCAATTCCTGTCTCTCAAAGTCCAGCTGTTTCTGTCTCTGCCTCTCCAACTCTCTCTGTTTCTGTCTTTTCAGACCGCGTTGCCTCTCGCTCTCCAACTCTTGTACTCTTTCCCTTTCCAACTCTCTCTGTCGGTCTTCCTCCTCTTGTATGGCTTGCTGTCTCATCTTCTCCTGCTCCTCTTTCTCCATTTTCTCTCTTAGTCTCTGCTTTTCAAGCTCCAGAAGCTGTTGCCTCTCTCTCTCATTCTGCTTCTGTTTTTCAAACTCAAACAGTTGTCTTCTCTCCATCTCCTTTATTCTCTCCAACTCTTCAGTCCTCTCCTTCTCCAACTTCTTCTGTCTCTCTAAGTCTAACTGTCTCTGCCTCTCCTTTTCAAACTCCTTCTGTCTCGCCTGCTCTCTGTGTCTCTCCTGCTCTCTCTGTCTCTCCTGCTCTATCTGGCTCTCCCTCTGCAGCTCTTGCCATCGCTGTCTTTCCAGCTCTCTTTGTCTCTCGCTCAGTCTCTCGTTCTCCAACTTATTTTGTCTCTCTCTTTCTAATTCTTTAAGCTTTTCCTTCTCTCTCTTTCTTGCATATTCTAATGATTTCTGTCTCTCCATGTCCAGCTGTGTCTGTTTCTCCCTCTCAAACTCCTTGCTCTCCCTCAGCCGTTCTTTCTCCCTCTCCAATTCTCTTACTTTCTCAAGGTCTACTTGTTTTTGTTTTTCTATTTCCAGCTCCTCCCTCCAAGTCAGTCTGTCCCATGCCGTTCCTCTCTCCCTTTCCTGTATTTGATTCCGCTCCATCAGTTCTTCTTGTTCTTGACCTTGGGAGCTTTTTCCAAAAGCTTCATCTAGAGAGGGGTTCCTTCGTACTTGTAAGACCTTCCCTTGAGAGCCCCATTGTCCAGACTTCATAGAGAACTTGTCAAAGGGAACTTCCACGTCCCCTCTCTCTGTTTCCTGGTCCCCATAGGATACGGCTTCCTGGATCTGACCAGTCAGAGCAAAGTAGGTGGCCCTGGGCTTAGGTGGCTGCTCATCTGCCTCCAGCATTTTCAACCGCTTCGGTGCTGCCACTTCCTCTCTCTCCCTCTCTTGTTCTCTCGGCTTCTCCCTGTCTACATCTATTTGCATCCTCCTCTCCGCTTCCCTCTGCCTCTCTTTCTCCTCCTCCTTTCTCTCCCTCTCCGCTTCCATCTGCCTCTCTTTCTCCTCCTCCTTTCTCTCCCTCTCCGCTTCCATCTGCCTCTCTTTCTCCTCCTCCTTTCTCTCCCTCTCCGCTTCCATCTGCCTCTCTTTCTCCTCCTCCTTTCTCTCCCTCTCCGCTTCCCTCTGCCTCTCTTTCTCCTCCTCCTTTCTCTCCCTCGCCGCTTCCATCTGCCTCTCTTTCTCCTCCTCCTTTCTCTCCCTCTCTTTTTCCCTTTGCCTTCTTTTCTCTACCTCTGCCTCCCTATCCATCTCAGCGGTATTCCACTTCTGCAGAACTCCAACCCTCAGGTAGCGTGGTCCCTGTTCCTGTTGGGAGGCTGGTGCTCTCCTCTGAGCCAAACTGAGGACTCCTGTGACCTGAGCATGTCTCTCCTCCACTGGCTCAGCCCTGGCTGGCCTATTCCCCTCAGAACGCCTGGAACGGAGGGTCATGGCTTTGTCCTCCAGCTGAGCCGAAGGGACACTCTCACTAACGGCTCTCCTCTCTCCCACCGCCTGCACAGTGTCAAACGAGTGCTCTACAAGAAGTGGACTGGAGGGAGATACAGGCTCGCGGTAGGTGGCGGTGACCAGGCTGCCGTCGTTCTCCCCATCCCCAAGTTTGAGGGACACACTTCTCTTGGGACAGCCCTTTGTGGCACTCTGTGCCCTATCCTTCTCCATCACCAGCACGCTGTGTCTCTCCACCACATTCTCAAACAGGGCTGCTCGCACCATCTGCGCCCCACTGCTGGGGTAGCTCTCCCTCCGTCGCCCTGCCTCAGTCAGTACTGCTGAGGGGTCAGAGGAGGTCTGGATGGGCTGCTCTTGTATGCCTCTGATGTCCTCATCCACCTTTTTTTTGGTCACTGAAGCTGTAAACGGAGTCCTCCACCTACAAATAAGTAATTTAATGAGTTTGGTTACATTAAATCAGACAGTCTGTGGGCACTTCTGCAATAATCCTTATGAGCACTGCCTTGACAGGTTGTATGTCATCTCAAATCAAGCTTTCTTCAATATTTATTCACTGGTTATCCATTTACAGTTGAAGTCAGAAGTTTACATACACTTAGGTTGGAGTAATTAAAACTTGTTTTTCAACCACTCCACACATTTCTTGTTAACAAACTATAGTTTTGGCAAGTCGGTTAGGACATCTACTTTGTGCAAGACAAGTACATTTTCCAACAATTGTTTATTTCACCGTATACAATTCCAGTGGGTCAGAAGTTTACATACACTAAGTTGACTGTGCCTTTAAACAGCTTGGAAAATTCTAGAAAATTATGTCATGGCTTTAGACGCTTCTGATTGGCTAATTGACATCATTTGAGCCAATTGGAGGTGTACCTGTGGATGTATTTCAAGGCCAACCTTCAAACTCAGTGCCTCTTTGCTTGACATCATGGGAAAATCAAAAGAAATCAGCCAAGACCTCAGAAAACAAATGGTAGACCTCCACAAGTCTGGTTCATCCTTGGGAGCAATTTCCAAACGCCTGAAGGTACCAGGTTCATCTGTACAAACAATAGTACGCAAGTATAAACACCATGTGACCACGCAGCCATCATACCGCTCAGAAAGGAGACGCGTTATGTCTCCTAGAGATGAACGTACTTTGATGAAAAAAGTGCAAATCAATCCCAGAACAACAGCAAAGGAGTGTGTGAAGATGCTGGAGGAAACAGGTACAAAAGTATCTATATCCACAGTAAAACGAGTCCTATAATCGACATAACCTGAAATGCCGCTCAGCAAGGAAGAAGCCACTGCTCCAAAACCGCCATAAAAAGCCAGACTACGGTTTGCAACTGCACATGGGGACAAAGATTGTACTTTTTGGAGAAACGTCCTCTGGTCTGATGAAACAAAAACAGAACTGTTTGGCCATAATGACCATCGTTATGTTTGGAGGAAAAAGGGGGAGGCTTGCAAGCCCGAAGAACACCATCCCAACCGTGAAGCATGGGGGTGATAGCATCATGTTGTGAGGGTGCTTTACTGCAGGAGGGACTGGTGCTCTTCACAAAATAGATGGCATCATGAGGATGGAAAATTATGTGGATATATTGAAGCAACATCTCAAGACATCAGTCAGGAAGTTAAAGCTTGGTCACAAATGGGTCTTCCAAATGGACAATGACCCCACGCATACTTCCAAAGTTGTGGCAAAATGGCTTAAGGACAACAAAGTCAAGGTAGAGTGGCCATCACAAAGCCCTGACCTCAATCCCATAGAAAATGTGTGGGCAGAACTGAAAAAGCGTGTGCGAGCAAGGAGGCCTACAAACCAGACTCGATTAAACTAGCTCTGTCAGGAGTAATGGGCCAAAATTCACCCAACTTATTGTGGGAAGCTTGTGGAAGGCTACCCGAAACGTTTGACCCAAGTTGAACAATTTAAAGGCAATGCTACCAAATACTAATTGAGTGTATGTAAACTTCTGACCCACTGGGAATGTGATGAAAGAAATAAAAGCTGAAATAAATCATTCTCTCTACTACTATTCTGACATTTCATCCTAACTGACCTAACACAGGTAATTTTTACAAGGATTAAATGTCAGGAATTGTGAAAAACTGAGTTTGAATGTATTTCGCTAAGGTGTATGTAAACTTCCGACTTCAACTGTACTTATGAGTGCTCATGTCAATAAACCTAACTATGGATAACGATTTTCTAACTTATAGCTGAAAGTCAATATCATCTGCCATTTTCTTTCAAGAAATTCATTTCAACAGATACACTTAGCTGATGTATAATACAAGATCTGGGAGTGAACGTGTCTGTTTGACTAATAGTCAAATTTGTTGTAAGCATTACATAACGACAGAGAAAAGGAGAGGGTGATACAAAGTGAAGTGACTGAGCGAGGCATTGTGTCTGGGAAGGAATGGGAGCCCACTCCTCTTTGTTGGGTCCATAAAAGTAGGTGTGGTGCAGATGTGGTAATCAAAGCCTCTCCATGTTGACCTTTACCCAGTGCTTCACTCCCCGTATGTTTCATAATCAACACACAGAACCACCAGATATGACGAATGCCCCAGATTAGGTTTCACAGTTCTTTGTACCTGTGTGGCAGTAGTGTTCCTTTTCACTTCCATGCCCCATTTTCCTATGGGAAATGCTTTCCCATAACTAGAGCAAAGACTGATTAGGATAAAATGTTTTGTGCCCAGGTTGTTTGAGAGATGAATTGCAAATCAGAATTTTCCTTGAACATAGTCCTTATAGTGAAAACGTTGCACTAAGATCAAGTAATTTTTTGGGGCTTACAGTGGCAAACACAGAAACTATTTAAATACATTACATTTTCAAAAATCTAAACTAGTAAAAAAATATATAATGAAATAAAGGAATATACTGTATTCACAAAGCTTCATTAACTAAGTTAACACCTTCTTCAAATGTTGCTCAAACAAACAAAACGTGACTGTAAAACAAGACAGGAAACAAAGAACAAGCACTTACCAATCCCCCAGTGTTGTGACTGAGATAATTTAACAGGCCGATTCAATTTATCTATCAACATATCTTTGGTAATTTGCTAGTAAACTCAAATTGGATGGGCATTAGTAAATTGCTGGAATGGCTCTCATTCTGTTTTTATAGCAAAACAGAGAACTTTATTTTGTGTCACTAGCTAAGTTTCCTTTCAATTGGCTACAGATTTTCATGCATATATTCAAAAATCTGCATAAAACCAATGCGCATTTCCCACGAGAGATGCGTTTCCATCAATTTGACTTGTTGTGGTTAAAAGGCTGTGCTGTCCATCACATTTTCAACTCCACTGATGGTTTTGTGGCGACAAAAAACTGCTGCGTTAAATATGCCCACTCTGGTATTGTGACGTGCTTCCTGGCCAACAGCTCGCATATATAGTGCGGGTATAACCTACATGATGAGATTATAAATGGACAAAATATTTCTCAAACGGCAGCCAAGCATCAAAAGGTAAAATGTCAAATAGGGGGTGCTTATACAGTGCATTGCGAAATATTTTTTTGGGGGGTTTGTATCATTTGATTTACACAACATGCCTACCACTTTGAAGATGCAAAATATTATTATTGACTAGGCCATTCCAAGACATTTAAATGTTTCCCCTTAAACCACTTGATTGTTGCTTTAGCAGTATTCTTAGGGTCATTGTCCTGCTGGAAGCTGAACCTCCGTCCCAGTCTCAAATCTCTGGAAGACAAACAGGTTTCCCTCAAGAATTTCCATGTATTTAGCACCATCCATCATTCCTTCAATTTCTGACCAGTTTCCCAGTCCCTGACGATGAAAAACATCCCCACAGCATAATGCTGCCACCACCATGCTTCACTATGGGGATGAGAGGTGTTGTGTTTGTGCCAGACATAGCGTTTTCCTTGATGGCCAAAAATCTCAATTTTAGTCTCATCTGACCAGAGTACCTCTCCCACATGCCTTTTGGCGAACACCAAACATGTTTGCTTATTTTTTCTTTAAGCAAAGGCTTTTTTCTGGCCACTCTTCCGTAAAGCCCAGCTCTGTGGAGTGTACGACTTAAAGTGGTCCTATGGACAGATACTCCAATCTCCACTGTGGAGCTTTGCAGCTACTTCAGGGTTATCTTTGGTCTCTTTGTTGCCTCTGATTAATGCCCTCCTTGCCTGGTCCGTGAGTTTTGGTGAGAGGCCCTCTCTTGGCATGTTTGTTGTGGTGCCATATTCTTTCAATATTTTTTATAATGGATTTAATGGTGCTCCATTGGATGTTCAAAGTTTCTGATATATTTTTTTTATAACCCAGCCCTGATCTGTACTTTTCCACAAATTTGTCCCTGACCTGTTTGGAGAGCTCCTTGGTCTTCATGGTGCCACTTGCTTGGTGGTGCCATTTGCTTAGAAGTGTTGCAGACTCTGGGGCCTTTCAGAACAGGTATAATATAATATAATATAATATATATATATATAAATAAATAAAAGATCATGTGACTTTATTTAACAAATTTTGTGACTTCTGAAGGTAATTGGTTGCACCAGATCTTATTTAGGGGCTTCATAACAAAGGGGGTGAATACATATGCACGCACCACTTTTCAGTTGTTTTTTTTAAACAAGTAATTTTTTTAATTTCACTTCACAAATTTGGACTATTTTGTGTATGTTCATTACATGAAATCCAAATAAAAATCCATTTAAATTGCAGGTTGTAATGCAACAAAATAGGAAAAACGCCATGGGGGGTGAATAATTTTGCAAGGCACTGTATTTTACATACTTGTACAGTGTGCAACCTGTACAAGTATATGTTGTGAAATGGAAACATATCCCACTCCCCCTGAGACACCCTCAGAGAGTGGGGTCACGGCCAGGGATCATTATTGACAGCGATGCTGGAGCAATTAGGGTTAAGTGCCTTGCTCAAGGGCAGATCAGACTTTTCACCTAGTCGGAACTTGCAACTGTTACTGGTCCAACTCTTTAACCGCTATGCTACCTGCCACCCATAATGTCACCAGAATAAGACTTTTTTTTAATCCAACATTTTATCTGTTCTTCACTCGCATTAAAAATGTTGGATGAAAACCTGGTTCCTGAAGACCAGGGATGTTCTAAAAGAGCTGCGAAATCTGGACCCTTACAAATCAGCCGGGCTAGACAATCTGGACCCTTTCTTTTTAAAATTATCTGCCGAAATTGTTGCAACCCCTATTGACCCAAACTGTTATAGGCCTATATCCATCCTACCCTGCCTTTCTAAAGGTCTTTGAAAGCCAAGTTAACAAACAAATTACCGACCATTTCGAATCCCACCGTACCTTCTCCGCTATGCAATCTGGTTTCAGGGCTGGTCATGGGTGCACCTCAGCCACGCTCAAGGTCCTAAATGACGTCATAACCGCCATCGACAAGAGACATTACTGTGCAGCCGTTTTCATTGATCTGGCCAAGGCTTTCGACTCTGTCAATCACCGCATCCTTATCGGCAGACTCGACAGCCTTGGTTTCTCAAATGACTGCCTCGCATGGTTCACCAATTACTTCTCTGACAGAGTTCAGTGTGTCAAATCAGAGGGCCTGTTGTCCGGGCCTCTGGCAGTCTCCATGGGGGTGCCACAGGGTTCAATTCTTGGGCCGACTCTTTTCTCTGTATACATCAATGATGCCGCTCTTGCTGCAGGTGAGTCTCTGATTCACCTCTATGCAGACGACACCATTCTGTATACTTCCGGCCCCTCTTTGGACACTGTGTTAACTACCCTCCAGACGAGCTTCAATGCCATACAACTCTCCTTCCGTGGCCTACAACTGCTCTTAAACGCAAGTAAAACTAAATGCATGCTCTTCAACCGATCGCTACCGCACCTGTCCCCCCGTCCAGCATCACTACTCTGGACGGTTCTGTCTAAGATTACGTGGATAACTACAAATACCTAGGTGTCTGGTTAGACTGTAAACTCTCCTTCCAGACTCACATCAAACATCTCCAATCTAAAATTAAATCTAGAATTGGCTTCCTATTTCGCAACAAAGCCTCCTTCACTCATGCTGCCAAACTCACCCTCGTTAAACTGACCATCCTACCGATCCTCGACTTCGGTGATGTAATTTACAAAATAGCCTCCAATACTCTACTCAACAAACTGGATGCAGTCTATCACAGTGCCATCCGTTTTGTTACCAAAGCCCCATATACCACCCACCACTGCGACCTGTACGCTCTCGTAGGCTGGCCTTCGCTTACACTCGCCGCCATATCCACTGGCTCCTGGTCATCTACAAGTCCCTGCTAGGTAAAGTCCCGCCTTATCTCAGCTCGCTGGTCACCTTAGCAGCACCAACCCATAGCACGCGCTCCAGCAGGTATATCTCACTGGTCACCCCCAAAGCCAATTCCTCCTTCGGCCGACTCTCCTTCCAGTTCTCTGCTGCCAATGACTGGAACGAACTTCAAAAATCTCTGAAACTGGAGACACTTATCTCCCTCAACAGCTTTAAGCACCAGCTGTCAGAGCAGCGCACAGACCACTGTACCTGTTTATAGCCCATCTGTAAATAGCCCAACCAACTACCTCATCCCCTACCGTATTTATTTATTTATCTTGTTCCTTTGCACCCCAGTTTTTCTACATTGCACATTCATCTACTGCACAGTTCTTTTACCATTCCAGTGTTAAATTGCTATATTGTAATTACTCTGCCACCATGGCCTATTTATTGTCTTACCTTCCTTATCCTACCTCATTTGCACTCTTTGTATATAGATTTCTTTTTTTCTACTGTATTATTGACTGTTTGTTTGTTTTATTCCATGTGTAACTCTGTGTTGTTGTGTGTCGAACTGCTTTGCTTTATCTTGGCCAGGTCGCAGTTGTAAATGAGAACTTGTTCTCAACTTGCCTACCTGGTTAAATAAAGGTGAAATAAATAAAAAAATTAAAAAAAATCGAATTCACATTTGGTGCCACTGTTCGTCGCAGCGCCTTTGTTTTTGTTTTGAGGTGAGGAGCGTCTGGCAGCGTGGTGTTTTGAGGTGAGGAGCGTCTGGCAGCGTGGTGTTTTGAGGTGAGGAGCATCTGGCAGAGTGGTAAAATAAATTGCAGTACATATTCTGCTGTTCTATCTTATAAAACTATGTTGGTTGTTTGCAGTAACTTCATTGTTGTTGTAATATCCCAAACGGATATGGCAGTTTCACCAAGTAAGGATTCTAGCTCGAACCTCGTTGCTTGCCAATCATAGACAGTAGTGTTTCAACTGGGTTTGCCTGGTAGGCACGGGAGTTTAAACAATTCTCACAGGGCTCACTGCAATCCTACACCAAACCACCTACACCAGATTAACCTAAGCAAATCCCAGAGCCTCTCTTACCCTCATTTGAGGATCAGTGTCACTCTCATGGCGGTCTGTCGCCTCATTGGGGGAGGGAATGCTGAGGTCTGTGGACCTCTCAGAGCCAAGCCTGATGAAGAGAAACACACATATCACACAAGACAAGACATGCCAATGGAAAAGCCATAAAAGGACTGACAGTGTGGTGAGGAGCTCCTACCTTTTGGTCAGGTCAGGGGGCAGAGGGTGGGACTTAAACTGTGGTCTAACAGCAGGGGTCTGGGCTGGTGGCGTAACAATATCTTCAGTAAGCTTCCTGATTCGCTGTTTAACACCACCCAGTTTTGTATCTGCCTCTTGGATTGGCTGTACTGGAGAATGAGACCCTGGTCTTTGGGCAGCAACACGGAGAGGAACCACAGGGGAGGAAGAAGAGGAGGAATCAAGAAAGAGACTGATCCGTCTCTTAATGCTGCCTCCACCCTTTCCTACATCCTTATCATCCTCCTCCTCTTCTTCTTCTTCTGTTTTCTTCTCTCTCCCTCGTGCGAGGGCTGAGGGCTTGCTGTCTGGGGACGGTGGTGTAACAGTGGTCCCCTCTGCTCCCTTCTCCTTCTCTGTCCTCTGTAGCGGTTCCTCTGGAGTGTTTTCCTTGCTGTCGGTCTTCGCAGGTCGGCCGTGGTGCAGCGACAGGCCAATGGACTCAAACTTGGAAGTGAGGTCGGCTGAGAGGGGCCGTCTCACTGCCCAGCGAGCAGCTGGGGTGGGCGACTCAGCCGGAGTGGGAGAGGGCATGAAGATGGCTGACACAGGTCTGGGCCTGGAGGCTCTAGACTGGGAACGGAGTTGGACTGTGACCTTGGGCCCTTCATCCCCCTTCCACTCCTCCTCATCTTGCCCTATCTGACTGAGGAAGCCCATAGACTTGGCTCTGGTCATAGAGGCTGCCCCAGCTCTGATACTGGATGCTGTTTTGTTCCTTTCCTTCTCCGGTTTGGTGGATCCGGACCATTCTGCTGAAGGCGGTTTCTTAGGGCCTTGTAAGTGGAACAAGCCTGCCGCAGCTGGCTTCTGACGCCGCACCGGTTGGGGGGAAGTTGGTTTGCTGGGGTCCCCAAGGGTTACAAGAGGGGCGGGTTTGAAGGGCTGGGCTACAGGCTTGGTGGTTTGTCCCGTGCTCAACTTGGGAGAGGGTTTGTAGGAGTTAGGAGCAGGACAACTGGGGTTGGTCGGCACTGGCCTGTGTTTGCTGGTGACATTCAGCTGCTGAGGTTTTGGGGTGCTGGGTGAGTCAGGTTTGTAAGAAGTAGGGCAAGTGGGCACTGGTCGGGGGTTGGTATTAGGCTTAGGAGCAAGTATGGGCCGGATGGTGGGGTTTTTCTCCACAGCGAAAGGTTTGGGAGTGAGCCGTGGTTTGGTTGCAGGGACAGGCTTACTAGGCTCTGGAGTGATGATGAGGGAGGCCTGGGTGTTGGAGAAACCCTCCGTGAGGCTCTTGTTGCTGGAGTCAGCCAGAGGGCTGAGGTGCAGTCGTCCCCCTACACGAGTCCTTTCCACCTCCCCAGTCTGCACCTCCACTTGTGCAGCCATCACTGTGGAAAAACACCTAGAGAGAGGAATGTACAAATCTCTATCAGCACCCTTGGCCATTAACTGTAGGTCTATCAGTAAAACCATAAACAAAGTCCAATAAATGATCTATTCAGTGAGTCGTACTGCCACTCCTTTCTCTGATGCAATGCACTGACTGTACTACAACTGGTGCATTCACATCAGGAGCATGGGAGGACCAAGACAGCCTTTACCTCCACTATCTGGGCACTACTCTGGACTTTGCCTTGGGAGGCGTCATGCACCCAGAGAGGTGGCTGGCTGCTCTAGAAGCAGATGGGCTGTTAAACACAGGCCATTCATCAGTATGGCAGGCCTCAGCCAGGGGGAGAGGGAGAGATCCATCACCTCTAGAAGGTTCAGTTCCCCGGGTATGGGGAATGGTTCAGTTCCCCGGGTATGGGGAATGGTTCAGTTACCCGGGTATGGGGAATGGTTCAGTTCCCCGGGTATGGGGAATGGTTCAGTTCGCCGGCAGCATCGTTTCCATCTACTGTTTCTCCATCTGCCGTGACTGGCTCTGACTCAGAGATAACCAGTACACATAGTCAGACAAAATCGTGAGCTTGGGACTATAAGGTTCTATCTGCATTTTTGTCCAAATTGAATTATTGACATAGAAACAGTGAACAGACCAAGGCTACCTATATAGTACTCTAAATTCAAAATAAAAATAGCTGACACCATTCAAACCAATTAGGGTTTGGAACTTTAAAGCCAACTATCTCAAAATCATCTTCTTGCAGATAGAACCTTATAATCCTAAGAACTGGAAATATAGATGTAGCTACAGGTGAGACAGCAGAAATCCTGCCAGCACAATGACCGTCTGGTGCTCGTTTTGAAGATCTACAGTCATCTGAAGATTACAGAGCTGCCCCAGACAGCAGTAACAGTGAGGCAGAGGCAAGAAGGCTCACTCTCCTATGAGTGTCATTGTCTTTTCCATTCAGTGAGTGTAGTAATGCAAGGCAGGTCTGGCCTATGGCAGTAAAAGGGGAATTCCATTGAAAAGATACACAAGTAATTAGATATTCGGCTACTCCCCTACTAAAGTGCTCTACTAGGGCTGAGGCAGTGACTACATTTCATCAGCCGGTGATTATCAAGCAAATAATTGTCGGTCTCACAGTAATTGACTGTTAATTAACATATCACATGTTCCCATCAAGAGGGAGAGCATTTCTCGCTACACCCGCAATAACATCTGCTAAATATGTGTATGTGACTAATAACATTTGATTTGAGAGCTAAAACATCAAAGCAACAACGTTTGGTGGACTGCTGCCCTTTAAGAGGCTCCTGCAGATCTGATCATGTCTTCCACATGTTCTTCTCGAGTTAGGCTTCTTTGTAAGCGACTGACTGCTCTCCTAAGGTGTGAGAGGGGGTCACAGAACTGTTTGGTGGTGCAATTATCCAATTCCGCTTCGCCTGCAGTTCAAATAAAATGTCATCGGTCGCACATTTTATTGGTTGCATACACGTCCTAGTTGTTGTTGTGGGAAATTCCATCATCACTCACTTGACTGGCTGTCAACGTCTGCAGTGGAGCCCTGGTTTCTGTGGTAACCACTCAGTGATGTCATATCACACTGGAGTAAGGAGTAGGTGCCTGGGGAGAGAGCACAATTTGGTGTCATTACAAAGGAAGGAACTCTGCTTCCTGTAACAGTAGACCCTGCGGCTGCATACATCAAAGTTTAGCACAGACCTCAGCATCATTACTATAGTCTCAGACCCACCGGAAATCCACTTAGCATTTTTCATTTATGGAAACACACAGACAGAGAAATACCCTAACATACATTTTGAAGGATGTAAACTAAGAGAAAGAGTGTCCTACTGCTATCAGGGGGCTGATAAATAGAGGCAGTGGTTGTTGACAGGAAACGCTTTTGCAAAGCTGGAATGCTAAATATTCACTGTAGATGGGTCCAGCAACACAGCAGGGACTGGAGGAAAAACCACTGGCGGTAAGAATTGCACTGCACAACCGCCATTGCCCTTGCAAACAGCTCATTTGCTTTTTAAAGTACAAACACAAATTCTAAATCTGGACCAGATCTAACCAAGTTCAATTGAGTAGGGACTAGCCTACCTTTCAACTAGAGAGACAAATGAGGTAAAAACATAGAATGAGCTCTGCTAGGAGACAGATTTAAAATAAGCTCATTGCAACTGGGGAAGAGAATACAGTAGATAAATATGTGTTTGACATGGGCATTAAATGTACACCAAACAAAAAACATTAATTTCATAGTTTAACAAACCAGTGGTTTGTGACTATTATGATTTACCATTGTAGCCAATTCAATTGCAGAAATTCCGTTACTGAGTTACAGTTCATGTAAAGAAATCAGTCAATTGAAATAAATTATTAGGCCTAATCTATGGATTTCACGACTGGGAATACAGATACGCATCTGTTGGTTACAGATACCTAAAAAGGTAGGGGCTTGGATCAGAAAACCAGTCAGTATCTGGTGTGACTACCAATATCCTCATGCAGCACAACACATCTCCTTCGCATAGAGTTGATCATGGTATTGATTGTAGTCAGCAATGGGGGAGTGATTGCTTCCTACAAGAGCACAAAAATGTGTGTATTTCACGACATATTTGAAAAGTGAGTCATGTAAAGAGCTTTTTTTTGTCTTAAAGGGGCAGTGTTGTATTTTGAGACAGGCTTGAATAAGCTACGTAGCCAATAGGCAGAGGGTAGCATAGTTTGTCTGATTATGGTAATAATGTAATAATGGTATGGGAATAATGATGTATTTTATTTTGTAAAGTGGTTTCTTGCATCAAACACCACATGTTCAGTCATTTCCTTGTCTTTAGGACAAGTGGATAAACAGGTTAATATCAAGCCCTGCATGTTTTTTTTTCCAAAAGTCTCATGGAATGTAGGCCTACACTGAACACCACACATTGGCTGCTACTGTAGGCTGAATGATTTTTATGGTAGGCCACTCTGGTAGGCATACATTATGATCAAATAACAACAGTAGCCTACTTGACCACTGTTAAAACTGTAACTTATAGCAGGTACAGCCTCAGTCTTCAAAGTAAACGCGTGCCGGATGTTGCACAGAATTCTCACAATGTTCAAGTTTGCGCTCAATAGACCTGACAAAAAAAAGTTAGAGGGAACATTGTCTGTGGCTTTGTGTTGTGTTGTGACAAAACTGCACATTTGAGTGGCCATTTATTGTCCCCAACACAAGGTGCATCTGTGTAATGACCATGCTGTTTATTCAGCTTCTTGATATAGGTGGATGGATTATCTTGGCAAAGGAGAAATACATAACATTTCAGCTCATGAAACATGGGACCAACACTTTTCATGTTGCATTTATATTTTTGTTCAAGGTGTGTGTTTTTGGTAAAGGGATTTCAAGGCACAAGGAAATGTCTCTTAGACTTACAGATGGCAGAAAAAGTATAAAATTGAGCACACCGCCATGCACTCCACATAGACAAACATTGGCATCAGAATGGCCCGTACTAAAGAGCACAATGACTTTCAATGTGGCACCGTGATAAGACGACACCTTTCCAACAAGTCAGTTCGTCAGATGTCTGCCCTGCTAGAGCTGCCTCGAGAACACTACCTGCCCAAATGCATAGTGCAAACTGTAAGGTTTGGTAGAGGAGTTATAATGGTTCGGGCTCAGCCCCTTAGTTCCAGTGAAGGGAAATCTTAATGCTACAGCATACAATGACATTCTAGACATTCAGGTGTCCACATACTTCTGGTCATGTAGTTTAAAAGCGCTGATATTATTTGTCAGGGGTCTTTACTTCAACATTTTGTTTTGATGTATATCTAATACCTTTTAAGACTTTTTCTTGTAGATGTTTTCTAAGACGCCTTTTCCATCTGACCAGAAATCAAAGCCTTTGCTTAGTTAAAATTTTTAGGATGGAAAAATAGTTGAAAAATGTATATATGAGCTAATAATATATTTAAAAAAATAGACACCCAGTTTGACATGATCATATGAACTTCACGTTGGTGCTCATGGGTCATTTTACATGGACATAACCACATATCATTTACAACGACAGTACACCAGAGCCTCTGTGCTCTGACTGAGAATCTGTCTACGAGTGCAGTACACCTGCAGAGCAAAGGTTGAGATAAGGCCTAGAATGAAATGTCCATAGAGCAATCCTGCAGGCTTTAACACTGCATCTAGCCTACATTTGATTTCGAAAAACATTTATAGAACATAAGCAACCATTAGTGACACACACACATTAACACGAGGAATAACTTGGTGGTGACTTGACTACTAGAGAACAAAAGTAATTTGGGAGATGAAAGGAAAATATAAGATCATAAGAGGAAGAAGAGAGGAAAGTAAAGATCATTAGAGAACTTACTATTAGGCCTAGCACTATTCTGAGCCAAAATCTGAATTAGGCTTCATTTTTTTGCAACCTGCTAGTGTCAGTGTGTTGTGCATGCACACCACTTTGTCCTCTATCATATTGGTAAGTAGACACTTTCAGACTTTAGTCACTGTTCTTAAGAGGAACTAAGGATCTATTTGACAGTGTGGCCCGGATACACATATTGTACTCACTACTAGTCATTACTCATTAGGTGACACTATTGACACACCTTTCATACAGACCAAAATCCCACTAATTTACCATGCCTGATTTTTTTGTTTATACCAGCTTTTCCGTATATATCTGTATAGGGTAGGGGGTAAAAAAAAACATGGTAAATTAAAAGCCACATGAAGACCTAGTCACAGACCCTGTAACCAAAATACAGGTAACAGGTCTGAATGGTTCTCTGCTTTTTTTTGTAGGAAAATTAACACTATGTTTAATACCTCCCTAATTTGAAATGCAAACAGACTGCATGGTTAAACTCCCAATCTGGCCCTCATATCATCATGGCCACCTAAACATCCCCAGCTTCCAATTGGCTCATTCATACCCGGGTTGTTGCTGTAAATGAGAATGTGTTCAGCCAGGAAATATATTTACAGGAAATATATCACATCTTCTATCTGAAATGGTTGAGTAACACTAGCATACCCATGTAGTAAAAAGGCATCTGGAATGGTTCAAATGAAGCCTAATTTCCTGTACTGTGCCTTGGCATTGTGTGGGTAACACTGTCATGTCAATGACAGTCTGGTTTAGCCAGTTTAAGTTTTGCAGAGGAAAAATACTTACCAAACTGTTATGTGATCAAAAACTAAGCAACACATAGTTAAATAAAGGTAAAGAAAAAAAAAACTCTTTAACCTATGAATACAGAAGTTGCTGTGTGAGACTAGTAGTGTGGGGGTGTAGAAAATAGGGGTGCGATTATTTTCGTATTAGTTCTTATTCGGTCAGATCGATGATAGTTCATTGCATCGCTCATTGCCCAGGAAAGTGATATAACATCATTAATTATGATATTTAATTCGGCGGCCAGTCTCGTTTTGGCCCTACACGTTCTCTAACGTTGTTCGTTAGTTGTTTAGCTAACGTTAGCGCAACAGCTACGCAACACCGCAAGAGCACAAAGAAAATGTAGGCTAACCAACTTTTAGCCTAGAGTTTTGAAACTGCCTTTGATGTGACACTTCCTACATGCGATCCTGAATCGATTCTTTAAAATGCATTTCATGTAATGTTAATTTTGCGAAAAGTTAGCTAACGAGTAGTGAGTCTTATCCATGTCGGAGCTTAGCTAGTATAACGTTACCTAGTCGGACCTAGCTAACTAACAGTTAGTCTCAGTCAAGGTACGCTGAGTTAGCAAAACAGACAAACTAGATAAACATTACAATATTATCCAGCACGTGTAAAACCAGGGAGGAGCAGAGGAGAAAAATACAAACTAGCAAGAGATACGTAGCATAATTAGCTAGTAGATTGATAAATCGTTAGCTAGCTATCTGACAATTAGTTCAATGTAGCTAACGTTAGCTGCTAGATTACTTACCAATTTAGCCATGCGTCTCCCTGAGTTATGTGAATCAATTAGTTTAAACAATCGCCAGCTGAGTATATAGCTACAAAACCTGGCTTGTGTGAACTATTATCCCGTCTCAGCTTTTAGTCATTAGCTGGTTAACCTTAATACAGGAAGCCAAATTAACTTACTTCACTGAGAAATCCATCCACCTGTCGTGTTTATCCGCACCTTTCACCAGGGACCTAATAAATGTTCTTCAACCAAACCTCAGTCAATCGATCTGCGGTGTGGGAAAGGATAACGTTATGTCAGGCAGAGGCGAACCTGTTGCGAACACACTAGTAGCCAGGTTGTTCGGAGACTAGCTGCGATTCAACCAAGAATTGTCTTTTGACATTGTGCTGGGAGACTCCCAGCACCAAATGTCAAGACAATTCTTGGTTGAATCGCAGCTATTCTGAGACATGAGCTTTCAATAGATACATTTGAAACTGGTCAAACAAGTTGAGTTGATAGCTATCTAACTAGTTGACTTACTTTTCTCTCCTCACACCCTTGCCACCTGGCTCACTCCAACTTGGTAGTAGAGGTGAGGGATTTGTTTTGATACTGTAGTTGGCTGGCTGGCTGCCTGCTAGCTACAAGTTGGTAGGTACAGTATGGTGTCCCACCATGTGGACAGTTTTCATTACTACAGAGACATGGTCTGCGACAGGTGAGATGTAAAGGCATCTCCTATATATGTGTAGGTTCTGATTAGCGACATTCTCTCCGATAGATTTCTCAGAAATCAACCCATTCCTCCTAGTTACCTAGTACAATGGTTCATCAATACCCTCATTGTTGCTGCAATACCAAAAATATGCAGACAATTAGTTTGCTTGTGCATAACCATTTATTCATTCCAATGTCAGACCAGTTAATGTAGACCTATTTCATGTTTACTCATGTCCCCCCCGCCAAATAATCAAATGGTAAATAAAATAACCTTCAAACAAAACTTATATAGTGTCTTGAAATCCCACCCTTTCACTCCTTATATAGCAATTAATCAAAAGTCTGCAAATCTCTAGCTTCACACAAAATATATTTGCAATACTGAATTGAAACCAGGGGGTAAAATGACAATGTTACAAATTGGACCACACACTGCTTCTACAAAGTAAGATGGGGAAAAGGACAGCAAAATGCCTGTGGTAAAAGGGAAAAACTGAACAAAGAGAAGAAAATGTATATGCATGGTCTAATAAATCAAACAAGGTCTACAGTGCATTTCTCAGCCACCAACACACAACAGGTTTTCAAGCCTCTTTAATACAAGCTACACTGTATTCCTTGCATTTCCTCCAGACAGTTAAGATAATCAGACTCATGCATAGAGGTTCTGCTATGTTCAGGCCATCTCAGCGTGAAGCTCAAATAAAACATAACTTTCATTGGAAGGGTTTTTGTTTAGTATAAAAATAAAGTGGCACATTAATTATGCTCCCAACCAATGCTGGTTACTATACCCATTAAATGTTTGGGAACAGTGAGTCTATTTAAAAAAAAATAGTTTACGCTCAGTCTGCACCTCTAAAAATGTTTGAGGTCTGTGTCAGCTTTGCCTTTTACCAGTTAGTTAAGTAGACATTTGTTTGAAGACCAAATTCAGGGCTGACAGTGTTCGGACTCAGGATTGAAAATCTGAATGGTTCATTGGGTGTAACGTACCTACAACTGGCTGACTGCTACCCCAAATATAAAATGCATCCCTTAAACTTATTCCATTCTAATCAACCCTAAGTAAATCCTACTATGGTAAACTGATCAGTCTAAACCCAAAGTATGTGTGACAAAATCTTTGTTGTGGAACAAATCTTTGCATGCTCGCATTATTGTAGAATGCATAATAAACCAATTGCATGGTGTTCCAGTGAATAAATAGTGAGTGGGACTGTGGTGGAGGTATTACTTCCTTTGGCTACATAAAAAAAAAAAAAAAAAAAAAATCTCCATTGCTTATAATTCTAAAATAGAACTGCATGGAAAAATGACAGAGTGATAGCAGGAGATGGATCAAATAAAAAGTGTGAGGGTAAAGGGAGAAGTTTCAACTTCAGTGTAGTCTACTTTGTGTGAACCATGGAGGTGCTGAATAGAAGCTTCTGTTTCTGTTTCTTCTTCTTTTTCCCTCCCTTTTCCTCTGAAAGAGAGTGAGGAATGAGATGAGTATGCAGTCTAACGCCATAAATAAGGCATCACTCACAAGCAAAGACACAGTGAAAGACTGACCAGGGATGACCAACGGCTGAGTTGGAGCAGTTGGACTGTGGTGCTGCAGCAGTGCCTCCTCGAAGGCCTGGCTGAAAGAGTTCTGGAAGCTGGGAACTGGGACCCGGTTACTCTCTCCATCACTCTCTCCATCGCTATCTGCCACTGGGGGAGCCAGCAGCATGTTTGAGGGAGCAGCACAGAAAAAGAGGAGTCAAACATTGTCCAACACTGCCCAGTATTGACACTTCATTGTCCAATATCGGTTTCAGCTGACAATACCTGTCTGGTCAACTGATTTGAGCAAGCACTAACAGACACAGGAGAAACAGAAGGATTTAGACGTGTAGTTGTCACCTTTCTTTGAGGTGGTCCATGGCCCAGCATCTGCCCTGGCTTTCCCATCTCTCAGCATCTTTACAGGGGAGAATAAGGGATGATGAGTGAGAAAGTCAGAGAGAAAGTTATACAAATTGTCTATTACTGGTCTACATTGTCAATATCCAAAGGCTGTGATACATCCTGACATCCAAGGTAATCAGTCCGTAATGAAAATAATACATGTAGGAGTGAGTAAATGAAGGTCTAGGCCAACAGACCTGAGCGAACGACATGCAGTTAGAGTCATCCTCCACACTGCCCACGCTGGGCACAGGGCTGTGTGCACTCAGACTGGGGAACATCAGCCCATCTGCAACAAGAGGGAAATGGTGTTTTCAGTTTACAAGGCTCATACTTCCAAGGCACTGTTTGCAATGTGCTATATTTTGTCCAAAATATGAATTGTCACAAAATCTCTTGAGTCGCTAAGATGGGAACACTAACATTTCTCAACTGATCAAATTTAAGGACAGTTGAAAGAGCTGGTCTCACCAGAGACAGGGCTGCTGCTGAGGAATGAGGGAGGGGCTAACAGAAATTCAGGGTACACAGGTGGACTGCCATTGTGAGGTGGGGACCCAAACGCCGGGAACTGCTGAAAATTCTCCAGCCCAATATGCACTTCTGGATCTGAGAGAGAGCGAGAAGAGCGTAAACTTAAGATACCCCGTCTGACAGGTTTAAGTTACACATTCTACATTGAGAAACAACCAAAAGTAACATGTACTCACATTTCCCCTGCTTCTTGTTCTCCTCCATCTCAATACGCCTCTCCCTGCGCTTCTCATCTCTTGCTTTCTTTTGTCTAAGACGCTTTCTTTTCTCCAAGTCATCTAAGTCAGATAAGAGTGACGGAGAAAGAAGATTTGGATTTGAGGAGTAGTACTGTAACAACCCATAAAAAGATTGTGTGTGTGTGTGTGTGTGTTAGGATATCTAACCTGCATAGCTGTCCAGGGTCTCTTTGGACAGGGTGGGGGGGTGCAGGGCCAGCTCACAGATGCTGAACTCACAGGTGAGCGGCAGGTGAGCCAGGTAGCGGTGTCGACGGTGAATCTCCTTTAGCCAAGAGAATCAAAACAATGAAATGAGCCAGAAGAAAACAAAGTCTTGGTACATTTCATGAATAAACATACTTAAATAGTATGTTACAGATCTAATCACTTACCTCTGTGATAGTCTGCCCCTCAATCTCCACCACAGTGGCAGTGATGGTGTGAGGGCTGGCCTCCAGGCTGCCGTACTCACGCAGCAGACAGCGCACGTTCACTGGGTGCAAAAACATCTGCTGGCAGTCCTCCGCTGAAGGGAGAATGAAAGGAGTAAGTACAGAGACTGGACTTTTGATGACAATATAGATGACAAGGTAGGCATTGAGTAGAGAGACTGATGAAGACATTTTGCTAAAGGATATCCTACCTTGGTAGAAGTAGTAGGAGGGGCCATGCTCTGAGGTTTGGGGGCGCATTGTTTCATCCTGGCTGGAAGGGTTCTCCTCAGCAGGCTGGGGCTCTGGAGCTGCATCCCCAGAGGCCTCAGTGGACTCCTCCAGCACTCTCTCCAGGAGCCCTTCAGGGAGCTCTGGTTCCTCACCAGGCGCCTCCTCTGGAACCTCTGCTACCTCATCATCAAATGCAGAGGAGTACTGCAGCACCGTCTGGAAAGAGTAAAACATGGAGAATCTCTCAGACCCAATAACATGGGCGAATTTGGAGAGTAATGTTACATAAAGGGGTTTTAAATGACAACACTTACCTTGGTACTGCTGAAGATGGTCACTACTTCCTCCTCAGGGAAGGGGGGGTCTGCCAGAGTGAGACTTGACAGTTCTAAGTTGTCCTTAGTACATGCCTTCTGGTGCTTCAGCAGAGCCTCCTCTCGCTCCTGGACCACAGCAGAAGAAAGATGGGGGTTAGTTCATGCTATCTAGGCCTATATGACTTGAACTAAGTTTGGGTAACAATGCAGTAGACACTACCTGTGTTTTAAATTACAAGCTAGTAGTTTGTCAGTGTTACCTGGAGACTGCACAGGGCGCTCTGGATGAAGCAGGCTGTGGCATCCTCTTCCTGGGTGAGCTGAGCCTGCAAAACAACCTTCTCCTCAGCCACCAGGCCCAGTACCTGCTCCTGAGAGGCAAGCAGCAGCTTGGAGTACGGGCTCAGATGCACATCTACAACACAGGGGTACAACAACTCACATATACCATACCACAGACACAGTTATATGGTAAACATTTGGTCATCATCATCGTCCAACCTTGCCTTCTTTGCACTAACACCTGTCCTTTCTTACTAGCGCTGACTTTGCTGATGGCTGTACTCACTATGACTGATGTGGTTGTCTCACCTAACTACCTTAAGATGGATGCACTAACTATAAGTCACTGCTAAAATGAAAATCTCTCACCTCCAAAGCAAATGGGCTCCTCTACCTTCACCCACTGGGAGGTGGGCATGGCCACCAGAGCCCCCTTCTCCCTTCGCATTAGGCGCATGGTGATGAGGTCACCAACTGCATACTGCCTGGTCTCCATCGCAACCACACTGCAGTGAGATACGAGGGGATAGAGCAAGTTACTAACCATTTTCAACCATAATATTTTATTTCCCTAAGGTGGCGATACAGAATGTTCTAATAAGGCTATTTAACATCGCTCTCTCTCTCTAACCTTTTGAGGTCGTCAGAGTGTACAGACTCATAACAGATGGGGCACTTGGACCAGCTCTTGTCACTGAGAGACAGGTAGTGCAGCATGCATGGCCAGCAGAAGATGTGGCCACAGCGGGTGATATGAGCCGCTACAGGGGGGTAGAGGCAGATGGGGCAGGAGGGAACCTCATGACTGTAGATGCGCTGGAGGGGGGAAATAATATTGGCATTATAAGTCTAATTAGACGTGGCGATTTCAAGCCAAAGAGGTCTAGTGTACGGAACTTACCACTTGCTGCACACAGTCCCAGTTCACCAGAGTGTCTGGGTCAGTGAAGTGAGCCTTGTAGTCCTGGTCATCAGTCACCACAAACTGGCAGCTAAGGCAAAGGGAGACCAATTAGTTAATAAATGGCAACCTAACAATTCATACGGTACAAAGTAGCTTGAATTGATCAGGAACTCACTTGGCCTGGAGGAAAAGCTCCTTGTTGAAGGGCTTATGCTTGTGGCCCCACTTGTTGTGGCGGCCCCAGCAGGAGTGTTTCTCTCCTCCTAGGCCACCATGGCCCCCAAGAGGCTCAAACGTGAAGTTGAGCAAGTGGTTCAAACTGATCTTTTTGGGTCCAGCAAACTGAGCCGGGCTGAACTCGGCCCGGCGGCACTCTGCTACCTGAGGGAAAGGAGAAGAAAATTAGAGCCCGACTTTTCTGATTCACAGGTAGGAATAATTAGATGTCCTACTGTATGTGGGTTGATGCTGCCTTGTTTCTACCGTTCAGTGACTCAAATAATTCTACCATTAATTTGTCAATAAGTGCAATTATATTGATATTAATTCAATGTGGGAATATACAAATATAGGACCGAACTAAGCTATCTTTTTAATAGACTTCTGACATTATTCCATATCCATAAAAGGAGAAATAAATGTCAAGTCTTGTGAACGCTCACCTCTTCACGTCTTCCTCCACCTGGAATGCCATAATGCCGGGTTTCACCTCTCTGGGTGGGCCTCTTGTCAAAAGTCTTGCTTTTCTGTGAATTGGTGCGACGAGGGCCAGGGAAACTGTCACTCTTGGGAAGGGAGGGCTCTCGCTTGCGGCTGTAGCGCTTAGAGCTTCCATTATTCTTACCATCTGGGGAGAATGAAAGGGGAAAATATGGAGAGTTTTCATTCTAGCACGATTCCAGTGATTCCCCTAGGACTTATTTCAGCAGTGGTACAGTTTGCGTATTTTAAAGCCAATTTCCTGCAATAGTGGTGAGGAAGAGCTCTGCGGACCCTTCGTGTCCGGAAGTAATTTATCCTTTCATTGCGCTCTCAAGTTCTCTCGGGTCAATTTACTCCTGACATTCCTCGATTACTCACTATATGAATAAAGTCAGGGGCCTCCTGAGTGGTGCAGTGGTCTAAGGCAGTGCTAGCTGTGCCACTAGAGACCCTGGTTTGAGTCCAGGCTCTGTCGCAGCCGGCCGCAACCGGGAGACCCATGGGGCGGCGCACAATTGACCCAGCGTCGTCCGGGTTGGGGGAGGGTTTGACCGGCAGGGATGTCCTTGTCCCATCGCGCTCTAGCGACTCCTGTGGCGGGCCAGGCGCATGCACGCTGACACGGTCGCCAGGTGTACCGCGTTTCCTCCGACACATTGGTGCGGTTGGCTTTTGTGTCAAGAAGCAGCGCGGCTTGGTTGGGTCGTGTTTCGGAGGACGCATGGCTCTCGACCTTCACCTCACCCGAGTCCGTACGGGAGTTGCAGCGATGAGACAAGACTAACTGGATACCACGAAATTGGGGAGAAAAAGTGGTAAAAAGTAATATATATATAAAAAATTATTAATTAAGTCTGATTTAACTCAACAAATATGATAGTCAGTTTAAAAAAGTTAAGGAAACATGACTGTACATATGTGTTAGCAAAATCACTACATATCCCATCGAGTCATGCGGGGAGAGGCTGTCCGTTGTCACAGTTCGAAGACCAGTCAGAAACGTCCAGCTAACCTTACTCCAAAGACGCCGGTGGACCTCAAAACTTGACTTGGATCCGCGTCTTACAACAGTCATGACTATTCAACAAAACAAATTATCTTCTTTCCAGCTAATTTCTTAGTTACATCATTGTATAACTAGCAAAGGAGTTTTGGCAATGAGGACGAAAACTAATTCAGGAGACCGATTGTAGTTTTTATGCCCTAATATCAGGAGCTGGCAGCGAAACGGTTGACTAAACAATTTAGACTGAAACTAATCAAAGGACTTCTATTTAAAAAGGGTTAATCAATATACAATCCCGAGTTCAGCTGTAACTGTCAATAGTAAAACAAAGCTTAAAATGACGCTAAATCCAGAAAATGTATGGTGAAGTCGCTTCCGAACACTGTATACTCCTCCCCAGTCTATTCTACACATTTTGCAATAGGGCCCGAGAAGAAATGTAAAGGTTTAAATGCAAAATTCCTGCAATTCTGCACATTTTGCCATGGCTTATGACGTGTTTTTATGCTATTTTAGTGACTCAAATGGGGGCCTCATGCAATGCTTTTTAGTTCTCTCATCTACATTTTTTTTATTTTAGGTCCATTATCATTGAGATATTTTATATCTGGTTTAAGGTGTTTAAGTTCACACTCAAAATTATTTAAAACAATTTTTTTTTTTTTTTGGAACATTTTTTTGCAGTGGCTGCCGCAGCTGCTAAATTAATATAGATGGGTTGGCTGACAGCATGAAAACGTTGTGCACGCTAAAATGGGACAGAAGTCAGCGTGTTGCTGTGATTCTGTATGGCCAGATTGCTAGCAAGAATATAAAGAAAATCTGCCATGTGGGGACTAGTAAGGTGGCTCGTTTCATCTTGTTCTTGATACCATGTCTTGTTTTGAGGAGCACACTTTCGGTTTTGTTGTTAAACAACCAATCCATCTATATGGGAAACACTGCATTGAGGATTGGAAATTAACACCTGCGGGTAGATTTTGTCATTGACGACTAGAATGTACAGTGCATTCGGAAAGTATTCACACATTTTGTTACATTACAGCTTTATTCTAAAATGAATTAAAAACAAAAAAAATTCAATCTACACACAATACCCCATAATGACAAAGCGAAAATAGGTTTAGAGGTTTTTGCAAATGTATTAAACAGAAATACCTTATTTACATAAGTATTCAGAATCTTTGCTATGAGAAAACCTGCTCCAGAGCACTCAGGACCTCAGACGGGGGTGAAGGTTCACCTTCCAACAGGACCACGACCCTAAGCACACAGCTAAGACAACACAGGTGTGACTTCGGGACAAGTCTCTGAATGTCGTTGAGTGGGCCGAACTTGAACCCGATCAAACATCTCTGGAGACCTGAAAATAGCTGTGCAGCGACGCTCCCCATCCAACCTGACAGAGCTTGAGGATCTTCAGAGAAGAATAGGAGAAACTCCCAAAATACAGGTGTGCCAAGCTTGTAGCCTCATACCCAGGAAGACTCATGGCTGTAATTTCAACAAAGTACTGAGTAAAAGGGTCGGACTACTTATGTAAATGAAATATGTAAGCTTTTTATTTGTAATACATTAGAAATATTTCTAAAAACCTGTTTTTGCTTTGTCAATGTGGGGTATTGTGAATAGATTGATTTAAATTGATCAATTTTAGATAAGGCTGTAACGTAACAAAATGTGGAAAAAATCAAGGGGTCTGAATACTTCCGAACGCACTGTATATTTCACCAGCCACATTGGCAGAGCACACAGAGTATTTGGGAGAAAAACATTTTTATATCCAAAGCCCACGTGGAAGTTGGTCAAATTGACAAGAAAGGCTATTAAAAGGTGACTTTGTCCTTGTGTTTCTTGGCCAGTTAGATCGTTTGTCACATGCTAGGTTGTTTTTCAATGTTAGTTGGAGTCTGCTGCTAGTGGTGCACAACTCCAGGATTTTGAGTCGACTCCTGTGGTTGGAGTCTACTCTTGCTCCCACTCCTAAAACACGCTGAAAAAGACACGCCTACACCACCTTGTTATTGCAGAGTCCTACTAGGAAGACTTCATTTGTGTTCTAGAGAACTGATATGAGCATGATGCTGCCCATTTGCTCATCAACTTAGACTATAAATTCAACCTATTTTGTTTGAATATAGAAGGTGCTGTGTAGGAACTAGAATATTTCAGTGATATTTCTGCTGTGTGCAGCCTTGACGGATCCCATGGATTGATGCGGCGCACTCTATGCTGATAAGCCTACTCTTTGCCATGTCATAGCCCTATTCAGACGGGTATTACTAGAGACTGTTTTGAAATGATTATCCAAGCATGTGCGTTATGCCAGAGGACGATTCACACTGGATTAGTTTTTCCAAACTGAATTGTGATACCATTTCTTTCTCTCCAATTGAATTGACTTTATGACTGAAGCCTACTGTATAGGGTTTTATTGTAGGAGTGAAGATATTCCAATGTCATGTCTAGATGATAATAGGCAATACTGATAACTCGTGCTTGGGTACCAAATGTGTAGGTGTCCCCATAATATTTGTGACCATAATCATTATTTTAGTGATCCATGGCCTCCTAAATACAATGCCCCCTATCCTGCTGATTTGAGCTGCTGAACCGTATTCATGGTGGTGGACCCGAATGTAAATTTCCCACCCTGACGGCATTATTTGCATTGCTTTATCTGCCTTTCTCCCCATTTCCCTGAGGCACTCGGATGTAAAGTACAAAACAAATCAATCTAAGGAAGGGGTGAAGATTATGAAGATCTTGCTGATATTATTACTGCTGTATGAAATACCTACAGTGCCTTCAGTAAGTATTCATACCCCTTGACTTAAACCACATTTTGTTATGTTACAGCCTGACCTCAAAATTGATGAAATATATTATGTTCTCACCCATCTACACACAATACCCCATAAGGACAAATTGAAAAAGTTAAGAAATGTATGTAAATGAAATACATAAATATTTAACTTACATAAGTATTCACACCCCTGAGTCAATACATGTTAGAATCACCTTAGGCAGCGATTACAGCTGTGAGTCTTTCTGGATAAGTCTAAGAGCTTTGCACACCTGGATTGTACATTATTTGCCCTTTATTCTTTTCAATACTCTTCAAGCTCTGTCAAATTGGTTGTCGATCATTGCAAGACAACCATTTTCAAATAGATTTATGCAGATTTAAGTCAAAACTGTAACTCGGCCACTCAGGAACTTTCACTGACTTCTTGGTAAGCAACTCCAGTGTAGATTTGGCCTTGTTTTTAAGGTTATTGTCCTGCTGAAAGGTGAATTTGTCTCCGAGTGTCTGGTGTAAAACAGACTGAACAAGGTTTTCCTCTAAGATTTTGCCTGTGCTTAGCTCCATTCTGTTTCTTTTTTATTCTCCCCAGTCCTTAACGATTACAAGCATACCCATAACATAATCCAGCCACAACAATGGTTGAAAATATGGAGCGTGGTACTTAGTAAATGTGTTGCATTTGCCCCAAACATAACACTTTGTATTCTGGACAAAAAGTTAATTGCTTTGCCAATAATTTGTTTGCAGTATAGGTTAGTAGCTTTACAAGTTTTTTTAAAAACATAATTCCACTGACATTATGGGGTATTGTAGAAAAGGCCCATGGAGTTGGTGGAAGAATCCTTTAAATTCATGGCCACTTGCTCAGCTGGGCCAGGGGCGCTTTAATTAGGTCAGGTGGAAATGTCCAACAGATCTCCACTCATTAAAAGGAGGAAATCGACATCGCCAGACCTCGCTGCTTTCTCTTCCTTAACTCCGTCTAATCCAGAATTCTGTGCGTCCATGAGTCCACCGAATTCATTACCTTTCATCTGAACTATCTGTGGCGATCGGGCCATCAGTTATTGTTTATAGTTATTACCGCAGAGCGCGGCTTGGAGTGCACGCTTCAAACCTATTGTGTAATGTAAATGGTCAATGATCCCGGCCCTACAGATAATCACAGGCCAATTATGCCATCAATATATGGTTAATATGTAATGAAATTACATGTACATGTGAAGACAAACTTGAAAGGGTGAAATATGAAACGTAATTGTTTGCTGAACTGATCAACTGATATCAAACTGATGAGATTATAGATTGAATAACCGATAACTGATTCAATTATCTGTATTATTCTCCTCATGATTATGATAAATATTTACAAGCCTAAATGACTCCGGGATGATTCCTATAGACTTCTTATTTGAACTGAATTGCTGAATTACCTAATGATGTTAATAATGAATGATTGTTATGATTTGATCTTTGTGATTATGAATTTGATTGGATACATGTTCTTCTGTTTCCTTTGTTATGCAGCACAGACTACCCAGTAAATATACCACTTTGTGGTTAAAGGAATTCTTGCCTCAGTCTCATCCATTCCTCTGTCACCTGACCAGTGACCACCTGTTCACCTTCACTGTCAGTTATCCTACCTGTCCAGCTACCCACACAGATTCCAGTAATCTTTCAGGTATTGTGGGTAGGCCCGTGACAAAAAAAATCTAAATTGACCCATTTAAAATGCATGCTGTAACCCAAAATGTGGAAAAAGTCAATGGGTGAATACTTTCTGAAGGCACTGTATCTAAAAGACAACAATACTGAAAGGCCTATTGGTGAAAAGTAAACAAAATCCTGCCAGCCATCTAATTTAAAAGAAATCCTAGACAAAGTGAACATTGAGCAAACTGTGCAAGCTGCTATTTAGAACCCACATGACTAGCACTGGGTGGGCTTTATGGACTTAAGCACAAGCCAGAGCAAGTCAACTCATAATTGCGTACATTTAAAGTGATAGATCACTCTAAAGTGATCAGGAGTTGTTGGACCTGTTGTGAAGCTCCTGTTATAGACCTATGCCTCAATCCCAAATGAATTTTAGCATTGTAGATTGTGCCCTCCACTGTCTAGGGCCTTTATTGCTCACTTTTACCCAATGCATAGACACTAACTACATTAGCGCTGAATGACAATAGTATCTGGTGGCTGGGGGTTTTGTTAAGAGCCCCAAAGCTTGTTCCGAAAGTTAAAACGCATCGCTTGCGGTACGGTTATGGAAACATAAGGAACTTATCTTCATATCAGAGAAAAATAACATTCTAAAAAAGGTTACAATTACTACACACCTTTATAGGGTTAGGATTCCGACTCTGCCACATTTCGATGCTACTGCATGCATGTGCCAATTAGCCATCTGCATGTCCAAACACCTGTGTGTAAACTGACCCTACAAACATGTCACAAAAAAAATACTGTTGGCTGCAACTGTTATAAAACAGTGTACATTAAAATAATTTCACAAATGTGAAATATACACTTGATGTGATATGAAAGTAGAGGGCTTTAGGTTTCTAGAACCTTATCGCAATGGAGTATTTAGCAGTTTTGCTGCCAGAACAATTCACCTCTAAACAGAACACGTAAAGTCCTTGGACTATACGTTGTAATATAAGGCTACTTTAGTCCATTATTGGGCTAGCTCACTTTTAACTCCACCAGCCTCAGGTGTTAAGTAAGCACTCTGTGTATGGATGAAACAGACCCTTTGAATAACTAGATTCTCAACTGAACAATAGTTAACCTGTGGTTAGATATCAGCATTATTTATTGAATATACAGTACCAGTCAAAAGCTTGGACACACCTACTCTTTCAAAGGTTTCTTTATTTTGACTATTTTCTACATTGTAGAATAATAGCGAAGACAAACTATGAAATAACACAAGGAATCATGTAGTAACCAAAACAGTGTTAAACAAATCAAAACAAATTTTAGATTCTTCAAAGTAGCCACCCTTTGCCTTGACAGATTTGCAGACTCTTGGCATTCTCTCAACCAGCTTCAAGAGTTGGTCACCTGGAATGCTTTTCCTACAGTCTTGAAGTAGTTCCCACATATGCTGAGCACTTGTTGACTACTTTTCCTTCACTCAGCAGTCCAACTCATCCCAAACCATCTCAAATTGGGTAGAGGTCAGGTGATTGTGGAGGCCAGGTCATCTGACGCAGCACTCCATCACTCTCCTTCTTGATCAAATAGACCTTACACAGCCTAGAGGTGTGTTTGGGGTCATTGTCCTGTTGAAAAACAAATGATAGTCCCGCTAAGCGCAAACCAGATTGGGTTGGTGTATCGCTGCACAATGCTGTGGTAGCCATGCTGGTTAAGTACCTTGAATTCTAAATAAATCACTGACCGTGTCACCAACAAAGCACCCCGAAACCATCACACATGCATGCTTCACAGTGAGAACCACACATGCAGAGATCATCCGTTCACCTACTCTGCGTCTCACAGAGACACAGCGGTTGGAGCAAAAAAACTCACATTTGGACTCATCAGACCAAATGTAAGATTTCCACCGGTCTTATGGCCATTGCTCATGTTTCTTGGCCCAAGCAAGTCTCTTCTTATTATTTGTGTCCTTTAGTGGTTTCTTTGCAGCAATTCAACCATGAAGGTCTGATCCACGCAGTCTCCTCTGAACAGTTGATGTTGAGATGTCTGTTACTTGAACTCCTGTGAAACATTGTTTTGGGCTGCAATCTGAGGTGCAGTTAACTCTAATGAACTTATCCTCTGCAGCAGAGGTAACTCTGGGTCTTTCTTTCCTGTAGCAATCCTCATGAGAGCCAGTTTCATCATATTGCTTGATGGTTTTTGCAACTGCACTTAAAAGAAACTTTGAAAGTTCTTGAAATTTTCAGGAATTACTTAAAGTAATAATGGACTGTGGTTTCACTTTGATTATTTGAGCTGTTCTTGCCATAATATGGACTTGGTCTTTTACCAAATAGGGCTATCTTCTGTATACCACCCCTACCTTGTCACAACATAACTGATTGGCTCAAACGCATTAAGGAAAGAAATTCCACAAATTAACTTTGAACAAGGCACACCTGTTAATTGAAATGCATTCCAGGTGACTACCTCATGAAGCTGGTTGAGAGAATGCCAAGTGCATGCAGATCTGTTAAATGCATAGGGTAGGTACTTTGAAGAATCTCAAATAAAAATATATATTTTGATTTATTTAACACTTTTTTGGTTACTACATGATTCCATATGTGTTATTTCATAGTTGATGTCTTCACTATTATTCCACAATGAGAAAAACCATTGAATGAGTAGGTGTGTCCAAACTGTTGACTGGTACTGTATATGTGTAAAATTCTATGCAGTGTGCAAATATCCTTAACTTAAGCATTGGAATCTTGGTGAATGTTTCAATGTGGAGTGCTAGAGGGCGCTCTGGTCGTTGGTAAAATCAGAGCGTCGTCCTGGTTAGGGTTTTGTTGGTGTAGGCCGTCATTGTCAATAAGAATTTGTTCTTAACTGACCTGACTAGTTAAATAAAAGTTAAAATAAAATACTGACACCTGCTATATATTCAACGGGTGTTGAGCGTTCATAAATACCTCAGTTATTCTAAAATCTTGCACACTCAGACGAGACTGGTCTGAAATCGGAGTAGATAGCCAGAGCAAATTTACGAACGCACCCATTCTGTCAAGACACGTCATCTCCCATATCAAGTAAACAAACGATGCACTACTACTAGGCCCTGCAACGTGCTTGGCCAGCTTTAAAGCTAGCTAACTATTTAGCAAGCTAAGAGAACGTTAGATGGGTAGTTAAACCAGTCAGGAAAGATTAACTAGGATTTGGTTCGAATTATTAATTAATGTTCACCTGTTTTCGGTTTAGATTCGCCAGCTGTTGGGCCTGTAGATGTCGAACGGGGCGGAACCTTGTTGCTGTTGGCATTGCTGTTTGGATTCTTCTCCATAGTTGTCTCCTTTCTGCGAGAGGTATTTAGGGCGAGCACCAGGGAGAGAGCGTCCGAGCGCTCTAGCATTAGATGGAGCAAAGGGAGAGGAGAGCGGATTGTTGCGACTGCGGGTCAGGCCCTGATTCATTTCTGTCAAACACAGAAACTCCATCACGGCGACATATTGACAACAAAACAATCAAGAGAAAAATAGAGACACAATTTAGGCGTCTCAGTAATGGAGGCTGTGTAGGAAAAGAAAACGAGGGCTCACACCGCCGGGCCAAGACCCCGTAATGTTCTGCTTTTTCGCGTTCTGGGAAACACTTGGCCCCAACAAGGCGTCGACCGTTCTCCAAGGTCTGGAAAACGGACAATTGTGCAGTTTTCCCCAAACAATATATGATCGCATGGACGAACTCGTAATAATGGCAACAGGAACCATAAAGACCCAGATGAGATCGGCGTGTTGTTCTTTTGTACGGGGAGGGATTGTGGGAAATGTAGTAACAACCGAACATTTTCGAACTAATCGAGAACTAACGTTAGTTATCCTAACCTGCTATGCTAATAATTAACGTGGAAGACTTAATCTGTGTTCGAATACTCATACTAACCGTACTATTTGTGACGTGAATTGAGTATATAGTATGCTTGTTGGTCATAGTATGGATATAGTTAGTATGCCAAAAGTTCCCGGATATCGTACTACAGGGGCGGAGGGTAGCCTAGTGGTTAGAGCGTTGGGACTAGTAGATCGAATCGCCGAGCTGACAAGGTAAAAATCTGTCGTTCTGCCCCTGAACAAGGCAGTTAACCCACTGTTCATAGGCTGTCATTGAAAATAAAAATGTGTTCTTAACTGACTAGTTAAATAAAGGGAAAAAAATGTATTCACAAAAATATGAAGTATACATGCAGAGGACACTATTTCCATACGGTAGGGCCCATAGTGTAATTCTTCCAGAAAAGGGCGTGACTTTCACATCGTTTTCAGATTTGAAGAAAATGTCGGGAAACATGCAGTCGAAGTACGAGAGCAGATACAAATTCATTGCTTTAACTAATTATGACAAATGTTAAAATGTTTCAAAATAAGTTACCTCACACGTTATGTTGGCTGATAATTTGTTAGCTATTCTGTCCTTACAAACAACATAGCGTATCATTACAGCAGTATGTACCGGAAGGTTAGCTAGCTGATCATACATCAAACTTGACAGTAACTATAGGCTAATTAATTACCCAACGTTTATTGATTTGGTTATTCCCTTCATTCTTAGCTCAGCTAAATGGTATAGTCGTGCGTTCTCAATTGACATTCGGGTGCTTTGTAAATTCGCTCGGGCTATCTACTGTTATTTCAGAGCACTCTCGTCTGAGTACCGGAGCGCAGAATAATGAATTTACTCAACACCCGTTGAATATGACCGGTGTCGGTAAACGTCAGCTAAAAGGTGTAATTAAATTGTTGCCAGCTGAACAGTTAGTCACCAACGTTCTTGATAACATAACTGCCTAACCAGCTCTGCTAGGGTGAAGAAAATGGTCAGTTGTCCCATGTTTGTTTGAAAGTTGTTAGCTTGGGTGCTTGACTGCCGTTGTAAGGACAGAATGCTCAAACCAACCATACTCATCAGCCTGTGTGCTCAGAGAACGAAACGCTCTGAATTTACAAAAGGACAATCTGGCAACGCTCTGAATTTGCGAGCGCACTCTGGCACCCCAGATTGAATTTAAAAACACACCCGAAGTCATAAAATGTCAAACTAGTAATTTGTTATGCTAGCAAGAGGTTACATAGCAACAGCATCAACTTCCGGTAGACAGGCGAAGAGCTAGTACGCTCAACTGAAAGTACTCATTCGTTTATAGTATACTTAAATTAACGTATAGTATGTAGTATACACAGTTGAAGTCAGAAGTTTACATACACTTAGGCTGGAGTCATTAAAACCCGTTTTTCAACCACTCCACAAATTTCTTGTTAACAAACTATAGTTTTGGCAAGTTGGTTAGGACATCTACTTTGTGCATGACAAGTAATTTTGCCAACAATTGTTTACATAGATTATTTCACTTATCATTCACTGTATCACAGTTCCAGTGGGTCAGAAGTCTACATACACTAAGTTGACTGTGCATTTAAACAGCTTGGAAAATTCCAGAAAATGATGTTATGGCTTTAGAAAGCTAATTGACATAATTTGAGCCAATTGGAGGTGTACCTGTGGCTGTATTTCAAGGCCTACCTTCAAAATCAGTGCCTCTTTGCTTGACATCATGGGAAAATCAAAAGAAATCAGCAAAGACCTCAGAAAAAAAATTGTAGACCTCCACAAGTCTGGTTCATCCTTGGGAGCAATTTCCAAACGCCTGAAGGTAACACGTTAGTCTGTACAAACAATGGTACGCAAGTATAAACACTATGGGACCACGCAGCAGTCATACCACTCAGGAAGATGACGCGTTCTGTCTCCTAGAAATGAACGTACTTTGGTGCGGAAAAGTGCAAATCAATCCCAGAACAACAGCAAAGGACCTTGTGAAGATGCTGGAGGAAACAGGTACAAAAGTATCTATATCCACAGTAAAACAAGTCCTATATCGACATAACCTGGAATGCCGCTCAGCAAGGAAGAAGACACTTCTCCAAAACCGCCATTAAAAAGCCAGACTACGGTTTGCAACTGCACATGGGGACAAAGATTGTACTTTTTGGAGAAATGTCTGATGAAACAAAAATAGAACAGTTAATAATGACCATGGATATGTTTGGAGGAAAAAGGGGGAGGCTTGCAAGCCGAAGAACACCATCCCAACCGGGAAGCATGGGGGTGGCAACATCATGTTGTGGGGGTGCTTTGCTGCAGGAGGGACTGGTGCACTTCATAAAATAGATGGCATCATGAGGATGGAAAATTATGTGGATATATTGAAGCAACATCTCAAGACATCAGTCAAGAAGTTAAAGCTTGGTCGCAAATCGGTCTTCCACATGGACAATGACCCCAAGCATACTTCCAAAGTTGTGGCAAAATGGCTTAAGGACAACAAAGTCAAGGTATTGGAGTGGCCATCACAAAGCCCTGACCTCAATACTATAGAAAATGTGTGGGCAGAACTGATAAAGCGTGTGTGAGTAAGTAAGGAGGCCCACAAACCTGACTCAGTTCCACCAGCTCTGTCAGGAGGAATGGGCCACAATTCACCCAACTTATTGTGGGAAGCTTGTGGAAGGCTACCCGAAACGTTTGACCCAATTTAAACAATTTAAAGGCAATGCTACCAAATACTAATTGAGTGTATGTAAACTTCTGACCCACTGGGAATGTGATTAAATAAATAAAAGCTGAAATAAATCACTCTACTATTATTCTGACATTTCTCCTATTAAATGTATTGATCAATGTCACAAACATGGGACATCGAAGTGCACCATATGAACTATTATTACTATCCGAGAGCACACAGATTCTTCTGCTTTTCCATTTGAGGAATTAGACCAGCACAAATAACACAATGTAAAACAGCATATTGTGATTGGAGGGTGAGTTACAAATGGAAAAACTGGATGCGTAAGGTAAGTTATGTCAAATACTAGGTCACTCCAACAGAATGAGAAACACACTTAACAGACTCAAAACAAGGAAGCCATGCCTTAATACGACTATATCAACAACTTTCTTGACAATTTAACAGGTCTACGTTCAGCACATTTACCACTGCATTCAGTCTGAACCCTAGAATAAGCAGGACAGTATATCCCAGGTCAAAAAAAGGTTGCGAAAACAGTACACCACAACATTTTTAAATGTGCTACTGAGGTTAGATTAGAGGTCGACCGATTATGATTTTTCAATGCCGATACCGATAATTGGAGGACCAAAAAAAGCCGATACCGATAATTGGAGGACCAAAAAAAGCCGATACCGATTTTTATATATAAACTCAGCAACCAAAAAAAAGAAACAGCCCTTTTTCAGGACCCTGTCTTTCAAAGATAATTAGTAAAAATCCAAATAACTTCACAGATCTTCATTATAAAGGGTTTAAACACTGTTTCCTGTCACGCCCTGATCTGTTTCACCTGTTCCTGTGATTGTCTCCACACCCTCCAGGTGTCGCTTATTTTCCCCACTGTATTTATCCCGGTGTTTCTTGTGTCTCTCTGCTAGTTCGTCTTGTATGTTAGTCAAGTCAACCAGCGTGTTTTTCCTGTGCTCCTTTTGCTATTCTCTTTTTGATAAGTCTTCCCAGTTTTGACCCATGCCTTATTCTGGACTACTTTCCCGCCTGCCTGATCATTCTGCCTGCCCTTCGGTACTTATTGGACTCTGAACTGGTTTTGACCCTTTTGCCTGTCCACGACCATTCTCTTGCCTTACCCTATTGGATTAATAAATATTGTAAGACTCCAACAATCTGCCTCCTGTGTCTGCATCTGGGTCTCGCCTTGTGTCATGATAGTTTCCCATGCTTGTTCAATGCACCATAAACAATTAATGAACATGCACCTGTAGAACGGTCGTTAAGACACTAACAGCTTACAGACGGTAGGAAATTGAGGTCACAGTTATGAAAACGTAGGACACTGAAGAGGCCTTTCTACTGACTCTGAAAAACACCAAAAGAAAGATGCCCAGGGTCCCTGCTCATCTGTGTGAACGTGCCTTAAGCATGCTGCAAGGAGGCATGAAGACTGCAGATGTGGCCAGGGCAATAAATTGCAATGTTCGTACTGTAAGACAGCGCTACAGGGAGACAGGACGGACAGCTGATAGTCCTTGCAGTGGCAGACCACGTGTAACAACACCTGCGCAGGATCGGTACATCACACCTGCGGGACAGGTACAGGATGGCAACACCAGGAACGCATAATCCCTCCATCAGTGCTCAGACTGTCCGCAATAGGCTGAGAGAGGCTGGACTGAGGACTTGTAGGCCTGTTGTAAGGCAGGTCCTCACCAGACATCACCGGCAATAACGTCGCCTATGGGCACAAACCCACCGTTGCTGGACCAGACAGGACTGTCAAAAAGTTCTCTTCACTGATGAGTCGAGGTTTTGTCTCACCAGGGGTGATGGTCGGATTCACGTTTATCGTTGAAGGAATGAGCGTTACACCGAGGCCTGTACTCTGGAGCGGGATCGATTTGGAGGTGGAGGGTCCGTCATGGTCTCGGGTGGTGTGTCACAGCATCATCGGACTGAGCTTGTTGTCATTGCAGGCAGTCTCAATGCTGGGAAGACATCCTCCTCCCTCATGTGGTGCCCTTCCTGCAGACTCATCCTGACATGACCCACTAGCATGACAATGCCACCAGCCATACTGCTCGTTCTGTGCGTGATTTCCTGCAAGACAGGAATGTCAGTGTTCTGCCTTGGCCAGCAAAGAGCCCGGATCTCAATACCATTGAGCACGTCTGGGACATGTTGGATCGGAGGGTGAGGGCTAGGGCCAGGGCTATTCCCCCCCAGAAATGTCCGGAAACTTGCAGGTGCCTTGGTGGAAGAGTGGGGTAACATCCCACAGCAAGAACTGGCAAATTTGGTGCAGTCCATGAGGAGGAGATGCACTGCAGTACTTAATGCAGCTGGTGGCCACACCAGATACTGACTGTTACTTTTGATTTTGACCCCCCCTTTGTTCAGGGACACATTAGTCCATTTCTGTTGGTTACATGTCTGTGGAACTTGTTCAGTTTATGTCTGTTGTTGAATCTTGTTATGTTCATACAAATATTTACACATGTTAAGTTTGCTGAAAATAAACGCAGTTGACAGTGACAGGACGTTTATTTTTTTGCTGAGTTTATATTTGTAATAATGACAATTACAACAATACTGAATGAACAATAAAAACTTTTATTTTAACTTAATATAATACATAAATAAAATCTATTTAGTCTCAAATAAATAATTAAACATGTTCAATTTGGTTTAAATAATGCAAAAAAGTAAAAGTGCAATATGTGCCATGTAAAAAAGCTAACGTTTAAGTTCCTTGCTCAGAACATGAGAACATATGAAAGCTAGTGGTTAAATATTCCCAGTTCTTCAATATTCCCAGGTAAGAAGTTTTAAGTTGTAGTTATTATAGGAATTATGACGTGTCGATTATTTCTCTCTATACCATTTGTATTTCATATACCTTTGACTATTGGATGTTCTTATAGGCACTTTAGTATTGCCAGCCTAATCTCGGGAGTTGATAGGCTTGAAGTCATAAACAGCGCTGTGCTTCAAGCATTGCTAACTGCTGCTGCCTACCACCGCTCAGTCAGACTGCTCTATCAAATCAGACTTAATTATAATAAACACAGAAATACGAGCCTTTAGTCATTAATATTGTCAAATCTGGAAACTATAATTTTGAAAACAAAACATTTATTCTTTCAGTGAAATACGGAACCGTTCCATATTTTATCGAATGGGTAGCAACCCTAAGTCTAAATATTGCTGTTACATTGCACAACCTTCAATGTTATATCCTAATTATGTAAAAATCTGGCAAATTAATTACGGTCTTCACACAGTTCGCAACGAGCCAGGCGGCCCAAACTGTTGCATATACCCTGACTCTGCTTGCACTGAACGCAAGAGAAGTGACACAATTTCCCTAGTTAATATTGCCTGCTAACATGAATTTCTTTTAACTAAATATGCAGTTTAAAAAAATTATACTTCTGTGTATTAATTTTAAGAAAGGCATTGATGTTTATGGTTAGGTACATCTGTGCAATGATTGTGCTTTTTTCGCAAATGCGCTTTTGTTAAATCATCACCCGTTTGGCGAAGTTGAAGTAGGCTGTGATTCGATGATAAATTAACAGGCACCGCATTGATTATATGCAATGCAGGACAAGCTAGTTAACCTAGTAATATCATCAACCATGTGTAGTTATCTAGTGATTATGTGAAGATTGATAGTTTTTTATAAGATAAGTTAAATGCTAGCTAGCAACTTACCTTGGCTCCTTGCAGCCACAAGGTCCTTTTGACTCTGCACTCGCGTCACAGGTGGTCAGCTTGCCATGCAGTTTCCTCATGGATTGCAATGTAATCAGCCATAATCGGTGTCCAAAAGGCCAATTACCGATTGTTATGAAAGCTTAAAATTGGCCCTAACAAGTGAAGGAAGAATCATAGGGAAAATGGGTGAAGGAAGGGTGGGTTTATAGAGATAAGATGGAGAGATCCAAAGTGTCTGAAGTTGATGGACCATTGACCACGGGGCATAAAAGGCATAATGTGGAATAATGGGGAGCTAGAGAGATGGTTGGCCATAGAATAAACATAAAATGGGGTGCTGGTGTGCTCCGGCACCCATTTTATGTCTGTCACAAATATCCAGCCCAAGTCGAGTCATACTGGGGGTCTCAGCGTGTGTCCCAATGACGTCATTCCGTCTCAGTTGCAGCATTCAAATCGTGGTCATCGTGTGTCTGTGAATCACAACATTAAAGATAATGAGTGATCACAGCAGTTCCACAAATTGAACAATAGACAATACAACTTAACATTACCCTGAATTGTGAATTTCTCTGCCCTCCAAAATGTTGTGCCTCTTGTCGAGATCAGTAGTGCCTTCATAGTACTTTGCCTAGATGGAAAGATAAAATAAAATATCCTTGAGTGATGCCATTGAAGTGTAAGCTACATACAAACAGAAAGCTACAATAACAGTTAGCTAGCTAACATTAGCTAAAAAAACTAAGACTAAGCAGGCTGAGGTAAATACAGTAAGTACTGTAGATAGCAACGTCAATTTAAAAACAGCTTAAATTAGGACGGCTCATGATAATGGCTGGAACAAAGCGAAAGGAATGGCATCAAACACATGGAAACCATGTGTTTGATGTATTTGATACCATCCCACCCATTCCGCTCCAGCCATTACCAAGAGCTCGTCCTCCCCAATTGAGGTGCCAGCAACCTCCTGTGAAACACAAATATATGGTAAAGAAAGAGTGTTCTCTTTCCAGACTTCTGAAGCAGTCAACCTTCAAAAACACAGATTCTGAGGTAATAATTTTGCGCCAAATGAGCGAGCGCTTATGAGGTGAAATAAAACTAGATCTGCCTGCATCCTTCATGACCGCTACGAGGTAAAATAGAGCTAAGCAACCTGCATAGCAATGACCGCTTTGGGGGACGACGACGACACTATTTGGCATGACAGGCCCACTCTGCAAAAAAATGGCCCGAAATGCCAGATGGCCAGTCCGCCCCTGATGAGGGAGAGACAATTCACTGTTAAATAGTATTAACATTTCTGCTACTAGTATTCTCATTTTTACTTTCAAAACGAAAACAAAAAACCCTACATGGATTCAGAGACGTCAGGCACATTAAAGCGGATTACACTAGTCAAGACCACCTTTCAAAGTGTGTTGCATTACATTTTAGTCATTTAGCAGAAACTCTTATCCAGAGTGATTTACTGTACTGAGTGCATACATTTTAATACTTTTTTATACTGGTCCCGCGTGGGAATCGAACCCAAAACCCTGGCGTTGCCATGCTCTACCAACTGAGCTACACGGGATAAAAACATAGGGATTAAAATTGTCTGACTTTTGACTACATGTGGACTGCATGAACTTGACAAAAATCATGTGATCAAAGGTCATGCAGGTTTTTACAATGGCTGAAGCCCTCAATGGCGCTGCTGTACATAGCCCATCTAATCTACATACCTCATCCCCATATTGTTTTTATTTACTTTTCTGCTCCTTTGCACACCAGTACTTCTACTTGCACATCATCATCTGCACATCTATCACTCCAGTGTTAATTTGCTAAATTGTAATTATCTCGCTACTATGGACTATTTATTGCCTTACCTCCTCACGCCATTTGCACACACGGTATATAGACTTTTTTTTTTTTTATTATTGTGTTATTGACTGTACGCTTGTTTATTCCATGTGTAACTCTGTCTTGTTGTTTGTGTCGCACTGCTTTGCTTTATCTTGGCCAGCTCGCAGTTGTAAATGAGAACTTGTTCTCAAGTAGCGTACCTGGTTAAATAAAGGTGAAATAAAAAGAAAATGCCGCTGCCCATGCGTAAAACAGCCTTTTGGCCACTAGAGGCCTCTCTCATTCCATGGTTTAACTCTAACCCGTTTCCTAAATTTAACCTCGTTCTCCTGAATTATCCTAACCTGCTGCGTTAATTCTCCTAACCTGCTGCGTTAGTTAATGTGGCGCGTTAGGAGATCTGAGTCCCACAGTATGAGTCATAATACCTATAAAACCTAGCGGTCAAACACAGAAATGGTTCCAATCGTTTTCCACCATTCATTTTATCCATTGTGGATGTTAGAAACATTTCAAATAAGGCCTGTGTTTTGTTTTATAACCATTTAATCACTCTCGGACAAGGTGACTTTTATCAATATATTTACTGGTATTTAACCCCCCCAAAGAAAAATAATGAAACGCGAATTAGCTGCCATGCAGAACAACAAATTCAAGCTTCACGTTACTCACCAGGGCCATGATGATCTGGATCAGACTGCCAAGTCGAGGCTACATTAGCTGTCCATTTGTCTAGCCATTTAAATGCATGAGAAATTCATAAAAAGGAGTTTAGCTTTCTTTGACTTTTATAAACCAACTGTCTAGCTTGCTAGATAACTTAGATGGTGGAGCTAGGTGTTCTTGATAATGTTTGTGTCCGTGGGTGAGCGGTGGGTTGCCTACTTCTAGTACTGCTTGACTTGTAGCTACCCTAGCTATCTATTATTTTAGTCTGTCTTTTTGAGTGGTTTCAGAGATGGACTGATTAGCATCCTCTCGAGTCAACCGTGTGCTTACTTTACTGCGGGAAACCATTGATATGTTTGCTGTTACCCTCTGGACAGCAGATCATTAGTATAGCTAGTAGGCAAGGTTATGTAATCTTATTTAGTCTTACCTACTATGGTGGGTTTTAAAATTAATTGGTATTAATTTAAAAGCAGCTGTGAACCAGAAGACTGTAGCCAAGGCAACTCTGGTCCACACCTGCCCTGTCTGTCGGGTAGTACTGTTTGGTACTGTATGTGCCTTTTAGGTTCCTTTCTATGTGTAAGCTATTGTACTAGCCTGTGTGGTACAGTCTTTCATATGCGTTGTAGTTTGTTGCATCGTATTGCTTAGTTTATAATTTGTCTCAACTTTGAATTCAATCTAAGCCACAGATTAACTTCCTCCATTTTGTACTTGACCTTTATAGAGGTAGACCCAAAGACATTCAAGCAGCTCTTTGTTGAGGAAGTCTCCAATGGTCCCAGTACTGGTTGATGTGCAGGGCTAAGTGACCACACACACTCAAATGGACCTACAACTGGGGTAAGATTCTTCCATCATTCACACACAGTAGACATAGTGTATACCACCATGTTGTCAACACAATGCAGTCCTCAATGCTTAAGCAGTCAATTTCTGTTAGATTACTTGAAGGATTTAGCAATGTACACCCATTTTTCAACAACCATTTCCATCTAGCTAGTTGGTCATCTACATGTTGCTAGCTATACATGTAGTTATACAGTATGTCTGTCATATTGAGGGATCTAGCTGTAAGTTAACCCTGATCAATCAAATGGATAGGTGTAAGCAATTATCGTAATTCCAACTGCCCTTAACTAGGTGTTTTTGCTAGACACAGAGAGGGGGGAGAGGAAGAAAATGAGAGAGAGGTGGGAAGTGAGTGGAAGACAAAGACAGCAGTGAAAATGTACTTAGACTTGAGTATTTCAACAACTCCTCTCTTCCAACTTGTTAGGCAATCATATCTACCTACCGGGGAAGGATGGAAAGCCACACAGAAGGGTGATTTTTACTAAGGAAAAGGAGGCCGTTCTGACCGAGATGCATGCTGGCCATTGCCAAAAGCAACCTACGCTTCTTCTGGCGTGGGATTGTCAATGATGTGGACAGCTGGGCAAGTGAAAAAAACACATTCTATTATATCTGAAATTATTATGATTTCAATGAATGTCATATCAGAGAGAACCCAATGTTTCAATTTGTCACTTTCATACTTAAAGGTCAGTACCTGTCTAGCCTGCCAGAAGTTTGAGGGTGAAGACTGTGGCGCAGAGTTGAAATCCATGAAAGTTGTTTCACCATGGCTCATGATCGGTAAATGTCACAATTCAAATTTTGCCCTGATAAGTTGTTTTGTAATTGTTGCTTTATTTGACCACAGCAGAGTTCAATATTATAGAATCTGTCTGTGTGCCACCTCCAAGGTGATGATGGACATCTTCAACACCCACGGTTCTCCTGAGGTCATCTTGAGTGATCGAGGTCGTGAACTTTGGAACCATTTATGGATGTTATGTTCTGTCACCAATGGTTTGTTTTAGCTTTTTTTTACAATTCATTTTTGTTTTTCCATGGTACATAATCAGACATATTTCAATATCTTACATTGCCAATAGATATCCCTTTCTTTCCCCCTCCTCCAGGTTTGGATGAATGAACCAACCAGACCCACAAGACTGCCATGGGAAAGTCCCTTGACGCGTACCAGGAATGGTGGGAGGACAACCTGAAGGTAATTCTCTTTGCACACAACAGCAGCATCCAGGCCACCACCGAGTACTCATCCTATCGCTTGCCATACGGACGGGAGCCGCAGCTGTTGACTGAGATAAACAATGCAATTGTATATACAATTATTGCAAATACTGTAGTCTTAAAAATGTGTGATAGACTTAGTGTTGTTGTTTGTCTATTGCTATGTTTGTATAACGCACTTTCAGATCACTGAAACTCCACCTGATGTGGTGGAAATTGTCGAACCAGATCAGAATGCCTTCGAGGACCACCTTCAGGCAAAGGCTGAGAAGGATGTGGAGGTTTTTGACCAGGTAAAAATGATTGTCCACTGTTCATTTATTTTCTGGCCTTCCAAGAGATATGTAAGAAATACATTTGTAATAATATGAAACATAATTGCAGTTATTTCTGTTATCAATCGAGGTCAAACTGAACATCGACAAGGTGCAGGAGAAACAGAAGGAGAGCTACTGAAGGAGAATACAGAAGGGGAACAAGTGCTTCGACATCCGGGCGAATTACTTGGTTTAGAAGAAGGGTGAAAGGAAGGCGAGACCTGGGAAACTTCGCTGGTCTTTCGTTCCTAGCTGGGGTCATCATCCATTAAGGTAAATATAGAAATCTCAGATAACTATTTGCATTTGCACACAAAATAACCTGAAGCTAGTTTTAGTTTCCCTAACACTGATATTTTTATTTTTGTATTCCTAGGGTTACCTCAGTGGAAGCCAATCTTCTCCAGTTGGACGGTCGACCACTAAAAGCCCTGACTCCCTACACTTCCGTGAAGCCCATGAGACAAAGTATGTTAAGCTTTGGTTGACATTTGAGAAAACAAGTTTCAAGTTAATGTCACATGCACAAGTACAGTGAAATGCCTTTCTTGCAAACTCAAAACCCAACAATGCAATAATCAATAACAATCCATTATTAGAAAAAAAGCACACAAGAAATGAGAATAAGAAATACACAAAGTAAGCATACAATACTGTATACAGGAAATATTTTAATAGTCAGTTCCAATACCATATGTACATGTGCAGGGATACTGGAGTGATGGAAGTAGATATGTATAGGGGTAAGGTGACTAGGCAACAGGATATAGGATAAACCGAGTAGCAGCAGCCAACAGCCAGTTGTGGATCCACCCGAGTTCCTCCATTACCAACCACCCTCCAACTTTTCATTACATCATCTACAGTCTTGTTATTATCTGCTAAGAAAGTTCTTGCTCTATCATACTGGGCACATAATGTGAGATACACAGATGAATTAAAAACACTAGCACTGCAAACACTCAGAACAAAGAGGGCAGCAGTGCCTAGACTTTGCAGTATCCCTCTTCAAGTCCACTTTCCGAGACTGGCTGTCTGTTGAGAACAAGTGACAGTCAGAACCTCCCACCCACACAGCACCCACCACCTCTCTATTCAACTCACCAGAATTCAGTATATGTTTGCCATGTGAGTGTACAACAACAACAACATCTGTGAAAATAAATTAATGACACAACTGTACCCTAAAAAAGGTTAAAGTTTATATTTAAATCTTAAATATTGCCAGGATGGTTTTCACAGCTGTTTCACAAGGTCTCATTACTGTAATTTGTAAGGTATCCCTTGATGGTATTTGTTAGAACAATGAATAATGTTTAACTATCTTGGAACCTACAATAGATATATTCAACCACAAGGGTATATTAATAAGCTATGCGAGAGAGAAAGAACGAAGCATAATAGATGTCTACTAAAATATTATTTCAGTGTAGATAAGGGAAGAGCAGCTTAAAATAAAAATATGTCAGCCAGACAAGCCAGTGTATGAATCAAACAGATTTGCATATGAATGGAGGGGAAACTAGCTGACTGTGATCTGCAAAATAAGTAACAATGTGTCAAGCAGATTACACGTTTTCTTTTCTATTTCAATTTTTTTTTTTTTATTGTCACATGCGCCGAATACAACAGGTGAAATGCTTACTTATGAGCCCCTAACCAACAATGCAGTTTCCCAAAAAATATGGATAAGAATAAGAAATAAAAGTAACACGTAATTAAAGAGCAGCAGTAAATTAACAATAGCGAGACTATATACAGGGGGGTACCGGTACAGAGTCAATGTGCGGGGGCACCGGTTAGTTGAGGTAATATGAACATGTAGGTAGAGTTATTGAATCGACTATGCATAGATGATAACAACAGAGTAGCAGCAGTGTAAAAGAGGGGGAGGGGAGGGGGGGCAATGCAAATAGTCTTGGTAGCCATTTGATTAGTTGTTCAGGAGTCTTATGGCTTGGGGGTAGAAGCTGTTTAGAAGGCTCTTGGACCTATACTTGGAGCTCCCGGTACCGCTTGCCGTGCGGTAGCAGAGAGAACAGTCTATGACTTGGGTAGCTGGAGTCTTTGACAATTTTTAGGGCCTTCCTCTGACACCGCCTGGTATAGAGGTCCTGGATGGCAGGAAGCTTGTCCCCAGTGATGTACTGGGCTGTATGCACTACCCTCTGTAGTGCCTTGTGGTCGGAGGCCGAGCAGTTGCCATACCAGGCAGTGATACAATCAGTCAGGATGGTGCAGCTGTAGAACCTTTTGAGGATCTGCCAAGTCTCCTGAGGAATAGGCTTTGTCGTGCCCTCTTCACGGCTGTCTTGGTGTGCTTGGACCATGTTAGTTTGTTGGTGATGTGGACACCAAGAAACTTGAAGCGCTCAACCTGCTCCACTGCAGCCCCGTCTATGAGAATGGGGGCGTGCTCGGTCCTCTTTTTCCTGTAGTCCATAATTATCTCCTTTGTCTTGATCACGTTGAGGGATAGGTTGTTGTCCTGGCACCACACGGCCAGGTCTCTGACCTCCTCCCTATAAGCTGTCTCTTCGTTGTTGGTGATCAGGCCTACCACTGTTGTGTCATCTGCAAACTTAATGATGGTGTTGAAGTCGTGCCTGGCCGTGCAGTCATGAGTGAACAGGGAGTACAGGAGGGGACTGAGCACGCACCCCTGAGGGGCCCCTGTGTTGAGGATCAGCGTGACGGATATGTTGTTACCTACCCTTACCACCTGGGGGCGGCCCGTCAGGAAGTTCAGGATCCAGTTGCAGAGGGAGGTGTTTAGTCCCAGGGTCCTTAGCTTATTGATGAGCTTTGAGGGCACTATGGTGTTGAACGCTGAGCTGTAGTCAATGAATACCATTCTCACATAGGTTTTCCTTTTGTCCAGGTGGGAAAGGGCAGTGTGGATCTGTTGGGGTGGTATGCAAATTGGAGTGGATCTAGGGTTTCTGGGATAATGGTGTTGATGTGATCCATGACCAGCCTTTCAAAGCACTTCATGGCTACAGATGTGAGTGCTACAGGTCGGTAGTCATTTAGGCAGGTTACCTTAGTGTTCCTGGGCACAGGCACTATGGTGGTCTGCTTAAAACATGTTGGTATTACAGACTCGGACAGGGAGAGGTTGTAAATGTCAGTGAAGACACTTGCCTGTTGGTCAGCGCATGCTCGCAGTACACGTCCTGGTAATCATGTTGACCTGTTTTAAATGTCTTACTCACATTGGCTGCGGAGAGTGCGATCACACAGTCTTCCGGAACAGCTGGTGCTCTCATGCAGGTTTCAGTGTTATTCGCCTCGAAGCGAGCATAGAAGTAGTTTAGCTCGTCTGGTAGGCTCGTGTCACTGGGCAGCTCTCAGCTCTCCTTTGTAGTCTGTAATGGTTTGCAAGCCCTGCCACATCCGATGAGCGTCAGAGCCGGTGTAGTACGATTCAATCTTAGTCCTGTATTGACGCTTTGCCTGTTTGATGGTTTGTCAGAGGGCATAGCGGGATTTCTTATAAGCTTCCTGGTTAGAGCTCCTTGAAAGCGTCAGCTCTAGCCTTTAGCTCAGTGCGGATGTTGCCTGTAATCCATGGCTTCTGGTTGGGGTATGTACGTACGGTCACTGTGGGGACGAAGTCATATTGATGAAGCCATTGACTGATGTCGTGTACTCCTCAATGCCATTGGAGGAATCCCGGAACATATTCCAGTCTGTGCTAGCAAAACAGTCCTGTAGCTTAGCATCTGCTTCATCTGACCACTTTTTTTATTGATCTAGTCCCTGGTGCTTCCTGCTTTAATTTTTGCTTGGAAGCTGGAATCAGGAGGATAGAATTATGGTCAGATTTGCCAAATGGAGGGTGAGCTTTGTATACGTCTCCGTGTGAGTATAGGTGGTCCAGAGTTTTTTTCCCCCTCTGGTTGCACATTTAACATGCTAAACAAAACTCTTTTTAAACTTCTTCCATTTAAGAATGATGGACGCTACAGTGTTCTTGGGGACCTTCAATGCTGCAAACATTTTTGGTATCCTTCCCCAGATTTGTGCCTCGACACAATCCTGTCTCTGAGCTCTACGGACAATTCCTTTGACCTCATTGCTTGGTTTTTGCTCTGACATGCACTGTCAACTGTGGGACCTTGCATAGACAAGAGCTCCTAGAGCTGGCCGACCAGCCAAACTGAACAATTGGGGGAGAAGGGCCTTGGTCAGGAAGGTGACCAAGAACACTCTGACAGAGCTCCTCTGTGGAGATGGGAGAACCTTCCAGAAGGACAACCATCTATGCAGCACTCCACTAGTCAGGCCTTAATGGTAGAGTGGCCAGACGGAAGCCACTCCTCAGTAAAGGTCACATGACAGTCCGCTTGGAGTTTGCCAAAAGGCACCTAAAGGACTCTCAGACCATGAGAAACAAGATTCTCTGGTTTGATGAAATGAAGATTGAACTCTTTGGCCTGAATGCCAAGCGTCATGTCATGTCTGTTGGAAACCTGGCACCATCCCTACGGTGAAGCATGCTGCGGGATGTTTTTCAGCAGCAGGGACTGGGAGACTAGTCGGTTGAGGGACAGATGAACAGAGCAAAGTACAGAGAGATCCTTGATGAAAACCTGCTCAAGACCTCAGACTGGGGTGAAGGTTCACCTTCCAACAGGACAACAACCCTAAGCACACAGCCAAGACAACGCAGGAGTGGCTTTGAGACAAGTCTCTGGAATGTCCTTGAGGGGCCCAGCCACAGTCCGGACTTGAACCCAATCTAACATCTCTGGAGAGACCTGAAAATAGCTGTGCAGCGACGCTCCCCAGCCAACCTGACAGAGCTTGAGAGAATCTGCAGAGAATGGGAGAAACTCCCCAAATACAGGTGTGACAAGCTTGTAGCGTCATACCCAAGAAGACTTAAGGCTGTAATCACTGCCAAAGATGCTTCAACAAAGTACCGCGTAAAAGGTTTGAATACTTATGTAAATGTGATATTTCAGTTTATTTTTTTAATAAACTTGCTAAAATGTCTAAAAACCTGTTTTTGCTTTGTCATTGTGGTGCATTGTGTGTAGATTCATAGGGGGGGTCTATTTAATACATTTTTGAATAAGGCTGTAATGTAACAATGTGGAAAAGTCAAGGGGTCTGAATACTTTCTGAATGCACTGTATATATGAATGCCGTTTGTGTCCATGTGTCACTTTTACATCCCAGACATCAGTTACAAGTTGTTCATGCAATGGGAAGTTGGTCTGTCTTACCTCCCACATGCAAACATTTCAGAAAACATGGCGCTCTTTCTCAGTGGTGGAAAAAGTACCCCATTTTCATACCTAAAAGTAAAGATACGTTAAGATAAAGATTAAAGTAAAAGTGAAGGTCACCCAGTAAAATACTTCTTGAGTAAAAGTATTTGGTTTGAAATGTACTTTAGTATCAAAAGTAAAAGTATTAATAATTTAATGTTTCTTATATTGAGCAAACCAGACGACACAATTTTCTTTTTTTAATTATTATTATTATTTACGGATAGCCAGGGGCGCAGTTCAACACTCAGACATAATTTACAAACTAAGCATTTGTGTTTAGTGAGTCTGCCAGATCAGAGGCAGTAGGGATGACTAGGGATATTCTCTTGCTAAGTGTGTGAATTAGACAATGTTCCTGTCTTGCTAAGCATTCAAAATGTAACGAGTACTTTTGGGTGTCAGGGAAAATGTAAGGAATAAAAAGTACAATTATTTTTTTAGGAATGTAGTGGAGTAAAAGTTTTCAAAAATATAAATAGTAAAGTACAGATACCCCCAAAAACTACTTAAGGGAAAATACTTTAAAGTACTACTTAAGTACTTTACACGACTGCTCTTTCCCCTCGATTCTCTAGACTGGTGAAGGGCAAAGCAGACCAGACGAGTCTTTAGTGGCTTTTCGGACAGTACATTCCAGTGTGGGCATTCAGATATTTCACCGATTTTTTCTTTTTTTTTTCTTCTAAAATTACTTTTATGAATGTAGTTATTTGGGGGTAATTGGCTTGTTCAAAGGCAAAACAGTAGTAGTTCGTACCACAATGTCACACATATAATGTCAGGCTATAACGTTAATCTCTGACATTAATATAAAATTAGATCGTAAACCTAGATAGTTCTACAAATCTAGCATAGTGGGCTACAACCCCCTTTCAAGTGTATGCTATTGCATATTTTACTCAAGTGAACAATCACATTGTCTAACACCATCTGGACTAATTCCCTTCATAAATACCTGAGAAACCAAGGCTGGACAGTGCAGCGCCAGTCACGGTGCACTCGAGACAGTGCTATTTTGGCTGCAGTGGAGAGTGGCTCGGTCATCTACCAGTGACAAATGACTTCGATCTGATACGCAAACTTCACACAGCAAATATATGTGATGAAAGTGTGATCTGTAGGCGACAGAAGAGAGAACTTCAGACTTGTGAATACGATATATTTTACCTGGATTTCAGTCGCACCTTCTCGTTCCACAAATGTAAATGAAAATATATTTATTCTTCCGTGTTGTGTAATTTAACGAATGACAACTCGCGGGTGGTGGGGTTTGATATTAATTGACATCATGATAAACCCATCGCGAACGTTTACAGAAATAATTTTACTGTGCAGATGCATGCTGTGAGGCGCGCGAGTACAGTCAACTCTTTGCTTGGCTTCTCCCAATATAATAAATGACTACTGTAATACCATTTACATGTTTAACTCGATATGCATTGTTTTGCCCATTGACTGAAATGTAGTTTAAATTAAGTGTTTGTTTTTTTTCGTCATAACTGTTTATTAGACAGACCATGGACAAGAACGTGTCAGCAACTCAGCATAGATGCACAGTATTTGCTAGTTGTTGGTTTCTGATGATAGTGGACCTGGTCCAGGTGGAGGTTTTTCTGCACCACGTTTTTCACAACAACTGTCAAAAGTTGTAAAGCCTAGCAAGACAAGGTCATTTGATCTGGTACACTTTCGGCTGAGAGAGGAAACCCCCACGTCTAACTTAAACAGCAGAGGAAAACAAGAGAAACAGATACATAAGATAAAGCTAAGGTGGTCACATTGTAAAGGACTTTACTCCTTTATGAACCACGTTGGTTAATGCAACAAAAAGACACCGACACATCACCCATAGTTTCACAAATTTTATAAATTGAGTTTCAATAAAGGAAAACCAAACACAAATTTCCAATAAACTTATGTGATAATATACACTATTTACATCTTTACAAATGTATTTCTTTCTTACAAAACACAACACTGATAAGTTAATATATTCAAGCATTTGCTGAAGTGCACAGAACCACATACACGTTGGGGTATTATGTATATAAAAATATTTTGCATCACAACATTAAAGACTGTTTAATTTTGCAAAGGGTTATTGCAAAAGTTATGTAGTTAAGACATCACATCCACTTCCTTCACATATCAATAATAAAAGTTGACATGTTGCCCTCCGAGAGATAAATGCAGCTTCATAGACTTGAGGACATTAGAGACAACATGGAGATGGGGTTATGGTGCAACTCAAGGTAAAATGTGATAGTGTGTACAATCCTGGTTTGTGTCATCTTTATCTGTAGGAGAGAGCAAAGAATGGAGAGTGTAATAGGTGGACTCCATTGTGCTCACAAGACACCTCCACTCCCCCCCTGTCACAATTCAGGGCCAGGGCCATGCCCAGCTCCATGGCCGTCAGCAGGGGGCCCACCCCTTCCCCCAACAGATCAGCATTGGTGTCCTGCAGAGACCATGGAGCTCCTGGCCTTTCTCGTGGACCCCCGCTAGAAAGCTCCCCCACTTTCCGCATGTCAACCAGACTTGGCTCCCCTCTGGCACCACCAGCTGCCTCCTGAAGACCTTGAAATAGGAACAGCAGATCCACTCGAAGCTCCAGGACATTCTCCTTTGACCCAAAATTGTATCTGTGGAATAAAAAGGTTAAGACAGGACCCATAGTACTTTAGCCTAATAATTACAACTTTCAGATTCTATAGATATGGAATAAAGTTATATAAAAAGTTGAGCTATGACCGCTAAGTGAGTGTTCCATCATGTCAACCAGGACTCTTACCGTGTGGGAAGCTTGCGTTTTGCCATGTATGGAAGAACAGGCTCTATGTTCAGGTGTTGAGGATTCAACACATTGAGATGAATCTCAGCGCTCGTGACTGTCACTGACAGAGCATCCTGACTGAGAAGGAACTCCATGTCTGTATCTAGGATGGGAAAAGATCAACAAAATAATGTAAGGCCTAAATGAAATAAGCACTCATGAGAAAGACAGTGGCCCCATTCCTTAGTAGAATCATTTATATATTCTATAAAAACAAGTCTAAAAGGCACTTCACATTTGAGATTCTCTACAGTAGGCCTACATATTAATTTAGTCCAAGAGTAGGCTTAATAAATGGCTAAGAATCTACTTCAAATGACTGGATTTAGATTCTTACCTCCACTGATCATACCCTGAATCCCTTTGACGCCTCTGCAATGAAAACCTAACTGACAGCAATGATAGACGCTTCTGACAAAATGGAATAGTGGTTGCTCAGGAAAGACTCTGCGCCGTAAACCTCCTTGGGCCTTTGAACGCACCCGGAGACGATATAGCTGTGCCAATTCCATCGGGTACGCGCTGGTTTCCATCCAAGGCGCTGACAACAATGCGCAATGTTGCCGCTGCGTCTCATCGCTCTCCCGTCGCCATCGTCTTAAGATATCTGTGGGTAAAGTATTGGGACCATCCTGAAAAGTGGAGGACTTTGACAGTAACTCCGCCACCGCGCGACACTGTACTCCAATGAAATTAGTAGACACAGAAAATAAAATTAAGACAATCCAAGAGCATGTGGTAAAAGCCATGGTGATGGGTCCGTAGTTGGAGAGCTCCACTAGTTGTACCAGCTCCGTCCAGTGGTGCGGTGTATCTGAAAAGGACCGCTTATCTGCGTGGTTTATAGGGTATGCCCCTCCACTGACAATAGGGCATTCTGCCACTTAGAATTTTAATTCTGTTTCTCCACCCCCCTGTTTTGTTCGTGCCCCTAACTACCCATTTGCACCCCACTGGCCCATAAAATGAGCTTGCATAATAAGGCATCGACTCCAGTCATTCAAATTCAGCTACCGCGTATCTAATGACCCTAATGACACTATATTTGGACCATCAAGAATGGTCTCATTTGATAGTCTCGAAAACCCAACCATAGGCAGCCCAGTGATTGTGGCCTAGGGTTGGGTTTTCGAAAGACTTATTTCCTGGACACTAGGCACAGAAACAGAGGTTACTTTCTATTTGGATAGATTTACGCACGTAGACAGTCCAGCTATCTTAAATTTCATGAAAACTTACATTTAGGCATTGTTTGTCCCCTTCACCCAAAGCAATATAATTACCATGATAACAATAGGGGTCAGTGTTCCACTTTAGTGTTTGTAAAGTACTGCGGGCGCCGTATTTACGCCTAGCTTGAGCTGTGCGCCTGCTGCTACAGTACTACTGTCGTTACGGCACTATAGGGAACATGATGGCCCCTGTAGTTTAGAGTACAATGTGCAGCTCATTTAGACAATACAAGATCCATACATCGGTGTTAATTTAGAGTTGGTATATTGTAAATAATAATATTTGAATAAATGCCTTTGCAATGCTTGTAAAGAAAATGCTTGCCATATGACCAAGATTTTTTTTTTGACCAAGGCATTTTTTGTGTGTTAAGAACCAGCCATTCATTATTTTTGTAGTAGTTACAAACAGTCAATCTTTGTAAACAACCTTACGGAATATTATTGGCAAATCATTTATGTGCCCCATTAATCAGAGAATATCACATTTAGTGTCTTCAATGGCTTTTGGCTTGACTTCAGAGGTGGTCAAAATCAACTCTACAATGAAAACCCAATAATACACTCTCAGGACAGAATATTACACTAACAAACACAAAAATGATTACATGATATCTGTAATTATATTATTATATACAATCCTACATATGGTATGTCATTAGGTACAACATCATCTAAAGAAAATACATTGAGGGTGGTGTTGAAGGATTCAGTGGTAGCGGATTATCTTTATCCAACTGAAAAGGATTACAGTGATTAGGAAACTCAGCAGCCATGATATATTCATGATGTTTGTACATTGAGTATTTGTTACACAACATCTCTATAAGCTCATATTACATGTGGTGTGTTGGTTTGGAATTTCATTATATATTGTGCAAAATGTCTTTGCAGTGTTGACAGAGATCATGGTCCTCTGCACATAAATACAACACAGTATAGGACTTGACCAAAGTTATTGTAAATCATTTTACTTCCTAAAATTCTTTACACAGTGTGTTTATCTTAGAAAAATGTTCAGTGTAAGTTCGTTGTTTGAAATTAATTTAGAGAGAACCCTATTCAGAGAAGTGACTGAGTAGACAGTGGTTCTGGTGGAACTCTCCTTGTCACAGTCAGTCAGAGCAGGTTAACCCGTGTTTCAGTAACCTGTGTCGGGTCTTGCTAGGCAGAGAGAAAGCATTGTCCTGGTGGTCGGGGATGCCAGAGTTGCTCACCGCTCCGCCTTGCTGCGGGAAGTACGTCTCCTGGGCCACACTGCGGGTCTCGTACACAGCTGCACCCGCACTCCTGTATTATAAACGTAAGACACATTACAACTCAATGGAAACACTCAGGGATTTATCTTAAGATAATACAAACTGCATAATGATGGCCTGTTCCCCTTCCCCCATCATCTGACTTGAGGAGGAGTAATGCATGTTGAGAGAGCCCCCTGCCAGTCATACTGACCTGACAATAGCCTCCTGCAGAGCTTCAGTGTGAGAGAAATGGGAGTGGAGCAGCAATGTGGCTCTCACAAAAGAACGGTCCTGGGCTCCCCCTGGCCTACCAGACAGGTTGCCTGCAGGGACACAGCATAGGCACTCATTACATATACCACACAAACATGGACGACCATGAAAGTAAAAGACAGAGGTGGTATATACACTATACAGCATCTTACTAACTCAAATCACCGCTAAGTACTACAAATGCCCCAAGATTCCCAAATCAGCTAAAACAAATTTTCACAAGGCACCACAGCCCCACAAAATGTCCCAAAACATCCCAATCAGCTACTGCAAAGCACTGAGCTTACTACTCACTCCAGCAGTAAGATCAACACTGGGAGACAGAGTTCCACAATTATCATAAACAATGGACAAATAGAGAGAGGAAGAAAGGTAAAAGTCAGATAGGACAGCTAGAGATTTTTTTTTAGCTATGAAATATACCGTGGTTTGACAACATTTCAGAGACCTCTGAGAATATTAGAGCCTCAATTGTGACCGTGTTCTGTATACAGTCAGTGTGTAGTGTCCCTGAGGGCCAGAGGCCCCCGGAGCAGTAGTCTTCAGATGTGCCTCCAGTCCATTCAGAGATGCCAGGCTTCTGAGATACTGGAGATAAACCACAGGGTGATAGCTGATTAAATTGTTTGACAAAATATCAAACTGCTGTAATAACATGTAGGGCAATAGTGGAGATATTCTATTTCATTTTCTAACAGTTGAACACATGTGGTTGTCCAGACAGGGGAATCTCTTGTGGAACACTCATACATGAACAAACATTCATATCCCTCCCATATTCCCCAACAGTTCCTCACCACTTCCTCTGTGGCTGCTGTGGAATTGTGTCACTACCAGTAGGGCCAGTACCAGCCCTCTCACCCAGGGCTGGTACAGTGTCGTGGGGAGCAAGGGGGCATCTGTAGAGTTCTCACAGGGCAAGGGGGAGGTGGGGGGCTAGCCACCAGTGTCAGCCTGCTGGACTTTACTCCCCTGTCGTTCCTTCTCCCTAAACGCCTTATCTCCCACATTCCCCATCCTCTGACTGCCAGGCGCTCGGGACTCCTCACCGCTGAACCTGTGGGCTGCAGCCTTTTCTCCACCCAGTGCAATACTACCTCCATTCTGTCCATTGACGTGATGTGTGTCATTGTTTTGCATTGACTTGCCTCCTCCCGCAAGACCTGACTCATTGCTCCCACCCTTTATGTTGTTAAAACTGTGGTCGTACGAACCTCCTGTGACACCCTCTTCCACCTCATGGGACAGATTTCCATTGGACAAGGTATGATGAGAGGTCTCTGGAGCGACCTTGATAGGTGAGGGGCTGAGAGGGCCAGGAGTGTGAAATGAAGGACTTGGGTTAAATAGCAACTCATCAAATATGGATGACCCGGAAGTGGAGGGATAGTGGGTGGGGTCCGGGTCAGATGGATCAGTGGTCGGTGTGTCAGAAAGGGTTCTTGACAGGAGGCGGGACTTCCTGGGTCGCTTTACCTCCTTTGGAGTAGATTGGGATCTGTAGGACAAAGAGTCTCAACAATTTACACTCACATCAGGGTTGCAACCATTCTAAACGTGTCTAACCCTAACTTTCACTTGGCTTTGAGCTTACTGTGTCAGGACAGAACACATTATAACTCACTCTAGTAAGAGTGTTTACCAGAAAAGGGTCACACTTCATCTGGATAGTCCGGATATTCATACTATCAACAAACTATCCGTTGATAAGCTATTGCTTGGTAAGATTACGGTTAGGTTTAGAATAAGGGTTAGGGTTAGAGCTAGGGTTAGTAGATAGATAGTTGAAATGTTACTGATAGTCTGTAAAGAATCTACAGATGGACTATCCAAATAAAGTGTTACCAAGGAAAGTGTTTCTACAGTGGAGGATGGAGGTGGGTTTCTTCCTGAGGGGGGGGGGAGTACCTGGATGCTCTGTACACAGGAGAGGAGCGCAGATACTGTAGTTCAGTGGCGGTCAGAAACACAGTGGTGGAGGTCACTAAATAGAGGAGTGCTGCCAGAAGAGCTGGAAGAACTCAGTCCATCAGGTCTCTGGTCCTAAAGCAAAGTATAAGCAAAAATGTATGGCAAGGCCTGTTACTTAACAAACTGCTGACTTTGTAAAACAATCTAAAGCATAGCTTTTGTATTCAGATAGTGATGCATAATACAACATCCCAATTTAGAAGAAACCTCAACAAATGAAGATGATCACAAGATGATTTCTAAAATCTCAAAGGAGAGAAGCACCTAAATTATCAGCCACTGTTATCTGTTTGTATGTTTCAGTTTCATGAACCATGACTTTCACTGTGAGATTAGGGGGCATCTGTGTGCTGACAACCCTGTGGAGCAGACATGTTTTTTGAGACAAGTATATACAGTTAGTGTCTGATTCTAATCTGCGGTTAACTATTCCAGTCCTTTGGTGCTGCAACGGTCAGACAGTTTACCTCCCACGATAGAGTATACAACCAGCTAACACTAGAGGGCAGCGCTGACAGGCTTGCTGAATGAGGGCAGCCTTGAGTAAGTGGGTCAATCTGAGAATCAAAATGACACGCATGAAACAAGGAAATAATTGCCAGGCTAGGCCAGAAGTTAATCAACGTAAAAGATGAATGAAATAGATATCGATATATCAACAAACTTCTTATTACTTACGTGTTGAGTCAATGGTGCTCAAGCAACTGAAGATGTGGTGGAGCTCAGTGGAGCCTCCTTGTAAGTGTTAGAGGTACTGTGCCCATTGAACTGCTAAATCTTCCTGACTGTAGATCTAAATGCAAGGCAAATCAGAGGGAGACATATTTAGCATTAGCCAAAAAAATATCCCTGATTAACACACATCTATGTGAAATTAGGACTTTTGTTTTTACTGCATTGTTGGTTAAGGGCTCGTCAGTAAGCATTTCACTAAGGTCTACACCTGTTGTATTCAGCGTATGTGACTAATACAATTTGATTTGGATATGACAGATTGCTGTACACAGCTAAGATACGTGTTAGAGATGACTGTACCTGGTAACTCTGGCAGATAGGGCCGTTATAAAAACTAAAGTGATTTATAAGCTGATTGAGGAAGTCACAGATACTAACGTCTGGTATTTCCACTTAACAGCTTAAGGCCTGAGAGAGAGCAGCATGGAGAGTAACTATGACATCTACATGGGGGATGGAGAGACAAAAACATCACTAAACAACCATGGCATTTTAACTGGTTTAGTGGACGAACATTCTCATTACAATGGTCTATACATCCGAGAAATGGGTGAATATATCAATAAGAACATTGCACTTTATCTGTAACCGTTTCCTCAAACATTTGAAGATGGCTTATGGGCCGTCATATGGGTATGGGATCATCAATAAAAACAGGGATCATTCTTGATACGCAGTTAGTATCAATCATCTCGCCTAGGGAACACATCTTCTCTGATGTCCCTACCTCTTCAGGATTGAAGTAGCAGATTCCAGCTCTTGTAGGGTCACCCTCACCTATGACCCATCATACAGGAAGTTAATGCATTTACAAATCACCAAAGAATCAGTGTAAAATTACATAACACCGTACCAATACTACTAATAGAAAACAACGTAGGGACTATAGAATGGCCGACTAAGGATAGAAGCCTAATTCAATGCAGGAGAAGAATAGAACGGCAGATCAGGTGACCGTCCCACCTTGAGTCAGGCACAGTGATTTCAGCCATAGCTGTCAGTGGGTTTTACTGGTTCACTCGAAGGCGGTCCTCCACATTCATCCCTCTCCATCTATACCTTTTATAAGAACAGATTAATAATACGAGTGGATTCATTCAAATTTGAGTATATCCGTAGGCATACCGTTTATGTTGACATGCCATGCATTCACTATTGAACCAACTTGCCAGCAATTGGAGACTTAAAAATAAAATACAACTGAACAGAATAGCCCAAACCCAACGATCTTGTTCCAAATAAAGTCTTCCTCCCCATTTTTCAAGGTAACACATTTAGTCATCTCAGAAGAATACTTTCAAATTTCATAAACTTTCTTTGCAAAAGGACCATTTCAGACAATTTTACAACTGAATTGAAAACAGATTTACTTACAGGTCATCACTAGTTACCACAGCCATAATTATGGATAAACCTCACCCATTTCTGCAATCTCTTAAAATCACATTTCAAACCTTAACCACACAGCTAACCTTAAATACACATTTTCAGGATAGACAATTTTGACTGTGGCTGTGGAACTAGTGACAACCCTACTGGTTCGCAAGAGTAATGCAAATCACAAGTTAGTCATGTGAAAGTACAGGTGTAATAGGGTCAGTGTGTCATTCTGAAACATGAAGTTCTTAACTCCTTTTGTTATTCTAAAACACATTTGGAGAAACAGACATTAGAAACAATATTGTGTCAATTTGAGAGTTAAACACACCACAATGAATTTTGGTAATAATGATTTATTTTAGTTAAGTTTAAGCAGAAATTGTGTTAAATGGTCCAGAAAAATGTAACTAACATTTTGGGTCCCTTGCAGCAGGTGCACAGAGGTAAACATAATAGAATAGAGAAGAGTCAACGGTTTGGGGAGTGTGGTCCAGTAACAGTAATGAATTGAGGAAAGAGACTGGTCCCAGTGTGTGAGGTGGTCTGAGGGAGAGATCACTCGTCATGTCCCTCATAGCCATCAGGGAGGGCATTCACTTCAGGGTTGTGGAACAGGCTCTTGTTGCCATCACCCCAAGGGAAACGCTGGTGAGAGAAGAATCAAGTTAACATAATGACAAAGTAAATTAACAGGGGGCAGATTCAAATGTAACTACTCAAGGCAAAATTAGACAATGCTAAAAAGTATATAATCAAATAAATGTGTTCTGCAACAATAACTATTTAGGATCTTGACATAATGTATCAGACCTTGCTGCGAATGCGAAGATGGCTGTAAGGGACAAACTCTGGCTCCACATGGTGCGCAGCATGGTGCTGCATCTTCAGGTACATGTTCAACATGCACACTGCAACTCCCGGAAGGGCAACCACAAACGAGAGGATCTTCCATGTTCTGGCTGGAGAAGAAACAAAGGAAGCAAAAAAATAACAAAGGCTTCATTTTCACTTAAGCCAGTTATAGTTAATACATTTAACCTAAACTTTCAGCTTAAATACATCTGATGAGACATGTTAAAAACTAACATAGCTACTTTGAGGTCACTGGAATGCTAAATCCATAATTTCCCTTTCCTTTGAATGTGTGCTCTGCTGAGATCCTAAGTATCTCAATCCTCTGCACATGTCAATGTCAAAGGCAACCACCAAAGTGCAACAGGTGCATGTTGTGTACTGTCGAGTTGCCATTTCCAAAGAGCCTCTAACTTAGCTAATCCAATCACATGCCTTTTTACAAATATAAACCATGATCACTGCATGAGGCATTTTAAAAATTGTGTGCCTGCTGAAGTACAGTTTAGAGGTTCTGCCCTTGAACAAGGCAGTTAACCCACTGTTCCTAGGCAGTCATTGTAAATAAGACTGTTCTTAACGGACTTGCCTAATTAAGGTTAAATAAAAATGGTTCAGTATTGAGTATTTAACCACACTTGACCTACTGCACACAGTGGAGTGCCACAGCACTTAATCTATTAGATTTAACATTTTGCTGACCTGGGAGAACAGATAAAGAATTTAGCAAATTACTGTTGGTAAAGAGGTTATTGGCTGAATAAGGTGTCATGCTAGGATGACAAAGTCCTGCAGGTACAAGGTTTCCTACCCCCCATGGCCATGGAGAGCAAACAAGAGAGCTACCCCCTACCCCTGAAGGTCTAAGTTATGGTCGAATTGAGTGAACGCCTTTAATTCACTAAGGCTATGAGCTTGCTAACTGATCTTCTTGACATTGTTAAATCACAATTGTGAAGCTGACTTTAATTGGTTTCTTCATTGCCTTCACATACTGCGCTAACGTTGGCTAGCTAAATCTGAGATGGGACATACAAAAACACACCAAATAACCTAGACAGATGTTTGAAAGCTAGCAAGTGTGTGCAGTTAACTCCGATAACTAGATATTTATTTAACTAACATTTAATTCAACAGAGTCATGTTGAGACCAAGGTCTCTCCTGCAAATGAGCGCTAGTTAGCTAACTAGTCTAATATTGTGTTAATCCAGCCACCTGGCTAGTATAGAATGGGGATTTAGCAATTGCCAACGAGTCCTGTGTAGCTTGGTATGTTGTTGATTTCTCTAATTTAGTTGGTTAAATTTCTCGAAAACAGCAGCTGTATGCTGCCTCGCGCTAACGTTGGCTAGCAAGGTCACGAAGGTACCACGTCCTCCAAGAATATGTTTATGGTTTTGTCATTAGTAAATAGTGTCCTTTGAGCAATGTTTGTGTGGCATTACCTGTTTGCTCTCCATGACCATGGGCCGCTGTGGCAGAGAGTTGACGAGTCTGGATCAATGAGGACCGCAGGATAGTTTGAGAAATTCGTCCGAAGGCCGCCATTTTCACTGTCTTTCTGACTCGATCAGCAGATGAACGGAAGTGATGTAGGGGAAACGTGCTCTGCATAAATCAACAACCAGGCCACCTAGAACGGTCATCTGGAAAGAGAGGTAAAACACGATACAATACGAGTGAACTACTTTTCTTTCCAAAAAAATGGCAATTAAGTATGTTAAAAAGCTGTTTTTTTGTATTGGAATGGTGTGGGCGGTTCCCCTACAACAAAATGGTGTGGGCTTATACTGGTCATTAAAAATATGAACGGAAGTAGACCGCTGACTTGCCAACTCATCCTCTTCAGGGTGATGACCATCCTATATGAGGAAATAGTAAGCATTTTTAAAACGTTCTGTTTGAGATATAAGTTTGAGGTGGGGTTTCTGAAGTGTTTTTTCCCCCTTTAATTTATGCTTTGGCCAAAAATATGAGTATAGCACAGGAGGTTGGTGGCACCTTAATCAGGGAGAGGCAAAGGTTGAGAGCAGCGCCTCCCCTGAAACACGACCCCGTCAAGCCTCACTGCTTCTTGACACAACGCTCGCTTAACCCGGAAGCCAGACGCACCAATGGGTCGGAGGAAACACAGTACACTAAACCCTCCCCTAACCCGGACAATGCTGGGCCAATTGTGTTCCGCCTCATGAGTCTCAAGGTCACGGCCGGCTGCGACTCAGTCTGGGATCGAACCAGGATCTGTAGTGATGCAGTGCCTTAGACCGCTGCGCCACTCGGGAGGCCTAAAAGTGAGATTTTAACTACACTTTTTTACAGTAGCCTATTAGCTATAGCCCTATGCAGAGACTATGTGAGAAAATTACCCTAACCAACATTGTACCAGATTCTTCAGTTTTGCATCTACAGTAAATTAAATCACCAAATACAGACCCAACTGTATGAACCGTATGGCAAATTCTACTCTGTCTGAATGAGTTCATAATAATGTTGACTTCTTATATAGCCTAGGCCAATGCTATCAAATCTTCTATATTGTTCTTTATATCAAGCTTGAATTGTTTGTGTTCTTTGTTCAATATCACATATAACAAACTCAGTGGGAGGGCTAGACACAAACACAACTTTGAACCTTTGGTCAAATACCAGAAGAAGACTGGACAGACTGATAGATCAGCTGAGAGGTGTTCACATTTCCATGAACATAACAGGAGTGAGGTAAGGGGTAAGTGCAAAGTGGGTGTCAGAGTTCCAAGATTTTTTGGGGTTTGTGTTTGGTAGTAGGCAGCCTAATCATTCTCACCATCATCAGATTTAGCCTAAACATTTACGATATGATATGTATGTAGCCTACTACATTTCGAACCTGGACTTTTATTGAATAATATTATCATATCTGAACTTAATCAGATTTTTTCTAAATACATAATTCTATACTTTCCTCTAGTCTGTGTGTTGAGATGAAGACCCATAATAATTCAAATTGGGTAATCAATCATCATGGTGTCTGTAATTCATGTGATTGTGAGATAGAGACTATTGATTGAGAGGTTAATATTCAACTATTTAGTCTATGACCTTAAAACACAAGAGCTCCTGTCATCTAACTGTCTTTTCATTTGCTTTACTGTCCTGACACAAATAAATGCACTACCACAGCACAGGTTAATTTGGAACATTTGAACTTGAGATGCATTACAGATCACCAGCTTTTCTATCTCTAAATTGCAAATGTCTGGACGGGATGAGTGACATGTTTCATTTTGAGTCAGGGCATATTGCTGACAAAAGCACTAAAGACCTCAGTTCATTTTGAAAATGGAAATCTCTCTTCCAGAAATGGATTCCATTCAGTATGATCAATTTGGTACGTCTGACATTGAGAGTAAGGAAAATCATCCCACAAAGAGGTAAATTAATCTATTTTAATCAATACCTGTTAATGTGCCCTCATATTCCATGTAATTTTCTCCATGTACAGTGGCAAGAAAAAGTATGTGAACCCTTTGGAATTACCTGGATTTCTGCATAAATTTTACATAAAATGTTTTCTGATCTTCATCTCAGTCACTATAATAGACAAACACAGTGTGCTTAAACTAATAAAACACACATTATTGTATTTTTCTTGTCAATATTGAATACATAATTTAAACATTCACAGTGTAGGTTGGAAAAAGTATGTAACCCCTAGACTAATGACTTCTCCAAAAGCTAATTGGAGTCAGGAGTCGACTAACCTGGAGTCCAATCAATGAGACGAGATTGGAGATTTTGGTTAGAGCTGCCCTGCCCCATTAAAAAACATTCACAAAATGTGAGTTTGCTATTCACAAGAAGCATTGCCTGATGTGAACCATGCCTCAAACAAAAAAGATCTCAGAAGACCTAAGATTAAGAATGGTTGCTTTGCATAAAGCTGGAAAGGGTTACAAAAGTATCTCTAAAAGTCAGTCCACGGTAATTGTATATAAATGGAGAAATTTCAGCACTGTTGCTACTCTCCCTAGGAGTGGCCGTCTTGCAAAGATGACTGCAAGAGCACAGTGAAGAATGCTCAATGAGGTTAAGAAGAATCCTAAAGTGTCACCTAAAGACTTTTAGAAATCTCTGAAAGATGCTAACTTCTCTGTTGACGAGTCTATGAAACGTAAAACACTAAACAAGAATGGTGCTCATGGGAGGACACCACGGAAGAAGCCACTGCTGCCAAAAAAAACATTGCTGCATGTCTGAAGTTCGCAAAAGAGCACCTGGATGTTCTACAGCGCTACTGGCAAAATATTCTGTGGACAGATTAAACTAAAATTGTGTTGTTTGAAAGGAACACACAACACTATGTGTGGAGAAGAAAAGGCACAGCCCACCAACATCAACACCTCATCCCAACTGTAAACTATGGTGGGGCTTGCTATCATCGATGGAAAAATGAATTCCCAAGTTTATCAAGACATTTTGCAGGAGAATGTAAGGCTATCTGTCCACCAATTGAAACTCAACAGAAGTTAGGTGATGCAACAGGACAACAACCCAAAAGACAGAAGTAAACAACAACAGAATGGCTTGAACAGAAGAAAATACACCTTCTGGAGTAGCCCAGTCAGTCCTGACCTCAACCCGATTGAGATGCTGTGGCAGGACCTCAAAAGAGCGGTTCACACCAGACATCCCAAGAATATTGTGGAACTGATACAGTTTTGTAAAGAGGAATGATCCAAAATTCTTCCTGACCGTTGTGCAGGTCTGATCCGCAACTACAGAAAACGTTTGGCCAAAGGAGGGTCTACCTGTTATTAAATCCATGGGTTCATATACTTTTTCCAACCTCCACTGTGAATGTTTACACGGTGTGTTCATTAAAGACGTAAACAATTATAATTGTTTGTGTGTTATTAGTTTAAGCAGACTGTGTTTGTCTATTGTTGTGACTTCGATGAAGATCAGATCAAATGTTATGACCAATTTATGCAGAAATCCAGGTAATTCTAAAGGGTTTACATACTTTTTCTTCCCACTGCATATTATTTCAGGTATGCAGAGCAGGGTGGTTCATCTGCTGTATGGTGTCTTGGTGCTTCTCCTGTTGATACTACTGCTGATAAGCAAGTCTTACATTTAAATCCAGTTAATTGTACTGATCATGTATCATTCAAGGGGACCAAAAGACAAATTAATTTGTATTCTTAAGCTCTCTATTTAATTTCCACCAATTCATCATTTCATTTTTTTTTCAATCAATCCGGCCTCCATTTTCCTAAGTCTCTCAGTTAAACCAAGCAATAGTTGATGTCCATCTTTACCTTGAGTCCCTGAACAAAGACTGTGATGAGTGCTTGTGCCACATCTTCCAGTTCAGGTACAGTGATGTTTAAAGGCTTTTATTACTGAAGGACTAATAAACCTCAGAGTCTTGTTGAAGGATTATATATTATATTAGACATGCACACTCCCCTCCTGTATTTATTTGGACAGTGAAGCTATAAAAAAATAAATACTCCAGCATTTATGGATTTGAGATCAAATGTTTCATATGAGGCGACAGTACAGAATTTCCCCTTATACTGCATCTGAGGGTATTTTCATACATATTTGTTTTACCGTTTAGAAATAAAATCACTTTATGTATCTAGTCCCCCCATTTGAAGTATTTGGACAAATTCTCTTCTAGTGCATTAAAGTAGTCAAAAGTGTAGTATTTGGTCCCATATTCCTGGCACGCTTGTGACTACAAACTTGTTGGATGCATTTGCAGTTTGTTTTGGTTGTGTTTCTGTTTCGGATTATGTTTTGCCTAATAAGAACTGAATGGAGATTGTGTCATTTTGGAGTCACTTTTATTATAAATAAGACTAAAATATGTTTTGGAACAGTTCTTTATTAATGTGGATGCTACCATGATTATGGATAATCGTGAATAATGGTGAGTAAGAAAGTTACAGAGGCACAAAGATCAATAACCCCTGTTATTGTAATGGTAAGAGGTTAGCCTGTCTACGGGGTATGATATTTGTGTACATTTCTCACTTCTCATTATTCACGATTCATTCAGGACAATCCTTAATCATGGTAGCATCCACATGAACATAGAAGTGTTTAGAAACACATTATATTATTATTTACAATAAAAGTGACTCCAAAATGACACATTATTTATTTTTATTATTTATTTTATTGGGCACCAAATAATCTTAAAACACAACCAAAACAAACAGCAAATGGATTCAACACGTTTGTAGAGTCACAAGCTTGATGTAATAATTGCCTGCTAGGAATATGGGACCAAATACTACACTTTTGACTACTTTAATACACATATAAGTGAATTTGTCCAAATACTTTTGCTTCCCTAAAAGGGACTATGTACAAACAGTGCTGTAAATACCCTAAAATTAAAGCTGACAGTCTGCACTTTCAGACCGTATCATTTAAAATCCAAAGTGCTGGAATACAGAGCCAAAACTACAAAACATGTGTCACTGTTCCAATACATTTGGAGCTCACTGTATGTACTATTCCATAGGGAGTGTCAGAACAACCACTACCATATGGAATGGCATTATGATCACTTGTGGGAAGAAACTCCATTAGCCAGATCAAAGATTGCCCCATTGTTTCATACATAACCTGATTTGTATGTGGACATGGGGAATGTGTGTACTAAGCTAACATATGGAATTGTTTAAAATGGTCATACCATGGATTATTTAGATAGCGAATTTTAGAAGCCCTGTAGGTATATATATACTTCTTTTAGATTATTTAATAAAATATTGAAGTTGGCCTTTACTACTGTAGACCATAGAAACACATTGAATAATACATTCATAAATGGCAAAACAGACAGTCCAAAAATAAATCATAAGGAATAAAGGTTTGAATTGCCTGTCCTATATCTAGAATATATAAGAAAGCTCAGGAAATATTTTGTTTTTTTGGACACATACAGTGCATTCGGAAAGTATTCAGACCCCTTGACTTTTTTCGCATTTTGTTACTTTACAGCCTTATTCTAAAATGGATTAAATAGTTATTTTCCCTCATCAACCTACACACAATAACCCATAATGACAAACCATAAACAGGTTTTTAGAAAAAATGTAAATATGACATTTACATAAGTCCTGAGCGCTCTGGAGCAGGTTCTCTCTGTACTTTGCTCTGTTCATCTTTCCCTCGATCCTGATTAGTCTCCCAGTCCCTGCTGCTGAAAAACATCCGCACAGTATGATGCTGCCACCACCATGCTTCACCGTAGGGATGGTATTGGCCAGGTGATGAGCAGTACCTGGTTTCCTCCAGACGTGACACTTGGCATTCAGGCCAAAGAGTCTTTAGGTGCCTTTTGGCGAAATCCAAGCGGTCCTTCATGTGCCTTTTACTGAGGAGTGGCTTCCGTCTGGCCACTCTACCATAAAGGCCTGATTTATTGGAATCTGTGTGGGTAGCTGGGCAGGTAGAATGACTGACAGTGAAGGTCAACAGGTGGTCAAAGGTCAGGTGACAGAGGAATGGATGAGACTGAGGCAGGAATTCCTTTAACCACAAAGTGGTATATTTACCGGGTAGTTTGTCTGTGCTGCATAACAAAGGAAACAGAATAACATGTATCCAATCAAATTCATAATCACAAAGATCAAATCATAACAATCATTTTCATTATTAACATAATTAGGTAATTCAGCAATTCAGTTCAATAAGAAGTCAATAGGAATCGACATTGAGTCATTTCGGCTCGTAACTATTCATCATAATCATGAGAATAATAATAAAAATAATTGAATCAGTTATCGGTTATTCAATCTATAATCTTCATCAGTTTGATATCAGAGTTGATCAGTTCAGCAAACAATAATGGCGTTTCATATTTCATCCTTTCAGGTTTGTCTTCACATGTACATGTAATTTCGTTACATGGCATAATTGGCCAGTGATGATCTATAAGGCTGTGATCATTGTCCATTGACATAACACAATAGATTTGAAGCGTCTGCTCCAAGCCGCGCTCCACGGTAATAACTATAAACAATAACTGATGGCCCGCTCTCCCGATCGCAACAGATAGTTCAGATGAAAGATAACAGATTCGGTGGATTTACGTTGATTCATGGACGCACAGAATGTCTGGATTAGACGGAGTTAAGAAAGAGAAAGCAGCGAGATCGGGCGATGGCGATTTCCTCCTTTTAATGAGTTGATCTGTCGGGATATTTCCACCTGACCTAATTAAAGCGCCCCTGGCCCAGCTGTGCAAGTGGCCATGAATTAATGGAACGATTCCACCAACTCCAAGGGCCTTTCTACAGGTGGATTGCTGCAGAGATGGTAATCCTTCTGGAAGGTTCTCCCATCTCCACAGAGGAACTCTGGAGCTCTGTCAGAGTGACCATCGGGTTCTTGGTCACCTCTCTGACCAAGGCCCTTCTCCCCCTATTTCTCAGTTTGGCCGGGCAGACAGCTCTAGGAAGAGTCATGGTGGTTCCAAACTTCTTCCATTTAAGAATGATGGATGTTATTGTGTTCTTGGTTGACAGATCTGTGCCTTGACACAATCCTGTCTTGGAGTTCTACGGACAATTCCTTCAACCTCATGGCTTGGTTTTTGCTCTGACATGCACTATCAACAGTGGGATCTTATATAAGGATCGAGGAGTTGTGAATTCTGAGACCACTGTAGTACTGTGCCGTTATTTGCCTATTTGTGGCCCGCCTGTTAGCTTGCACGATTCTTGCCATTCTCCTTCGACCTCTCATCAACTAGCTGTTTTCGACCCCCAGGACTGCTGTGGACTGGATGTTTTTTGTTTGACTAGTCAGGATCGAGGCAAAGATGAACGGAGGGGCGGCAGGTAGCTTAGTGTTTAGAGCGTTGGGCCAGTAACCGGAAGGTTTCTGGATCGAATCCCTGAGCTGACAAGGTAAAAATCAGTTGTTCTGCCCCCGAACAAGGCAGTTAATCCACTGTTTCCCAGTAGGCTGTCATTGTAAATAAGAGTTTGTTCTTAACTGACTTGCCTAGTTAAATAAAGGTTAAAAAAAAACTGTGCAAAGTACTGAAATCCTGCTCAAGACCTCAGACTGGGGTGAAGGTTCACCTTCCAACAGGACAACGACCCTAAGGACACAGCCAAGACAACGCAGGAGTGGCTTCGGGACAAGTCTCTGAATGTCCTTGAGTGGCCCAGCCACAGCCCGGACTTGAACCTGATTGAACATCTCTGGAGAAACCTGAAAATAGCTGTGTAGCAACTCTCCCCATCCAACCTGACAGAGCTTGAGAGGATCTGCAGAGACGAATGGAAGAAACTCCCCAAATACAGGTGTGCCAAGCTTGTAGCGTCATACCCAGGAAGACTCATGGCTGTAATCGCTGCCAAAGGTGCTTCAACAAGTAAAGGGTCTGAATACTTATGTAAATGTGATATCTGTTTCATTTGTAATACATTTGCAAAACTTTCTAAAAACCTATTTTTGCTTTGACAGATTGATGAGGGGAAAAAACGATGTAATAAATGTTATAATAATGCTGTAACGTAATAAAGTGGAAAAAGTCAGGGGGTCTGAATACTTACGAAGGCGCTGTATATCAGTGGATAACATTGTAGATGCTTTGTTCATAATCTCTCACTCCTCCCTTCATTCATTATCCTACTCGTGTCCCTTTCAAACCCAGCTACTGTCAACCATGACTATTATGATGAATTTCAGCTTCCAGTGAGAGGTAAGTGACTTATTGGTAGATAAAGTCCATCCCTATCCATTGTGCAAAACATTGTGTCCTCCTCGGGAACTTGTAGGGAAGAATAATGGTCCTTCAAGGATAGCTGCTACCTCTCATCAAAAAGGAAGCTCAGCTGGAACAGTGCAGAGGATACGTATTGAGCTGGGAGCACACCTGCTTGTTCTTAACAGTGAGGATGAGCTGGTAAGGCCAAGGAGGTGAAGCAGTATTGGTCTCATATCAAGAGCTGTGGGCTATGTTAAATGTGCTCTATTTGTGCTGTTTAGGACTACATCTCCCAAGTGATTGATGCAGGAGAGAGATACTGGATTGGGCTTGTGGAGAGAACACAAGAGGGCCACTGGACCTGGGTGGATGGAAGTGACTACAAATCTACTCCACTGTAAGGGAGTACTGGGATGATAAGAGTAGAGCAGCGGGGGCTGGTGGGAGGACAGGCTCAGTGTAATGACTGGAATGGAATCAATGGAATGGTACCAAACACAACAAACACATGAAAAAAACTTGTTTGACTCCATTCCATTTGTTCCATTCCAGCCATTACAATGAGCCCATCCTCCTATAGCTCCTCCCACCAGCCTCATCTGGAGTAGGGATATAGTGTATTACATCCTAAAAACACCATCATCAGACATTATAATTAAGCAATAAGGCCTAAGGGGGTGTGGTATATGGCCAATATACCACGGCTATAGGGCTGTTCTTATGCACGACGCAACGCAGAGTGCCTGGAAAAAGCCCTTAGCTGTGGTATATTGGCCATATACCACAAACTCCCGAGATGCCTTATTGCTATTATAAACTGATTACCAACCTAACCAGAGCAGTAAAAATATATGTTTTGGCATACCCGTGGTATACCACGGCTGTCAGTCAATCAGCACTTAGGGCTCGAACCACCCAGTTTATAATAGGTAATATCCTTCCCTCTACTGTCTTTGCTCAGCTTCTGGGATAAAGGGCAGCCAGACGACTGGCACGTTGGTGTGAGTGGAGAGGACTGTGGACAGCTTCATGAAGGTCCACACAGACGATGCAAGCTTTGGAATGATGCAGACTGCAACCTAACGTACAATTACATCTGTGAGGCAAAGGGGAAATGAGAAACAGTAGACCCATGCTTGCCATTTACACATGAGCTGTAAGCTATTCCTGTGCTGCCAGAATGATATAACATGACAGTCTCAGGATACAGGGGAAAGGATGGATTTCTTCCAGTGACTGTACAACAATCACAAATCATGGTATTGAGCATAAGAAGCACACAGTGTATAACATGAGATTATTCACAGAATAATGTTTAATTAAAGCTCGGTATGTCAGAATTTAATAGCTATCTTGGAGGTCTTTTCATCAGATATTTTTCCAGTTCAGCATCCACTCTATCTGTGTATATGAATAGCAATAACCACCACAGAGGCACATATTGGATCATAACAGCTGTTATTGATCTCAAGAGAAGGTGGGCCACTGCAGGTTATGTCCTGGTTTCCCGTGCATTTCCACACTAGCAGTGCTCACCGGGAAGGTGCTCATGCTCTGGGTTGTACCCCGCCTTGTCAAAGCACATGGCTGCTTTTCTGTCACACTCGCAGATAAACATCTCACATGGATTGTTGTTTTCTGTATGAGAGAGAGACAGAAGAAAAAGTAAGGAGGCGAGAGGGGAAGAAGAGGGAAAATTGAGAAAGAGAAAGATGGGTAATGGTAAATGGTTTTCAAGGGGGAAGGAAAATAGAGCTTCTCCAATTTAAAAGATGCAGAGGACTAGACCATCCTAAAGAGGGTACTGTTGCAGAATAAAAGTTATATTTTGACAAAGGGACTTTTTGAATAATATAGTTATGCTGATCACACTCGCCTTTGCAGGTGACAGTCTTAGAGGCTCTGTCACACTGGTAGCTGTATATTTCAGTGTAAGGGTTGTCAAAGATGCCCCAGCAATCATCGTGCTGCATGGAATCTGAGTAGCAGTGGTCATGAACCTGACAGCATCTGGAACACACAGAGGGCATCTGTTTCAATACAAGTATAATGACTGACTTCCCCGTAAAAGCTAATGTAAATAGCCCCCCTCCCCCCCACACTGTATAACTCCTGCTGTCCACCTACACAGTGTACACAATCTCCAGGTTCAAATTCATCCTCTTCTCAGATTCTTGCCGTGTTCACTACCCCCAGACCTCATCTTCCCCTCCATGACTGCGTACCTGTCCAGATCATCCACAGGTGTGCCTGAGCCGCCCCTTCCCACAGTAGCAGCCGTAGTCAGCGTAGTCCAGCACAGGCCAGCTACTAGGGTTGACACAGACGATCATCGCTCTGAACTGCCATAGTGCCCATGGGTTGGGTTCATGCACCGCCAGCACTGAAACACATGAGAGGCCACGTCTCAAGACAGACAGAGCACATTCAAATATCTACACCAGACATTACCATTTTTATATCAGAAACAAATAAAAACTCTAATGAATCACTCAAATGGAACCATACAGCATCATGGTTGAACTGGGCAATGTCACATTCTAGACAACTGACTGGTGTGCCCAACTGACTGGCGTATTTTGCATAACCAGCTGTGGTGTCAAATATTTTGCAGTGCACATTGACTTGACTAAAGGAATATTTTATGCAAAGAAAGCTATGACAGGATGACTGTACACTGCTCTGTTATTAAAAAGCATAGACAGCATCAAAGCTCTGTCTTAAAATTCAGTGTAATTAATAATACTTACAGACTGGCAGACAGAAGGCTAACAGCAGCAAAATGTGTGAAGACCTCATTTTGGTGATGAAGAGTATCACTGATCTGGAACGCAACTGATATATATAGAATCATGGCCTTTAGGGGCAGGCTTTGGATGATTAGATAGGGTGAGATACACAGTGCACAGTAGACTGCACAGACATCTTTTAATAAACACTTGTGTATAGTGATAAAGGTGCATTGAATCACATTTCAATACCGGTTACATGTTTTATTTATTTAACCTTTATTTAACCAGGTTAATCTCACTGATTAAAAATCTTTTTCAAGAGTGACAGGATAATATGCAGAAATACAGGAGACTCTTTAGGTCATTATGCAAGGCTTGACTGGAGTTGTGTAATGGACATGTGTGGGAATTTAAGCATGTGTTTTGTCATTTACACAGCTGTCTGCTGGAATGTACTTTGGAAGAACGCCAGGGGAAAGGCAAAATGTACCTTTCAGAGTATTAGCAATTGATATGATAGAGGACAATGCTGGTATTTCAACCCTAACAATGACTGCTTTAAGAAAGCAATATAAAAGAGGACAAATGACATAAATCAGTCTAATTTGATTGGATATACCATAGATAATTTAAATATTTATTTAATCCAGCCATAAAACATCCACCAGCCAATATTTCAGTTAGGATTTGACTTACTTAAACTACTTTATAGACCCGAGGCTGGTATTACTCAGCAGCCCCCAATAGCATAAGATTCTCTGTCATTTTAGTGTCATGTGGAAATCACATTCAACCTGTGTTTTCCATTACGTGTCATATCTCATGTTTCTGTTTTGAATTTGTAGCAAAGATAGCAGTAGCAATCTTGGGTAAACCAGTTTAGAACCTGAGGAAAGCATTTTAGCTGAGATATCATTCATATTCCTGGCTGTATGACACAACCCCTCCCAGTTTACCTCCCATTTTAGCACTTGTTCTCCTTGACCCCCCTTCATCTAATATAAGAGGAGGTAAGGTTGGTGTATACCCTCAATGTTTCCTCTGTCATGCATCCCAAATTGCTCCTGTTGCTGCTGACCGGTAAGCCTGTCACATTTGAATATTGATTCGAAGCTTGTTGTCCACTTTTTCACTTGCCTAAGAATATACATAAAGTCTGAGATGATTTCAGATAGTATATATTCATGTATGCCCTCTGTAACTCTTACTTGGAAACTAAATGTCAGGAATATGTGCAGTAGTGTGACTGAAAGCTTCACCTCCTTCCTCTGCCAGCATACACAGCCCATAGTTCACTGCAGCCCCAGGCTCTGTGGCAATTTGGCAGAATGATCACGTGCACACAGCCTGATGTCAACCCCTTCATGTACAATAACTATGGCTGTTGGTGTGGCTTGGGGGGGACTGGGACTCCCAGGGATGACCTGGATAGGTAACTGAATTTCATTCCACTTGTGTTAGACATCATGACCAGGTTTTTCTGTGTATCTCAGAAAACTCATTACTTTCTTCTCTCAGGTGTTGTGAGGTCCACGACCTCTGCTACCAAGCGAGCAGGCATCTTCCAGAGTGCCGTCCCATCATTGACGTCCCTTACATCAAGGTGTACATATTCTCTTGCACGAATGGGCAGGTCTCCTGTTCAGGTAACAACTGAATTGTAGAAACAATAAAATAATTTATCTACATACATCTGCAATAAACTAAACAATCTGCCCAAGATCTATGATATTGTCAGATGCAATGATGTTTTGAAGTAAAGGTGAGGTTTCAGCTTTCTGATTATAACTGCAACTGTTTATCATGAGCCTAAACCTGTTTCCTCATGCCTCAGCTTCCAACAATGTGTGCCAGGCTTCAGTGTGCGAGTGTGACCGAGTCGCCGCCAACTGCTTCGCCCAGTCCACCTACAACCCTGAGAACAATAACCTGGACCCCAAAACCCACTGTATCACCTGAGCCAAGACAAATCCTCTGGAAGCAGCACGAACATCTGAAACTACAGAGCTATTCACAACTGTAGATTCACTGAATGTTTATGAATCCTGTTTCATGGATGTGTGTTATGTTTGCTGGAATGGAATTTACTGTGCCAATAAAACTGTTGACCTATTAAATGATTGAATGGCATTCTTTTGAGTACGTGTTTGTTAGTTCTGTATTTGTATTGAACGCATAGAATTATGTGTAAGTAATAACTGGAGAATACCCCTTGACTTTTTCCACATTTTGTTACTTTAGTCTTATTCTAAAACAGATTAAATAAAAAAAAATCCTCAATCTACACACACAATACCTCATAATGACAAAGCAAAAGGTTTTTAGAAATGTTCTCAAATTTATACAAAATAAAAAACAGAAATACCTTATTTACATACAGTACCAGTCAAAAGTTTGGACACTATTTTCTACATTGTGGAATAATAGTGAAGACTTAAACTATGAAACAACACATATGGAATCCTATAACCAGTGTTAAACAAATCAAAATATATTTAATATGTTAGATTCTTCAAAGTAGCCACCCTTTCGCTTGATGACAGCATTGCTTACTCTTCGCATTCTCTCAACCAGCTTCACCTGGAATGTTTTTCCAACAGTCTTGAAGGAGTGCTGAGCACGTGTTGGCTGCTTTTCCTTCACTCTGCAGTCCAACTCATCCCAAACCATCTCAATTGGGTTGAGGTCAGGTGATTGTGGAGGTCAGGTCATCTGATGCAGCATTCCATCACTCTCCTTCTTGGTCAAATAGCCCTTACACAGCCTGGAGGTGTTGAGTCATTGTCCTGCTGAAAAACAAATGATAGTCCCACTAAGCGCAAACCAGATGGGATGGCGTATCGCTGCAGAATGCTGTAGTAGCCACGCTGGTTAAGTGTGCCTTGAATTCCAAATAAATCACAGACAGTGTCACCAGCAAAGCACCCCAACACCATCACACCTCCTCCTCCATGCTGGGAACTACACATGCAGAGATCATCCGTCCACCTACTCTGCGTCTCACAATGACACGGCGTTTGGAACTAAAAATCTCAAATTTGGACTCATCAGACCAAATTACAGATTTCCACTGGTCTAATTTCCATTGCTAGTGTTTCTTGGCCCAAGCAAGTCTCTTCTTCTTATTGGTGTCCTTTAGTAGTGGTTCCTTTGCAGCAATTCGACCACGAAGGCCTGATTCACACAGTCTGCTCTGAACAGTTGATGTTGAGACGTGTCTGTTACTTGAACTCTGTGAAACATTTATTTGGGCTGCAATCTGAGGTGCAGTGAACTCTAATGAACGTATCCTCTGCAGCAGAGGTTACTCTGGGTCTTCCTTTCCTGTGGCGGTCCTCATGAGAGCCAGTTTCATCATAGCGCCTGATGGTTTTTGCGACTGCACTTGAAGAAACTTTCAAAGATCTTGAAATGTTCCGTATTGACTGAAATGTTCCGTATTGACTGACCTTCATGTCTGAAAGTAATAATGGACCGTCTTTTCTCTTTGCCTATTTGAGCTGTTCTTGCTATAATATGGACTTGGTCTCTTACCAAATAGGGCTATCTTCTGTATACCAGCCCTACCTTGTCAAAACACAACTGATTGGCTCAAACACATTAAGGAAAGAAATTCCACTAATTAACTTAAGGCTCACCTGTTAATTGAAATGCATTCCAGGTGACTACCTTAAGAAGCTGGTTGAGAGAATGCCAACTGTGCAAAGCTGTCATCAAGGCAAAGGGTGGCTACTTTAAAGAATCTCAAACATAAAAATTTTTGGATTTATTTAACACTTTTTTGGTTACTACATGATTTCATGTTTTAGTTCTCATAGTTTTGATGTAGAAAATAGTAAAAATAAAGAACTGGCAAGTGTCTTCACTGACATTTTCAACCTCTCCTTGACCTAGTCTGTAATACCCACGTTTCAAGCAGACCACCATAATTCCTGTGCCCAGGAATGCGAAGGTAACCTGTCTAAATGACTACCGCCCGTAGCACTCACGTCGGTAGCCATGAAGTGCTTTGAAAGGCTGGTCATGGCTCACACCAACATCATCATCCCAGAAACCCTAGACCCACTCCAATTCGCATACCGCCCCAACAGATCCACAGATGGCGCAATCTCAATCGCACTCCATTCTGCCCTTTCCCACCTGGCCAAAAGGAACACCTATGTGAGAATGCTGTTCATTGACTACAGCTCAGCGTTCAACACCATTGTGTCCACGAAGCTCATCACTAAGCTAAGGACCCAGGGGAAAAAAAACACCTTCCTCTGCAACTGGATCCTGGACTTCCTGACAGGCACCCCCAGGTGGTAAGGGTAGGCAACAACACATCTGCCACGCAGGTTCCCCTCATGGGTGCGTGCTTAGTCCCCTCCTGTACTCCCTGTTCACCCATGACTGTGTGGCCAAGCACAACTCCAACACCATCATTAAGTTTGCTGATGACACAACAGTGGTAGGCCTGATCACTGACAACGATGAGACAGCCTATAGGGAGGAGGTCAAAGACCTGTCAGTGTGGTGCCAGGCCAACACCCTCTCCCTCAAAGTGAGCAAGATAAAGGAAATTATCTTGGAATGCAGGAAAAGGAGGGCCGAACAGGCCCCCATTTACAACGACGGGGCTGAAGTGGAGCGTGTTGAGTTCCTTGTTGTCCACATCATCAACACAGCCACGACAACAACTTTTCCCACACAGGAGACTGAAACGAATTGGCATGAGTCCCCAGATCCTCAAAAAGTTCTACAGCTGCACCATCGAGAGCATCCTGACCAGTTGCATCACCGCCTGGTATGGCAACTGCTCGGTATCTAACTGTAAGGTGCTACAGAGGGTATTGATCATCCTTAAGATGTTTCTACAACTTGGGAGTCCACCTGTGGTAAATTAAATTAATTCAACATGATTTGGAAAGGCACACACCTGTCTATATAACAGTGCATGTCAGAGCAAAAACCAAGCCATGAGGTCGAATAAATGTTCCGTAGAGCTCCGAGACAGGATTGTGTCAAGGCACAGGTCTGGGGAACAGTACCAAAAAATGTCTGCGGCACTGAAGGTTCCCAACAACACAGTGGCATCCATCATTCTTAAATTGAAGAAGCTTGGAACCACCAGGACTTTTCCTAGTGCTGACCGCCTAGCCAAACTGAGCAATCGGGGGAGAAGGGCCTTGGTCAGAGAGGTGACCAAGAACCCGATGGTCACTCTGTCAGATGGGAGAACCTTCCAGAAGGACAACCATCTCTGGAGCACTCCACCAATCAGGCTTTTATGGTAGAGTGGTTAGACGGAATCCACTCCTCAGTAAAAGGCCCGCTTGGAGTTTACAAAAAGGCACCGCAAGGACTGACCATGTGAAAAAAGATTCTCTGGTCTGATGAAACCAAGATTGAACTCTTTGGCCTGAATGCCAAGCGTCTGGAACAAACCTGGCACCATCCCTATGGTGAAGCATGGTGGTGGCAGCATCATCCTGTGGGGATGTTTTTCAGTGGCAGGGACTGGGAGACTAGTAAGGATCGAGGGAGAGATGAACAGAGCAAAGTACAGAGAGATCCTTGATGAAAACCTGCTCCAGAGCGCTCAGGACCTCAGACTGGTGCGAAGGTTCACATTCCAACAGGACAACAACCTTAAGCACACTCAGGACAACGCAGGAGTGGCTTCAGGACAAGTCTCTGATTGTCCTTGAGTGGTCCAGCCAGAGGCCAGACATGAACCCGATTGAAAACCTCTGGTGAAACCTGAAAACAGCTGTGCAGTGACACTCCCCATCCATCCTAACAGAGCTTAAGAGGATCTGCAGAGAAGAATGGGAGAAACTCCCCAAATACAGGTGCCAAGCTTGTAGCGTCATGCCTAAGAATAACTCTACCTACATGTACATATTACCTCGACTAACCGGTACCCCCTGTATATAGTCTCGTTATTTTACTGCTGCGCTTTAACCACTTGTTACTTTTATTTCTTATTCATATTTTTTTTTTTAATGCATTGTTGGTTAGGGGCTTGTAAGTAAGCATTTCACTGTAAGGTCTACACCGGTTGTATTCGGCGCATGTGACTATTAAAATTTGATTTGAGGCTGCAATTGCTGCCAAAGGTGCTTCAACAAAGTACTGAGTAAAGGGTCTGAATACTTATGTAAATGTGATGTGTTATTTTTTTTTTTTTATACATTGCTAAAATTTCTAAAAACTTGTTTTTGCTTTGTCATTATGTGCAGTCTAGATTGACGAGGGGGAAAAAAACACTTTTTCGAATAACAAAATGTGGAAAAAGTGAAGGGTTCTGAATCCTTTCCCGAATGCACTGTAATATAGTTATTGGAGAGTGTATGAGTGGAAGTGAGATCAAAAGGTGTTAGACCAAGAATCAATATGCAAAAGCAATCTAACAAGGTCATTTCTGGACTGAATCCAATAACCTTTTGTCCAACTTGGTTAGTGTATTTACATGGCTAGCTTCCACTTTCTGGTGTAGTTTTGTAGCAGCTGGTTTTGTCTCACCATTACACAATGATACTTTTCCATTAACTAGCATGATAAGTGTGTTTGGCAAATGCAGGTCTTTTTCCATTAGCTAATATGAAGATATCTGAACAGAACATTTTAACTCTTAAAGCTCAAGTGGTCATATTATTTACAATTCAACTGAGATAGAGAGAAGTTTAATCATCGATATAAAAAACAGAATTATACAAGAATAGAATTGAAACGTTTCTAGGCAGGAAGCACATGATGGCATGATTAGATCGGCTTGTACAGAAGTGTGGTCACATACTTCTTCTTGTAGCGGTGGGTTGCACTAAGAACCATTACCCCATCCTGAAAGAAAATAAAATAGACACGGATCAGTCAGGAATGTCTTGAGATGCGGAGTTAAGGTCTATTTAAACACAGGATTTGAATTGCTCTATTCTATGTCAAATTCAACTGACAACAGGGAATGTAATTGACCCCATGTCTGCTGAGGTGTCTGGTCTAGTGAGGAAACAAATGATTTACCTTGATTGAGAGGGCATAGAGGTGGTTGAGCATCACATGGTTGGGCTCTGGAAGAAGGGCTGGGTCACACTGTTCAGGATATAGAAAACAAACAATTAGCACTAAGACATTGACACCAATCAGAGAAAATAAAAACACATTTCCACCATCATGACTCCCAATGAAGATGTTGTCCAGCCTCTGAACCATCACTCACAGACACGCCAGTGTCCTTATTGAGCAGGACTTGCAGCAAGTGTGGTGGCAGGATGGGGGGGTTCTTGAGCTTGTCGCTAGTCTTGGTTATGTATGGGTCCTGCTGGTAGGGTCCTGGAGGGGAGCTCGAGAGGTCTGAAATCACAGAGACACACACAATGATTCAATGTGCAGTAAACCACCAGGTGAAATTAGGCACCTTAATTAATTTATCATCAGAAATTAAATGGCCTTCATCACTAAATGGAGTTGTTATTGGTAAAACACATACATGATGATGTAATCAAGCATCAGTACCTGACATGTCTGCACATTCCTGAGAATCAATCATGAGGGCATCAAACACCTCAAAGTCAGTCCTCTTCACCTGGATGACATTATTGACAGTGCCAGTTTTGGTCGTCAACACAGCCTGTGAAGGATGAAATACAGTTGAAAGACTGAACACAGAGGGAATGGTATTATATCATTCCAACAGAGGGTTTGTACTCACACCTGTCGGGTCGAGGGTCCACTGTCCATCTACACAGAACTTATACTGGTGCTCTCCCTCGGGCAAGTCCACAACTGCTGCAAAGTTGTTCTGGCTGGGTCAGAAAAATAACACAATTACAATCAATATTGAGCAGGAAACATAATTTAATTTCAATGAGTATCAACTATTTACATTTTGCCGAATTAAATTGCTCTGTTCGGGTTTCCCCCAAACCTGCTCACCTTTTGTTGAGGGGAATCTTGGTGGCCCAGTTGTTGAATGATCCAGACACAAAGATCTCTTTGCCAGCGCCTGTCCAACGGAACACAGTGGGCTTGGCCTGACTGGGACATTTACTGTCACTCTCAAGGTCCCGCTGCCAGGCTAGAAACTCCTGGATCTCCTGAGGAGCCTGACACAATTGGACTCACATTAACAACATCACTACACATTGAGGCCCACAGGAAAAAAGTTGGGTATAGCCTGCCCTACAGGCAACCTTGTAAATACTTTAATGTAAATCTGAATGAATTAACCCCTTTAGACTTCACTATCTATATTTCTGTACATTTTTAGCCTCTCGGGTGTTAAACAGGTCAGCATCATCTGTGCTGTCCATGAGAATCTTGGGCTGTGTGCCATCCTTGGCACCTTGTCCATCGTCACGCTGATAGGGCCTCTCACCCTGACCTGCACTGGCCCGCTCACCACTGCTGCTGTTGTTTCCCATTCTGACTCAGCAACAAGCACTGATCATCAACACACAAGTATGAAAAAAATATCAACAATAATACTGTCAATATAGTACACACCAGCCCTGTTATATACAAGGAACATTGACATAATGTAATATGAATGTATCTTCTAATATCTGACATTTACATGACAGAAAATATTTTCAGAAACTGGCCTGGTTGAACATTTAGTCAATCTGAGCATTTCCTTGTTGATCCGACCCGCTTGCACCAGGGTGGGACAGTAGCGTTCCTGTGTATATTAAGACACGTGCCGACGTGAGATATGGCTCGGAAAACATACCCCAATCCAGGGATGAGAAATGGGTTGTACTCAGAATTACTAACTAGGACAAAAACGGCAGTTTACTTAAAAACTATCCGTCGTTCAATCTACTCGGTGTAACAGTTGGGATAATGGGACAATTCGGAATACAGCGCATTTCTCATCCATGATTGAGGTAGGGGCCTATGTTTCCAAGCCATATCTCGCGCAGGCTACACACACCGTGCCTTTAATACACAGGGATGCTGCCTGACCGTAGTGCAGCCGTAAATAACATGATCGAATCTGCTGGCGAATCCTCCACCAAAGCCTATTGTAAATGATTGAGAAATGTCCAAGAACAATATGTAAGCATTTGATAAAAGATCTCCGTCTCCTGACATGACCAATACCCCTACCCCCAACTTGCTCGCAAAAACAAACACCGGCGCAGACACACACTGACATTAGGTTTGCGTTTCCGTGCATAAGCAAAAGCCATATGACCCACTATATATACACACCATCTATGGCAAAACTGCCTCGTTACTCAAACTTAAAAACACATCACTTCCGGAGGATCAATGCCAAAGTAACACTGAAGTAGGCCTAATTGTTTTCACTTTTCTTACCTTCGATTAATTTCTGGAAATTCTAATACTGGGAATCTACGCTATTGTATTTCCTATCGCCATTTTCCCTGAAAGGGTAAATTGTAACCTAACCCAAAGACAGGCTGCATGAGCACACACCTCTTCCTGTTTTTTCGCATTCGAAGTCACGCCTGTCTCGGAATAGTTTTTCAGACCATTAAGCACAGTTCAATTTCAAAAACTAGTGTAACCTTTTCTAGGTCACAACAGACAACACTACTCTGGTTTAACAAACAAAATGTGAAGCTGGAGCAAATTTCAAGATTGGCCATAATGGATTCCTAGGTTTTAAAAAGGAAACGTTCAGGGCCCGGTTTCGCAAAAGCATCTAAAGCCTAAATTAATCTTAGAACCATATAATTTATCCTATGGTTCTAATTATGAATTTAGCTTTAAAGTGGCAAAAACAACAACAACAAGTTAATCCGCTCCTGGTTCGGTAAAAAGCTAAGGAATCGGACTGGAGAAATGTAACAACTCTCGAATTCATAGACAGAGCTATGGATGTAAGGACTGACCCTCCATGATATCAACATTATAGTTTTAACCATGTTTTGAGGCTATATAGTGTTTGTTTACATTTACTTTGTTTACCAATATTGGAGTAAAACAAGCTTATGTTGGTTCTGATGTGGTATGACAGTTATACAAAGCTCATGAGGCATTCTTCAAGAATCAATGGGTAGGGTACATATAATAAATGTATCATGAAGTAAAAGAATTGATGTAACAACTGCAGATTGCCCCTGTAAGATGATTTTGGGAAACCTGACCCAGGTCCAAGAACATTGACCTACCTGTGTTGTGTCGCTTGAACGTTTGCTACGTTGCGGTTTGTCCTGAACTACAGGTCCTTGAGCAGACTTTGTGAAAAGTTCGGTGGGTGTGTCGGGTGTGGCTTGAAGCAATGAGTAAAGTATTTAAAGGGCAGATGTGCATTTTGTGCCCACAACCCTTCCCCGTTCAGTACAGCACCGTTTCCGTTCAATTGAACGTTCTATTACATTTGTATGTACTGAACGCAGCCCAGGTATAGGAAACTTGATTCAGGTTTAGGATGATTTTTATTGGAGCGAATGGTTGTAAAATAATTATAATAATTTGTACACTGCAAATTGACGACAACTAAACCGAAAAAGAGATTGAATTTGAAAATAACAATAATTTCATACCTGGATTACATTGATAAACGATCACATTCTCTTTTTTTATTTGTGGGAATACTTGGGAACAGATTTCCTGAATGATTTAAATTTTTGATGAATTCCTGGTGATTCTATGTGATACTGGTGATTCTATGTGAGTCTTTTTTTAAATTATTATTATTATTTGTTTTAATAAAAACTTTTTAAACTTTTATTTAACTTGGCAAGTCAGTTAAGAACAAATTCTTATTTACAATGACAGCCTACCAGGGAACAGTGGGTTAACTGCCTTGTTCAGGGGCAGAACGACAGATTTTTACCTTGTCAGCTTGGGGATTTGATCCAGAAAGTACCTGCCGCCACTTTGGGGGCCTGTCATGCCAAAGTGGCGGCAGGTACTATCATGCCAAATAATGTCCCCTGGCCAAATAGTGTCCCCCTCTACGTCACAATGGGATTCGATAAACTATTAGCGTCTGGGTGTTGGGCAGAACCCCTAGGTCCTGGAGGACATCAGGTGGATCCAGGTCTGGGTGTTGGGCAGAACCCCTAGGTCCTGGAGAACATCAGGTGGATCCAGGTCTGGGTGTTGGGCAGAACCCCTAGGTCCTGGAGGACATCAGGTGGATCCAGGTCTGGGTGTTGGGCAGAACCCCTAGGTCCTGGAGAACAGGAGCAGAGTTAAAGGGAACAGGGTAGGAGACAGAGACGTAAACAAACAAACACACAGGCTACACTTTACTGTGAGAAAATGTTATGGATTAGTTCAGTGTTTTAAATGGGAGATATGTACTTTTCAACACTTTTGGAAGATATAGCCTACCTCAAGCTAGTCCCCCTCCGACTCACAGAGAATCAGACTGATCTGAACTCGCTGGTTCTGGTGGACGGGATACCTCCTGGGGGGCTCGGAAAGTCAATGGTCCTAAAGTCATTTGGAGAGGTAAATTGAAGAGGTACATTTTTACAAGCAGTATAACTACCATTTCTTGATTTCTCAAATGTCAACCAAAGCTTAACATACTTTGTCTATTGGGCTTCACTGAAGTGTAGGGCGTCAGAGCTTCCAGTGGTCGACCGTCCAACTGCTCCAACTGTAGAAGATTGTTGGCTTCCACCGAGGTAACCCTAGGAAGACAAAGAGAAAAATATCAGTGTTAGGGAAACTAAAACTAGCTTCAGATTATTTTGTGTGCAAATGCAAATAGTGATGATATTTTTTATACTCACTTTATCAGACGGTGAACCCAGCTAGAAGCACAAGAGCAGCAAGGTTTCCCAGGTCACACCTTCCTTTCGTCCTTCTTCCAAACCAAGTAATTGGCCCGGATGTCGTTGCACTTGGTCCCCTTCTTGATTCTGCTCCGGTAGCTCTCCTTCTGTTTCTTCTGCGCCTTGTCCATGTTCGGTCTCACCTTGATTGATGACAGAAATACATGCAATTATATTTCATATTACAAATACAAATATTACAAATTCTTACATATCTCTTGGAAGGCCAGATAATAAATTAACAGCGGACAATCATTTTTACCTGGTCAAAAGCCTCCACATCCTTCTCAGTCCGTGCCTGAAGGTAGTACTCGAAGGCGTTCTGATCTGGTTCGACAACTTCCACCACATCAGGTGGGGTTTCAGTGATTTGAAAGTACGTTATACAAAAATAGCAATAGACAAACAACAACACTAAGTCAATCACAAATTTGAAAGACTACAGTATGTACAAGAATTGTATATACAATTGCATTGTACTCGGGGGTAGGAAAGCGATATCTATTGACAATGTAAGAAATTGAAATATGTCTGATAATGTACCATGGAATGTGTTAAAAATAAATAAAACAAACCATTGGTGACAGAATATAACCTATAACATCAGTACTTGTTCCAGCGTTCATGATCTCGGTCACTCAAGATGACCTCAGGAGAACCGTGGGTGTTGAAGATGTCCACCATCGCCTTGGAGGTGGCCTAGCTAGTCTCGTCATTGATGGGTATCATACAAAACAAAAATCTATTTTTGGTTCCAAGCAGCCTTTTCAATGGGTTACAGAAGGGAATTGAGAGTTAAGCACATACTCTTCCTTTACTGACAATGGGTATTGGCTCCACCCACTTGGTAAAGTGATCGGTCGCCATCAGACACCAGCTGTTGCCATTCCTGGATTTTGTGAAGGGTCCGATGAGGTCTACCCCTAACATTTAGTGTTAGAGAGAAGATTACTTTATTCTTACCAGTATCTGTGTCATACAGTATGCAGATTTTCACATTTGTAAGGATACTGACACACACACACACACATTCTATAATATTGAACTCTGCTGTGGTCAAATAAAGAAACCATTACAAAACAACTTATCAGGGCAAGATTTGAACTGGGACACTTACTGATCATGGGCCATGGTGAAACAACTTTGATGGGCTTCAACTCCGGCGCCACAGTCTTCACCCTCAAACTTCTGGCAGGCTAGACAGGGTACTGACCTTTAAGCAAAAAGTGACATTGAAACATTGTGTGCTCTCTGATTTGACATTCATTGAAATCATAATAATTTCAGATATAATAGAATGTGATTGATAAACAAAGGTTATTTCACTTGCCCAGCTGTCCACCTCCTTGACAATTTGCCATCAGAAGAAGCGTAGGTTGATTTTGTCAATCATGCGCTTCACTCCGAAATGGCCAGCATGGATTTCGGTCAGAACGGCCACCTTCTCCTCCTTACTAGAGGACGTAGAGGGGGACACTATTTGGCATGACAGACCCCTGGCATATAGCCTAGCCATACTGAATAGATACATTTTACTTTTATTTTTAATAACATTGAATCAAGTTTTTATTAGCCTAAAATAAATATGGAAATGCTGTGCGGGGTTTACACTGATTAAACATATTTGTCACTTATAAATCAAGTTTTAGAAGACTAATATCATGTGTCTGTCTCATAGAGATGGTTGGACGACGTAACATTGTTTCTGTCCCATAATGGCATCTCTGAGAGCATGGCCAGCACCATTGAGACCATCTCCATTTTAAAGTAGTACATTTTCTTCCATGACTTCTATGAGTTGGTAAACAAACTGAAAGGGTGCATACTGGAGTGTGTTGTTTGAACAGGCATGACACCAAGGTTGGCGACTTACTGCCAACTGCAGTTATGAAAGGTTTGTTTACAAGTATAATTCATTTGCTGATCTCTTCTGATGACCTGGAACGAATTATGTTATCATTCCTTAACCCATAGGAAGTCCCACCCAGCTGACTACTTCAAAATGGTGAAAGTCCTCAATTGGGCTGCCAATGCTAAAACAGACTTTTGGGGACTAGAGTCCTCTATGGTCTGTCTACACATATTACTCCTGATTTAGATATACCTACGGTATCCCTGCTCAACCATTGCAGGTTGACTTATTCCTCTAATGCTTTCACACGGCTTTCCAGTTTCACCGTCTCACAACTGGGCCACGCCAAAATATACTCTGGGAAACCAGTCACAAAGCTTTCCTCAGAGGCTCCAAAAAGTGTACCCACTTAGATAAACACAGACTGGGGTGTGAAAAGCAGTCTTAGCAGATTTGTATTTGTATTTTTTAACATTATTTAAACAGGGAAATCCTATTGAGACCAGTACTTCTTTAACAAGGGAGCACTGCACACAATCATACAAATTAACAAAATTGACAATTTACCCTGACCCTGAGGTGTTTTATAAAGAAAAAGTTGTTGTTTTGTGCATGGATTCAGTTTGCTGTGCACTGCTCAATGTTGAATCCTTAAATTCTTGACTGAAATTAAATAAAATATGAATGTATCATCACCATTGTATCATCCAAATAATGACTAACGGATGTTGGGTTGTTGAAGCCATCGTTAAGGCACCAGCTAAGTGCCAGGCCTCTATTTATAGCCTTTAATGATGATATGATTACATATCAGAATACAGGATCCTCCAGACTCTGCAGATTGCAAAGGCTGTGAAGGATACGTGGGAATGTGGGACATGGGGCATGAGGGGGGAGTAAGGAAGGCAGTCAGCCAAACAAATATCTCACCCATCAGTGCCTCAACCTGTGAAAAAAATCACTGTTGGCTTGCAGAGGCTCTCTTGGTGTATGAATAAGTGCATGTACGCTTGTGTGTGTGTGTGAGAGAGAGAGAGAGAGAGAGAGAGAGAGAGAGGTCATGCAGGTAGAATGTCAAAATCAAACAATAACTTTAAAATTGCACAACATTTATTGGAATACAACACACATGTTCTTTACCACAAGTGGCTGAACATCCATTTCAGTTCCATAGTAAAAGTAAGAAAATATAATTTTTCCATCAGGTAATAAAATAAAGACAGAGCAGCTGTAAGACAACATCAAGCAATGATACAGGAGAACACCACAGGGTATGGCATGTATATATTGAACCCTACCTGTATTCAAATTTCACTGTTTGTCCTTTAAACAACCCTATACAGATTATACTATGTCTAGATCTATATAATGCAAAACATACACACATAGAAAAGAATGACAGAAATGATGCACCATTAACCATCTGAGCACAATTCATTTGCCTATGCCCTTCAGGCTAGTGTACAATACTTTTGTGTTTTTGGTATGTATAAACAATAAGCATTCATACAAATTTTATAAAATGTTACAGTACAATACTGACAATATAATGTTTTTAAAGTTTTAGGTAAGAAAACGATCTGTGGGCTGGTTTCATAGACTGCATGTTCCATCAGATGCGGCCAACAGCATACTGTACATTACAATAAGACTGCTGAATGTTACTTTCTGTTTTCACTACAATGTAAACTGATGTGAAGGTTATGATAATAGGAATACAGACAAGACGATCCAACCCAGGATTCAAAGGTTCAATTCCGATCAGCAGATGATGCTCTGAAGAATGTCTGGTCTGATCATGACAGTGCCCAGAGAGGATCCTTCCCCAGGAGATGATCACTCCTGGTGAATGTTGCCATCTTTCATCCACCAGCATTCATACAGCATGCTATGGAATTGAACAGAGATAGAAAAGCACAAAATAGTTAATTATTAAGGTCTCTCTATAATTCTAAATTAAGCAAGAAAAACATTATTATGAGTATGGAATCAGGTACACTGATGGTTGTGATCATACCGTGGTAAAGTGAACTATGGATAAGATCAGGATTATCAGGAGGCCAATGATCATGGAGGCTATCGCCATGTGAAAGGCTTTCCTACCGAGCCTCTCGGAACCCTCATAGTCCTCCTCATCATAACTGTTCTGAGACTTCAGAAGACAGGAGAGGGAGAAACAGAGAGAGGGGGAGGGAGGACAAGAACAATGGGCGAGAGAAGAGTACAGTTGAGGGAGACCAACAGAAATATTGCTTTTAAACAATTAGAACCATTCATCATTAAATGGTGTAAAGTTTTCTATAATTATTCATCAATAACCATTACTGTAACAGTATACACAATTTGTGGACACTGGGGAGATGCAGGTAGGTTTCATTCCAGCCAATAAACCATCTAATATTTAGCCAGTGATTCAGAGGCGGACACACCAGTTAAAGAGATCATAATACTACGAATGGAGGGAAGAGGGATGCTGTATCATTGGTGAAAGAGCTGGACTGGACCTGTAAACACTAAATCATTTTTATGGGAAACCCTTATGGGCACTGATCAGTACACTTCTCGGCACTCGGTTGAAGAGAAAATGCTCTTGCTGAACCTCTGTTTCTCACCCCGTCCCTTCCTTGGGTGGCATCTTAAATTCATGTTTATATTAAGGTTTGTCAGAATGCTGTGGATTACTCAGTGTCACGCGCTCCTCATCTTGTTTCTCACAGCCACAAAGCTGCAACAGCTGCTATTGGCACACATTAGGTTTAATGGATCCTTAAATCGATCTAATTAACATAATACAAGAAATCCATCAAAATCAGTCTGTTTAAGAAGAGTTATCTGTTTTTTTGTATGGGCTGCATCTGAATCCACCACATCTGCCTGCTTGCCTTCCTCTTCTGCTGTGGAAAGTGGCAGAGCTACAGCATTGTTTGTCAGACCAGGGGCCTCATTTAAAACTGTTGCGTACATTTTATACTAGATATCTGCTTGCACCACTTCTGAAAAGACTGCCCATGCACACAATATTGAGATTAATAAACTTGGCGCACACCATACATAGCCTATGCATTTTTCCGTTATAAATCAGACCTGTCGTAAAACTGTGCGCGTGAACGAGCATTATAACTGCCCATCATTCACCGTTTATGGTGACAATAATGTCCTTATTTGCTGTATACTTTGGAAGTATTGGAACTAGGCCAAGACACTATCTAAAGGAAATAGCAATGGCAAAGTTTATCAAATGTTTTTGGAGAATGGTTTCTTTTGCAGTGATATTTGGTGTAGTCTGTCTGACCGTTTCTGAAAAACAAAACAATTGCAAATTGTTGTCGACCTGTAAGCACACTGTTTGATTTCAATAACTTTTTGCATTTACTTTTTCCGAACCTAAATATGTTGCACTGCCTGCGAATTCTGAAACATTGTCTACAGTGGCCAAAAGTTTTGAGAATGACACAAATATTAATTTTCGCAAAGTTTGCTGCTTCAGTGTCTTTAGATATTTTTGTCAGATGTTATTATGGAATACTGAAGTATAATTACAAGCATTTCATAAGTGTCAAAAGCTTTTATTGACAATTACATGAAGTTGATGCAAAGAGTCAATATTTGCAGTGTTGACCCTTCTTTTTCAAGACCTCTGCCATCCGCCCTGGCATGCTGTCAATTATCTTCTGGGCCACATCCTGACTGATGGCAGCCCATTCTTGCATAATCAATGCTTGGAGTTTGTCAGAATTTGTGGGGTTTTGTTTGTCCACCCGCCTCTTGAGGATTGACCACAAGTTCTCAATGGGATTAAGGTCTGGGGAGTTTCCTGGCCATGGACCCAAAATATCGATGTTTTGTTCCCAGAGCCACTTAGTTATCACCTTTGCCTTATGGCAAGGTGCTCCATCATGTTGGAAAAGGCATTGTTCGTCACCAAACTGTTCCTGGATGGTTGGGAGAAGTTGCTCTCGGAGGATGTGTTGGTACCATTCTTTATCCATGGCTGTGTTCTTAGGCAAATTGTGAGTGACCCCACTCCCTTGGCTGAGAAGCAACCCCACACATGAATGGTCTCAGGATGCTTTACTGTTGGCATGACACAGGACTGATGGTGGCGCTCAACTTGTCTTCTCCGGGCAAGGTTTTTCCGGATGCTACAAACAACCGGAAAGGGGATTCATCCGAGAAAATGACTTTACCCCAGTCCTCAGCAGTCCAATCCCTGAACCTTTTGCAGAATATCAGTCTGTCCCTGAAATTTTCCTGGAGAAAAGTGGCTTCTTCGCTGCCCTTCTTGACACCAGGCCATCCTCCAAAAGTGTTTCCTTGCAGGTAACCATGGTTGACCAAGGAAGAACAATGATTCCAAGCACCACCCTCCTTTTGAAGCTTCCAGTCTGTTATTCGAACTCAATCAGCATGACAGAATGATCTCCAGCCTTGTCCTCGTCAACACTCACACCTGTGTTAACGAGAGAATCACTGACATGATGTCAGCTGGTCCTTTTGTGGCAGGGCTGAAGTGCAGTGGAAATGTTTTTTGGGGATTCAGTTCATTTGCATGGCAAAGAGGGACTTTGCAATTAATTGCAATTCATCTGATCACTCTTCATGACATTCTGGAGTATATGCAACTTGCCATCATACAAACTGAGGCAGCAAGCTTTGTGAAAATTAATATTTGTGTCATTCTCAAAATTTTGGCCACGACTGTACTCTGAAAAATATGAAAACTACAGTAGTCCTACTTACAGTGGTAGCCTACACTGTAAGTAGGATGCAAAGCATCAATTGTCTATCAACTGTCTGTTCACCTGTTAAATTCTACTGTATGTATAGAGCAAAAATGTGAAATTAATAGCCTATTTAATACCTGTAGGCCCAATTAAATTAGAGATGTGCATGGCAATTTGTTTTATGGCTACTTTGGGAATATGAACTCACGTCCAGAAAAGGTGAAAACCATTGCAACATATTTATGATATGTATTTTGTTTTATATTTATCAATGAAATATTGTATACTCCAGAAATTTGACATTACATTATTCAAACGTAGCCTACAAATGTCAATAGAAAAGGTGAACCATCTGTTATACGTTAAACTGCGCTTTAGTTCGGATCACAGAACTAAGTAGTTGAAATAGCTTAATACGCTGAACCAAAATATAAATAGCTTATCTACACTGAACCAAAATATAAATAGCTTACAGTGGGGCAAAAAAGTATTTAGTCAGCCACCAATTGTGCAAGTTCTCCAACTTAAAAAGATGAGAGAGGCCTGTAATTTTCATCATAGGTACACTTCAACTATGACAGACGAAATGAGAAAAAGAAATCCAGAAAATCAAATTATGGTGGAAAATAAGTATTTGGTCAATAACAAAAGTTTATCTCGATACTTTGTTATATACCCTTTGTTGGCAATGACAGAGGTCAAACGTTTTCTGTAAGTCTTCACAAGGTTTTCACACACTGTTGCTGGTATTTTGGCCCATTCCTCCATGCAGATCTCCTCTAGAGCAGTGATGTTTTGGGGCTGTCGCTGGGCAACACGGACTTTCAACTCCCTCCAAAGAATTTCTATGGGGTTGAGATCTGGAGACTGGCTAGGCCACTCCAGGACCTTGAAATGCTTCCCAGCCACGTTTCATCTTCAATGCCCTTGCTGATGGAAGGAGGTTTTCACTCAAAATCTCACGATACATGGCCCCATTCATTCTTTCCTTTACACGGATCAGTCGTCCTGGTCCCTTTGCAGAAAAACAGCCCCAAAGCATGATGTTTCCACCCCTATGCTTCACAGTAGGTATGGTGTTCTTTGGATGCAACTCAGCATTCTTTGTCCTCCAAACACGACGAGTTGAGTTTTTACCAAAAAGTTATATTTTGGTTTCATCTGACCATATGACATTCTCCCAATCCTCATCTGGATCATCCAAATGCTCTCTAGCAAACTTCAGACGGGCCTGAACATGTACTGGCTTAAGCAGGGGGACACGTCTGGCACTGCAGGATTTGAGTCCCTGGCGGCGTAGTGTGTTACTGATGGTAGGCTTTGTTACTTTGGTCCCAGCTCTCTGCAGGTCATTCACTAGGTCCCCCCATGTGGTTCTGGGATTTTTGCTCACCGTTCTTGTGATCATTTTGACCCCACGGGGTGAGATCTTGCGTGAAACCCCAGATCGAGGAAGATTATCAGTGGTCTTGTATGTCTTCCATTTCCTAATAATTGCTCCCACAGTTGATTTCTTCAAACCAAGCTGCTTACCTATTGCAGATTCAGTCTTCCCAACCTGGTGCAGGTCTACAATTTTGTTTCTGGTGTCCTTTGACAGCTCTTTGGTCTTGGCCATAGTGGAGTTTGGAGTGTGACTGTTTGAGGTTGTGGACAGGTGTCTTTATACTGATAACAAGTTCAAACAGGTGCCATTAATACAGGTAACGAGTGGAGGACAGAGGAGCCTCTTAAAGAAGAAGTTACAGGTCTGTGAGAGCCAGAAATCTTGCTTGTTTGTATGTGACCAAATACTTATTTTCCACCATAATTTGCAAATAAATTCATTAAAAATCCTACAATGTGATTTTCTGGATTTTTTTCCCTCATTTTGTCTGTCATAGTTGAAGTGTACCTATGCTGAAAATTACAGGCCTCTCTCATCTTTTTAAGTGAGAGAACTTGCACAATTGGTGGCTGACTAAATACTTTTTTGCCCCACTGTATATACACTGAACCAAAATATAAATGGCTTATCTACACTGAACCAAAATATAAATAACTTATCTACACTGAACCAAAATATAAATAGCTTATCTACACTGAACCAAAATATAAATAGCTTATCTACACTGAACCAAAATATAAATAGCTTATATACACTGAACCAAAATATAAATAACTTATCTACACTGAACCAAAATATAAATAGCTTATCTACACTGAACCAAAATATAGATAGCTTATCTACACTGAACCAAAATATAAATAGCTTATATACACTGAACCAAAATATAAATAGCTTATCTACACTGAACCAAAATATAAATAGCTTATCTACACTGAACCAAAATATAAATAGCTTATCTACACTGAACCAAAATATAAATAGCTTGTCTACACTGAATCAAAATATAAATAGCTTATCTACACTGAACCAAAATATAAATAGCTTATCTACACTGAACCAAAATATAAATAGCTTATATACACTGAACCAAAATATAAATAACTTATCTACACTGAACCAAAATATAAATAGCTTATCTACACTGAACCAAAATATAGATAGCTTATCTACACTGAACCAAAATATAAATAGCTTATATACACTGAACCAAAATATAAATAGCTTATCTACACTGAACCAAAATATAAATAGCTTATCTACACTGAACCAAAATATAAATAGCTTATCTACACTGAACCAAAATATAAATAGCTTGTCTACACTGAATCAAAATATAAATAGCTTATCTACACTGAACCAAAATATAAATAGCTTATATACACTGAACCCAAATATAAAAGCAACATGTAAAGTGTTGGTCCCAGAATAAAATAAAAGATCCCAGAAATGTTCTATGAGCAAAAAAAGCTTATTTCTCTCATATGTTGTGCACAAATCTGTTGACATTCCTGTTAGTGAGCTCTCTCCATTGCCAAGATAATCCATCCACCTGACAGTTGTGGCATATCAAGAAGCTGATTAAACAGCATGATCATTATACAGATGCACCTGTGCTGGGGACAATAAAAGGCGACTCTAAAATGTGCAGTTCGGTCACACAACACAATGCCACAGACGTCTCAAGTTTTGAGGGAGAGTGCAATGGACATGCTGATTTCAGGAATGTCCACCAAAGCTGTAGCCAGAGAATTTAATGTTAATTTCTCTACCACAACGCTGTTTTAGAGAATTTAGCACTACTTCCAACCGGCCTCACAACCGCAGACCACGTGTAACCATGCCAGCCCAGGACCTCCACATCCGTCTTCTTCACCTGCAGGATCGTCTGAGACCAGCCACCCGGACAGCTGATGAAACAGTGGATTTGCACAACCAAAGAATTTCTGCACAAACTGTCAGAAACCGTCTCAGGGAAGCTCATCTGCGTGCTCGTCATCCTCACCAGGGTCTTGACCTGACTGCAGTTCGGGCGTCGTAACCAACTTCAGTGAGCAAAATCTCACCTTTCATTGCCACTGGCACGCTGGATAAGGGTGCTCTTCACTGAAGAATCCCGGTTTCAACTGTACCAGGCAGATGGCAGACAACGTGTATGGCGCTCGGTTTGCTGATGTCAACATTGTGAACAGAGTGCCCCATGGTGGCGGTGGGGTTATGGTATGGGCAGGCATAAGCTACGGACAATGAACACAATTGCATTTTATCGATGGCTATTTGAATGCACAGAGATACCGTACGAGATTCTGAGGCCCATTGTCGTTCCATTCATCCGACGCCATCATCTCATGTTTCAGCATGATAATGCATGGCCCCAAGGATCTGTACACAATTCCTGGAAGCTGAAAATGTCCCAGTTCTTCCATGCCCTGCATACTCACCAGACATGTTACCCATTGAGCATGTTTGGGATGCTCTGGAATGATGTGTATGACAGCGTGTTCCAGTTCCCGCCAATATCCAGCAACTTCGCACAGCTATTGAAGAGGAGTGGGACGACATTCCACAGGCCACAATCAACAGCCTGATCAACTCTAAGGATAAATCCAACATATGCACCACACAGAATGCACTACGACTGCCTCTGCAACGCAATGCTGCAGGGAAAACGCAGCTTTCCATTGGAAATGAATGTACTTCTGGTGTACCAAAATGCAATGACGCTGTCGGGGTGGGTTTGACTGAGGCGTTACACCTCGTTCACATCGACAGCATCATTGCATTTTGGTACACCGAAAGCAGTGGCAACCATCATTCAGGGCAGGTGGGGCAGTTAATAAAGCTGCATACACACATGGTCTCTTTTTTGTTTTCTTGAGTAAGTCAGACCCAAAATGCGGGCGTTTCAGCCTAGCTCAGTGCTTTCTGTGGTGGTGGGGCGAGCCAGCAGAAAATAGGAGCATTGTGCCGTGATTGGCTCAGTGTTCTGTCACTCAGTTTAAGTCCTTAGTAAGGGTAGACATCCAAAATTTCAGCCCTTTGGGTCCTGCCATAGAGTTATATTACAAGTTCCCTTCCAAGAAGGCTCAAGGCCCATGGCCACAGGTAAAATTACGTCAAATCATGTTATATGTACAGTAGCTTTGATTGGACTGATCATGTCAACATCATACTTTCAAAATCTTAGCAAGCAGTCATCATCATGAATCAAGTCGACAATCTACTGGCAAATACTTTTTAATCCTTGTCATATGAAAATAAATGATGAAGAGGAATTATAGATAAAATGTATCTGTGCTCATCGGCCATTGGACATAAACATTATACAACAAGTTGGAAATCGCAAATTCAACAAATGAGTCGTCTGTAAGGAATCGGTGGCTAACTGCAGGCATTGCAAAGCAACCACTAACGTTAGCCTGTTATTCAATGGAGTGGCTGTTTTTTTCCAGAGTTCCCACCATAAATCCAGAGAATGCTAGACTTTAATGACAACATTTTCAAACAAGGACTGCCACGCCACCTTCACAAGGTGAGTCCAAAAATGTATTGTATGCTGCTGCATAAATGATGTAATATGCCAGGGAGATATGTGTACTGCAGCTAAGAAAGTATACTAAGTGTATGTTGTGTAGTAAGCTGTTAGTAGCCCATGTGCCTCACCCTAATAATTTGGTCTATTTTCGCCAACGCGGTATTGTAAACACATAGTTCGTGGCCGGTGTGTGCTTGTTTTTTTGTACAGCTTTGACAGTGCTACTGATAGTAGTGGTGGCGCTTGGCTTGCACATGCAAATTCAGCACGCACGACATTCTATAATAGAATTGTGTTATTTGATGTATCAAATTAAAAGCTTATTTAACGTGTCAAATAGTGTTATGTAATGTGTATCTTTTTTGACACTCAAATACCCAAACGATGTGCAATGTGCCTCCCCCTAATAATTAGGTCTATTTTCACCTCTTAATTTTGCCTACTGTTCTAACTTGGTGGTGCACATGTAGCCTATAACCTGTTTTAGAGAAATTTTATCATCGGATATTGTAAGAGCTTTCATTGTCTGTTTACATGCCCCCTGTATTTATCCTACGGTTCTGACTTGGTGTACAGAGAGAATACTGTAAGAACGGCCCATGTTCTGAATTCTGTCGCTGTACATTTCAAAAGAGCTGAAGAAATAGTTATATTGACTACGTCCGTTGTCACTCGCTCATTAATGACAATCAAAATTACGGATTGCCTCTTATCCGCTTGTCGTCCCCTTGTGCCATAGTTTGTACATCTCAATTGTCAGTAGAAACCACATTTATTTAAGCAAGTCAGCCATATCGGCTATGTTTTTTTTAAGGCAGTAAATGAGGCTGAATGAACTGTTTTGCTGCCAGACAACGCTCCACTGAAAGCCAGGTGTAGCAGTGGTAAGCTGTTGGGACTGCTGTTGGGAAAGCTTTTTGTAGGCCCTAATTGTTTGTGGGCACCGTTTGTCACAGTTATATTGCAATTATTGTGTTATTTAGTGTTGTGTTGTGGCTTTGCTGGCATGCATCCCACATTTTTTGTTTGTTTGCCCCACCAAGATTTACATGCTAAAATTGCCACTGACCATAAGTACATTCATTTCCAATGGAACGCTGCATTTGCCTTGCAGCATTGCGCTGCAGATTCAGTTGCAGTGTGTTCTGTGTGGTGCATATGTTGGATTTATCGAATGTGTACGTAGACGTCTTGACAGAAATGGTAGCAGAAGGTGAATGTTGAACTTTTGTTGCACACATATACAGATGACGCTGCACACTATTTTGCGCAATGACGCTGTCAGTGTGATCCAGTCGTTACAGAGTAGACTACGTGTGCTTCAATTAGCTGGCTTGGGGCAGTAGGAGGAAGATTTTTGTGTGTGAAAAAATATGAATGTCTAGGTTACACTATCCCACGAATCTCCCGCAAAATCATCCTGTTGTCCCGCATTTGGGTATTTTAAATGTGGTCACCCTAGTCTGAAGGTAACCCTGTACCATTTTTAAAAAAATTATGGAAGTATGAAAGTAGTTGTGTGACAACAAAAAAAGGGGTTAAATGTGTCCAAATATATATATGTCCTGAGCTTTCTCATATCTCCTAGATATATAGACCTTATTCCTTATGATTCTTTTTTGACTGTTTTGCCATTTATGAACGTGTTATTCAATGCATTTCTAATGGCTGTAGTAGTAAAGGCCAAATTTAGTATTTTATCAAAAATATATACAGTACACACTACATGGCCAAAAGTAGGTGGACACCCCTTCAAATAAGTGGATTTAGCTATTTCAGCCACACCCATTGCTGACAGGTGTATAAAATCAAGCACACAGCCATGTAATCTCCATAAACAAACATTGGCAATAGAATGGCCTTACTGAAGAGCTCAGTGACTTTCAACATGGCACCGTCATAGGATGCCACCTTTCTAACAAGTCAGTTCATAAAATTTCTGCCTTGCTAGAGCTGCCCGGTCAACTGTATGTCCTGTCTCCAGAAACAACGTCAGCACAAGAACTGTTTGTCGGGAGCTTCATGAAATGGGTTGCCATGGCCGGGCAGCAGCACACAAGCCTAAGATCACCATGCACAATACCAAGCGTCGTCTGGAGTGGTGTAAAGCTGGAGCAATGGAGCAATGGAAACGGGCTCTCTGGAGTGATGAATAACGCTTCACCATCTGGCAGTCGGACGGACTAATCTGGGTTTGGCGGATGCCAAGAGAACGCTACTTTGGTGTTTGGTGGAGGAGGAATAATTGTCTGGGGCTGTTTTTCATGATTCGGGCTAGGCCCCTTATTTCCAGTGAAGGGAAATCTTAATGCTACAGCATACAACGACATTCTAGACGATTCTGTGCTTTGTGGCAACAGTTTGGGGAAGGCCCTTTCCTGTTTCAGCTTGACAGTGCCCCCCGTGCACAAAGCGAGGTCCATACAGAATTTTGTTTAAAAAATTAAAAAAATAAAAAAAACACATTAATTGTCATTTTTTACAATTTAACAATCATCTGCAAAATATGACACAGATAATGCTCCGTTAATCCTTCCACCTACACAAAACAGCATGCTACATGGGAGCACATCGTACATAACCCTTCCCTCCCCAACACATTAACACCCTCCTCCTTCCCATCTACCGGTATTAGTGTTGATGATTAACAAAAAACTAAACAGAATGACCTTCACATTCAATGCTAGAAAATAAATTATCAGCGCAAAAACAAATAATACATTAATAAAGAAAATAACAACGAGGCAGCTAAGGTGACAACTCAAGAAACTGCTGAAAGTCCCCCCCCAGACCCATTAATATAGGATGTTAGTTTTAGCCACATCTGCTTGCTTGGTGGAGGGTCACAGTCATTTTAGTGACCTGTAATAAGATCTGAAAAGTGTTTTTTCCAATAATTTCCTATGCATAATTGTGCCCACCCCCGTGTTACACCTTGGGCAAAAATTTTATAATAAAAAAAAAAAAAAATCGTATACAGTCTCTCTGGTGTAAAGTAGACCCTATGTAAAATATTGAATTGCATCAACTTGTGCCTTGTGTTAAATGAAAGATGCTGAGCATCTAAAAAGAGCTTTCCCCATTTCTCATCCTCAAAAATGAGACCAAGGTCATCATGCAACTTCATGCAAGCCTTCAGAGCTTCATCGTTCCCCAACAGACCTTGAAGACCAGAGTACATGTAAGAAATTAAACCTTTGACCCCTTTCCTCTCTAGCCACAGTTGATCAGTTATAGGTTTACTCATGGACTGAATCCTACCTCCCTGCTGAGTGGCAATATAATGCCTAACCTGTAGGTACTTGAAGAAATTAGTTTGAGGTAACTGTTCACCTTCTCTATACAGATGACCAAATGTTTTAATTCCTTTGTTGAAACATGAAAATGTAATACCATCGCTCAGGGGTTTGGGTTAGATGGGGTTATTATAGAAAGGTGTTTGTTCATATATAGATTTATGCCCTTATGTTTGTTTATGGACTTCAATCAATAAGTGTTTTTAATGAAAGGGTTGTTTACGAGACCTAGCAAAGCTTTAGGTGGGCTAATATAAGGTATAGATGCCAATGTAACAGGGGACAGACACTTTTCCTATATCTGTCTCCAAGAGGGTGAACTTGTTGTTGTATCTTGCCCTACCCACAACTGGATAGGGCATCTTGCCCAGTAATACAACTGGAAGTCAGGTAGAGTAACTCCTCCTTCTGAGTATGGTTGTGAGTTTTACTCTTGGGGGTTTTCCTTTCCACAGAAATTAAGAGACCTTACAATTAAGATGTTTGAAAAAAAACGTTGGGAATAGGAAAGGGCAAGGTTTGAAAAAGGTACAAGAATTTTTGTAATATATCAATCTTTACACAATTGACCCACCCAATAAGAGAAATTGGTAAATCCCGCCATCAGTCTAATTATTCCGCAACCTTTTTGAGAAGTGGAGTATAGTTCAGTTGATATGTCTTAATAATTTCAGAAGGAATTTTCAATCCAAGGCATGTCATTTTCTGAGGTCTCCAAGAAAACAGCTGGTCTAAGATTGGGTTCTGCATAGCTGCCCTGTTAAAAGGCATAATTACACTCTTCGATAGGTTTATTTTATACCCTGGAAAGGTCCCATATTCTTTCAGGATGTCAACTAATGCTCGGAGTGAAATTTCTGGTTTAGTGAGGTAAAGCAAAATGTATCAGCGTATAGCGAGACCAGATGTTCGCGCCCACCTATACGAATGCCATGGATGAATGGATGAGATCTAAAAGCATCTGCCAATGTCCAAATAAAAAAGGAGCGGACTAGCAGGACAACCCTGTCTTGTGCCACGTGATAGGGAGAACTGTGAGGAAACATTTCCATTAGTCAGGATCTGAGCTACCGGACATTTGTACAGTAATCTAATCAGACCTACATACTTAGGTCCAATATTCATCATCTGTAAAACTTCAAACAGGTAGGTCCATTTTATGTGGTCAAAAGCTTTTTGGCATCTAATTAAGCCGGCTTAATGACTTAAAGATTGCTGTACACCAGCGGAACCCATCCAACTTGAAGGAGCTGGAACAGTTTTGCCTTGAAGAATGGGCAAAGATCCCAGTGGCTAGATGTGCCAAGCTTATAGAGACATACCCCAAGAGACTTGCAACTGTAATTGCTTCAAAAGGTGTCTCTACAAAGTATTGACTTTGTGGGGGTGAATAGTTATGGACGCTCAAGTTTTCTTATTTCTTGTTTGTTTAACAATAAAACATATTTTGCATCTTCAAAGTGGTAGGCATGTTGTTTAAATCAAGTGATACATCCCTCACAAAAATCTATTTTAATTCCAGGTTATAAGGCAACAAAACAGGAAAAATGCCAAGAGGGGTGAATACTTTCGCAAGCCACTGTATGCTCTTCCTGTCCTCTTCCTGCCCTACAGTACTGCTGTTGATGAGGGGAAACTACACTCACAATACAGTCATTGTATTGTGCAAAGCTGTGTCCATTTATTTTGGTTGTCTAAACTCCCCCGGAATGTTAACCCTCCAACACATCTGGGATTTGACACAGTCGTGGACATATATCCTATCCTGTAGTTGAACTTGACTTCAGCTCCAGTCATGACCGAGCACACATCGTCAGCATTATGTGAATGTGTGTGTGACGCTTATGGGGGTTCAAAGAGGTGGACAGGCTATTTTTGTAACTCATGAGACTGAAGTTCACAGGCACACTGACTCATTAGCCATTCAGTGATCATACACCACTGACACACTTGTACTGAGACAGGTGCATCACACAGAACAGCATGTATAATTTCAATTAAACTGTTGTGCCACAAAACTACCACGAAGAGTTGTCATGGCTGAGATATCACTCATGATATATTGCTAATAAAATTATCAGTGTTTCTCAATAAACATTTTTAAACAAAGTAAAAATAACCAGTCCTCAATACCTTATCAGTATCCAGAGATAAAAGAGGTCACATCATTGATCCATCCTCAATACTTCATGCCTGTCTAAAGATGAGACGTGTACTCTACTCTTGACCAACATTGAGGTAGAGGCAGACAACATTGACATGTTGACCCAACTCTTGATCAGGCTCACCAGTACAGAGAAGACCAGAGCCACGATGTTGACAGGCCAGGCTGGGCAGAAGCAAGTGAGGATGGTAAGGTAGACATAGTTCTTCAGAGGGGGGATCTCCTAGGCCTCCCTGCCCCCCAAGTGGTCAGCACTCACATCCAGCGGCTGCTTGGTCTTCACCTCCGTTGGTTGGGGCGTCCCTGGAGACATTGGACCGGCTAAACAGGTCACACTGGTCAGTCAGAGATGGACAGAAAAGAAGTAGAGGAGCCAGGTAAAAAAGTAAGCCAATGTATGGGAGGAAAAACCCTACCCGGGAAAGAGGGTCTTTAGACTGTCTTAGCGGACTAGGGGCTCCAGCCAGAGATGAGAGATGAGAGATTACCTAATTACTTTCAGGGGTGAATACTATCCTTCTTCTGAGAGAGGAGGGGCACTAGAGGACAGAGAGAGGGAGGGACAGGGAAGAAAGTGAGATGAACAGGATTCAAGAGAGAAAAAGTGAAGAGAAAGTAGATTAAGGCATGCACATAGGGCCCGATTCCGATTGAGTTAATTATGCCTTTCTTATGCACGCCTTTCCTACACACTTCTCAGTAGTTGGTATTCAGACTTACTTTGTGCAGGTGCTTAATGGGCTTTGCATTGAATACATGTAATTCAACTGCTGAAAACAGATTTTCTCATGGAGTTTTCATTCAATAGGATTTTCAGTACATTTATCTGAAGCCATCCCTTTAAATACAATGTACCTTTTAGTTAGAATTTTGTCCACAGACTCACTAGAATATATGGAGAGAACTGGTTCAGAATATTAGGGATAATGTAAGAAAGACATCAAAATATTAGCATTTTTTCTGATAGAAATAACACCATTCTCTATGCACTCTAATTAACTTCATAAGAGCGTATTTATTTAACTAGGCAAGTCAGTTAAGAACAAATTCTTATTTTACAATGACGGCCTACGTACAACATTGGATAGGAGTGAGACATGGGGTGCGTTCGATCGGATTACTTATGTTAAATCGGTGACCAACTAGCAGTGTGTTGCATTGTGGGGACATAAATTGTCCGACTTGTGCCTACATTATCACGTTATAAGGTATGACCCAGGTGCAGACAGTGTTGAAGAAACAAAAGTTTATTCTTTAAACAGGGGCAGGCAAACGACAGGTCAAGGCAGGCAGGGGTCAATAATCCAGAGAGGGTGTAAGGCACCGGAACAGCAGGCAGGCTCAGGGTCAGGTCAGGCAGAGGTCGGTAATCCAGAGTAGAGGCAAAAGTATAGGACGGCAGGCAGGCAGGCTCAGGGCGGGCAGGCAGGATAGGTCGAAACTAGAAAACAGGGACTATCGCAAAGTCAGGGTGCAAGGGAAACCACTGGTAAGTTTGAACAAACAAAACGAACTCGCACAGACAGACAGAAACAACAGGTATAAATACCCAGGGGATAATGGGGAAGATGGGTGACACCTGGAGGGGGGGTGGAGACAAGCACAAGGACAGGTGAAACAGATCAGGGCGTGACATACATGTTGACTGCATGAACTTTACAACAACCTTGTGATAAAAGGTCCTGAAGTTTTGACTGCAGTCGATTAAAATTGTCTTCAGTTGCTCGTCACTAGCAGCAACTTGCCTGCATTGTGGGAGGCACTATTTGTGTTTTTGTTTGACCCATGCGAACGGGACCAAAAACATGACTAAAACAGGAAGCAACTTTGCTGCAATTCACATGTATACAGTGGATATGTACAAATAAAATGGATATTTGAGGCTCTCTCTCCCCAATTGATAGTATAATGTAGGCTACGCACATATTTAGTGTGTGATATGGGTTGGAGACATGTTTATTTCGACATTACAAGTAAAAGCCTTTTTAAACAACACTGACATGTTGCACTAAGCTTTGTTGTTGGAAAACTACATCAGTGTCTGACTTTTGGCTGTATACAGATGCACCTCCTCCGACTTCACTCCTCGACTTTCGACTGCAGTCGTGTGCTTCAGCCATGCTACTCAAACAAGCCCCATGGTGATGGTTGGGAGATTATGGACAAGTCATGGACCATGATGTTTGTGGGCCTCTGCCCATTGTAAATAACTCAGAAGAGTAACTTAATGGCAATTCACCGAAGAATCACTACTTTTATTACTTTAAATATACTTTTCCATTATGCTTTCATTTCCAATATGGATGCATAACACATTCGGGCTAGTTAACCTAAATGACTAAATTGCTTGTATGTTTCCTAACCTTGAAAGTAGTCTATGGAGAGACTGCAATCTCTTTATATCTGACATACAGCATACTAGTCATGTTATGTCACCGTTTTTACTTTTAATGTAGCTACACCTTTTGGAGCTTGAAAATCAATCCATTACTACCCCCTCCCTTCCTCCTCTTATACTGTTTCTAAACCTTTTCATGAAAACAATGTTTGGATAGACAGTTACAACTCAAAGCATAAATTGAATGTTTTAAAATAATTTATTAGGAATTTTAAAAAGTTTTTTTTCAAAGAAAAAAAGAGAAAACAGGAAGAAAAATAACTGAAAGAGGGTTACAGTGTTGACAAGAACATTACCTTTCAGAGTAAACACAGAATCCAAAGGTTGCAACACCGTGGCAACCAGCAGGCTTAGAAAAATATCAAAATCTACAACTTGGTGATAGAAATTGACAGTGCCTCTTTTTCTTAAACTAACCATAACATTAAAACAATTTATTTTTGACCTCCCAGTGCAACAACGTAACATTTCTGAACAAAACGATTGCGTTCTCTTAAAAAAGTATATTGCTTCTTATGAGTTTCATGGCTACAGTCTGTGTCACCCAGTAGATATGTAGTGTCTCTGTCGGTGTGGAGGAGGGGTTGAGAAAAATCTCATCATGGGAGAGCCTCAGAACAAATCCCTTCCACACACGAAAAGAGACAAGGAAGTTCAGTAACAAACCAAAATAGCAGTAATAAATTCACATTTACCACCAATGTATCCATTCCCTGACAATACATTTCACACATGATGCCAATAAGTGTGACCACATATAGCCATACAATGCACACACACACATACAAACGCGCACTCACACAACACAATCTGCAGAAGAATTGAGTCGTAAAATTGTACCATTGTGAAACAGTTTTACGACTGTTTCTGCATGCTTGTCCTTCATTTTCCTTTACAACCATTACATATTAAAAATGATAATTCTAAAACAACAATAAAATAACACAGTACCAAGTAATGAGGACAGAAACAGCTAGTTTTTCTCATATTAAAGGAGTATCCCAACACCCACGTCCCCCACGTTAATGTAACATCTCAAGCTTTCTCTCTCCCAGTGCTGATAAAAGGGATTCCTGGGTGAATTCACAGTACAGGAGAAAACCTTTTCACTCTGACAGACCTGGGCCAGTCTACCAACTAAGACAACTAAATATGATGAATCAAACAAATACATCAGTAATAAACCAGCACATAAACCCTCCCATAAAACTATATCATAACTTCATGTTTGTGTCATGAATGTTGTCCAGTGGAAAGGGAATGATAAAACTGACTGACAGAAACACAGTTTGTGTCTGACAATACCTGTGATGATGACTGACCTTCCATCTCTATTATACTATGATATGGAACAGTCTGGGTTTCCAGTCTGGGTTTCCAATGAAACTATAAAACCATCTGCTGAAAACAAATACCGTCGTACCATTTCCCCTGCCCTCCCAACACCCTTCATTTTTTTGCAGAATCCAAAATACACTTATATTTACAATATTATACAAAAACAGACATCACACGGTTCAATCTGACTGGAAATAGACTCATGACTATCAATTTTGTTACTTTGATCATTATTAGTATAACAAATGCTTGTTAAAAACCTACCAAGATATACATTTTCAACATTGTAATACATTTTTTAAATTTAATTCATTAATCAGACATTTCCTGTTAAAATTCAGTATGAACTAAAAGACAAATATACACTTATTCAGTAGAAATTATTGTTCCAGTCCTTCACATATTTCATACCAGGAGATCACTCTTTCTCCCTCTCCGCCTCTCAATAAAACACCTTCTGACAAAAAAATTCCAAAAAACTAAACAAAGAATCAAGACATATGAGATTACATTACAATTTTCACAAAACATTTAAGTAAAATAAAACAAAAGAAAAAAGTAGCTAGAATTATCTGGATGTCTTTCTAATACAAGCAGAACCATTTTAAAGGTTGTTGTTCCTTTCTGCTAACTACAGTAACATGTTAGACAGGAGGTGATGTTAAGACAGAACACAGGAAGTCTGAAGAAGAGAGATCCTCAGTGGGAGGAAATGGGCGGGGACATCAGGGGTCAAGGGTCAGGGTCCAAACTGCAGGGTCACACAGCCAGAGAGGAGTAACCATAGAGAGTCGGATCAGCTCAAAGCAGCTTCAACTCCTTCCATCTCTCAGATCACAGACCTGCAGAGAAATAGAGACATAGTTAATTTTATTTTCATGTTTCTATTAGACAACATATCTATACATTTGTTACAATAAATGGACAGTACATTCGAGTGATTCATTTGAACGGAACATGACACTTCTGAGTATCTGATGCTGTGGGTGGGTGTAGTAGCAGACTCACTCTCTCAGTGGTAGCCATTAGTGAAAGCCGTAGCAATCAGAGGGCCCTGTAGGGAGCAGTCAGACACACAGGAGCGATTAGAGGGCGCGGATAGTCATCACAACACAACACAACCACCAACAACACCAATATCACACTCAACAATACAATAACACAACCCTTACCTGACAGAAAAGCCTGTCAAAATAGACAGTATAGATAGGCTCTCATTACACGAGAGAAACATTACTTGTTCATTTGACTTTTTTTTTTATCAGTTACACAATGACAGACAGACGCTCATACAGTCATAAAGGAATGGACACTCAGACACTGTCACTAGCCAGCTACCACCCAGTATGCACCTTAGAGACCACTGCCCTATGTAAATAGAACACTGGTCACTTTAATAATGTTTACATACTGTTTCCTGCACTTTATATGTATATAATGTATTCAACTCAAGGTTCATCCTACTGTCTATACACACCATTCACATATATATTATTCATATTCCGAACTCAGGTCCGGAAGCAAATTTCATGCAATTCTATCCATTTTGCTATGGGGTATTGTACTGTGTATTTATAAAGTGTATTCTTGACATAGCTCATTCTAATATTTCTACTACTGTACATTGTATTTTAGTTACACTGTTTATACACCGGATATGTATTTACAGTGCAGTCCGGAAAGTTTTCAGACGCCTTGACTTTTTCCACATTTAGTTTTTTTGTTATTCAAATTATATATATATATATTTTTTTTAAAACAGGTTTTTAGAAATTTTTGCAAATTTATAAAAAATACAAAACTGAAATATCACATTTACATAAGTATTCGGAACCCTTTACTCAGTACTTTGTTGAAGCACCACAGCCTCCAGTCTTCTTGGGTATGACGCTTCAAGCTTGGCACACCTTTATTTGGGGAGTTTCTCCCATTCTTCTCTGCAGATCCTCTCAAGCTCTGTCAGGTTGGATGGGGAGCGATCGGGTTCAAGTCCGGGCTCTGGCTGGGCCACTCAAGGACATTCAGAGACTTGTCCTGAAGCAACTCCTGCATTGTCTTGGCTGTGTGCTTAGGGTCGTGAACCTTCGCACCAGTCTGAGGTTCTGAGCGCTCTGGAGCAGGTTTTCATCAAGGATCTCTCTGTACTTTGCTCCGTTCATCTTTCCCTTGATCCTGACTAGTCTCCCAGTGTCTGCCGCTGAAAAACATCCCCAGAGCATGATGCTGCCACCACCATGCTTCACCATAGGGATGGTGCCAGGTTTCCTCTAGACGTGATACTTGGTATTCAGGCCAAAGAGTTCAATCTTGGTTTTATCAGACCATCTTGTTTCTCATGGTCTGAGAGTCTTTAGGTGCTTTTTGGCAAACTCCAAGCGGGCTGTCATGTGCCTTTAACTGAGGAGTGGCTTCCGTCTGGCCACTCTACCATAAAGGCCTGATTGGTGGAGTGCTGCAGAGATGGTTGTCCTTTTGGAAGGTTCTCCCATCTCCACAGAGGAACTCTGTCAGAGTGACCATCGGGTTCTTGGTCACCCCCCTGACCAAGGCCCTTCTCCCCTGATTGCTCAGTTTGGCTTTAGGAAGAGTCCCGGTGGTTCCAAACTTCTTCCATTTAAGAATGATGGAGGCCACTGTGTTTTCGGGAACCTTCAATGTTTCAGATATTTTTTGGTACCCTTTCCCAGATCTGTGCCTCAACACAATCCTGTCTCGAAGCTCTACAGACAATTCCTTCGTCCTCATGGCTTGGGTTTTGCTCTGACATGCACTGTCAACTGTGGGACCTTTTATAGACAGGTGTGTGCCTTTCCAAATCATGTCCAATCAATTGAATTTACCACAGGAGGACTCCAATCAAGTTGTAGAAACATCTCAAGGATGATCAATGGAAACAGGATGCACCTGAGCTCAATATCGAGTCTCATAGCAAAAGGTCTGAATACTTTTTTTATAAATTAGCAAACATTTCTAAAAACCTGTTTTCGCTTTGTCATTATGTGGTATTGTGTGTAGATTGATGAGGAAACATTTTTATTTAATCAATATTAGAATAAGGCTTTAACGTAACAAAATATGGAAAAAGTCAAGGGGTCTGAATACTTTCCGAATGCACTGTATATAGTGGATTCCTGACATATTTCATTCTAACATATCTACTGCTGTACATATCATTCCTAGTATATCTTGTATAAATTAATCCAGTGTGCATACGCATAGATCGCGTCTGGATTACTGTTACAGTGCTATTTGGGTTGTTAATTGGATTGGTTTCAACATTTCTTTCTTTTAACTTTTTGGATGATGTGTGTATTGTTTTGTGTTGCTAGGTATTACTGCACTGTTAGAGCTAGAAACACAATCATTTCGCTGCACCTGCGATAATATCTGCAAATCTGTGCACACGACCAATAAACGTTTTTATTTGATATTGCACTCAATCTATAAACACGTGCAGAGATCAACATCTTAGAAGCACTGCTATGTAGCATAGATATTCTTCCTATGACAAACTGAACAGATAGTTTGCATTACCAAAAATGAATAGGGTCTAAAATACCTACGTGATAAGGGCTGTGTCTTACCCCCAGACTATGGCCAAACCCAGTGCTTGGGGAGGGGCTTGCAGCGCTGAGGTAGCTGCTGACAGCAGACTCCTGATTGGCTGCTGCATACAAGTCTGCCATTGGCCCAGGGCTGCTGGTGCCCAGGAACCCTCCTGAACGAGAGGGGGTGGAGCCTAATATATCAAATACAGATGCAAATAAGTGGACAGTCACAGAATTAAGTACACACAAGAAATACTGTACAATAAACAGACACTTTCTCCATTCAGTCATACCCTGACAGATACAGATGAGAGAGGTTTTCAGTCATTCAACCCCTCATACCAGTGGAGGCTCCTCAGAGGAAGAAGGGGAGGACCATCCTCCTCAATGAATTTCAGAAAAATTGTGAAACATTAAAAAAGTGTTCCTTTTTTGATAAAACTATACTAAATATATTCACGTCACCAAATTCTTAATTAAAACACACTGTTTTACAATGAAGGTCTACAGTAGAATCAACAGCCCTCTGTAGGGTAGCACCATGGTGTAGCCAGAGGACACCTAGTTTCCGTCCTCCTCTGGGTACATTTACTTCAATACAAAATCTAAGAGGCTCATGGTTCTCACCCCCTTCCATAGACTTACACAGTAACTACGACAACTTCCGGAGGAAGTTGTTAATTGGTCCGCATGCCGCCAGTTGCCCATCCCTGAGCTTGATGTGCAAGACGGTATTGAACATGTCACTTTCTGTCACCTTGATAACTCTAATTATTCTCTTGACCTGTGCACCTACATTGTAAATGTTCATTCGTAGGCTATGTTGTAGCAACCTCATGATGGGTATAGGGAAAATCTGAGTATCATGTAGTAGCCTAAACCTATCACTGTTACATTGAACTGGGTGAATGGAATATGAATGACAATATGTTGTAATAGAAAAAAATAGTCCTCCCTCATCTTAAACAGCACCGACATACCTCTAGCTACTGCTGCTGCCGCTGCTGCCATTGGTCCGTATGCCGACAGAGGAATGGCTGACAGGGAAGGAGGTACAACAGGTTACACATCCAGCTCAGGCTAGAAAACCATTCATACCTATGTAGATATTCCATAAAAAATCGGACGTTTCCAGCTACAATAGTCATTTACAAGATTAACAATGTCTACACTGTACTTCTGATCAATTTGATGTTATTTTAATGGACAAAAAAAATTGCTCTTCTTCCAAAAACAAGGAAATTTCTAAGTGACCCCAAACTTTTGAACGGTAGTGTATATTAACAGAAACCCTGATGAGTGCAAACCCACGACTCTGTAGTGTGCAAATACTGTGTAATAACTGGTGTCACTGTGTAATAACTGGTTTGTTGCACAGTAAAGGGGTGTGTAGCAGACTGACAGCAAGCTGCTTGTAAAGGCCAGAGGAGGGACTGACCTGTGAGCTCAGGGGGGTGGGATGATGTCAGAAGGGGGGTCCTCTCTAAATGGAATTCTAGAACAAAAACATCAGAGTGCTGTTGAAACACACCACCAGTGAGGCAAGGGACACACTCATCCGCACACACACACACACACACACACACACACACACACACACACACACACACACACACACACACACACACACACACACACACACACACACACACACCTGCAGAGAACACACAACTAGGGTGACAACAGGGGAACACTGAGCTGGAGAGATGGAGTAAGAGGAAGAAATGAAAGAAGAGAGGGAATGGGAAGTGGCAGATTAACGTAGCCGAAGAATTCATTCGGTTAACTGGTCGTACAAGCCTAATACATTAGGATGGATTACGAATATACTGGCCCTCACAAACCCACCCACTCTCTCTCTTTCTCTTCCTAATACATACAATCACACACAAAGCATGCAAAGCATATGTAATTCCACTCCCTGATATTTACAAGCAGCCAATGACACACACAGAGTGCTTTATGAGCTTCCATGGAGGCATGTGTGTGTATTGGTTAAAGAGTTTGTCTGTATTTAGTGGGAGCTATATACAGTATGATGAGTCTAAACACACCAAGTGAATATGAATAAACCCTAAGAATTACACAACCATCATCAAATGATTGGACTCCTCTACTACTCAGTGACGGTCCAGGGAACGGGCAAAATGGCCATGATTGACTCAAGAGAGTATGAATGGGTGGAGGAGTAGCTTCTTACCAGGGAATTGATAGGTATATCCAGGGGTAATGCCAGTGTAACTTCGACTAGCATACGTAGCTGCCTGGAACCCTGGGTAACCTATGGTGAAAGGACAGTCATGGGTCTGTGTTTGAGTGAAACAGTGCTGCCCCCTGCCTGTGAAAGAGGATACTGTCAATGTAATAACAGATTCATAGAAACAATGCAGTCAATGACATTCTCTAGTCTAGATCAGCCAATAGGCTATTTGGTGTATGTATGCTCAGCTCACAGTTGATCTAACTTAACAACTGTCCCCTTGACTATAATTCCCCTTGTCCTGCCAATGTCATTGTGAATATTGCAGTTCTCAGACTGAACAGTAGATGACGGTGTCATATAACCCCAAATGACAAAATGACATGCTGATTTCCTTACCCTGTAAGCAGTCTAAGGATAAGGTATAACAGCCATCCATGCATTGGTGAAAAATGCTAATATCGGTACCATAACTTCAATGGGTTCTTTGCCACAAATGCTAAAACGTTAGCAATTGTAAACAGTGCCAGGGAAACTAAGCCAAAGCACGGATTGCTGTCATACCTTGTCCATTGACTGCTTACAGGGCAAGGAAACCAATGTGTCATTTGGGATCTCATAAATAGCAATATTACACACATATATGCATTACTTTACCCTAAGACCATAGATTGCATAAATTCCAGTTGGCAGGAATGATCTTATTATGGGGAGATGGTCCTATAAAGAGTATGACATCTGTCCCCTAGTGGTTGTACTTTCTGTGGTAAATTATCTCCACATGATGTAAAATATGATATTACGAGAAGATTCTTTACAGTGTTTCACAGTCATTTGACGATATGGAGTAACAAGATATAAGGGGCCACATCATCATCGTTGACATTACTGTCGTCCTCATCGTCACTATGAGCTTACCCAGCATGCCGATACCCAGCATGAAAGCGTCCATGCCATAGGGCATCACCCGAGAGCGCCCCCTTGCCGAGCCCATGGGTGACATCACTTCCTTGGGCTGAGCCTTCTTACACTCCACCTGTCAGAAACACACGAGGGGGAAAAAACAGTCAACAACTACACCTCTCACAATCACATTGTGTATTGAATTACGAAGGATTGATTTACTGCCTTCTTAGCTCACCATTTTGTTATTTATCTCATGGAAGTGGATCTCACACACTTTGTCCACCACGTCCTCATTCTCAAACGTGACAAAGCCAAATCCTGGAGTAGGCAAAATACAAATAATGTATGTGAGGAGGTTCAACTCATGAAGTATTGTGCACGACACAATGGATTAAAGCTTTGTTCCCATTACTGAACATCTCAGACCCAAGTTTGGGTAAATCGCTTCTACTGTCTCTAGGGAGTTAGAGTGTGGGGCTAATGCACTGCTGCTAACCCCCTCCTGTATTAGGTCCTGTAATAACTGCTTAGAATGTTGGCACCTTCCCCCCTCTGGGGTGCTGTTCCTGGCTCATCCCCTCCTCCCTCCCATCCCTCCTGGCTAGGCCAGCGAGCCTCCCCTCTTCCCTCAGCCCAGTAAATCTGGTGGGCTGTCATAATCGATCAGTCCCAGGGTGGGGAGGAGGAGCTTAAGGAGGCTTTATCCTGATCCCGATTAACGGACTAATTAGCCTAGCCTCGTTCCTCTCTGCATGCTAAATTTTTCCTGCTCAGCCTAGGGGTGGGGTGGAGAGGGGGTTGTAGTGGGTTTTTTCCTACTAGCATTGACTTTGCTGATAGTTGCTTTCTGGAGAAAAGTTTTACTTACTCCGATTGTGATACGTGGTTGTCCAACCTAGCTACCTTAAGATGAATGCACTAACTATAAAAGCATCTGCTGAATGACCAAAATGTTTTTGAAAAATTGTTGTTGAGGATACAGAGATGGAGCCTCACCTCTGTGTCTGTTGGTGGTCTTGTCAAACATGAGCATGGCATCGTCAACCTAGACGAGACAAACCACAGAGTTGTACACACATCACCTCAAACAACTAACGCTCGCACCATATTGTCTGACTTCATCCCTTCTCAAGTTCTGCAGGGAGGCTCAGCAACAGATGGATGGAAGGGGCAGAATGAGGAGGGGGTTACAAAGGAGGAGAGGGAAGGATAATAAGAAAAAAACCTGGAAAAATCTTAAGAGGGGACATTTGTGGTGCATGGGCACAAGATGGTCGCTAGAAAAGTTTTGATTCATGACAAAACTAGAAACCCTTCACTGTTAGATTTCCTGCCTCTGAACTGCATTGTCGCAATCTCTTGGAAAAAGAAGACATAATCCATCCACGTTCCCCTACTTTCGAAAGTTTGCCCTTCCCATGTCAATTGTGCAAGAAGTTCTCCTAAAGAGCTTTATCGGGCAACAAGCACTATTTGTGAAGAGAGAGAGAGAGAATGTGTGTGAGAGAAAGACAGAGAGTGAGAGAGATAGAGAAACAGAGAAACAATGGTAGGGGGTAGGGAGAGTGGTAGGGGGTACAATAAGTAAGGTAAAAATGTATAGTATAGAGTTTGATGACAAGAAGAGGGACTGGGGAGAGAATAAGGGTATTGACCATAGTGAGTTAGAGATGAGTGTGTGTGAGAGAGTGGGAGTGAGAGTGAGAGTGAGAGAGAGAGAGAGAGAGAGAGAGAGAGAGAGAGAGAGAGAGAGAGAGAGAGAGAGAGAGATAGATACAGTGTCGTGAGATAAAGGTGGAGACAGTAAGTATAGGACAAAATGGGGAGGGAGGAGAACAGAGAGAGACAAAGAATGGGAGCAAGAGAACAAAGAGGTGTAGAGGCTTTGTCTGTTGGCACAGCCAGCCATAACTCCTCCTCTCCTTGTGCCCTTTCTCTCTCCCTCTCTGTCCCCCCTTAAAGTGCAGAGACCCAGGTATATCCTTCAACTGAACACTGACTGATACCTTTCAATACAAAATCTAATAAAAAAAGCATGAAATATCACACACCTATTATAATTCAAATAAACTCCTAAATTCAAATAAACTCCTAAATGAATCTGAGCTTTCCACATAAAATGTGTTTAGGTTTGTAATAAAGCCATTGACAGGTGCACATGGTTCCCCTAACTTTTTGACAGAACCATTGACACGCCTATACGCTTCCACCCTGAACTGGTACATTGTGTTAGTGTCAGTGAGTGTGTGTCAGAGTGAGTGTGTGTGTGTGTTCGTGCTTGGGGATATCATTGGGCAGCTTGCACGCAGAAAGGTCAAGGGTGAGGGAGGAGTGCTTCCAGCCAGTGTGAAAGAAGACCTGTTGGTCTTAGCCCTCTCAAATCACTGACTCCTTCCACTCTGACATTTCCCTATCACCCCTCCTGTCTCCCTAACCAGGACTGTCTCTTTCTAGGCCAGGCCCCATGACACAGCAATGGAACACCACAGACAACGTCACTCCACGGTTTACACCACCAAACTGTACTGAATTAGAAGTTGAATTATAAGCTGAAATCTACAACTCACAAGAAGGCAGAACTGAGACTTAAGATATGTCATTCACATGTGCTATAAAGTCATCAACAGAGATTAACCACAAGCACCCAGTGCAATTAAAAGTTAAAACGGCAATAATGTCCTCTTTTAACAAAATGTTTCTAAATAAATAACTGTCCTTTAAACCAAGATATTTCACACGGGACATTTTAATGGCGCACTGGACAATATTTCCCTCTTCCACCGCTCATCCTCCCTGTCATTCCCTCCCCATCTCTCTCTCCACCCCCTTGTCCAGAGCAGGACAGAATACAAAAGGTCCAGTGAGGCAGTATAATCAGGAACTTCCATGGATGGCTGGAGCCTACATTTCTCAATCCATCCATCTCTCTCATTCCATTCATGCTGTTTTATGATTGGAAGTGAAGCATTTCATGTGTCACATACAGTATTGTATATGATAGATACAGGAAGTACCATTTCAACTATCAAGACTTTGAATGTAATATTACATAATCAAACTCTGGGCTGACTGACTAGACTAGACTGACTAATGGCTGACTAAACTACATAAATGAGCTTTGCCTCAGCCTATTACTGGGGTTGAAAGCTAATGTAGTTAGCATCCAGGCTCATTAGTTTATCTGATTTCCTATTGAATTGCACCTTACCTACCTGCGGGCACTATTTTAAGTTTTGCCTGTTTAAAAAAGGTACAGTGTCAACAAAAAGTAAGAATATTTTGAAGATTCAACAGAGGAGTAAAAGTGCACCTCCTTGTAAATACTAAACTCCTGTACAAACTAACAAAATATTTGCCTAGCTTTGTTCAAAATCCCTGCACCCCATCTCTCTGGCCTAGTTCCCTCTCTCTCTCTCTCTCTCTCTCTCTCTCTCTCTCTCTCTCTCTCTCTATCACTCATCCTTCCTTTATTCTCTCCCGTCTGCATTTCAAAGCCCTTGGAATCTATAGTGGGAAGAGTATAAACAGTACACTACGGATATTCAAATAAATATCTATGAACTGATGACAGACTGGAAGTGAAAAGTATGTTGGTTTGGGTCTGTTTTGACCGTTGGTCGACGAGTGTTATTGTTACACAACTCCTGGGTTGACACACCCCCCACCCTCAACACAAAACCCCTTGCCCGCTGAATTACTTGGGGACAATGGGCAAGCCGGGTCACCACGGTAATGGGCCAGGAGGGGGTTGGGGTAGAAGCAGCTGTTACATCAGATTAATTCAGATTCTGATAATCCCTCCCCACCATTGCCACACACACTCACTCCCTCTCCAAAACTTTTTTCTCCCTATTTTCTCTAACTTAGCCAAGTGCTCCATACCTCCCTAAGCCTCTCCACTCTGGTAATACTCTCTCTATCCTTCTTCTCCTACCCCCTTCCCACAAGTAACTCTCCTTCCTTCCAAAGCAACTCTTCTATTCCACATTTTTACCCTTACCTCAGCAATCAGTTTCATCTAAACAACAGAGATGTGAGACGTGTTGAGGAAAACACTGCCATGGAGGAGGATGCAACATCACACTCATCTCCACTCCCTCCTCCCCTCAACAACACAGTCTAAGAAAAAGATCCACCAGGCCCTTAGTGTCCGGTCTGGAGCTCTGTTGGTCAGCTACTGTGTAGCAACCTAGCCGTGCCAAAAGCCGGGCAGGAAAGCCTATGTAAATTACGATCGGCGTAAATCCCCAAGGTGAATTATTTAAAAGTTCGCTACAAATCGAAATATTTAATTAAATAGTGATCCATTCCGACTACTTCATTTGTCGTCTCACAGGACCACTTGCTGACACAGACCAATCATGGGTCGGCAGGCTACGAGAAGTCTGCCGGGTGACTCTCTCAGGCAGGATGAAAATGACTAAACCGACCATGATCCTTTGCTAGTTATAAGCCACTTTCACAATGATATGTAAAGATTATTTGGTGCCCTTCAGCCCCATTCAACAACATGGCGCCCTTCAAATTCAAATACTTCCGGCTTCATGTGCCATCAGGGGTTTTCCATAGGAATACGTGAATGACGTCAGCGCTATCACTATCTACTGGCTTTAATGGCTATGAGATCCAGACACGTTTACTAGTTCAGGGGTTCCCAAAATTTTTCACTCAGGGCCCCCTCCCAGAATTGGGAAACATCCTGCACCCTCCCCTTGCGCACGCACCACGTTTATTTCATTAACATTACAAACATTACAACAAAATCTTTGGGCTAAAAAACCTAGCTAAAAAACATTAGCTGACATGGGCTAGTTGATCTGGACATTTCTGACAAGTTATAAATAGTTCTTTAAGGTATAGAATGACTAACATGACAAGAGGAAAACTGATGATGCACTACCCAATTTCGAAATTGCACCTTGTGCATTCTACTATTACAACTTTCAAAAGTAAGTTGAAAGCTGGACCTCCGCACCACCCCTGCCGACCCTAGGGGGGCGTGCCCCAGTTTGGGAACCACTGTACTAGGGCTGGGAATTGCCAGGGACATCACGCTATAAAATTGTCACAATTCTCAGGTGCAGATACAATATGTATTGCGATTCTACAGTGCATTTGGAAAGGCACACACCTGTCTATGTAAGGTCCCACAGTTGACAGCGCAAGTCAGAGCAAACACCAAGCGACGAGGTCGAAGGAATTGTCCGTAGAGCTTTGAGACAGGATTGTGTCGAGGCACAGACCTGGGGAAGGGTACCCAAACATTTCTGCAGCATTGAAGGTCCCCAAGAACACAGCGGCCTCCATCATTCTTAAATGAAAAAAGTTTTGAACCACCAAGACTCTTCCTAAAGCTGTCCGCCTGGCCAAACTGAGCAATCGGGGGAGAAGGGCCTTGGTCAGGGAGGTGACGAAGAACCCGATGGTCACTCTGACAGAACTCCAGAGTTCATTTGTGGCAATGGGAGAACCTTCCAGAAGGACAACCATCTCTGCAGCACTCTACCAATCAGGCCTTTATGGTAGAGTGGCCAGAAGGAAGCCACTCCTCAGTTTAAGGCACATGACAGCCCGCTTGGAGTTTACCAAAAGGCACTTAAAAGACTCTCAGACCATGAGAAACAAGATTCTCTGGTCTGATGAAACCAAGATTGAACTCTTTGGCCTGAATACCAACTTGAACCTGATCGGACATCTCTGGAAAGACCTGAAAATAGCTGTGCAGTGACGCTCCCAATCCAACTTGACAGAGCTTGAGAGGATCTGCACAGAAGAATGGGAGAAACTCCCCTAATACCGGTGTGCCAAGCTTGTATGTCATACCCAAAACGACTCAAGGCTGTAATCATTGCTAAATGGGCTTCAACAAAGTACTGAGTAAAGGGTCTGAATACTTATGTAAATGTGAAATGTAATATTTTTTGTCATTTTTTTATTATTTAAAAAAACCTTTTTTTTTGCTTCGTCATTTTGGGGTATTGTGTGTAGATTGATGAGGGGGAAAAACAATTGAATCAATTTTAGAATAAAACTGTAACGTAACAAAATGTGGAAAAAGTCAAGGGATCTGAATACTTTCGAATGCACTGTATATGTATCACGACTTATAATGATAAAAATACAAATGAATTACACGTTGGAACACCATTTCAAAAGAAGATTGAGGCCAAGCTATAGGAGGAGAAATACCGAAGTGTTGGTGCTGGTACAACCGACTAGCGCTAGCTAACGTTAACTACCTAGCTAGCTAAATAAATAAAAAATTTAATTCACATTTCAATAGCAATACTAGCTCACATGCTGCTTACCTTTCCGAACTGGTCGAAATACGCCTTAACATCCTCGATGGTCGTGTTCACGGACAGACCTCCAACAAAGATCTTCTTGGTCCGAGTCACTAGCTGCAAGGAGAAAAGGGTCAGTTTATTAATGGATGGAGAATGAATTCATGAATGAGTAACTGTGATAAAACTAAGGGTTAAGATGAACCATTAATGGTGGCTGTAGTTGGGTAGCCTGGTATTGTCGATCATATGCTTGTCATGTGTTTCATCTAAATTATAAAATAATTCAGGTGCCAATGGAAAAACCACCAGCAGGCATGTCTCTAATTTCCCCTAAAGCTCCTAAAAGACCACTTTGCATGACAAATAAAGGAGTCAGATGAAATAGCTCTGCCCATGCATAACCACAAAATAGTAATAGACTTTATGTTGATCTTTATTTATTTTACCTTTATTTTACTAGGCAAGTCAGTTAAGAACAAATTCTTATTTTCAATGAGGGCCTAGGAACAGTGGGTTGGACTAGTAACTTGTTCAGGGGCAGAACGACAGATTTGTGCCTTGTCAGCTCGGGGAATTGAACTTGCAACCTTCCAGTTACTAGTCCAACGCTCTAACGTCTAGGCTACCCTGCTGCCCCATTATGCCATCGCGACCAACAGTACAGTACATTATTAACATACTATTACACTGCTTATGTAGAAAATTACTTCTGCTACCACAATCAGCATTAATGCCGGTGAACTTGCCGTATACACTTTAGGCTCTTGAGAATATACAATGTACATTACTGTGCTGTATAAGGTGTTAACAAAAGCCACTTGATCACATAAGAGTGTACGGAGCACAGTGATGTCACAGCAGCAGTCATGTTCATCTCATTACAAGGCATTAGCCCAGATAGAATGTGAAAAGCTAAACACAGCAAGCACAGGCTAACCTGCTCCCTCCCAGCAATGTCATTCACACTGGACTCACACGATTAAGCCCTGACAAATAATGACTAGACTGGCTCACTCACCTTGGGCTGGGCTCTACGAGGGAACGCAACTTTCGGATCAATCTAGAGGAGGGAGTTAAGAGGAGAAAGGCCTGTTTACACACAGCTCAATACAGATAAACTAACCCATGCAATCAGGTGAATCTGTGTGAACCAAGTCCATGGTTATGGTCTCTTTGATGCTGCTCCTTGTCTCATCCTGTAAGGGTTCCTTAGCATGGGTGTTTGCGTTATATTGCTATACCAGTACATAGGTCATTATGAGACCTAGAGGAAAAAGACAAGTAGAGGATAGATAGAGGGATAATTGTTTTATGCCCCACAAATGTTGAGTATAAAATGTGCTTTCTCTTTGAAGAAATGTTCTCTTTTCCGCATTGTTAGAAAAGGACCTGCGAGTAACCATTTCACTGTTAGTCTACACCTGTTGTTTACGAAGCATGTGACAAATAAAATGTTTGGATTTGAAAGAATCTGCTGGTAGAACTAAGTAACTCTCATTTTAACTTCATTCTGACAATAACTCAATTGGCCTACATCGTGTGCTAGCCAGAGCTGGTCTCAGATGTACTGAATACTGCTCCAACCTCAGAAGTGCTGGTCTATTGGTGTGCCTGTGCAGGTAGAATGTGTGGGAATGTTGGAGAGACAGAGGCACAGAGGTGCCTCTCCTCTCCGGCCCGCCTTCCAAAGCCCTCTCCTCCTCTCGTCACCAACATGTGACATGTGATCTCCTGGAATCTCACACAGGCACTACAATCACAAACACATCTCACCTCCGCAATAAAGGACAGAGAAAGAGACACAGTGAGCTAAAGAAAGGGAGAGACAGCACAGAACAAGAGGAAGAAAAGGAGGGAGAATGGACGGACGCAGACAGAGGAGAGAGCCATCAACCTCACACACTGACAGCACATCAGCCTCATTTTGTTTGTGTTTGTTTGTTTTTGCCTCCCTCTCCCGCTAAGACAATATGACGATCTTGTGCGCTATTTAAAAACCAACATTTCATAGTGTTTTCATCACACAGTTCTTCCACTGTGTTGACCCCTGCTCTAAAAGCATCAGTAAACGTGAGAGCTAAGCTATCACTTACAGTGCAGAGACTGAAATATTGGCCATTTTTTGAGGATGATAATAATTATACTAAATAAATATAATAACAATGGAACTACATAAACTGTCAGGTCAATTGTAGATTCACCGTGATATGTGTCACACAAAAGCCAAACCCATTTGAATTCATACATTTACAATATAGTAATTTACTCAGATTGGATAAAGAGTAACTACACCATGCCAAAAAGATGCAACTATAGAGACTATAGTACAGCAATTGGAGACCTCTAGCTATAGTATTAGTCTATACTGATCTAACAGAACTAAAGAATGACTAGACTACTCCACGCTGTACTGTTGTTATGCTACGAGACAGTAAGACAGTACAGTGCTAAGAGCACTATATTAGTCCGTAACCATGACGGGGTAGAGCAGAACTACAGTAGACAGCTAGAGCCTCTATGGTAAACCACATGTGTTTTCCAGAGTAAAGTACAGTGTTTAGTCTACATGTGTAGTGTAGACATCACGGCAGGTTCTATAGAGCAGAGTGAGAAGGCTAGGCTAGACTGGATGGAGTATCGGATGCAGAGTCTACTGTTTAGTTCTATGGTCTCTAGACTACTCTGATAGTCACCTCCGGTCACCAACCCTCCTGATGTCCAACACTCCTGTGCACATTCAAAAACAAACAAACAGACAAAATCAACATAGAGCAACCAACACACATCCATGGGGGAAATATGGACATTAGACAGGTGAGGTAACGTTTTAATAAAAGGATTTCTGAAAACAAAATAAATGACCCGAATAGACAATTGATTTCACAAAACGTTAAATGCCCCCTTCTTCTATATTTATGACAAAGTAACAGACATAATCATGCAAATGGAATAAAAAATCAAATGATCACATAATTATTAGATGGTAACAGTTCCAGTATGCTAAACGTGGCAGAGGTGTTGGTGTTGGAGAGACAGGCCAGGCCGTAACCCAGGCTCACCCCCACCGTCCACAGAGCTGAGTCTAGGAACAAGGCAAGGGGGTTTATCAAATCAGAACAATCCCTTTGATCAATTACTGTCCAACCATAGGCAACAGTTGGTGAGGTGCACGACCCGGCCTTAGTTAGCAACACACACAAACTCAGGGGTCAAACACACTGTCAAGTAAAATATCTGTGACTCAGAAGTACAACCCAAGCATTTTTCCTTCAATCCTATTAGCTGCTTTGTAGATCCATACTAATCACAGATGGGGTGATCCCTCCTGCCACCTTCCCCCCCTCCCTTCCTCCTCCTCATCTTCTTCCTTCTGGGTCAGCTTGTTAGTCTCTTCACATTAGGGTGAACTGAAACATCATATTCTATAATCAATAAAATTATTGATTTTAGAATGTCTCAAAGTGCTTTGATGTGACCTGGACAATTTTTAAGACAGGTTAATCTTTTCCTTTTCTTAGGACTGAGCACCTGCATTGCTCACCTCGAGCGCTTAGTAAGGGGCGGCAGGTAGCCTAGTGGTTAGAGCGTTGGACTTGTAACCGGAGGGCTGCAAGTTCAAATCCCCGAGCTGACAAGGTAAAAATCTGTCGTTCTGCCCTGAACAAGGCAGTTAACCCACTGTTCCCGGGCGCCAAGACGTGGATGTCGATTAAAGGCAGCCCCGCACCTCTCTGATTCAGAGGGGTTGGGTTAAATGCGGAAGACACATTTCGGTTGAAGGCATTCGGTTGTACAACTGACTAATAATGGTGACTTTGACTTTGGGTGTATAGCAGGTGTGGGACTGCACCAATGATGTCCATATTCAGGACTGAGTCCGACTGACACAGTTCTCCATGTTTAGACAGAATATGTTCTACAAGCTGCAGGGATCTTGAACACTCTGTAACTTGAAGCACTTGAGATTGAACTACTGTTCTTATCATCAATATACTGTATATCTGCCTATTGGAGTATCCTTGTGCTAAAGCTATGCTGGAGAAATGTAGGACAACATAATATCTTGTAAAACTCACTTTCCCTCAAACACTATTCTAAACCTTTAACATCCAACGTCACTCAGATAGAGCCCTCTCTATCAAAATCCCATAGCAGCCAACCAGTCTATCCCCCTCCGTCAACTTGTGTCAACTAGGACCCAATAACATTTTGTTGTAGACACCACGGGGAGCTAGTATAATCTTACAACAACATAATATAATAATTCTGCATATATGGGTAGAAGGGGTACTCAAGTCACTAGCAGACAGTGTGCTAGCAGCTACAAATAAAAGTCCATTAATTCCTCTCCAACTCTGAGAATAGTTGCCCTCTACTCTCCCGTCTGAGTAAACCTCTCTCCATTCTTGTCCTGGAGCAGTTCAGTCTGTCAGAGCATGGCACATTCTTTCTGTTGCCACTGGAGAACTCTCTAACAGGATAACCTGCCTGTGGCTGCGAGAGAGGAGAGGGGGCAGGGTATTCTCTCTAAAATAAAGCCTACTCTACTCACCATCCCACCCCTGCCGCTGGTCACTGAGCCTTCTCCTTGCCAGAAACACACACTCTAAAGATGCCACAGAGCACCATCCATGCAGAGCACAGTCCCACCCTGTTACTAACCACACTCAGCCATGCTCCCTCCAGCTGACATCACATTGATCTAACCTTTACTGCTCTAGGGTTTTGCTATGAGCTTAAACTGTTGGCTAGTTTGGTATCGAAGAAATTATCATTTTCAAAGATGTTGGTTTTGTGTCCATTTTCTTTGGGGGTGTCATGGAGACAAAAAAGCCATGGCGACGAACCATTAAAGTCCCCATTCTAAGTTAACTATCATCATGCCAAATCAGACTGCTGCAGTAACTTTTGAGTTGGTCAGACTTGTTTATCTATTGTTTATCTACAAACCACTTTCCATATTTCTGTACAGAATGCTTGTGCAAAACTACTGTACCACTTTGAAACTGTTCCGTTCCCATCCCATAAAGTGCTCCACCCTAACTATGACCCCTTTTAATCCTTCCTTCCCTGAGTGGTGTCCTCTTAAGTGTCTACAAATCTTCCTTGTGTGTATCTGTAGATATGTTGAGATGGTGTCCCGCTCCAAACACAAAATGGAAGAAAGAGCCTCAACACATTACAATACACTGATCTACCCCCAGCCATCACTGATCTACCCCCAGCCATCACTGAACTACCCACAGCCGTCACCACTCCCACCCAGTAAGGGGGAACTCAGCCGTCCCTATGGCGACCAACGGGCAGCATTGTTCCCAGACCAGCCCACATTCATTACTGACAAAGACACACACACACAACAGAGTTTTACAAACACAAGTTTCACGCATTCCCTCACACACATGTACACATAGAAACAGGTTATGTCTGAAACAATGGGGCAATCTTTGATCTGGCTAATGAAGTTCTGAAATGTAATTTAGTTTTCCCACAATTGATCATAATGCCATTCCATATGGTAGTGGTTGTTCTGACACTCCCTATGGAATATCACTATCTTGCCCCAACTACCTCACTAACTACCTCAACATCTGTAGCTTACTGGTTTCAGGGTGCAGAGGCACAAACTAATTCATAGATTTGTTCACATAAGACATACTTGCGAACTGAAACACAAAACAGCATACAGAAAGCTTGATGATGAGTTTGCTATGAAGCAGAGACTGTGCTATTGAGCACAACCCTGTCTGGGTCCCCCAGTTACCATGGAAATTGACACTGAGTAACACTTTCTTGACCGTTTCACTGTGGGAGGGTGAGGGGAGAGAGAGCACATTCTGTAGCCCAGTCTATTCCTGAGCTTTCCTCCATGGTTTTAGATCCCATTACACTTCACGTGTGAAGAACACTTGCAAATCATAATGGGAACAGCATTCCAAAGTATTTTACTAGTAGCCTCGTTTATTAGTCCAGTTTAAATTAATGTTATTTATGGCAACTTCTTTAATTGTGCCATATAAAGGCAATAATGTAGGCCTATCTTTTTTTACTTAATTTTTTATTTATATTCAACTTATTTCCCAGAGATAATGTAAGAACTTGAAAAAAGTAGAACAAGTAGTGTATGTCTAAAAGACTATTCAAAGTGATCAAACTGCTACAGCCATTTGCAATAATGTTTCAGTTAGTTCTTGAGAGTGGAAACATGTCTTGTAGTATTGGGTGAAATGGAAGTGATAAGACTAGAAGAGTATGCTCCTCTACAGGAATACTTTTAGTGGTTTAATAACTCACTGTTTTTGAATCCAACTCATGCCTGGTTACTGCCGAAACTGAATCCACACCGGCCTGGTCAACAAAAGTGACAAATCCAAAACCCCTTCAAAAAAAATATCAGAATATACAATCATTAAACACAAAGTATCGACATAGATAATAATCTGAATATGAATGAACTAGGCCTATGTCATGACTATCAGTTGAACTGTTGTGTTGTGACCGAGCGGGCTTTTCTGATAGGGCGGTGCACCGCGGACGCCTCCCTCACCTCGAGCGCTTAGTAACTGGATCCCGCATCACCATGCACTCTTTCACATCGCCATACTTGCAAAAGTACTCTTTCAATCCATCTGAAAGAAAGAATAGTACGAAAATGTGCGCATTTATTTTTATTTTTTTATGTCCGTAGCATAAGCCTACAGCAGGTGGTGTGTGACATATAGCCTACTACGGCAAAATTGTAGCAACCATTGTTAAACTTTCTGATGGTCGCAGTCCGTGATTGTCTTCAGACATCAACAATGCTACTGCCGAGTGTCCAGAAATGAGAACATAAAATGAGGGATGTTTAAAGTTGACAATGACAGCCTATACAGAACATGCTCCCTTAGTTACATCAACCCGCATAAAGAATCAATTATGATCCAATGACCGAATCTGGACAAAACTCATCCCTCAAGAGATGCTAGAAAATCTCTCTTACTATGTTATAAGTGAGCAATTATTGTCTTGAACAAGAGCCTGTTGCCAAGGTTTATTGATCAGAACTTTAGTAAACTCCTTTTCCAAATTGCCACTCATTTTTCACGGATTTATAGCCTAATGCCAGTTGTAGTTTTTTCGAATTACTTTAGGATTGGTTTATTTTCAATTTGTCATTCTTTATCACATTCCCATGTAGGTTACTGATCTGTGTTGGATGAGCGATTTGATTTCAGCATTGGACCACAGATTTTATTTATATAAACAGCAAGCGAGAGCAGTAGCCTACAAGTAGCACAACTCATTCATCACTTTTAGAAATCTTGAATCACAACAATGATTTTTTACAGATTCTTATTTCTAACTCTCACTTTGTCTTTAAAACAGCTTTATGACTGATAGTTTTTTTTTTTAGAATAAAGGACTTAAAGTTTGATAAAGTTTTGAGGCGAGAATAAGCTTACCTTGTGTCGTCTGCCAGCTGAGACCGCCTATGAACATTTTGCTAAAAAAAAAAGATCACATGCAAGTGTAAATGTAAGCTTTGATGTTAGGTAACGAGGACAGTTAAATTATTTAGAAATGTCGACCCGTTATATAAGTTATTATAAGTTATAACACCGTTATTAAAACCAAAATATAATTTCTCTGTCCACAAAAATACTATGAATGAGCGGTCTCTCAGAAGATGAGCACTGCCAACAACACAAAAAGTGCGAGCATGCTCTCCTTCATCTCAATACTCCAATAGGAAGTTTCTTTCAACTCATGGGTTTGTCTTGAAGGTGTATCCGATCTCAGGACTAGGTAGAGCCGACGGGGAAGGTAAATTTACCAGGGATCGTGAGGGGAGTCCGTGGATGACAGGCTGCTCTGGCTCCTTTCCATCTCCATTCCGTGCGGGTGTGTTCAGACTGTACCGTATGGAAAAACAGGCAGAGTGGAGTGATGGGGCGGGGGTTTAGCCAAGGGTTTTAAGGGGGGAACGGGCTGTTGCAGTGAGAAGGGAGGAGTATATCGGGCTCAAGGAGAGCTGGTAGACTCCTCCTCTCCCTGTGCCGGCTAGTTCCCCTCATCCGCGTCAGAGGTGCACGCTCCATCCCATACATTATTTCGAAACTACGCACCACTTACACACGCTTATAAATACCCACATTTACAAAATGTGTAAAATATACAAATTGAGATATCAATAAAGGTATTCTAGTTTGGATAAATGATAATACTGTATGAAATCATTTGAGTTATAATTGTTGTTGTGGTCTGGGCTTCAAATATCATACCTGTTTAAGGTGTTAAGCTTGGACATATTAATATTTGAAAATAGAAGTAGACGTGTAACGTGTGCTACTATGACTTCTGCCAAGAGGTCTGGGCCTTTATGCCACAGGAGAGATGGAGCTTGCCCAGCTACTGCATGACCACTGGACCATGATGGCTGTTTCTCTTCAAACTCTACAATGGTGTCAGTGATGGGATATTTCAAGAGTTTCAAATGCCCTTTTGTAAGTAGGCTTCAATCTGTAAGCATTGGATTTATTAAACTTGTGTCCCCTCTCCTTGATAGATGAAAATGTACTGGCCTCTTCCAAGAGATTGGTCTCTAAGGCACAGGAGGTAGTGCACTCTCCCTATAACCTCAGGGTTTCTGGTTCAAACCCCACTGTGGGTGCTCCCCCTCAATAGGTTTAACTGAGATTCTATTTCAACAAGTGTTTTGAAAAGAGTGTCCTTTCTAATTAGTTTGACAAATGGTTTGCAATGAAACAATCCTAAATTGAACATGCTAGCATCTCTTCATTCAGTTGGATAACAGGATTGAGTGAACTGGACTACAGGTATAGGCCCAAAAGTCTAATACATGTGCTTGAGTTCACCCAACTCACTAAGGTAACATAAGCTGCTGCAAAACTTTACAAGACATAGTCAACAAAACGAATTACTAGGTTTGATGAACATTAACACCAAATGGCTCTCACACTAATCCATATTGTTTCCAACCCTGTACAGCCCACAAGCTTAGGATTCTATTTTGTTTCACAGTAGGTGTATAGTAGTTGTTTGTTAGCTTTCTGACCACTGCATTACTAAATATAGAACTATGTACAGTAGCTTGCCTTTATAAATCTGCTCTCCACTTTTAATCAATCTCACAAAACATACCATTGTACAACTACAGTACAGGCTATCATGAAAATGTGCCCTTTTTGTCTAAATAAATACATAATGGATTGAGAAAATGAAACTTTTAGTCCTAATCGATGTTCTTTGTTATTTGAAATACAGACCATCATATCAGTGTCCACATTGTTTTAAACTCTGTGTTAGTGTCTCCAGGCCTTGGTTCGCCTAATCCTAACACTAGCATCAGTAAGACAGTCCCTCACCTTGACAGGATCCACCCACCACCCCCCATAACCCCCTAATGAGGGTTGTGTTTCATATAGGAAGTGGTTTTGGGCAGTGTGCTTGCTCATTCACTGCTGGGTCTTAAGTATTTAATTAGTCCCAAAGCCAGCTCCACCTAATCTCCTCTCCAACACCGACTCAACATGTGACTCGTTAACCGTTTGGAGGCTGATCACAAAGTCGCTTCTCAGAACAGCCATTCTAATAATTCAAGCAATGGTAATACATTAGCACCAATGCCTAGGGTGATGAAGGTAAACAATGTTGTTGATTCACATGCCTCTGAAAGACTGCTGAGGAAACTCTGGGAAGTCTAACCTGCATTAAAACTTCAAATTGACTAACCATAACTCCTGTATTATCAAACAAGCCTCTGGTTCTTCAACTCCCCTTTACACATGCAGCTTGTTCCATTAGGGGGTGCACTCATGACAAGCTGTTAAACTAATTCCATATGACACTAAGAATGAGAACATTGCTCAATATGTGAAACGGCAAACTTTCTTACATTCCTATTTTCATGTTTGTTGACTGGTTTTGAAACGGTTTTGTTTGTTTGTGCTCTGGATGATAAACCCTGTGTATGAAGTGTCCATGAGGTTTATACTGGGTGAGTTGTTGAATACACTTAGCGTAGGCTACACAGCCTCTGTCCTCGGCAGAGGAATCTCCAAAAGTGGGACAGGGCCTATTCGGGCAGGAACTAAGGGGTGTGTTAAATTTCTGCATGCATGATCAATGGGGTTGAATAGCGTGGGGAGTAGAGGGGGGTGGCAGGGTGGTATGGACACAATGCTGAGAGAGGAGGGGGTAGAAATAGGGAGAGAGGTTGGCTGACTAATGAGACTATGAGGAGGACAACAGGAAAACAGTAGTTCTGTTCCCTTTTCAAGTAACGAACGTGTAAACTGGTTCTGTGGTTCTTTATTTCTAGAAACAGAAAACAAAGTAGGTTACATATTAACACAGCACACTTTTTTTATATAATAATAAAATTACATAACTGCATATTCACTTTCTCACACCAAATGCATGCTAGAATGTGTGATATAATGCACTGTATGAGATTTAAATGCAGTGCAGGCCACACTACCCTGCCCCTTGTTTCCCTCGCTAGGCTGTCCTCTGAACAGTGCAAGCTAAGGCACAATGGGACTTAATTACTGGTCAGAAAGATAGAGGGAGCCCTGTTTCTCAGAGTTTCCCCCCTTTCAAATACTGTACAATGCCATCTTCCCTAGGGTAGGGCGGGGTGAGGAGAGAGTGCTCAACACAAAAAGGCAGGTGATAGGCTGAACCGGAGGAAAGCATAAGGTAGGAGAGGGGGAGAGGAGTACAGCATAGCTACAATGCCACCTGCAGGGGTTCTTAAGTATTACGGATTCAGAAGCAAGCATTAAGTTAGACAAAATCATGGCGGATAAAACAGCAGATGTATTGCATCTAAAAGTTACCTAAATCAGACCTCATCTGTCTAAGATGACACAATAGTGCTTTCTAGTGCTGTGCAGGACAACACCTACTTTTCTCTGTCCAATTCAATCCAAACATGTCTCAAAAGACACCAGGTGTTCATGATAAATGTTAAGCTACAACATCCATTCCATTGGGCCTTTACATTACAATTTTTTTGAAATAGTATAGTATAGTTATACCAACCGTAAATTACAGGCAGGCCAAGTGTAATAAGAATTGTGTCAGTTTAGAATATATTGAAAAAATGAATATTATAATTTGTAATGGTTGCATTATTTTTGTAACCTTTCACATATGTATGTTATACAGGAAGGAACCTGTATGAATGTGCATGTGACAGGAAAAGTTTATTTTCATTTAGAGTTTTTGACTGCACTTTGCTCACTTTTAGGGATGGAGGGAGATGGGGACAAAGTTCAAAGAGAACACATGAGGAGTAAGGGGGAGGAAGGTAAAAAAAGACCTTTGAAAGCTTAACAGCAGGTGGAGGGCTTAAACCAGACAGCTCAGAACGAGACGAGAAGAAAATCGAATGGAGGAAAATGAAATGAAAGCAAACTTTGTATTTTCCTGAACTGAAGAAAGACAGAAAGGTAATGACTCCAGAAGCCACAATTCTTTGAATTTTGTGTAAGCGCATGACTGCAGTGTGTCTGTCTTAGTGTGTGAATATGTGTATGTTTGTGACCTGTGGCCTGCGTAGTCTGTGTGTTGTGTTAGTGAGGTAAGGTTTAGGCAACAGTGTAATGGAGGGAGAGGAGAGGAAAGCGGGCCCTGGGCGTCTGACTAATCTCCAGAATGAGCTTATCTGGGCACTGCTGGGCTCTGGACTGTCCCGGGAGGTCCTGGTCCAAGCACTGGAAAAACTGGAGCAAGAGAGGGTCACCCCTGGAGCAGAGAAGTGGGACAGGGGAGATGGAGAGAGTTCGGAGGAGGGAGAAATGGATTTTCCACCCCCAATATTCCAGGAGCTGGAGGCACTACCCTCAGAGGAGGCAGCCAGACAGAGGGCTCTGGTCGACCAACTGCTGCAGTAAGTAGCTCCCAAATCTCTGCCCTCCGCCCTATCCTCTCCTTAACAACATACACATCAATCTCTTGATTTCATCAAACCTCAACTATAAATACAGCAAAAAAAATTGCTGTGGTTTTATTCTCTAACACAAGACTTCATTTCTCAAAACAATGTCCAACTCGTTTGTTAAAAATTATTTAAAAACAAATACATTTTTAGGGTGGTTACTTGATTCCGTTTTCCATTCTCTTTCTTTTGATGTGTTTTCACCAAGAAAAGAGTACAAATAAGTGAGTTGTTCTTGGTCAAATTTGGTCCCCCACTCCCCCCTTCCTGCCTCATGCTCCTGCTTCACTCCCCCTTCCTCCCTCATTCTCCTGCTCCACTCCCCACTTCCTCCCTCATTCTCCTGCTCCACTCCCCCCCTTCCTCCCTCATTCTCCTACTCCACTCGCTCCCTCATTCTCCTGCTCCACTCCCCACTTCCTCCCTAATTCTCCTGCCCCCACTCACCACTTCCTCCCTCATTCTCCTGCCCCCACTCCCCACTTCCTCCCTCATTCTCCTGCACCCTCTTCCTCTTTGTGAAATCTCTCTCGGCCTCTGAAGTGGATTTAAAGGAGGGTTCCTCCTTTCCTGATTACTAATTACCCAGCATTATTCTCTGGCCATTTCTATCGCTGAATGAACTACATGCATGGGTTAATTGTGTGTGCGCGTGTGTGTGTGAGAACAGATGTTAGTCAATATTTACTACAACTTGGAAGGCCATTTCCTTTTCACCACATTTCAAACTACAACAAATATCTCAGATTATGGTACAACTGCTCATTGTATATAGCTTAAAGTTGGCAATTTTACAACAATTAGCACGAAAACCCAGAACTTGACCAACCATGCCTTAGTATCAAAATGCATCAAACATAGATAAAGCTTTTATATATTTTAATATACATAATAGCTATGTTATGTACTATTGCTAGCCATTAAGGTTCTTGTCACAGCAAGTAGGCTATGTTTCTGGGTATTATTTCATGTGACCGGAGAGAGCTGGACTTTGCCCTACTGTGCTTCCCCTTATCTCTTGCCAACATCCCTCTCTTTCCCTCCCTCCCTCTCTTTATGCGCATTTTGTCTGTGTGTGTATGTGTTCGTGTGTGATAGAAGGATCCATGGCGCGTGGCAAAACTGGTGAAGAGCTACATGCAGCCGCATAACCTCCCCCAGAGAGAGGTGGTAGAGTCCACAGGCCTCAACCAGTCCCATCTCTCCCAGCACCTCAACAAAGGCACGCCCATGAAGAACCAGAAACGGGCTGCTCTATACAGCTGGTATGTCAGGAAGCAGGGCAAGATTAGCCAACGTGAGTATTTGGCCAGCTGATAAGCTGACCCTGCCTGTACTGCACTATGACATTACATTATGGACTGTAACATTTACACTACCGTTCAAAAGTTTGGGGTCACTTAGAAATGTCCTTGTTTTTGAAAGAAAAGCATTTTTTTTTGTCCATTAAAATAACATAAAAAAAGATCAGAAATACAGTGTAAATGACTATTGTAGCTGGAAATGTCTGATTTTTTAAATGGAATATCTACATAGGCGTACAGAGGTCCATTATCAGCAACCATCACTTCTGTGTTCCAATGGCACGTTGTGTTAGCTAATCCAAGTTTATCATTTTATAAAAGCCTAATTGATCATTAGAAACCCCTTTTGCAATTATGTTAGCACAGCTGAAAACTGTTGTTCTGATTAAAGAAGCAATAAAACTGGCCTTCCTTAGACTAGTTGAGTATCTGGAGCATCAGCATTTGTGGGTTCGATTACAAGCTCAAAACGGCCTGAAACAAAGAACTTTCTTCTGAAACTCGTCTGTCTATTCTTGTTCAGAGAAATGAAGGCTATTCCATGCAAGAAATTGCCAAGAAACTGAAGATCTCATCCAACGCTGTGTACTACTCCCTTCACAGAACAGAGCAAACTGTCTCTAACCAGAATAGAAAGAGTAGTGGGAGGCCCCGGTGCACAACTGAGCAACTGCCTTCTAGGCAGAGTTGCAAAGAAAAAGCCATATCTCAGATTGGCCAATAAAAAGAAAAGATTAAGATCGGCAAAAGAACACAGACACTGGACAGAGGAAGATTGGAAAAAAGTGTTAAGGACAGACAAATCTAAGTTTGAGGTTTTCGGATCAAAAGAAGAACATTTGTGAGACACAGAAAGAATTTAAAGATGCTGGAGGAGTGCTTGACGCCATCTGTCAAGCATGGTGGAGGCAATATGTTGGTCTGGGGGTGCTTTGGTGGTGGTAAAGTGGGAAATTTGTACAGGGTAAAGGGGATCTTGAAGAAGGAAGGCTATCACTCCATTTTGCAATCTTCAGATTACCTCAACAAATTGACAACTAGAATGCAAAAGGTCTGCAAGGCTGTAATTGCTGCAAATGGAGGATTATTTGACGAAAGCAAAGTTTGAAGGACACAATTATTATTTAAATAAAAAATCATTATTTATAACCTTGTAAACATTTGAATATATTTCCTATTCATTTTGCAACTAATTGTCATGGAAAACAAGGACATTTAAAGGTCACCCCAAACTTTTGAACGGTAGTGTATGTCAAATCATGACTACCTCATTCATTAATATTCACAATTAATTACCATAAATCTACACTGAGTATACAAACATTGATTGCTCCCCCACTTTTTTTCCTCAGGACATAAATGTATAATTGTTGTGCAATTTATAGGCTATATTGAGGCTATCTGGCATTAGTGCAAAGCCTATAAGCCTAATTAAGCTACAGGTAGAAAAAGTTTATGTTGATATCTACTTTTTTGTACTCTACTGTACTCTACCGTGCTGTACTGTATTGTACTGTACTGTGCTGTACTATGATGTCCAAACTTGTGAAACATAGACATCTATGATTGTTTAAGATTTAGTCTGGTCCGGATCAACCAAATGTGGTCTTGTTTGGGGCCAGAGCTCATTACAATAATAGCCCGTGTGTAGAATAATACCCAAATGTGTACCTATTCAGGATACATCACCATGAAGAGAATGATATTCATATCCATAATTATGCATTTCTGTATAGTAGCTTACAGATCAGAGACCCATGATGTCAGGACTGGTTCCAGGTATAAACTACATAAGCGATCACTTTGGGCCCCGTGGCTGATATTTTTGATTGATTTATTTAACGTTTATTTTACTCAGCAAGTCAGTTAAGAACAAATTCTTATTTACAATGACGGCCTACCCCGGCCAAACCTGGACGACGCTGGGCCAATTGTGAGTCGCTGGGCCAATGGGACCCCCAATCATGTCCGGATGAGATTCAGCCTGGATTTGAACCAGGGACTGTAGTGACGCCTCTTGTACTGAGATGCAGTGCCTTAGACCGCTGCGCCACTTGCTAGGAGGCCCAAGACCCAAATTATTTTAATAAAAAAAAAATAGGAACTAGAATAGTACAACATTAAAGGTGCAATTTCGAAATTTGGTTGTGCATCAGCAGTTTTCCTCTTCTTATGTCAGTCACTGACAGTCTCTCAATTAGCCCATGTCACAGTGTTAATTTTGGAAGCTATTTTAGATTTTGTTTTAGTCTTAGTTTTAGTCTAAAAATACCTTTTAGTCAATCACATTTGAGTCATTTTATCCATCCTTAGTTTAAGGTACAAATCTGTCGTTCTGCCCCTGAACAGGCAGTTAACCCACTGTTCCTAGGCCGTCATTGAAAATAAGAATCTGTTCTTAACTGACTTTTTTTATTTGTTTTTATTTGGCCCTGCAAGTCTTCTGACCAAATTATTTTTTATTGTTGGACTTAAAAGACTGTAAAAACACCATGAAATCAGCTCAAAGTGATTTTCATTTAAGCAATTTGTCCCCAAGTATTCCCATGCATAATAGAGATGTGACAGTATACAAATGTAAGCAAGGTTTGAAATTATAATGTTTTAGTCAAAGATTATATCAGTTTGGGCTTCTTGCGGTCAATTTGCTGTCTACAAATTATTTGTAATTATTTTCCGGACCCCGGCTAGCCGCTCAAGTAAAAAATCGGCCAGCGGATTAATCTAGTTCAGTGGTTCCCAAACTTTTATAGTCCCGTACCCCTTCAAACATTCTACCTCCAGATGCGTACCCCCTCTAGCACCAGGGTCAGCGCATTCTCAAATGTTGTTTTTTGCCACCAAAAAAACAACATTTGATTGAGTGTGAGTTTTTGTCACAACCCGCCTCGTGGGAAGTGACAAAGAGCTCTTATATCACCAGGGCACAAATAATAATATAAAAATAATGAATAATTTGGCTCTTTATTTAACCATCTTACATATAAAACCTTATTTGTACATCGAAAATTGTGAATAACTCACCACAGGTTAATGAGAAGGGTGTGCTTGAAAGGATGCACATAACTCTGCAGTGTTGGGTTGTATTGGAGAGAGTCTCAAACTTAAATCATTTTCCACACACAGTCTGTGCCTGTATTTAGTTTTCATGCAAGTGAGGGCCGAGAATCCACTCTCACTTAGGTACATGGTTGCAAAGGGCATCAGTGTCTTAACAGCATGATTTGCCAAGGCAGGATACTCTGAGCGCAGCACAATCCAGAAATCTGGCAGTGACTTCTGATTAAATAAAACTTTCACAGAACCGCTTGTTGCAATTTCGATAAGGCTTTCTTGTTCAGATATTGGTAAGTAGACTGGAGGCAGGGCATGAAAGGGATAACGAATCCAGTTGTTTGTGTCATCCGTTTCGGGAAAGTACCTCCGTAATTGCGCACCCAACTCACTCAGGTGCTTCGCTATATCACATTTGACATTGTCCGTAAGCTTGAGTTCATTTGCACACAAAAAATCATACAATGATGGAAAGACTCTGAGCGCAGACAGAGAAGAGCTCCATCATAGCCTCAATTTTGTCTTGCACATTGAATATAGTTGCGGAAAGTCCCTGTAATCCTAGATTCAGATCATTCAGGTGAGAAAAAACATCACCCAGATGGGCCAGTCGTGTGAGAAACTCATCATCATGAAAGCGGTCAGACAAGTGAAAATCATGGTCAGTGAAGAAAACTTTAAGCTGGTCTCTCAATTTAAAAAACGTGTCAATACTTTGCCCCCTTGATAACCAGCGCACTTCTGTATGTTGTAAAAGCGTTACATGGTGGCTGCCCATATCATTGCATAGTTCAGAAAATACACGAGAGTTCAGGGGCCTTGCAAAGTTAATTATTTCACTGTAGTGTCCAAAACGTCTTTCAAGCTGTCAGGCATTCCCTTGGCAGCAAGAGCCTCTCGGTGGATGCTGCAGTGTACCCAAGTGGCGTCGGGAGCAACTGCTTGCACGCGAATTACCACTCCACTATGTCTGCCTTTCATGGCTTTTGCGACATCAGTACAGACTACAGATGCCAACTCATCTTGACCACCAAAGTCCATTTGATGTCACAAAGCTGTCCAGTACTTTAAAAATATCCTCTCCTATTGTCCTGGTTTCCAGAAGAGGAAGTCTTCCTTAATTGACCTACCATAAATGTAACGGACATATACCAGGAGCTGTGCCAGGCCCGCCATGTCTGTTGACTCATCCAGCTGTAACGCATAGAATTCACTGGCTTGTATGTGAAGCAGTAATTGTTTCAAAACATCTCCTGCCATGTCACTGATGTGCCCTGAAACAGTATTGTTTGATGAAGGCATAGTCTGTATCGTTTTTTGGGCCTTTTCCCCCAGCATTGTCCCTGCCATATCCACAGCAGCAGGAATAATTAAGTCCTCCACAATAGTATGGGGCTTGCCTGTCCTAGCCACTCGGTAGCTCACCATATAAGACGCTTCTAGCCCTTTCTTATTAATGGTATCTGTTGATTTATACACATCTTACTACTAGAAAGTCATCTTAATTCTTGCTCAAAAAACTACTGTGGCTTATTTTCCAAATTGGCCTGTTTTGATTCTAAATGTCTGCGCAAGAGTGCAGGTTTCATTGAGTTGTGAGATAGTACTTTTGTACATATAACACACAGTGGCTGAGGAAAGGCACTACTCCCAATATAAGTGAACCCCAAATCAATGTAGTTCTCATCATATTTGCGCCTCTTCGATGGTCCAACTTCCCTGTCTGTTGTTGGGTGCTTTCCGGGTAAAGGGGCAGTAGCCCTTCGGCTGCATCAGATTCACAACTGTCAGTGTCCATGCTAGCTGGGCTAACAACAAATGTAGAATTACTGATGCTAGTATTGGATGTGCTCGTGGAAGCAGAACAACTTGTGTCGTCAACAGGTGCAGCTGTAGTACTGCTGGTAGTAGCAGTACTACCAGTAGAGCTGGTATGTGTCTCTATGGACGCGGGCCGTACTTTTTTTAACCATTTATCAATTTTCGAGCAAACTGAATGAGCAACAGCTACGTTTGGCTACATATGAACCATTAGTGGAATTCCCGCGAGAGAGTAACGGTTAATGTGATTGGATGTTAATTATTTGACTTGGCTACCTGTATTTGACATTGACCTCACCCAAATGTATAACCATGTTGGAAAATATAAATGGACTGTATGAAAATGTGGAAAAAAACTACTTAAAAAAATGTGAATCACATTTTTATTTGGCGTACCCTTGGAGGTACGCATATCCCAGTTTGGGAATACCTGGTCTAGTTGATGATCCCTGCTAAATAGCTACAGGTTCAACAATTTACAGCTCTGATTTTCTCCCCATGATAACCGTCAAGGGTGTAAATAACAGTGGTTTCCTTGAAAGGGGGATAATTTGAGCTTTACAAAAATGCCAGAAGTATTACTGTATTCAACAAATTGCACAAAAAAACAACTTCCACAACTTGCATTTGCGGACTGCGGGAACACAGATGAGTGAATAACAGTGCACATGGGAAAATAGAGCTTCTAATGTGATCAAAGTAAAAGTAGCCTACATGAAAGTAAGAGAGAGAGTAAACATTGTTTCTAGATGAGGTTAGTTACAAGCCAAGTGTCCTGGCTTCGCATCAGTTCAAAAGATTGATGAGTGACTGAAGTGACGGCTTGGGAGCTATGCGGGAGAGCTGGGCAGATTAGCTCAATCAGACCGTGCAACTGGAAGATGTCAATTCTGCCACGAATTGCATGAAATATTCTGCATGCATTCTTAGGATTGGACAAAACAGATGAAAAGGTGCTTCATGTCAAATTTAATGTCCATTAGTCTCACGTGGAATTATTGTCTCATCCCATTTTCGTCAACTACACTGAACAAAAATATGAATGCAACATGTAAAGTGTTGGTCCCATGTTTCATGAGCTGAAATAAAAAGATCCCAGAAATGTTCCATATGCACAAAACATTTATTTTTCTAAAATGTTGTGCACAAATTTGTTTACATCCCAGTTAGTGAGCATTTCTCCTTTGCCAAGATCATCTATCCACCTGACAGGTGTATCAAGAAACTGATTAAACAGCATGATCATTACACAGGTGCCCCTTGTGCTGGGGACAATAAAGGCCACTCACTCTAAAATGTGCAGTTTTGTCACACAACACAATGAAAAACGATGTCTCAAGTTTTGAGGGAGCGTGCAATTGGCATGCTGACTACAGGAATGTCCACCAGAGCTGTTGCCAGAGAATTGTATGTTAATTTCTCTACCATAAGCCGCCTCCAAAGTCATTTTAGAGAATTTGTCAGTACGTCCAGCAGACCACGTGCATAGCGTTGTGTGGGCGAGCAGTTTGCTGATGTCAGTGTTGTGAACAGAGTGCCCCATGGTGGTGGTGGGGTTATGGTATGGGCAGCCATAAGCTACGGACAACGAACACAACTGCATTTTATTGATGGCAATTTGAATGCACAAAAATACCGTGACGAGATCCTAAGGCCCATTTATTTTTTAAGTATCTGTGACCAACATGCATATCTGTATTCCCAGTCATGCGAAATCCATAGATTAGGGCCTAATGAATTTATTTCAATTGACTGATTTCCTCATATGAACTGTAACTAAAATCAATGAAATAAGGGTTAAACATATTTTTCTAAAAAAGGTTTTTTTCCAGGGCTTCTCGTCTCCTTCATTGTTTTAGTCAGGAATAATAATAGGTCGTTGATTAGTATTTTTCGCCATTTATTGGTTATGAAATGAACACTGGCATGTCAGCAAAAACATTTTAGATTGGTAAATTTGTCGGGTAAGCTATCTAAACTTGTAGTAATCACGGTCGAATTACCAACTGGGCACGCTGTGCACATGACCTCCAGGGGGCCCCCACTGATTTTGTTAGCGACTCTCACTCAGATGTTATATTAACATGGCATTAGTAATGGCAAAAAGTGTAGCATCGCAGGAAAATAGCTTAAAAACTGCAAAAATCTTCTCTCTGCTCCATGGCAAAATAAGTAGAATTGCAGGAAATTAGTTATAAAACTGCAACATTTTGTCAATGTCCCATGGCAAAATGTGTAGAGTTTCACTTAGGGCCCCCAAAAGGTTAGAGCTGGCCCTGAATTCCGTTACCATAATTCCATTGCCAGATGTAAAACCACTTCACTTACTGTAGTTCAATAACCAAAATATTTGTTTTTCAAACTCAAAGTGTCATGTCATAGCTGACACCCCGTTCTTTTTGAAGCCATCTTTGAATCGTAATTCGGAGCAGATATTTAACCGTTTTTGGTAAACGTGAACGCATAAAAAACTGAGGGAGATTTTACCATAATTCTGTTACCAAACAAACTTTGCATCTGCACACTGCTTCTAGTAAATGTGCTTTTGTTCAATTGTCTGTGTACATTGTTAAAAGTAGTCCTTGTGTATAGAGCTGAATGGTTTGTTAAACTTTGAAATCAATGTTTATTGTTTGGCATGCATTTTAAAGTCAAAGCGTAATTCCGTTACCATGGAATGGATATTATTTTTTTTAAACCTTTATTTAACTAGGCAAGTCAGTTAAGAACAAATTCTTATTTACAATGACGGCCTAGGAACAGTGCCCTTGTTCAGGGGCAGAACGACAGATTTTTACCTTGAACAACCTTTCGGTTACTGGCCCAACGCTCTAACCACTAGGCTACCTGCCGCCCCAATTGCCCATTACGTAATCCCTGTTACATGTATTCCGTTACTACCCAATATGTAACATAATAAGTTCCTGTGAATTAACCCTATGTTTGAAAATATATATATAACACAATCCTGTCTGAATAATACTGATACTAATGTAAACACTGATATTAATATGACGATAGCAGATGAACAATACAAAAATATGCATGTTTTCCGTGCAGAGTTTACCAATGCCAGTCATGCCCTTGGGACCAGAGAGGAGCAGGGAGAGGACATAAGGAAAGGATGGAGAAACAGGTTCAAATGGGGACCCGCCTCCCAGCAAATCCTATTCCACGCCTATGAACGACAGAAGAACCCAAGTAAAGAGGAGAGAGAGGGATTAGTGGAGGAGTGTAACAGGTGAGATAGAGGGGAGGGGTCAGATGAAAAGTTACGAAAATGGTAAGAAATGTTCCCAGTTCCAGTGCAATGGAGGAGCTGTCATTGTTATTTTAGCGTGTCCCCCTTTAAACATGTTTTCCTTGCTCCGGGGCCTTTCTGGCTCTCCCTCGGGACTGAGTGTCTCCAGAGGGGTGTGTCTCCGTAACCCAGCTGGCTGGACTGGGCTCTAACCTGGTGACAGAGGTACGAATGTACAACTGGTTCGCTAACCGCCGCAAGGAGGAGGCATTCCTCCATAAACTGGCTCTCGATACGCCTTAAACCGGCCATTCAGCAAGCACCACCAACCACACTCTCTCACAAAGCCCTGTGCAAGGTATCACTCACTAAGACCAAAGTGAATAAAAATATAAATTAATTTAATCCACAATCCGCATAATTAATCATTCATGTTGTCCTCAGATGTTCTGTTATGTAATATTATTAGTACCGCGATACAGAGGAACAGAGCCAAGACTGCCAGGGTGCAAAATGTCCTTATACCAGGAAACACCTGATCCTAACTCATCCTAACACTCTTCCTCCCTTCCAGGCATGAAGTACAGCCAGCAAATCCCATGTGACAGTCTGAGATCAGCGAAGGGTCACAGTGGAGACCGAGGCTTGCGAGGCCACCTGGCCAGCCCCATCCAACTTGAGCCCAGCCACACACTCCTGGAAACACACTATCACAAACTAGTGAGATCACCTACCATTATACAGTGCATTTGGAAAGTATTCAGCCCCCTTCCCTTTTTCCAAATTTTTTTACAGAACAGCCTTATTCTAAAATGGATAAAATACAAAATAATCCTCAATCTACACACAATACCCCATAATGACAAAGCGAAAACAGGTTTTTTGAATTTTTACAAAATGTATTAAAAATTAAAAACAGAAATATATTATTTACATAAGTATTCAGACCGTTTGCTATGAGACTTGAAATTGCATCCTGTTTCCATTGATCATCCTTTTTAAGTCCACCTGTGGTAAATTAAATTGATTGGACAAGATTTGGAAAAGAACACACCTGTCTATATAAGGTCCCACAGTTGACAGTGCATGTCAGAGCAAAAACCAAGCCATGAGGTCGAAGGAATTGTAGAGCTCCGAAACAGAATTGCGTCAAGGCACAGGTACCAAAAAATGTCTGCAGCATTGAAGGTCCCCAAGAACACATTGGCCTCCATCATTCTTAAATGGAAGAAATTTGTAACCAGCAAGACTCTGGTCGCCTGGCCAAACTGAGCAATCGTGGGAGAAGGTGTCACTCGATGGTCACTCAAACCCGATGGTCACTCTGACAGAGCTCTAGAGTTCCTCTATGGAGATGGGAGAACTTTCCAAAGGACAACCATCTCTGCAGCACTCCACCAATCAGGCCTTTATGGTAGAGTGGCCAGACGGAAGCCACTCCTCAGTAAAAGGCACATAACAACCCACTTGGAGTTTGCCAAAAGGCACCTAAAGGACTCACAGACCATGAGAAACAAGATTCTCTGGTCTGATGAAACCAAGATTCAACCAAGCGTCACGTCTGGAGGAAACCTGGAAACCTGGCACCATCCCTACGGTGAAGCATGGTGGTGAGTAAAGCGTCTGAATACTTATGTACAGTGGGGCAAAAAAGTATTTAGTCAGCCACCAATTGTGCAAGTTCTCTCACTTAAAAAGATGAGAGAGGCCTGTAATTTTCATCATAGGTACACTTCAACTATGACAGACAAAATGAGGAAAAAAAATCCAGAAAATCACATTGTAGGATTTTTTATGAATTTATTAGCAAATTATGGTGGAAAATAAGTATTTGGTCAATAACAAAAGTTTATCTCTATACTTTGTTATATACCCTTTGTTGGCAATGACAGAGGTCAAACGTTTTCTGTAAGTCTTCACAAGGTTTTCACACACTGTTGCTGGTATTTTGGCCCATTCCTCCATGCAGATCTCCTCTAGAGCAGTGATGTTTTGGGGCTGTCGCTGGGCAACACGGACTTTCAAAGATTTTCTATGGGGTTGAGATCTGGAGACTGGCTAGGCCACTCCAGGACCTTGAAATGCTTCTTACGAAGCCACTCCTTCGTTGCCCGGGCGGTGTGTTTGGGATCATTGTCATGCTGAAAGACCCAGCCACGTTTCATCTTCAATGCCCTTGCTGATGGAAGGAGATTTTCACTCAAAATCTCACGATACATGGCCCCATTCATTCTTTCCTTTACACGGATCAGTCAGTCCTGGTCCTTTGCAGAAAAACACCCCCAAAGCATGATGTTTCCACCCCCATGCTTCACAGTAGGTATGGTGTTCTTTGGATGCAACTCAGCATTCTTTGTCCTCCAAACACGACGAGTTGAGTTTTTACCAAAAAGTTATATTTTGGTTTCATCTGACATTCTCCCAATCCTCATCTGGATCATCCAAATGCTCTCTAGCAAACTTTAGACGGGCCTGAACATGTACTGGCTTAAGCAGGGGGACACGTCTGGCACTGCAGGATTTGAGTCCATAGTGGTGGTCTTGGCCATAGTGGAGTTTGGAGTGTGACTGTTTGAGGTTGTGGACAGGTGTCTTTTATACTGATAACAAGTTCAAACAGGTGCCATTAATACAGGTAATGAGTGGAGGACAGAGGAGCCTCTTAAAGAAGAAGTTACAGGTCTGTGAGAGCCAGAAATCTTGCTTGTTTGTATGTGACCAAATACTTATTTTCCACCATAATTTGCAAATAAATTCATTAAAAATCCTACAATGTGATTTTCTGGATTTTATTTCCTCATTTTGTCTGTCATAGTTGAAGTGTACCTATGATGAAAATTACAGGCCTCTCATCTTTTTTAAGTGAGAGAATTTGCACAATTGGTGGCTGACTAAATACTTTTTTTCCCCACTGTAAATGTGATATTTAAATTAGCTAAAATGTCTAAAAACATGTTTTTGCTTTGTCTATATGGGGTATTGTGTGTAAATTGATGAGGGGAAAAAAACATTTAATCAATTTTAGAATAAGGCTGTTACGTAACAAAATGTGGAAAAAAAATCAAGAGGTCTGAATACTTTCCGAATGCACTGTATAATCATTAACCATATCTCACACCGACACACATTGTCACCAACCAGTGAGATCACAAACAACCTCCCATTTTCACAAACCAGAGAGATCAGCAAATATAGTCAAAGTCGGAAGTTTACATACACCTTAGCCAAATTCATTTAAAGACAGTTTTTCACAATTCCTGACATTTAATCCTAGTAAAAATTCCCTGTCTTAGGTCAGTTAGGATCACTACTTTATTTTAAGAATGTGAAATGTCAGAATAATAGTAGAGAGAATGATTTATTTCAGTTAAATTTTTTTTTATCACATTCCCGGTGGGACAGAAGTTTACATACACTCAATTAGTATTTTGTAGCATTGCCTTTAAATTGTTTAACTTGGGTCAAACGTTTCGTGTAGCCTTCCACAAGCTTCCCACAATAAGTGAATTTTGGCCCATTCCTCTTGACAGAGCTGGTGTAACTGAGTCAGGTTTGCAGGCCTCCTTGCTCGCACACGCTTTTTCAGTTCTGCTCACAAATGTTCTATAGGATTGAGGTCAGGGATTTGTGATGGCCACTCCAATACCTTGACTTTGTTGTCCTTAAGCCATTTTGCAACAACTTTGGAAGTATGCTTGGGGTCATTGTCTATTTGTACGACCCATTTGCGACCAAACTTCCTGACTGAATTCTTGAGATGTTGCTTCAATATATCCACATAATTTTCCTTTGTCATGATGCCATCTATTTTGTGAAGTGCACCAGTCCCTCCTGCAGCAAAGCACCCCACAACATGATGCTGCAACCCCCGTGCTTCACGGAATGGTGTTCTCCGTCTTGCAAGCCTCCCCCTTTTTCCTCCAAACATAACGATGGTCATTATGGCCAAACAGTTCTATTTTTGTTTCGTTAGACCAGAGGACATTTCTCCAAAAAGTACGATCTTTGTCCCCATGTGCAGTTGCAAACCGTAGTCTGGCTTTTTTATGGCGGTTATGGTGGAGTAGTGGCTTCTTCCTTGCTGAGCAACCTATGTCGATATAGGACTCGTTTTACTGAGGATATATATAATTTTGTACCTGTTTCCTCCAGCATCTTCCCAATGTCCTTTGCTGTTGTTCTGGGATTGATTTGCACTTTTCGCACCAAAGCACGTTCATCTCTAGGAGACCGAACGCATCTCCTTCCTGAGCTGTATGACGGCTGCATGGTCCCATGGTGTTTATACTTGCGTACAATTGTTTGTACAGATGAACGTGGTACCTTCAGGTGTTTGGAAATTGCTCCCAATGATGAACCAGACTTGTGGAGGTCTACAATTATTTTTCTGAGGTCTTGGCTGATTTCTTTTGATTTTCCCATGACGTCAAGCAAAGTCACTGAGTTTGAAGGTAGGCCTTGAAATACATCCACAGGTACACCTCCAATTGACTCAAATGATGTCAATTAGCCTATCAGAAGCTACTAAAGCCATGACATCATTTTCTGGAATTTTCCAAGCTGTTTAAAGGCACAGTCAACTTAGTGTATATAAACATCTGACCCACTGGAATTGTGATACAGTGAATTATAAGTGAGATAATCTGTCTGTAAACAATTGTTGGAAAAATTACTTGTGTCATGCACAAAGTAGATGTCTTAACTGACTTGCCAAAACTATAGTTTGTTAACAAGAAATTTGTGGAGTGGTTGAAAAACGAGTTTTAATAACTCCATATATCTCAAAATATATCCACTGTAGTGTATAGTTTCCTTTTCCAGTGATGATCAGAAAGCTGTCAGATACCAACTTTAATTGACATTTATAAAGTAGCCTAATCCATGTTTTCCTGGCCTGTGTTGGTCAACAGGTCAAACAGTACCTATCATTAACAACGTGGGAGGCGGGTTCACCACCCTTCAGCCAATCTCTTTCCAGCAGCAACTCACACAGCAGTTTCAGAATCATATGGGCCACAGTCCTTTCATGGCAACCATGACAGGGCTTCCATGTCACAGTAAGGCCACAGTGGCAGCATGTTATTCCTTAATTTGCCCTGTTGACAGAAATACATGTACAGGGGGGCAGAAAAGTATTTAGTCAGCCACCAATTGTGCAAGTTCTCCAACTTAAAAAGATGAGAGAGGCCTGTAATTTTCATCATAGGTACACTTCAACTATGACAGATGAAATGAGAAAAAGAAATCCAGAAAATCACATTGTAGGATTTTTAATTTATTTATTTGCAAATTATGGTGGAAAATAAGTATTTGGTCAATAACAAAAGTTTATCTCAATACTTTGTTATATACCCTTTGTTGGCAATGACAGAGGTCAAACGTTTTCTGTAAGTCTTCACAAGGTTTTCACACACTGTTGCTGGTATTTTGGCCCATTCCTCCATGCAGATCTCCTCTAGAGCAGTGATGTTTTGGGGCTGTCGCTGGGCAACACGGACTTTCAACTCCCTCCAAAGATTTTCTATGGGGTTGAGATCTGGAGACTGGCTAGGCCACTCCAGGACCTTGAAATGCTTCTACGGCCACTCCTTCGTTCGGGCGGTGTGTTTGGGATCATTGTCATGCTGAAAGACCCAGCCACGTTTCATCTTCAATGCCCTTGCTGATGGTAGGCTTTGTTACTTTGGTCCCAGCTCTCTGCAGGTCATTCACTAGGTCCCCGTGTGGTTCTGGGATTTTTGCTCACCGTTCTTGTGATCATTTTGACCCCACGGGTGAGATCTTGCGTGGAGCCCCAGATCGAGGAAGATTATCAGTGGTCTTGTATGTCTTCCATTTCCTAATAATTGCTCCCACAGTTGATTTCTTCAAACCAAGCTGCTTACCTATTGCAGATTCAGTCTTCCCAACCTGGTGCAGGTCTACAATTTTGTTTCTGGTGTCCCTTGACAGCTCTTTGGTCTTGGCCATAGTGGAGTTTGGAGTGTGACTGTTTGAGGTTGTGGACAGGTGTCTTTTATACTGATAACAAGTTCAAACAGGTGCCATTAATACAGGTAACGAGTGGAGGACAGAGGAGCCTCTTAAAGAAGAAGTTACAGGTCTGTGAGAGCCAGAAATCTTGCTTGTTTGTATGTGACCAAATACTTATTTTCCACCATAATTTGCAAATAAATTCATTAAAAATCCTACAATGTGATTTTCTGGATTTTTTTCCCTCATTTTGTCTGTCATAGTTGAAGTGTACCTATGATGAAAATTACAGGCCTCTCTCATCTTTTTAAGTGAGAGAACTTGCACAATTGGTGGCTGACTAAATACTTTTTTTGCCCCACTGTATGAAACAAGGAATAAGTGACATAATAGAACAGCTAGAACTAACAAGGGATTCATAAAGTATCTCTGCGCCTGCTCTCAATTTCTCCATTGCAGTGTACAGCAAGTCCGATATGTCTCCCTACCCTCCGTCCAGCCTACTGTCCCAAGCCATGGTTGTCACTGACAGCAGCAGCCTTGGAACACTGACCAGTCTAAGCGCAGTCAGACAGGTACTGTGAAGCCAAATATTTTCCAATATGAAAGTGATGCCATTAATAATCGCTTACATATAGGCTAAGTTATAGGACACAGGTACAGAAAAGTCTAGACTCACAGGCTAATTATCAGAAATAGTATTAATGTAGATTGAATCTGAAAATGACTTTTGCATTGGTTAGATTCTGACCACAGACCCTGAGGAGGAAACAGAACAACCCATCCAGGATGACTCCCTACACCTGCAAGCCACTTCACCTGTGCCAGGTAAGAAACATATCACTCTGGTGTGGAATATTTCTGTGAAGATGCAGTTTCTGACACTACAGGAGAGATTCAAGACATTAAAAAAACTACTTAGCGTAACACATATTTCAAAGTAATTTAACATCACTTAGGGGTAAATATAACCCATGGTATTCTCTAGTTGGCAGTGAAAATAGGGCATTTTAAATGCAGGTTTGTAATTGGAATGTTAGCAGAGAAACTGGAAACGAATAACTTACTATCGCTTTTTTCTAGTTTCTTCTGGGAACTTAGAGCTGTATCCTCCATGAAACTCATCCACCTCACATCTTCGCCGGCAGACATCAACTCCTACATTCCTGAACATATGGTCTCTACTGCACAGTAGCAACAGAACGTAACTACTATGTAATGTGAAGGGTTGGGGGTAGAGGGGGTGAAACTACATGTTTTACAATAGGTAGAGAACTGTAATAAAGATGCAACACAAATTCACGAAATTTGATACAAAACTACCTCTGCAGTAACATTTTCCAGAGAAGCCATATTTCCCATTCTGCCAGATACATGCAGTACCAGTCAAAAGTGTGGACACACCTACTCATTCATAGGGTTTTCTTTATTTTCTACATTGTATAATAATAGTGAAGACATCAAAACTCTGAAATAACACATATGGAATCATGTAGTAACCAAAAAAGCGTTAAAAGGATTCTTCAAAGAAGCCACCCATTGCCTGAATGACAGCTTTGCACACTCTTGGCATTCTCTCAACGGCTTCACCTGGAATGCTTTTCCAACAATCTTGAAGGAGATCCCACATATGCTGAGCACTTTTTGACTGATTTTCCTTCACTCTGCGGTCCAACTCATCCCAAACCATCTCAATTGGGTTGAGGTCAGGTGATTGTGGAGGACAGGTCATCTGATGCAGCACTCCATCACTCTCCTTCTTGGTCAAATAGCCCTTACACAGCCTGGAGGTGGATTGGGTAATTTTCCTGTTGAAAAACAAATGATAGTCCCACTAAGCGCAAACCAGATGGATTGACGTATGACTGCAGAATGCTGTGGTAGCCATGCTGGTTAAGTGTGCCTTGAATTCCAAAGTCCTCATGAGACAGTTTCATCATAGCGCTTGATGGCTTTTGCGACTGCACTTGAGAAAAAAAAAATCCGCATTGACTGACCTTCATGTCTTAAAAGTAATGATGGACTGTAGATTCTCTTCGCTTATTTGAGCTCATCTTGCCATAATATGGATTTGTTATTTTACCAAATTAGACTATCTACTGTATACCAACCCTACCTTGTCACAACACAACTGATTGGCTCAAACGCATTAAGGAAGGAATTTCCACAAATGAACTTTTAACAAGTACTACCTCATGAAGCTGGTTGAGGGAATGCCAAGAGTGTGCAAAGCTGTCATCAAGGCAAAGGGTGGCTACTTTGAAGAATCTCAAGCATAAAATATATTTTGATTTGTTTAACACTTTTTTGGTTACTATATGATTCCATGTGTTATTTCATAGTTTTGATGTCTTCACTATTAATCTACAATGTAGAAAATAGTAAAAATAAAGAAAAACCCTGGAATGAGTAGGTGTGTCAAAACCTTTGAATGGTACTGTACATCAGGGAGACTCATTGCCAGTTACCAGTCTAGTCACTTGAAGAAGCTGCCTTACTATTAGACAGAACATTTGATTTGTGTACTTAGTACACAGGGTGTCAGTCCTATACTGCTGATCTGAGGTCAGAGATAAACCATGATAAACAGCCTCACCTGAATCAATGCAAACAAAGACTGCTGAGCCATTGATCCCGGTTTTACAATGAACACATACACTCACCGAACAGTTTATTAGGTACACCCATCCAGTGCTTAATTTGTAAATCTGCACCTGGGGGGCTCTGCAACCTAGCTCTAAGGTATCGGAATGCATAAAAAAAAGAAATCACCTTTATAATAAAGTATTGTAGGCATATCATTGCATTTGTGTATTGGCATAGAGCAGTAGAGGGACTGACAACAGTTGCACAGATGTGGAACATATTTAGTAGCCTAGGTTCCGGAAAGAAATGAGCCTTTTATAAACGCATTTCTTGCAATTCTGTCATTTTTTTACATGACTGGAGATTTTGGAAGAACATTTTTTAATACCGCACAAATGATCTAAATGACAGGCTACTTTGACACTGGCAAACTGAGATCAATGAAAATGACTGCATCAATAGCCTAGGCTTGTGGAGACATATTGTAGGCTACAATATGAGGAAATTATAGTCCACTGACTCACCATGCACAGCTCACTCGCTGGTGACAGCCGGTGTTCGTGCAAAAAGCCTCTCTCTCTCGTTTTACTTTGTAAAATACCTACACAAACACACCTAGGCTATTTTACTTTGCAAAACAATATTTTGGTAGCCTACAGCAGACAGATTAGTCTTCTATTTTCAGCAGGAGCCATTTTCTTTCCAACCTGTGTTTTCCTGCGATTGTATTTGAAATATTGCGAAAGGCCTGTTTTGTCTGCATGCTGTTCACTGAAAGATTTGCCACGCATTCCCGACTGTAGGCTATGCCTTGTTATTGGGCAACACACAATCCGCAGCTTGGTTATTTTTTTAAAGAAGCTATTGATCCTCTGTGGCTAAATTATACATTGCGTGCACAATTATTAGGAAAATTGTTAAACAATAAATTAATCCTGAGGAATACAAACACAATGCTCTCAGTCAATCCAAAATGTTATTGAACCTCAAACCTGAATGTTTAACAAAGGAAAAGTGAGTTGTCTTTCTAAGGGGGAATATATAAGTGTGCAGAATTATTAGGCAACTAAATTACAAAAATAATTTCTCCCAACTCACTTGTTAATTTTAAATTTTTTAGAGTAAGTGTAACAAATAAGTAACACAAAATGACAATTTAAATAACAGTTTTGGCCTTTCAAAAATATTCAGTGACCAATATAGCCACCCTTCTTTTCAATAACTGCCATGAGCCTTCCATCCATGGAGTCTGTCAGTTTCTTGATCTGTTCACGATCAACTTTTTGCTGAAGCAGCAACCACAGCCTCCCAAATGTTGTTCAAAGAGCTGTATTGTCTTCCCTCACTGTAAATCTCACATTTGAGAAGGGCCCACAAGTTCTCAATAGGATTTAAGTCAGGTAAGGAAGGAGGCCAGGTCATTTCTCAGGTATCTTTGAGGCTCTTGCCAAGCAGTGGAGTACTTTGATGCATGTGTTGGAGCAGTGTCCTGCATAAAGATCATGGCCTTCTTGAATGCTGAGGACTTCCTGTACCACTGCTTGAAGAAAGTATCTTCCAGAAACCGGCAGTAGGTTTGGGAGTTGAGTTTCAGTCCATATTCAACCCAAAAAGATTCAACTACCTCATCCTTAATGAAAGCAGCCTATACCAGTACCCCTCCTCTACCTTGCTGACTCGAAGTGGGGCCCTGTGTCCATTACTGATCCAGCCACAGGCCCATCCATCAAGTCACTCTCATTTCATCTGTCCATAAAACCTTTGGGCAAAGAAATACCTGAAGACAGATTTGTCAATCTTGACGCTTCAACTTGTGAATATTATTCAGTGGTGGTCATGTTTCAGCCTTCTTGACCTTGGCCATGTCTCTGAGCACTTGACACCTTGTACTTCTGGACATTCCAGGTAGGTTGCAGTTCTGGAATATGGTGGCACTGGAGGATAATGGGTTCCTGGTAGCTTGACGTTTAATTCCTCAAGTCTTTTGCAGTTAATTTGCGCCTTTTCTTCTCCATGCATTTTTTTGCGCCCCAGTTGACTATTCGTAAACAAAACATTTGATTTTCCGGTGGTCACGCCTCAATAGCTATTTCAAGAGTGTTGCTTCCATCTCAAAGGTATTTTACAATTGTTGACTTCTCAGTGTCAGTTAAATCTCTTTTTTGGCCCCCTTAACCTGTGGTAATGAAGCTGTAATGAAGCTGCCCTCATTACACAAATACATCACCTGAAAATGATTAAATCCAATAAGCAAGTTTTTATTCACGCCCATCTAGTGCCGGGTCGGACCCCCTTTGCCTCCAGGACAGCCTGAATTTTTCGGGCATGAATTCTATTAGGTGCCGGAATATTTGGTTGCTCAATTGGTATCAAGAGACCTAACATGTGCCAGGAAAACATTCCCAACACCAGCACACCACCGCCACCAGCCTGTACCGTTGACACCAGGCATGATGGGTCCATGGATTCATGCTGCTTACACCAAATCCTGACTGCCATCAGCATAACACAACAGCATTTGTCGGAAATCGCATCCCCACTGGAGCCGCTTCTTCTTGTTTTTAGCTGATAGAAAAGGAACCCCTTGTGGTCGTCTGCTGCAATAGCCCATTCGTGGCAGGGATCGACGAGTTGTGCGTTCTGAGATTCCCTTCTGCTCCGTTTGTGGCCCGCCTGTTAGCTTGCATGATTCTTGCCATTTTCCTTCGACTTCTCTCATCAACAAGCTGTTTTCTCCCACAGGACTGCCACTGACAGGATGTTTTTGTTTGTTGCACATTCTCTGTAAACCCTAGACACTGTCGTCCGTCAAAAGCCCAGGAGGGTGGCTATTTCTGAGATACTGGATCCGGTGGACCTGGCACAGATGATCATACCACGCTCAAAGTCACATAGGTCACTCGTTTTGCCCATTATAACATTCAATCGAACAGTAACTGAATGCCTCGATGCCGTCTTATATACCAAGCCACAGCCAAGTGACTCACTGTCACTGGGTGGTGTACCGACTAAACTGGCCAGTGTATGTACGTTATCAATAGAAAAGTGTTAATAAAATGTACATAAATGTACATGTAACTCGAATTCAGTGTAAACTACTTCCTTTACAAAAAAAAGGCATAGCACAAATTGTGTTTTGGGTAGAGAAAAAGATCATCAAATATCTGGTGAAAGACTTATTTCACATTCCTGAAAGATCACATTGTTATTTTCTGGAATGCAATCTACAAAGTAGTACAAAATTGCTGTGATATGACAGTGTATGACCTGACCATGTTATAATCAGTGATACGATTCCCAAGTACAACAGGTCTCACAAGTACGGAACAAACAGCCAACATCCCAAATCACAGCACACAAGTCTCTCAGTGCTTTTATACTTCATCTTCCACCCTTTCATTGGGGCATTTTTTCTTATTTTTCTTCTTCTTCTTCAGGAGTAGAATGTCCACTTCTGGCCTCTTCTGCTCCTCATCGGTTTTAGCATTAGGTGAGGATTCTCCACAGTTCTCTACCTCTCCACACGCCCCCTGGAGAGCTTTCCTTTTCTTATTTTTCTTTGGGACAGGGCTGTTATTATGGTCCTCTCTTTCTGCCTCCTCTCCATTGTTGTTGTTGTTGTTGTTCTTCTTCTTCTTCTTCATTTTCTCTGAGCTGGGGGACTCCGGCAGGGAATGTGTAACCGCGCTGGGGAGAGCTGATGATAGGAGGTCTGTGACTGACACTGCCGCCTCTCTCAATCTCATCTCCATCTCACTGTCACTCTCACTAGAAGAACATTGCAGAAACAAACATTTAGTACAGTACGCAATGCTACTGTATAAGGATTCCTCCCAACGTAGAAATGAAGGTGACATCAAACCACCTCACAAATTCCAATGGTTAAAAGGCCAGGCCTACATAGAACAAGCATCACCTTGAGCTGGGGATGGGCCGGCGCCTTACAGGAGGAGGAGGGGGATCAATGGTAAACTCTCCTGGGACAGATGTGGTGAACAGCCGGAAACCTTCAAAACCAAGAAATAAGATCAAGACCACATCCAGCATCTACATCACATCTGACAACACATCACACATTTTGGAACTACTGTATCAGTTTCAATGCAAACCAATTTATGGATAAACCCTCACCTTCATCTTCACATTTGGTTGCCTCTGTGCAGGGTCTTGATGTTTCTGCAGATATCACTGAAATACAACTGAACATCAAATTTCATAGTTAGATGAAAGTAGGGGACTGAAAAGTAGACAGGTGATGGTAACAGCAAAGGCTATAACAGTTTGATGTAGCTAGCTAAAATAGTAAAACTGATGTTTATTAACATTTTCCCATGAAAAATAAGAAATATCTGTCAGGTCCAGGAATGGCTGAAGAATTGCAACAATTACCTAGAACTAACGCTGCAGATAGCAATACTGGGTGATTTGAAAAGTCATAGTCAATCGATCAATAATATAATTACTTTAGAAAAATGTATCTTTAATTTACAATCTGTAGAAACGATGAGAATAGAAAGGTTCAGTACTTTTGTGAAGCATCACAGCACAGTTGAAAAATATATAAATCCAAAATGGATAGTGTTAAGGGATAGATAGGAGGGGTTGAATGGAGCTGAAGGGTGGGACTAATAACAACAAGATAACTAAAACACAAGTGTATATATTTACCCCCCAAAAATATGGGGGATTGGAAATGGTACAGACGATTACATTGATGGAAGCAACAATCTATCCGCAATATTAAAGCTGATCCACCCCCTAAATTAAGTGTGTGTGTGTGTGTGTATATATATATATATATATAAAAATATAAAATAAATACCTGTCAAGCATAGCCCCCAATTTCTTTGCAACGTGCGCACGGAACTCCGGGGTCGTCTGCAACTCATTCCCATCATGTTCATGTTTAGATACAGCCACACTGTTGACCATGGTATACCATAAAACCGTATAAGTGTAGCTGGCAAAGCTAAGCTTTATACAAAACGTCTATTCATGATGAGTCAAAAATACAGAGCGGATAGCAGGATTTCAGAGTAAATTAAAACTTACCGACGGGATTGCTTGACATTTCTTACCCCATCTAAAACAACAGTAATTACTGTTAGGACTTGCCGTTTTGGGGTAAGATATATTTGCTCGTTGGCTCAAGATTTCACACACTTAGCTAGCCATCTCCCACTCCACATCTTGTTATGACTAACTGTTAGCGTTAGCTAACTACACCCTGGGTCTTAGCTAAAGCAAAGGTAAACTAAAGTTTGGCTGAATTTACCTGCCGGGTTGGCATTGTGTGTACCATTAGTTCCATATGTGCCAAAACTCCAAGCTGCTTCCTTAAAATGTTCTAGATTTTCATCTTCACTGCTTGAGTCTTCGGCCATCGTCCCAACAGGCGCTGACATGTTGGATCGAACACGTGTGGCTACAAAGCAATGCATTATGGGTAATTACTTCAGGGCAAACGGTTGTCACTAGGTACCCCAGCCACAAAGTTCAAATTGGCTAGGTATCGTAAACATTTATGAAAACACATATTAGCTTTTTGGTCTTAATTTAAGGTTAGGCATAATGTTTGCAGCGTGGTTAATGTTTGGTTTAAATCTTATTTTAAGATGATAAATTGTAGAAATGGGCGTGGTATAGCCATAATTATGACTGTGGTAACGAGTGGCGACAAGGGCAAACCAGCACGCTACAATGGTTAGTTTGACGAGTGAAGACATTTTTCTTCAATTGCTTTTGTTTATTTCCCCCTCGTTCTGCAGAATATAAAAGGCATTGTTAGGTGGACTTCTAGTTCTTACCAGATCCTCACCAAGTACACAGCAAAAGATGTAGACAATAGTATTTGTCAGAGTCTATGGTTCCTGAAATGTAACATTCAAACGACACCACACTTTGCAGTCACTGTGAGATTTGTCTGTCATAAAACACATTCATCGATAGGCAAAAGTACAATATGTTCAATAAAAATCAATGGAGTTTCAGTTTATTCAGTATGTGGGTCCAACTAAATAAGAGTGAAAAATTACATCAGTAGCGACCATGTAAAAGCCATAATTAGTGTTAATTTCAAATCAAACTTTGTCACATGCGCTGAATACAACAAGTGTAGACCTTACCGTGAAGTGCTTACTTACAAGCCCTTAACCAACAATGCAGTTCAACAAGAGTTAAGAAAATATTTACCAAATAAAAGAAAGTAAAAAATAAACAGAACACAATAACGAGGCGATATACAGGTGGTACCGGTACCGAGTCAGTGTGCAGGTTAGAGGTAATTTGTACATGTAGGTGGGGGTGAAGTGACTTTGCATAGATAATAAACAGCGAGTAGCAGCAGTGTATGTCAATGTAATAGTCCAGTGGCCATCTGATTAATTGTTCAGCAGTCTTACGGCTTGGTGGTAGAAGCTGTTAAGGAGCCTTTTGATCCCAGACTTGGCGCTCCGGTACCGCTTGCCGTGCGGTAGCAAAGAAAACAGTCCATGACTTGGGTGACTAGAGAGTCTGACAATTTTATGGGCTTTCCTCTGACACTGCCTATTATATAGGTCCTGGATTGCAGGAAGCTTGGCCCCAGTGATGTACTGGGCCGTATACACTACCCTCTGTAGCGCCTTACGATCAGATGCCGAGACGTTGCCATACCAGGCGGTGATGTACCGGTCAGGATGCTCTCAATGGTGCAGCTGTAGAACTTTTTGAGCATCTGGGGACCCATGCCAAATCTTTTCAGTCTCCTGAGGGGGGAAAAGGTTTTGTCGTGCCCTCTTCACGACTGTCTTGGTGTGTTTGGACCATGATAGTGTGTTGGTGATGTGGACACCAAGGAACTTCAAACTCTTGACCTGCTCCACTACAGCCCCGTTGATGTTAATGGGGGCCTGTTCGGCCCGCCTTTTCCTGTAGTCCACGATCAGCTCCTTTGTCTTGCTCACATTAAGGGATAGGTTGTTGTCCTGGCACCACACTGCCAGTTCCCTGTCCTCCCTATAGGCTGTCTCATCGTTGTCGGTGATCAGGCCTACCACTGTTGTGTCATCAGCAAACTTAATGATGGTGTTGGAGTCGAGCTTGGCCATGCAGTCGTGGGTGAACAGGGAGTACAGGAGGGGACTAAGTACACACCCCTGAGGGGCCCCAGTGTTGAGGATCAGTGTGGCAGATGTGTTGTTGCCTACCTTTACCACCTGGGGGCGGCCTGTCAGGAAGTCCAGGATCCAGTTGCAGAGGGAGGTGCTTAGTCCCAGGGTCCTTAGCTTAGTGATGAGCTTCGTGGGCACTATGGTGTTGAACGCTGAGCTGTAGTCAATGAACAGCACTCTCACATAGGTGTTCCTTTTGTCCAGGTCGGAAAGGGCAGTGTGGAGTGCAATAGAGATTGCATCATCTGTGGATCTGTTGGGGCGGTATGCAAATTGGAGTGGGTCTAGGGTATCCGGGGAGGATGCTGTTGATGTGAGCCATGACCAGCCTTTCAGCCTTTCAAAGCACTTTATGGCTACCGACGTGAGTGCTACGGGGCGGTAATCATTTAGGCAGGTTACCTTCGCTTCCTTGGTTACAGGGACTATGGTGGTCTGATTGAAACATGTAAGTATTAGACTCAGTCAGGGAGAGATTTAAAATGTCAGTGAAGATACTTGCCAGTTGGTCCGTCCGGATTAGTGTCCCGCTCCTTGAAACCGGCAGCTCTAGCCTTTAGCTCGATACGGATGTTTCCTGTAATCCATGGCTTCTGGTTGGGATATGTACATACAGTCACTGTGGGGATGACGTCGTCGATGCACTTATTGATGAAGCCGATGACTGAGGTGGAAAACTCCTCAATGCCATTGGATGAATCCCGGGAACATATTCCAGTCTGTGCTAGCAAAACAGTCTTGTAGCATAGCATCCGCGTCATCTGACCACTTCCGTATTGAGCGAGGGCGGGGGAGGGCGGGGGAGATTTGTATGTGTGTGGGGTAAAGGTGGTCTAGAGTTTTTTTTTCCCTCTGGTTGCATATGTGACATGCTGGTAAAATTTTGGTAAAACTGATTTAAGTTTGCCTGCATTAGTCCCCTGCCACTAGGAGCACCACTTCTGGGTGAGCATGTTCTTGTTTGCTTATGGTGGTATACAGCTCATTGAGTGCGGTCTTAGTGCCAGCATCGGTCTATGGTGGTAAATAGACGGCTACGTATAATAGATGAGAAATCTCTTGGCAGATATTGTGGTCAACAGCTTATCATACGGTACTCTACCTCAGGCGAGCAATACGTAGAGACTTCTTTAATATTAGACATTGTGCACCAGCTGTTATTGACAGAAAGACACACACCCCTACCCCTTGTCTTACCAGACGTAGCATCTCTGTTCTGCCGGTGTTTTGAAAATCCCCCAGCTCTATATTTTCTGTTTTGTCGTTCAGCCGCGACTCAGTGAAACATAAAATATTACAGTTCTTAATGTCTCGTTGGTAGGATAATCGTAAGTCATTGCATGTTAGCAAGTAGAATTGATGACAGTATGAGTTTACTCACTCGCCTACAGATTCTCAAAAGGCAGCCCAATCTGCGTCCTCTTTTCCTCTGTCTTTTCTTCACGCAAATGACGGGGATCTGGGCCTGTTCCCGGACTCGTTAAAGGAAAAAGCTTCTTCCAGTTTGTGGTAAGTGATCCCAGTTCTGATGTCCTGAAGTTTTTTTCGGCCATAAGAGACAGTAGCAGCAACATTATGTACCAAATCATTTTTAACTTCAGTTAAACTTCAGTTTTTTTTTTTAAATATGCACAATTGGGCATGTAAAACATCAGCTATTCTCTTCAGGGCCATGTTAACAATTTGAGGGCGCTATTAGAAATACAGCATTTAAAATGGTGGATGCCATCACAATTTTCCATCAGTAACTGTAAAAAAAATGATGTTTTATACACATCACAAGTCTAGAAAGTGATTAACATCACACCTTCCACTGAGCATTGACCTGTAGTTATCATTTCATAGCTGACTGAGTTAAGGAATTAATTCACAAAATTTCTTTCAGCCTGCTTTTGACTACTGTTGATGAGTGTGTTGTTGGAGAGATGTGTAGCAGAGCACAGCTGATCGACAGCTGGACTTGACAGGGATTTCTCTCACACACAAATCCTTGAGTTTAACAGTCTGAATACAAGGCCCATGGGGAGGTTTAATTTAGTGTTGGGAGGCTCAGTATCACCCCAACAATCACAAACACCCTACAAGTACATTTACAGCACGGTCACAAATGCTAACAACTTAAAAGGCCAGGGGTGCTGTCTGTGACTTACTACCAATGGCAGGTAATACAAAAATGTCTCAGTCAACAGGGATTATTGGTTGTATATATAGCTAGAGATGACATGGGACACCCAATATGAATAATACAGCTTCTATCAAGGCAACATTTCTGAGTAATGGAGCATTTGTTAGTCTCAAAGCTGAATATTTAGCCCACTATCTGAGGAGGGAAGACACAGCAAAGGATAATGATTGTTACTAGAGCACAATGAGTAGCGAAAATGTATTTACTTGTTCAATCAAATTAGGTGGTATCAAACAGTTGTAATTGGCTTTCCATCTGTCAACTATTGTTGTATAGACAAAATAACACAAAACATGCTCAACTTCAACAAGTGTTCATCTTACAGGCTAAAAATGTCCAGTATTCAACATTCAGTTTGGGATCATGTGAAGTTCCAGATTCCCTCTGTAGAGCCATTTGGTAACAGAGTGGCCTTTCACCAGGTAGATGGCAACCCTGAAAAAATTGACAACTTGAGAAATTGAAACTAATATTATTCAATTTGAATGAGTGTCTTAGATCATTAGACTGATAAGAGTTACACAAACCCACAAGACATGCCTAAATGTATTCCAACAAAAACAAGAATATTGCAACAAATACTGAACTAACTCAAGGCAGATAAAAATAATATGTATTAAAAGTAATCATTTAAACGTGAAAACATTAGAAAATATTAAAAGAAAAACATGTTCAACATTACAAAAGAGTGATTGACAAGAGTTTCCTATGAGTCCCAGCAACAGAGGGGTACGAGGTATCAAATAAACAATAGACTTGTTTTGAAGGCATATATGGTCCTGTTTTCCAAAACCTGGGTCTGGTAAAGTTTGTTGGAATGTCTGAAGTGGAGGAAGTACACTCCTGTTCCCAAAAGGGCTATATGGTGGTTTTGTTCTGGGGCAATGTGACCGCTGCGTTGCATCGCTAATATTCAGGCACTACTCGCCCCCATCGTAGGCGTAGTCTGCCTTATTGTGCATGATCAGTTTGTTGTCCACAAAGTAGAAGCTGTCTGACCTGGTCTCATACGGGTGCTCCACCATTAGGCAAACTTCAAAAGAGGGAAAAAAAAATTCAGTTTAGAAATAACTTCATAAGGAACAGCAGAATGCACATTAGCCTGGCTTACAGTAAATTACTCCAGGAGGGGATCCATGTGACTCTCTAGTACCACATTACTTATCTCACAATTTGAGTGGCCCGACTGGCTCTGTAAGGATGTGTATACTATACAGACTTGGCTAGCTATGTTGTGGCCAGTCTGAACTTTAGCTTGTAGGACACAGGCTAAAACAAAGATGATAGACAAAGTGAGAGGGGGCATTGCTGGTGTGCTCCTACTACTAGTAGACTTACTGAGGTCCTCAGGGAGCTGGGGAAACTCATAGATATGTTCGCAAGTGTTGCAGCTGTTTGGGATGCAGAATCCAAAGTCAAAGTCAAAGTTCTTGAGAACTTTATCCTGGAAATAATGCCTCTCTATCATGCGAAAGCTGTTAACAGGCCGGTCCCCCACGGTGAACTCGACACTGAAAGCGGGGAAGAAGGAGAGGCACTTGAGATACTAGTAGGGACATGCTGAACATAACTGTAACTGTATGAAATGGCTTAAGCTATTATAATTTAAGATTTATTTATTGACCATCTATATTTCTAAAAGTCAAAAAGAAGGATGATTATTTAAATTGTATTGTTCCCAGCCATGTGATACAACTTTAGGAGAAAAGCATTAAGTGTGGTGTCAGGGCTCTGCCAAATCCTCTCTGTCACCACAGTTTGATTGGTTGCCAGAGCTGCAAAGCCACACCAGCAAACGAAATTGAGCATGAAACTGAGATCATGATTCGTCTGCATAAGTAACTACTGAGTTATAAGCAATGGACCTGAACTGAATTTGAGGGTGCTAACAGCATACTAGAGCTTGAGGTAAGCCTGCCATATTGGAAAGCAGAAAGCACATATATTATGGAACATTTAAGCATAACCACAGTATGTGGTTTTTCAACTACGAGTTATATGATTTCTAATAATGATAATGCATGTGGTGTTTCCTGTTTAATCCACTGATTTACGTTGCACCAACAGTCCGCAGTCTGAGGAAGGCCGGCGTAAACTGATACCGCACAAAGCGTCCAGCACTGGTGTCTACGTCTCCATTCTCTTCTTCCTCATCTTCAGGGTCTGATAGAGAACATGAATTAAAATGTAATTGACATCCAAATAAGTGTCAACATGTAATCTCTGATTTCAACCTAAAATTTTATCTACAACATTTGTGTAAGGACTACATCAATTATCATAGAGGGAATAACTTGGCTTGTGTTAGGCTTTACTTGAAATAATAGACAGATTAATTTGGTCTGGGCCCTTTAAGTGGATTTAGCGATACTACATCGTCATACACAGCGGGGCAACTTCCTTCTTACTAAACTAATGCTAAAATCTGCCAAGACTATGGGCTTTCTCATTTATACCTTCTAATGAGGCAAGTCCTCATTGGAAAGAGAAAATATAGTGGCAGGCTTGGCAGATTTGAGCATTAGTTTTGGACCCCAACCTAGTGGTTAGAGCGTTGGACTAGTAACCGAAAGGTTACAAGATCGAATTCCTGACTTGATTTCTATAAGTAGGAATACGCTCCAATGTGTATAATGATGTCATATTGCTGAGTTTACCTTTAAAATGTGGCCTATGCAAGCTATTTTATTTATGGTGTGCCAAAGTGTGGTGGAAAAGTTGAAACTTCATGCTGGCTAAGACATATGAGTTTACCACAGTTGTGAGGTTTAGCAATCTCAAAGAGCACTGTCCCAGTCTCCAGATCTCTAATCTTGAAACGTGTGAAGTCAATATTGTAGACATTGTCCTCAGGTTTACATAGATAATCTGGAAGGAAAATCGTAGTTAGAAGCACATACAGACAGGGAATCTGGTGTGTTGACGGATTATTTGTTTGGTTACCTCAAACCATTGGTGCAAATGTAGCTTGCTAGTTCACTAACAAAGGGAACGTTAGCTAGAATACATTAACTTGAATCTTATCCAAATCCCATCAACTCCAAGCAATCAGCTCCGGCATACATACCCCGTGTAACAGCACGCAGACCAAGGACTTCGTCCGGTGTGATGGGTCTTCCTAGCGCCCTTAGCTCTTCTTCTGTAATAACAGGCCGCTGTTTATCGGTTTGATTTCGTCGCGATTTGAGTCTCTTCAGTACACCTCCACCGGACTTTCGCTCCCTGGAATTTGCAGTAAGGCCGATATCGGTGTCCGGTCCTTTGACTGTGGCTACAGTCTTGTTAGAGCCGCTCATATCTTGGTTGTTTTGAGTTTGTTAAGGCGACTGTGTCAATGGCTGTCTGCAACTTTTACTAAATTCAAGATGGCGAAGCGTCTCTACGGAGAACATATGCTGAGAATAGTCGATTGTAATTGGCTTAAAACGCTAGGTGGTTACCATAGTTACCAGTAGGGCGGACTGTTTAGAAACGTAGCGAGTAAATGGAATTCCAATTATAGAACACCTGCGGCCACGTTCAGTTGCAGATAGAAATGCCACGAATCGAGCCAACATGATTCCATGATCTACATGTCAGAGACACGTTTATTCTACATATCATATTTCTATCTTAACGTTCCGAAACGTTGTGTCCTGCTGAAGGCGCAGCTGAGTATGGACCAACTTCATTAGTATATTGAGAAATTTGACCATACCTATGTAATTTGCCCATGCACTGCATTTATATAAAATGTAACTACGTCTTCTTACATCTCTCATCTGCATTACTGTCATTTTTCTCTACATGTCTCCGCAATATAAATATAATCTCATTCTACGTCTAGGGTCTCCCCATTACTTATGATGACTACAAAGAGCACTGTTACATGAGTACTACAATAACCCTAAGGATAGTAAAACATTAGATAAATCATATGGAAAACATTTGCCAGAAAACCAGTTAGATAAAATAGCACATTTATTAAAAAAAGAGACAGCATTTATCAGAAGTTCCCACTTAGTATATGTTATTTGTAGAGCCACAACTGAGTATGGATGGGGTATCTCAAATTACTCCATCAGTCCACCTGCTGCACAAAGCCCTCATGGGGTGGGAGAAATCAATAAGTATAGTAGTATTCCTTATTGACATTGATCGCTCACACATTCACACAAATTAATTCATACTCTCATTCTGTGATTCATAAGACTGTGTGTGGACTGCACAAGAGTGTATGGTTGTTCTGTCTGTACCTCAGTAGAGCTAATGGGAGAGAGTGGTGTAGCAAGTATTTGGTTCTCATCTTAGTTGAGCTCAAGTAAGGTTTGGATTTTTGCACACTAGGACTTGTGGGCAAAAAAATAAATAATGAAACATCCAATCAAAAGCACACAAAAAAAAGGAACCTCAAAGCTGACAATGATAATGCACAAATGTATTCAAATTCAAGGCAACAGGGACTCAATTAAAATACAATTTACACACAACAAATGACAAATGCTTTGAAAATAAACCAAGTAGTCACACCACTAAAACATCCAGGTAAAAAGTAAAACAAAACAGATCCTGAGAAAAAATTAAAAGCTACAAATCCTTTAGTCATTAAGCAAATATCTCAGATTAAACCCCACTTTCTTAAATTATACAATACATGTAAAAAATTCCATGCTTCACCAATCTCATCTCTTCCCGACAGTCAGTATGTCAGTCAAGACCTTTTCTTATCTACAGCGCCACCATTGTAAGTTATCCCCAGCAGAAATGCAAGTCTTCAAAATGAACCATTAAAAAAACACCTCAATAATAACAATATTTAGATTAGAAAATAACCGCTGTCACACTACAATAAGTGTGATATTGTACCTTACAGTATATACACACGCAACTGTGTAGCGATTTCAACTAGCCAACAAAAGATTATAACTTTGGTACTGAATTAAATCAACTTTTTCAAATAAGTAACAAAAGGTGCTTCTCTCTTATTAGATACGGATTGTTTCTTTTTTAAATGTATTTTTATACAAAACACAAGCCAAACAACTATCAGCTGACCAAGTATTGTAACCTCTCCCTTGCTGTTTTTTTCCAGGAGCATGGAACATGGAGGTGGAAACCTCGAGTGAGAGAGAATTTAAAAGACCCGGATCATCTATTTGTCAAGTATTCAGCAAGTAGAAAACCAATGACAAGTGTGGAGAGCCAAGTGTAAAATAGGCTTGGTAAAAGATTTGTCCCTCATGGAAAGAGCTATGTTCCTGATACAGAGGCAGTTAGACACACAAAAACAATGCAAACATGCAGCTACTGACTTCCAGGCTAACTGTATTGAAGGATATATGGATATGTCCGTGGGACACCTTAGAGATTAGTAATAACAAAATGCTGCGGTCCACTTTAAGGCAAAACATTTTTAAAAACAGCTTTGGAAAGGAGTCGAAGGGATCAGACAAAAAATAAAACTGGCCTAAACTTAAAAAATATTATTATTTCATGGAGAGATGGGAAAGAGGGAAAATATTCCCAATAGTGAAACATGTACACACATCTATAGCTACTGACATGTGCACAGTAAATATAGATCATAATTAAGACTGGTGCAGGCACACTGTTTTTACATCATGTTGATTTGACTGATTGCACACTTTTCAAACTAATTTGGGGAGCTGGCTTTTAGAAAACACTTTTCTCTGGGAAAATCTTAATTTAATGCAATACAATAATTGTTAAGAAGGCTGCTCTTAAGCTTTCTACTCAAAGCCAGTTTCAATTTAGGCTACTAATGACAATCTTGTTTGGCCTTAGCAAAATATGTGTAACATAACTAGTTCTTTCTAACTCCCCTCACTTTCTAATCTTCTAGGTAGCTGTATGGATAGCTGACACACACACACACACTTGTAAGTCCTTAGTTTATATTCCAATATACTAAAAGAATCTAGCAGTCTTTCATGAGGATTTTACATAAATAGTAAATAAATACACAAAAAAAATGCTTAGGCGCTTCTGGTTATTATTCATTCTAATGACACATTGTATTGGGATAACTTCTGATGTTTACGTTATATCTTGACCTAATACTTAATCATCACTCCAGCACCAACATTGTGAGTTAAAAAACAAAATTATATCAATCACAGTGTTATGAACAGAGGATTACTGGGAGTTTTATAAACAAAAATCTACAACACAAAACACTTTGGTGAATCAAAAGAAGGCATGCACAGTCATGAGTGGAAAAGGCAGTGACCATGACAAAGGACTACACTACATGCATCTCTGTGACAATTCAGACATGTTCCTGATCTGGGACCTGTTCCACTCGCTTGAGAATTTGTTAAATTAACAGGTCCCTCAGTGTTGGCAAAGTTACTATTTCACATAACCTTTCAGAGGTGGCCTTTCACCAGATGCAAACCAAGCCATGCACCGTTAAGTGGAAAACACAAGTTAGACTGTTTCATCAATGTGATTGAATACCATGTAAACTCTCAAAGGATTCAAACACTCCAGGGCTCGAACATTAAGGCTTGTCCTCTTGCCCGGGACAAGTAAAGAAAAAAAGGCAGACAAGAAGAATATAGATTTGAGTTGCCCGAATGAACAAGTAAATATATATATATATATATTTTAATCACAATATCAAACAATTACTCAGATCAGAATTAAATCAGAGGGGCCAACATTGGAACAATATTTAAATCTATTTTTCATGTTCATAAATAAAAAGCCTACATGTCAAAGTCTAGGTGATTTGCATATTGGTTGCAGCCTCATGTCCAAACCGATGCTGACATGAGGGAGGCTCCGTAAAATGTAGCCAAACTTTAATGAAACTTAATTACATAAATATAGGCAAACGCCAAATATAATTTTGGATAATTAACATTAACGTTTAAAGGCTTGAGGCACTGTTTGTTCAGATCAAATGGTCACAAGACCAGTGAAGGACAGTGCCTGTTGCGCACCACACATCACCCACCTTGAATCTAAGCAGAGGTGGTCACCATTTTAACTATTTGACCATAAAACGTCCAGGTTTTAAACAAGTTTATGTAATTTTATGAAGCATGGCTTACCTTCTTTAAAAGTAGCCTAGCAAAAATACAACCATAGAAATGTTGAAGTAATTATTTTATAAACACCTAGCCAAATGTTCTATTGGTTTTCACATTTTTATTATATTGTCCAGCAGCCAAGGCATAATCCTAGTCATATAAGTAACCCATGCTAGTTGATGCATCTTTAGATCTCCCCTCTTTCTTAATTTCTAACAGATATTCTTTATCTCTGTCACATGAAACCACTCTAGTGTGCAGTGCACTTTTGGCAAGTGTTTTCCGCTAACTGCAGTTTGGAACCTTCCCGCATAGCCTACAGCCATGTGCGCATTGTTGAGCTTATAATATGAAGAAATAATACTTAAAATCAGCCTCATTGCTTTTTTTTCTTTGTTTTGAACCGTAGACATGTATCATCCCAGGGACAACAGGACGCCCTTAATTTCAAGCACTGGAAGACAAGTGGCTAAAACAGTTAATGTCAAGCCCTGCACTCTTACCCTGCAATTTCAGATAACTCTATAGTCTAGCTGTCTCAAAAGGTACCTGCTAGTACAGATAGTTATGCATGCCAGCACCACAAGTGGACTTCTTACCTGTGACCACATTTGAGGAAACTTGCATTGTTATATGAAACAGCATGGTATAGTCCCATGAAGGTACACATGCATTTTTAAACACATTATGCAACATAATTGTGAAACCCACCTTAGATGTGAAAACACAACCAGCCTTCTTTTGAAACAGCACATGACACATCAATTCTCCGCTATAGAATAGGCTGAAACAGTACAGACTTCTTGAAATTATTAGTATGTTGTTTCTCAACAAATTATGGCACAGCTTATGTATCAAAAGCTAAATTTTTTTTTAGCTTTACAACACTAGCAAGTTTGGAGATAATCAAGCACAAAAATAAAGTAAAAAAAGAGCAAGCAAAAACATTCAAAAGCCTAATTGGCAACCGTCTCCCACCGCCCCCTCCAATCTCCACACATTCCCTAAAACAAAATATCTTCAATTTCCAAATTTGTAAGAATAAGTACATTTTCTGGATATTACCTTCTGTATCATCTCTGACTAAATACTGGGCCTGACTTTTGTTGATCACCATAGCAGCCTATCTGCATTCACTTCAAGCCACACCTCATCCAAAGCCATACTAGTCTATAAAGAGGGACAGCCAATCACCATTTCAGCACCCCTCAGTATAGTCCCAGCCTCTTCCTGCAAGACAAGACAAACCTGGTTTGAAAGTGGTCAATCCTGTCTCATGCGAGATCATGTCTTTGCGATGTGGTAATGTGCAACATGGTGGAAATGTGTAATATGTACAACACACACAAACTCACTCTCTCCATTCCTTTTTCTCTGTGTGACCTTAAAGTCAGTGAGGAAGGCATTTTATTCTGTCACCTGCCCTGCATTCCAAATTTGTTGTCTCTTTTTTGTCCACTGTTATAACCATTGGCTCTCGTGCTCACTCCTGTCTATTTGCCTTGACTTTCCTTGTGTCTCTGGTGTCACTTTGACCCCCCCCACTCCCTCCCTCTTCAGTCTCTTGTCCATCATGTCCCGTTTCCCCTCTATTTTACATTCTCACAGCCGACAGAGGCAGAAGAGTGTAGGGATGAAAACCCCGAATGCCACCAGGATAGGGAACATGAGGCTGCTATTGTCAGCCGCATACGGGTTTGGTGTTCTGGGGCCTGACTGGACCCTGTACTTTGGAGCGGTCGAGGTACTCTTCTTACCACCCTCCTCTCCTGTCTCAGTCTCCTCTTCCTCCTCCTCCTCAAGTTCTTCACGTTTCTCCAGTCCAGGATGAGGCTGGAGTTTTGGTACATCTGAGATGCAGAAAATATAGAGATGGGAGAGATCATGGGTTTAAAGATAGGGTTGAGTGAAATTAATTTAATGCAGAACTTAGAGGTAAGACATTGAGAGGGTGTGATGTCTTTAGACTGGATTGTGCATACTATTAAATTGTTTGAGCAGCCAATGAATAATTTTATTGAAAATGAATGTGAGATAAAGGGAGCAATAATTTTGTAATATAACATTTCATTAGAATTTTTTTTATAATTTCAGAATTATTTAGACATCTTAGAAAATTTAATTTTTCACTGGCACTGCTGAATATTCTCCTGTTAATAGACAGATGAGGCTCACCATCTAATGTCCCCTTCATCACGTACAGAGCACAGACCTTGGGGTTGTCGTAATAACCCTGAGAAAAAAACAGGGCAGGTTATCAGTTCACAGCAGAGATAAAGCCATGTGTCAAATGAACATCCAGAGAAACACTGTCCTACCATTATTTGCAAAAAAAAGATTAGTGACACAGAAAAGGCATAAACAAACATACATTCAGAGTTGTGTGCAGGTAATCATCAATTTAGTGCTTGACTGTTTAATTTGAGTACGCATCTGAAAAATATTTTTTAAAATGGGTCAGGAGGAGAGGAGAAAACATTGAGCAGTGAAACACTTCGGTCATGTCAACTCACCTTGACAAACTCCACAGTGAGCTTGCCGTTGAAGGTGGACACCTCCCCCTGGACACTCAGTTTACCGCGGCGTATGGAGAAGGGCACAATCTCGTCATGAGCTGTACTGTGACCCACCCGCTCAAATATATCCAGATCTTTCACCACCACATGGTCATTAAGTCGCACGTCAAATACCTGTAGAATGTCAAAGGTATTTATATATTACCTTGCAATAAAACATCTGTTGGTAACTGTCTTTTTTTTTGGAGACTATCAACATCTAAGTTGAACAACATTATTTGCTGCCAAATTAGAACAACATCACTATGACTTACTGTTTACAGTAGTGACAACTTTGAGATCTAAACTGAAAACATATTTTGATGATTTGATTGGAAAGCTGAGTCGTACCTTCTGCTGAGACTGAGCAAAGTAGACCTCTGCATACTTCAAGACAAGTATATAGTCTCCTTCCTCACGAATCGGCACCTCATAGCCAAAAGTATCCTCATTGTAGCGTTCTGTCTGGTAGAGAATCTGGTCCTCGGGACTAGAGCGCAATATGGGCAGACGCACTCCATAATCTGAAGCTAGAGGGAAATAAAGAGTAGATTGTTCACTATGCTGTCGATTTATAAGCAATTCTGTCACATATGCACCCAACACACTCCTTACATAAGCTTACACAATACAAACCTATTTGCTTACCCATGTTCTGGAACAGTATAGTGATGCCTGCATACATTTATTTAATGTACTGTATTTGCACACAAACGGTGAAAACCAGGAAAATAGTACATGCATTTTATGGCTGATAAAGTCCTTTTAAAAACGTGAGATGCAAACTTGCTGGCTAAAATATTCATGACTTATCTGTTCTGGCAAGTGAGAGGAGATATACCTGTGTCAAGTGTCAATGTTTCCTTAACTGTCTTGTTTCTATTTGCAGACAGACCCATTTGGTCTTTAGTTTTACTGGGATGGATGTCAGAAATAATATGAAATGTCACTTCAGAATGAAACTAAGCATATTGGCTATAATACAAACAAGAAATGTCATCAATATATAATTTACCTCAATATACTTTCCTTTTAACTGCTCATGTTATTAGTTTCCAATTGATTTTAAAGAAATACATTTCTGAACAGTCATTTTACTTGCCTAGTTAAATAAAGGTTACATAAAAATAAAATAAACAAACGTCACAGTTGAGTTTACTATTCTTCCATGAGATGGTTCATTTTCGAGGGAGAAGCTCAACAAATGACAGGACTAATAATACTGACTATTCATTGGGTCAAATAGGTTCAATAGCAAAAGTCAAAACCATGCATGCATTAGCTTGAAATATCTTCTTAAATGGGAAATACAATTCTCTACAACCACATGATCACTCTCTGGCAGAAGCAAATATTTAACTTGCTTTTAGCCAAATGGCTAAAATTGTAGCTCATTTAACACAGATCTAACTAGCTGGCTATAGCGTTCAATTCAATTTAGCAGTCACATTTGCTGTTATTAACAGGAAATAGCAATCTAATAGAGCCATGTTGATGACCCAGCCATGCCTACATACTCACCTTTCCCAAGCTTTCCTTCTAATGGATCCTTCTTGAAATGAATGCCATGCATGTCTGTGTGAGCTTCCCCGCCAGCGTTCACTGCCCAAATAACTCGTTCAGAAAGGCTTAGGCCCCCACCATCAGCCCAACAGTGTTCAGCCAGCAGCGACAACACCACCACCACGACCATCCCAGCGACCAATGGCACCGTTACCCGCCGCATTGCCATACACAGCTTGGTACAAGCAGACACACGAGTTGGCACAAGGAAGCTGTGTGAGAGAAGGCATCAATTGTAGCTAGCTAGCCAACTAGCATAAATGACAGCACAAAACCCTCCCCTCCCCAGATAAGGTAGTCAAATATATTTAGGTAGCTATCTATCTGGCTAACATTAGCCAAGTATGACTGATGAATGGTTGCAGCTGGCAAATGTTCGCAAACACTAAACATGGCTAAATCTCAGATACTCTCAGGTAAACGAACAGCCTCGTTGGCCTTCACTATAACTAGCTAATGTTAGTACCTGTCTTGTCTGTTAACTATAAGCTATCTCTGTGGCTTGCTAGCCGACTTCTTGCTCGGTCATCAACGTTCCCAGAAGCTCTAGCGGAATATGAGGTTCTTACGTTGCAAAATCCTTGGTGCAACTTGCTTCAAGATGTAAATCGAATAGTCCACAATCTACACCGCAGCTCTCATTGACAGCAATGACCGTTTAGTCTTCTCTGCCAAACCGGTATGACTGACGTTGATTTCCTTAGATGCACACACAGTGCATGAAGGCTGAGGCAAGAGAGGGTGTGAACATGCTGGTTCACTGTAGAGGGAGTGAATGACTGAAGTGAAAACCAATCACATGGCATTAGTTGAACCATTTCTATATATGTATAGAACGTTTAGCATATTGATAGAAAATGCATCGGATTCACGAATCAAAAACAATTCCATACCACCACTGTCTATCAACGAGTTAAGGGTCTGTTTGAGGTGCAACGCTGTTTAGTTGGGAAAATGCAAAAGGTGAAAGGTACACACAACTACACCTAATGGGAGTTATTCGTAATTGTATGAATCTTCGAAAATAAAACATTTAGAATATAATTTATATACGAATTTATTAAAAAGGACATTTGCAGTCCACATGTATGCGATGTATTTTATGCAAACTTGAAGGACGAAAGTGATATCAATTTCCCCCAAAAATTGTTTAAATGACTGTAATGCAATGGCCCTATTCCAGGTCGTATTTATTGTAGTTGTGCTGTGCAGATGATCCAATCTCACAATGTCAGGAGAAGTGTTTAACTTATCAGGAAGAACATTAATATGATACGAAACAATGTGGCTCTCGATAAGTTAAAAACCCCTCTCGGGCATTTTGTTATCTGATAATCGGCGCAGCGCTACTACAATATGGACGACCTGGAACGCAACTGATGTCTGAAATCTTGGCCAATCAGGAGAGTCCAACGCAGTGCGCTTGCAGTGCACCCTGGGTTTGTCAAAAAGAATGAATGAACAAATAACGTTGCCGTAGTAACACTTGACGCTTATATTTCATAAGAGGGCTCTCTGGGCAAAGATGGTTTAGTATGGTTTAGATCAGTGATCACCAAACTTTTCTGAATCAAGATCACTTTCGCAATCAAAAAAACAAGCCGAGATCTACAGCTCAAACAATGTTACTAAATAAAGACAGTTCTATATGAATGTGGCCTAAAATATTATCACAGCATAGTGGCTATTGTCCTACGCCCGTCCTGACAATATTGTTATTCTCAGACCATATTGTAGGTTATTTCAAAATTCGAGCTTTGATAACAAAATAGATCAGTTGGTGTAGCATTTGCAAGTGATCTTCAGGTTGGAAAGTCTGAGCTCTAGAAATATGATGAGTTTCCGTCTTGGAATATCAAGTTGGATGTCCGTTCAAAAGATTCTTCACAGTTGGATATCGTTTTTCCTCCCAAATTCCCAGTTGTATTGGACGCACTGAAGTCAGAGATTTATTTTGTTATCAAATCTCGAGTTTAGTCTCAGTGGTGAGACTGACCAGAGAGAGAGGACAATGTCTTCCACTTGATGGTGAAACTCGAGTCGCATTGCATCTGCCTCATCCACAAATTCCTGCTATGACCAGAGGAAGTGAAATATTCCTCAATAATGAAACAGACACGACGAGCTGCTAATAATAGCCTAATACTAGCCCGATCACCGACAACGATGAGACAGCCTATAAGGAGGAGGTCAGAGACGACAACAACCTCTCCCTCAATGTGATCAAGACAAAGGAGCTGATTGTGGTACTATAGGAAAAGGAGGGCAGAGCACACCCTCATTCAAATCGACGGGGCTGTAGTGGAGCAGGTCAGGAGCTTCAAGTTCCACATCACCAACAAACTACCATGGTTCAAACACACCCAGACAGTCGAAAAGAGTGCCAAGTCTAGGTCCAAAAGGTTCATTAACAGCTTCTACCCCCAGGCCATAAAACTGCTGAAGAGTTAATTAAATGGCTATCCAGACTATTTGCATTTACCCCCCTAATTTTTTTACGCTAATGCTACTCGCTGTTCATTATCTATGCATAGTCACTTTACCCCTACATACATGTACATATTACCTCAAATTTCCCCCGCACATTGACTTGGTACCGGTGTTGTGCCAAAAAGCTCCCCCTGACAGAATTCTCTCCCCCTCGGTTTGGCTATTTGTTTCAAGTGTATTAGTCTATAAATACATTTATTTAAAAAAATGTGTCATCTCTCCCATGTCTTATTTGACTAGTAGTTGTTCTGAAATGTTTATTGCTTGCCTACATTTTTCTCCCTCATCTATGTTTAATATAACACACACACATTAATTATTAATTTCGGTTGCCTATCCTGACGTGAAGTTGGTTCTATAGAAAGTATTTGACTCTAGACTCTAGCCCCCCCTTCTAAATACTTTCTGTGGCACACACTACTGGTCAACCTGAGCTACCAAAATGATTCTGAAGTGTGCCAGGCCTTGCAGTCCCAAGATAGAAGGGGGAGAGAATTTCCTAAATTGTGTGGCTAGAGTCAAATACTTTCTGTGGCACACATCAGAGTCAAATACTTTCTATAGAACAAACTTCACATCAGGAGAGGCAACCGAAATGAATAATTAATGTATGCGTGTTATATTAAACATAGAGGAGGGAGTAAAATGTAGGCAAGCAATAAACATTTCTGAACTACTAGTTGAATCGTGGCTGAATGACGACCTGGATATTCACTACTTGCCTAGAGAGTTTTCAGCTATACTTTTCATGGCGGTTTATTTACCACCACAGACAGATGCTGGCACTAAGACCGCACTCAGTCAGCTGTATAAGAAAATAAGCAAACAGGAAACCACTCACCCAGAGGCGGCGCTTCTAGTGGCCGGAGACTTTAATGCCGGGAAACTTAAATAAGTTCTACCAAATTTGTGCAACCAAAGGGAAAACATTCTAGATCACCTGTACTCCACACACAGAGACGCGTACAAAGCTCTCCCTCGCCCTCCCTCGCCCTCCATTTGGTAAATCCGACAACAACTCTATCCTCCTGATTCCTGCTTAAAAGCAAAAATTAAAGCAGGAAGCACTAGTGACTCAGTCTATAAAAAAGTGGTCAGATGAAGCAGATGCTAAACTACAGGACTGTTTTGCTATCACAGACTGGAACATGTTCCGGGATTCTTCCAATGGCATTGAGGAGTACACCACATCAGTCACTGGCTTTATCAATAGGTGCATTGAGGGCGTCGTCCCCACAGTGACTGTACGTACATAACCAAACCAGAAGCCATGGATTACAGTCAACATTCGCACTGAGCTAAAGGGTAGAGCTGCCGCTTTCAAGGTGCTGGACTCTAACCCGGAAGCTTACAAGAAATCCTACTATGCCCTGCGACGAACCATGAAACAGGCAAAGCGTCAATAAAGGGCTAAGATTGAATCATACTACACCGGCTCCGACGCTCATCTTATGTGGCAGGGCTTGCAAACACTAAACAGACTACAAAGGGAAGCACAGCCGCGAGCTGCCCAGTGACACGAGCCTACCAGACGAGCTAAATCACTTCTATGCTTGCTTCATGGCAAGCAACACTGAGGCATGCATGAGAGCATCAGCTGTTCCGGACGACTGTGTGATCACGCTCTCCGTAGCCGATGTGAGTAAGACCTTTAAAAAGGTCAACATACACAAGGCTGCGGGGCTAGACGGATTACCAGGACGTGTGCTCCGTGCATGTGCTGACCAACTGGCAGGTGTCTTCACTGACATTTTCAACATGTCCCTGATTGAGTCTGTAATACCAACATGTTTCAAGCAGACCACCATAGTCCCTGTGCCCAAGAACACAAAGGCAACCTGCCTAAATGACTACAGACCCGTAGCACTCACGTCCGTAGCCATGAAGTGCTTTGAAAGGCTGGTCATGGCTCACATCAACACCATTATCCCAGAAACCCTAGACCCACTCCAATTTGCATACCGCCCAAACAGATCCATAGATGATGCAATCTCTATTGCACTCCACACTGCCCTTTCCCACCTGGACAAAAGGAACACTTATGTGAGAATGTTATTCATTGACTACAGCTCAGCGTTCAACACCATAGTACCCTCAAAGCTCATCACTAAGCTAAGGATCCTGGGACTAAACACCTCCCTCTGCAACTGGATCCTGGACTTCCTGACGGGCTGCGGGCCGCCCCCAGGTGGTGAGGGTAGGTAGCAACACATCTGCCACACTGATCCTCAACACTGGAGCCCCCAAGGGGTGTGTGCTCAGTCCCCTCCTGTACTCCCTGTTCACCCACGACTACATGGCCAGGCACAACTCCAACACCATCATTAAGTTTGCAGACGACACAACAGTGGTAGGCCTGATCACCGACGAGACAGCCTATAGAGAGGAAGTCAGAGACCTGGCCGGGTGGTGCCAGAATAACAACCTATCCCTCAACGTAACCAAGACTAAGGAGATGATTGTGGACTACAGGAAAAGGAGGACCGAGCACGCCCCCATTCTCATCGACGGGGCTTTAGTGGAGCAGGTTGAGAGCTTCAAGTTCCTTGGTGTCCACATCACCAACAAACTAGAATGGTCCAAACACACCAAGACAGTCGTGAAGAGGGCACGACAAAGCTTATTCCCCCTCAGGAAATTAAAAAGATTTGGCATGGGTCCTGAGATCCTCAAAAGGTTCTACAGCTGCAACATCGAGAGCATCCTGACTGGTTGCATCACTGTCTGGTACGGCAATTGCTCGGCCTCCGACTGCAAGGCACTACAGAGGGTAGTGTGTACGGCCCAGTACATCACTGGGGCTAAGCTGCCTGCCATCCAGGACCTCTACACCAGGCGGTGCCAGAGGAAGGCCCTAAAAATTGTCATAGACCCCAGCCACCCCAGTCATAGGATAAAATGTCTACCTGGACTACTTGCATTGTGTGCCCCCCCCAACCCATCTTTTACGCTGCTGCTACTCTCTGTTTATCATATATGCATAGTCACTTTAACTATACATTCATGTACATACCACCTCAATTGGCCCGACCAACCAGTGCTCCCGCACATTGGCTAACCGGGCTATCTGCATTGTGTCCCGCCACCCACCACCCGCCAACCCCTCTTTTACGCCACTGCTACTCTCTGTTCATCATATATGCATAGTCACTTTAACCATATCTACATGTACATACTACCTCAATCAGACTGACTAACCGGGTGTCTGTATGAAGCCTCGCTACTGTTATTTTCACTGTCTTTTTACTGGTGTTTTTATTTATTTACTTACATATTGTTCACCTAATACCTTTTTTGCAATATTGGTTAGAGCCTGTAAGTAAGCCTTTCACTGTAAGGTCTACACCTGTTGTATTCGGCACACGTGACAAATAAACGTTGATTTGAATAAGACATGGGAGAGCTGACGAATTTTGGCAAATAGATTTATTTATAGACCAAAACACTTTAAACATATAGCCAAACCGAAAACTGCAGACATTACTAGTGCCTCCACCCACGATCAAACCGACATAAAAAAATATAATGAACCGTAGCCGTGATCAGAAATCCCAACTAGCAAGCAAGTCGGAGCAATGAAAAATTGAGTGCGTGCGCGTTCTTCACGTGAAGGGGCGGATTCTGGCAGGGGGGAGCTTTTCGGCACAACATAGGTAACCCTGTATCTAGCCTCATAACTGTTATTTTATTGTTACTTTAAAAAAAAACTATTTAGTAAATATTTTCTTAACTCGTATTTTTCTTAACACTGCATTGTTGGTTAAGCGGTTGTAAGTCAGCGTTTCACGGCAAGGTTTGTTGTATTCCGCGCATGTGACAAATTAAATTTGATTTGATTAAATAAAAAAATTTGGTTATAGAAAAACGTGCCAACTCATTCATTGTAGCTGCAGCGTGAGTGGAAGTATAGAGAAGCGCATTTTATGTTTTGTAATAGTGTTGAATAAAACATTGTTGACAGTGCTGAATAAAAACTTTGACATGAACTCACTCATAAAAACAGCAGCTCTTTGCTGTATTCTTTAAAAGTATTTATCTGAACATGGTTTTAAAAGTTGTGAATTCTCACGTTGGCTAGTATCAAACTTTTCTGTCGCCAGGGTCCTGTCTTGGAAGCTTGTAGGCACTGTTATTTGAGCTATCCGATTGGCCAGCAAAGTATGCGCACTCGATTTAGTCACAGATCTCCCCGGATTGCCGGGTAGGCGGAGTTTGTCTTTTCAGAAAAATAAAATGGTTCAAAATGGGTGCGCAGGGCTTCTGAATCATGTGCACCTACCGCCAACCAGTCGATCAACCAGTCGATCGCGATCGACCAGTTGGTGACCACTGGTTCAGAAACTGTGCCCTGGGTTTTGATTAACTACAACAGACCATGCCGATATGTTGGCACTTTAGCAACACACAACCTGTAGCCTACATAATCATATCATCATATGACAATTCAGCAATACACACAACACAATTCACACACAATATGCATACGGCGAACACTATGATGAAAGAAACCTGCACCTGACTTTACAAAAAATGTGCTGTGTAGCTACCTGTATGCTAACGACGAGACAGTTCTATCTCTTGCATCTCTTCAGTTTTCGAAAATTGAGAACATAAAGAACTCAAAACAAAATATATTCTAGACATTTACCACACGATGGAGCCCGTGCGGATTTTGGGTCCTGTCAAGACAGACGATAGTGAACAAAGAGAGATGTCGCGCCGCTCCTACGGATCCAGGTGGAGGAGCGAGACAGTTGCCATGACAACTTGTTCTTCCGTTTCAGCCAGCCAGTCATTCGCGCACCATTGTTGTGTCCTGGTACCATGAAAACACGTCTCTGCCTCGGATCCGCTAACACAAAAACTTTAATAACGGTAGTCTCCAAATAATTTCTGTTCTGTCAAGGTCGACCTTTAGCCATATCTGTTTGAATATTTTCTTCAGTTTTGATATCGTTTTAGCACAGAATGGTCTAGGCCTATTGCTCTGTATTGTTTATCCATTATGCAAAAAATGAAAAGGAAGGTTTGATATGTCAGTCCAATGTCCTTGTGAGACACTTCGGCACTTCACAGTAGCCCCTAGTATAGGCCCATTACATGTTTGTCTTGAATTGCAATAGTTAAATCTGTCTCTTCTTTCCTGGCTTTACACCATATAGCTTTTTCCCTGAGACTTATTGCATCACTGGAAAAAAACAGAGGTTCACAAGTAGACATTTATTTTTAGTAGATTGCGTAGCCTACTATATACATTAGACAATGTGTTACATTTACTGTGTCACACCCATACAGGTACATACTATATTTCAAATTAGGTTTGTCTCTGGCATGCATAAAAACAGCACAATGACAAACTAGGACTCTGCAATTTATTTGCCAAACTGTACCAACAGACAAACAGACAGAAAGACAAGATACTGTACACATAAACCGTCATGTTTATGCATTGCACACAAATGTGAAGAAAAGCTACTATTTTCCAGATGTGGGGTTGGCATGTTTGCTGAGGTCCTCTTAGCTCTTGCTTGTCCCATAAACCCAGTGCATTAGAGAGGATCTGGTGCTTTAATGGTGCTGGGTAAACACAGTGATCACCTCACAAAAGATCGCAGTGACAAACATACACACAAATATGACTCTCTGCTTTTCTCACTCTATTACACAAACTTGAAGAACGAATCAGTAGTCACAAGTAATATTGCAATTTAAAGGTTGAGAAACAAAACTTGCCTAAACAGCAGGATACACACAAGTGTATACAGTTTGTGGAGCGTTAATAGTTTAGGGTCAGTCTGTAAGCTACAGTAGAACCTGTCTAAGTTGGAATGTGGGCCTTTTAGGGAAGAACACTATTTTGAGGAGTACCGTGGTCTTCCGTTTCTCTTTAGAGGTAAGGGCTTTAATTCCAGTTTTTCTCAGGAAAAGATAGCTCAGAGGTCCTAGTATTTCCTCCGTTTTGCTCATTCAATGATGATGACAAAGGGGCAGAGGTTCACATTCAGCATAAATAACTTGAAGCCATATCCACCATTCCTCCTCTTAGCGGGACATCATTCGTACAAACTCTGTGAAAAGAGAGGATAAGATCTGTCAAATATTAGAAGTTCAGTCTGTGTGTGTGTGTGTGTTAAAATATGCATAGGACAAACTATGTGGGAAAGTGGACAGTATCATATGTTACTGCACATGTCTATATTTGAGTCACAGTGACAAGTGGGACCCCATAGTTCTCTGCAGCCGACAGACATATTGAATACTGTATCATAATGTATTTACCAGTTTAAGGATTGTGGTATAGGGATTGTGTTATCGCTGTCATAAGGAAAACACAGGAGGAGACCACACTTTCCTTACATGGTTGAAACAGACAGTTTGCAAATGTCAAAGCTATTTGAAGCTTTGCCAGAAAGTGGATAAAAGGAAGGAAATATTATGAAATTGAAGAGTAAGGAAAACCAGTTGACATCAAGTGTTCATGAAGCACTCCTGTCCCATCAGCTGAAGACTAGCTTGCACACATCATAGATAGGCGGCAGGTAGCCTAGTGGTTAGAGCGTTGGACTTGTAACTGGAGGGTTGCAAGTTTGAATCCCCAAGCTTTCAGTTGAAGGCATTCGGTTGTACAACTGACTAATAATGGTGACTTTGACTTTGATAGCAACATCTCTAGCTATTACAATATTTTCTGTGATTTTATTATTCTGTTGGTATAGATAAACAAACTCTGCATCAGCTTACCTTCAAAGTCAACATGCCCATCACCATTCAAGTCGATGTCCCTCAGGATATCTTCTAAGTCCTTGTGGCCAACCTACAGTCCAGTAACAAAGGAGGAATAAGTGTGTGTAAAACATTTTTTGGTTTAGTAGTGATGCATACATCTATTAAGCTACTCAGACAGACTTCATTCTGTAACCTCACCTGTTGTCCCAGCAACTTCCTCATGGCTTCTCTCAGCTCAGCTGTGCTTATCGCTCCATCACCATTGGTGTCAAACTTCATGAGGAAAAAAACGAATGATCACATTCATAATCCAGAGCATGAAATATTAGACAGACAGGCAATAGAACTACTTCTCTCCTTAAACACCCTCTCCTCCATCTCCCTCTGGCAATCCAGTTTCTCACCTCTTTGAAAGCATCTCTAAGTTCTTTCACACCAATCATATCTGCAGTTTCAGCGAGAAGTTTGGGGCCCATCAACTCCACAAAATCCTCAAAGTCAACATGACCTCCCACTTCCCAAAAAGAGAAGGAACGAGGGAGAGAGAAGAAAATGTTAGGGGAGGGAATTAGCAAGCCATGGTGTAATGTACCTGTACTGCAAATATCTAGACTGGGGCACACTCTTACAATTCATGTTGATCTGTTGGCTCAGTTCTATCAACTCCATTTCAGTAGGCATGTATCCCATAGTTCTCATACAGTTTCCCAGGTCTTTACAGCTGATGAAACCATCTTTGTCCTTATCAAACTCCTTAAAAGCATCCCGCAACTCTGCAGAGAGAATACAGAGAAATATTACTCTGCTGTAATCTGAAAACTCCTGCCACTACCAGAGACACAACTACAGAGAGACAAGCACAGGAACATTAATGAAAAACAATTTACCATCAATCTCCTCTGGCCTCAGGTCTCTGTCCTATTGGGGCAAAGAAGACAGTGTCAGTATAATCAGAACTTCCAAGAAAATTAAGTTATTAACAATTAATAAATATAGATTAGGATTAAGTCATTTAGAGACAACAATTGTCAAAGTCTATCATATTATATTCTTACACTATCTGATGTTAACAATCCCAGGAACATAGTGACTTCAAAATCTGCTGTCTGCGCCATGATAATCCTCTATCTATTCTGGTGGAACTCAAGCAAGGGACAATAGCTATATAATCACTGGAATGTTTTCAAACATCTTAATGCGTCATCAGAGACAGCGCACGACCGGGAAACACATGTCTTTCAGTCTGCAAGGAATGTAGCTATGTTCTTTTTCAGCTCTTGCTTATAATGAAAGCGACCTTTAAAGGATATAGAGGACAGAGAGAGAGAGAGACATATCCCAGAACCCTTAGGGGTTAATCTGCAGGGAGAAGTGTAAACACAGTGGCCCAAAGAAATACATTTGGCTAAACATCAAACAGCCATCAGAATCCTAAATTAATCCAATAATAACCGTAGGGGTTTCTTTTGACATCAGTCACAACACAAACATAGAATGTAAAACAAAGAGTGTTGACCAAGGAGTACAGTAGCCCCAGGTAGGTAAGTCCCTGTTTGCGGTCTCATCCACATATTTGTACTTTATCTGCCACACACATCATGTCTGGTTGCATTTAACACACACACACACACACACACACACACACACACACACACACACACACACACACACACACACACACACACACACACACACACACACACACACACACACACACACACACACACACACACACACACACACACACACACACATTGATACATCAATGTACACTAAGAATACAAAACATTAAGAACACCTGCTCTTCCCACAACATAGACTGATCAGGTGAATCCAGGTGAAAGCTATGATCCCTTATTGATGTCACTTGTTAAATCCACTTCAATCAGTGTAGATGAATGGGAGGATACAGGTTAAAGAAGGATTTTTAAGCGTTGAGATAATACACGTAGATTGTGTATGTGTGCCATTCATACTGTGAATAGGCAACATAAAAAATGTAAGTGCCTTTGAACGGGGTATGGTAGAAGGTGCCAGGCGTACAGGTTTGTGTCAGGAAACTGCAATGCTGCTGGGATTTCAAGCTCAACAGTTTCCCGTGTGTATCAAGAATTGTCCACCACCCAAAGGACATTCAGCCAACTTGACACAACTGTGGGAAGCATTGGAGTCAATATGGGCCAGCATCCCTGTGGAACACTTTCGACACCTTGTAGAGTCCATGCACCGACGAATTGAGGCTGTTCTGAGGGCAAAAGGGGGTGCAACTCATTATTAGAAAGGTGTTCTTAATGTTTGGTATACTCAGTGCATATGTGTTTGTGTGTGTCCAGACTTACTTACAGCCTGCCTGATATCGGCCAGGCTCTTGAGCAGGAAGATGCAGGTGGGCCCCATAATGTTGTGAATGAGAGCGCAGTTTTGTGCTAGGGTTATGAGCGGCTCCTGATAGGCCACTCAAATGGGGAGGCCCCTTTCATCACAGGACTGCACCACCTCCGTACTGCCTCCTGTTTCCCTGGACCAGCTTTCCAGGGGGGCCAGGGGGGTTCGGGTATAGGGGGACAGAGACAGTGTTAGAGACCCGTAGTCAACAGCAGCTTCGGGACAGAATGAAATCAGAGGTAGAGTTGAGAGGGAGTAGTCAGTCAATTTGATGTGTATAGTGTCAGGGAGTCTCTAATTTCTCAAACATATATATGCCTTGTCAAATAAATTTGATAGAAAAAACAAACACTGTAAGGGCTGTAATGCATAATATCCTTTTCATATGAATGACCTGTTTAATGTGTTTAGGGCCCTACCTTTGACCTGTTAATTATGTCATGCTGCAGTCATGTTGTAATACTTATCAGTCAGTAGCTTGTGCTGCTTGCTACTTTTGATCAAATTCCCTTTATTCTAGTCTAGCAGGAATTATCGACAGCTTTCACACCCAAAAGCCCTCCCTGTTAAATAAATTACTCCCATTCATCCTACTCCCACTTCCTAATTTATTAAAGTGATTTTTTTTCCATAAACCTTTCACATCGAAAACATGACTGATTGCAATAGTTATAGTAGATCTGCTAATGCTGCCAGCGGGATGGGGTCTGTTAGCAAGCCTGTTGGCACATCAGTGGAGACTTTTACAGTAACGTGACACTTGCTGTCATTGCTGTCAGTAAAATGTGTTCTAAATGTGAATGTTTTAGTGTGTTTGTGTGTGTGCGTTTGAGACAGAAAGAGAACGAGAGAGAGAGAGAGAGAGAGAGAGAGAGAGAGAGAGAGAGAAAGGGTGCAAAAGAGTGGCGTGGAGGGACTGTATATCCACATCAATGAAAAAGTGTGTGGACAACTTTCCATTCATTCATCATAACAGTTTGTAGACTGGCACTTGAGACCTATACACTGCCAAAACGACAGTAAGCACACACACGGGGAAAGGCGAAAGGCAGAGAATAGATGGAAGAGAAGATGCTTTCTTTCAGTGAACTAGGACTGCACTCACACGTGTATTCCATTTAACTCTTAATCCTCTAATAGAACCTGGATCTGCTACTAGAACCTGGATCTGCCCATCATTCTACACTGATGCCCAAGACCGACCATTTGTGCCAAAGACTTCAATTGCAATTTAGATTTGGTTCAAATATTTTTTTCTACAACAGAGCATGTTTCAAGAGGCAGGCCAAGAATAGGTATTTTTTATTTTATTTTTATTTCACCTTTATTTAACCAGGTAGGCCAGTTGAGAACAAGTTCTCATTTACAACTGCGACCTGGCCAAGATAAAGCAAAGCAGTGCGACACAAACAACACAGAGTTACACATGGGATAAACAATCATACAGTCAATAACACAATATAAAAATCTGTATACAGTGTGTGCAAATGAAGTAAGGAGGTAAGGCAATAAATAGGCCAATAGTGGAAAGTAATAACAATTGAGCAATTTACACTGGAGTGACAGATGTGCAGATGAGGATGTGCATGTAGAAATACTGGTGTGCAAAAGAGCAGAAAAACAAAAACAAATATGGGGATGAGGTAGGTAGTTGGTTGGATGGGCTATTTACAGATGGGCTGTGTACAGCTGCAGCAATCAGTAGGCTGCTCTGACAGCTGATGCTTAAAGTTAGTGAGGGAGATATAAGTCTCCAACTTCAGTGATTTTTGCAATTCGTATAATTAGTCATGGTAAGAGACATTGTGAAAAATATGTTGCTGTCATGAGTGAAATATAATTGTAAAAACGTGGCCTGACATGAGTAGACAAACAGTATAAATTACTCTTCATCGCTTTGTAAACTAATTTACACAGTTGAAGTGCTCTGCAGTCTACAGATTGTAATGGATTTTACTGTATATATATGTTCTTATTCTAGTAATACAGTACCAGTCAAAAGTTTGGACACCAACTCATTCAAGGGTTTTTCTTTATTTTTACTATTTACTACATTGTATGAAATAACACATATGGAATCATGCAGTAACGAAAAAAGTGTTATTTTACATTCTTCAAAGTAGCCACCATCTGCCTTGATGACAGCTTTGCACACTCTTGGCATTCTCTCAACCAGCTTCATGAGGAATGCTTTTCCAACAGTCTTGAAAGAGTTCCCACATATGCTGAGCACTTGTTGTCTGCTTTTCCTTCACTCTGCGGTCCAAACCATCTCAATTGGGTTGAGGTCAGGTGATTGTGGAGGTCAGGTCATCTGATGCAGCACTCTATCACTCTCCCTGGTCAAATAGCCCTTACATAGCATGGAGGTGTGTTTTGCGTCATTGTCCTGTTGAAAAAACAAATGACAGTCCCACTAAGCGCAAACCAGATGGGATGACGTATCGCTGCAGAATGCTGTGGTAGCCATGCTGGTTAAGTGTGCCTTGAATTCTAAATAAATCTCAGACAGTACCACCAGGAAAGCATGCTTCACCGTGGGAACCACACATGCAAAGATCCTCCGTTCACCTATTCTGCGTCTCACAAAGACACGGCGGTTGGAAGCAAAAATCGACTCATCAGACCAAAGGACAGATTTCCACCGGTCTAATGTCCAATGCTTGTGTTCCTTGGCCCAAGCAAGTCTCTTCTTATTATTGGTGTCTTTTAGTAGTGGTTTCTTTGCAGCAATTCGACCATGAAGGCCTGATTCACGCAGTCTCCTCTGAACAATTGATGTTGAGATGTGTCTGTTACTTGAACTCTGTGAACTTATTCTCTGCAGCAGAGATAACTCTGGGTCTTCCTTTCCTGTGGCGGTCCTCATGAGAGCCAGTTTCATCATAAAGCTTGATGGTTTTTGTGACTGCACTTGAAGAAACTTTCAAAATTCTTGAAATCTTCCAGATTGACTGACCTTCATGTCTTAAAGTAATGATAGACTGTTGTTTCTCTTTGCTTATTTGAGCTGTTATTGTCATAATATGGACTTGAGCTGTGTTCGAATACCCATAATAACATACTGTATACAACATACTTAATGAGTATTACTACATACAATTATTTAATTTTAGTATACTGTAAATTAACGGTATTGTTTCAGTTGAGCATACTAGCGCTTCGCCTGTTTACCAGAAGTTGATGGTGTTGCTATGCAACCTCTTGCTAGCTTGTTAGCATAACAAATGACTAGCTAGGCATTTTATGATGTTGGGTGAGTTTGTAAATTCAATCTGGAGTGCCAGAGGGCGCTCTGGGCATTCGTAAATTCTGAGTGTTGTCATATTGTCCATTCGTAAATTCAGAGCGTTTCGCTCTGGCTGAGGAGTAGGGTTAGGGATCCGAGCGTTCTGACCTTTCAACGGCAATCAAGCACCCAAGCTAACTGGCTAACTTTGGCTAGCTACTTCCAGACACAAATGAGAGAACAGCTCACTCTGACCATTTTACTCGCCCTAGCAGAGCTGGTTAGGCTGTTTTCATGTTATCCAGATTGTTAGTGACTGTAACTGCTCCGCTGGCAACAATTTAATTACTCTTTTTTTCTACGGAGTTTACTGACACCGGCCATATTCAACAGGTGTTGAGGGTTCAGAAATTCACCAGTTATTCTGCGCTCTGGCACACTCTGAAATCGGAGTAGATAGCCAGAATTAACAATGTCCACTGAGAACGCACAATGACTATACCACTTAGCTAAGAATTACGTGAATAATCAAGTCAATAAGCATTGGGTAGTTAGTTAGCGTATAATTAATATACTGCCTGGCAAGTTCAATGTATTAGCCAACTAGGTAACTAGCTAACATACCGGTGCATACTGCTGTAATGCTATGCGTTTCATAAGGATAGCGTAGCTAACAAACTGTCAGCCAACATAAAGTGTAACGTAACTTATTTGAAAAGTAATTTCTTTATTACATTTTATAAAAATTTGACATAATTAGTTAAAGCATTACATTTGTAACCACTCTCGTCACACTTCGGCTGCATATTTTCCACCATTTTCTTCAAATCTGAAAACGTGAAGCCACGCCCATTTTCTGAAGCATTGAATTATGGGCCCTAAAAGCACGGTTTGAGTGTCCACTGCTTCTATATTTTGTATTTTGGCAAATTTAGTACGACATCCAGGAACTTTTGGCATACTAACGATATCCATACAATGACCAATAAGCATACTACATACTCAATTGACGTCACAAATAGTATGGTTAGTGCGGTTAGTATGAGTATTTGAACACAGCTCTGGTCTTTTACCAAATAGGGCTATCTTCTGTATACCACCACTACCTTGTCACAACACAACTGATTGGCGCATTAAGGAAAGAAATTCCACAAATTAACTTTTAACAAGGCACACCTGTTAATTGAAATGCATTCCAGGTGGTTGAGCTGGTTGAGAGGATGCCAAGAATGCGCAAAGCTGTCATCAAGGCAAAGGGTGGCTACTTTGAAGAATCTCAAATATAAAATATATTTTTATTTGTTTTAGTTACTACATGATTCCATATGTGTGATTTCATAGCTTTGATGTCTTCACTATTATTCTATAATGTAGAAAATAGTAAAAATAAAGAAAAACCCTGGAATGAGTAGGTGTGTCCAAACTTTTGACTGGTACTGTATATTTGACATAATTGTCGGGTGGTAGATTAAAACAAAAAAAGCAGTGGATAGTAACAAAATAAAGTCTCCTCATCAGAGAAACAGTTTCACACTCTAACTGTAAATATGATCCTTTACACACATAGTCTCCTTCCGTCTCTCTCAAAACACATGACACATTCCATTACCTACACAAACATACACAATTCTAATCAGCAGGAAGGTTGTACATAGATATTTAGGGGGCAGCAGGTGTTTAAAAAAAGGCACATCTGACTAAAAGGAGGCAGGATACCATTTTCTGGCACATATAAAGAATGCAAGCTTGACTAAACAACATCAACAATGTTAAGCAAATATATAACAAAATGAGGATAATATGCAGGGAAATTAGCTAAAGTATTTGTAACAATGTTTTTACCATGCGTTAACTGCAGGTTTAGGTGGGACTAGTACTAATACATGGTTTAATGAATGGATTATTATATACTGCTGTGCCATTGAGTGTTTTTAATTCCACTTTCTCTCAATTGCCAAGCCATGAAAATGATATCTGACTGTACAGTACTGCTGTATAAAGTAGTAGACCGCTACACCTCAAGAGTCTTGTCTTTCAGGCGTAGCAGAGGGGGCAATTTGCACTACGGTTGGTTGCCCTGCCATTGATATCACAGTTATCACTGTGAGACAAATACAACATGCCCCACTCATTTATTGAGCCATTTCCTTAAATTGTTCATCAATAGGCTATAAATGTAAACCCAGCAAAATATGCAGCTACTTTGGGAGACAGGCAATGAGAATTGGATGACACGTTGGATGACGCTGAAACACGCAGAGTTATTTGTACAAAATCTCTGTTATAACCTTCCTCCCTCGCACTCTCTCTCAGGTGATGATTCATCTTGGTAGGAGCACATTTAGCTAATGTCGCACTCTTTCTCAGGCACATGGTGAACTTCAGAACACATCACACATCTGATCAGAGCCATTCTTGGTTTGCTTGCATTATGTTAGCATCATGCAAATGTGTACGCATGCACATCCACATGTAGACAGTACACATCAAACTCTGTTCAATTTGACACTTGGTTATACACTCTAGATGGAACTCTGACTGTAAAATGACACAGTTCCTTTTAATGTGCCTGTAAATAATGAATTGTAAATGTATAGGTACATCGGAGATTAATACATTTTTCTGCTCAACTGTCACCTGGCTCTCTATCTCCTACCCCCTATTTTCCCGTCATCCCTCTATCCTTCACTCTCCTCCCCTCTCCCCTCTCCCCTCTCCCCTCTGTAGACTATGACAAGGTCACACCGACCTAACAGATACAGAGCCAAATGCACAGAGAACGTCATGGAAGGGGAGGGAGAGAAAACCATGGAGGGAGGGAGAACATTGGATTCATTTTGGAACATTCTGTTATACCGGTAGTCTGTAAGGAAAAAAAGCAACTAGGTAGAATGACATGGCTGCTTTATTTGTCTCAGAAACATTGCGTCTTATAGCACATGCTATATTGGGATCTGATAGAAGATGTGTTACGCTTCTCCCTATGTCTCACCACCTCTCAATTACTGTGTCATAAAGAGCTGATTCATATTGAGCTTATGTTTCACTGGCACACACTTCCTGACTGACTCACAGATGACAGGGAAAACACCCGGGAGACAAAACAATTATGGAAATAGATTGGCTGCTGAGCTGAGGGTTGTCACAAAGACTCACTGACTTCATTGTTAGAAGCACCAAAGCTTCAGTTTGCAAACGCTCAGCAAATACACAAAAGTAAACTATTTAAACATTGAGAACACATAATATACTCCACCTAAGCGGAAGATCGACACACCTACCTATTATTCACCTAATACCTTTTTTTGCACTACTGGTTAGAGCCTGTAAGTAAGCATTTCACTGTAAGGTCTACACCTGTTGTATTCGGCGCACGTGACAAATAAACGTTGATTTGATTTGATAATCCGCAGGACACTTATTGAAGAGATTATAACCAAAGTATGAGGCATAGCATATCACAACACACCATCACTATACAAGTCAAGAGCAATCCACAAAGTCAAGAGCCCATTCCATGATGCTGCACACTCCCGTTGACAGACCAATACCAACTTCCTCTTCATGAACACTGAGGGCCCCAGTCTGCAGATGGGTCAGCGCCAGCACATTACTATGTTTACAGAGCAGGGACACAAATCATTCACTAACATAGAAATGTTTTCTGATCTTATCATGTTTCATTCATGTTTCATTTTGAGCAAGTGTCTAGCATAAAGTGTCATTATAATGCCTGAATGTAGTTACTACTGTATACCATGTGGCTTATAAGCATCAACGGTAGTTGATATATTATGACATTTACACAACCATCCTAGAACAATTGCTTGAGCTATAGATAGGCATATCTAAACACCAGTAAATCGACTATGTGAAGGCCTATGTCACTATGGAGATTAAGCTCTGTGCATGAATAATAATTGGCTATTTATTTCTGGGCAATAATTTGAATATTTATAAACACATCCAGCACATGTTTGGAAAACACCTGTTCTGAGTGCAGTGACATCTGTGAGGAACATCTAACATCCTTTCATTGTGACGAGATACTTCAAAGTGACTAGGCTACCTTCAATGTGACTAGGCTACCTTCAAAGTGACTAGGCTACCTTCAAACAGCAAAATACAAAAAATCGTCATATTTTTTAAATCAATGTATCTATGAATATGCAAATCGCATTGATTTCAGTGTAATACAAATTAACACTTCAGAACCGTTCTCCTCTCTGTATCTCTCTCTCTCTATCTCCTCTGCCTCTCTCGTCTCTCATTCCAATGTGTACGCCTACTACTGTACATCCATGCTGAGAAACCATCAATCGAGACATGGCTTTATATGGCAATGTGTGTAGCTGGGAATATTACAAAGGCAGAAAAATCTGGAACGTAAATCACCTGTGACATCATGGTACATGTGAGGATAACAATGCGTGCACCAAATACATTTCTGGATAATTTTATGTGAAATGTACAATGAGGTTAGCCTATATGGTTTCCTTTTCACGGTTCATTGACAGAGGAGCTCTAATAAGAAGACTCACTGAAGCTCTCTGTGCTTTCACAGACAAGCTCATCCATTAATAATGTCATTGATTTACTGGGCTCAGTGAGCCAGGCATGTTCAATAGCTGTACGATTCCACTACAAGACAGTAATGTGACCCTCAAATACTATAGTTTTCATGCACTATCAATTACATTCAGACTACTACCTCTCTATCTGAGATCAATACTTTGATAATGGTAGGCCTACTCCCTCTTAAGAAATAGCCTACATTACTAGGCTAAATAGGCGGCAGGTAGCCTAGTGGTTAGAGCGTTGGACTTGTAACCGGAGGGTTGCAAGTTCGAATCCCCGAGCTGACAAGGTAAAAATCTGTCGTTCTGCCCCTGAACAAGGCAGTTAACCCACTGTTCCCCTGGGCGCCGAAGACGTGGATGTCGATTAAGGCAGCCCCCCGCACCTCTCTGATTCAGAGGGGTTGGGTTAAATGCGGAAGACACATTTCGGTTGAAGGCATTTGGTTGTACAACTGACTAATAATCGTGACTTTGCCTTTAGGCCTTATTGATTATGAAATACAATTAATTAATGTCCTCAACACAATTTAATCTGTTTAATCATGAAGACCAAACTATTTGTAGAAGCTTAGCCTTATAATTTGTGATTGCGAGTTAATTATTATTTTTCATAATTAAGAAATAGTTTTAATTAACAATTTAATGTGTATTATGTTTTAGGCAAGGGTCTTACCTGTCCAAAAACCGAGTTGAGAATTGGCCGCAAAAAGTCGGATTCACATGATGCTGCACTGGACCTTCGAGAGCGTTGAGAGGATCGGCTGGATACGGGGATAGGTGAGGAGGAAGCTGGGGACGGTATGCTGGCATCCACGCTAGCAGACGAACTGGCCCTTGTATGGTCCCTCGATTCAAACAAGAGCGCGGTGTCGTCTTTGCAGTCTGGGTGGGGCTGTATGCCTATTCTGGGGTCTAAACGGGTAGGGTGAGTGTGGCTGTGGTGTTGTGCAGCTGGCGGGTCGTCCCGGGTCGTTTTCCGGTGGTGTCGGTGATGCTTGGATGACTTGCAGCGTTCTCTCACACCTCTGCCCACACCATGTTGCTCAGATGGGTCATCCTGGGAGTGGGCGGCGGGGACGTGGCCATGTGGGGCGTGGGGCTGGCTCTTACTAGCTCGGGTCGTTGCCCTATTCCGGGTACCGAGGAGCGAGGGGTGGCACAGGGGTCTCCGCGCAGTAACGTCGCACTCTGCCGACCAGAAAGACTCCTCTGCGGCATTGCTGCTCACTTGACTTGCAGCTGGACGGTGGTGATGATGATGATGATTTCGGTCGGTTCCTGTCGTACGTTCAGGGAAGTGTGTCGATCTTCCGCTTGCCGAGGAAGATTTCAGCAATGAGGTCTTGGATTCGGATTTGGGAAAAGAGGAGCTCATGATTGTGTCTTGCTTCTAGTCTCGTTTCATCCGGTTAACCTACTCATTGCCGTTTGGTTACCCATTAAATATGTCATTTTCTCACATTGTCGGCCCTCGTAAGGTAACAACAACACAATAGATGCCTTCAAAAGCTATCCTTAAAAGTTGCATTTTACCACCTGATTGCTATGTGGCCCGGCCGCTGATGCAGGGCGCGCGCAGACGCGTAACCAAATTCATAGTGATGAGGGAGAGGACGATGTTCACGTCGCGTCATCCTGTCACTAATGTGAACATCCCTGGAACTTTGAATTACTGTGCGTGTTCTGTTGTGGGAGGACCAAACACCGTGCTCATAAATGATTGCGGTAGGCTATGCTGTCTTCAAATGGAATGATTTAAAAAGAGAGGGCAAAGCTCCAAAATGAATGCAGATCATTAACTATGGATATGGAAACCCATTTCCTCCACCAGGCAGCAGTTTTTATCTTAATATCAAATCATTTTTGGATAACAACTAAGTACCTGACTGTAATTGTTTACAATTAAAATGGTCAAAAATAAACAAAAATAGCTTCTTAGCAAAGAGCAATTTCTGAGAGTGGTCTGAGTGGGGAGGGGGAAACTGAAAACTAGCTGTTATTGGCATTTGGAACTCTCTTTCTTATTGGTCTGATAATTTACCGCCTAGTGATGTCAAAAGGCAGGCCAACAACTCCATCCCACCAAAACAGGTGAAATTTCAGGTGGTCTTTTCAAACAGCTCTTACACTAAAAGGGCATTATCATAATTTTCATAATTTCACATATTATTCCAACCTCAGTGTGGAAATATATATAAAACACAGGACAATCACGTTTTTTGACTGCACTGGGCCTTTAAATGTCAATACTATCTAAAAATGTTGAAATAGGCTACTATGTAAACATTGAGATACCCAAGTAAAATTGTTTAGATACTAGCCTACCTCAAAATGTTGAGATAGTAGATCATAGAGGATATTTTTCTTAATTTGTAGCAATGTGTGGCGATTTCCATCAATCCACATTGACATTGCAGAGATCAGCACAGTGGGACCGCCATCAAATGTGTGGCGAGCTGGCATTTCCCCCAGCAGTTTTGATTTGATTTAATAAAAAATATTGACACAAAGCCATTAAAAATATGGACAAAGCAATGTTGTTTAGACTGATTTGCCTGATGATTTGTCAAATTGTGTACAATTAATCTCTGCTTCAGTCTGATTAACTGTAGCCTACTGATAACAACCACAGTTGCAGGTAGCCTAGAGCAGGGTTTCCCAAACTTGGTCCTGGGGCCCCACCTGGGATGCACATTTGTTTTTTTGCCTAAGCACTACACAGGTGATTGAAAAAAACTACTCATAATCAAGCCTGGATTATTTGAATCACCTGTGTAGTGCTACGGCAAAAACCAAAACATGCACCCAGAGCGGGCCCCAGGACAAAGTTTGGGAAACCATGGCCTAGAGAAGCCTATGCGCTCTGATCACCTCTGGCCAGGGGAAACGAAGCGGTAAACAAACTGCAGCAACCTTGTAATTGTTCATATGAATTCTGAGCATGTGTGGTGATTTTCCTTTACACAGACAAAGAGACAACTGCGATTGGACAATAGAACTAAAAGGGCTGAGCTTGCTTTATGCAGGGTTGCATCATGTAGGCCTTTAAATCTGTAATTGAAAAGTTACTCACACAGTATTTAATCACTAGTGTTTATTGATTAATTCCAGTCAATCATTTTGTATTGAAAAGTACTAGGTAACCTAGCCACCCAACATTTGAATATGAACAACATTTGATCACTTTCACATTTTCTTTTAACACAAATAAATTGACGTATTTTATGCTATAAATACAGTACATAGCTTAGGCTATAAATACAGGATGTTAAAATAAAATAAAATAAAATGTTATTGGTCACATACACATATTTAGCAGATGTTATTGCGAGTGTAGCGAGATGCTTGTGTTCCTAGCTCCAACAGTGCAGTAATATCTAGAAATTCACAACAATACACACAAATCTCAAAGTAAAAGAATGGAATTAAGAAATATATAAATATTAGGATCAGCAATGTCGGAGTGGCATTGACTAGACTACAGTAGAATACAGTATATACATCACAGGAGGCTGCTGAGGGCAGAACGGCTCATCATAATGTCCAGAACAGAGCAAATGGAATGGCATCAATCACCTAGAAACCATGTGTTTGCTGTATTTGATACCATTCAACTAATTCCGCTCCAGTCATTAACACAAGCCACTTCTCCTCAATTAAGGTGCCACCAACCTCCTGTGATATACACATGAAATGAGTAAAACAGTATGTAAACATTATTAAAGTGACCAGTGTTCCATTATTAAAGTGATCTTTGATTCTCTGTCTATGTACATAGGGCAGCAACCTCTAAGTTGCAGTGTTGACTAACCGGGTGGTAGCCTGCTAGTGACAGTAACTAAGTTCAGGGCAAGGTACTGGGTGGAGGCCGGCTAGTGATGGCTATTTAACAGTCTGATGACCTTGTGATAGAAAACTGTTTTTCAGTCTCTTGGTCCCAGCTTTGATGCACCTGTACTGACCTTGCCTTCTGGATGATAGTAGGGTGAACAGGCCTTACCTGCTACATTTCCCCTGGCCAGAGTGGATCAGAGTGCATAGGCTTCTCTAGGCTACTGCAGCTGTGGTTGTTATCAGTAGGCTACAGTTGATCAGACTACAGTAGGCTACAGTTAATAGTATCTAAAAAAAAGGTTTTAGACAGTATCTCGACATTTTTAAATAGTATCACAACATTTTGAGATACTATATAGAAATGTTTTGTTAAGCATCTTAATATTTTGAGATAGTATCTAAACATTTCGAGATACTATCTTGAAATTTTGACTGACATATCTCAAAATCTTTAGATAGTATTAACATTTTACAAAAAAGTTGTGGCGGGAATGGGCTTCCATACATAATAACGGTCAACCTCCTCTTACTTGCATGAATATTGATGTTGCTATGCACATAATGATTCTTGCCAAAAGCTTGCTCAAATTCATTCACGTCTAATGCTTCCTCTATGCTCGTGTAACAGGGGTCAGTTTGCTGCTAATAGTTTCCCCCACTGTCCGACTGTCCCATACTGGGCTCGAACCAGTGATCCCCTGCTTCCCAGCACACGACTGCCTTTCTTGACAACCCAAAAACGACAGATTGGAAAGTTCCATCCTCAACCTTTCAAGCTATCTGTGTAGTGATCTTACAATACGTTCTTAACTACGTTACACATTATCAACTGCATTTATTTATACTCAGTAGGCCATTTTATGTAAGCATAATTTCAAGCAAATGTCTGCCAAAAGGTCTAGTCCTCTATGGCACAGGAGATAGCGTATTTCCCCTAACAGCAGGTTGCTGACCCCTCCCTGCTATACACGCTCTCACACACAAACACATGCACACACTTTGTTGAATAATTGCAGGTGCGCAACTTTCACTGGGGACGGGGGGGGACATGACCCCCCCATATGCACTGTGATACAAAACGTGGCGCCGGTGTGCTTTAGGATCACGCAGACGCCTCAGAGCAGTCGGGTATGCTGTTTTCCGGTTTCAGCTGGGTGGAGTTAGGACCACATGGACACCACAGATCGTGTTGACAGGCTGTGTGAAGGCAAAGCAGCTGAAAGGCTGGCGTATAGGACCAGCACAGGAGAGATGAACAGAGGCAGCTGCTGTCTGTATCGTGCTTTTTCTTCGAGTTGTAAAAGAAAGCTGAGCAGAAACAGGCTACTGTTTAGTTGACTGATTTAGCTGGCAAGGTAACTGCTGTTTGACAGAAAAAAAGTATGTATTTCGAGTGCTGAGCTAGTAGTAACATGTTACGTTAGCTAATGTTTCATCCCCTCCCGACTGAAGTGAATGAACTACTAGCAGCTAGTTAGCTAGCTAGTAGCAACCATAGCCAGTTCAGCTCTAGCTAGCCTCTAACTATCTGTCAGGTAACAGAATACAGCTGTTGTGTGTATGGATGTAATGGGTATCGTGATACAGGTACAGCGGAGTCAGGCGCAGGACAACAAAGATGAGTATTCATAAACTTTACTCAAATAAGATAACAATACACGTAGTGACATACAATCACACGAAACAACGGACCAAGATTACAACGAATAATCACGCACAAAAACATGGGGGAAACAGAGGGTTAAATAAGGAACATGTAATTATGGGAATGGAAACCAGGTGTGTAAAAAAAAATTGAAGACAAAACCAACGGAAAATGAAAGATGGATTGGTGGCGGCTAGAAGACAGGTGACGTCAACCGCTGAACTCCGCCCAAACAAGGAGAGGGACCAACTTCGGCGGAAGTCGTGACAATGGAAATGTTTTGTAGACTTTGTTTTGTCCCGTTTCAAAATAAATACATTTGATGATGTACTTAGCTAGAGCTAGCCAAAAGTTGGCTAACGCTAGCTAGCTCACTAACTTTAGCTATTATTTTTTCTCAATCACACTAGACCTGAATCAAACAATGAAACAAGCTGCCAAACAATTGAAGATCGATATTCTGAGTTTTTTTCAGCGCAAAGGTAAAAATCTGTCGTTCTGCCCCTGAGCAAGGCAGTTATCCCACTGTTCCCCGGGCGCCGAAGACGTGGGTGTCGATTAAGGCAGCCCCCCGCACATCTCTGATTCAGAGTGGTTGGGTTAAATGTGGAAGACACATTTCAGTTGGAGGCATTCAGTTGTACAACTGACTAGGTATCCCCCCTTTCCCTTTCTTTCTACAGGCTTCACTGTCATGGTGCACAGTCAGTACACTATGCTCATTGTGTCTTAGCAGGATCAGATGGTGACAGGTGTCCCTGCAGGGTCAGCGAAGATCAGTCTGTGAGGAGGTTAAGCCAGCGAAGATCAGTCTGCGCAGAGGTTAACTTTTGCAGATACAACACTTCATTCTCTCTGTGCAGCAAACACTGTACAAGCAAGAAGCTTCAAAGATTGGAACTATATGAAGGCAGTCTGACAAACCTCTAACGTTGATTTCCAAACTGTATCAAGGGTTGATAGAGGCTTTTCCCAATGACACAAAACACAAAAATGTGAGAATGACCTGGGAGGCGTTATTGATGATGAATGGATACAGAGATGTTAGAATGCCAAGTAATGTTCATATAATCTCAACCATTAACTGCAGTAATTTAAGACCATCCATAGAACATACTATTTGCCAGTGAAACTGAATATCATGCACTTAGAAATCAAATCAAATCAAATATTATTTGTCACATGCGCCGAATACAACAGGTGTAGACCTTACATTGAAATGCTTACTTACAAGCCCTTAACCAACAATGCAGTTCAAGAAATTTAGTTAATAAAATATTTACTAAATAAACTAAAGTGAAAAAAAATCTAATCAATCAAAAAGTAACACAAGAAATGTACATAACAATAACGAGGCTATATACAGGGGGTACCGGTACTGAGTCAATGTGCGGGGGTACAGGTTAGTCGAGGTAATTTATAAAGTGACTATGCATAGATTATAAACAGCGAGTAGCAGCAGTGTAAAAACAAAGTTTAGTTGTTCAGCAGTCTTATGGCTTGGGGGTAGAAGCTGTTAAGGAGCCTTTTGGTTCTAGACTTGGCGCTCTGGTACCGCTTGCCGTGCGGTAGCAGAGAGAGCAGTCTATGACTTGGGTGGCTGGAGTCATTGACAATTTTTTGGGCCTTCCTCTGACACCTCCTAGTAAATAGGTCGTGGATGTCAGGAAGCTTGGCCTACAACGTACAGCCCTGGGCTGTACGCATTACCCTCTGTAGTGCCTTACGGTCAGATGCCGAGCAGTTGCCATACCAGGCGGTGATGCAACCGGTCAGGATGATCTTGATGGTGCAGCTGTAGAACTCTTTGAGGATATGGGGACCTATGCCAAATCTTTTAAGTCTCCAAAGGGGGAAAAGGTGTTGTCATGTACTCTTCACAGCTGTCTTGGTGTGTTTGGACCATGATAGTTTGTTGGTGATGTGGACACCAAAGAACTTGAAACTCTCGACCCACTCCACTTCAGTCTCGTCGATGTTAATGGGGGCCTCTTTGGCCCTCCTTTGTCTTGCTCACATTAAAAGAGAGGTTGTTGTCCTGGCACAAAACTGCCAAGTCTCTGACCACCTCCCTATAGGCTGTCTCATCGTTGTCGGTGATCAGGCCTACCACTGTTGTGTCGTCTGCAAACTTAATGATGGTGTTGGAGTCATGCCTGGCCATGCAGTTGTGGGTGAACAGGGAGTACAGGAGGGGACTAAGCACGCACCCCTGGGGAGCTCCAGTGTTGAGGATCAGCGTGGCAGATGTGTTGCTACCTGCCCTCACCACCTGGGGGCAGCCCGTCAGGAAGTCCAGGATCCAGTTGCAGAGGGAGGTGTTTAGTCCCAGGAACCTTAGCTTAAAGGTGAGCTTTGAGGGTACTATGGTGTTGAACGCTGAGCTGTAGTCAATGAATAGCATTCTCACATAAGTGTTCCTTTTGTCCAGGTGGGAAAGGGAAGTGTGGAGTGCAATAGAGATTGCATCATCTGTGGATCTGTTTGGGCGGTATGCAAATTGGAGTGGGTCTAGGGTTTCTGGGATAATGGTGTTGATGTGAGCCATTGCCAACCTTTCAAAGCACTTCATGGCTACGGACGTGAGTGCTACAGGTCTGTAGTCATTTAGGCAGGTTGCCTTTGTGTTCTTGGGCACAGGGACTATGGTGGTCTGCTTGAAGCTACCACTTTGGTGGGTTATTACAGCCTCAATCAGGGACATGCTGAAAATGTCAGTGAAGACACCTGCCAGTTGGTCAGCACATGCCCGGAGCACACGTCCTGGTAATCCGTCTGGCCCCCGAAGCCTTGTGTATGTTGACCTGTTTAAAGGTCTTACTCACGTCGGCTACGGAGAGCGTGATCACACAGTCGTCTGGAACAGCTGATGCGCTTATGCATGCCTCAGTGTTGCTTGCCTCGAAGCGAGCATAAAAGTGATTTAGCACGTCTGGTAGGCTCGTGTCACTGGGCGGCTCGCGGCTGTGCTTCCCCACATAAGACGAGCGTCGGAGCTGGTGTAATATGATTCAATCTTAGCCCTGTATTGAAGCTTTGCCTGTTTGATGGTTCGTCGCAGGGCATAGCAGGATTTCTTGTAAGCTTCCGGGTTAGAGTCTGGCACCTTGAAAGCGGCAGCTCTACCCTTTAGCTCAGTGCGAATGTTGCCTGTAATCCATGGCTTGTGGTTGGGGTATGTACGTACAGTCACTGTGGGGGACGACGTCCTTGATGCACTTATTGTTAAAGCCAGTGACTGATGTGGTGTACTCCTCAATGCCATCGGAGGAATCCCGGGAACATGTTCCAGTCTGTGATAGCAAAACAGTCCTGTATAGCATCTGCTTCATCTGACCATTTTTTTTTATAGACCGAGTCACTGGTGCTTCCTGCTTAAATTTTTGCTTGTAAGCAGGAATCAGTGAAGACATTTGCCAGTTGGTCCGCGCATGCTTTGAGTACACGTCCTGGTAATACGTCTGGCCCCGTGGCTTTGTGAATGTTGACCTGTTTAAAGGTCTTGCTCACATTGGCTACGGAGAGCGTGATCACACAGTTGTCCGGAACAGCTGGTGCTCTCATGCATGCTTCAGTGTTGCTTGCCTCAAAGCGAGCATAAAAGGCATTTCGCTCGTCTGGTAGGCTTGCGTCACTGGGCAGCTCGTGGCTGGGTTTCCCTTTGTAGTCAGAGCATATCAGAGCCGGTGTAGTAGGATTCAATCTTAGTCCTGTATTGGTGCTTTGCCTGTTTGATAGCTCGTCTGAGGGCATAGAAGGATTTCTTATAAGCGTGGGGACTGTGGGGACGTCGTCGTCGATGCACAGATTTAAGTTTGCCTGCATTAAAGTCCCCCGGCCACTAGGAGCACCCACTTCTGGATGAGCATTTTCTTGTTTGCTTATGACCTATTACAGCTCGTTGAGTGCGGTCTTAGTGATAGCATCGGTTTGTGGTGGTAAATAGATGGCTACGAATAATATAGATGTGAACTCTCTTGGTAGATAGTGTGGTCTACAGCTTATCATGAGGTATTCTACCTGAGGCGAGCAATACCTCGAGATTTCTTTAATATTATACATCGCGCACCAGCAGTTATTGACAAATAGACACACACCCCCGCACCTCGTCTTACCAGAAATGTTATTATTCTACTGGATGTGTAAAGCAGAAACGGGGAAAGATTTGCATACTGTATGTTATGGTCTTGTGAAGGCCAACTGAAATGTGGCAAAGAATATGTTATTTTATCTCAGCAGGTCTACAGATTTTTCCTTCTTCCTGTTTTTGTTTGCTTGGAAATTTTTATACTGGAGACTGTTATCAGAAGGAACTGTAACATAGCATTTATAGTGGCTAAGAAATGCATTGCTATTAATTGGAAGGTTGGTTATCCTCCCACAGTGTATGGAAGAAATGCCAAGTTATGTACACTAGATTTGTTTTATTACAAGATTTGTATTTGTATTCATTATGAATCCCCATTAGGTGCTGCCAAGGCAGCAGCTACTCTTCCTTGGGTCCAAACACATTAAGGCACTTACATTACACATAAAACAATATAACATTATTACACCACTACATATCTACAATACAAAATGCATAATACCGCCATATAACAATGTATAGAGTGCGTGTGCTAGTGTTACTGTGCAACTTTCATAAGGTCTGAATGCCTTATATGGAATACTGTATGACAAAGGAGTCTTTATTGAAAACATTTCCACGTCAGGGGAGTTACCTATTTAGGCAATCCCTAGCTGCTGGGCTGCTCAGTCCGGGCGTGCAGGTAGCTCGGGCTGGCTCGCTGGGCGGTCTGGCTGAAATTGAATATAGAGGATGTCTTAATAAAGACAATCAAAAGTTAAGTCTTTGTACTTTATTTGTAACAGTTGTTAATTTGTTAGGCTATTGGTTATTGGTGCAACACAATATTGATGATTGAATTATCATTGATCTAGTTCAGTCTTATCAATCACTTAACATATTTAATAATCTCTTACCTGGCTTGATAACGGTGGCCAATTTTGTTGACTTTTTGTTGTTCTAAACAGAGACTGCTAGAAGGGCCATGGGTCATATTAGATTGTGTAGAAATTAAGGAAATGTGCTTTAGACACCTCCAAAAATGGGAGGACCCCAAGACACCCCACCAAGTTATGTCCCCGCCACCTCTAAATCTAAAGTTGCACCCCTGAATAACTGAATAGTCCCACTACTGATTCACTTTAGTAATCACTGAACTCTGGAGGTGCAGGGTAAAATATGACCCATTTTCACAAATGAACAAATTGCAGCTTTATGCAGATGGAACAAATTACAGAACAGCCTGAGAAACTACTCAAACTATACTGAACAAAAATATTAATTAAACAATTTCAAAGATTTTACTGAGTTACAGTTCATATAAGGAAATCAGTCAATTTAAATAAATTCATTAGGCCCTAATCTATGGATTTCACATGACTGGACAGGGGTGCAGCCATGGCTGGGCCTTGGAGGGCATGTGGCCACCCAATAGGGAGCCAGGCCCAGTGAATCAGAAATGAGTTTTCCCCCACAAAATAGCTTTATAACAGACAGAAAAACTCATCAGCAGAAATATGTGGCATTGTGTTGTGTGACAAAACTGCAAATTTTAAAGTGGCCTTTTATTGTCCCCAGCACAAGGTGCACCTGTGTAATGATCATGCTGTTTAATCAGCTTCTTGATATGCCACACCAGTCAGGTGGATGGAAATGTTCACCACAAATGTATGCACAATTTGAGAGAAATAAGCTTTTTGTGCGTATGGAACATTCCTGAGATGTTTTATTTCAGCTCACGAAACATGGGACCAACACTTTACATGTTGCGTTTACATTTTTGTTCAGTATACTTAGTTATATGTAGAAGAGTAGTAGCCCCAGAACAGGTGTTCATTCCAGTAACCATTTTTTTTTTACAGTACATTATAATTCCTCTGCTGCTAAGGTTGAGTAGTGTAGGTGTGTTAGTGTACTGTCCTTGCTTTGCTTCAGTGGAATCTCCATATTCACCTCTCCATCTCCTCATACTGAAATATGGCACACCTATGCCTCCTGGTGCCACTAATATGAAACTGCAGAACAACATTCTAGGGTACTGATATGCAGACACACACTGAATACATTAGCAGTTACAACAGTGTTACCATGCACAAAATAGATTATGAATTCAAGACTGAAATGGTCTGATTCAGATCATTTGCCATTTATTAAATACTGTTCAAAATGAGTACAAATGCCACAAATATGACTATTGGGGAAGAATATCACCATACATTTGATATGCAGCTGAAAAATTCACAGAATGGTATAAAATGTTACTGAACAATAGCCAAACCACTTGATAAACATTTCAAATATCTAAAAATGAATGTCTCAAAATGACAAATCCTCGGGAGAGAAGATGTCATTGCAGTACCAGTAAAATTAAGACCACACAATAACTACTGATTGTAAGACAATTATATTTCAAAACCTCTCAGATATGTTTTGTACTCCAACTATATTTACATAAATACAAAGTTTATATCAAATACAACCAACCATATTGCAACCATTAATTAGATAATTTACCAAATACACAGTGGCGTGTATTCATGAATGTCAAGGGAAGCCAGGCTCCCCCCAAAAATGTACCAAGAAAATAAAATAAAATAATTTATCATTCGTCTCTCGGTTTCCAAATTTTCCATCAATTCGCATGAGGCTGAAATACAACCAACCATCAGAGGAGAAAGCATCCGAGCAAGCGAAACAGCGCCCCCTCTGTCGCTCTACGTGTATGCCATCTATCTGATTCTGTCTGGTCCCAACGACAGCCAGCACCAGATAGATATATGACATTGTTGCAGCCATTAGCATTGAATGGAATGCAAGGAAAGCCTGCGAGCATTCGTTGAGCTAAACCGAGCAAGCTCAATTGTGAATGGTCACGGGAAGCCAGCTTGGAGTTTGGCGTCACTACTATCAAATCGCATTGAGAGCATACATCATTGATAGAAACAAGTTGAATTGTTGCATGTCGTTGTCTTCCAGTGACTAGCTAGCTAGCTAAAGTTGTCCGTTTCCTAAATTAGCCATGGATGGAGATAGGGATTTGGACTTCATTCTTCAGTTTTACTTCATTCTCTGTACTGGCCAATGATTATAACGACATTCTGACCCTTCATTTATACATTGTTGTGACCCTGGCATGAGAAGATGCTAGTTCAATATGTAGCTAGATGTAGAAGGCTGGTGTTATCTAGCTAACATTGCCCATGAATGGAAGTTAGGCCAGCAAGCGTTTTAGCCAGCTGGCCTAGGACAACAAAAAATAAAAGTGTGTACTGTATGAGAGTGATAGACCGTTTCGTCAAAATGAAAGAGAGGAGGATGGCATTGGCATTTCTCTACAAGTAGGGTGAGTCAACATATTATTCTACTTGCACGAACGCGCACACGCACAGAGAAATTAGAACCATGGACAGCCACATCATGTTTAGTTTACGTTAAATAGTTTTTGGTATCTTTTAGTTATCACGGTATGAGACTAAGCAGAGGTGATTAGATGATGTTGAAATGTTGCTGGAATAGTGGAGGCAGCTCCTATTTGATTTGCAACTTGTGGAACATCTCTGTGGTTCTAAATCAATAGTTGTTTAGTGGTCCAAAAAATGTCAGAAACATTAACTTGCTTGACCATGCTGTAGGTCATGTAACTGTCTGTTACATGCAATATGCTTTGTGTACTAAACCGGACAGAGGTTGCTATCCGGTTTTGTGATAAAACAAAGGTGGTTGAATTTATTCTGCCACTGTCTTCTTATTGTCTCAGCCTTTAGACCTATATATCACAGTCGCAAGGCATATGAATTAACAGGTTATAGAGCAAACAATGCAATTATCACAACACAGGTTGTAATATGGCTTTTCTTCTGGCTTCCCTAGTGATTTTACCCACGCACCACTACTGCAAATACAACCATTTCTCCTGTGTAGCAACAACAAATCATTTGATCTCTAAAAAAAATTCTATGTGCTTATCCAACTGTTTTTGTGAAAGCTGTATTGATTTCTTAAGGAGAGCACAGTAAACTATCACACATGGGCAGGGCTAATAACAGATATAAGGATTGGGGCTGTAAACATTCAAATGTAACATTTTACATTACGTCTGTTTGGTCAAAGTCAGTAGGTGCTAAGGGAGAGTTACAAGGAGAGAGCCGATTCCGAACAAGACAGAGAATATGTACACAGTGAGTGTGGGAACGGAACAAGAGACAAAGAAGATCTCTCACCTCACTCACACTGTTCTTCTCTACTTTTCTCACCAACTCTCTCTTCCATTCTGACACATTCTCTCGGTCTCTCTTTACTTCTTTGTGTTTCTCTCTGTAGCTCTGTCTCTCTTCCCCCCACCCCCCCACCCCACTGTCTGCTCAGCGTCCAGGGGTGAAGATGTAGTCCAGAGCCTGCCTCTCAGCAGCTGCCACATTAGGGTGCCAGAGGTCCACCATGAAGACCACCCTGGGGCCATCTTCTGGGCTGCCTGAACATAGAGAAAACACAGATTCATGTCTACCTCCAATCAACCCTTTATAACAGCTTAATAACACTTTGTCCGAATATTACAAACACACACACGCAACCCAGGGTAGAAAAAGGCGACCCCTTTCATCCCTCCTCACAAACAGCTGTCCCTCTCTCACCCTCATGGAAGGCCCTGTGGAGGAAGGAGTCATCAAACAGCAGACAGCTCCCCTCAGACCAGCACTGCGGCTCCCCTCCAACTACCAGCTCACAGGAAGAGGGCACTCTAAGACCTACAGAGGACAGACAGCAAGTCAGTCTATATATTACTAAGGAAAATATTGAATGACACAAACACATATGAATATATTCTAAAATGTCAGCTGTATATGCTGCAAGCAAAGCAAGCTTTAAAACCAACCATACTATAGTGAATAACATTATTATCATTGTAATACTTTCACAAAGACACAGGTGAACACATACATATGGGAGCCAGGTGCATTTTGGGAGCCAGGTGCATCGCTATATTTAAGTGTTGTAGCCCTCCAGGGGAGCTCCCTCCATTTCTTACCCAGGTGGCAGCGCAGCCTGACGTTGGTTGGGCCGTAATGCTCAGTTATCAGGGCTCCGGGGGTCAGCACAGAGAAGCAGGCGTTTCCAAACACGTTGTTGGCAATGAAGGTGCGCAGCTGGCCCAGGACCCTCCAGGCCCGGGGGCACCTCCTGGCGTTGAGGGCCAGCGGAGTTCCCTGGTTCACCAGGTAGAAGGTCCACCACTGGCCATGGGGGGTGCTGTTGGCCTTCCAGCCCGGAGGCAGGGAGGAGCCAGCCCGCGCGCTGGGGGAGCGTGGTATATGTTCTCTAACTCAGCCAGCAGAGCAGGGAAGCTCCTCTCCAGCAGCTCCACGTCGTGTTTCTGTGCGTCCCGGGAGAAGAAGGGTGCTGAGGGCAGGTCAGGGAGGAAGAACACCTCTGGCCTCTGGATGGTGGGCCCGGCTGGTGAGGTAGCGGCCCTGGTCTCGTACCCCTTTGTGTACCCTGCCCATGCCTGACCAGGTGTAGCGTTTGGCGTAATCCTGCAAGCTGTGGTACAGCCTCTGATTAAGACCCTCCCCTGTGTTGGTGCAGCGAAAACACTCGGTGGACTGGCAGTAAGCAAAGCCGTTCTGCTCCTCCAGCCCTGACACCGGCCTGCCTTTAGCCCTACCATCCCCCTCTGTGCTGATCAAGACCCCCCCACCCCCTCCTACTCGACTGGGCTCAGTGCTGTACCCCCCACGCAGGGGGGAGAGGAGCTGTGCTCACGACCTACCCTGTAACAGTACCACACAAAGAGCAGCAGCAAACACATGGCTGTGCCAAAGGCACTGGACTCACAGTCCCTCATAGACTGCATCCCTCCAGCCACCATCTCCCTCACCCTTTCTAGTGACCACTCCATACTGGCTCCTCGCTAAAACCACTGACGGTCTGGTCTGGAGAAACTACTGTTGAGAAGGTCAATGACCAAACCTGTCTGACTGATTTAAAATGTATTTTAGAGGAAAATCTTCCACAGGGTGTCTGAAAGGCTACTTTCAATAAACTCTTATCATCCCCCCTGCTGGATGCAGTCTGACACTATCTGATGACACACTAAGGCTCCAGTCCGGACATTTCAGCACTCAGGGATGAGGGGAGGGCTCCCCCTGCATGGCGTCTGGCTGTGCGGTATTTGTGCTGCTCCCTCCCCTTTTCATTTTAGACAAATGCAGACAGACAACATACCTCAGGGTATCTGGCCTCTGCATCAGAGATAGAGGGAAGGAAAGACGGAAAAGGTCATTAGACATAGGCATTGCACAAATAAATACACTCAAGACATTAGGCAGAATCTAATACAGAAGTAGAGTACCAACATGCAGGTGTCATTGCAAGTTCAGTTTTCCACATGACCTCCCCCACTTAGTTCCGTATTAAACCAGCAAACTCCCACCCCCACACTCAGCTCTGGACACACACAGTGCACCATGCACACACCCATACGGATGGCATTTCAAATTCAGGTCTCCACACACCTCCACACTGCATTGTACAAAGCCATGAGTCACATTTCATGCATGTGACTCACGGCTTCATGGATAATTTTTCTGGGATGGTAAAATGTTTTCAGTATAAACTTAAACGACTAAAACCAGATATAAAAGTATGTAGAATATATCATGGAGCTATATGTTTTTTAAATAAGATCATATTTGAGAACTAACCATCACCAAAATAAAAACTAGACAAGGAGAATTTTAAATTTAAAAAATGGCATGGCATTGACTTTGTTATAATGTTTGAGTTACTCAAATAGCATAAGAATATGTAGAATTGCAGGACCCTAGCTTTAAAACTACAAATTCTCTCAGCCCCATGGCAAAATGTGTAGAATTGCAGGAAATGACCTATGAAACTGCAATTGTTCTCTCAGCCCCATGACAAAATGTGTAGAATTGCAACATTTTGTCTCTGTGGCCTTTAAAACCGCACCATTGGCCACACCCACTGCCCCCCACACTAACTTTGCCACTGCTGCTGAGAAAAATCCTAGGGGAAACACTGCAGAGAGAGAGAGAGACAGAGCGTGTGACAGAAAGAGAGAGCACGTATTTGGATAACATTATGCATGAAACATAAATAGACAGTCTTGACATCTGCCTACATGAATCAATAGCGAGAGCAGCTCTAATGTATACTAAACGAGAGCCACTACGGTGTTCTAGAATATCACTACTGTACTGGCTTGTTATACATTAGGGACAGTTAGAAATTTACTGGGGGTGGGGGTGTGCTGGGCCAATTCTAGGTGTCCAAAAGAAAAATGCACCACCCTCCCAAACATAAAAAAATATTTTCACATGACCCTCCCCTTGTACTGTAAAACATGTTTTACACACCCTGCCCCCTCATAAAATTAACTCAAAAATAATTACCACCATAACTAACAATAACTGTGGCAACCCTGTGTTTATAAACGTGGATATCGACTTTACCACTTCAGCATGGTTTTGTGGCACAGTCTATGCCACGCAGAGCTAACCGGCCTGGAGGTTAAGAGTTCGCCGACCACCATGGACGAGCTCACTCTCCATGCCTGTATCATTTTACTACGATCAGATCCGGCTGCAGACAATGATCAGCTAGGGGGAAATCAGGTTGTCTATATTTTTATGCTTTATTTCTAATCATATAAAATATATACACAACACATTTTCCATCAACAGGTTTCTGTTGTGCCAATGCACCACACAGAACTAATAAGCAACACATAACCGCATAACGATTACTGACTTCAAGTGCTTATCAACAACACAATCAAGAAGAGTATGTCAATCTCGACATCCCTCCCTACTCAGTATTGAAACTTTTGTGTTTTGTAACAGATGTCTCTTTTTCTATTCATTGAATGGCCATTGCGCAGTTTGGATGCTGGAAATCTATTAGAGTGGAGTGGATGAATGTGAGCAGGTAGCCTACAGGAGACTTTTGAAGTAGCTCAATCAAATTAAAACACCCCTTCCCCTCTTCGGAGGACAAAAGTAACTTTGTTACAAATACATCTGTACATAATATATTTGTATTTTATATACACATTTGGATTCATTGGATTTTTTGTACATTTGGATTCATAGTGACCGGTACACATTATATATTTTATTTTCCCGTCACAACTATTACAGATGAATAACTATTACAGATGAAATCCACCCCTCAACCCATCCCACCAATCTCCATAGACCACCCTCTCTTGATTTCCTTGTGCATATACAGTGAGCTCCAAAAGTATTGGGACAGTGACACATGTTTTGTTGTTTTGACTCTACTCCAGTCACTTTTATTGTAAATAAGAATAGAATGTTTCTAAACACTTCTACATTCATGTGGATGCTACCATGATTACGGATACTCATGAATGAATTGTGAATAATGATGAGTGAGAAAGTTAGATGCACAAATGTCATACCCCCAAGACATGCTAACCTCTCACCATTACAATAACAGGGGAGGTTAGCATTTTATATCATACCCCCAAGACATGCTAACCTCTCACCATTACAATAACAGGGAGGTTAGCATTTTATATCATACCCCAAGACATGCTAACCTCTCACCATTACAATAACAGGGAGGTTAGCATTTTATATCATACCCCCAAGACATGCTAACCTCTCACCATTACAATAACAGGGAGGTTAGCATTTTATATCATACCCCAAGACATGCTAACCTCTCACCATTACAATAACAGGGAGGTTAACATTTTATATCATACCCCCAAGACATGCTAACCTCTCACCATTACAATAACAGGGAGGTTAGCATTTTATATCATACCCCAAGACATGCTAACCTCTCACCATTACAATAACAGGGGAGGTTAGCATTTTATATCATACCCCCAAGACATGCTAACCTCTCACCATTACAATAACAGGGGAGGTTAGCATTTTTGGGGGGTATGATATTTATACCTCTGTAACTTTCTCACTCATCATTACTCACGATTCATTCAACTATGTACACAAAGTGCTGTAATTTCTAAAATGGTTCACCCGATATGTATGAAAATACCCTCAAATTAAAGCTGACAGTCTACACGTTAACCTAATAGACATTATATCATTTCAAATCCAAAGTGCTAGAGTACAGAGCCAAAACAAAATACAAATTGTCACTGTCCCAATACTTTGAGTTCACTGTATTTTTCAACTATGCTGTGATGTCTTACATAGATTCTGAACCTTTCTAAATTGCATATTAATCAACAGATTGTGATTTAAAATGGAATATTTTGTTAAGAGTATTATGTTGTTGATTGATTGACTATGGCTTTCCAGATCGCCCAACAGTGCTATAATTTGTGAACAGTTTGCCACTGCTGAACCTGTGACCAGAAACAAGCTACAGTTGAAGTCGGAAGTTTACATACACCTTAGCTAAATACATTTAAACTCAGTTTTTCACAATTCCTGACATTTAATTGTGGTAAAAATTCCCTGTCTTAGGTCAGTTATGATCACCACTTTATTTTAAGAATGTGAAATGTCAGAATAACAGTAGAGAGAATGATTTATTTCAGCTTTTCTTTCTTTCATCACATTCCCAGTGGGTCAGAAGTTTACATACACTCAATTAGTATTTTGTAGCATTGCCTTTAAATTGTTTAACTTGGGTCAAACGTTTCGGGTAGCCTTCCACAAGCTTCCCACAATAAGTTGGGTGAATTTTGGCCCATTCCCCCTGACAGAGCTGGTGTAACTGAGTCAGGTTTGTAGGCCTCCTTGCTAGCACACGCTTTTTCAGTTTTGCCCGCACATTTTCTATAGGATTGAGGTCAGGGCTTTGTGATGGCCACTCCAATACCTTGACTTTGTTGTCCTAAAGCTATTCTGCCACAACTTTGGAAGTATGCTTGGGGTCATTGTCCATTTGGAAGACCCATTTGCGACCAAGCTTTAACTTCCTGACTGATGTCTTGAGATGTTGCTTCAATATATCCACATAATTTTCCTTTGTCATGATGCCATCTATTTTGTGCACCAGTCCCTCCTGCAGCAAAGCACCCCCACAACATGATGCTGCCACCCCCGTGCTTCACGTTTGGGATCGTGTTCTTCGGCATGCAAGCCTCCCCCTTTTTCCTCCAAACATAATTATGGTCATTATGGCCAAACAGTTCTATTTTTGTTTCATCAGACCAGAGAACATTTCTCCAAAAAGTACAACCTTTGTCCCCATGTGCAGTTGCAAACCGTAGTCTGGCTTTTTTATGGCGGTTTTGGAGCAGTGGCTTCTTCCTTGCTGACCGGCCTTTCAGGTTATGTCCATATAGGACTCGTTTTACTGTGGTTATAGATACTTTTATATCTGTTTCCTCCAGCATCTTCACAAGTTCCTTTGATTTTGTTCTGGGATTGATTTGCACTTTTCGCACCAAAGTACGTTCATCTCTAGGAGACAGACAGAACGCGTCTCCTTCCTGAGCGGTATGACAGCTGCCGTGGTCCCATGGTGATTATACTTCCGTACTATTGTTTGTACAGATGAATGTGGTACCTTCAGGCGTTTGGAAATTGCTCCCAAGGATGAACCAGACTTGTGGAGGTCTACAATTTTTTTTCTGAAGGTCTTGGCTGATTTCTTTTGATTTTCCCATGTTGCCAAGCAAAGAGGCACTGAGTTTGAAGGTAGGCGTTGAAATACATCCACAGGTACACCTCCAATTGACTCAAATGATGATCAGAAACTTCTAAAGCATTGACATCATTTTCTGGAATTTTCCAAGCTGTTTAAATGCACAGTCAATTTAGTGTATGTAAACTTCTGACCCACTGGAATTGTGATACAGTGAATTATAAGTGAAATAATCTGTCTGTAAACAATTGTTTGAAAAATTACTTGTGTCATGCACCAAGTAGATGTCCTGACCGACTTGCCAAAACTATAGTTTGTTGACAAGAAATTTGTGGGGTGGTTGAAAAACGAGTTTTAATGACACCAACCTGTATGTAAACTTCCGACTTCAACTGTATGTGTCCCCCCTGCTGCTGTTGGACCAGGTCTCTCTGTATAAATAAAGGTTAAATTAAAAAAAAAAGTGTGTTTGTGTTGTGTCAGTATGCATGTGTGTGTTGTGTGTATGTGAATGTGTGTGAGTTTTGTGTGGGCAATACCATAGAGGCAATACCCGAATAAGTGATCTAATGGTTCTGTCTCTTCGCAGCAAAATCTGCGACGCTAACATAGTTGTATGCCACATATCAATGCCGGGAAAAGTATTTGCCTCCTTTCTGATTTCCTCTATTTTTGCATATTTTTTTATAATCAACTATCAGCTCTTCAACGAAAACCTACTATTAGGTAAAGAGAACCTGTTCAAATAAGACCAAAAAAATATTATTTAATTAGCAAAGTTATGCAACACCTAATTCCCCTGTGTAAAAAAAATATTGCCCCCTTACACACAATAACTGGTTGTGCCACTTTAGCTGCAGTGACTGCAACCAAATGCTTCCTGTAGTTGTTGATCAGTCACACATCGCTGTTGAGGAAATTTGGCCCACTCTTGCATGCAGAACTGATTTAACTTAGCGACATTTGTGGGTTTTCAAGCATGAACTGCTCGTTTCAAGTCCTGCCACAACATATCAATTGGGATTAGGTCTGGACTTTGACTAGGCCACTCCAAAATGTCAAATGTGTTGCTTTTTAGCCATTTTCATGTAACCTTGATTGTGTATTTTGGATCATTATCTTGCTGCATGAACCATCTTTGCTTCAGCTCACAGACGGATGGCCTGACATTCTCCTGTAGTCATCCAGGTCCTGAAGTAGCAAAGCATCCCCAAACCACCACCATGCTTGACTGTTGGTATGAGGTACTTACTGCAGAATGCAGTGTTTGGTTTTTGCCAGGCATAATGGGACCCATGTCATCCAAAAAGTTGACTCAAGTTTGCCAAAAACCACCTGGAAGCATCTGGATGGTCATCAAGACTCTAGGAAGAATGCTCCATGCACAGATGATTCAAAAGTATTACTTTTTGGACGACATGGGTCCCGTTATGCCTGGCAAAAACCAAACACTGCAGTATCAAAAATTGGCAAAATATGAGAAAAATAAGAAAGGGGGTAAATGCTTTTTCACACCACTCACCATAACATTCTGTTCATGGCAAGAATTTTGTATAATAAAAAACAATGTTTTGAATCAAGCGTTGTTTTGTGTAAGTTCATAAACCATCGAAAATCTCAACTATTTTGCAACCTGTAAAATATTTTGATCCTCAAATTAAAGCGGGTGTATTTGTATTTATGACAATTTTTGGAGGCCAATTTGGGTCTTTAGTAAAGGGCAGACAAGTTCCCTACCTTCTCCCCTTTCCACTTGCCTCCTCCATTTTTGAGTTAACGCTGAAATCAGTTGGTTGTAATTTGGGATAGAGCAAACATTTCTATATTTTTGTTAACGGCACATGTGACATAACTCCACCTTCCCTATTTATAAGATAATACCTTTTTTTTCCATAAAGAATGTTTTTTTTTAATATTTATTACATTTTAGTAGACGCTCTTATCCAGAGCAACTTACAGGAACAATTAGGGTTAAATGCCTTGCTCAAGGGCACATTGACAGATTTTTCCCCTAGCTCCGGGATTCAAACCAGATACCTTTCAGTTACTGGTCCAACGCTCTTAACCACTAGGCTACCTGCTGCCCCATTAAAAGGTAATACATTTTAAAAGTTAAATGACAAATATTTAGGCTATATTGGCACATTAGTTTCTAGGTCGAGGAATAGCCACTCGGATCTAGAAAGCAGGCAGAACACGTGTTAAGCTTTCCTGAATAACTGGCAGAGGTGGGACCAAGTCACTATTACTCGAGTCACAAGCAAATCTCAAGTCACAAGGTCCAAGTCTCAAGTCGAGTCCCAAGTAGAACTGGCCGAGTCAAGTCCAAGTCGTGCATTCTAAGAGAAAGTGAAGTCGAGTCACAAGTCGAGTAAAAAAAACAATCTATACAGGCAATGACTTGTTCAACTACAAATTGAGACCTTGAGACTACAAGGTTCCATCTGACATTTCTGTCAAAAATTAGTTAGTCACATATAATAGATCTTTACATGGTTATTCATAAGTCTGTGAAGTTAGATTAATTTTAAGTGAAAAACTAGAACATTCTATCTGCATAAACACATTTGAACTTGGTGCTATAAGGTTGTTTCTGCAATCCAATCACAAGCCTGAACAAATACAGAGGGACCAATCAGAACACGTCTTTGCCATCTCCCCTCTAAGTATGGTCTAGGCTAGTCTTGCCAGCAATAATGGCACGCAAGCAAATAATAACACTGTCAGAAATCTTAAAGTAAATGATGTCACATCGTTGTTCAGTGATGACAGTAATTCGTCTGATGATCATAATACATTTCTTAACGTATTTGATGATGAGTACTGACTATTATGGTACAATAGTGATATTCTATCATGTATGTATTCAAATTGCTACAGTCTTCTTAAAAACTGAACAAGTCTAATTCAGAAGTGTCAGATAGAACCTTTGCGATTGCACCCTCCTTAAAAAACTGATTTACTCATGTCTCAGGATTTTGATACTCTGCACTTTAGGTACATTTAAGGTGAGGACCATAATGGGTTATGAAAGAAGAATTCACTACAAAAGAGTTAATATTCTTGATCACCAAACCATTTTTGGAGTTGCATATTTATTTATGTTAATCCTCTCTCCCTACGTTCGCGCTGCACCCGATCCTATAGCTGTACCACAAATCAGCAATCTGTTCGCTAGCGCAGTGGATCTCAAACTTTTTGACCCGCATTTGACAAAAAGGAGGGGTTTAAAGTTTGCAACCCCCCACGCATGCACATTATGCTTTTTTTCAAAACAAAAGATACAGAAATAAACTGCGTTTTACCCCTGCATTTTGAGCTGAAAGTCATTAATGTTAGCAGTCAATATGAACTAGGGATATATTGTCACAACTTTCACTTCTCTGGAGTCCAGGCAAGCACGATCACACGGCCTACCTGAATGCAGTGGGGGTTGCAGGATCGGATGGAAAGCACGATCTGTCTGTAGTCTTTTTCTTCCTCTCAAATATTGTAATTACAATGCCTTCGGAAAGTTCAGACCCCTTGACTTTTTACACATTTTGTTACGTTACAGCCTTATTCTAAAATGGATTAAATGAATACAAATCTGCAGCTATTTACACACAAAACCACATAATGACAAAGCGTAAACAGTTTTGAAATTTAAAAAAAGAGAAATACCTTATTTACATATGTATTCAGACCCTTTGATATGAGAAACGAAATTGAGGTCAGGTGCATCCGGTTTCCATTGATCATCCTTGAGATGTTTCTACAACTTGATTGGAGTCCACCTGTGGTAAATTCAATTGATTGGACATGATTTGGAAAGGCACACACTCGTCTATATAAAGGTCCCACAGGTGACAGTGCATGTCAGAGCAAAAACCAAGCCATGAGGTCGAAGGAATTGTCCGTAGAGCTCCGAGACAGGATTTTGTCAAGGCACAAATATGGGGAAGGGTACCAAAACATTTCTGCAGCATTAATGGTCCCCAAAAACAGTGGCTTCCATCATTCTTAAATGGAAGAAGTTTTGAACCACCAAGACTCTTCCTAGAGCTGGTCGCCCGGCCAAACTGAGCAATCGGGGGAGAATGGCCTTGGTCAGGGAGGTGACCAAGAACCCGATGGTCACTCTACTCTGACAGAGCTCTAGAGTTCCTTTGTGGAGATGGGAGAACCTTCCAGAAGGACAACCATCTCTACAGCACTCCACCAATCAGGCCTTTATGGTAGTGGCCAAACGGAAGCCACTCCTCAGTAAAAGGCACATGACAGCCTGCTTGGAGTTTGTCAAAAAAGGCACTTAAAGACTCTCAGACCATAAGAAATAAGATTCTCTGGTCTGGTGAAACCAAGATTGGACTCTTTGGCCTGAATGTTCAGCGTCACATCTGTAGGAAACCTGGCACCATCCCTACGGTGAAGCATGGTGGTGGCAGCATCATGCTGTGGGGATGTTTTTCAGTGGCAGGGACTGGGAGACTAGTCAGGATCGAGGCAAAGATTAACAGAGCAAAGTACAGAGAGATCCTTGATGAAAACCTGCTCCAGAGCATTCAGGAGCTCAGACTGCGGCGAAGGTTCACATTACAACAGGACAACGACCCTAAGAACACACACAACAGAGTGGCTTTGGTATAAGTCTCTGAATGTCCTTGAGTGGCCCAGCCAGAGCCCGGAATTGAACCCGATCTAACATCTCTAGAGAGACCTGAAAATAGCTGTGCAGCGACGCTCCCCATCCAACCTGACAGAGCTTGAGAGGATCTGCAGAGAAGAATGGGAGAATCTCCTCAAATACAGGTGTGCCAAGCTTGTAGCATCACACCCAATGAGACCCGAGGCTGTAATTGCAGCTAACTGCCTGGTACTCAGCACTATATTGTCCCTCTAATCCCTCTGACATCAATGCAAATGTATTCGAAAATCTAATCAAACACTTCATGTTGCGCAAAATTTCTATAGGCGATGCAAAGAGGAGGATCCCATGAGCTTTCTATAGGCTAGGACTACTATATTTATTTCTCAGCTTTCCTAATATTAAGCACATTGCTTATATTTACAACAGGAGTATAGCCTACCTGGCTGGCATGAAAATAAACCACGGGAAAAGCGTCCTCCACTCGCTATTTAAGTGCATAGATGACATGTATTTTTTCCCGCTGCCTCGGTTTCGATACAGGTGCAAGATAATGGTCCATTCTAAATCATAAATGTCACACATCTATTGTTTAGTATATGTAAAGATAAGATTAAATCAAGAATAGTCTGATGAATTATATATCATCACTTGTGAATGATGCCCAGCATAAGAAACAATGCCTGTTTTTGCGACTTCAAATTATAGTCACACACCTCATGTAGTCTCGCCCACAGGCTTATATGTTTTAATAAGGTTTGCATCACAACTAAAGTGGCCAAATAATTTCTTAAAATTAAGCACATTAATCCGCTTTACTCGTGAGTTTCAAGTTTGGGTAAGATAATTTTAAACATAAAAATGCACCTTGATAATAAAAGCATTACATGCATAATTGCATTTGCGGTCACTTTTGATAATGGTGTTTTCCGCTAATGGAACATTTGCGCTTATAGCCTACTATCATGTGTGCATGGCTGCGCTTATAATGTGAAGAAATAGTCTAATAGTTTATAAACATTTTAAGCTAAACGTTCTGAGTTTTTTTTATGTTAGTGGTTGTATTAATTTGGGATCTATCGCATCCTACAACTGTCCCAGACTGTTAGGAATATTTATTTCTCGCACGAATAGGTCGACTTTTGTACTATGGGGGATAGTACATTGACATAGGCTATAGTTTTTTCTGTTCATTAGGCCTACTCATCTTGTTGGCTGACGAAAAGTAAATGTGGACAGTTCATACAATATCTTCAATATGCACCTCGTAATTGGATATGGCACAATGCAGCACTTCCGTCCGTAAAAGGCATGGATTTGTTTAGGGTGTATTACGGCCACAAAGGCGATGCGGCCATGAAATGCGAGGCATTATCAAGTGCTTGTCAAATTGTGAATGAGAGACTGCTGGAGTGTGTACAGCCTGCGCAAAAAACAAAGCAGAACTCATGCCTTATCAAGCGACTTTTTTTCAAATAATCATTAGTCTCACCATGCAGCCTTACAATGTATTAAAAATAAACATATAGCCCAACATTTGTAGAACATCTAATGTTATGTACATATTGTTGATTTATTCATTTTCCTTATTTTCTGAATAACTGTAAGATGTAAATATTGTGCCGTTTCTGGAAGCTGTTGCCGTAGTGATAACCAAAAGATACATTAATAACTCTAAATTATGCATATTGGAGTACCTGTTTCTTTGTTAACCGCTCAACACCGAATAGCCGCATGTGCGCACTCCCTCAAATCGTTTGGAGAAAATATTTATATTTTATTCAGCTTTGTTCAATTGTATTATTTATACTATAAAATAATGTCACGGAATTATAAGCAAATCTTGTCTGCTAAACTAGTGTAGCCCACAGTCATAGCCACATCACGACCTAACATAAGGACAAGTTGGAGTATGCTATACTTTTTTTCTGAAATAGACTACATTTTCTTAATATCATGCTTCTTATGGATTTATTGTTAAGGTGTAGGCTATATTACATGGATTTATTTGAGTTTTTTTTAAATGGCTTGTAGGCTATGTGTGGAAGCCAGGAGATCCTAAATGTGTTTGTTAATTAACGGTCAATTACCGTGAGATCGACAGTTATTTGCTTGACAATCACCAGCTGACGAAATTTTGTGACCGCCACAGGCCTAATTATAACCCACCCAAACTAGGCCTACCTGAAATATGAAAATAATCAATGAAATCACCAGGTTGTTCTGGCAAAGATGCCTCTGTAGCAGATTGCTAAACTGAATTGTATATGGATAATATTAATGTAGGTAGGCTACTGTTTTTGACAGCATCCCCTCAAAACCTTCTCACTGCCAGAGGGCAGAGTGTGTTAATTGACAGTGTGCTGGTCCAATCAGAGGGCAGAGTGTGCGTTTTACTGCTAATCTGTTGATTTGCAAGTGCGATACTGTCTCTGACTGTGTGGAGAGTAGCCTACATGATTTGGACTCGAGTCTGACTCGAGAAAATAAAATATGCTCGGGACTTGACTGATTGCAGATTTTAATTATTTTGTGTGGTATAATTTCTACTTAACCTACTGCAGATCTGGACAAACGATCCACCTACCACTATTGTCACTATGAATACAGGGCAGGATAGGCAGTTGATTAGCATACTATATTGATCTGTGTGTGGTATAGTAAGCGTGTGGGAAAAGCATAGGGAAGTACCAAAACACCCTGATAGGGGAGGCGCATGCAAGCAGATGAGGAAATCTGGTAATATGGAAGACAATATATAGTAACACCTGCAGAATGGCGAATGTATATCAGGGGAAAAAACACACTACCCTCCCCTGTGCAAACAAAAAAAACAACACTCCCCTCAAAAATGTTTTTTGACAACCCTCCCCTATTTTGGACCAGTCCCCAAGTACTGTACATTTCGAACTGTCCCTTAGGAAAGTGAAACAGGATCATGGCAATGTAAACAACCATGATGTGCATGAAGAGAACAAAGGATTAGCACCAGCATATATACATGAACAGTAACTGCAGTATGAAGCACCCACAATCACGAGTCACGACACAGACGAAAAGATACACTGTAACAAGAATACTATGCACTGTATGCAGTAAACATAAACACGCATAAGCAGAGCTCACAATGTACATAACTTCCTATGCTTCTCCTGCAAAACCATCTCACCAAGAATGGTCCGGAAAGCCTGCTTGGACAGCCAGAACAGACATCTCCTCTCAAGTGAACACAGCCCCGATTACAGCCCACCGAGACGCACGCCCCCACAGAACCGCTCTCGCACAACTATATAGTATACTCCTCTGAGCTATAGCCTATATACGCTCGTTGTCTACTGCCGTGCCTTGAGGAACTGTCATATTAAAAAAAACACAGGAATGTGGAGAACCATCCATAACACACTCGTCTCCCTTCCCCTCTCTCACACCTCCCTCCCACTCTCAATTTCACCAATATTCCTGCCTCTAATGCCCTCATGCTTGCCTACGTGTCATCATTCAATCACATAAAATCACCACAGAATATCAGACAGCATCTTGTGCAAAGATCTGTAAAAGCTAGACTTGTAAGCCCATAAAAACAACTCGGAACGAATGCAACATGATAGGCCTGCGCAATAATAATAACTCACCCAATTGTCATGGTTGTGGATGATATCTCGCCTACAGGTTTACCATGTTACCAAGCAGCTAGTGTCCTCTTTATCTAGGCTATAAGCCTATAATTACCTGTCAATCATAACTAGGCCCTACTTAACTTGTGTTGTTGCATGACATTCACCGCGATATCTAGTAAACTAACAGCAGGCAAAGCACGTACAAAGCACCGCAGTGCAACAGGAAGTCAGATCAATCTACCCCGGTATAGGCGTACAAACTAATCTTTAGATTAAAATTAAACATAGGCAGGCCTTCGAAAATAAGAATGTAAATGCAAAATACTTAAACTAGCCTATAAAACTATACAGGACAGAAGACTTGGGCAATCATCCAGTCCCTCTACTATTTAAACTTCAGTTCCCAACATGCCCTTGTGAACTATGACAGGAATGTACATTTTATGCCACGTTTTTATATTAGTCGGAACTAGGAAACTCAGAAATGTCCGACTCGCTAACTGGTTGTAGTTAGCAAGTCGGACATTTCTGAGTTTCCTAGTTCCAAATAGTACATGAACGTGGCAATAGTCCACAAACGCTGAGACTCGATAATCCGACGTACCGTTGATCATCAGAAATCACCAGTGGCGATTTTAGCATACATATTGGTGAGGCAAATGCATTAAAAAAAAGTAAGATGCATGCCAGCAAAGCCACAACACAACACAATACTAAACAGTATATTAATTGCACTATAACGGTGACAAACGTGCCCACAAACTGTTAGGGTCTATATAAAATTGCCCCAACAGCAGAGCTGTCTTTTCAGCACTATGAAGTGAATCCTTACCACTGCTATACCTGGCTATCAGCGGAGCCTTGTCTTGCAGCGAAACAGTTCATTCAGCCTCATTTACTGCCTTTTAAAAAAACATAGCTGAATTGATTAAACAAATGTGATTTCTCCTGACAATTGAGATGTACAAACTATGGCATAAGGGATGACAAGCGGATAAGAGGCAATCCGTATTTTCGATTAAGACATTAATGAGCAAGCTAGGACGAACGTAGACAATATAACTATTTGTTCAGCACTTTTTAAATGTACAGCAACAGAATTCAAAACATGGTCCGTTCTTACAGTATTCTCCCTGTACACCAAGTCAGGGGGCATATAAGCAGACAATGAAAGCTCTTACAATATTTGATGGTTACATTTCTCTAAAACAGGCTATAGGATACATGTCCACCACCAGCTCCGAGACAGATGTGGGGAAAGGTACCAAAACAGTGGCCTCCATCATTATTTAATGGAAGAAGTTTTGAACCACCAAGACTCTTCCTAGAGCTGGCCACCCGGCCAAACTGAGCCTTGGTCAGGGAGGTGGCCAAGAACACAATGGTCACTCGGACAGAGCTCCAGAGTTCCTCTGTGGAGATGGGAGAAGCTTCCAGAAGGAAAACCATGCACAGAGGAGCCATGACCTTCAGGGCCCCCCCATAGATGTTTTAGTCACTCTCATTCAGATATCATTAACATGGTATAAATCATGGAAAATGAATAGAACTGTGCGATGGCAAAATTTGTAGAATTGCATAAAATTTGTTATAACATTTCTAAACTTCTCTCAGTCCCATGGCAAGATGTGTAGAATTGCAGAAAGCTAACTTTAAAATGGAAACATTTTCTCTACTCCCCATGGCAAAATGTGTAGAATTGCAGGAAAATAAACTTAAAAACATAAATGAAATATTTGGCCCACAATGTGGGGGGGCTGTCATGCCAAATAGTGTCCCCCGGCCAAATAGTGTCCCCCTCTACGTCGCAATGGTATTCGACGAGTTCTATCTTCTGTTGCTAGGGCTGTTGCTAGAACTTGAAATATTCTGACTGGATTACGTAATGAACCAAAGCGTCCATTGCTATGCTGGTTGCTTGGAAGGAGGATGCGGGCAGTTCTAGTTCTATTTCATCAAGCCTACCAGCGTTTTCCCCTCTGCTCCTGTCTCTCGATTGTTCCTGTTTCCTAGTTTTCCCGGTGTTGACCATTCTGCCTGCCCTGACCCTGAGCCTGCCTGCTGTCCTGTGCATTTGCCCCACCTATCTGGATTACTGACCTCTGCCTGCCCTTGACATGCCTTTTGTCTGCCCCTGTTCGATTAATAAACTACTGTTACTTCGACGTTGTCTGCATCTGGGTCTTCCCTAAAACTTGATAGTACGAACTGGCCATGACTGACCCGGCAGACTCAGACCAGCTGCGCAACGCCATCTCCTCCCAAGGAGCTACCATTGGTAGGCACAATGAATTGCTTCGTGGCCTTATGGAGGGGGTCCACACCTCCTTAGCCGAACACCATGACCGGGCGTTGGACATCTTGCTGGAGCAATTCCGCGGGTTGGCTGGGAGGCAGCCTACTAAGACGGTAACTGTAGATGATGTAATGAAAAGTTGGAGGGTGGTTGGTAATGGAGGACATCAGGTAGATCCACATCTGGAGGGTGATTTTTACTAAGGAGGCCATGCTGACCGAGATGCATGCTGGCCATTTCAGAGTGAAGCGCATGATTGGCAAAATCAACCTACGCTTCTTCTGACGGGGAATTGTCAAGGAGGTGGACAGCTGGGCAAGTGAAATAACCTTTTGTTTCAATCACATTCTATTATATCTGTTATATGATGAATTTCGTTTTGTATGATACCCATCAAGGACGAGACTTGCGAGGCCACCTCCAAGGCAATGGTGGACATCTTCAACACCTGCCCCCCAGGAGCAATCCCGTCCACCAGAACCAGTGAGTTCGGATCAGTCTGATTCTCTGTGCTCTGAGCCGGAGGGGAACCAGCTTGAGGTAGTGTTGAAAAGTACATATCTCCCATTTATAACACTGAACTAATCCATAACATTTTCTCACAGTAAAGTGTAGCCTGTGTGTTTGCTTGTTTATGTCTCTGTCTCCTACCCTGTTCCCTTTAACTCTGATCCTGTTTTCCAGAACCTAGGGGTTCTGCCCAACACCCAGATGTGGATCTACCTGATGTCCTCCATTACCAACCACCCTCCAACTTTTCATTACATCATCTACAGTTACAGTTGTTGACATGTTGTCATTATCCGCTAAGAAAGTTTTCTTGCTCTATCATACCGAGCACATAATGTGAGATACTCAGATTAACTAAAAACACTAGCACTGCAAACACTCAGAACAAAGAGAGCAGCAGTGCCTGGACTTTGCAGTCTCCTTTTTCAAGTCCCCCTTCTGAGACTGTTGAGAACAAGTGACAGGCAGAACCTCGCAACCACCTCCTCTATATTCTAAACACCAGAATTCAGTATTTTAGTCTATGATTGCCATGTGAGTGCACAAAAAATCGGTGAAAATAAATGAATGACACAATTATACCAAAAACAATCAACGTTTATGTATTAAAATCTTAAATATTGCCTGGTAGGTTTTCACAGCTGTTTCACAAGGTGTTCATTATTGTAAATTATCCTTTGATTGTACTTACTTAATCCACATCATTCATTGTTGTATCCTAGGACCTACAATAGATACATATATAATAAACCACAAGGGTGTACTAATGAGCTATGCAATATACATCTTTTTTTATCATAACAGAGGACTACTGAAATTATATTATTTCAGTGTAGATAAGTGAAAGGCAGGTTAATATAAAAACATGACAGCCAGACAAGCCAGTGTACGAATCAAATGGATTTGCATATGACTGGAGTGGAAATTAGCTGACTTTGTGATCTGTAAGGTATGTAACTTTAATGTGTCAAACAAATTACACGTTTTCTTTGCCATTTCCGAAACGTAGCAATGTTTAAGACATGGATTTCATGTTATAATGTTAACAAGGTACCCAAAAGTAGTTTGAATTAATGTTTTCATTTTATTAGCTAAACAAAACTTGTTTAACCTCTACGGGATTGTGGAAACCAGGCTTGTTTTCATAGCTTTGATGAAACTAATGTAATTTAGGCCATAATGATCTCCAAAATTCTAATCACTAGGTCATCACAGCGTTGATATAGCAACGGACGCTAATAGTTTATCGAATCCCATTGTGACGTAGAGGGGGACACTATTTGGCCAGGGGACATTATTTGGCATGACAGGGCCCCCAACTAAATCTCACTAAGAGCCCCCAAAAAGCTAGAGCCGGCTCTGGGCTAATACTTGATGGAATCGCTGGTGGTAATCTGTGCAAAGGAGGTTAGCAGTATAAAACAATAGTTATTGTTTTTCCTACTGTCGTTGAACTATACCTACGCGTAATGTTGGCCAGTTAGGCTATGTTTAAGACAGATACTGTATATTCCATCATTGCAAGGAGGTGCCCAGTGCCCCCAGGTATGATAACATAAACCACTGTTCTATAATTCCTCTGGGCTCCGCCCACGCATTATGCTATGACACTACCTACATTGGCCCAGAGCATTGCTGACATGGGTATGATTTAACAACCTACGAGGTTTATCCTAAACATCTTCTCTTGTGACTCCTATGAACAATGTCAAAGAGGAGGAGTTTGCCTGTCCATCTGCGTTCGGAGTAAGGACATGGTGCCAAAGTTTCGGACGCCGCCGCAATTATAAGAGTGGACTGAAAAAACAAGTAATGGCCAGATCCAAGGCAAGAATATACACATGTATAGCTTTAACGCTAGTGAGCGCGATTGGGATAATTATTTTATGCACTGCATTCGCCAAGCAAAATTGTACGGAAGGGGTCTTTAGAAGCGCAGCTGTAGCCGCAGACTCGGAAACATGCTCAAAGATTGGACGGTAAGTGCTTATTGCTTATCCGTTTACCCCTAGGTAGGCTACAGTGGATTATAGTATTGTAGAGGTGGTATAACTTGTATTCATTTATTTGACAAATTTATTATGGTCAAGTTTTCCAAAAACAAAAATTGCACAGTCGCATAGAGCGTACAATTTAGACTTAATCAAATGTTAGGAATGGACAATCCTTAAAGTCGAAACAGTTTCTCAGTCTCACTCACTGTTAAATAGCCGAGAAAAGGAGCTGTCCGGTGCGGAGATGTATGTGCGTACGTCACGCGCGTAGCCGCGCAAGACCACATTTAGTCTGGAGTCGATAAAGTTGAACCCTAATCACTAACTTTGGTTATTCATACGTTAGGATTTACTGCCTATCTTGCCTACCAGTTTGATGAAAAATGTGGCCTCCTTCTACTCTCTCATCTGCACTGGTCAGTAGCCTATTAGATAGTACCCCATTGTTGAGAAATGTAAATAGGCAGTTTTTTTAATTTAACCTTTATTTAACCAGGAAGGGCTCATGAGATTTAAAATCTATTTTTCAAAAGCATCCTGGCCAAGATAGGCAGCACCAAGTCATTACACAATTACAGACAGACAACATGAAAAACTACAAGTAATCTAGTAAAAAACATAGAATTCACAAGAGTATAACAAAATCATAAAACAGCAAATTAAGAACATTGACAGGCCAGGGAATCAGTCTCAAAATCCTTCATCAGTGATTTAAAAATACCAATCGGGACAAGTTCTTCCAGTTTAGAAGTATTTTGTAAGGCGTTCCAAGCCGATGGCGCAGAGTACATAAAATACCTTTTTACCAAATTCATTTCGGTCATTTGGAACAGTTAGCAGGATAAAGTTCTGCTAACGAAAGAAGAGAGTACCCACCACATTTCTGAACAATAAAAATGCCCAAATAAAATGGTAGTAAACCCAAAATGGCTAGAAGGCCAGCCAACCCTGGCATACAAAGTGCAGTGGTGCGTAAGGGTTTTGCAGTTTAAAATCAATCTTAATGTGCTATGGTAAAGGGTGTCAATTGATCTCAAACACTGAGCGGAAGCATTCATATATAAAATATCCCCATAGTCTAGTAAAGCCATAAATGTAGCTGATACTATCCTCCTTCTGGCTTCAAAGGAAAAACAGGCCTTATTCCTAAAATAAAATCCCAACTTCAGCTTCAATTTTTTTGTAAGTTGGTGAATATGCCATTTAAAAGAGAGGCCATCATCAATTAAAAATCCAAGATATTTACATGAGGTTACAGTCTCAATCTCATTGCCCTGACAGGTAGTAATAGGTGAAAGGTTCAGAGATCTATTTCTTGCTTTAGAAAACACTATTAGTTTAGCTTTGTAAGTATTGAGGATAAGCTTCAATTGACACAAGGTATGTTGAACTGTATAAAAAGCAGTTTGCAAGTTCTGGACAGCTTTTGTCCAGAAGAGGGGGGACCAAGTACAGAGCTTTGGGGCACATAATTACAGACAGACAATTGAACAGACATGAGCCCATCAAATTGAGTGCACTGAGTTCTATCAGACAGATAGTTAGCAAACCATGCAACTGCATGCTCCGAAAGACCTACACTCGACAATCTCTGCCTCAGTATAGCAACTGTATCCAAAGCCTTAGAGAGATCAATAAAAAGTGAGACACAGTGCTGTTTTTTTGTCAAGGACTTCAGTATCATTTAAAACCTTCATGGCTGCTGTAATTGTGCTATGCTTCTTCCTGAAGCTCGATTGGTACATTGATAAAATAGAGTTAGTATATAAAAACTATTTTAGCTGTTCACTCACAAGGGTTTCAAGTATTTTCACCAGGGGTGACAGCTTTGAGACTGGCCTATAATTATTTAAAAGAGTTGGATCTCCCCCTTTTAAAAGTGGTAGGACAAATGCTGATTTCCAGATCTTTGGAATTTCATTACATTCCAGGGTTAGATTGTATAGATATATAAGTGTTCAGCTATGAAATCAGCTGCCAGATTTAAAAAGCAAGGGATCAAGAAGATCAGGACCTGCAGGCTTTCTCTGATCTAAGGATTTCAGGGCTTTATGTACCTCCTGCACTGAGAATGGCAAAAAGCTAAAGGTTTGACTAGCTCTCGCTGGTTCATCAGCACAGGCTTGTACAGAGACAGAGAACACTGAATCAGATGATACAAAGTGCTCATTGAAACAATTATTCAGTTATCAACTTTATAATAGCTGACACAACTCCAGCTATGCAACTACCTTTTTGTGTATCTATGTATTGTCTGACCTTTAAGAAATTAAATGAACATGCATTTGCATTGATAGCTACAGAATATATCCAGTACTTAGCTGATTTTACTGAGGCTATACATCTACAGTGGGGTCTGAAGCTATCAGATTAATTTAATTATACCCTAATGGTTCTTAGTATTATTGCACAGTCCACATTGAGACAGACAAATAGCCAGGCTCACTACATGCTATGTAAACCCCCATCCAGAGATATCCTGCAGAGAGGAGGATCAGCAGTAGATGGAGCCATTGCTGCATTACTGTGCACCTCTGTCATAAACCCACAAAGTATGGGCATTGGCGGGGGGTCCATATTCACGGTGATGGACAGTAGCGGTAAGGACACTTCATCCCCCTACTATGAGATACCACACAGACATCCAAATATTAAAGTCACAGAGGGGGAATAAACACTTTTCATGTCATGTACATTTGTTTATTTCAAAGGCAAGGTTAAAATCATCAATTCAAGAGAGACTGTCCCTCAGGAGTTTAATCCTGATCTACTGAGTGGATGCCCACACACCTTCCAAATGATGACAGGTATTTGTAGTGAAACTGAGTGAACATGAACTTTGTCTTTCTTTACTTGTTTTTGTAGTCGAAACGCATGTCCTTCCGCTTTACGATGGGAGCGGTTTTTCTTGTTATTCAAGCTTTCTTTCCTGTTGGCATCAAGGTGGGAATTCTGTGGAACTCCAGTAATCCTGGGGCAGCTTGATCTTGCTGATTATAGCTGTCTGTCAAGCGACAAGCCGACTATGCTGGTTTATAAGCAAGGATTTTCATTCCTTGGTATAAAGTCCTTATTTAATGATGACATTGAGAGCCAGTACAGTCACATCCAGACCCCAGACTCCTGTTCAGACCTGTTCAGACATGTGAAATGCCCCTGATACCCTCCTCCATGGGCCTGTTTCATGCCTGAAGCCTGCCTCCCTTCCGACAGGCTGTCTGCTAATGCCAGCCTGCTTCTGGTTCTCCTCTCACTGTGAGGCAGATGGTTTTGCGACTTCCTTTTGATTTCTCCCCTTTTCAATAAAATGTGATTATAAATGCACTAAACAAGACAAAAGGGTCCCGTGGACCTTTAAGCAGCACGTTGCTGTGTGCTGTAAGCCAAGAGCACACACAGTGAACAGCCAGTCAGTTGGCTTTGTTTTGAATACCACTAATCAGGTTGTTATACAGTATATACTATAAATTAACATAAACTTTATTGAAAATGTTCAGCTTCATTTGTAAACACAAAAAGAGAAGTCTTCCGCAAAATATTATATGTATTACCATGCCAGTCGAAATTTAATGGCATTGCAAAATCCCTAAAAGCAATCAACTCATGAAATGCTTAAACAATGTTTACTCCATTCAAAGATTATTTTTCAGAAATGTTGTTAAAAGGCAAACAACACCAGATTTACTTATACGTATGAAAGCAGACAAACAAGCTACAATCAGTAAGTGATAGCAATCTCAGGGATATAAAAGATACCGTGACTGTGACCGAAGCCAGTTTCGGATTAGAGAAAAAGTCTGATTTCCCCCACCCCCACTCCTGGTTCCAGGCAGCCAATGGATTGGTGTCCCTGGAGAGATCCGTGGGTATGAGCAGGCCCACAGGTTGTTTGGGAAACTCCCATGGGCCAGCCTCTTCCATCCCACCATCAAGCTGGCCAGAGAGGGTTTCCCTGTACCCCAGGTCCTGGGCCGCTTTATCCCACTGATCAACACGGATGAGACCCTACCAGTACGGTAAGAACCACCCTGACCTTAAAGACCTTACCATTATGGTAAGAACCACATTGACCCTAAATGACTGGAGGAATCCAACTCATAAAGCCCACCCTAGAGTGAGACAATGAAACAGTATGATGAGTCCCAGATGTGTGGATGTATAGCATGAGAAGTATTTCAAGAGAGCAAATATCAAGCCATCATTCTGTCACCACATTGCAAGAAAATAATATTTGAGCTGTAGTCAGTTGTTTCTAGATAAGGATGGAAACCTGCTGAAGGTTGGAGACACTGTGAAGTTTGAAAAATTGGCTGACACATTGGAGATCATTGCAAACCAAGGGGCAGAGGCTTTTTACACTGGAAAAGTAGCAGAGGATTTAATCAGCGACATAAAAGAAGCAGGTACACCAAGTTCTATTATTGATAATAACCTCTCTCCCCCATTGTGGCATTGCTTTACAGCAAATATATTTAATTACAAGGAAGCTGTAAGTCTCTAGTGTATTCACATTGATCACACCCAAACTATAATGTGCCTGTGGTATGTATAGGCATTTGGAGTGCTGATTAACTCATCAATATATTTCAATTAATCTTTTTGCTGTCTTGTAACTGTATTTTAGGTGGAACACTATCCATGAAGGACCTGGAATCGTTTAAAGTGACTGTGACAGATGCATGGACCATTCCTCTAGGAGAGTACCAGATGCACTTCCCCCCACCCCCATCAGGAGGCGCTATCCTCAGCTTCATCCTCAACATCATGAAAGGTTGGAATTGAATAACATATTTTTGTCATTTTAAGATGGACCCCATATAACACTGACATGCTCTTATTTAGAGCATATAAGTAATCGTTAGCTTATTGATACAGTATTTGGGTTAACTGAAATTGATTATAAAACTTTTAAGATTGAAAGCATCCTGGAGACCAGAAAACTGGCATACCCACCTCCTTATTACATTTTCCTTATGTCTTTGTCTATAGAATACACCCTAAACTCAGATTCTCTGATGGGAAAACAAAAGACTCTCACCTATCAACGCTACATCGAAGCTTGTAAATTTTCTAACGGACTGAGGAAGTACATCCGTGATCCACACTTCAACTCAGAACCAGTAAGTTCCACAAGACTCCAGGCATATAGGAAATCATGACATAGTATAGGTCAAGACCTGGGTGCTCGTAAATCTTTAATGATCTAAGTGCTGTTTTATCCCAACAGGGTACTCTCAGGGTCATGTTGAGCCACAAGGGATAATTATGGAGGGTGCAGCATCAGCTATTACTGATGCCAGCTTAGCTGTGCTCCAGTCTGAAATGACTTTCCATCCCTACCATGATCAGATATTCCTGGGTTTCTTTCACAGATTGTTCAAAATATGTCTCATCTCTGCAAACCTGCTAGACCTGAGACATGGCTGTATACTCATAGGTGTCTAACTCCATGGGGTCACATGAGTCTGCAGTCATGCCTCAGGGATAAACACTTGCTTTTTAAATCACTCACGCACAAAACAACATAAAACAGCAAACCATGCATTCTGCATGATAAGATAAGAGGGTGAAATGGGAAGTGACTAAGTAGAGAGTTGCTACTGTAATGCAATATATACTGTAACTCCAACATGCCTGATCAAGGTCCATTTACTTATTTTGTCCAGAGAGCATTGAAGTTCACTGAGCAGCAGATAGCTGACCACTTCAGGGCCATGATCAGCAGTAATGAGACCCATGATGCTCAGTACTACAACATCACTCCATACCTGGACACCATGGGCACCACACATGTGTCTGTGATGGCTGAGGATGGAACTGCTGTCTCTGTTACCAGCACTATCAATCACATGTAAGTCAAATGTTATTCACTGTGTAGAATCATAACAATAATCATCATTAGGGCTATGTCAGCAATGTATAATTGTCATTAGCTGTATATAACCATGTAACATTCACAATACACACAATGACTTGTAAAATATCTTTCCCTTCACTCAGGTTTGGATCCAGAGTGTTCTCCCCTAAAACTGGTGTCATCCTTAATAATGAGTTGGCAGATTTCTGTGGGAAGGCAGATCACATTGTTGCAGGTAATGTGACCCCCCAAAATATTTCCTGAGTGTTTGTAAGGGTGGCTGTAAAATAAACTGATAGTCTCTTGGACATTTCAATTGCTTTTATAGCCTCTCCTTGATGATTTGTTTTATGGTTTGGCTTGCAGGTGAGCAGCCTCCTTCCTCCATGTCCCCTGTTGTCCTGCAGTCCAAGTATAAGACTCTGGTGATTGGCGGGTCAGGTGGAAGCATGATCACCACAGGGATGGCCTTGGTAAGTGACCATGGTAACAACAATATTTGATCAACATACACTTTGTGCATGCAAATTGGTTGAGCCTCACAATAGCAAATACCTGTATAACACCAACACTCAATCAAATTTCAATCAAATTAATTTATAAAGCCCTTCTTTCATCAGCTGATGTCACAAAGTGCTGTACAGAAACCCAGCCTAAAACCCCAAACAGCAAGCAATGCAGGTGTAGAAGCACAATGGCTAGGAAAAACTCCCTAGAAAGGCCAGAACCTAGGAAGAAACCTAGAGGAACCAGGCTATGAGGGGTGGCCAGTCCTCTTCTGGCTGTGCCGGGTGGAGATTATAACAGAACATGGCCAAGATGTTCAAATGTTCATAGATGACCAGCAGGGTCAAATAATAATAATCAGTGGTTGTCGAGAGTGCAACAGGTCAGCACCTCAGGAGTAAATGTCAGTTGGCTTTTCATAGCCGATCATTCAGAGTATCTATACTGCTCCTGCTGTCTCTAGAGAGTTGAAAACAGAAGATCTGGGACAGGTAGCACATCCGGTGAACAGGTCAGGGTTCCATAGCCATAGGCAGAACAGTTGAAACTGGAGCAGCAGCACGGCCAGGTGGACTGGGGACAGCAAGGAGTCATCAGGCCAGGTAGTCCTGAGGCATGATCCTAGGGCCCAGGTCCTCCGAGAGAAAGAAAGAGAGAAAGCCAGAGAGAATTAGAGAGAGCATATTTAAATTCACATAGGACACCGGATAAGGCAGGAGAAATACTCCAGATATAACAGACTGACCCTAGCCCCCCGACACATAAACTACTGCAGCATAAATACTGGAGGCTGAGACAGGAGGGGTCGAGAGACTGTGGCCCTGTCCGACGATAGCCGCGGACAGGGCCAAACAGGCAGGATATAACCCCACCCACTTTGCCAAAGCACAGCCCCCACACCACTAGAGGGATATCTTCAACCACCAACTTACCATCCTGAGACAAGGCCGAGTATAGCCCACAAAGATCTCCGCCACGGCACAACCCAAGGGGGGGCGCCAACCCGGACAGGAAGATCACGTCAGTGACTCAACCCACTCAAGCGACGCACCCCTCCTAGGGACGGCATGGAAGAGCACCAGTAAGCCAGTGGCTCAGCCCCTGTAATAGGGTTAGAGGCAGAGAATCCCAGTGGAGAGAGGGGAACCGGCCAGGCAGAGACAGCAAGGGTGGTTCGTTGCTCCAGTGCCTTTCCGTTCACCTTCACACTCCTGGGCCAGACTACACTCAATCATAGGACCTACTGAAGAGATGAGTCTTCAATAAAGACGTCTCTCACACGGATAGGCAGACCATTCCATAAAAATGGAGCTCTATAAGAGAAAGACCTGCCTCCAGCTGTTTGCTTAGAAATTCTAGGGACAGTAAGGCGCCCTGCGTCTTGTGACCGTAGCGTACGTGTAGGTATGTACGGCAGGACCAAATCGGAAAGATAGGTAGAAGCAAGCCTATGTATTGCTTTGTAGGTTAGCAGTAAAACCTTGAAATCAACCCTTGCCTTAACAGGAAGCCAGCGTAGAGAGGCTAGCACTGGAGTAATATGATCACATTTTTGGGTTCTAGTCAAGATTCTAGCAGCCGTGTTTAGCACTAACTGAAGTTTATTTAGTGCTTTATCCAGGTAGCCGGAAAGTAGAGCATTGCAGTAGTCTAACCTAGAAGTGACAAAAGCATGGATACATTTTTCTGCATAATTTTTGGACAGAAAGTTTCTGATTATTGCAATGTTACATAGATGGAAAACAACTGTCCTTGAAACAGTCTTGATATGTTCGTCAAAAAGAGAGAACGGGGTCCAGAGTAACGCCAAGGTCCTTCACAGTTTTATTTGAGACGACTGTACAACCATCAAGATTAATTGTCAGATTCAACAGAAGCTCTTTGTTTCTTGCATCTCTGTTTTGTCCGAGTTTAAAAGTAGAACATTTTCCACCATCCACCTCCTTATGTCTGAAACACAGGCTTCCAGGGAGGTCAATTTTGGGGCTTCACCATGTTTCATCGAAATGTACAGCTGTGTGTCAACTGCATAGCAGTGAAAGTTAACATTATGTTTCCGAATGACATCACCAAGAGGTCAAATATACAGTGAAAACAATAGTGGTCCTAAAACGGAGCCTTGAGGAACACCGATATTTACAGTTGATTTGTCAAGAGGACAAACCATCCACAGAGACAAACTGATATCTTTCCGACAGATAAGATCTAAACCAGTCCAGAACTTGTCCGTGTAGACCAAATTGGGTTTCCAATCTCTCCAAAAGAATGTGGTGATCAATGGTATCAAAAGCAGCACTAAGGTCTAGGAGCACGTGGACAGATGCAGAGCCTCGGTCTGACGCCATTAAAAGGTCATTTTACCACCTTCATAAGTGCAGTCTCAGTGCTATCACCTAATGTCACCTAATGTTCATAAATCTACTGTCTGAACAATATTTCACTGTATGTTTTCTAAAACACTCTGTACATTAAACACACCACCATGGTAACATTCACTTTCAGTCCACATACAGGTACAGTATTAGCAGTCTTCCTCCTCATGGTCTCATATGTCTGTCTCTCTCCCAGACCCTCATGAACCACCTGTGGTTTGGGAAGAGTTTGGAGGAGGCTATCGCTGCCCCCGTTGTGTTTGTGGATTCCAAAAATGCACTGAAGTTTGAACCTGACTTTGACAAGGTAACACCACACATCATGGGCACTCAACGATTAAAGAAGTATTCAGTTATGTTTCTGAAGAATATTGTTGGTCATTCACAGATTTACACATCTCAGGGGGTAGTATTCACAGGTTTCCATATACATAGTGCTCATACTTCAGTGTGTCTGTCCTCCTGTTCCTAGAACTTTCTTCTTCTCTCCCTAAGGATGTGGTGGAGGATCTGAAGAATTTTGGGCACACAGTGGAAGTTCAAAAGTACTTCTACAACGTGGTCAATGCTGTAGAGAAGGACATCGGTTGCATCCAAGCCGTTTCAGATTCCAGAAAGATGGGCAAGGCAGCTGGTTATTAGTCTTCCAGACTGTTGGTCACTGACTCTGGATATAGATAGTCTTCCAACGGTCAATATAGAGCTACTGTAGCTATAGCAAAAAAAAGGCTCTAATTATGCCTCAGACAAAATGTGATTGTGCAGACAGTATATGCTTCTCATCCCATTTACTACAGCATCAACAGGCAACGTGTAGAACAGCAACCTCTGATATTGAGTCACAAATAGGAGCATACTGTGTTTCATTGTAATGTAGAGGATGATTGAACGCTAGATCTGTCCTGTCTTCTTTTCCCCATCCATTTTTCTAGAACTTACTGGATATTATTCCAGTACTGGAATGTATGTACTTAATAATGTACACTGAACAAAAATATAAACGCAACAATTTCAAAGATTTTACTGAGTTACAGTTCTTACAAGGAAATCAGTAAATTGAAATAAATGCATTAGGCCCTAATCTATGAATTTCATGTGATTGGGAATACATATATGCATCTGTTGGTCACAGATACCTTAAAAAAAGGAAAGGGCAGAAAACCAATCAGTATCTGGTGTGACCACCATTTGCCTCATGCAGCCAGCGTGACACATTTCCATCACATAGTTGATCAGGCTGTTGATTGTGGCCTGTGGAATGTTGTACCACTCTTCTTCAATGGCTGTGCGAAGTTGCTGGATATTGGCAGGAACTGGAAAATGCTGTCGTACACATCGATCCAGAGCATCCCAAACGTGCTCAGTGGGTGACATGTCTGGTGAGTATGCAGGCCATGGAAGAACTGGGACATTTTCAACTTCCAGGAATTGTGTACAGATCCTTGGGACATGGAGCCGTGCATTATCTTGCTGAAATATGAGGTGATGGTGGCGGATTAATGGCACAACAATGGGCCTCAGAATCTCGGCACAGTATCTCTGTTCATTCAAATTGCAATCGCTAAAATGCAATTGTGTTCATTGTCCATAGCTTATGCCTGCCCATAGCATAACCCCACCAGCACGGGGCACTCTGTTCACAATGTTAACATCAGCAAACCGCTCGCCCACACAACACCATACAGATCCTTTGCCATCTGCCCGGTACAGTTGAAACCAGGATAAATTCGTGAAGAGCACACTTCTCCAGTGTGCCAGTGGCCATCTAAGGTGAGCATTTGCCCACTGAAGTCGGTTATGACGCCAAACTGCAGTCAGGCCAGACCCGGTGAGGACAACGAGCACGCAGATGAGCTTCCCTGAGACGGTTTCTGACAATTTGTGCAGAAATTCTTCAGTTGTGCAAACCCAGTTTCACCAGCTGTCCGGATGGCTGGTCTCAGACGATCCCACAGGTGAAGACGCCAGGTGTAGAGTGCCTGGGCTGGCATGGTTACACGTGGTCTGCGGTTGTGAAGCCGGTTGGACGTACTGCCAAATTCTCTAAAACGAAGCTTATGTTAGAGAAATTAACATTAAATTCTCTGGCAACAGCTCTGGTGGACATTCCTGCAGTCAGCATGCCAATTACACACTCCCTAAAAACTTGAGACATCTGTGGCATTGTATTGTGTGACAAAACTGCATATTGTAGAGTGGCCTTTTATTGTCCCCAGCAGATAGTGCAACTTTGTAAGCAGCATGCTGTTTAATCAGCTTCTTGATATGCCACACCTGTCAGGTGGATGGATTATTCTGGCAAATGAGAAATGCTCACTAACAGGGATATAAAAAAATTGTGAACAAAATTTGAGAGAAATAAGCTTTTTGTGCTTATGGCACATTTCTAGGATATTTTATTTCAGCTCATGAAACATTTACCTGTTGCATTTATATTTTTGTTCAGTGTATATGGAAGGAGCCTTTTAATACCTGAAATGTTCAAATATGTTGTCTATGCAATATATATTTTTTATATTCTATTTTAGAATTGATGCTGAATTTATTTCTATTGATGCTTTCTTCAGTTTGATACTTTAGTTTCATATCTGTATTATAACATAGGTCTGTTTATTTGACATATGTTCTGAGCTAATGAAAGTTTGGTTACAAGCTTATTAGCTTATTAACAGGCCTATAGCCACATGGCCTTTATCTTTTATTCATACACTGTGTGACACCTTTGTGGTGGAAATTCTACCCTTAATCAATAATGAGGAAAGGCAAAATTAATCAATCAAGGTATTACTTTTATTAAAAGACTTGTTATAACAAGGAGGCTGGTCGCCCCACCCCCACAGGTGTTGGAGTGAGAGCCCCCTGAGTGGAGTTAGCTTCTAGGTTATATACACACACACACACACACACACACACACACACACACACACACACACACACACACACACACACACACACACACACACACACACACACACACACACACACACACACACACACACACACACACACACACACACACACACACACACACACACACACACACAATCTCAGGATAGGTCAGGATAGGTGCAACTTCAGATATGAAGTACAATGGTTCCAAACACTAACCCCACACATCCTGTGCCAGACCTTGGGCCCCAAATACAAATAACTTGCTTTGTTCAGTACTAAGAACTTAGTATATTTGTTGTTACTTTGTTCTCTTCCCTAGTTCAAGGTGGAAGCTATCTCCCCCTAGGAGGAGGTAACTGATGCACAAACACTGTGGAGACAAGTGACTGGTTCCCCATTACTCACGCCATCCCTTCACATGGTTTGCAATAAAGACACACAGTTCACATATGGAAACAATTTTTCCTTCTGACCTCCTTTGCCATACTCCCTGCTGATGTTCTCCATAGCAACAACGACATGTGATAGATAAGCATGACTTCTCCCCTTTCTGGATCCAATGTGACTGAGGCCCATTGAAGGGAGGAAGTGCAGCTGCCAACACCAAAGTCCGAAAGGAGACATTCTAGTTAGAGTCAACAGTTCAATCATATAAGCATATTCTGCAGATAAGACATCTTAATTATCTTCGTTACTTAGTTAAAGAAACTCTCAAGCCCAATGCCTAGGCTAAAATGATATTATAGTGCACAAGCATAAGTAGGTTTAAACAGAATTTCCCTCAAATTCCCCACTTAAGAAACAAAAGTTTTCTAAACCTTCAGTTGAACACTTACGGCGTTAAAATAATCATAAAACAATAACAACCCTTCTGGTGCTCGACACTGCCATACATGGTAAATAATCTCCATTGGGTTACTGAGTTTAATCCCCTTTTCTGCCATCAGCACAGTCTTCTCTTACATCAAATAATCTTTAGGAATCGACCATTGACTCTGGAACAAAGTCTTCCCTTTAAACACCATCTGCAGTTGCCCCTCTTAAGACAATGTTTACAAACCAAAAATGGGCCATCAGATCAATTTGGGCCCTGTGCTCAGGGTTTGGATCAATATCAACAAAAATGTAATTTGGAAATGGATATTATAAGGGCACAGGGTGAGACCCAGATGCAGATGTTCGAGTCTCTGATATATATTATAATCCAAGGGGCAGGCAAGAGAATGGTCATGGACAGGCAAAAGATCATAACAAGGTCAGAGTCTAGGAGGTACAGAGTGGCAGGCAGGCTCGAGGTCAGGGCAGGCAGGTACACAGTCAAGGCAGGCAAGGGTCAAAACCGGGAGGACTAGCAAAAAAAGGAACAAGGAGCACGGAATAACAAGCTAGTTGACTTGCCAAACAAGATAAACTGGCAACAGACCACACAGGAATAAGTACCCAGGGACTAATGGGGAAAACAGGTGACACCTGGAAGTGGGTAGAGACAATCACAAAGACAGGTGAAACAGATCGGGGTGTGACAGTGTCCCGTGGTCGAACGTCTCACCGTGTACGCTGGCTGGCCATCGATGACACGGGGGGAGGGTTGGGCCTAGAAACAGAAGACAAAGGACAGTGAGACAAGGGCTTAATCCTGGACACATGAAAAGTAGGAGGAACACAGAGGGTACGGTGTAACAGCAGGCGGACACCAGTGGGACTAAGGACTCTAGAAATGGGTAAAGGGCCAATGAAATGGGGGGAAGGTTTGCGGGATTCCACCCGAAGGGGCAGGTCCCGAGTGGACAACCATACCCTCTGCCCGATACGATAGCGGGGAGCTGGAGTCTGGTGGTGATCCGCTTGTTGACGTTACCTGGAGGTGAACTGGAGAAGAGCCAACCAAGCTCTTTTCCAGGTACGCCGACAGCGGCGGACGAACATCTGGGCTGAAGGTATGTTGACCTCTACTTCTTGCTCTGGGAAAAGCGGAGGCTGATTCCCCCTTCGAATGCTCCAGTGGCCAAACAGGGGAGGGTGTTCCTGGTATATTCCACCTAGACCAGTTGCTGACTCCAGGTGGTGGGGTTACTAGCAACGAGACAACGGAGTGCCGTCTCCATGTCTTGATTGGCTCGCTCCGACTGGCCGTTGGATTGGGGCCAACGATCCAATAAGGGTGCAGAACGCCCTCTAGAGTCGGGACAAAAATTAACATAACATCAATCAAAAACAATCAATCCATAATACATTAATTGCTTCACTCATGTAGTTATTAGCATACTAAGAACATACTCAAATCAATTGGTCAGTTTTCAAAAAATCATTCAGTTTCCAATCATAATCAGAATCCAATAAATTATCCAACCCAAAATTAGAATGATAACGCGTCAGTGATTCACATTGGTCCTAGTACTCAAAGTTAAACTCTCAACCAACTCTATAAGACCATAAGCAAAGAAGAAAATGCTCACACAGAAGCGGCGCTCCTAGTGGCCGGGGACTTTAATGCAGGCAAACTTAAATGAGTTTTACCAAATCTTTACCAGCATGTCACATGTACAACCAGAGAAAATAAAATCCAAGACCACCTTTACTCCACACACGGAGATGCATACAAAGCTCTCCCCCGCCCTCAATTTGGCAAATCTGACCATAATTCTATCCTCTTGATTCCTGCTTACAAGCAAAAACTCGCTCAATATGGAAGTGGTCAGATGACGCGGAAGCTACACTACAGGACTGTTTTGCTAGCACAGACTGGAATATCTTCTGGGATTCATCCAATGGCATTGAGGAGTACACCACCTCAGTCATCGGCTTCATCAATAAGTGCATCGACGACGTCGTCCCCACAGTGACTGTACGTACATATCCCAACCAGAAGCCATGGATTACAGGCAACATCCGCATCAAGCTAAAGGCTAGAGCTGCCGCTTTCAAGGAGTGGGAGACTAATCCGGACGCTTATTAGAAATCCCGCTATGCCCTCAGACGAACCATCAAACAAGAAAAGCATCAATACAGGATTAAGATTGAATCCTACTACACCGGCTCTGACGCTCGTTGGATGTGGCAGGGCTTGAAAACTATTGTGGACTACAAAGGGAAACCCAGACACGAGCTAACCAGTGACGCGAGCCTACCAGACGAGCTAAATGCCTTTTATGCTCGCCTCGGGGCAAGCAACACTGAAGCATGCACGAGAGCACCAGCTGTTCTGGATGACTGTGTGATAACGCTCTCGGTAGTTGATGTGAACAAAACCTTTAAACAGGTCAACATTCACAAAGCCGCTGGGCCAGACGGATTACCAGGACGTGCACTCAAAGCATGCGCGGACCAACTGTCAAGTGTCTTCACTGACATTTTCAACCTCTCCCTGACCGAGTCTGTAATACATATATGTTTCAAGCAGACCACCATAGTCCCTGTGCCCAAGGAAGCGAAGGTAACCTGCCTAAATGATTACCGCCCCGTGGCACTCACACCGGTAGCTATGAAGTGCTTTGAAAGGCTGGTCATGGCTTAACAGCATCCTCCCGGACACCCTAGACCCTCTCCTATTCGCATACCGCACCAACAGATCCACAGATGACGCAGTCTCAATCGCACTCCACACTGCCCTTTCTCACCTGGACAAAAGGAACACCTATGTGAGAATGCTGTTCATTGACTACAGCTCAGCGTTCAACACCATTGTGTCCACGAAGCTCATCACTAAGCTAAGGACTCTGGGACTAAACACCTCCCTCTGCAACTGGATCCTGGACTTCCTGACGGGCCAACCCCAGGTGGTAAGAGTAGGCAACAACATGTCTGCCACACTGATCCTTAACACTGGGGTCCCTCGGGTGTGTAGTCCCTTCCTGTATTCCCTGTTCACCCACGACTTCATGGCCAAACACAACTCCAACACCATCATTAAGTTTCCTGACGACACAACAGTGGTAGGCCTGATCACCGACAACGGTTTGACGGGCTATAAGGAGGAGGTCAGAGAACTGGCAGTGTGGTGCCAGGACAACAACCTCTCCCTCAATGTGAGCAAGACAAAGGAGCTGATTGTGGACTACAGGAAAAGGCAGGCCGAACAGGCCCCCATTAACATAGACGGGACTGTAGTGGAGCGGGTCGAGAGTTTCAAGTTCCTTGGTGTCCACATCACCAACAAACTATCATGGTCAAAACATACGAAGACAGTCATGAAGAGGGCACGACAAAACCTTTTCCCCCTCTGGAGACTGAAAAGACTTGGCATGGGTCCCCAGATCCTCAAAAGTTTCTACAGCTGCACCATCGAGAGCATCCTGACCAGTTGCATCACCGCCTGGTATGGCAACTGCTCGGAATCTGACCGTAAGGCACTACAGAGGGTAGTGCGAACAGCCTAGTACATTACTGGGGCCAAGCTTCCTACCATCCAGGACCTATATAATAGGTGATGTCAGAGGAAAGCCCATAAAATTGTCAGAGACTCCAGTCACCCAAGTTATAGACTGTTTTCTCTGCTACCGCACAACAAGCGGTACCGGAGCGCCAAGTCTAGGACCAAAAGGCTCCTCAACAGCTTCTACCCCCAAGCCATAAGACTGCTGAACAGTTAATAAAACCGCCACTGGACAATTTACATTGACCCCCCCTCCCTTTTGTACACTGCTGCTACTCACTGTTTATTATCGATGCATTGTCAGTTCACCCCCACCTGCATGTACAAATTACCTCAACTAACCTGTACCCCCGCACACTGACTCTGTACCAGTGCCCCCAGTATATAGCCTCGTTATTGTTATTCTTATTGTGTTACTTTTTATTATTACTTTTTATTTTAGTTTTCTTGGTAAATATTTTCTTAACTCTTCTTGAACTGCACTGTTAAGGGCTGGTTAGTAAGCATTTCACGGTAAAGTCTACACTTGTTGTATTCGGTGCATGTGACAAATAAAGTTTGATTTGATTTGATAACCGAGAGAGTGAGAGGACAGATCAGAACAACAGTTTAGTTCAGTTCATTTCTGATTCAGGAAATCCAGACAAGCATTGACTATATGACAAATCAGTACTTTTACCAATTATTCTTAATACAAATCTCTAAACATATGTCAAAAAGAACAACAACAAATTCTGTTTAATTATTTCTTTTTTTTTTCAAATTGGCTTATACTCACCATCACACTGTCAACTTCATTGCTTCATTGAGTCACAGGATCAGGAAGTTAGACCTCTAACCCATCGGGAGAATACCAGCAATCCAGCAGATCCAATCTGGTAAGATTTGTATTGAAACAGAACAGAACAAGCAACACAACAGTACACTCCTTCATGTATCCCTCGATACACTCCTACATATCACTATTCCCCCATTTTGACACAAGGCTCACAATGTGAGTAGTGTGTTAAAAAAAAAAAAACTCCACTACTGGTTAAAAATAAAACAAAACAATTTCAAATAAAAAAATAGAATTAGGATCACTACCCATAATAACTCCATAAAGATTTTTTTTTTACCCATACAGTCATAGGAAAATAGACTTAAGACAGCCTACCCTTATTCAAAGGCAACGCACTCTTCTTCTTCTTCTTGGTCCGAATCACCAATAGGGCTATGAACCATAAACTTCCTCATAATTATCAGTATTACAAATTACCTTCAAATCAGTAATACAAATTACATTAAAATTCATAATCCAAATGGCTTTCCAGTGAGGGTGGTCAAACCACACTAGAAAGTCAGAACAGAGGTCATACAAACCCTTAAAATAAGTGTTTCTTACTATATATAGACTAATTAATGAAAAACAGTCAAACATTTCATACATTTAGTATCCCAGGTTTACAGTAAGTTTACAGTACATTTATTATCAAAGTAATTTACATGTGGTCAATTAAAACTCTGAAAATAAAAACTTCAGAAAATTTGTGTGTGCCCTTTTAAGATACCTCGGCATTAACCCGTGAAAACCCACTTGACCACAAATGTGTTGTGAGTGGGTATTTGCAAACCATATGGCAAACCATATGACAAATTTATTTCAGAACAAGATGACATACAATCTCTCACGAGATTAAAACGTCAAAAAATAGAACATTTACTTGGATCTACACTGTTCCCCTCAATGGAAATACATTAACTTCTTTCTCAAATTCAATGGTGTTACCTAAACTATAAAACCCTGACCTCTGCTGCAAATGTCCCAATCCGGCCCCAAAAGATAGCCCGATATAACCCAGCGGACTAAAACATGGCATTAGTTGTCTATCAAAAACCACCAATAACTAATAACATATTTCCATTCAAATTATTAGAAGGCATTGTTTTCATTTCAGTCTACCCAAAAAATATTACTCTATATTTTTAATAGCAACCTCTGCTTCCCACTTATTAAATGTCCATGACTTTAAAATGAACATGTAATGTGGCAAATAAAATGCATCCGCAACAGTTCATAAGGAAAAAATGTATTTTGATGGGAGCTAATAGTTCACAATGATAGAGCCTCTTTCTGTCCACAACATCAGTACATTGCTGTTTTAGCCTTATATTGTCATGTAATAATTACCCATATTTAGTTATCAACAATGATCATGGTCACAGATCTATCGCAATTGCCTATCGGCTATTATTAGAATTCATAAGATTTAGTAATTGTCCCTTCTGATTAGGCTACAGGTAATAAAACAAACACTTGCTTTAAATTTTTTTTTAACAAGAATATATTCAGTTCATAACCATATCATTAATATTTGATTCAGTGATTTAAATTACGACATCATTCCTAGTAGCCTATTCTATCAGGCGATTAAGGAGTCGTTCAAAATTGAACTAAGCAAGCTGTAAACTCGGGCTGCTATAACTTTCTAAGAAAAAACATGTCAATAGTTGAAATCAGAATCAGTCAGTAACATAGACCCAATGCTATTGAAATGACAATAAAATTCTGCAAATAGCCCAATTATAACGGTCTGTAGTCTTAACATCTGGCACATAATACCGACACAATTGCCCAGAAAATAGCCTTAAAGTCCAATCAAGTGTTTCTCCACAGAGATTTCCACATGTGCAAAGGGGATTTATTCACAATCATAGCAGTTAAACAAATTGAATCGACATCCATTAACTCAAAACCAGATCTTGCGCCTTGTAATGAAGGCAGATTATATTTTCTCATGCAACATATTTAAATTATTTTACTACATCACATTAGCCCCGAAAAGATGCAAACCCTAATTTGGATTTGTATGACGTACAAATTACATCAAGATTCCATCTTAATTCGCTGTAACTGTATGGGAAAAGGATCTATTCAATAAATATAGCAACTCATCGTTTACTGCAAAAAATACATTTTTCAGGCCTTAAGGGAAGTTTCTCTAAATGATTTACCTGGACGGAAAAAAATCCCATAAGCATATAGACAGTCATATAATGCTTCAACCTTATATCAAATGATCCATAAAAGGAGACCAACTCAGAAAAATCATGTATTTACTATTTTCCCACCCGACATATGTCTACCGTCTGGGTGCACAAGTTAGTATATTATTCATCATTTAGTTTCATCATTACTTCATCAAATCTCTAGTAATCTATTATACAGACATACAATTTGTCACGTTTCCACATTTTCACAGAATCCATATATAACGTTAGAATCTTAGGTACTCACATTAATGAACCACTCCATGTGCATGTCCAACAACTCCACCTTGCTACATGGCAGCTCTGCAAACACTCCCAGCAGAATCCCAAAAATCTAGACTTCCAGAATTATAGACTTGCCCCTACCCCTTGATATTCTATGATGGGCAGTGATGGACGGAACCCAAAGATAACGCCATATATCGAAACGTATTATCCAAATTTAAATCACAAATTCCAATCTCGTATTATGCTAATTTCTACATGTTATTATAGAAACTTCAGATGAACACTTATTTCTACACTCACACAACTCGCATATCACACACATTCAGACACACATAGGAACACAAACACACAGGAGAATGAGACAGATGAGGAAAACCCGTTAGTGCTGTTTTTTTTTCAAGATCTTGGTCACTTGTAAAGGGTTGCCAATATTACCCTCAGAGTATTGCCTAATCAATGGTCCCGAGACGGGATGTTGTCTCCACATGGGAATGTTACCTATTGCAACCACTGTGGTACAACTCCTTTTATGTTTACCTAAATATGCAAAACTGCCTACAGAGTACCCGTGTCTCCTATCTAACTATGTAACACGGTCCCAAAATCAAATAACAAAAAACTCACAATAACATCTAACAATAGTAACCCAGGGCATGCCTGTTTACCTCACTTACAACAAAACATTTGATAAATTACATACACGTTACAAATTGAACTTCACCAAGTCAAATGCCCTTGCAAGGAATCACCTGAACTCTGGTCCCTCATGCTCCTCCTCAGGAGTGCGGCTTCCCGGGTTCCCAATTTGGAGCCCCCTGTGCACAGTTTTACCCAGGTCCTCAGGAATGGTCAGCGGGTGAAGATACACCTCCTGGCAAGCTTGCCAAGAATTTGTTGGAAATTCTACCCTTAATAAATAATGAGGAGAGGCTAAATTAATAATCAATCAAGGTATTACTTTTGTTTAAATACTTGTTATAACAAGGAGGCTGGTCGCCCCACCCCCACGGGTGTTGGAGTGAGAGCCCCCTGAGTGGAGTTAGCTTCTAGGTTATATACATACACACACACAATCTCAGGATAGGTCAGGATAGGTGCAACTTCAGATATGACGTACAATGGTTCCAAACACTAACCCCACACATCCCGTGCCAGACCTTGGGCCCCAAATACAAATAACTTGTTTTGTTCAGTACTAAGAACTTAAGACATTTGTTGTTACTTTGTTCTCTCCCCTAGTTCAAGGTGGAAGCTATCTCCCCCTAGGAGGAGGTAACTGATGCACAAACACTGTGGAGACAAGTGACTGGTTCCCCATTACTCACGCCATCCCTTCACATGGTTTGCAATAAAGACACACAATTCACATTTGGAAACAATTTTCAATTCTGATCTCCTTTGCCATACTCCCTGCTGATATTCTGCATAGCAACAGCGACATGTGATAGATACGCATGACTTCTCCCCTCTCTAGACTCAAGATGACTGAGACCCATTTGAGGGAGGAAGTGCAGCTGCCAACACCAGAGCCTGAAAGGAGGCATTCTAATAACAAGAGTTTCAACAGTTCAATCATATACAGTGAGGGAAAAAAGTATTTGATCTCCTGCTGATTTTGTACATTTGCCCACTGACAAAGAAATGATCAGTCTATAATTTTAATGGTAGGTTTATTTGAACAGTGAGAGACAGAATAACAACAAAAAAATCCAGAAGAAACGCATGTGAAAAATTGTAGAAATTGATATGCATTTTAATGAGGGAAATAAGTATTTGACCCCTCTGCAAAACATGACTTAGTACTTGCTGGCAAAACCCTTGTTGGCAATCACAGAGGTCAGACGTTTCTTGTAGTTGGCCACTAGGTTTGCACACATCTCAGGAGGGATTTTGTCCCACTCCTCTTTGCAGATCTTCTCCAAGTCATTAAGGTTTCGAAGCTGACATTTGGCAACTCGAACCTTCAGCTCCCTCCATAGATTTTCTATGGGATTAAGGTCTGGAGACTGGCTAGGCCACTCCAGGACCTTAATGTGCTTCTTCTTGAGCCACTTCTTTGTTGCCTTGGCTGTGTGTTTTGGGTCATTGTCATGCTGGAATACCCATCCACGACCCATTTTCAATGCCCTGGCTGAGGGAAGGAGGTTCTCACCCAAGATTTGACGGTACATGGAACCGTCCATCGTCCCTTTGATGCGGTGAAGTTGTCCTGTCCCCTTAGTAGAAAAACACCCCCAAAGCATAATGTTTCCACCTCCATGTTTGACGGTGGGGATGGTGTTCTTGGGGTCATAGGCAGCATTCCTCCTCCTCCAAGCACGGCAAGTTGAGTTGATGCCAAAGAGCTCCATTTTGGTCTCGTCTGACCACAACACTTTCACCCAGTTGTCCTCTGCAGGGACGTGCACAGGAATTTTGAGGGGCAGTTGCTCTGACCTGAAAAAAGGGCACCCCTCCCACCCCCCAAAAAAACACAAAAAAAACTCACGGGCTATATGAAAGACTGAGAATAACAGGGTCTTTATTAAAATATATATACACAAAGAAGTAAAACACTGAAATACAGCACTCAATCACCTTAACTACTACTAATAATAACACAGAAAAACATGACTTGAGTCATGAAAATCCCTACATCAATATCCCTATCAATATCCTATCAAGTCACTGATAGGTTTCTCCAAATGTACATACTAAACATGCAAAGCTTCAAAGGAGAAGCCGCCTATTAGGGCCATTTCAACAAAATCTTCAGAACTTCTTGTCGATTCCTATGTCCTTCTCTATGGCCAGCAGGAGGAGGTCAGACAGCCGCTTCTTGACCACACTGATTTCTGAGCCTTGATTTGACCAGCTTCAGCTTAGAAAAGGAACGTTCTACCGCTGCAGTGGACACGGGTAGAGTGGCATATATTTTGATTAGTTTGAATAGTGTGGGGAATAAGTGACGTTAGCATTGTTTTCCTTGAATACTTGAGCATAGACTTGACTGTCCTCTTGGGACACTTGTAAGATGCATGGAAGACTCTCAGCTCTGTTTGAAGGTTGGTCTCTTCCCCTGAAGTCCATAAAACTCACATAGTGAATGTGCTGTATCAACACCTTGGCCAATATCCTTCCACTGCTCTGGGTCAGTGAGTCTCTGCAGTGACATCACAATGTCCCGAGTCTTCCTTCCCCGTAAAATCTTCTCTCAAGCTCCTGTCTCAATCTGTCCAGAAAGGTATAGTATGTCCTTCCCTGTAATATTCCTCCAAGGTCTGGACTGCATCATCTTCTCTTGCTGATTTGGAAGTGTATTTCAGCTTTGCAGGGACTTTCTTTGTCTACCTGGAATATTTGTGGGAATGCTTATGTCATTTTCCTCTGCAATTGTTGTGGCAGTGTTGTATATTTGTGAGAATTGGTTGTCTCTCCTCAGTTCCACTACTGCTTCAAGACACCATCTAACACAGAGTAAGCAGCAGCCAAGTCCAGGTCATCCTACTGGAGTACTTTTGAGGCAACTGATGTCTCCATGAACACTGGCGTTGCTATTTCAAGACACAGCAAAATTCAAAATCTATGCTGCTCAACAGCATTTTAGCTTCTCCTGCAGCCAGATCGGGGGTCACACTCTCTCAGATCTCTCCAAGTACTGTAGGGCAGCAGGGAGGACCTTCCTAATTGTCTTTAAAGCATCTTCCCTGCAGCTCCACCGGGTGTCTGAAAGCCTCTGTAGTTCAAGGACACGTTGGTCTGGATTCATGGCTTTTTTGAGTATCCACAAATGCAGCATGGCGCTTTGTAGAGTTGGCAAATGAATGTGTACAGCCTCTCAACGACTGTGAAGAAATCCACAAAGTGCTTGTTGGATTTTGCACTCTCAACTAAAACGAGATTTAAACAATGTGCATGGCAGTGCACATATAACGCCTCTCTCATTTTGTCTCTGAATCCGGGACTGCAGCCCATTGTAGCGTCCACTCATATTGGCAGCTCCATCATATCCCTGTCCACAGACATCTTGAATGTTGAAGTTGTTTTGCTCAAGTAGCTTCATCACTACATTCTCCAGTGCCTCTCCTGTTGTTGATGCCACATCACATAGTTGGACAAAGCGTTCCTTTATAGTCATGTTGTGGACATATCGCACAACAAAGGACACCTGCTCAATATGTGACACATCAGTGGTCTCGTCCAGCAAAATAGAAAATTGTGATGCTTCTGTCACTTCCTTCTGTATGATTCGTTTCACATAAAGACTAAGTGCTTTATGAGGTCGTTTTGTGTCCTATTGGACAGGAGAGACACCTGGCACCTTTGGCTTGATGCTTGTTTTCCTTGACTGCATCAAGATGAAGCCCGAGTACGCTGTCATATTGGCCAAGCAAATCCACCATGTTCAGAAAATTTCCTCTATTTGAACTTGACAAGCCTTCTTCATTTCCCTAAAGGCCAAAGCTTGTTTTGCCAGATATAATGTGATGTCTATTAAACGGAACATAATATCTCTGTTTTTCTGCCTCTCTCTTTCTTTGGCTGCTTCCATCTGAGAATCAGCTACTGCAAAAGCCCTCTGCAGTGTATCTTTTGTAAAGGCATTCCACCTAATCATGCTTAGCATATGCAATTCACTGCTGCGGTGCTCCTTAATCTTCACTTTGGCCTGCCTCCACAAGTTTATCCCTACAGACTTCCATCCTGTCCTGCTCTGAAATCTTTCCTCATTCATAAAATTCCTGCAGCTAAAGCAATGCATGGCATCATTCAGTGGAGAATATTCCAGCCAGGGGTCATCGTTATACCATTGGGCTTGAAAAGAGCGCCCATCTGGATTTTGGGAACTTTACCATAGGGACGGCAAGGCCCGACTGAATTGGAAAATGTGATGAAGGTCTGATCGTATTTAAGATTGCTGCTTTGTACATGAGCTGGATCTGTGGGATTAGCCAACCTCAGCAAAAAATCTAAATCTGTTGACTCTGCCCCACTCGTCATCTCAATATCTTCCCTTGCTGATGCTCTGCGTCTCCCTCATCTCATCCTCTTGCTCATCTATCATTTCCCTATTTTGCCAGTCTGTCCTGATCTCATCTGGGATTGGCTCTGGCTCTGGCTCTCTGAATGCAGCTGATGCACTGGGCTCATCATCTGTCCAATTACATATTATTGTTATTGTGCCATTATCATTATTATTTTAATACCCACTAATGGTATTTATGTTCTGCTCAGGCAAGATCTTTTGAAATGACCTCTAAAATAGCCTATGTTTTTTTAGGATTACAATTATTTAACCCTGGCTGTACTTTCTAGCATGGTCCTCTCATCTCATATTTGGTGATCATCACTTAAGCCTACCTGCCCTATGTGCCTCCTCCTGGTCCACATTTTCCTCACATAGTCTGGAGGCTTGTGACTGCTCCTCCTCATCTTAAATGTGATGTAATTATGAAACATTGCCATTAGTAGGCTAAAATATGACTCTGATTAATTAATCAATTTGCCTACACAATGTCATGTCATCTTTATCACAGTGCAAAGTCTCTGTCTCACCTGCTGGTTGGCTCTTTCGCAGCCAACCCTGCAGTGATGTGCTGCCCTTTGCTGCCTCCCTGAATTGTCTCTCCCTCTCCTGAATCCGCCTCTTTTCAGTGGGCATCTTGGCTTCAAACAATACCCAAAATAGTTGATAGGATTTAGGCATTTAACCATTTTGAATAAAATAAATAATGTGATGCATTACTTCCATCATTCATTCTTCTTGCTAAAACGAAATGTGAGAAACTAACTATCAGCAGACATGTAGCTTAGTTTGCCTAATGCCTACCAAAAAAAGAGTAGCCTAGGCTGCTTGTCTGCAAGCTATCTGTCTGATTATTTAGGCTAAACGTGGCAAACTCAGCCTGGATTTATGAAGATTTTAATTCATTTCATAAAACTTGATGATGATGATGATCGTTCGTTTGTTATACATCACCAACTCACCTTTTCCGACAACGTTGAGTCGTCTCACCCGACAACCGCGACAATCTCCATCTAGGGCCGCTCATGCAGGCTCAGCTCAGGTGCCGGTCGCGCAGCTGCAGCCAAGTAAACAGAGTTTGCCCTTCCGCTACCGACTTTCACTTTCGGTGCCCGAATGGAAGTGAATGAGACTTTGCGATTTTTTTTTTTATCTAGGCCTACGTGAAATTCTGCATCCATTGTACGATTTATTTATTTATTTTTTTCCCTCGGAAGGGCAACGTGAGTCGAGAAGGGCATATGGGCAGTTGCCCGGGCAACCTGAGCAACCCCCCTGTGCACGTCCCTGGTCCTCTGAATCATTCAGATGTTCATTGGCAAACTTCAGACGGGCATGTATATGTGCTTTCTTGAGCAGGGGGGACCTTGCGGTCACTGCAGGATCTCAGTCCTTCACGGCGTAGTGTGTTGTTACCAATTGTTTTCTTGGTGACTATGGTCCCAGCTGCCTTGAGATCATTGACAAGATCCTCCCGTGTAGTTCTGGGCTGATTCCTCACCGTTCTTATGATCATTGCAACTCCACGAGGTGAGATCTTGCATGGAGCCCCAGCCAGAGGGAGATGGACAGTTCTTTTGTGTTTCTTCTATTTGCGAATAATCGCACCAACTGTTGTCACCTTCTCACCAAGCTGCTTGGTGATGGTCTTGTAGCCCATTCCAGCCTTGTGTAGGTCTACAATCCTGTCCCTGACATCCTTGGAGAGCTCTTTGGTCTTGGCCATGGTGGAGAGTTTGGAATCTGATTGATTGATTGCTTCTGTGGACAGGTGTCTTTTATACAGGTAACAAACTGAGATTAGGAGCACTCCCTTTAAGAGTGTGCTCCTAATCTCAGTTTGTTACCTGTATAAAAGACACCTGGGAGCCAGAAATATTTCTGATTGAGAGGGGGTCAAATACTTATTTCCCTCATTAAAACGGAAATCAATTTATAACATTTTTCACAATGCGTTTTTCTGGATTTTTTTGTTGTCATTCTGCCTCTCACTGTTCAAATAAACCTACCATTAAAATTATAGACTGATCATTTCTTTGTCAGTGGGCAAACAAACAAAATCAGCAGGGGATCAAATACTTGTTTCCCTCACTGTAAGCATATTCTGCAGATAAGACATCTTAATTATCTTTGTTACTTACCTTATATGAGTTAGTTTCTTTAACTATCTCAAGCCCAATGCCTAGGCTTGAAGAAGGATATTTTAGTACACAAGCATTAGTAGGGTTTAACAGAAAATGTTCCCGACACCTTATGAAAACATTCACTGACTCTTAAATACAGACCACTGTTGTATAGGCATACTGTATGTAATATCTGATTTGTCATGGGAGGGGTATTATATTTGCTGTGGTCTATCAAGTTGTAAATGATAGACAGATGTTGAGGTTACACAGAATGTTAATATCAGGTGTCACATATTATGAGAGCATCCTACTGTTGAAGCCCTGAACAGAACAGTTCCTGAAAGCATCGACCTGGTCCTCTGTATGTCTGAGGGTGCAGAGGGAAGAGCTGGTCTGCTCCAGATGTTAGAAACAGAGAGCTGTTGTGTTGTTATTGGGCCTTAATCTTTTACAAATGAAACACTCTGTGGGGAATCAGCAGCCCCGTGTATACCTGCCGCTAACATGCATCCTTCGTCCTGATCTTGCCCGTTTACAGTTTTAATATCTGATTAAAATCAGTTCACAATGCATCTTTAATTCGTCTACACCTGTCTAAAAATGTGGGCCCAATCCGAATGATCAGGACAAAGGACGCATGTTAAAACCAGGTATAAACAGGGCTAGTGAGTCAGCTGGACATGTTTCATAAGCATAGCTCATCCCTATTGAGATCTGCTGGGTATTTCCGCTGCTCTGTACCAGATTGTATTAGGAGCTGTCTGTTTGGCTTCTTGCGGTTTTCCTTTTTTTCAGTGTGCTGGAGTATACAGGAGATGGAGCAAGATAATGGGATCAGTAAATGACTCATTGCAGATACAAAGCTCTTTCCTGTATACATTTTTCTGAAGATGAGACTCCTCTTTTGTTTCTGTTTTGAGTGTCTGATTAGAGCAAGTGCTGTTGATACAAAATATGTTTACTTTAATACTGTAAATTAATCAGAATTCAATCTAATAAATCTTTTGGTATGATTATCATTGCTGGTCTGGGAGTCATTAGAGTAGTAATTGAAGTAAATAATAGATAAATGGTATCACTGTAAGATTGAAGGGACTTTGATGGCAATTGTAGAAACCATCATTGTGAATATACACTATATAGTATGTGGACACCCTTTCAAATTAGTGGATTCGGCTATGTCAGCCACACCCGTTGCTGACAGGTGTATAAAATCGAGCGCACAGCCATGCAATTCCCATAGACAAACAGTGGCAGTAGAATGGCCTGTACTGAAGAGCTCAGTGAAAGGATGCCACCTTTCCAACAAGTCAGTTTGTAAAATGTATGCCCTGCTAGAGATGCCCCGGTCAACTCTAAGTGCTGTTATTGTGAAGTGGAAATGTCTAGGAGCAACAACGGCTCAGCCGCAAAGTGGTAGGCCACACAAGCTCACAGAACAGGACCGGCGGGTGCTGAATCGTGTAGCGTGTCAAAATCTTCTGTCCTGGTTTGGCTAGGCCCCTTAGTTCCAGTGAAGGGGAATCTTAACACTACAGCATAACATTACATTTTAGATGATTCTGTGCGTCCAACTTTGTGGTAACAGTTTGGGAAAGGCCCTTTCCTGTTTCAGCATGACAATGCCCCCGTGCTTAAAGCGAGGTCCATACAGAAACGATTTGTCAAGAGGGTGTGGAATAACTTGACTGGCCTACACAGAGCCCTGACCTCTACCCCATCAAACACCTTTAAGCTGAATCAACTCCATATTAATGCTCATGATTTTTGGAATGAGATGTTCGATGAGCCGGTGTCCACATACTTTTGGTCAGGTAGTGTAGCTATTATACAGAAAATAAAGCATCACACAAAATTATCCTCCCCTTGATTTAGCAGGAGCAGGCTTAATTCTATAATCTATTCAAGTGTGCTTCTTCTTAATTTCTCTATCAGACAAGAAGGATGGGTAACTACATTCTTCAAAATTCAGATCAGTGCTAACTATTCCCTGGACAAAGGAAGGGGATACAGCACACTGTATTTTACGAACTTTAAATACAATTTGTGATTCTCTTTTAAAAAAATACCCAGGAAGCCTTTAGTCATGAGCAAGGGGAGACAGCAAGGATGATGCTGACCACACCAAATTTTACGACCTTTAAATACGTTTTGTGATGGTATTTTACGACCTTTAAATACATTTTGTGATGGTATTTTACAACCTTTAAATACATTTTGTGATGGTATTCTACAACATTTAAATACATTTTGTGATTCCCTTTTAAAAGAATACCCAGGAAGCCTTTAGTCATGAGCTGTGTGAACATAGTAGATACTGCAAATCTGCTCATGTCTTAAAATATTCACAACAAGCAAACTAAGACTTTCACATGTGTGATGGTTGACTTGCTATGTAAGCAAGACTCAATCTAAAAGATGTGGTGTGGGCAATCCTGGACTGTTACAGTGTTTATGTCTGACCTAGATAGAACATGGCATTTGCGACCTGGGAGGTGTGACAGTCACACTGTGCTGTGACCTTATGGGAGCCACCTGGTGTAAATGCCACATTACCATCTGTGGCAGCAGGAACAAAAGGCCGGGGAGGAGAGGACCAGGGACAAGACCTCGTGACTGCCACCCTATCCCTGCCCCTGCCTCGCCCTGGTGCATGATGGGAGCTTAAGGTTTTTACTAATGGGATGCAACAACGCAGACAAACCCCTCCCATGGCACACAGACACACAGTACCCCCCCAACCCCAAAAACTCTAGCCTAGCCACCCACATCAATCACCTCACAGGTCTGCATAGCTGCTTTGTTATTTACTGACACTTCTACACTTCCTCCTGTTGAGCAGTGGGCAGTGGTAGACGAGTCAAAACAACCCAAAGAGACAAACAATTAACTCATCACATTCGTTGCTAGCGGTATCATTATTAAATCACCTGCACCCCCACTCAAACATGACTTTAACATAGAAATTAAACTTAACTAGGGCTCTTGTGACCCAATCTTACTCTTCTCTCTCTGTTACACTTCATCCTGCAAACAGTTGCTTAGAGTCACTGTTTTTATTGGCAGTAAAATGTCATTCTAAGTATGGCACCACATACAGATACAACGACCCAGAGTTGACAAATAGTATAACAATGACACACAATGCTAACATATACAGTGTGAGCAAAATGTTTTCCTATCATAGTCCCATAAAAACCATTACAACACCTTTGATATTTTTTAAACATACACATTTTACATGAAAAGCGATTTCCTGTGCTACATTTCGGTGTACATTTTATGTCAGTGAAATGGGGAACATTTGTTGCTAGCGGTATGTCATTTGTTTATTAATACCTTGCCCTTGTGTGTCCCTTAATTTTAGAGGTTAGTGTGCTCATTTTCACAATGAAATAACTACAATAAATAATACAAACAGTTACAACAGTAATCAGACATTATACAACAGCAAACACACATTAAACACCCTCACACATATTCAATCAGATGATACAAGTATATTACATCCAGTTATTCAATTATTGTTAATGCATTGACTCCATTAATAGCAGTTTTCTGAATGACCTTTATGTATATTATGGTGTCAGTGTGGTTAAGCTTCTGAAGTATCATTGTGAAAAATCAATATTGATATTAGGATGACTTGGCAAAAAGAGCTTTATGCATCAATGAGAGAATGAAATGGATCTGAAGTCAAATCCATTTCTCACGTTTCTTAAAGTGCAATACAGCATGGAGCTCAGTGGCAGTTGGTAAACCCAACTTAACTATTATGTGTTATTTCATAGACCACCTCTACCCAGCACTATACTCAGCCCACCACGCTGATTATCAGCCCTGGTAATAGTCTACAACTGATATGTAACAGTCATGTCCTCCCACAATAAACAAACACATAATAACAACATATTGGTACAAAGGGTGTCAGTATGTGATTCCATTTGGTACATTCCTTACTACAAAGAGATTAATGGGATTAATCCCACGTGTTCTAAAATGATCATGACTAAAACAGCAAAATAGAGTGGTGAATCTCAGAGTTTTGGCAACAGTAAACAATCAGTGAAAACCCAAACAATCAGTGAAAACAACTGTCTATTGTTGAGTCCTACCTGTTGTCTTCTAAGATGGCTTTATTCACCAGCAGTGCACTAAAATAGCCTGTGGAAATACAACAGAGCCCTGTTTTGTGTCATCATTTACATCTACGTAGGTATTCACAAGTCGCCATTTCGAAAGGGGGGGTGGGGGGGTGGAGCAAAAAGTCTTGACTTAGCAGTTTTGCCAGCATCACGTGACGGTTTGTCGGCTGTATAGTCTGTTGAACTTGTTTCATAGCCTTTGTTGAGAGATTAACAGAGAACACACAATGTGAAGCTAGGCCCTGCCTGCCAGGGATAGTCTCAGTGACAGTCCTGGTAGAGAACCCGGTTGGGACCTACTGCTTCCAAACCCACAGCAGCTCATTAGACCACCAGCGTTATGCCGCTCCTCCGTCAAGCCGTCTGATCCGAAGTCCTTGGGATTTGCTCCACAGCTGCTACTTTAAGAGGGCGAGAGAGAGAGCACCTTTCCCTAAATTCTTCTAGCCCACCTCCAATGAAACCGCACCTCGTTCCCAGGAGCACACTCCACCAACACAGTAAGTCACCAACATAATCAGTTACTGCAGTGGTCTTGTGTGGGTTAACTCATAGATGGTGAGAGATTATTTGGTGGCTGTGTTGGAACGATGGTCTCTGGAAAGTGTGGCGCTAAACATCCCTCCTGCCACAATGGGTGACTGGGCTCATGGTGTAAAGGGCAACATGGGAAATATAGGAACTTGAAGCTGTGGGAAGGCCATTCAAACACAGCTGGACCGAGCCAGGGGGACTTCAACCCATCACCTCTCACAGTAGTGTAGGGTAAAGTCCTTTGAAACCTTTTTCCCCCCTATACCCCATGGCTCCAGCTCATCTTCATCTTCCTCCCCCTCCTCTTCCCCTGCCTCTTCCTCCTCCTCGTAGTGGCTGGGCTCCTCAATGGAGGTTTCCATGTGGTAGCAGTAGGGTTGGCCCTCTGTGTACTCATATATGGTGGGCAAGCTGCTCTTCAGGCTGCAGCGGCGTGGCAGGGCCACTAACAGGGGCTGGGGCATGGTGAAAATGTCCAAGTTGTTGCCCAGGTCAATCCAAGCCAGGCTGGAGAACTTCTTGGGGTCTTTCAGGATCTCAGTCAGGTCTTTGACTATGGCCAGGGTCAGTCGGTTGCCGTTGAGGGCCAGGGTGTTGAGTTTGGGCAGAGACCCCAGGACTGGTAGCAGGACATGGAGGTTCTCATCTTGGAGCTCAGTGAAGCTGATATCTACAGCCACCACTGCATCCCCACTGTTCTGAAGGTAGAAGGCCACGTGGCGGACGTCTCGACTGGAGAGAGGTATGCCAGACAAGTCAACTGTGTCAGTGGATACTTTTCTCTGCAGGGTTGTCTTGAGACTGTAAAGAAAAAAAGTGTTGTATATTGACCATTATTTGAGACATTCTCAGATATGAAAGTACAATAGCTCTGTTAAGATATCTCAGAGCTTACACTCTTAGAAAAAAGGGTTCCAAAAGGTTCCTTTGGCTGTCCCCATAGAATAAGCATTTTTGGTTCCAGGTATAAGCCTCTGTGGAAATGGTTCTACATGGAACCCGAAGGGCTCTACCTGGAACCAAAAAGGGTTGTTCAAAGGGTTCTCCTACGGGGACAGCCAAAAAAACCTTTTAGGTTTTAGATAGCACCTTTTTTAATGAATGAGGGAAATAGAGGGGCTGAGTACTGACATTTTGGTCTTAATTGTATCATCTCAGTGTGTGGCCTGGGAACATGGCCCTTGTGTCATATTGTGTTTCCTGTGTTGTATGAAAGAGGGGGGTTGGGCACGCTTGGAGCGGAAGGCTGATATAGATTCTGCAGCATGAAGATTTAGCAGTGTACACAGTGAAGGGCCAAAACATCCGAAACATCCAACCTCCTCATTCAGAGAATGAAAAGCATTGATTACCTTATTACCAAGAGCCAAAAACACTCACCATCTGATTATATGACACAAAACACTCAATGGCTTCATTTGAAAACCAACCTGTCTTAATGAATGAAACAAGAATAAACAAAAAATATCTAGACAGACAAATGGCAGAGAAATTAGTTATAGATTTGGGACAGTGGCAACAGGAGAGGGTGGCAGAAATATTTGATTGATAAAAATATTTAACACTTTTGTAAGCCATCAAAGAGAAAACATGGAATTAACAGATTTTATCAGCGTAGAAAAAGCATTTGATAGCGTAACATGCTGACCAAACCAGACACACGCGTGTGTCCACCATCGCGCGCCACGTTGATTTTGTCCACCCACACCAGAAGCGATCAGGACAAGCAGGTTGAAATATCAAAACAAACTCTGAACCAATTATATTAATTTGGGTACAGGTCAAAAAGCATTAAACATTTATGGCAATTTAGCTAGCTAGCTAGCTAGTCCTGGTATATAAACATTTGTAGCGAGCGCGCGCTGAGAGTTGGGAAGCAAGTTCAGGGAGTGAGTGTTTTAATAAATAAACGTAACATAATACAAAACAAGAAAACACAAACAACGCACAGACATGACACAGAAACAATGACGCCTGGGGAAGGAACCAAAGGGAGTGACATATATAGGAGGTAATGGAGTCCAGGTGAGTGTCATAATGCACTGATGCGCATAACGATGGTGACAGGTGTGCGCCAGAACGAGCAACCCGGTGACCTAGAGGCCAAAGAGGGAGCACACGTGACAGTACCACCTCCCCGACACGTGGCTCCAGCCGCAGGACACCGACCAAGATGACGATCCCGGGGATCAGGAGCGGACCGGTCACCTCTGCTAAGGTGCGGAAACCTGTCGATCCAGCTGAGGCGCGGGAGGATGGCGACCTAGAGCACCGGAGAGAGAGCATACGTGACAGTACCCCCTCCCCGGCACGTTCGGCTCCAGCCGCAGGACGCCAACTACAGGGACGATCTCGGGGATCAGGAGCGGACCGGTCGCCTCCGCTAAAGCACAGAAACCTGACGAACCGGCTGAAGCGTGAGAGCCTGATGAGCCGGGTGAGACCTCCCCGGTTGCCTCGGTCGAGGCACGGGAACTTGTTCACCTAGCTGAGGCATGGGAGCCTGTCGATCCCGCTGAGGTATGGAAACCCATCGAGCCAGCTGAGGCAGGGGAACCTGTCGAACCCACCGAGGCATGGGAATCCGACAAACCGGCTGAGGCCTCCCAGGTAGCTCCGGTTCTGACACCCGGACCCGTCATCACCTCCAAAACAAAAACAACAACTACAAAAAACATGATGTATGTTTTAAATAAACATACATAATACAAAACAAGAAAACACGAACAATGCACAGACATGACACAGAAACAGAAACAATGACGCCTGGGGAAGGAACCAAAAGGAGTGACATATACAGTGAGGGAAAAAAGTATTTGATCCCCCTGCTGATTTTGTACGTTTGCCCACTGACAAAGAAATGATCAGTCTATAATTTTAATGGTAGGTTTATTTGAACAGTGAGAGACAGAATAACAACAAGAAAATCCAGAAAAATGCATGTGAAAAATGTTATAAATTGATTTGCATTTTAATGAGGGAAATAAGTATTTGACCCCCTCTCAATCAGAAAGATTTCTGGCTCCCAGGTGTCTTTTATACAGGTAACGAGCTGAGATTAGGAGCACACTCTTAAAGGGAGTGCTCCTAATCTCATCTTGTTACCTGTGTAAAAGACACCTGTCCACAGAAGCAATCAATCAATCAGATTCCAAACTCTCCACCATGGCCAAGACCAAAGAGCTCTCCAAGGATGTCAGGGACAAGATTGTAGACCTACACAAGGCTGGAATGGGCTACAAGACCATTGCCAAGCAGCGTGGTGTGAAGGTGACAACAGTTGGTGCGATTATTCGCAAATGGAAGAAACACAAAAGAACTGTCAATCTCCCTCGGCCTGGGGCTCCATGCAAGATCTCACCTCGTGGAGTTGCAATGATCATGAGAACGGTGAGGAATCATCCCAGAACTACACGGGAGGATCTCAAGGCAGCTGGGACCATAGTCACCAAGAAAACAATTGGTAACAACACACTACGCCGGGAAGGACTGAGATCCTGCAGCGCCCGCAAGGTCCCCCTGCTCAAGAAAGCACATATGCATGCCCGTCTGAAGTTTGCCAATGAACATCTGAATGATTCAGAGGACAACTGGGTGAAAGTGTTGTGGTCAGATGAGACCAAAATGTAGCTCTTTGGCATCAACTCAACTCGGCGTGTTTGGAGGAAGAGGAATGCTGCCTATGACCCCAAGAACACCATCCCCACCGTCAAATATGGAGGTGGAAACATTGTGCTTTGGGGGTGTTTTTCTGCTAAGGGGACAGGACAACTTCACCGCATCAAAGGGACGATGGACGTTGCCATGTACCGTCAAATCTTGGGTGAGAACCTCCTTCCCTCAGCCAGGGCATTGAAAATGGGTCGTGGATGGGTATTCCAGCATGACAATGACCCAAAACACACGGCCAAGGCAACAAAGGAGTGGCTCAAGAAGAAGCACATTAAGGTCCTGGAGTGGCCTAGCCAGTCTCCAGACCTTAATCCCATTGAAAATCTGTGGAGGGAGCTGAAGGTTCAAGTTGCCAAACGTCAGCCTCAAAACCTTAATGACCTGGAGAAGATCTGCAAAGAGGAGTGGGACAAAATCCCTCCTGAGATGTGTGCAAACCTGGTGGCCAACTACAAGAAACGTCTGACCTCTGTGATTGCCAACAAGGGTTTTGCCACCAACTACTAAGTCATGTTTTGGGTCAAATACATATTTCCCTCATTAAAATGCAAATCAATTTATAACATTTTTCACATGCGTTTTTCTGGATTTTTTTGTTGTTATTCTGTCTCTCACTGTTCAAATAAACCTACCATTAAAATTATAGACTGATAATTTCTTTGTCAGTGGGCAAACGTACAAAATCAGCAGGGGTTCAAATACTTTTTTTCCCTCACTGTATAGGGCAGGTAATCAAGGAGGTGATGGAGTCCAGGTGAGTGTCATAATGCGCTGATGCACGTAACGATGGTGACAGGTGTGCGCCATAACGAGAAGCCTGGTGACCTAGAGACCAGAGAGGGAGCACACGTGACAACATTGGGTTGTTATTTTACCTGAAATGCACAAGGTCCTTTTCTCCAACAATTAATCCACAGATAAAACGGTAAACCAAATTTGTTTCTCGTCATCTCTCCTCCTTCCTTCAGGCTTCTTTTCTTCTTTGGACTTCATATGGCGGTTGGCAATCAACTTCACAGCATTACTACAACCGACCGGAGTGTGGGCCTAAGTTAATCTTTCAAATCACCCATATACAGTGGGGAAAAAAAGTATTTAGTCAGCCACCAATTGTGCAAGTTCTCTCACTTAAAAAGATGAGAGAGGCCTGTAATTTTCATCATAGGTACACTTCAACTATGACAGACAAAATGAGGAAAAGAAATCCAGAAAATCACATTGTAGGATTTTTTATGAATTTATTTGCAAATTATGGTGGAAAATAAGTATTTGGTCACATACAAACAAGCAAGATTTCTGGCTCTCACAGACCTGTAACTTCTTCTTTAAGAGGCTCCTCTGTCCTCCACTCATTACCTGTATTAATGGCACCTGTTTGAACTTGTTATCAGTATAAAAGACACCTGTCCACAACCTCAAACAGTCACACTCCAAACGCCACTATGGCCAAGACCAAAGAGCTGTCAAAGGACACCAGAAACAAAATTGTAGACCTGCACCAGGTTGGGAAGACTGAATCTGCAATAGATAAGCAGCTTGGTTTGAAGAAATCAACTGTGGGAGCAATTATTAGGAAATGGAAGACATACAAGACCACTGATAATCTTCCTCGATCTGGGGCTCCACGCAAGATCTCACCCCGTGGGGTCAAAATGATCACAAGAACGGTGAGCAAAATCCCAGAACCACACGGGGACCTAGTGAATGACCTGCAGAGAGCTGGGACCAAAGTAACACAGCCTACCATCAGTAACACACTACGCCGCCAGGGACTCAAATCCTGCAGTGCCAGACGTGTCCCCCTGCTTAAGCCAGTACATGTTCAGGCAAGTCTAAAGTTTGCTAGAGAGCATTTGGATGATCCAGATGAGGATTGGGAGAATGTCAGATGAAACCAAAATATAACTTTTTGGTAAAAACTCAACTTGTCGTGTTTGGAGGACAAAGAATGCTGAGTTGCATCCAAAGAACACCATACCTACTGTGAAGCATGGGGGTGGAAACATCATGCTTTGGGGCTGTTTTTCTGCAAAGGACCAGGACGACTGATCCGTGTAAAGGAAAGAATGAATGGGGCCATGTATCGTGAGATTTTGAGTGAAAACCTCCTTCCATCAGCAAGGGCATTGAAGATGAAACGTGGCTGGGTCTTTCAGCATGACAATGATCCCAAACACACCGCCCGGGCAATGAAGGAGTGGCTTCGTAAGAAGCATTTCAAGGTCCTGGAGTGGCCTAGCCAGTCTCCAGATCTCAACCCCATAGAAAATCTTTGGAGGGAGTTGAAAGTCCGTGTTGCCCAGCGACAGCCCCAAAACATCACTGCTCTAGAGGAGATCTGCATGGAGGAATGGGCCAAAATACCAGCAACAGTGTGTGAAAACCTTGTGAAGACTTACAGAAAACGTTTGACCTCTGTCATTGCCAACAAAGGGTATATAACAAAGTATTGAGATAAACTTTGTTATTGACCAAATACTTATTTTCCACCATAATTTGCAAATAAATTCATAAAAAATCCTACAATGTGATTTTCTGAATTTTTTTTCCTCATTTTGTCTGTCATAGTTGAAGTGTACCTATGATGAAAATTGCAGGCCTCTCTCATCTTGTTAAGTGAGAGAACTTGCACAATTGGTGGCTGACTAAATACTTTTTTTCCCCACTGTATGCTCCTAAAAACCAATGAGGAGACTATTTTTATTTACCTTTATTTTACTAGGCAAGTCAGTTAAGAACAAATTCTTATTTTCAATGACAGCCTAGGAACAGTGGGTTAACTGCCTGTTCAGGGGCAGAACGACAGATTTGTACCTTGTCAGCTCAGGGATTTGAACTTGCCATCTTTCAGTTGCTAGTCCAACGCTCTAACCACTAGGCTACCCTGAGATGGCACATGGGTATACACTACCGTTCAAAAGTTTGGAGTCACTAAGAAATGTCCTTGTTTTTTAAAGAAAAGACAATTTTTTGTCCATTAAAATAATGCTCCTAAAAAAACAATGAGGAGATGGGAGAGGACGGTCTTGCAGCGCGTTGAGCATCACAAATAGAATCATATTCTATTTCAGCGCCTGGCCACGCAGACGCTCGCGAGCAGTGTGGGTGCAATGATTGAATAACATGTATGTGTACATTTATTTTGCAACGCTCGCACACGCAATGTGTCCGGTCTGGTCAGCATGTAAGTTGTGTTGCTTCAGTGGATATAACTACTTCTCTGTGAATGGCAGGTGTGATGTGATGTGGAAATTGAATACAATGAACGTGACTGAAAAGCAAAACCTTTTCTTATGGCTGGATATCTGTTTCAGTGCATGGCCTCACAGCATGAGCATATCAGAGAAAAATCCTCATGCCCTTTGAAAGATGACATTTGTGTGATCTTGGTGTCCACAGACGCTTAGATTTGTATTAAATGCATTGCACCTTGATGTTGCTTTAATGCTGACTTTTAGGAATTGGAATAGCATGGCAATGGCTCATTCTGAGCAATAAGGAAGAGAGCCTATTGATCTAATGCACTGTTCTGCTTCATACAAACACATTACATTTGTACACTGCATTCCACATTTTGTTTTGCCTTACAGGCTTATTCTAAAATGTATAACATTGTTTTCTTCGCTCATCAATCTACACACAATACCCCATAACTACAAAGCAAAAATGCAAATGTATAAAAAATAAATAAATATGGAAATATCATATTTACATAAGTATTCAGACCCTTTATTCAGTACTTTGTTGAAGAACCTTTGGCAGCGATTACAGCCTCGAGTCTTCTTGGGTATGACGCTACAAGCTTGGCACACCTGTAAATCTACAGCTCAGCATTTAACACCATAGTTCCCTCCAAGCTCGTCATTAAGCTCGAGACCCTGGGTCTCGACCCAGCCCTGTGCAACTGGGTCCTGGACTTCCTGACGGGCCGGCCCCAGGTGGTGAGGGTAGGAAACAACATCTCCACCCCGCTGATCCTCAACACTGGGGCCCCACAAGGGTGCGTTCTCAGCCCTCTCCTGTACTCCCTGTTTACCCATGACTGCGTGGCCAAGCACGCATCCAACTCAATCATCAAGTTTGCTGACGACACTACAGTGGTAGGCTTGATTACCAACAACGCATTTAGACGGCCTACAGGGAGGAGGTGAGGGCCCTCGGAGTGTGGTGTCAGGAAAATAACCTCTCACTCAATGTCAACAAAACAAAGGAGATGATCGTGGACTTCAGGAAACAGGAGAGGGAGCACCCCCCTATCCACATCGAGGGGACAGTAGTGGAGAAGGTGGAAAGTTTTAAGTTCCTCGGCGTACACATCACGGACAAACTGAATTGGTCCACCCACACAGACAGCGTGGTGAAGAAGGCACAACAGCGCCTCTTCAACCTCAGGAGGCTGAAGAAATTCGGCTTGTCACCAAAATCACTCACAAACTTCTACAGATGCACAATCGAGAGCATCCTGTCGGGCTGTATCACCGCCTGGTACGGAAACTGCTCCGCCCACAACCGTAAGGCTCTCCAGAGGGTAGTGAGGACTGCACAACACATCACCGGGGGTAAACTACCTGCCCTTCAGGACACCTACACCACCCGATGTCACAGGAAGGCCAAAAAGATCATCAAGGACAACAACCACCCGAGCCACTGCCTGTTCACCCCACTATCATCCAGAAGGCGAGGTCAGTACAGGTGCATCAAAGCTGGGACCGAGAGACTGAAAAACAGCTTCTACCTCAAGGCCATCAGACTGTTAAACAGCCATCACTAACATTGAGTGGCTGCTGCCAACATACTGACTTAAATCTCTAGCCACTTTAAACATAGGAATTGGATGTAACAATGTATCACTAGCCAATTTAAACAATTTTGTATATAATGTTTACGTATCCGACATACTCATATCAAATGTATACACTGTACTCTAAACCATCTACTGAATCTTGCCTATGCCGTTCGGCCATCGACCCAAATCTCTAGCCACTTTAATAATTATAATTGGATGAAATAATGTATCACTAGCCACTTTAAACAATGCCATTCATATAATGTTTACATATCCTACATTACTCATCTCATATATATATGTGTATATACTGTACTCCATACCATCTACTGCATCTTGCCTATGCCGGTCAGCCATCGCTCATCCATATATTTATATGTACATACTCGTATTCATTCCTTTACTCTTGTGTGTATAAGGTAGTTGTGAATTTGTTAGATTACTTGTTAGATACTACTGCATGGTCGGAACTAGAAGCACAAGCATTTCGCTACACTCGCATTAACATCTGCTAACCATGTGTATGTGACAAATACATTTGATTTGATTATTTGGGGAGTTTCTCCCAATCTTCTCTGCAGATCCTCTCAAGCTCTGTCAGGTTGGATGGGGAGCGTCACTGCACAGCTATTTTCAGGTCTCTCCAGAGATGTTCGATCGGGTTCAAGTCCGAGCTCTGCCTGGGCCACTCAAGGACATTCAGAGACTTGTCCCGAAGCCACTCCTGCATTGTCTTGGCTGTGTGCTTAGGGTCGTTGTCCTGTTGGAAGGTGAACCTTCGCCCCCCAGTCTGAGGTTCTGAGCGCTCTGGAGCAGGTTTTTATCAAAGGATCTCTCTGTACTTTGCTCTGTTCATCTTTCCCCTCGATCCTGACTAGTCTCTCAGTCCCTGCCGCTGCAAAACATCCCCAAAGCATGATGCTGCCACCACCATGGAGCTCTGGTGGTTCCAAACTTCTTCCAATTAAGAATGATGGAGGCCACTGTGTTCTTGGGGCCCGTCAATTCTGCAAAAATGTTTTGGTACTTTTCCCCAGATCTGTGTCTTGACACAATCCTGTCTCGAGGCTCTACAGACAATTCCTTCTAACCTCATGGCTTGATTTTTGCTCTGACATGCACTGTCAACTGTGGGACCTTATATAGCCTTTCCAAATCATGTCCAATCAATTGAATTTAGCACAGGTGGACTCCAATCAAGTTGTAGAAACATCACAAGGATGATCAATGGTGTAACGCCCAGTCCCGAGTTTCAGGCTGGAGCGTTTTGGTTTTGTCTTTGTGTAGGGTTTGTTCATTCTAGGTGTCGATTTCTATAAAGTAATGGTTCCCAATTAGAGGCAGCTGTGTGTCGTTGTCTCTAATTGGGAACCATATTTAGGTTACTAGGTTTCACTCTGGGTTCGTGGGTTATTGTATGTTCATAGCTGTGTTTGTTTGTTCAGTTATGTTCATCGCTACGTTTCTCCGTTCTTTGTTTTGTTCCGCCTTGTTCCCGCGGGATTTATTAAATCATGTATTCTGGCTACATCGCTGCGCCTTTGGTCTGTCCCTCAGAAGTGAAACGTGACAGAATAACCCACCAAACGAAGACCAAGCAGCGAGAGACTCGGGAGTGCTGGACCAGGGAGGACCTCATCGGATCTCGCCTGGCACGGAGGTCCGTAAGGCTGCCCCAAGAAACTTTTTGGGGCACACGAGGAGGTTGGCCGGTTCAGGAGGGACTCCTGAGCCAACCCTCGTGCTTTATGGAGAGAGCGCAGAGCGTTGCCGCAGCGAAGGGAGGCCGTGGCTATGCAGTGTTGGCGCACGGTTTCTATAGGGATTCAGAGGCCGGTGCGTAGTGATTCCCGCTCCACTCATCAGTCGGGGGAAAATAAGTGTTCAGCCAGAAAGAGTGGTGCCATCGCTGCGCACTAAGTCCCCGGTACGCCTCCTGGGACCCGGATATCCTGCTCCAGCTCCGCAGCGGTGTCTCCGGCACGTGTCCGCAGCCCAGTGCGTAGAGATCCCAGCGCCACTCATTGGTCGGGCCAGAGTCTGTGTGCTACCTGGGAGAGTGGTGCTAACTCTGGCGAGCCAGACCTCCAGTGCGCCTTTGGGTCCATGTTATCCTGTGGTCCTACGGGGCAGAATCTCCGTACGGATCCACAGCCCAGTCCAAGAGATTCCAGCTCCACTCACCCATGAGGCCAGGGTTAGTGAGCTAGCTGGAGGTATGGTGTCGGCTCTCCAGATCAGGTTCCCGGTCCGGTGGATGTTTCTACACGCCCAGTCCCTGCTCCACGCCCGAGACCCCTGTTCCACGCCTCCGAGACCCCTGTTCCACGCCCGAGATCCCTGTTCCACGCCCGAGATCCCTGTTCCACGCCCGAGATCCCTGTTCCACGCTCCAAGATCCCCTGTTCCACGCCCGAGACATCCCTGTTCCACGCCCGAGATCCCTGTTCCACGCCCCGAGATCCCTGTTCCACGCTCCGAGATCCCTGTTCCACGTTCCAAGATCCCTGTTCCACGTTCCAAGATCCCTGTTCCACGCTCCAAGATCCCTGTTCCGCTGCTCCAAGATCCCTGTTCCGCTGCTCCAAGATCCCTGTTCCGCTGCTCCAAGATCCCTGTTCCGCTGCTCCAAGATCCCTGTTCCGGTTCCAAGATCCCAGTCCGTGTAGTGGTGTCTACACGCCCAGTCCCCTGTTCCACGCACCCAGCTCCTGCGGCGCCCGAGTCCAGCACGCCCTGTTCGCCCCGCCACAGCAGCCCAGCTCCCCTGGCGCCCGAGAGTCCAGCACGCCCTGCTCCGCCCTCGCGCGCACTCCAGCTCCCCGCAAGCGCCCGAGAGTCCAGCACGCCCTGCTCGGCCCGCGCACCAAGCTCCCCGTGGCGCTCAGAGAGTCCAGCACGCCCTGCCCGCCCCGCGCACCAAGCTCCCCGTGGCGCCCGAGAGTCCAGCACGCCCTGTTCGCCCACGCACCAAGCTCCCCTGCGGCGCCCGAGAGTCCAGCACGCCCTGTTCCGCTCACGCACCCAGCTCCACGTGGCGCCCGAGAGTCCAGCACGCCCTGTCCTGCCCGCACTAAGCTCCCTGCGCGCTCAGAGAGTCCAGCACGCCCTGTCCCGCCCGCGCACCAAGCTCCCCGCGCGCTCAGAGAGTCCAGCACGCCCTGTCCCGGCCCACGCACCAAGCTCCCTCTGCGCTCAGAGAGTCCAGCACGCCCTGTCCCGGCCCGCGCACCAAGCTCCCGCATGCTCAGAGAGTCCAGCACGACCAGTTCCTGCTCCACGCACCAGAGTCCCAGTGAGCATCACGAGTCCAGTACTGCCAGTTCCTGCTCCACGCACCAGAGTTCCAGTGAGCATCACAAGTCCAGTACTGCCAGTTCCTGCTCCACGACCAGAGTTCCAGTGAGCATCACGAGTCCAGTACGACCAGTTCCTGCTCCACGCACCAGAGTCCCAGTGAGCATCACGAGTCCAGTACGACCAGTTCCTGCTCCACGCACCAGAGTCCCAGCGAGCATCACGAGTCCAGTACTGCCAGTTCCTGCTCCACGCACCAGAGTCCCAGTGAGCATCACGAGTCCAGTACTGCCAGTTCCTGCTCCACGCACCAGCCGCTCCAGTGAGCATCACGAGTCCAGTACGGCCAGTTCCAACTCCACGCACCAGAGTTCCAGGAGAAGGCCCAGGGCCTCCGGTTCTGATGTCAGACCAGCACGGCCAGCACCGGAGCCTCCACCTGGGACAAAGCGACTCCATCTCAAGACCCCCACAGATTTTTCGGCGTCCGGAGTCCGGCGCTTTGGGTACTGTAACGCCCAGTCCCGAGTTTCAGGCTGGAGCGTTTTGGCTTTGTCTTTGTGTAGGGTTTGTTCATTCTAGGTGTCGATTTCTATAAAGAATGGTTCCCAATTAGAGGCAGCTGTGTGTCGTTGTCTCTAATTGGGAACCATATTTAGGTTACTAGGTTTCACTCTGGGTTCGTGGGTTATTGTATGTTCATAGCTGTGTTTGTTTGTTCAGTTATGTTCATCAAGCATGCTTCTCCGCTTCTTTGTTTTGTTCGCCTTGTTCCCTGCGGATTTATTAAATCATGTATTCTGGCTACATCGCTGCGTCTTGGTCTGTCCCCTCAGAAGTGAAACGTGACAAATGGAAACAGGATGCACCTGAGCTCAATTTCGAGTCTCATAGCAAAGGGTCTGAGTACTTATGTAAATAAAGTATTTCTGTTTTTTATTTTTAATACATTTGCAACAACTTCAAAAAAACTGTTTTTGCTTCGTCATTATGAGGTATTGTAAGTGGATTTATAAGAGTTTCTTTTCATTTAATCCATTTTAGAATACGGCTGTAACTTAACCTCTACAGCAGTGGTTCTCAATCCTGGTCTTGGGGACCCAAATGGGTTGCACATTTTTGTTTTTGCCCTAGCACTACACACCTGATTCAAATCATCAAAGGCTTTTGATGAGTTGATAATTTTAATCAGCTGTGTAGTGCTAGGGCAAAACCAAAAATGTGCAAAAATGTGCACCCCATAAACCAATTAGGCAACTTTGGGCAGTCTTGATACAACATTTTTAACAGAAATGCAATGGTTCATTGAATCAGTCTAACGCTTCGAACACACCGACAGCGTCATTGCGCAAAATAGTACGCAGCATCATCTGGATAAGTATGCAACAAAAGATCAACATTCACTTTCTGCTACCATTTCTGTCAAGCCATCTACGCATACAGTTTGACGCATACGTTCGATAAATCCAACGTATGCACCACACCAAACATACGGACCACACCTCTGCAATGCAATGCTGCAAGGCAAACGCAAAGCGTTTAATTGGAAATTAATGTAATTATGGTGTACCAAAATGCAACGACGCTGTCGGTGTGTTCGAAGCGTAAAACTTTGCACATACACTGCTCCCATCTAGTGGCCAAAATCTAAATTGCACCTGGGCTGGAATAATACATTATGGCCTTTCACTTGCATTTCAAAGATGACGGAACAAAAAAAATACACATGTATTTTTTCTTTGTATTATCATTTACCAGATCTAATGTGTTATATTCTCCTACATTAATTTCACATTTCCAAACACTTTAAAGTGTTTCCTTTCAAATGGTATCAAGAATATGCATATCCTTGCTTCAGGTCCAGAGATACAGACAGTTAGATTTTAGGCCAAAATTGAAAAAAAGGGTCCGATCCTTAACAAAATGTGGAAAAAGGGCATTTTTCATATAGAGAGATGCTATAACGTATTGACATTTATTCACACCAGGCTTTATACTGCACAGTATAGTGTATATATGATGTACTGTGGAAGCAATGTGTGATGATGACCAACATAAACTTCCTCTGCGCATTCCCTGCTCCTCAGACACATAATTTCTGTGCTCTGGGAACAAGAAAAGAAACGTCTCAGTCCCTGAATAAAGTGTCTCTCTCTCTCTCTCTCTCTCTCATTTACGGGCTTTTTTCAAGGAATCAATATCGTAGCCATTAAATCTACAGCAATTTCTTATGAGGGTCTGAGGGTCACTGTAAATTAGAAGGCTCATTGTTGAAAAAACACAAAAGTACTGTTTTTAATTACCTGGGCATGTTAATCTGCTAAATATATTGACTGTCAAAATGAAGAGCCCCTACAGAGACAGATTACGATGAAAAAGTAATCCTGCTATACACTATAGTTGAGAATCATTTCTTCAAGGAGACCATTTTCTCCCCATATCTCCCTTGGGCTACTGCACAGCTCACATAATTTTGTTTTTGCAAAGTCATTAATGTTTAAAGCACCACTCTCTATTATTCATCTGTTCATCTCCTGTCTGGACTACTGCAAGACACTGTTGGCTGGGCTCCCCGCCTGGTGTTCAACCTTTCCAAGTTCTCCCATGTAACCCTGCTCCTCTGCACACTCCACTGGCTTCCAGTCGAAGTTCACATCCATTACAAGACCATGGTACTTGCCTATGAGAAGCAAAAGGAACTGCCCCTCCCTACCTTTAGGCGCTGCTCAAACCCTACACCCCAACCCGAGTACTCCATTCTGCCACCTCTGGTCTCTTGGCTCTCCATAACCCTACGGGGGGGCAGCTCCTGCTCAGCCCGGACTCTGCTGTACGAGCTCCCCCCTGATGCTAGAACAGCAGAGTCCCTGCCCATTTTCCAAAAACATCTGAAACCCTACATCTTCAAAGAGTATCTTAAATAATCCCACAGCAACACACACCCCGTCCTCCCCCCAAAACAACTTGCCTTTCGTGAACTAACACTTGCACTTGTCTTTTCCCCCTACTAGCACAGACTTTGCTGATAGCTACTTTATTGAGGAAAAAGGTACTTATTATGACTGAGATATGTGGTTGTCCCACCTAGCTATCTTGAATGCACTAACTGTAAGTCACTCTGGATAAGAACATCTGCTAAATGACTAAAATGTAAAAGTTCCCTTCACAGCCACAGTAAAACTCAGAGCAGAGGGACAGGAGCAGAATGTCATGTCGAGTCAGACTGATCAGTCAGGTTACCGCCCCTTATTGCCCCCTCTTCACCCCAGGTGTCTGCTGCACTCCTGCTGGCTGGCTGCAGGTCTGACATTTCAACATGTGACAGACAGACAGAGAGGAAGTGGCCATGCAAGGTTGCCAACTGTCATAATCCTCAGCTGTCTCCTGTGTGTACAGGGCCCCTGTGGATTGAGCTTCCATGTTATGATGTGCCTCAGATACACTAAACCTGTATCCTCATTAATCTCATATATGGTAGTATACAAATAAAGAGTATGTCTAAACCTACGAAGAGGAATTTACAAATTAGACAGGAGAGAAAAACCTAGTTTTAAACAGAATATGCCATGAAAGATCTGTAGATGTAGCTATAGCAGCTAGATGTATTGTGATGAGACTTTATAGTTGGTGGTTATTATGCATTTGTTTAGCAGGGTGGTATAGCTGCCTATCTGTGTGCATTGCATAGCATTAGATTTGTGACTCCTTGTGCAGTAACTCCTATCACAATTTAATCCGCAATTTCAAGGAAGAATTGCAGTCCGGTATACTAGTGAGAAATGTAAAAAGTTCTACTCAAGTAAAATGAGCTCGACAGATTCAAGAATATTTTAGCAGAAACAGAAATCCTTTCTTTTGTGATTTGCTACAACTCAACTAACTCTGAATAGGGGAACACCTTAGAAAGTGCCATTTGAGTGTTCAATACGGGTGAGTGTAGTTTCCCTAGAGCGGAACATAACAAGCAATGGGAGGCGATGACTAATGTTTGTCCTGCTGTTTTCCATAGACTGTGTGAGACAGTCACTCTCTGCAGGTTTTATGGAGCCAGCTGAATGACTCAGTGAAAATAACCACTTCATCTACAAGTTCAACATGGGAACACGTCCTCACACACTCTAAGATGCTGTCAGTGAGTCAGTCTCTACATAATCTAATGTCTCTCCTAAATCAGGGGGACATCAATGTCTGTAGGCGCATCAAAGCCTTGCTTGAGTTTAACTGTACATTAGTTGTGCAGCAAGACAAGGAGATATTGGAATCAATGTCTTGTTTCACTTGATCCTTTTGTTACTATCCTTTTGTTACTATCCTTTTGTTACTATCCTTTTGATACTTACTCATTATTCTCTGTCTTTTCGTGCGGTTACCTGACTGAAGCACAATGAGCCCGACTCATCAGATCGTGTTCTCTTCTGTTTATTTTCTATTACTTTAGAAAATTGATTGTTTCCACTGTCTATCCATCTGTAAAAATTTTAAATTAGCAATTACTGGAACAAGCGTAATCATATCCTGCTTGTTTCGTGTATATAATTACTAAAGAACTAGATACAGAATAACCTGTCAATTCATTTGCCACCTATTTCCATATGAATTATTTGCACATTAATGCAGTATGATGACAAGAAAACCGGTTGATATAAATAACCTGTTTTCATCTAAGGTGCCAATGGATCTTATTTCTATACAACCCTTCTATTTCTTCCCAACCAAACTGGCCACTTTTGTAGTCTGTATGGAGACTGGCCTGTTCTGAGTCAAAGAGGACTGAAACCATTGCACAATCCATTGCTGTGGTGACAACAGCACCACACAGAGGAATGACTGACACCTCTGGTTGCATCTGTGGTCCTGCCCTGCCAGTCCAGAGGCCGCTGTGTCCCAGCCCTAGTGAATGTCACCCAAACCCACTCAAAACACACTTAGATGATGTCTAGGGTGGTGGTCAGAGGTCTGGGTGTGGCACTGGCACCAGTTCAAATGGATGGTGTTAGAATTTGGGCAGTTTGGGGAGTCAGGGTTCATGGAGCAGGGGCTCTATGTGTGAAAGACTTATGGCTAGATGGAGGGGCTTACCAGGCCTGGGACTTCCGCCTGGACATGCTCTGTCTGAGCCACTTGGAGTGAGGGGTCAGGTGGTAGATCAGCTGTCTGCAGATCTTATCTGACGACTTGATGGTGTCAGCGTCCTTCTGGGGGAAGATAAATCACCCAAAACACAGAATGAAAAGTCAAGTACAACAACAAAAGAATAGCCTGTTTTTAGTTTAGTTCCAAATATGGTTGTCACTCTTTGAGACCACATACAGTATAAGCAAAACACATACAGTATAAGCAAAATACAGTACATTATGTAAACGCTACATTTTTGAGATACATTCTACCAGAGCATTCTTGATTGAGATACAGCTTTAGATCATGAAAGGACATTTTCAGCTCAGTGTTCCTTTATTCTTAAACAGTTGTTAATTTCTGTCATTCAAGACCGTTCAAAACAACTGGAACGGGGTTCTGTTATTGTGTGTTACATTAAGACTGTTGCCTTGAGCTGTTCCTGAGCAAAACACAATTTAGGTGCCTTGCTGGAGCAAAGTAAAAGTAATCAGAGGCTGTGTGCAACAGTGTGGAAAACAGGAGGGATGGTGAGGAAATAAAGACGCTATTTCTATTCATTGTCTGTTATGTAAAGTCGGTTACCTTCGGCATCCCCATCCCATTTCAACGTAATTTGCCATCATGTGTAAATGTTTCATAACTGAGAGATTATTCTATCATTGTTATATCAATATTTTTATGTAAATAATATCCAGTTCGTCTGTATGGTAATAATACACAAACATTATTATAGGACCAATCATTATAAAGCCAAACTATGAGGAGAAGCAGTTGCAAGACAATGTGGAGGACCTTTCCCCATAATGATTATATTGTAACAGCATTCTATTTATGACTTGTTCTCTTGACGTTTTGATTTCTGGAAGCTTGACTCCAAGCCAAGCAGACAATACGCCATGAGATGAGTGTTGTGGAGAGCTTACCTTCTTGGGACACTGCATCTCGCGAGCCAGGCTGAGCAACAGCTCATGGGAGATGGGGTCCACCAGGTTGAGAAAAGCAGCATTCTTATATAAGATGTCATTGAGGGATGTGCCTTCCAAGCCCAGATCCTGCCAAATCAGACAAGAAGAGACAGTATAACTCAAAGTGCCTTAAGGCCACAGTTATTGATATTTGTATTTCATGAAAACAATTAATTGTGTAATGACAGCAGCATTATCACAGACACACCCGACTGATCATAGGCTATATGGTGAAATTAAATATGATCAAATCGACGCATCTATTTTAATGACATTAAACGATATACGGTACAAAGTGGATATTGAGACTTTCCAGAGATAATAATGTGATGCTACTGTAGATGGGACACAGATGAACAAGTTTTTTTGTTTTTGTTAAAAAATATTCATTGAAGGGGGCGAAAGCTTTCATCTGAAGAGAGCTCTACCTGAATATTGTAATGTGCTTAATATGCCTTGCTCCAGGCAGAAGCATTTCTTTTGGGATATCCACCCACACCTCAGTGATTTGGAGTTGCAAAGAGCTTTAGCGTACCACAGCATTGCACACCCTGTATCTCTAACTTTAGCACTAACTGATGTCCTTCTGATAAATCCTGCAGTATATGAGAGTTCAATAAACTTTCAATGATGGATGAGCATTTGGTTCTTCTTTTGATGTTTAATGAAGCCTTTTGTTTAGGCCTGCCATTGTGCAATACAGTCTAAACATTAGTCTAAAAACAACTTATCCATGAATGGTGCAGGAAATTTTTGTTTAGGGCAGACAGACACGAAAGAGTTGCTACATGACAGGTAAAGTTAAAGGCTTTTGAGTGAGAATGCTGCCAGTAACAAGCTACAAATCAGAGCCAACTGGATTAAAAGATTTGCATACACCTTTTAAGACGTGAACTAAGAGTTAAGTAAGTAGAGAAGAAATGGAACAGAAAAGGACAATTTCCACAGGCTGAATAAGATATCATGAGCCTCAGTTCTACAAAGGCCTAATTAGCCTGTGTATGTGAGGGGTAGAGATGGACGCGTACATACAGCGGGATATGAGAGACAGGGAGGATGGACACACACACACAACAAAAGGCCTTGATTGCAAAGGACAGTTTGAGTGGGAATCCGGCAGCCACACATTATTGACTTCCCTTTTAACAAGAGCACAGTAAACACAATTGAGACACAAAACAAGCGAGAATCTCCTTCTCGAGAACACTGGTCTAAAAATAATTCCCCTCTGTTTTGTTTGTCCTTGTGGCCCACATATGATCATCTCAGAAGCATTAAAACATGATCAATACAGATGTAACCACACCACGTCTGACGCAACGAGGAGTCTTTTTAAATGGGATGTTGTGAAGAATAGACTTTACCACTTTACTGCGGATGCAACATTATGAACTCAGTTGCTTATACACGTACATGTTCATTCAGTTGTTACAGTAACTCTAACCTAACCATAGCACGCCCATTAACTCTACAGTGGATGATGGATCACGTATTTTAATTGAGTTACAAACCAGAATGTAATTTCTGAGACCCGTCTCCATTTGCAACAGCCTGAATGCTGATAATGTGAGGTGTATTCAATCAAAACAGGGTCCCCTGTGATGTGGCTGTCATGCAGCTTTGGCACCCTGGGTTATCTCCTTGCCTTGATTAAGGAGCTTCTACGCTCTCCTCTGTCAAGTCTTCAGCGTAATTAACTACAGATTGGACAACTCCTGAAAGAGAGAGGGGCTTACGCTTGACTATCACAGATACTGTTACAGCGCATCAACAGTCTTATTGTCATACCCTCGGTATTGTTATAGAAATGACTCTTTTCAGCTGATAATAGTGTTTTGAAATCTTAATCCTTCCTTAGAAACATGATGCTTAGATAGCGAATAAATAGAGCAAAATTCAAACTTGACACAATGGTTTCTGCTTGGAAATTTTCAAGCCATCATGCATTCCTGTGTCTTAGTGTGCTACTAACCATGACTAAGCATGTTGTGTAGCAATCATTACCAATACGATGGTCCAATTAAATATATACAAATACTATGTCAATGCTACCTACTATATTTGAGCTATGTGAATTTACATAAGAATATCCCCTGTATAGCTGAGGCCGAACTTGAATTGATCAATATGTAAATAGGGTGATTTTCTGTATTTCTGGAAACCATCGACTGCTCATTCTCCTGCTATAACTGCCGAGGTCCATTACAGAGAATGGTCTGGCAGCAGAAGAATAGTCATCCAGTGACCTGTCAGTAGAGGAGACTTTGACGTTAGTTAGGGATCTGGGCTGGGCTTACACATGCCGATTGCACTTGATTAATAACTGAGAATCCCCATTTGTGCTTAATTTCAACCAAACGCAAGATGCAGTGGCAAATGAACTAACCTTATTACCAGACATTTAAGGACGAAACACAGGGAAAATAGGATTCAATTCAATTGGTCAAATGCAGGTTTTCCTACAAATGTCAATACTAAGCATATTACATTATCATTACATGTGTGGAATGGCACAATATATTGTAGTGAAATAGGAACATTTTGTTAATAAAAAAATATTTATACAGACAGTGACACTTAGAGTCCCATGTGACACCACTGCTGTTGCACTTAGCATTGCCTATTCATGAGAATATATGCCAGATTCACTCTATATATGGCAGAGTCACTCTAAACTGGTATGGCATCCTGTTTCTGCTATTATTAGAAACTCTGAAAAAGTGCATGCACTCAGACAAATCTGAGCAATATGCTATGTATATCATATTGTGAATAGTAAATGTGATAGTTATTTGAAATAGCAGCAGCACCTGCATACTATGGTCTATAGTGGTGCCAAGGAAATTACCAGTTGCCAGGGCTGACAATGAGAGTAGTGGGCGGGCCTAATAGTTTACAAACACCTCCTTCCATAACGGGTCAATAGGAGGAACACCTGTGGCACTGTGTTGGCAGGTACTTAATATTGAGGTTAAATAATGTAGCGCGCCTACAAAATGTGTAATATTCTGACTCATCCACGACAGTCTAAATTATGCTCGCTACATATGGGGCAATGTATCTGTTTGAAATATTAAAATCAAAATTGTTAGAATGGGATTCACCAAACACATGATGATGATAAGCAGCGCACACTAGTGATGACTTATTTGTCATAACAGCAGATCGATGCAGGCGACCTTAGCCTACTGTGCGCAATCATGCTTGATTCGTGTGCAATAATTCCAATTAAATGTATGTAGATACTGTAGTGTGTCCTTACCTTCCTCAATAGTTTGAGCACGTCGGTTGCCTGATCTATCCTGCGATCACGGAGCAGCTTTTGTATGTCTCGGATCCATGCCACTCGCCTCACGTAGGGACTGTGGTTGGACCTTCGCAGCATCCCCGGCAGTTTGTCTGATTTCAGAATCATTGTAAAAAGAAAGTCGCCGCCGCCTCGACTTCCACCTCTGTCGCTTTCTCCTGTGCTGTCAAGATGCTTGCGACGCCTTTTCGTAAAATCCTCATTGTCCAGACTACTCTGTCTGCTTAATCTAGAACCCATATTTCAGTGTTTATATCAACAGTAGCCTATCTTACAATTGCATAATTGCACTACATTAATAAATATAAATATTACCCAGTTCAATAGCCCATATATTATCTGTAGCCTGTATTGTTGTTGTCAGACGACAACCTCCAATACAGAGAGCAACAGCACAATATTCCTGATTTACCGGATATTTAATGACTGTCTGTTGCGCGCATGACACATTTACGAGGACAGACGAATGCTCTGTTTATGTTTTGGTCTCTGATGGTCTACGTGTGTCAGCTTGGTCAGGCGGTGGAGGCTCTTCTTGTCATTCCCTGCCTGTTCCTTTACGCTGTTGTTTAGGTTTGTGCGATGTTGCACAGTAGACACCAGACTCGTGGCGCGCATAACCAATCAGAGCCCTCTTGTGGCATTGCACGCTGTACGACGTTACGACACGCCCTTCTCGACTTCAATTTAGAAAGGTTTACAGCTGCAGAGTACACAGCATTTATTTTGGACACCTTTTTTTAAATTAGTGAATAACTTTACAACCTTCATTTACTGTGACACTGAGCTGTATTTCCTTACAAGCTTTTACAGCAATCACATGGATGGTTGTTTGCGTTGGCAATTTTAGCATGTAAATCTTGGTGGGACAAACAAACAAAAATGGTGGGATGCATGCCAGCAAAGCCACTACACAACACAACACTAAACAATACATTAATTGCACTATAACGGTCAAAACGATGCCCACAAACTGTTAGGGCCTTCTGGCAGCGAAACAGTTCATTTAGCCTCATTTACTGCCTTTTAAAAAACATAGCTGATATGGCTGACTTGCTTAAACAAAGTGGTTTCTACTGACAATTGAGATACAAATTATGGCATAATTGGACGGCAAGCAGATAAGAGACCTTCCGTAATTAGGACGGACTTGGTCAATATAAATATTTGTTCAGCACTTTTGAAATGTACAGTGACAGAATTCAGAAGATGGGCCGTTCTTACAGTATTCTCCCTGTACACCAAGTCAGAACCGTAGGATAAAGGGGGCATATAAGCAGACAATGAAAGCTCTTACAATATTTGATGGTTACATTTCTCTAAAACAGGCTATAGGATACATGTCCACCACCAAGTCAGAACAGTAGGCTAAGTTATGAGGGGGAAAGGGACCAAATTACACTGCTCAAAAAAATAAAGGGAACACTTAAACAACACAATGTAACTCCAAGTCAATCACACTTCTGTGAAATCAAACTGTCCACTTAGGAAGCAACACCGATTGACAATACATTTCACATGCTGTTGTGCAAATGGAATAGACAACTGGTGGAAATTATAGGCAATTAGCAAGACACCCCCAATAAAGGAGTGGTTCTGAAGGTGGTGACCACAGACCACTTCTCAGTTCCTATGCTTCCTGGCTGATGTTTTGGTCACTTTTGAATGCTGGCGGTGCTTTCACTCTAGTGGTAGCATGAGACGGAGTCTACAACCCACACAAGTGGCTCAGGTAGTGCAGCTCATCCAGGATGGCACATCAATGCGAGCTGTGGCAAGAAGGTTTGCTGTGTCTGTCAGCGTAGTGTCCAGAGCATGGAGGCGCTACCAGGAGACAGGCCAGTACATCAGGAGACGTGGAGGAGGCCGTGGGAGGGCAACAACCCAGCAGCAGGACCACTACCTCCGCCTTTGTGCAAGGAGGAGCACTGCCAGAGCCCTGCAAAATGACCTCCAGCAGGCCACAAATGTGCATGTGTCTGCTCAAACGGTCAGAAACAGACTCCATGAGGGTGGTATGAGGGCCCAACGTCCACAGGTGGCGGTTGTGCTTACAGCCCAACACCGTGCAGGACGTTTGGCATTTGCCAGAGAACACCAAGATTGGCAAATTCGCCACTGGCGCCCTGTGCTCTTCACAGATGAAAGCAGGTTCACACTGAGCACATGTGACAGACGTGACAGAGTCTGGAGACGCCGTGGAGAACGTTCTGCTGCCTGCAACATCCACCAGCATGACCGGTTTGGCGGTGGGTCAGTCATGGTGTGGGTGGCATTTCTTTGGGGGGCTGCACAGCCCTCCATGTGCTCGCCAGAGGTAGCCTGACTGCCATTAGGTACCGAGATGAGATCCTCAGACCCCTTGTGAGACCATATGCTGGTGCGGTTGGCCCTGGGTTCCTCCTAATGCAAGACAATGCTAGACCTCATATGGCTGGAGTGTGTCAGCAGTTCCTGCAAGAGGAAGGCATTGATTCTAAGGACTGGCCCGCCCGTTCCCCAGACCTGAATCCAATTGAGCACATCTGGGACATCATGTCTCGCTCCATCCACCAACGCCACGTTGCACCACAGACTGTCCAGGAGTTGGCGGATGCTTTAGTCCAGGTCTGGGAGGAGATCCCTCAGGAGACCATCGGCCACCTCATCAGGAGCATGCCCAGGCATTGTAGGGAGGTCATTCAGGCACGTGGAGGCCACACACACTACTGAGCCTCATTTTGACTTGTTTTAAGGACATTACATCAAAGTTGGATCAGGCTGTAGTGTGGTTTTCCACTTTAATTTTGAGTGTGACTCCAAATCCAGACCTCCATGGGTTGATAAATTTGATTTCCATTGATAATTTTTGTGTGATTTTGTTGTCAGCACATTCAACTATGTAAAGAAAAAAGTATTTAATAAGATTATTTCATTCATTCAGATCTATGATGTGTTATTTTAGTGTTCCCTTTATTTTTTTGAGCAGTGTATTAGGGTGAGGCACATGGGCTACTAACAACTTACTACACAACATACACTTAGTGTTACTTTCTTAGCTGCAGTATACATATCTCCCTGGTATATTACATCATTTATGCAGCAGCATACAATACATTTTTGGACTCACCTTGTTGTGTTGTGTTCACTTAAACAGGAATTTGCGTGGCTGTTCTTCTTGTGGGCAAATTATGTCATCAAACTTTGTCATCAAAGTCTGGCATTCTCTGGATTTATAGTGCTTTCAAGACAACTGGGAATTCTGAAAAAACCCAGGTTGAGTAATGATCTTCAGGTTGGAGCTCTAGAAAGAGGTCAGAGTTCCCGACTTGGAATTCCGAGTTGGATGACCGTTCAAAACATATTTTCCAAGTCGAAGCTCATTTTTTTCAGAGTTCCCAGTTGTCTTGAACTCACTGAAGTCTGAGATTTCCCAGTTACGAATTTCTAATTATTTTGAATGCGGCAGATGTCATGCTGGATTGACAGCATGGCCAATGTAGTCAACCTTTTCTGGCTCATGGTGTTGCATGTGAATGTTTGTCCTTTTAAGCTCGGAAAAGAGACCCTTCAACCCAGACTTGGACCACACACCCACTCCACTGAATAGCAGGCTAGTGATTGCTTTGCAATGCTTGCAGTTAGCAACGGATTCTTTCCAAACCACTCATTGTTGAATTTGCGATTTCCAACTTGTTGTGTAATGTTTATGTCCAATGGCCGATGAGCACCGATACATTTTATCTATCATTTCTCTTCATATGACAAGGATTGAAAATTATTTGCCAGTAGATTGTTGACTTGATTCATGATGATGATTGCTTGTCGAGCTTGCTAGCTAAGATTTTGATAGTATGATGTTGACATGATCAGTCTAATCAAGCTACGGTATGTGATTTGACGTAATTTTATCTGTGTCCAATGACCATGAGCCTTCTTGGATGGGCACTTCTAATGTAACTCTATGGGAGCACCCAAGCGGTTTCGAATTTTCGAGCTCTCCCTGTAGATCTTGTAGTGACGTAGTGTCCCCATGAGTAACAGAACACTGAGCCAATCGTGGCGCAACTAGAGTACATTACCGACCCTTACGCTCCATTCTTTCAACTGGCTGCCCCACCACCACAGAAAGCACTGAGCTAGGCTGAAACACCTGCACTTTGGAGCTGCCTTACTCAAAGAAAACAAAAAAGAGACCACGTTTGTATGAGGTTTTATTAACTCAATGTTGTTGTTTTTTTACGTTGTTTGCAAACTGATATGTGATGTATTAATGCCAAAATGGCATGCAAAACAGGTGGGGCTCAAGACAGGTGGGTTTCTGCCCTGAATGACGGGTTGCCATTGCTGAGCTCATAGAAACTGAATCAATATGCTGTGCATTAAATACACCTAGGTTCTTGAAACAGGTCTCCTTTAAAGCACACTATGAAAGTAAGTTAATCAACTATAAGCTGTGTGATTTATGCTATCAAATTGATTAGGATATAATTGTTTGATATTGAGATTCATTTTTAGGAATTGGAATTGTGACAAGTGTTATGACATGGTTGGCAATGATGAAATAAGGTGCAATTCGTTGTTTAATGAGCCACTGTGTGATTCAATTCTAATCATTGTGGACTCCTTCAGAAATTCTATTATACATTCAATAAATTATTAAAAGTAGCTTTACACATTTAAAATTCAATGCGAAAAATATTTTTGTCTCAAAAACCTTTTAAGGACTATTTGTTAACTGCTTGTTAACTCATTATCTGGGGTTTAACCCTCTGTTCTGTCTAGGATACGATGGCTACACCCATTCCCTGCAAGTCCTATCCAACTACCTCTTATGTCATCCTTCAGTGTTTGTCTGGACAAATATGTTATGTCTGGCCAAATCAACATTACTGAACACTGAACATATCATTTGATTGAGGCAATGTGCTGTTGCTGTGTGCCAAATCTGGTTCTGGCAATTTAATGTGGTTATAAAAATGATTACACATGCTGATTATGCTGATTACCGGTCAATTACAGTGAACAGAACATGTGGTTGAGGTCGAAAGTAAGTGGATAATCATATTCTTTTGAGTTTTTTTTATAAATCAGTTGTGCTGCTGGACACAGGACTAATTGTTACTGAGTAAATAACTCATTGCAGTGTCTTTTTGTTATGTAGGCTAATATCAGATATCAGGGTTACATCTATTGTATAAGTGTTTCCAAACAGTTTGATAAGATTAAGTCTTAGTTTGATTAATATAATAGATTGTCATTTTAAATTCACAATGTACTCTATGGTGAAGAGTACATTGATGTTTGCCATGTCTTCTGTGTAGCTTTAGCTACAGTGTTTTTGTGTTCCGTCTCTTGTATTTTACACTTCCCTTTATGCTTCTATCACTCTTAGAAAAAAAGGTGCCATCTAGAACCTAAACGGGTTCTTCGGCTGTCCCCATAGGATATACCTTTGAATAACCCTTTTTGGTTGCATGGAGGGTTCTACGTGGAACCCAAAAGGGGTTTACCTGGAGCCAAAGAAGGTTCTCCTTTTGGAATTCTTTTTTTCTAAAAGTGTATGTACAATGTTGCCGAAATATGAGTGTATTAATACTATCATTGTTTGACAGTATTTTACAATCACAATGAATTCACACATTTACATTTTTCCTCATTCATCCATCTAATATATTCAAGAGTAGATTAATGTTGAATGTTGAAGCCCTCCTTGAAGATAGCTAAAAACTCCACAAAGCAATGGGTCAAGGCATTACCTTCCAATCGGCCGTCCTATAGAACAGCTATGCTCACTGTTACACAAAAGTTCAACTTTCAATTATGTTATTTATAGTCAAACTTGATCTGATCTGTTATTATTTATAGTTAGCTCTTTGCTCCCTGCTCACTCAGCCTCAATCCTAGGTAGTACTCACTATTACAATGAGTGTACAAAAAATTAGGAACAGCTTCCTTATATTGAGTTGCACCCCCTTTTGTCCTCAAAACAGCTTGAATTCGTCGGAGCAGGGACTATACAAGGTGTCAAAAATGTTCCATAGGGATGCTGGCCCATGCTAGACTCCAATGCTTTCCACACTTGTGTCAACTTGGCTGGATGTCCTTTGGGTTGTGGACCATTCTTAAAACATTTGGGAAACTGTTGAGCATGAAAAACCCAGTAGCATTGCAGTTCAGATTTGAGTTCAGACAGACCCGCACATTGACTCTGTACCAGTACCCCCTGTATATAGACTCATTATTGTTATTTTATTGTTACTTTTACATTTTCTTTACTTTAGTTTATTTAGTAAAATATTTTCTTAACTCTTATTTTTCTTAAAACTGCAATGTTTGTTAAGGGCTTGTAAGTAAGTATTTCACAGAAAGGTCTACAACTGTTGTATTCGGCCCATGTGACAAATATAATTTGATTCGATTTTTCTTAACACACTTAAACCGATGCGCCTGGCAGCTACTACCATACCCCCGATCAAAGGCACTTAAATCTTTTGTCTTGCCCATTCACCCTCTGACTGGTACACATACACAATCCATGTCTCAATTGTCTCAAGGCTTAAAAATCCTTCTTTAACCTGTCTCCTCTCCTTCATCCTCACTGGTTGAAGTGGATTTAACAGGTGACATCAATAAGGGATCATAGCTTTCACCTAGTCAGTCTATGTCATGGAAAGACCAGGTGTTCCTAATATTTTGTACGCTCAGTATATCTAAGTTGTTTTATAATGGTTGACTTTAATGGAGCTTAAACACAGAAAACAGTGAGTGGCATGCACTGGACTCAAGGGACAGCCTCTGACATCCACATGAAAGGTAGGATGAAGCCTACTCTTGTTCAACAGTCTAGATTTGACTCAAATATATGCAATAAAAAATACAAGCACAGCGTGCTCCGTGGGGGGACCTCTGCATTGGGACGACAGTGATGAGATTAGACACAATAGCTGTGGCCCTCCGCAGGTTCCTTTGACAGTGGTTCATCAGGCAGACACAGCAGTAGGACTGACTGCATGCTGGAATAGCTACTGAGGTTGAGTTTAGAGGTGGGGGTGGGGGTGTTGAGAAACTCCTGTTACTTCTGCTGCCAGTTTAGATCTCTGCAGTGTTGCCAACTAATTTTCAGGGGAAATTGCTAGAGGCAGGTCGATTTGTTGCTAAAAGTTGCTAAATGACGTTGTGATGTCATTGCGTGATGACGTCATTACGTAATAACGTAAAACTGCGTCATTACATAGAATACACAATAACGTTACTCAAATTGACTGGCCATCACGGCTAAAAATTTGATTTTACATTTCTTAGTTTAGATTTGTTTGTTTATTATCATATTTTTTTATTTGTAAAACACATAAACACAACACATTGAATTATTAAACAATTACACATTATTGAACAATTACATTTTATTTATTTTCTTTTTAACTAGTAAACCTACACATTCTGAACAATTATAGTTTTATGCAGTGTATTGGTAGTTAACATGCTACCTAACTGATCTACAGGTACAAGCTAATAACAAGGTACATATGCTATCTTATTGAACAAGTAACTTAACTCAAATAATGATGTGTGCGCTAGGCATCTTTCTCCAGCTCTCTCCAGGTTGTTGTGCTGCTTGGCTGGCTAGCTGCTCAATGGTTTCCTCCAGATATTGCCACTGTTCTCGCACACACTGCAGTACACACTACCACCATCAGCTGTGTGTCTCCGCCAGTTCCAGAAAGTCCACTCCTTGCATATGTACTGTAAATATGATGAATCATATGGCAAGGAAATCCTCTTCATCTTCACTGTCCAACTGCATTGTCCTGGAGCTGGAACCAGCAGTAGAGGATGGAGTGGCCTTAAAGCTGTATGCTGCTGTGGCCAAACTGCTGCAGAACTTCACTTGGTAGTTTATGCTGGTAACAGGTATCACCAGCCAGCTTCAGTCCATACCGTATGGAGTTGAGTGTGCAGTGACATTCTATTTCTTAACTTTGACTTGACCACACTCATTTGGCTGAACAGCCGTTCAACCTCCGGATTTGAGTGTGGCAAGGAAAGGGCAGCGAGTGCAGCTTTGTACAGTTCTTCAAATGGATTTGACCCGGAAGAGTCCGTGTAGCTATTGACTTCACTCCAAAACTCGACTGTATTTTTAGTTGAGTCCCACCTAAACAGATGGATGTTTCTCCTTTGGGAAACAATTTTATCAATTGTTTGGGGCTGGTATCCCAGTAGCTCAGCTACTTTAATAATTTCAGTGGTGCCTTTATTGTGCTTTAGCGTGTCCTTAACACTGAACAAGGCCATGTTTTGCAAGGCTTCAAGGTTGTCTGGGAGCCTTGCTTGCAGCTCCTTCCTTAAAGCAACAATGTAGTTGATGCACTGTCTCCGAATGACCTTTTTGTCCTCTGGCGCAAGACTGAGTTGGTACACCGTGCTCTCGAAATGGTGCCCAAGGTATGGTGATGGACTGAGATGTCCATCAATGGCATCCTTCAGGACATCCATTTTTGCCATAGGGTTGACTACTCTGCTGCAAATAGATGTTGAGGTGTACCAGATTGTCCAAAAGCTTGACAGGATCTGTTTGCTCTCCCTCAAATGACTTCACTGCAACTTGTACGTCGGACAGGATTGATTTCAAGAATGTCAGGTAGACATAGTTGGTCTTGTCCATGTACAATGGAGGACATCCGCCATATAGCAATGCTCACTGGCCTTGGTAAACTCAAAGTGGAGTTTCAGTTCTTCCCACTGGCTCAATATACGAGTTACTGCAGGTTCAATTGATAGCCAATGTGTGGCACACACTTTGGTGATCTGCAGGGGTTTCTGGCCACAATTAATGGTGGCATACACTGCTTTGTACGCCTCGCGCCGTTTTGGGGAAATCGAAAACCGGTTGTAGGTTTCCCTGATTAAGTACTCAACACTCCTAGGGATGGTTTCTTTGGATGCTGCACTGACAGCCAATTGTAAAGAATGGCACACACAGCGGATGAGAACCAAATTGGGCAATGCACATTCTTCCTTTAAAATCGTGTGCACCCCGTTGTGCACCCCAGTCATCACGTACGCATTATCAGTACCAATACCCTGAAGATTCTTTTTTGTAAGGTTACACTTTTCAAGAAACTCAACTAAAGCCTTTGCTATTGATTTGGCATCGCCCCCCCTCCAATTCAACCAGCCCGAGAAATGTGGACACAACAGTTCTTTTTTTAGCACTGAAATACCGAATCACCACACCCAGGTATTTTGAGACACTGACATCAGTGGACTCATCCAAAAGGAGACTGAACTTCTCATCCCCAACATCTGATGTTACCCTTTTGAGAAAATAAGGAGCCAGTACTCCCCTAATCATTTCTGTGCACTTGGTGCGGTGCATTTGGAAATTTGTTGCTGCCACAGAATCTGAAAAGGCAGCTTTGCAAGCCATACCTAAATGGTCGCATGCTAGCAGCGAACAATGCTCCGCAATGGCCATTGCCATAGTAGCTTCTGCGCTTTTGCAGTTATCCACTTTCTTAAACCTCTTAGGGATAAACGGCGCGCTAGCGGGCCACTCCTGACACTACCCAGTGAAATGTAAGGCGCCAAATTCAAAATCCAAAAGTTGAATTATTAAACATTCATAAATATACAAGTGTTGCATAGTCATCAAAAGCTCTGATTCTTGGCAATATCACAGCGTTGTCAGATTTCAAAAAGGCTTTATGGCGAAAGCACAACATTTGATTGTTTGAGGATAGCACCTCTAATATTTATGCATTAGCATAAATTCATATCCAGCACAGGTCACACAAAACCCATATAAGAGCTAAAATAAATCACTTACCTTTCGAAGAACTTCTGCTGATGGCATCCCAAGTGTCCAACGAAGACATCCAATGGTTCTTTTGTTAGAAAAAGTAATTTATTATATCCATAAATCTCCGTTTGGTTGGCGCGTTATGTTCAGAAAATCCACCGTCGAGTCACCCGATGTACAGTGAAGAGAAAGCGTTCAAATATACCTATCAACTTTGCCCAAACAAATAAAACATCATTTATAATGCATCCTTAGGTATCCTTTTATGAATATTAGCGATAATATTTCACTCGGATGATATCATAAACGATATAAAAGAAAATAAAGTGGGGCGCGCTCATGTTCTCGTGCCCATGAAAACTTATTGACATTTCTGCTTCCTTCAGTAATTCTTCTTCTGTATGGTTCTGTTCAGTGCCAGAGACTGTTGACATCTAGTGGAAGCCATAGGTACTGCAATCTAGGAGCTAAAATACATAGGAAGCCTATGGAAAAGAGGAAATGTCACCCCAAAAAATTCTGGACAGAAATTCCTCGGGTTTTGCCTGCTATATCAGTTATGTTATACTCACAGACATTATTTTAACGGTTTTAGAAACTTCAGAGTGTTTCCTATCCAATAGTACTAATTATGTGCATATCCTAGTTTCTGGGCCTGAGTGGCAGGTATTTTACTTTGGGCACGCCAGACTCTCTAAAACTGATACCTCGGCTGCCGCTCCCTAAATAGTTAACCAACTGTGGTAATGTAGACTGCGTTGTGGGGTGGTACAGTTTTTATTTATTTATATGCTTTGCTGTAGCACAATGTTTTTTGATGTCATACATTTTTGCAAGCATATCTGATTTGCAGTATGCACAGTATGCCCAACAATCATCCCCAATTACTGGCTTCAGCCACCATTTAAATCCAGGTACAGACTCCCATTCTGTTCTGTACTTCTGGCTGTACAATTTTGATTGAGACATGTTGATTGATGTTGTAAGTTCTGTTCAAGTTCAACATTTGTGACCAACTATATTCATTAGGTTTGTCTCGTCGAACGCATACTACTGCTGCTGCAGTCAGCCAACAATGATTAGCAATTTGCTGAAATTGCTGCTGGCCTGCTGCTGCCTGTGCACGAGCTGAGCGCCTGCTGCTGACGTCCCTCACAATGCACTTTTGCAGCCAGGCACGTGTGTTGTGACTGAGTGTGTGACAGAGAAAATCGGTTTTGTGTCATTTAGAAGGAAAATGCATTTTAGCGTTCAAGTCACTTTTCAAAAGTTGCTAAAAGTTCCAAATACATTTTTAAAAGTAGCTACATTTGTTGCTAGGTGCTGTTTGAAAAAAAAGTTGCCAGGGTACTCTGAAAAGTTGCTAAATCTAGCAACAAAATTGTTAAGTTGGCATCACTGGATCTCTGTGCCTGGTGACTTCTCAGGCATCTCAATGGCACTAGGACGCAGGCAGAATAATAAAAACAGACCACGTCACAAGCTGGCTGCTACTGTGGATACTACTGCTGCCCCTCGGTGCAACTGTACTTTTGACAGGCCTGTGAGGTGCATGGCAGAATATCTCTAAAACTAGACAGCAGGATCATACAGAAAAATGTGCATTAAGAGAAATGTAACTCTTCAATGGCTGTGCGAAGTTGCTGGATATTGGCTTGGAACTGGAACACACTGTCGTATACGTCGATCCCGAGCATCCCAAACAGGCTCATTGGTTGACGTCTGGTGAGTTTGCAGGCCATGGAAATACTGGGATATTTTCAGCTTCCAGGAATTGTGTACAGATCCTTGCGACATGGTGCCGTGCATTATCATGCTGAAACATGAGGTGATGGTGTCGGATGAATGGCACGACAATGGGCCTAAGGGTATCGTCACATATCTCTGTGCATTAAAAGTGCCATTGATAAAATGCAATTGTGTTCGTTGTCTGTAACTTATGCCTGCCCATACCATAACCCCACCGCCACCATGGGGCACTGTTCACAATGTTGACATCAGCAAAACGCTTGCCCACATGACGCCATGCCTGGTGCAGTTGTAACCGGGATTCATCCTTGAAGAGGCCATCGAAGGTGCGCATTTGCCCACTAAAGTTGGTTACGACGCCAAACGGCAGTCAGGTCAAGACACTGGTAAGGATGATGAGCACGCAGATGAGCTTCCCTGAGACGGTTTCTTTGGTTGTGCAAACCTAGTTTCATCAGCTGTCCGGGTTGCTGGTCTCAGACGATTGATTTGTATTTGTATTTGCAACTCTGGCCTTCTAGGCAGAGTTGCAAAGAAAAAGCCATCTCTCAGACTGGCCAATAAAAATAAAAGATTAAGATGGGCAAAAGAACACAGACACTGGACAGAGAAACGCCAGCTTCCCGGAGTTGCCTCTTCACTGTTGACGTTGAGACTGGTGTTTTGCGGGTACTATTTAATGAAGCTGCCAGTTGAGGACTTGTGAGACGTCTGTTTCTCAAACAAGACACTCTAATTTACTTGTCCTCTTGCTCAGTTGTGCACCGGGGCCTCCCACTCCTCTTTCTATTCTGGTTAGAGCCAGTTTGCGCTGTTCTGTGAAGGGAGTAGTACACAGCGTTGTATGAGATCTTCAGTTTCTTGGCAATTTCTCGCATGGAATAGCCTTCATTTCTCAGAACCAGAATAGACTTATGAGTTTCAGAAGAAAGTTATTCGTTTCTGGCCATTTTGAGCCTGTAATCGAACCCACAAATGCTGATGCTCCAGATACTCAACTAGTCCAAAGAAAGCCAGTTTTATCGCTTCTTTAATCAGCACAACAGTTTTCAGCTGTGCTAACATAATTGCAAAAGGGTTTTCTAGTGATCAATTAGACTTTAAAAATATAAACTTGGATTAGCTAACACAATGTGTCATTGGAGCACAGGAGTGATGGTTGCTGATAATGGGCCTCTGTACGCCAATGTAGATATTCCATAAAAAATCTGCCGTTTCCAGCTACAATAGTCATTTACAACATTAACAATGTCCACAATGTATTTCTGATCAATTTGATGTTATTTTAATGGACACTTTTTAAGTGACCCCAAACTTTTGAACGGTAGTGTACATCTATATATATATATATATATATATATATATATATATATATATATATATATATATATATGTGGCATAGGGAGGTCTAGCGCTCTAGGCCGCTGCCTCCGGTGCATACAAAGACTTAATACCAGTACCAGTCAAAGGTTTTGACACACCTACTCATGTGAAGAGATCAAAACTATGAAAAAACATGAATGGACTCATGCAGTAACCAAAATCAAAATATATTTTATTTTTGAGATTCTTCAAAGTAGCCACCCTTTCCCATTTTGACAGCTTTGCACATTCTTGGCATTCTCTCAACCAGCTTCACCTGGAATGCTTTTCCAACATTCTTGAAGGAGATCCCACATATGTTGAGCACTTGTTGGCTGCTTATCCTCCCCTCTGCTGTCCAACTCATCCCAAACCATCTCAATTGGGTTGAGGTTGGGTAATTGTGGAGGCCAGGTCATCTGATGTAGCACTCCATCGCTCTCCTTCTTGGTCAAATAGCCCTAACACAGCCTGGAGGTGTGTTGTGGATCATTGTTCTGTTGAAAAACGAATGATACTCCTACTAAGTACAAACCAGATGGCATGGCGTATTGCTGAAGAAAGCTGTGGTAGCCATGCTGGTTAAGTGTGCCTTGATTTCTAAATAAATCACTGACAGTGTCACCAGCAAAGCACCCCCACACCATCACACCTCCTCCTCCATGCTTTACGGTGGGAACCACACATGTGGAGATCATCCGTTCACCTACTCTGTGTCTCACAAAGACACAGCGGTTGGAACCTAAAATCTCAAATTTGGACTCATCAGACCAAAGGACAGATTTCCACCGGTCTAATGTCTATTGCTCATGTTTCTTCTTATTATTGGTGTCCTTTAGTAGTGGTTTCTTTGCAGCAATTCGACCATGAAGGCCTGATTCACACAGTCTCCTCTGAACAGTTGATGTTGAGATGTGTCTGTTATACCTTGTCACAACAGAACTGATTGGCTCAAACACAAGAAGAAGGAAAGAAATTCCACAAATTAACTTTTAGGCACACCTATTAATTGCAATGCATTCCAGGTGACTACCTCATAAAGCTGGTTGAGAGAATGCCAAGAGTGTGCAAAGCTGTCATCAAGGCAAAGGGTTGCTACTTTGAAGAATCTATTTATATTTTGATTTGTTTAACACTTTTTTGGTTACTACATGATTCCATATGTGTTATTTCATAGTTTTGATGTCTTCACTATTATTCTACAGTGTAGAAAATAGTACAAAAATTTGAATAGTACTGTATATATATTTGTTGTATCTATTTTTTTTTTTAAGTCTTTGTTTGTTTTTTGATAGAGAGATCGGGGTGAATTATAGAGTGCTGAAATAGCTGTGGGCCGGATTGGAACCCATGCTCCAGCATTACATCTGCACAGGAGGCAGCGGCCTAAACCACTAGATCACCCACCCACAGCCTACTACTTGTAATTATCGAATAAATTCAATCAATCAAGAATAAATATACCTGTAAGGCTCCTGTCTAACTGAAAGATGTGTTGGTGTGTTGATTCCCCTGGGCAGGAAAATGGTCAGAAAATCCCTGGTGGCTGGGCTGGTAGTTTTGCTGGTGGCTGCAGTGGGAGTGTTCTTGGGGGTGTTCATGAGGGTGGGAAACAAGAGCCCCATCTCCCCCGCAGACCATTTCTACTCCAAAGCTGCCGTGGCTGCAGATGCTGGAACGTGCTCTGAGGTGGGGAGGTAAGTAATGTTACACTAGCCGACTAATTCCCACTGAGATACAATGATTCATGGCATACAGTCAAATGACAGGACATGATTAAGCTCTACAAGGAGCATTACGTGTGTGTGTGTGTACCTAGGGACATTCTGAAGAGAAATGGCTCAGCGGTGGATGCATCTATCGCGACCCTTCTGTGTGTTGGCCTCCTGAATGCTCACAGCATGGGCATTGGAGGGGGTCTCTTCTTCACGATTTATAACGCTTCCACAGGTGAGTCCTCAAGCCTCCACAAATGAAAAAATGCTAATAAACACATCCATGTCTGCATTTTGTATCACTGCTCGACAGGGAAGGTTGAAACCATTGACGCGAGGGAGACAGCACCCATGAACGCGACAGAAGACATGTTTGGCAATAACACCCAGCTTTCTCGGAAAGGTACCAGTTCTACTGTTCTGGAATGTATGTCAGATACAGGATAGGTTAGGCAGGTTCTGTGGTTCAATCCATCCTAAGATAACAGCTGAACAGTAATACGGTAGCTGTAGTGTATCACAGTGAGACAGGGATAGAGAGAAGATAACACTGCGGGAATAGTATGAACCTTCTGGCATCCTCTTCCCTGGTTTGCCATCATATGCATGACTACAACAAGGGGGCAACAGTTTCACCTGTCAAAATTAGGAAATACACTGATATGTATTTCAAATCCTTTGTGAGCAGGGTTTCAACTTTATGCAAATGGTGGTAAAGTCTTCTCTGCATAACAGGTGGATTGTCTATTGCCATTCCTGGGGAGATCCGTGGTTACGAGATGGCACACAGGAGACATGGCAGGCTGCCATGGAAGGAGCTGTTTGAGCCAAGCATTGCTTTGGCACGCATCGGTTTCCCTATAGGCAAAGCCCTGGCCAAAGCCATCTCCAAGAACAAGGACGCTATTCAAGGAGATGCCAATATGTGGTGAGGACAGGACAAACGCTGAAATGTTGTTGTTTTTTATCTGTAAATGCTATATTACTGCTACAACCACTTCTACAAATCTACCTTTTAATGTCAGCGTGAATGTAATGCACTATGAAGTGCTGTAATAGCATTAGTTGATTTTATCACAGAGTACCACATATTTCAACCAATTAAATATGATTACTTTGATGTCATTCATGGCTTCCTCTGTGATTTATTATGACCAATGACGATTTATTTGATTGGCCGCTGTAAAACCTATGATGACAAAGCCATGGAATTTATTCTACGGGTTTGCTTGAATAACTCCTGATAATAAGTTCTCTGTTCTTGTTTTTGTTCTCCAGTGAAGTGTTCTGTGACTCCCAGAAAAACATCCTGAAGGAAAATGACATCGTTAAATTTCTCAAACTAGCAGACACCTACGAGAGGATAGCAGAAGAGGGACCGAATGTTTTTTACAATGGGACAATGGCACAGACAATTGTGGATGACATCCAGGCAGCAGGTCTTCAGATTTGTAATATCCTATTACGTCTCATCATTCTTGTTGTACACTATGAGGATGATCAAGTGAGACAGATCTTATAGGCAGTGTCTCAATGTGCTTCTTGAGCAGTTATTTCCTCTTCTCAGGTGGGATTATCACCCTGGAGGACCTGCTGGAGTACCGGCCTGTGTTGAATGAGAACCCACTGAAGCTGACCGTGGGGGAGTACACCATGCACGTCCCAGACGCCCCCTCCAGCGGCCCAATCCTGGCACTCATACTCAACATAGTGGAAGGTGAGCAGCAGCCTAGCTAACTCTGAGTCTGAACTGAGCCATTAAGACCAGATGACTTCAGGTTTCCTTCCTCTGTCAGGTTTCCTTCCACTGTACCCTGCTTGGACACTGTTTCCGCCCCCTTCATACCACCACCACCCCTCTACACTAATCCAGACACAGTTAATTCATCAGGGGCCTCATTTATAAATGTTGCACATTCACAAAATATGCCCCAAAACATGCGTGCGCCAGTTTTCACGCAAAAGTTGGCATTTATAAAAATTGAAGTTGACTGTGAGAATGTGCTTATCCTCCCTCAAACTTTAGACCATACGAAGGCACAGTTTGCAGTGGTTGAAGTATTGCATTGCAAGAAGGCAACTGTAGCCTAGTAGCTTTGTCAAAATAGGGAATCAATTATGACTTATTCATGACAAAAAAACAGGTAGCTAAATATAATAAAAATATGCAATAATTTGCTGTTAGTGAGAAGAGCGAAAATAAGATCTTGACATTTTCTTTGCTTATTTGAGCTGTTCTTGACATAAGATGAACTTGGTCTTTTACCAAATAAGGCTATCTTCAGTATACCAACACTACCTTGTCACAACACTCACTCACAACACTTGGCTCAAACGCATTAAGAAGGAAAGAAATTCCACAAATTAACTTTTAACAAGGCACACCTGTTAATTGAAATGCATTCCAGGTGACTACCTCATGAAGCTGGTTGAGAGAATGCCAAGCGTGTGCAAAGCTGTCATCAAGGCAAAGGGTGGCTACTTTGAAGGATCTCAAATATAAAATATATTTTGATTTGCTTAACACTTTTCTGGCTACTACATGATTCCATATGTGTGATTTCATAGTTTGATGTCTTCACTATTATTCTACAATGTAGAAAATAGTAAAAATAAAGAAAAACCTTGGAATGAGTAGGTGTGTCCAAACTTTTGACTGGTACTGTACATTAAAACTACTGTATCTCTGATAAATGAACAAATATACATTTTTTAGGCTGAAATATTTCATGAATATTTTTTGTGGTTTTTTTCTTCAGGGTATAATTTTACTGGCACAAGTGTCTCTACGGCCGAGAAAAAGACTTTGACATATCACCGCATCGTGGAAGCATTCCGGTTTGCTTATGCCAAGAGAAGCAGACTAGGGGACCCACGCTATCTCAATATCACTGATGTGAGAACTTTGATTCCCATTTTTCACAGTTTCACTCACAAATATATATTTGACTTTGAAATAAAGATGGTTTGCAGTTGTTTACTGAATAGGCTGTTCACCAATTGAATTCCTATTTTTTTTACTGATGCTTTCATCTTCTCTCCAGCTCATCCACAACATGACCTCAGACTACTTTGCTGATGGGATCAGGAGTAAGATCACAGATGACACCACTCATCCCGACAGCTACTATGAGCCAGATTATTTTGTCCCTGACAATCACGGGACAGCACACCTGTCCGTCATAGCAGAGGACGGAAGTGCTGTAGCTGCCACCAGCACAATCAATCTATAGTAAGAGTTCTACAAGGCAAGACCTCCTGAGACAATAGGACTGATGAATACATAAGTAAATTATAGATATCCAGAGACAGATCATTAATATAGTATACGTGCACTCTAAACACCCTTTGCTTGCCGATGGTCTTACTGAGAATTTTCTGTTTTCATTTAACCCCTAAATAACATTCATAGGTTACTTAACTCCTATCATTTCCCATCTTCAGTTTTGGCTCGAAAGTCATGTCCCGATCAACTGGCATAATTTTCAATGATGAGATGGATGACTTCAGCTCTCCACACATCACCAATGGCTTTGGAATCCCTCCATCTCCTAACAACTTCATCCAGCCTGGTGAGATAGTATAGGAACTAAAATCAATATCCTTATTGCCGGTAAGCTATTGAAAGTTCTCAATTTACACATGAGCCTTGGCTGGCTTGTTTTCGGAGAATAACTTTGTCTGAATATTTAGCTGTCTCTCTGTTTTAGGTAAAAGGCCTCTCTCTTCTATGTGCCCAACTATTATCTTGGACAAAGACAATAGAGTGAAAATGGTGGTGGGAGCCTCTGGTGGAACAAAGATCACCACAGCGACTTCCCTAGTAAGTCTTGAGCCATACAAATAAATTGATAATCTAAAACAGATAAAGCCTACACATGACAACACTACCTTGTCACAACACTCACTCACAACGCTTGGCTCAAATGCATTAAGGAGAGAAATTCCACAAATTAAACTTTTAACAAAGCACACCTGTTAATTGAAATGCATTCCAGGTGACTACCTCATGAAGCTGGTTGAGAGAATGCCAAGAGTGTGCAAAGCTGCCATCAAGGCAAAGGCTTAACACTTTTTTTGGCTACTACATGATTCCATATGTGGGATTTCATATTTTGATGTCTTCACTATTATTCTACAGTGTAGAAAATAGTAAAAATAAAGAAAAACCTTGGAAAGAGTAGGTGTGTCCAAACTTTTGACTGGTACTGTACATTAAAACGACTGTATCTCTGATAAATGAACAAATAGTAATTTTTTAGGCTGAAATATTACATGAATATTTTTCGTGTTTTTTTCTTCGGGGTATAATTTTACTGGCACAAGTGTCTCTACGGCCGAGAAAAAGACATTGACATATCATTGCATCATGGAAGCATTCCGGTTTGCTTATCCTTACATTGTGATATTGTGATGAATCAGAGTATAAGTAGCTTCCTTTTCTCATTTACATAGGTGATTCTGAATTCCTTGTTCTTTGACTACGACCTCAAAAAAGCTGTGACACAACCTCGAATTCACAATCAGCTTAACCCAAATATGACAGTAGTGGAGCATGGCTTTGAAAAGGTGGGTAATTTTGAACAATATTGCATAGAATATTGTTCAATGAAAAAATACAAATTAATTTGAAAAACTTTTGGGTAACTGAAATGTAATCTGTGTGTGTGTGTGTAATAGACTGTCTTAGATGGTCTGGCACAGAAGAACCATGTAACAGAGCTGCTGATGACTCCTGGATCAGTGGTTCAGGCGGTGGTGCGACAGGGGGAGCGGCTCTGTGCTGAGTCCGATCCCAGAAAAGGGGGCTATCCAGCGGGCTACTGAGTCTCCATAAAGAAACAGGACTATAAAGAGACAGGGCCACAAAGAGGCCATGTATCTGCAATGATATGCAAACAATGGCTCCTCAAGGAGGCACAGACACTTTTTCTTCAGCCTAAATTCATTTCAAGACATAGAAAATGACTTTACTCCGCATCAATACCTCCTCCCTACACACCAAATAATCGGCAACATTTCTGTTTTAATTTCAGCATTATTTATTGTGTTTTGAAAAAGAAGTGCGTTTGCAACTCTGAGTGTGGCATTTTTTAATCCTTGCTGTATCAAGAGATCATTGTCAATTATCCTGAAGAAAGAAGTTTATTTATGCAATGCAGTGGGGTAGCAGAACGCTGGACTGTAACTGTCGTTTCCTGCTGGTTGTAAATACCAATGGGCCAGAACTGGAATGGACTCCATGGATCACCTGATGTACATTCTGAAATAGTTTGCTTATGAAATATTAGCCAACATATTAGTCAAATTACTCTGTGATGATGAGCAATCATTCTGCTTGACAGAAAAATAGCCATTTATCTGAGATTTAAGAAAGGTCATGTTTTAGGGGATAATGTGAACACTAATATGAAAGGTTGTCAAAGTAGTTTGTCTCTGTCCATTGAACAAATCAAATATAGAGAAATGTATGTTTCGTCTCTCCATCAAGGTAAAATGGTCTGTATGTTTTAACCATGTAAAGTACCACAGTTGGTCACTGAAAACTCCTTGACTTCCACCTCAGGTCTTAACAGGTCAGGTTGTCAGATCTGTTTGTGCTTTATGGGTTGGCTAAAGCACAAATAGATCTGGTAACCAGGTTACAGGTCTACCATCTGCCTTATGAAGATGTTGGTCACAGGTAGCTACATTTTTATTTTCAAGAGAATTCTGATCTGTAACTCAAAAACGGTGATTTCTGTTTTACTGATTTCATCTCAGATCTGACCATTGCCCATGGGGGTGTACTGTTAATAAGGGCTCAAATATGGCTGCCATTTACCTATTCAAATGGTATTTTTATATTTTTTGTGATGCAGATTGTTAAGACGCATTTTTTATGTTTAATATCGAGTCAGTGCATGTAGTGTATTTAAGAAAAATACATGTGCAGATATATTTTTTTAAACTTGCATTGTTCTCATGCCATGCTTGTTGCCATGCTTGTTATTAAACATTTTAAATAAATACATATTTCACATTACTCTGCCTGTTCCCCATATTCTTAGGGACCTCCTTTTCTGCTTTGATAACTGTAACCTAACTGCTGAACTAATGTTACTGTAGTATGAAATCCAATTATTGAAGCAAGGTTTTAGCAGAATGTTTTACAGTACACAATATGTTAATAACAGCTAAATTATGTCTAACCAACTGACTGAAGTACCATTTCACACCAAAACTTCCTTTAACAGTCTGAAGAACAAAATACCCAGCAGTTTCCTTCTGACAAATCTTGGCAAGATGTGGCATTTGGCGCCAGCTGTGGCTTTTACAAAAACCTCCAATTGGATTAATCACTGAAGCCGTTGAACTGCCTGTGCTTCCATAGACCAGTGCAGTATAGGAAGTGAAATAGACAATAAATCACACATATAGGACTCACCCTAAATACTTCCTCTCTATCAAACTGCTCTTCTCTTTTATGAGGATCTCAATAAATGAAAAGACAAGCATGCTAATAGACCTCACCAACAGGACTATAGGTTGAATAAATAGTAAAACATTTACCAACATAGATGTGAAAATATCAATGAGAATGATGTACACTAAATATACAAAACATTAGGAACACCTGCTCTTTCCACAACATATACTGACCAGGTGAATCCAGGTGAAAGATATGATCCCTTATTGATGTCACTTGTTAAATTCACTTCAAATCAGTGTAGATGAAGGGGAGGAGACAGGTTAAAGGATTATTAAACCTTGAGACAATTGAGACATGGGTTGTGTATGTGTGCCCTTCAGAGGGTGAATGGGCAAGACAAAAGATTTAAGTGCCTTTGAATGGGGTATGGTAGTATGTGCCAGGCGCACCGGTGTGTGTCAAGAACTGCAACGCTGCTGGGTTTTTCACACTCAACATGTGTGTATCAAGAATGGTCCACCACATAAAGGACATCCAGCCAACTTGACACAACTGTGGGAAGCATTGGAGTCAACATGTTCCAGCATCCATGTGGAACGCTTGACACCTTGTAGAATACAGCCCCCGACAAATTGAGGCTGTTCTGAGGGCAAAAAAGGGGGGTGCAATTCAATATTAGCAAGGTGTTCTAGTAAGTATAGCCTAGTAAGTCAACTCTACTGTCCACAGAGAGATGTGACTGCAAACGTACTAAACATGTAAGTCCATCTACGGTAGTATCCTGTTGTCTGTCCTACAACCCAGTTGGCCCCATTGAATGTGGCCTGAGACACTATCTGTGTATACTCTACTCTCTGCTTCCTTGTGAGAGTGAAATGATTAATATTCATTCAGACAGCATTCGGCCTGTGGGCAGATGGGAAAGGATGGCTAATGAAGTTGTACATTATATACATACATAGTAAAGCAAGTGTTTTTCAATCCTTTGACACAGCTCATCTTAACTGTGCTAATAGAACATATCCCATGCCCCCGACTACTGTGATCCTCATGACAGAGTCTAGTGTCAGTGTTGAGGCTCAGTGCTCACATACAGGGGAGGCCACTAGTGCAGAGGACATCTAGCGTCAATGATCACATAGCCCATCTAGAGTTGTCTGATGAAAAGACAGGCCATCCCACAGCTGCAGCTCTCTCCATCTCCAGAGATATAAACACACACACACACAAGAGCAGAGTGAATTATGCAACGTGTGTCTATTTACTGTGTGTATTTAACCAGGCTCTGTCCCGTTTCTGTTTCATGAGGCCCACCATCTGTGTGTTTATAGAGAGAGGTAGCTAAACACGCCTGGGGCCTTACAGAGTGCTTCTTGTGCAAACATTCAGAAACATGCAAAAGCTTAGATTGTATAACTTTCAACACCTGGACTAAACCTGCATGTTAATAGTAAAAGTGATTGTGCAATTGAACAGAAAAACATTCTTCCTGTCTAATGTAAACTGTTGAAATCAACCAAAAAAGTTCAAGTAATGATGACCATGCATTTTTCTTGCAAGAGGGACATGAAGAATTTATAAAAAAGGAACCCACTCAAATGTTAAATAGTCAATTGCCTTTTACCTAAGTTGGTTCTAGTTTGTACCTCTGAAATGATTAAAGAGTCAGAATGAAATATTTGAAGGCTCGGGGCTGTTTCAGCATGTCACTGCTTCCTTTCAGTAATAAGACCAACGTTAGGTCATGTCTTAAATGCTATTAGACTGAGCTTCTTCTGTATACAAACCAAAGGGCAATTAAGGATATTCAAAAGATCCAAATTGTTTCACAATACCTTTTCTTGGATCAGTGTCATTATGAAGAGATAATGTGAACGTAGTGGCGCTCATGACTGGCACATTAAATAATGACCACTCTTAGAGGTTGCATAAATCTACACCAGACTAACCAAAACAATATGCAGTGTCATTGCTTAGCTCAGTTTCCCAAAGAAAGTGTTACGTTATGGCACACACACAGAGATCTAATTTCAGTTAATCTCAGAACTATCTGATTAAAAATAGAAAATATTTTCTCCTCATTAAAATGGTTGAAATTACATTGTTCATTGGCATGCTCCAACTGAAGAAAAATCACCTTGCTCTCTAAAACGTATTCATCTTCTGCCCGGGCTCGGATATTACGGTCATTCATCATATCATGGTGGGTAAAACTGACTCTCCCTGGCAGCTCGGGTAAGCCTTCCTCATTCTCTAAGCATAGATGAATAGATCCTCTATGCTAGACATCTTTGTCTTGACCTCTGATGGGATCCCACCACTGAGACTTAAAAATATGTTGATGATATCTATTCTATTGACATCCTACAACAGATGCAATGACAACCTCTAAAGGAGCCTTTCCTGAATAAGGTTAAACTCTGTTGACTACTGGTACAAAGATGTCTAGCATAGAGGATTTATTCATCTATGCTTAGAGAATGAGGAAGGCTCACCCGAGCAGTCAGAGTACCAGTAGCTGAAATTCAAATACTATGTGGGTGTAATTGTATGCAAATTAAAATACACATAAATTGTGGGGAGGCCCAGCCAGGCTGCACTTTTTCTCCAATAGCTGTGATCGCCATCTAGTGGTAGTATAGTCAGAAACATTTTCAGGTGGAACAAATTATAGTGATTTTCAGGTTTACAGTTTTACAAGAAAAAAGGACAACAAACCTGGGATATAGATAATAGAGACTTGAAGTTTGATCTTTATATTGTATAAACATGATACATGTTTACAATGTACATTGGGAGTGCCTAAACCCGTTGTTTCTCTACTAATGCAGCAATTTGAAACAAAAGATAGCATAAAATGCGAAGTCCATGACAAAGACAGAGTACACCAGTATATGTACCAGTCTGTGTTAGGGTGGTGAAGACAGGGTCGTGATGACTGTTCAGAGTCGCATGGCGACGGCTGTCCCCGGCGCCTGCAGCTCCTCGTCCAGCAGGTGGAACAGCATCGCACATTTGTTGCATTGGGGGGTTTGGCCCAGAGTGTGGTGCAGTCGGGCCTGCAGGTAGTGGACGTCCCGCAGACGCTCCCTGAAAAACTCCTATGTGTACTCAAATGGTAAAGTCATCCTAACCACCAACAAACATGTACATTTCTTTGAGACAGTGATATGAAGTTTTGGTGTTGGGGATGTGTGGTACCTGCATGCCTCTGACCATTGGGATGGGACCCGGCAGTGGCCATCTGACAGCGGGCTGCCAGCAGCAGAACTCTGCCCTTATCCATGACTGCTCTTGGGCCAGGATAGGATAATGAAGGACACCCAGAGTCTGTTCTAGCACTCCCAGCATCAACTGGACAGGGTGACAGAAAACAACACAAACTATTGATGGAGTTTTTAAATATAACCCAGTATGAATTTCCTTGTTTTGCCTACATGTGGGAGTTTGCTTTGCATACAGTATGCAGTTCCGTCTAAGGTCAAGGGATTAAAGATTTGTATATCTGAGAATATGTGTGTATACACCAAGCATACAGTGGTATGTAGGCCATACCAGGCGTACATGTTGCGTGTGTGCGTGCGTTGACTTGAGTGAAGGCCAGGTGCAGGATGGTCAGAGACCAGGGCATGTAGGTGGTGCTGTATGGCCAGGGCCTGCAGCAGGAGAGCAAGGGCTGTGGCAACACCTGACGACTCTCAATGCAACTCTGCAATGGCCAGCATTACTCTGCACAAGGCACACACATAAATATAAACACAGTCACACAACCCTTAGCCAAATAAATACTGTAACTTTGACAATTTGATAAACACATATTCAAACAACATTCTAGGACTCCATCGACAGATGAGGTCTGGTGTTTTCATTTAGTGTCCTGGCCTACTTGATGATCATCTCTGAGTACATGGTCTTCTCACAGTACAGCTGCAGCCTCGATACTGTACGCTTTAGTGGTCCGGTTCAGCGCCTTCAGCACTTGAGCTTTCCTGTTAACACAACACATATTCAGGTAACTGCCAAAATAAAGGAAACACCAACATAAAGTGTCTTAATATGGCGTTTGGCCACCACCAGAACAGCTTCAATGCACCTTGACATAGATTCTAAAAGAGTCTGGAACTCTATTGAAGGGATGTGACACCATTCTTTGATGAGAAATTCCATCATTTGGTGTTTTGTTGATGGTCGTGGAGAACTCGGGTGCCGCTCCAGAATCTCCCATAAGTGTTCAATTAGGTTGAGATGACAGACATTCATGCATACGGTTTACATAGTTTTCATGCTTATCAAACCATTCATTGACCACTCGTGCCCTGTGGATGGGGGCATTGTCATCCTGGAAGAGACCACTCCCATCAGTATAGAAATGATTCATCATAGGTTAAAAGGTGATCGCTCAGAATGGCTGTGAATTTATTGCTGTTTAACTTGCCCACAAAGGGGTTGAGTAGACCTAAACCATTCCAGGAAAATGCACCCCACACCATAACAGAGCCGCCAGAACCCTCATTTACTCAAGTTTTTCCCTTATTTTGGCAGTACCTGTACATACAGTTAACTAGAACAGTGGTTCCCAAACTGTGGGTCCAAGGGGTTGGCATGGGGGGGACTCAGCCCGGCTTTAAACTTACTCTTGAAAGTTGTAATAGTAGAAAGGTGCAATTATGAAATTGGGTAGTGCATCATCAGTTTTCCTCTTGTCATGTCAGTCATTGTATACCTTAGAGAGCTATTTATAACTTGTCAGAAAAGTCCAGATCAACTAGCCCATGTCTGCTAATGTTGTTTTTTTTGCCCATAGATATTACTGTAATTTTTTTGTCACTCAAATATCACATGAATACACAGTATGGCAAAATGCATAGAATTGCAAGAAAATGTGCACAATTTACTTTGCACCCCATGACAAAATATGTAGAATTGCAGGAAATAAGCTTTAAACCCGCAAACTTCTCTTCACCAACAAGAGGGGTGTGAACAGTTTGTGTTATGAACAGTGCCTATAGAAATAGACGTGGCGCGTGCGCAAGGGGGGGCACGGGGTGTTTCCCAATGCTGGGAGGGGGGCCCTGAGTGAAAAGGTTTGGGAACCCCTGTACTAGAACACTGGAAGGTGTAAAGGTGTTCTGAGTCAAGACACTTCCTTAGCTATAGAGACCCTCTGTTTTGTTAAAGGCAGCAATGGCTGTGACATGGGGCTCTGCCAAGTGGTATTTCCCATCATTCATTGCTCTGTCAAACTGGATCTTGAGGTCACATAGCATCCACAGCTGGGTGATAGAGGACACAAACCTTTACAATTGACTAGTCCACTTCATACCAACCATGTCAGTGCCATTGCCTACTAGGAGGCTATGGTGTTTCTGTATACTATATCGATAGAAAAGTGCCAAACATGGTGATCGAGGTCAAGTCTAAAGTTGATGGATAGAGATGAGTAGGAGTTCAGATTGCCTCACCTTGGCATGTTGGGTGTGAGGGGGAAACTGCTCCTTCAGATGCTTCAGGACCTCAGACACAGCCCCAGACAAGCCCTGGAGGGAGAGAGGGACAGGAACTAAAACAAGTCTCACTCACAGTCAGTACCAGTGCACATCTCCTGAGATGTAATCTGGATCACATCAATGCTTGTGAAACAGCCCTGATGGAGATGTGACAGAAGACAGATAAAGAAATAAGAGGTGGAGCCAGAGACAGAGGTGGAGCCAGAGACAGAGGTGTTCAGCATGCAGCTCAGCCAAGTGGCAGAGGGAACTGTGGTTCACATTGCTGCCAAATATGTGAGTGACAACCAGGTTTTATTATTTTATATTAAACTCATTGCAGTTTTAATCTTTTATTTTTAGTGTGGATTCCTTATGTCAGGGAATGTCAGAATGAGTGAAGGAGACCCACCTCTTGCCATACATCATCCATATGGATGTAGTCTGAGCCAGGCTGATGTCTATGAGCTCTGACAGGCTGTGCTTCCAGTGCAGGATGTCTGTGTCCTTCAGAGCATCCATGAGCTTATGGGCTGTCTTGCCCTGGATCGCCCCCTGCTGGACCAGGGACTGAATGCCCAGAGATGCCAGGTACTGAGGAGAGAAAATCAAATGAAAGGAAAGCCCCTCTGAAATCTATTTTATTTGTCACATGCTTCATAAAAAACAGGTGTAGACTTAACAGTGAAATACTTACTTACGGGTCCTTTTCCAACAATGAAATTACAGAAAAGTAGTGTTACGAGGAATTATTACACAGTGAACAACAAATAACAATAATGAGTAAAAATAACATGGCTATATACAGGGAGTAACAGTACTGAGTCAATGTGCAGGGGTACAAAGTAATTGAGGTAGCTATGTAGATATAGGTAGGGGTAAAATGACTTGGCAAAAGGATAGACAATAGAAAGTAGCAGCAGCATATGTGGCGAGTGTGAATGTGTGTGTGAGGTATCAGTATGCATGTGTGTGCATGTTGTGTGTTGGCATATGTGGTGTGTGTGTGTGTATTTGTGTGTTGGGATGTCAGTATAAGCATGTGTGAGTGTGTGGGTCGAGTCCAGTGTGTGTGAGTGTGTGTACATAGAGTCAGTGCAAAAAAGGGTAAATGCAGGTAATCCGGGTAGCCATTTGATTATCTATTTAGCAGTCTTATGGCATGGGGGTAGAAGCTGTTCAGGGTCTTGTTGGTTCCAGATTTGGTGCACTGGTACCGAGGATGGTGGTAATGTGAGGGTTAGTAATCACCTGAAACTACTGAACTGCCATAGATTCAGGAAACTGAGAGGCTATTGCATAAAACGGTAAGTAAACCTGGAGTGCTCCAGTCTCATCTGCAGGCATATGAAAGTCTTACCGGTAGACAGAAGTGGGCGGCCATTTTCACAGAGTCTTTAGTTAGCGCTGTTCCAGCGTTTCATCTGTTCCAGCGTGTAAAGCCAACTCTGAAAGAGACAAATACATTAACGGATGATTACACAGGTACAGTATTGGTGCTGAGAAAGTGAAATAGACACTGACCAACCTTGACTACACATTGGGTAAATACTGTTTGCTGGGCATATAACACAAAAGTAAAAGCACCTACCAGGCAGTTCTGCAGGCACACGTGATCATTGGACTCCTGGGCGATGCAGATAGCCTCTTGTAGAGCCAGGTCAGCCTGTTGACTGAGTCAAGAGTTGGAGTTGATTTTCATTTTGACATGAATCAATATTGCATACATAAATTGCAACTGATATTGATACAGACTTTCCATATCTATGCCCATCACTACTCGCTAGTGACCAAAGCGACAGTGCAGTGCTGCCAGGTTGAGGGCAGCGTAGTGGAGACTTAAAGGTCTCAAATAGGGAAAATTAGAAATATGCAAACTGCAAAGGATAAGCTGATGACACAGTACTCACCTCTACTACTACTCCCCTAAAAACATAGAGGACGCAGTCATGATGAGAGACTAGCATTCAGTGAGCAATCCTACAATCTGTCCCATAAATTCAAAGGAAATTCATATAGCAGTGCTCTCTAACTAGACACAGTGTTCGTTTGATCTGACCTTTGGATCAAATGATGTGTACTTGCCAACAACACTGGTCTTAAACGCCTCAGAATCAATAGCACTGAAAGGAGTGGGGAGGGTGGCAAAGAAGTATTCCATGTCCTTCAGATCTCCAGCAGCAATTTCATGTAACCTGTAAGGATAAAATGTGTGATGAAAGAGCAGATAACATGCAGCACTGACCTTTTACATTACAGGCCTAGGTAACTGCAGTTGAATCGAAGGACTCATCCATACTGGAGTTTCACAGCATATGATGTTTGAGGGCAAAATAGCTAGCTTCTAAATATTATAAAGTTACTTTTGTTACGTTGTATGAAGCCAAATAATCAAGAAAAACATGCAAGTTCGCAAACCATGTTATCAAGCTACTGTAGCTTGCTAACCTTAGCTAGCTAGACTGATTTCCTTGCTTGTTAGTTATTTACTTGAGAGACTAGCTACAAGTCTGCAACATGTGTCATTATTGACAGTAGTATTTGTATGAATTTGAAAATATGTTTACTTCTTCGATGAGGTTGAACGGCGGTTGGCATCCAATAAATGTTCCATTGCCGCCACCTACTAGATTGGAGTATAACTCCCTTATACTTTGCTTATTTGTTGTTGTTTATTTTTTTTTTTATAAAATAATAATATTTACATATCTTGCATGACTCATTTTCTACTTTTAAATACGTTTTTTTAACCTTTATTTAACTAGGCAAGTCAGCTAAGAACAAATTCTTATTTACAATGACAGCCTTCCAGGGAACAGTGGGTTAACTGCCTTGTTCAGGGGCAGAACGACAGATTTTTACCTTGTCATCTCGGGGATTCGCTACAGCAACCTTTTGGTTACTGGTCCAACGCTCTAATACTGTATTCTATACTATCTACTGTATCTTAGTCTATGCCGCTCTGACATTGCTCATACATATATTTATATATTCTTAATTCCATTCATTACTTAGATTTGTGTGTATTAGGTATTGGTTGTGAAATTGTTCGATATTACTTGTTAGATATTGCTGCACTGTAGGAACTAGAAGCACAAGCATTTCGCTACACCCGAAATAACATCTGCTAAACACGTGTATGTGACCAATAAAATGTGATTTGATTTGTTCAGCGATAGATGGATGGGAGGGGTTGAGTGGAGCTGAAGGACAGGACTAAAAACCAACAAAAGATAACTACTGTAAAATATGTGTCTGTAAAATGTATATAGTATGTATACGCAAGTGTTGTTGTCCATTAGTTTACTCCAATTAGGGTCGAGTTAGGGGAAAATAATAAAGGAAAATATGTTTTAAAAGTATATATTTTATATATATATATATATGCGAGTTTGGAAATGATTCAGACATTACATTGATAGAAGCCACAATTTATATGCAATATTAAAGCTGATCAACTCCCTAAAAATACAATTTAAGCCAAGTTTAAGTTAAAAACCTTTATCCTTTACTTCAAACGTACATACATCAAACGATAAAGCTGTTAAAAGAAAGTTATGACTGGACAGATAAAGAAAGATAGATAACTAAATAAAGTAAGGATACAGGGGTGGAAGACCTAATGGATGGAAGGATTAATTAATGGATGGATGGATGGATGAAAGGAAGTGAGGGCAGGTGTTTGGGAGCGAAGGACACTCACTGTTCATGCTCGATGCCCACAAGCAGGGACGTCTCTAATTGCGGGCTGCAGGTGTACACTATTGGACATGACGGGATATTTTTCTTGTGGTACAATTAGTTCTGCAAGAAATGGCGGTGGAAATATTTTGATTTGGTACATGAAAATTTAACAGCAAAAGTCAATTTGATGGAAACAAATCTCTGGTGAGAAAAAAAATGCATATTGTTTTTATGCGGATTTGATAATATTCGCATGAAATCTGTCGACAATTGGATGGAAACCTAGCTAGCGAAGAAGACATACCTATACAAATCAAGCTTAAGACGGCTCTCTACTAAACGAGCACAAATATTAGGAAGCCTAGCGGTTATGGTTCGAATCCCCGAGCCGACTAGGTTAAAAAGCTATCGATGTGCCCTTGAGCAAGGCATTTAACTTTAATTGCTCCTGTCCGTCGCCTGCTAAATGATTAAAACGTACAATGGTGGATAGTAGTGAAAAGCAGCAGTAAAGTTAACGCCCTTAAAATTGTGATTGGACATTATGGATACTGCTGCTCGACACTTCGATTCAATTGGTGGAATTTATGTCCATCATGTTACTCTCGCTGTCTAGATTCAAGCTCAAAATGCTGATGGAAAGAAGATGTACATGAAGTGAGGGATCCTGAGTTTTTGCAATGGTCAGACTATCCATTTATTGCCACAGATTCCACAACCCGGAGTTGCTGTGAAGGTACAATTATTTCCCAATTATTTGTAGTTGAAATTATACTTTCCTCAATAATCAATAGTTGATTGCTGTCAAGTTAGTTGACTGTCAGCAAATGTGTTAGCTAGCTAGCTAGCTAGCTCTAGCTATCCACCCAGATAGATATAGCTAGCTAGCTATGTTGAATGATCTGAGCTCAACCATCTATAGCTCTTGGCATAGATGCTTGGTCGCTATCTAATGCTGTTAACGTTATTGCCAGCTACTGTACTGTCAGTATGTACAGTGCCTAAAGAAAGTATCACCACTTGTCCTTTTTACACATTCAATGTTACAGCCTGAATTTAAAATGTATTAAATAGAAATTTGTGCCACTGGCCAACACACAAAACCCAATAATGTCAAAGTGGAATTGTGTTTTTAGATTATTTTTCATCAAAAATTAAAAGCTGAAATGTCTTGAGTCAGTAAGTATTCAACCTATTTGTTATGGCAAGAATAAATAAATTAAGGAGTAAAAATATGTTAAACGAGTCACATAATAAGTTGCATGAACTCTGTGTGCAGTAATAGTGTTTAGCATGGTTTTTTAATGACTACCTCATTGCTGTACCCCACACATACAATGATCTGTAAAATGTCCCTCAGTCGAGCTGTGAATTTCAAGCACAGATTCAACCACACAGACCAGGGAAGTTTTCCAATGCCTCGCAAAGTAGGGCACCTATTCCTTTGAGTATGTTGAAGTTGTTATTTGCACTTTAGTCGGTTTATTAATACACCCAGTCACTACAAATATACAGGCGTCCTTCCTAACTCAGTTGCCGGCTCAGGGATTTCACTATGAGCCTAATGGTGAATTTAAAACAGAGTTTAATGGCTGTGATAGGAGAAAACTGAGGATGGATCAACAACATTGTAGTTACTCCAGAATACTAACCTAAATGACAGAGTGAAAAGAAGGAAGCCTGTACAAAATACAAATATTCCAAAACATGCATCCTGTTTGCAATAAGGCACAAATGTGGCAAATAAATAAACTTTATGTCCTGATTACGAAGTGTTATGTTTGTGGCAAATCCAACACATCACTGAATACCACATGGTTGCTGTATAGATGTTATGGGTATGCTTGTCATCGGCAAGGACTAGGGAGTTTTTTTAAATAAAAAGAAAGTAGAGTAGAGCTAAGCACAGGCAAAATCCCAGATGAAAACTTGGTTCAATCTGCTTTCTAACAGACACTGGGAGACAACTGCATCTTTCAGCAGGACAATAACCTAAACACAAGGCCAGATATTGCTTACCATGACGACATTGAATGTTTCTTAGTGGCCTAGTTACAGTTTTTATTTAAATCTACTTGAAAATATATGACAAACATGTAAATAGTTCTCTAGCAATGATCAACAACCAATTTAACAGAGATTAAAGAATTTTGAAAAAAATGATGATCAAGTGTTGCACAATCCAGATGTGGAAAGCACTTAGAGACTTACCCAGAAAGACTCACCGCTGTAATCGCTGCCTAAGGTGTTTCTGTAAAGTATTGACTCCGAGGTGTGAATACTTAAGTTAATGAGATATTTCTGTATTTCATTTTCAATACATGTGCAAAAACGTGTAATTTTTTTTCTCACTTTGTCGTTAACGGGTATTGTGTGTAGATGGGTGAGATTTAAAAAAAATATTTAATTAATTAATTTGGAATTCAAGCTGCAACACAACAAATGTGGAATAAGTCAAGGGGTATGAATACTTTCAGAAGGCACTGTAGCTAGCTAAGTTACAATGATGCCCAAATAAGGTTGCCCCCAAGACCAAGGGTAGCTTGATGTTTTGCATCTGTGCCTACTGCTAGTTGTAGCCAGCTTTGTGAAAGCACAGCAAATTGATTGAAATCTTTCCTTGCTTGTGACTGATATTTGTGATTTGAATGGATATTTATAGCACAGTTAAAATCCTCCCTCCTAGGAAGCACGCTTCTTATCAATTAATGATTCTTTTTTTTTTATGTATGTATGTTACCGTTGTCTGTAGGCTGTTTGGTTGCACATCTGTAGAAATCATGAAGTTCATTCATTGGGCATAATTTTGATTTGATTTATTAGGATCCCCATTAGCTGACGCCAATGGCGACAGCTAGTCTTCCTGGGGTCCGACACATAATGAAAAAGACATTACAGACAAAAGACATCACAATTCACATACATTTAAAAACATTAACATGTAGAGTGTGTGTGTGTGTGCGTCAATCAAATTATGTTTAGCCAAGTTTATAGCGGGAGTTATAATGTTAAAAAACAATTGTCACATTGTTGCCCACCTTATGCAATTTTGTAATTGTAACTCTTCAATCAATATGTAGAGTTGAAGTCGGAAGTTTACATACACTTAGGTTGGAGTCGTTAACTCTTTTTTCAACCACTCCACAAATTTCTTGTCAACAAACTATAGTTTTGGAAAGTCTGTTAGGACATCTACTTTGTGCATGACACAAGTCATTTTTCCAACAATAGTTTACAGACAGATTATTTCACTTATAATTCACTATCACAATTCCAGTGGGTCAGAAGTTTACATACACTAAGTTGACTGTGCCTTTAAACAGCTTGGAAAATTCCAGAAAATGGTGTCATGGCTTTAGAAGCTTCTGATAGGCTAATTGACATCATTTGAGTCAATTGGAGGTGTACCTGTGGATGTATTTCAAGGCCTACCTTCAAACTCAGTGCCTCTTTGCTTGACATCATGGGAAAATCAAAAGAAATCAGCCAAGACCTCAGGAAAAAAATAGTAGACCTCCACAAGTTTGGTTCATCCTTGGGATCAATTTCCAAACACCTGAAGGTACCACATTAATCTGTACAAACAATTGTACGTAAGTATAAACACCATGGGACCATGCAGCCGTCATACCGCTCAGGAAGGAGACGTGTTCCATATAGTATCTATATCCACAGTAAAACTAGTCCTATATCGACATAACCTGAAAGGCCGCTCAGCAAGGAAGAAGCCACTGCTCCAAAAACCGCCATAAAAAAGCTAGACTACGGTTTGCAGCTGCACATGGGGACAAAGATCGTACTTTTTGGAGAAATGTCCTCTGGTCTGATGAAACAAAATATAACTTTTTGGCCATAATGACCATCGTTATTTTTGGAGGAAAAAGGGGGAGGCTTGCAAGACAAAGAACACCATCCCAACCGTGAAGCACGGGCGTGGCAGCATCATGTTGTGGAGGTGCTTTCCTGCAGGAGGGACAGGTGCACTTCACAAAATAGATGGCATCATGAGGAAGGAAAATGATGTGGCTATATTGAAGCAACATCTCAAGACATCAGTCAGGAAGTTAAAGCTTGGTCGCACATGGGTCTTCCAAATGGACAATGACCCCAAGCTTACTTCCAAAGTTGTGGCAAAATGGCTTAAGGACAACAAAGTCAAGGTATTGGAGTGGCAATCACAAAGCCCTGACCTCAATCCCATAGAAAATCTGTGGGCAGAACTGAAAAGGCGTGTGCGAGCAAACCTGACAAACCTTACACCAGCTCTGTCAGGAGGAATGGGCCAAAATTCACCCAACTTATTGTGGGAAGCTTGTGGAAGGCTACCTGAAACGTTTGACCCAAGTTAAACAATTTAAAGGCAATGCTACCAAATACTAAATTGAGAGTATGTAAACTTCTGACCCACTGGGATGATGAAAGAAATAAAAGCTGAAATAAATGATTCTCTCAACTATTATATATATATATATACAGTGGGGAAAAAAAGTATTTAGTCAGCCACCAATTGTGCAAGTTCTCTCACTTAAAAAGATGAGAGAGGCCTGTAATTTTCATCATAGGTACACTTCAACTATGACAGACAAAATGAGGAAAAAAAATCCAGAAAATCACATTGTAGGATTTTTATGAATTTATTTGCAAATTATGGTGGAAAATAAGTATTTGGTCAATAACAAAAGTTTATCTCAATACTTTGTTATATACCCTTTGTTGGCAATGACAGAGGTCAAACGTTTTCTGTAAGTCTTCACAAGGTTTTCACACACTGTTGCTGGTATTTTGGCCCATTCCTCCATGCAGATCTCCTCTAGAGCAGTGTTGTTTTGGGGCTGTCGCTGGGCAACACGGACTGTCAAGATTTTCTATGGGGTTAAGATCTGGAGACTGGCTAGGCCACTCCAGGACCTTGAAATGCTTCTTACGAAGCCACTCCTTCGTTGCCCGGGCGGTGTGTTTGGGATCATTGTCATGCTGAAAGACCCAGCCACGTTTCATCTTCAATGCCCTTGCTGATGGAAGGAGGTTTTCACTCAAAATCTCACGATACATGGCCCCATTCATTCTTTCCTTTACACGGATCAGTCTTCCTGGTCCCTTTGCAGAAAAACAGCCCCAAAGCATGATGTTTCCACCCCATGCTTCACAGTAGGTATGGTGTTCTTTGGATGCAACTCAGCATTCTTTGTCCTCCAAACACGACGAGTTGAGTTTTTACCAAAAAGTTATATTTTGGTTTCATCTGACATTCTCCCAATCCTCATCTGGATCATCCAAATGCTCTCTAGCAAACTTTAGACTTGCCTGAACATGTACTGGCTTAAGCAGGGGGACACGTCTGGCACTGCAGGATTTGAGTCCCTGGCGGCGTAGTGTGTTACTGATGGTAGGCTTTGTTACTTTGGTCCCAGCTCTCTGCAGGTCATTCACTAGGTCCCCGTGTGGTTCTGGGATTTTTGCTCACCGTTCTTGTGATCATTTTGACCCCACGGGTGAGATCTTGCGTGGAGCCCCAGATCAAGGAAGATTATCAGTGGTCTTGTATGTCTTCCATTTCCTAATAATTGCTCCCACAGTTGATTTCTTCAAACCAAGCTGCTTACCTATTGCAGATTCAGTCTTCCCAACCTGGTGCAGGTCTACAATTTTGTTTCTGGTGTCCTTTGACAGCTCTTTGGTCTTGGCCATAGTGGCTTTTGGAGTGTGACTGTTTGAGGTTGTGGACAGGTGTCTTTTATACTGATAACAAGTTCAAACAAGTGCCATTAATACAGGTAATGAGTGGAGGACAGAGGAGCCTCTTAAAGAAGAAGTTACAGGTCTGTGAGAGCCAGAAATCTTGCTTGTTTGTATGTGACCAAATACTTATTTTCCACCATAATTTGCAAATAAATTCATAAAAATCCTACAATGTGATTTTCTGGATTTTTTCCTCATTTTGTCTGTCATAGTTGAAGTGTACCTATGATGAAAATTACAGGCCTCTCTCATCTTTTTAAGTGAGAGAACTTGCACAATTGGTGGCTGACTAAATACTTTTTTTCCCCACTGTATATAATATCATATCTCCGTCACTAGCTTTAAGCACCAGCTGTCAGTGCAGCTCACAGATCTCTGCACCTGCACATAGCCATGCACATAGCCCATCTGCAAACAGCCCATCCTACTACCTCATCCCCATACTGTATTTATTTATTTACCTTGCTCCTTTGCACCACAGTATCTCTACTTGCACATTAAACTTCTGCACATCTACCATTCCAGTGTTTAATTGCTATATTGTAATTACTTCACCACCATGGCCTATTTATTGTCCTACCTCCCTTATCTTACCTCATTTGCACTCACTGTATATATTCTTTTTTTCTACTGTATTATTGACTGTATGTTTGTTTATTCCATGTGTAACTCTTTGTTGTTGTATGTGTCGAACTGTTGTGCTTTATCTTGGCCAGGTCGCAGTTGTAAATGAGAACTCAACTAGCCTACCTGGTTAAATAAAGGTGAAATAAATAAAACAAATCTGACATTTCACATTCTTAAAATAAAGTGGTGATGCTAACTGACCTAAGACAGGGCATTTTTACTAGGATTAAATGTCAGGAATTGTGAAAAACTGAGTTTAAATGTATTTGGCTAAGGTGTATGTAAACTTCCGACTTCAACTGTATTAGTAAAGAATATTGAACGGGTACTGTATTTCATTTAATCATAATACAATCTCAAACGGAGAGACAACTGAGGCATTTTGCTGATATGAATGGATGATTATTGGTAGAACTAGATCAGCAGGGGACTCAATGCAGATACAGGTCAATGCACACAAGCTTGTTTACCAGGAGAAACTGCATCTTCAAGAGAAACACCCCCGGCAACACATCCATTAAAAAAAACATGTTAATACGGACTCACATTTAGAATAACAACTTGAGAGCAGAAAATGCAAAGTTATTACAAGTAATATACCAATTGACCTGTTGCCTGAGTAAACACACTAATATATACAAAAGTATGTGGACATCCCTTCAAATGAGTGGATTCGGTTATTTCAGCCACACCCGTTGCTGACAGGTGTATAAAATTGAGCACACAGCCATGCAATCTCCAAAGACAAACATTGGCAGTAGAATGGCTTTACTGAAGAGCTCTGGGACTTTCAACTTGGCACTGTCATAGGATGCCACCTTTCCAACAAGTCAGTTCAATAAATATCTGCCCTGCTAGAGCTGCCCCCGGACAACTGTAAGTGCTGTTATTGTGAAGTAGAAAGGTCTATGAGCAACAACGGCTCAACCATGAGGTGGTAGGCCACACAAGCTCACAGAATGGGACCGCCGAGTGCTGAAGCGTGTAGCGTGTAAAAATCTTTGGTCCTCAGTTGCAACAATCACTACCGAGTTCCAAACTGCCTCTGGAAGCAACGTCAGCACAATAACTGTTCGTCGGGAGCTTCATGAAATGGGTTTCCATGGCCGAGCAGCCACACACAAGCCTAAGATCACCATGCACAATGCCAAGCGTCGGCTGGAGTGGTGTAAAGCTCGCCGCCATTGGACTCTGGAGCAGTGGAAGCACATTCTCTGGCGTGATGAATCACGCTTCACCATCTGGCAGTCTGATGGACGAATCTGGGTTTAGCGGTGCCAGATGTACGCTACCTGCCCCAAAGCATAGTGCCAACTGTAAAGTTTGGTGGAGGAGCAATAATCATCTGGGGCTGTTTTTCATGGTTCGGGCTAGGCCCCTTAGTTCCAGTGAAGGGAAATCTTAAAGCTACTGCATATAATGACATTCTAGACGATTCTGTGCTTCCAACTTTGTGGCAACAGATTAGGAAGGTCCTTTCCTGTTTCAGCATGACAATGCTCCCGTGCACCATGCGAGGTCCATACAGAAAGGGTTTGTTGAAATCGGTGTGGAATAACTTGACTGGCTTGCACAGAGCCCTGACCTCAACCCCATCGAACACCTTTGGGATGAATTGGAACGCCGACTGCGAGCCAGGCCTAATCGCCCAACATCAGTGCCTGACCTCACTAATGCTCTTGGGGCTGAATGGAGGCAAGTCCCCGCAGCAATGTTCCAACATCTAGTGGAAAGCCTTCCCAGAAGAGTGGCTATTATAGCTGCAAAGGGGGACCAACTCCATATTAATGCCCATGATTTTGGAATGAGAGCAGGTGTCCACTTTTGGTCATGTAGTGTATATTCCTTGTTTGTTTTTTTACTACTGCACAGTACTATTGTTCATGTAACAGAGACTATTATAATATGCAATGGCCATTTGATAGAGCCTAGTTTGGAAACATTGATAGAGATAGGAGCTGAACTGAAATTGAGTATGTGGAATTATATCCCTATGTTAATACAGGGGAATGCATTCTCTAGTGTTATATTTCCATCTTTTGCAGCCACTCATCGAGGTTAGTTTATCTGATACATTAATCATTTCTCCACTACATGCCTTTGCTTTCTCACACATTTTCCCCTGCAGACAAAGTATCCAATTTAGAGAAACAATGATAGGATGTACTAGATGTAGGTCTATTAGGGCTGGTCTGCATGCAGTCCCTGGGCATGTCTATTCTTTTGTGCCATTATCAGCTTATGCTTTTCATTTCCTCAGCCATAACAAAGTGATGCCCCCAGCTTCTCCTGTGGCTGCATAATAGTATAATAGCCGGTGTTTCCATGACCACTCTATTTTTAGGAGATGTTATCAGACTTGCAATACATTGCAGCACCTAGCCAATCCGTTTGTAGGTATCACTGTGATAATGACTTCAGGCTGTGTGGTGTTACCAGATAGGTCTCAGCTCAAGGAGAGGAGGGGGTAACTCTTTCCCACATCTGTGAAGCTCTGCAGTCTGAAAACTGCTGTCTGTGTTTTGTGTTCTCTAGGTGGGGGCCTCGTCCATGTGGGCTTCATGCTGTGGTCTGCTGAATGAAGTCATGGGCACAGGGGCAGTGAGAGGCCAGCAGCCCGGGTTTGGAGCCAGTGCCGGACCCTTCCGGTTTGCCCCCAGCGCAGGATACTCCACATACCCGCCCACAACCTCAGGGAGCCCCAGCCTTGTATGTAAGGCCTGTGGCCAGGCATTTTCTGTCTTCAGGAGGAAGGTAAGTGTTTGGTTTGGGGACTATTGGGGTAGCTAGTAGACTGACTGTGAATGTCAGTCTATATGATTGTAGGCCAGTCCCAGATGGTTAGGGGGTGTTTGATGGGCTTTGGGGTGATGGTTAGGTGGTGTTTGATAGGCTTTGGGGTGATGGTTAGGGGGTGTTTGATGGGCTTTGGGGTGATGGTTAGGGGGTGTTTGATGGGTTTGGGGTGATCAAGAAGGAACCTGATAAGGTTTTTGATCCAAGGAATAGATTATAATTGGTATGGACTGAGAGACTATTACATTTAATACACCAATATTATTTGGTATTGTATTGGAATTGGTATTGTATTGGTAATTTGGAACCACCAAGATTCTTCCTAGAGCTGGCCGCCCGGCCAAACTGAGCAATCGGGGAGAAGGGCCTTGGTCAGGGAGGTGACCAAGAACCCTATGGTCACTCTGACAGAGTTCCTTTCTGGAGATGGGAGAACCTTCCAGAAGGACAACCATCTCTGCAGCACTCCACCAATCAGGCCTTTATGGTAGAGTGGCCAGACGGAAGCCACTCTTCAGTAAAAGGCACGACAGCCCGCTTGAAGTTTGCTAAAAGGCACCTAAAGACTCTGATGAAACCAATATTGAACTCTTTGGGCTAATTCCCATGCTTCACTTCCTGAGGAAACCTGGCACAATTCCTACGGTGAAGCATGGTGGTGGCAGCATCATGTCGTGGGGATGTTTTTCAGTGGCAGGGACTTGGAGACTAGTCAGGATCGAGGGAAAGATGAACGGAGCAAAGTACATAGAGATCCTTGATGACAACCTGTTCCAGAGCGCTCAGGACCTCAGACTGGGGTGAAGGTTCACCTTCCAACAGGACAACGACCCTAAGCACACAGCCAGTACAACGCAGGAGTGGCTTCGGGACAAGTCTCTGAATGTCCTTGAGTGGCCCAGCCAGAGCCCGGACTTGAACCCGATCTAACATCTCGGGAGAGACCTGAAATTAGCTATCCAGCGATGCTCCCCATCCAACTTGTCAGAGCTTGAGAGGATCTGCAGAGAAGAATGGGAGAAACTCCCTAAATACAGGTGTGCCAAGCTTGTAGCGTCATACCCAAGAAGACTCGCGGCTGTAATTTATTTTAAATTCCTGTTTTTGCTTTGTCATCATGGGATATTGTGTGTGGATTGATGATGTTAGCAGTTGATGTTACTCTTCAATAACACAGACCCCAAAGCAAATCAGGTGGAGGAAAATAGGTTTATTCAAAGTGAACAAATCATGCGGGGAGGTAGATGTTCATTCTCCCCTGTCCTCAGTGATTTTCTCCTGTGATTCTCTCCTCAGAACAAAGGATGTAGTTTTATAACCCAGCCCTAGCCTTTGGTTGACCAATTAGAATTCCTTGCAATAAAATTGGGCCAATAGCCAAATAACAAGTATCCTATTTCCGGTTCAATGTATAAACAATTTGGACCAATGAGAATTTGCCATGTAGCTATGAGTCCCGGACTGAAATTCATGCCATGTCTCTGACCCATTGATCAATAATCCCCTATTACAGAAAACACTATTTCCATTGATCGTTAGTACTCTATTGCCTTTTAATCCTCTTGACCTTTAGTACTCTATTGACCTCTCGTCCTCTGCATTGTGTATTTATCTTGGAAATATTCTTACACTCCCCCCTAGACCATTTTTTTTAAGAAATATACTTAAAATGTATTTTTAGAAAACATGAAAAAATTATTTACTTTTTACAATAAGAAATAGATTTCAAACAAAGTTATAGAAAGTAAGTATTAACAGGTGTAATGATGATGTCCCTTACGATTTCTACCACATCCTGAATTAGGAGGAAACTCACACAAAAAAATTATTGCCAATAGAACGATTGAATATTATTGTCTTGTAGACAAGGTAATCATTCACCAAGTCCTTTAAAAGTGACCAGCTCTTCTACACTGGTATCAGTCCCAAATGGATAACTATTAGAAATTATTTTCTGACAGTCTGCCGGTAGAGGAATTTTTCTTCCATTCCACTGGTTGATAAGGACCTCTAATGGACTCTTCCCCGGTGATATTGTATCGTTTCAGGTACAGTCCTTGGGTCAAGGGATATTGCTGCAGCTTCAGACAATATATTCTTATAACCTGTAACGAATGAAACAAAAAAGTGGAAGTAACATGTCCTGGTTTCAAGAGAGATTGATATTTCACATAGATTTCCCTAAGTAAACATGTTCCAATTTTCAGGAAAAAGTTAGACATTTCACCTAGATATCCATAATATGACAACTGCGGTGTACAACATAGAAGCTTATCAGGTTCTGATCATCTTACTGTGCTTCTTCACCCGAGATTGGCCCCCCGATTGCTAATCAATCAGTTCTTTATTCTCCAGGCTCCGCTTTGTCATCAAAATGGACAACCTTGTAATGAATGACATGTATCCATCGTGATTTCCCCTGGACTTTTACTGCTGACCTCTTTATGAGCAAAACTTGATAAGGACCTTCCCATTTTGGCCCTAATGTCTCTGTTACATATTTTTTTACCATCACCCACTGTCCTGGCACTACGTCATGTCCCCCCCTCGGGAGTTATTCCCCACGCCTCTTTTACTTGTCTGTCTGCTTCCCCTACTGCATTAGAGAGTTGTATGCAGTAGTTAAGCATTGTGTCACTCATAAAGTGAATGTTTGCTTTTCTCAAAATCTAACGTGCCTGTCACTATCACATTGTCCATTGTAGTAACTGCCCCACCTGCCTTCCTCACACCCTCCCCACAATGCTTGAACTGTGATTCTCTCCTGTGATTCTCTCCTCAGAACAAAGGGACAAGATGTAGTTTTATAACCCAGCCCTAGCCTGTGGTTGACCAATTAAAGTTCCTTGCAATAAAACTGGGCCAATGGCCAAATAACAAGTATCCTATTTCAGGGTCAATATATAAACAATTTGGACCAATGAGAACTTGCCATGTAGCTATGAGTCCCGGACTGAAATTCCTCCCATGTCTTAGTACCCATTGATCATTAATCCCCTATTACAGAAAAAACACTATTTCCATGGATCGTTAGTACTCTATTGACTTTTAGTCCTCTTGACCTTTAGTACTCTGGTTGACCTCTCGTCCTCTGCATTGTGTATTTATCTTGGAAATATTCTTACAATGAGGGAAAACAAGAATTAAATCCATTTTAGAATTGGGCCGTAAAAGTAAAATTTTTTGGAAAAAGTAAATGGGTTGAATACTTTTCGAATGCACTGTAGATCAGTCTGGGGTTTTGTTGATGATACACCCTAATGCAATGGTCTGATAAAGTTTGTTAGAACAAAATGTAAAATTAAAAAGTACGAATTGGCAGGTAAGCAGTGTGCCACTGTGCCTCATCAAATTTCTAGCCAGAATTAATCAAATGTGTGGTGGTCCCCTCCCACTGGCGAGACACACCTGTCTGTGATTTTGGGGGGGGGGGGTTCTGTTGTGATGACAGAGGGTTGAATTCCATTACTCTTGTCTTGTTTGGTCCCTCTGATGCTCTGAGTCACCATGCCAATACAGCGTCTAATCCCGCAGCTTGCATGTTATTACTGTTTGATGTTTGTGACATGAAAGAAATGAAATGCCTGCCTCCCGTCCGACTGTAGAGAGGGAGGGGAACTGATGCACAAGATTGAAAAATGCAGTAACAGTATCAAGACATTGATATTCTGCTTCCTCATGCTCCAATACCCCACTTTCCTCTCATTTGTCCACCACAGCATGTGAAGGTTCTATTGAAGATTAAACATCAGTGTTGCTTTGTTAAGAACAAACGAGCCAGATGAGGGAGGTGATTGCTTATCTGAGATTTAATCCTTTTGAATCTTCCTTCCGCACTAATGTTTTAATGGAGATGAATTCTAAGTGTTGAATATTGGGCAGGCTTTGCAGATCCTATTAAGGCACAGTGTGCCCTGGAGCCTACATTACTGTCGATGTCACTTCTCCTGTATCTTCTTTGCTTAATGCCTACACTCTCTCTATCGCTCTCTCCCCCAGCATATCTGCTGCGACTGTAAGAAGTGCTTCTGCACGCTGTGCTCCATGCTTCAGGAGAACTTGCATATATGTGCCACATGTCACCTGCTGAAGGGGACAGCCTTCCATAGACCACAGCTGATGCGGCTTAGAGTCAGAGACCTGCGGCAGTACCTGCTGCTACGCAACGTCCCCACAGACACATGCAGGGAGAAGGAGGACCTGGTGGAACTGGTGCTGTGTCAGCAGGGGACCGAAAGGGAGGGGGACCCCGACAGGGCTAGCTTCAACTCCCGCTCCCTCTACACCCCGCCCCCCTCCGCCACACGCTCCGCCTCCGAGCTGTCTACGCTCTCCGCCTCTCAGGGGGAAGCGCTCAGCAGGAGCGATAGCTCAGGGACTACCAACCAGGTACACATACTTCTTCTACACCCTCCCCAACTACCAACCAGGTACAGTACACGTCATGCAGGTAGAGAGTGTGTAAAAGGTATTAGGTCTGCTCTGGAAGTGACTGAGGCAAAGACAGTACAGTATGAAGATAGGCAGAAACTGCTTCTCCAATAGAAATCCTGATCACACTTGTAGGCGATGTTCATGGCGATGTCCGCTAGCTAAGCGTATGCACAGAAACACGTAATCAGGTCTAACGGTCGTCTCACGCCGAACTGCGCATGTGCAGGCCGTCAAATCAAAGGCATTCCTTCAATATAAAGTAGTTTTTTTACTAAAATGAAAACGGGTCAGTTTGACACTTTCAAGAGGTTGAAGTAATAACATGTTAAACTACTTAAGACATTGGCTCCAATTGAATTATGCCTTTAGATTTCGAGAAAATTAACCACTAAGGAAGAACTTTTCACTTCTCTCATTGACTTCTCAAACTCTGTGACTGAGGTCTACATTTCAGGGTTGTGATTCTTATGGATTCATACGGAATTCCAGTGTCTGGTACTCTGACTGTTGATGTTCTGTGTGTGAAAGTACATTCAAGACATGTCTGAAATATGGAGCTTCACAGTTCCTTTCTACTTATGTCAGCTTTAGAAAGCATTTATTTTGCTTGTCCTTAGACTGTCAACCCCTGGTGACTAAAATCGATGGGAGTGATTTGGTAAATTCTGTTGATTCATAGACCCATCGTCCTCATTGTTGGACTCTTAGAGAGATGAGGCCTCCTGTTGGACTCTTCCCCATAGAGAGATGAGGCCTCCTGTTGGACTCTTCCCCCATAGAGAGATGAGGCCTCCTGTTGGACTCTTCCCCCATAGAGAGATGAGGCCTCCTGTTGGACTCTTCCCCCATAGAGAGATGAGGCCTCCTGTTGGACTCTTCCCCCCCCATGGAGATCCTGTTTATTTATAAAAAAAACATTTTTTTTTATCTTTAATTAACCAGGTAGGCCAGTTGAGAACAAGTTCTCATTTACAACTGCGACCTGGCCAAGATAAAGCAAGCTGTGCGACAACAACAGCAACACAGAGTTACACATGGGATAAACAAACGTACAGTCAATAACACAATAGAAAAATCTGTATACAGTGTGTGCAAATGAAGTAAGGAGGTAAGGCAATAAACAGGCCAATAGTGGCGAAGTCATTACAATTTAGCAATTAACACTGGAGTGATAGATGTGCAGATGAGGATGTGCAAGTAGAAGTACTGGTGTGCAAAATAGCAGAAAAACAAATATGGGGATGAGGTAGGTAGTTGGTTGGATGGGCAATTTACAGATGGGCTGTGTACAGCTGCAGCGATCGGTAAGCTGCTGAGACAGCTGACACTTAAAGTTAGTGAGGGAGATTTGTCTTCAACTTCAGTGATTTTTGCAATTCGTTCCAGTCATTGGCAGCAGAGAACTGGAAGGAAAGGCGGCCAAAGGAGGTGTTGGCTTTGGCGATGACCGGTGAAATATACCTGCTGGAGCACCTGATACGCGTGGGTGTTGCTATGGAGACCAGTGAGCTGAGATAAGGCGGAGCTTTACCTAGCAAAGACTTATAGATGACCTGGAGCCAGTGGGTTTGGCGACGAATATGTAGCGAGGACCAGCCAATGAGAGCATACAGGTCGCAGTGGTGGGTAGTATATGGGGCTTTGGTGACAAAATGGATGGCACTGTGATAGACTGCATCCACTTTGCTGAGTAGAGTGTTGGAGGCTATTTTGTAAATGACATCGCCGGAAATCAAGGATCGGTAGGATAGTCCGTTTTTACGAGGGTATGTTTGGCAGCATGAGTGAAGAAGGCTTTGTTGCAAAATAGGAAGCCGATTCTAGATTTCATTTTGGATTGGAGATGCTTATTGTGAGTCTGGAAGGAGAGTTTACAGTCTAGCCAGACACCTAGGTATTTATAGTTGTCCACATATTCTAAGTCAGAACCGTCCAGAGTAGTGATGCTAGTCGGGCGGGCGGGTGCGGGCAGCGATCGGTTGAAGAGCGTGCATTTCGTTTTACTAGCATTTAAGAGCAGTTGGAGGCCACGGAAGCAGTGTTGTATGGCGTTGAAGCTTGTTTGGAGGTTTGTTAACACAGTGTCCAAAGAAGGGCCAGATGTATACAGAATGGTGTCGTCTGCATAGAAGTGGATCAAAGAATCACCTGCAGCAAGAGCGACATCATTGATATATACAGAGAAAAGAATCGGCCCAAGAATTGAACCTGTGGCACCCCCATAGAGACTGCCAGAGGTCCGGACAACAGGCCCTCCGACTTGACACACTGAACTCTATCTGAGAAGTAGTTAGTGAACCAGGCGAGGCAGTCATTAGAGAAACCAATGCTGTTGAGTCTGCCGATAAGAATGTGGTGATTGACCGATTCGAAAGCCTTGGCCAGGTCGATGAAGACGGCTGCACAGTACTGTCTTTTATCGATGGCGGTTATGATATCGTTTAGGACCTTAAGCGTGGCTGAGGTGCACCCGTGACCAGTTCGGAAAACCGGATTGCATAGCGGAGAAGGAACGGTGGGATTCGAAATGGTCGGTGATCTGTTTGTTAACTTGGATTTCGAAGACTTTTTAGAAAGGCAGGACAGGATGGATATAGGTCTGTAGCAGTTTGGGTCTAGAGTGTCTCCCCCTTTGAAGAGATGAGGCATCCTGTTGGACTCTTCCCCCCCATAAGGAGATGAGGCCTCCTGTTGGACTCTCCCTTAGCCTCCTCTCTCAAAGAAAGTAGTCCTGTCCTGTTTTTTTTGTTCCTGTAAACAAAAAGCTCAGCTGGTGCAGACAGCAGTAGCAGCTTTACTATTAATAGAAGGTAAACATAGTAGTATCTATTGACTAAGCAGCGGGTGACTAATCCTAATCCCTGCCTGGACTGTACAGTAAGTATTTATAGTTCTCTGTGGAGGTTTCCGTCTGAGTCATGTGTTTTGTGTTTGTTTTGGCTGTACAGGATATAGGAGACGCCACGTCTCTCTCCATCCTGAACCTGGAACCCAGTGAACACACACCAGAGGTAAATAATAAACATCACCCAGTAGGCTACTACCTCTCACAGCATCTGGAGTTTATTCAGAGGGGTGCAACTTTCTCTCCGATGCAGTATGTGTCATGTACAGTTGAAGTCGGAAGTTTACATACACTTAGGTTGGAGTCATTAAAACTTGTTTTTCAACCACTCCACAAATTTCTTGTTAACAAACTATAGTTTTGGCAAGTCGGTTAGGACATCTACTTTGTGCATGACACAAGTACTTTTTCCAACAATTGTTTACAGACAGATTATTTCACTTATAATTCACTGTATCACAATTCCAGAGGATCAGAAGTTTACATACACTAAGTTGACTGTGCCTTTAAACAGCATGGAAAATTCCAGAAAATGATGTAATGGCTTTAGAAGCTTCTGATAGGCTCATTTACATCATTTGAGTCAATTGGAGTTGTACCTGTGGATGTATTTCAAGGCCTACCTTCAAACTCAGTGCCTCTTTGCTTGACATCATGGGAAAATCAAAAGAAATCAGCCAAGCCCTCAGAAAAAAAATAGACCTCCACAAGTCTGGTTCATCCTTGGGAGCAATTTCCAAACGCCTGAAGGTACCACGTTAATCTGTACAAACAATAGTACGCAAGTATAAACACCATGGGACCACGCAGCCGTCATACCGTTCAGGAAGGGGACACGTTCTGTCTCCTAGAGATGAAGTACTTTGGTGCAAAAGTGCAAATCAATCCCAGAACAACAGCAACGGACCTTGTGAAGATGCTGGAGGAAACAGGTCCAAAAGTATTTATATCCACAGTAAAACGAGCGACAGAACCTGAAAAGCCGCTCAGCAAGGAAGAAGCCACTGCTCCACCATAACCGCCATAAAAAAGCCAGACTACAGTATGCAACTGCACATGGGGACAAAGATCGTACTTTTTTTGAGACATTTCCTCTGGTCTGATGAAACAAAAATAGAACTGTTTGGCCATAATGTGCCACCGACACGGCCCGCTACCAAAACCTGCGGGCTCACCTTCACCGCAGCCAACGTGAGTAAAACATTTAAGCGTGTTAACCCTCGCAGGGCTGCCGGCCCAGATGGAATCCCTGGCCGTGTCCTCAAAGCATGCGCAGACCAGCTGGCTGGTGTGTTCACGGACATATCTAATCAATCCTTATCCCAGTCTGCTGTTCCCACATGCTTCAAGAGGGCCACCATTGTTCCTGTTCCCAAGAAAGCTAAGGTAACTGAGCTAAATGACCTCTAGCACTCACTTCCGTCATCATGAAGTGCTTTGAGAGACTAGTCAAGGATCATATCACCTCCATCCTATCAGACACTCTAGACCCACTCCAATTTGCTTACCGTCCCAATAGGTCCACAGACGACGCAATCACACTGCACACTGCCCTAACCCATCTGGACAAGAGGAGTACCTATGTAAGAATGCTGTTCATCGACTACAGCTCAGCATTTAACACCATAGTATCCTCCAAACTCGTCATTAAGCTTGAGAGCCTAGGTCTCGACCCAGCCCTGTGCAACTGGGTCGTGGACTTCCTGACGGGCCGGTCCCAGGTGATGAGGGTAGGAAACAACATCTCCAACCCGCTGATTATCAACACTGGGGCCCCACAAGGGTGCGTTCTCAGCCCTCTCTTGTACTCTCTGTTCACCCATGACTGTGTGGCCAAGCACGCCTCCAACTCAATCATCAAGTTTGCTGACGACACTACAGTGGTAGGCTTGATTACCAACAACGATGAGACAGCCTACAGGGAGGAGGTGAGGGCCCTCGGAGTGTGGTGTCAGGAAAATAACCTCTCACTCAACGTCAACAAAACTAAGGAGATGATCGTGGACTTCAGGAAACAGCAGGGGGGGGGAGAACCCCCCTATCCACATCGATGGGCCAGTAGTGGAGAAGGTGGAAAGTTTTAAGTTCCTCGGCGTACACATCACGGACAAACTGAAATGGTCCACCCACACAGACAGTGTGGTGAAGAAGGTGCAACAGCGCCTCTTCAACCTCAGGAGGCTGAAGAAATTCGTCTTGTCATCAAAAACACTCAAACTTCTACAGATGCACAATCGAGAGCATCCTGTCGGGCTGTATCACCGCCTGGTACGGCAACTGCTCCGCCCACAACCGTAAGGCTCTCCAGAGGGTAGTGAGGACTGCACTAAGCATCACCGGGGGTAAACTACCTGCCCTCCAGGACACCTACACCACCCGATGTCACAGGAAGGCCAAAAAGATAATCAAGGACAACAACCACCCGAGCTACTGCCTGTTCACCCCGCTATCATCCAGAAGGCGAGGTCAGTACAGGTGCATCAAAGCTGGGACCGAGAGACAGCTTCTATCTCAAGGCCATCAGACTGTTAAACAGCCATCACTAACATTGAGTGGCTGCTGCCAACATACTGGCTTAAATCTCTAGCCACTTCAATAATTAAAAAGTGGATGTAATAAATGTACCACTAGCCACTTTAAACAATGACATTTATAGAATGTGTACATATCCTACATTACTCATCTCATATGTATATACTGTATTCCATACCATCTACTGCATCTTGCCTATGAAAGTCAGCCATCGCTCATCCATGTATTTATATGTACATACTCATATTCATTCCTTTACACTTGTGTGTATAAGGTAGTTGTTGTGAAATTGTTCGATTACTTAGATACTACTGCATGGTTGGAACTAGAAGCACAAGCATTTCGCTACGCTCGCATTAACATCTGCTAACCAAGCGTATGTGACAAATAACATTTTATTTGATAATGACCATTGTTATGTTAGGAGGAAAAATGGGGGAGGCTTGCAAGCCGAAAAACACCAAATTCAACCGTGAAGCACGGGGGTGGCAGCATCATGTTGTGGGGGTGCTTTGCTGCAGGAGGGACATGTACACTTCATAAAATAAATGGCATCATGAGGAAGGAAAATTATGTGGATATATTGAAGCAACATCTCAAGACATCGGTCAGGAAGTTAAAGCTTGGTCGCAAATGGGTCTTCCAAATGGACAATGACCCCAAGCATACTTCCAAAGTTGTGCCAAGATGGCTTAAGGACAACAAAGTCAAGGTATTGGAGTGGCCATCACAAGGCCCTGACCTTAATCCCATAGAAAGTTTGTGGGCAGAACTAAAAAAGCGTGTGCGAGCAAGGAGGCCTACAAACCTGACTCAGTTACACCAGCTCTGTCAGGGGGAATGGGCCAAAATTCACCCAACTTATTGTGGGAAACTTGTGGAAGGCTACCTGAAACGTTTGACCCAAGTTGAACAATTTAAAGGCAATGCTACCAAATACTAAATTGAGTGTATGTAAACTTCTGACCCACTGGGAATGTGATGAAAGAAATAAAAGCTGAAATAAATCATTCTCTCTACTATTATTCTGACATTTCACATTCTTAAAGTAAAGTGGTGATCCTAACTGACCTAAGACAGGGAATTTTTACTAGGATTAAATGTCAGGAATTGTGAAAAACTGAGTTTAAATGTATTTGGCTAAGGAGTATGTAAACTTCCGACTTCAACTGTATGTAATGGCTAATGGCTCCCCTCTCCTCCTGCAGGTGAGCCCTCAGATGTGTCAGCGAGCACGGGCCTCTATCTCAGACATCTCTAGCCTGAGGGACATTGAGGGCATGTCCAACAGACAACTGAAGGAGATCCTGGCCAGGAATTTTGTCAACTATTCAGGCTGCTGTGAGAAGTGGGAGCTGGTAGAGCGCGTGAGCCACTTGTACAGAGAGACAGAGGAGAACATAAAGTCATGTGAGTAGCAGTGAGCCTGGTCCCAGATCTGTTTGAGCTGTCCCGTCAACTCCTATGGTCATTACAACGCCATGTTTGCCCATTAAAATGGTGTACGATAGTTTTATTAGCTTGAGTACCTAAATGTTTTTTCTTACTTTCCTCTAGTGGAAAACGTGAATACAGCTATAACTCAAGGTAAGAAATCACTGCTCTGTCTGTCTTTTGTGATGGTACATTATTATATGTAAAGTTTGGAACAGGAATGGAAAGTACAGCTACTTGACATGTAACCCTTCAGTCTCTGTCTCGTCAGTGATATTCTAGCTCAGGACGTACAGAATGTTCATTACTGTAGCTGCCTTTAATATTGTACCTTCAGAGTTCCTGTATCCCAACAATGCTTTGTACCAGGGGTTGATTCTGAGTTGATTTCTGTAGTGTTTAAAAAAAATCTGTATCAGTATTTAATGACAGTTGCTTTACTCCTTCCAAGTGGTGGCCTTGCCCCTGCCTCCCATCTGCATTGGAGGTAAGTTATCTGAAAAAGGCAAGTGTTCCCCTGGTCACTCCTACAGTTGACCTGGTCACACAGGCATCCATCCTCATATACACCCCTTAGTGATGCATGCAGGAGTTTCACCTTACTTACTACATCTGGTTTCACCACCACCACCACTACTACTACTGCTGCACATCAATCATGGTGTTTTTGTATCTCATCTATACCAAGAGTACCTCCATGTATTCTGAGCATGTCTAGCTCTGTGCCCAAACAATTTGAGCTTCTACTTTTAAAAATCCACCTTCCCAGAAACAAGTCTCACCGTTGCCGCTTGCTATAAGACCACCTTCGGCCCCCAGCTGTGCCCTGGACACCATATGTGAATTGATTGCCCCCCATCTATCTTCAGAGCTCGTGCTATTAGGTGACCTAAACTGGGACATGCTTAACACCCCAGCCATCCTACAATCTAAGCTTGATGCCCTCAATCTCACACAAATTATCAATGAACCTACCAGGTACAACCCCAAATCCGTAAACACGGGCACCCTCATAGATATAATCTTAACCAACCTGCCCTCCAAATACACCTCTGCTGTCTTCAACCAGGATCTCAGCGATCACTGCCTCAATGCCTGCGTCCGTAATGGGTCTGTAGTCAAACGACCACCCCTCATCACTGTCAAACGCTCCCTAAAACACTTCAGCGAGCAGGCCTTTCTAATCGACCTGGCCCGGGTATCCTGGAAGGATATTGACCTCTTTCCGTCAGTAGAGGATGCCTGGTTATTCTTTAAAAGTGCTTTCCTCACCATCTTAAATAAGCATGCCCCATTCAGAAAATGTAGAACCAGGAACAGATATAGCCTTTGGTTCAACTCCAGACCCGACTGCCCTTGACCAGCACAAAAACATCCTGTGGCGTACTGCATTAGCATCGAATAGCCTCCGTGATATGCAACTTTTCAGGGAAGTCAGGAACCAATATACACAAGGCTAGCTTTTTCAAGCAGAAATTTGCATCCTGTAGCACAAACTCAAAAAACTTCTGGGACACTGTAAAGTCCATGGAGAATAAGAGCACCTCCTCCCAGCTGCCCACTGCACTGAGGCTAGGAAACACTGTCACCACTGATAAATCTACGATAATCGATAATTTCAAGAAGCATTTTTCTACGGCTGGCCATGCTTTCCACCTGGCTACCCCTACCCTGATCAATAGCCCTGCACCCCCCCACAGCAACTCGCCCAAGCCTCCCCCATTTCTCATTCACCCAAATCCAGATAGCTGATGTTCTGAAAGAATTGCTAAATCTGGACCCCTACAAATCAGCTGGGCTAGACAATCTGGACCCTCTCTTTCTAAAATTATCTGCAGAAATTGTTGCAACCAAATTACTAGCCTGTTCAACCTCTCTTTCGTACCGTCTGAGATCCCCAAAGATTGGAAAGCTGCCGCGGTCATCCCCCTCTTCAAAGGGGGAGACACTCTTGACCCAAACTGCTACAGACCTATATCTATCCTACCCTGCCTTTCTAAGGTCTTCGAAAGCCCAGTTAACAAACAGATCACTGACCATTTCGAATCCCACCGTACCTTCTCCGCTATGCAATCTGGTTTTCGAACTGGTCATGGGTGCACATCAGCCACGCTCAAGGTCCTAAACGATATCATAACCGCCATCGATGAGAGACAGTACTGTGCAGCTGTATTCATCGACCTGGCCAAGGCTTTCGACTCTGTCAATCACCACATTCTTATTGGCAGACTCAACAGCCTTGGTTTCTCAAATGACTGCCTCGCCTGGTTCACCAACTACTTCTCAAACAGAGTTCAGTGTGTCAAATCGGAGGGCCTGTTGTCTGGACCTCTGGCAGTCTTTATGGGGGTGCCACAGGGTTCATTTCTCGGGCCGACTCTCTTCTCTGTATACATCAATGATGTCGCTCTTGCTGCTGGTGATTCTCTGATCCACCTTTACGCAGACGACACCATTCTCTATACTTCTGGCCCTTCTTTGGACACTGTGTTAACTACCTTCCAGACGATTTTCAATGCCATTCAACTCTCCTTCCGTGGCCTCCAACTGCTCTTAAATGCAAGTAAAACTAAATGCATGCTCTTCAACCGATCGCTGCCCGCACCTGCCCGCCCATCCAGCATCACTACTCTGGACGGTTCTGACTTAGAATATGTAGTACAAATACCTAGGTGTCTGGTTAGACTGTAAACTCTCCTTCCAGACTCACATTAAGCATCTCCAATCCAAAATGAAATCTAGAATCGGCTTCTTATTTTGCAACAAAGCCTCCTTCACTCATGCTGCCAAACATACCCTCGTAAAACTGACTATCCTACCGATCCTTGACTTCGGCGATGCCATTTACAAAATAGCCTCCAACACTCTAAAGTGGATGCAGTCTATCACAGTGCCATCCATTTTGTCACCAAAGCCCCATATACTACCCACCACTGCGACCTGTATGCTCTCATTGGCTGGCCCTTGCTTCATACTCGTCGCCAACCCACTGGCTCCAGGTTATCTATAAGTCTTTGCTGGGTAAAGCCCCACCTTATCTCAGCTCACTGGTCACCATAGCAGCACCCACCCGTAGCAAGCGCTCCAGCAGGTATATTTCACTGGTTACCCCCAAAGCCAATTCCTCCTTTGGCCGCCTTTCCTTCCAGTTCTCTGCTGCCAATGACTGGAACAAACTGCAAAAATCACTGAAACTGGAGACTCATATCTCCCTCACTAACTTTAAGCACCAGCTGTCACAGAACCTGCACATAGCCCATCCAACTACCTCATCCCCATACTGTTATTTATTTATTTATTTTGCTCCTTTACACCCCAGTATCTCTTTTATCTTCTGCACATCTATCACTCCAGTGTTTTAATTGCTATATTGTAATTACTTTGCCACTATGGCCTATTTATTGCCTTACCTCCCTTATCTTACCTCATTTGCAAACACTGTATATATACTTTTTCTATTGTATTATTGACTGTATGTTTGTTTATTCCATGTGTAACTCTGTGTTGTTGTTTGTGTCGCACTCCTTTGCTTTATCTTGGCCAGGTCGCAGTTGTAAATGAGAACATGTTCTCAAATAGTCTACCTGGTTAAATAAAGGTGAAATAAAACAATAAAAAAAATAGCTATTGGAGGCCATCGTTGCCCCTTTCTATTGGCGTCTAAGAACCGGTTACCCAAGTGCAATCCTTAAGTGTATTACCTCTTGGAAAGCCCAATATGGTATTTAATAACTTCACACACATACAGGGCCTTCAGAAAGTATTAGGGCCCTATGATTTCCACAATGCGGAAAGCAGAATTTGGTATTAAAAATGGAATCTACTGTAAAACCTGGAATATTGCAGAATTGTCCATAATTTGCCTGAAATGTTCTTTTTTTTATATAAATAAAGTAGGCCTAATTATTGTAGTAACCTAAATTATTTGATTGTAATTGTAAAATTACAGGCGAGTAACCCTAGAGAAATAATTCAGTTTTCGATTGGGGTGTTTTGAGAGGGGGGGTCGGTCGTGCGTGGGACCCTTACGTCACCTCACAACTTGGCTGTCACTTTGAGAAACATTTAGAAGAGGCCGTCTTAGACGGCCAAGTCGTCAAAAAAACGGAAAGATTTGACCCTAACCCCTAAATTCAGAGTAGAGCAATGCCCAAAGGACTATTATGAGTCAGGTGATGAGCTGTTTTGCAAATTCTGTCAACATACTATTGATTGGACCTGTAAAAATATGTGTGACGACCACTTAGTGTAAAGCCCATGTGAAGAACAAGGAAAAGCACCATGTTAGCCAGAGCATGCCTCTTCAAACGACCATTACTAGTGCAAGCGCATTAGCAGATTCAAGATGAGAATTTATTCAGGACTTTGTGGCTGTGTGCGCCGAATCTGACATGCCCTTACACCATACCCAAACCGGACTCGCACGCGCTGTCGTGCGCAAATTGATTTTGTCTCCCCACACCAAACGCGATCACGACACGCAGGTTGAAATATCAAAACAAACTCTGAACCTATTATATTAATTTGGTCACAGGTCGAAAAGCATTAAACATTTATGGCAATTTAGTTAGCTAGCTTGCTGTTGCTAGCTAATCTGCCCTGGGATATAAATGTTGAGTTGTTATTTTACCTGAAATGCACAAGGTCCTCTACTTCGACAATTAATCCACACATAAAACGGTCAACCGAATAGTTTCTAGTCATCTCTGCTCCTTCAAGGCTTTTTCTTCTTTGGACTTTATATGGCGATTGGCATCTAAACTTTCATAGTATTACCACGACCGACCGACCTCAGTTAATCTTTTAATCACCCACTTGGGTATAACCAATGAGGAGATGGCACGTGGGTATATGCTTCTATAAACCAATGAGGAGATGGGAGAGGCAGGACTTGCACCGCGTTCAGCGTCACAAATAGAACTGACTTCTATTTTAGCGCTTGGCAACACAGACACTCGTTGGCTCACGCGAGCAGTGCAATGATTGAATAACATGTAAACTCAGCAACAAAAAAAAGTCCTCTCACTGTCAACTGCGTTAATTTTCCACAAACTTAACATGTGTAAATATTTGTATGAACATAACAAGATTCAACAACTGAGACATAAACTGAACAAGTTCCACAGACATGTGACTAACAGGAATGGAATAATGTGTCCCTGAACAAAGGGGGTCAAAAGTAACAGTCAAAATCTGGTGTGGCCACCATCTGCATTAAGTACAGAGATTTGCCAGTTCTTGCTGTGAGATGTTACCCCACTCTTCCACCAAGGCACCTGCAATTTCCCAGACATTTCTGGGGGGAATGGCCCTACCCCTTACCCTCTGATCCAACAGGTCCCAGACGTGCTCAATGGGATTGAGATCCGGGCTCTTCGCTGGCCATGGCAGAACACATTCCTGTCTTGCAGGAACTCACGCAAAGCACAAGCAGTATGGCTGGTGGCATTGTCATGCTGGAGGGTCATGTCAGGATGAGCCTGCAGGAAGGGTACCACATGAGGGAGGAGGATGTCTTCCCTGTAACGCAGAGCGTTGAGATTGCCTGCAATGACAACAAGCTCAGTCCGATGATGCTGTGACACACCGCCCCAGACCTTGACGGACCCTCCACCTCCAAATCGATCCCGCTCCAGAATACAGGCCTCGGTGTAACGCTCATTCCTTCGACGATAAACGCGAATCCGACCATCACCCCTTGGTGAGACAAAACCGCAACTCGTCAGAGAAGAGCACTTTTTGCCAGTCCTGTCTGGTCCAGCGACGGTGGGTTTGTGCCCATAGGCAACGTTTTTGCCAGTGATGTCTGGTGAGGACCTGCCTTACAACAGGCCTACAAGTCCTCAGTCCAGCCTCTCTCAGCCTATTGCGGACAGTCTGAGCACTGATGTAGGGATTGTGCGTTCCTGGTGTAACTCGGGAAGTTGTTGTTGACATCCTGTACCTGTCCCGCAGGTGGGATGTTCGGATGTACCGATCCTGTGTAGGTGTTGTTACACATGGTCTGCCACTGCGAGGACGATCAGCAGTCCGTCCTGTCCTGTCTCCCTGTAGCTCTGTCTTAGGTGTCTCACAGTACAGACATTGCAATTTATTGCCCTGGCCACATTTGCAGTCCTCATGCCTCATGCACGTTCACACAGATGAGCAGGGACCATGGACATCTTTCTTTTGGTGTTTTTCAGAGTCAGTAGAACGGCCTCTTTAGTGTCCTAAGTTTTCATAACTGTGACCTTAATTGCCTACCGTCTGTTAGCTGTTAGTGTCTTAACGACCATTCCACAGGTGCATGTTCATTAATTGTTTATGGTTCATTGAACAAGAATTGGAAACAGTGTTTAAAGCCTTTACAATGAAGATCTGTGAAGATATTTGGATTTTTACGAATTATCTTTGAAAGACAGGGTCCTGAAAAAGGGACTTTTCTTTGCTGAGTTTGTGTAAATGTATTTTGCTACGCGAGCTGTGTTGTCAGCATGTTAGAAAAGCTAAGAAAGCTACGGCCCTTTCTAGTGAAGCATTGCAAACAGGGAAGAGCGTTGCCCAGAAATGAGAGTAGCCTCTGTCAAACTCACCTGCCCGTGTGTTCGACCAACATATGACTGCCGTTCTACAGAAGATCCGTGGGAAGAAGTTTGCGGTGGTTGTTGATGAGACAACAGATGCAAGGGATTGCAGCGTTCTAAACATCATCATTGGTGAGTTAACTTAACAGCCTATTAATATACCTTTGCAATAGCCTACATTTACATTCTGCAATGTGAATTGTCCGCATGCAAATTGTGATATTCCAAACAACGAGCTATCGTGTTGAAATATAGTGATGCATAATGTCAGCTGCTGTCTGCCTCACCATCTATCTAACTATCGCTGTATCTATATTGTGTTTACACTTGGAATTAAAAAACACTTATTTTGTCACAATATTATTTTAGGTTAAATCAAAGTTGTTCCTCATCTTTAATTGCAGGTGTTGAAAACCAGTACTTTCTGGTGGATGTCATTTTCATGGGCAAATGCAACTACTCAACGTTTTCCCAAGCTATTACTAGCCTCCTTCCACAGCAACGATCTGAACCTGAATGATGCCTGGTTAGTGGTCACAGATAATGCCTCCTACTGCCTGAAGGCATACAAGGAGGTTCTGAAAGGAGTGATGCCCAACAGTGTCCATGTAACCAGTCTCTGTCATGTCATCAATCTGGTGGGTGAGACCTGGCAGCACAACAAATACTTCTCTGAAGTTGCATCACTTGTGACATTGATGAGATCTGTGTTCTTCAAGAAGCCTGCCAGAAAGAGAAGATAGGTGAGCTTCCTCATTATGAAGGAGTTTGTGCAGGCCAAGGCTCCTCCTGAAGCAGTGAGCTCCAGATGGAATAGCTGGTTAGAGGCAGGGAAGTAACATGCAGAGCATGTTCATCTGTACAGAGAGTTTTTGTTGGCAGAAAAGTCATCATCCCAGGCAGTCACAAACATCCTCAGCTAGCTGGAAACAGAGGAGAAGGTTGCTGCATTGTTTCTTTTTTTACTTTTTTTTTCATTTATAATGAAACACTTAGTAGACTTCTGTATTGAAGCACTTACCTTGATAAAAATAATAGTGCAATGTTGTTGCATCATTACACATTTACTGTTATATCTTATTAAATTGTTGACGTTTTATTCATTCACATTATTAGACACAGTAAAACACAGAATTCAGAAAAATGTAAACTGAAAAAAATGAATTTGGGAAAAATAAAACTGATTTCATAGGGCCCTAAAGTATTCATTCCACATCTTGTTGTTTCAGCCTGAATTCAAAAATTATTAAGCTCTGTGAACGAAGTTGGTTGTTGAACATTGCTAGACATCCATTTAAGTCTTGCCAATATACTGAACAAACATATAAACGCAACATGCAACAATTTCTAAGATTTTACTGAGTAACAGTTCATACAGTATAAGGAAGTCGTTAAATTGAAAAATTAATTAAATTAAATAATAGTAGAGTGATTTATTTCAGCTTTCAGCTCACATTCCCAGTGGGTCAGAAGTTTACATACACGCAATTAGTATTTGGTAACATTGCCTTTAAATTGTTTAACTTGGGTCAAACGTTTCGGGTAGCCTTCCACAAGCTTCCCACAATAAATTGGGTGAATTTTGGCCCATTCCTCCTGACAGAGCTGGTGTAACTGAGTCAGGTTTGTATGCCTCCTTGCTCGCACACGCTTTTTCAGTTCTGCCCACAAATGTTCTATAGGATTGAGGTCAGGGCTTTGTGATTGCCACTCCAATACCTTGACTTTGTTGTCCTTAAGCCATCTTGGCACAACTTTGGAAGTATGCTTGGGGTCATTGTCCATTTGGAAGACCCATTTGCGACCAAGCTTTAACTTCCTGACTGATGTCTTGAGATGTTGCTTCAATATATATCCACATAATTTTCTTCCCTCATGATGCCATCTATTTTGTGAAGTGCACCTGTCCCTCCTGCAGCAAAGCACCCCCACAACATGATGCTGCCACCGCCGTGCTTCAAGGTTCAGATGATGTTCTACGGCTTGCAAGCCTCCCCCTTTTTTCTCCAAACATGGTCATTATGGCCAAACAGTTCTATTTTTGTTTCATCAGACCAGAGGACATTTCTCCAAAAAGTACGATCTTTGTCCCCATGTGCAGGCGCAAACTGTAGTCTGGCTTTTTAATGCCGTTTTTGGAGCAGTGCCTTCTTCCTTGCTGAGTGGCCTTTCAGGTTCTGTCGATATAGGACTTGTTTTACTGTGGATAAAGATACTTTTGTACCTGTTTCCTCCAGCATCTTCACAGGGTCCTTTTGCTGTTGTTCTGGGATTGATTTGCACTTTTTGCACCAAAGTACGTTCATCTCTAAGAGACGTGTCTCCTTCCTGAGCAGTATGACGGCTGGGTGGTCCCATGGTGTTTATACTTACGTACAATTGTTTGTACAGATGAACGTGGTACCTTCAGGTGTTTGGAAATTGCTCCCAAGGATGAACCAAACTTGTGGAGGTCTTTGCTGATTTCTTTTGATTTTCCCATGATGTCAAGCAGAGGCACTGAGTTTGAAGGTAGGCCTTGAAATACATCCACAGGTACACCTCAAATGATGTCAATTAGCCTAACAGAAGCTTCTAAAGCCATGACACCATTTTATGCAATTTTCCAAGCTGTTTAAAGGCACAGTCAACTTAGTGTATGTAAACTTCTGACCCACTGGAATTGTGATACCATGAATTATAAGTGAAATAATCTGTCTGTAAACAGTTGTTGGAAAAATGACTTGTGTCATGCACAAAGTAGATGTCCAAACCGACTTGCCAAAACTATAGTTTGTTAACAAGACATTTTTGGAGTGGTTGAAAAACGAGTTTTAATGACTTCCGTCTTCAACTGTATGTGACTTGTTAAGAAATGCTTTATTCCTTTACTTATTTAGGCTCTCCCTAACAAAGGGTTTGAATACTTACTGACTGAAGACATTTCAGCTTTTAATTTTTTGTTAATACTTTTCTTTCCCTAAAAACATTCTGATTTGACATTATGGGGCATTGTGTTTAGGCCAGTGACACAAAATCTCAATTTACTTTCTGAAGGCACTGTATTTCTATAAAGCTAAATATGTCCAGCTGTATGGTGTCTGGGTTCAAACATCCACTGATACACCGTCAGGATGAGGAAGGGGTCTCATTGTCATGGAAACTCCTCATATGGAAGCCTTTTTATCCAGAATTGCAGTTTCCAGGAGCCTGTATGGAGCTTGCCCTCTGCTTTGTACCAGCCATGACCTTCCTAAGATAAGGCACCCTAGATAAGAGAGGAGATATTGTGATTTCTCTCATAGGCAGTGTCACTCTCTTCTACCTCTTTGGGGCATGACATCATTATTGCTCTCCTCCACTCTGATCTGTATGGAATGTTGTTCTTTTGCTTGTTTCTGATTCCTCCCCTCTGTCTTCCTCCAGATGGGAAGAAGGCCCAGCTGACCAACCCGGATGACAGCCTGTGCAGGATCTGCATGGACGCTGCGATTGACTGCGTCCTTCTGGAGTGTGGTCACATGGTCACCTGCACCAAGTGTGGTAAGCGGATGAGCGAGTGTCCCATCTGCAGGCAGTACGTTGTGAGAGCCGTGCACATCTTCAAGTCCTAATGTCTCAACCCATCACCACCGTTTCAGAACATCTTCAATAAAACATTCATCTCCAGAGAAACTGAGATCTGTTGTTCTGTCACAGTCCATACTGGGAGACTGCCTCCCAAGCTCTCACCACCAGTCAACCCATGTAGCTCAGAAAAATTCCCCAAATATTTTTTATTGTGGGTGTTGTTATCATCCCCTGAAACGCTTACATTATTTGCACACTTAAACATGAATATTGGAAATGCAGTGTTCTCTTTTTACCTTGTATTATTTAGTCTGACTGTTTGAAGGAGAAAAAGGGCAGCAGTCTACCCTCATATTAATCCATTCCATTACTAAACACATCCTTGACTTGTTCCTATCTACCCATCAAGAATGTGAGCTATTCAATCACATGTACATCGTTGTCTAACATGACGTATCACTTTAGAATCTGCCTACTATGAATTGTAGCATTTGCTGGAAATTACTGCAAATCTTAGTAATTCTGAAGAAAATACTTGGGGGTGAGCAAATTAGGATGGGGGTGAGCAAATTAGGTCTATTTGGATTTTAATTCAAAACAGCAATATCCAATGTCATTGTTTGCTCTTTTGTCATGTCTTAGCACTGAGTGTTAAGATGAAAAAGAAAAACAGGTGCTAAATACATTCAAATGTTTTTACTTTCTTTGAAAGTGGAAGCAATATTTTGTTTTTAATTGATAAATGATTGTAGTTAACACAGAACTAACTAATCAAAGAGAGCTGCAACTTAACTGATACTGGAATAAAAGTGTGTCATATGACACACTTATTCCAGTGTCAGTTAAGTTGCAGTTATGTTATACATTTTACAAGCATTTATTTATGATATATATATATATATATATATATATATATATATATATATATATATATATATATATATATATATATATATATATATATAAATAATAGTACCATTCAATGGTTTTTCCTTTATTTTTACGATTTACTACATTGTAAAATATGTGAAGACATCAACACTACAAAATAACACATGGAATCATGTAACCAAAAAAGTGTTAAACAAATCAATATATTTTATATGCGAGATTCTTCAAAGTAGCCTTGCACACTTGGAACTTTTTTTACTATTTTCTACATTGTATAATAAGTGAAGACATCAAAACTATGAAATAACACATGCCAAGAGTGTGCAAAGGTTGGCTACTTTGAAGAATCTTAAATATATTTTAACACTTTTTTGATTACTACATGATTCCATGTGTTATTTCATAGTTTTGATGTCTTCACGTATTATACAATGTAGAAAATTTGCATATGTTTCATATCACTATGAGATGTTCATATCTATATTTTTTTCCATTTGATTTGAACGTGTAATATTACATTATTTAAGATGTCCCTCAGATTAGGCTAGTTTATTATTAAAGAGTTGTTTCACTGTCAGGTGGATTGAAATGTGTTGTTACTGCATTGGTTTGCTTGAGCTGTGTTCCCAAATGAGAAGCAGAGTATAAAGACATGCACGGTTGTGTCCGAAATGGCACCCTATTCCTTATCAAGTGCACTACTTTCGACCAGAACCTATGGGGCTTTGGTCAAAAGTAGTGCACTATATAGGCCAGGGAATAGGGTTCCATTTCTTACATAGGGTTAGAGATGTTATTTGCATACTGATCTGTTTGTTTTCTGCCCTTTTAAAATACTAAGCACTGTACTGTATCACACAAGTCAACATTGCTGCTATTTCAGAAAATGTCACATGCAAGCGACTATAGTAGCTGAGCAGGTTGCACTTCACTTTGGAAGGGTATGCTAAACAAATAGTGTGTAAGGTCTGGTCTTTGTATTTGGGAATGTTAATTTTTATTTTGGTAATTAAATATTTTTATTAAAATACATTGGTGTTTACTTGTCTAGTATGCTGTGATGCCCAGACCACTTGTTCTTGGCACCCCTTTGAAATAAAAAATTTAAATTAAAACAGTGTGATTTGCCAAGGCAGGATACTCTGAGCGCAGACCAATCCAGAAATCTGGCAGTGGCTTCTGATTAAATTTTCACAGAACCGCTTGTTGCAATTTTGATGAGGCTATCTTGTTCAGATATCGGTAAGTGGACTGGAGGCAGCGTATGAAAGGGATAACGAATCCAGTTTGTCTCATCAGTTTCGGGAAAGTACCTGCGTAATTGCGCACCCAACTCAAACAGGTGCTTCGTTATATCACATCTGACATTGTCAGTAAGCTTGTTCATTTGCATACAATGATGGAAAGACGTGTGTTGTCCTTGTTAATGCAGACCGAGAAGAGCTCCAACCTCTTAATCATAGCCTCAATTTTGTCACGCACAATGAAGTTGAAGTTTACATACACTTAGGTTGGAGTCATTAAAACTTGTTTTTCAACCACTCCACAAATTTCTTGTTAACAAACTATAGTTTTGGCAAGTCGGTTAGGACATCTACTTTGTGCATGATAAGTAATTTTTCCAACACTTGTTTACAGACAGATTATTTCACTTATAATTCATGGTATCACAATTCCAGTGGGTCAGAAGTTTACATACACTAAGTTGACTGTGCCTTTAAACAGCTTGGAAAATTCCAGAAAATGATCGCATGGCTTTAGAAGCTTCTGATAGGCTAATTGACATCATTTGAGTCAATTGGAGGTGTACCTGTGGATGTATTTCAAGGCCTACTGAGTTTGAAGGTAGGCCTTGAAATACATCCACAGGTACACCTCCAATTGACTCAAATGATGTCAATTAGCCTATCAGAAGCTTCTAAAGCCATGCGATCATTTTCCTGGAATTTTCCAAGCTGTTTAAAGGCACAGTCAACTTAGTGTATGTAAACTTCTGGAAAATCAACAGAAATCAGCCAAGACCTCAAAAAAATTGTAGACCTCCACAAGTCTGGTTCATCCTTGGGAGCAATTTCCAAATGCCTGACGGTACCATGTTCATCTGTACAAACAATAGTACGCAAGTATAAACACCATGGGACCACGCAGCCATCATACCGCTCAGGAAGAAGACGCATTCTGTCTCCTAGAGATGAATGTACTTTGGTGCTGGAGGAAAAAGGTACAAAAGTATCTATATCCACAGTAAAACGAGTCCTATATCGACATAACCTGAAAGGCCGCTCAGCAAGGAAGAAGCCACTGCTCCAAAACCGCCATAAAAAAGCCAGACTACGGTTTGCAACTGCACATGGGGACAAAGATTGTACTTTTTGGAGAAATGTCCTCTGGTCTGATGAAACAAAAATAGAACTGTTTGGCCATAATGACCATGTTTGGAGGAAAAAGGGGGAGGCTTGCCGAAGAACCGAAGAACACCATCCCCACCGTGAAGCCGAAGAACACCATCCCCACCGTGAAGCACGGGATGGCAGCATCATGTTGTGGGGGTGCTTTGCTGCAGGAGGGACAGATGCACTTCACAAAATAGATGGCATCATGAGGGAAGAAAATGATGTGGATATATTGAAGCAACATCAAGACATCAGTCAGGAAGTTAAAGCTTGGTCGCAAATGGGTCTTCCAAATGGACAATGACCACAAGCATACTTCCAAAGTTGTGGCAAAATGGCTTAAGGACAACAAAGTCAAGGTATTGGAGTGGCAATCACAAAGCCCTGACCTCAATCCTATAGAACATTTGTGGGCAGAACTGAAAAAGCGTGCGAGCAAGGAGGCATACAAACCTGACTCAGTTACACCAGCTCTGTCAGGAGGAATGGGCCAAAATTCACCCAATTTATTGTGGGAAGCTTGTGGAAGGCTACCCGAAACGTTTGACCCAAGTTAAACAATTTAAAGGCAATGTTACCAAATACTAATTGTGTGTATGTAAACTTCTGACCCACTGGGAATGTGAGCTGAAAGCTGAAATAAATCACTCTACTATTATTGACATTTCACATTCTTAAAATAAAGTGGTGATCCTAACTGACGTAAGAGAATTTTTACTAGGATTAAATGTCAGGAATTGTGAAAAACTGAATTTAAATGTATTTAGCTAAGATGTACAGTATGTAAACTTCCGTCTTCAACTGTAGTTGCGGAAAGTCCCTGTAATCCTAGATTCAGATCATTCAGGCGAGAAAAAACATCACCCATATAGGCCAGTCGTGTGAGAAACTCCTCATGCAAGCGGTCAGACAAGTGAAAAATCTGGTCAGTAAAGAAAACTTTAAGCTCGTCTCTCAATTAAAAAAAAGTGTCAATACTTTGCCCCTTGATAACCAGCGCACTTCTGTATGTGGTAAAAGCGTTACATGGTGGCTGCCCATATCATTGCATAGTGCAGAAAATACACAAGTGTTCAGAGGCCTTGCTTTAACCAAAGTTAACCATTTTCACTGTAGTGTCCAAAACTCTTTCAAGCCGTCAGTCACTTCTTTGGCTTCAAGAGCTGCAGTGTACCCAAGTGGCGTCGGGAGCAACTGCTTGCACGCGCATTACCACTCCACTGTCTCCCTGTCATGGCTTTTGCGCCATCAGTACAGACTACAGATACCAACACATCTTGACCACCAAAGTCCATTTGATGTCACAAAGCTGTCCAGTACTTTAAAAATATCCTCTCCTGTTGTCCTGGTTTCCAGAAGAGGATGTCTTCCTTAATTGACCCCCCATAAATGTAACATATACCAGGAGCTGTGCCAGGCCCGCCACATCTGTTGACTCATCCAGCTGTAATGCATAGAATTAATTCACTGGCTTGTATGTGATGCAGTAATTGTTTCAAAACATGCTTCTAGCCCCTTCTTATGGTATCTGTTGCTTTTATACATGTCTTACTACTCGAAAGCTGTCTTAATTCTCGCTCAAATTGGCATGTTTTGTTTCTCAAATGTCTGCGCAAGAGTGTAGGTTTCATCGAGTTGTGAAATATGTGCAAAAGTACTATAACACAGTGGCTGAGGAAAGGCACAACTCCCAATATAAGTTGTCTGTTGTCTGTTCGGTGCTTTCCGGGTAAAGGGGCAGTAGCTCTTCGGCTGCATCAGATTCACAACTGTCAGTGTCCATGCTAGCTGGGCGAACAACAACTGTAGAATTACTGATGCTAGCATTGGATGTGCTCGTGGAAGCAGAACAACTTGTGTCGTCGACAGGTGCAGTACTGCTGGTAGTAGCAGTACTACCAGTAGAGCTGGTATGTGTCTCTTGGACACGGGCCTTACTTTTTTTTAACCATTTATCCATTTTCAAGCAAACTAAATGAGCAACAGCTACGTTTGGCTACATATGGACCATTAGTGGAATTCCCGCGAGAGACTAACGGTTAATGTGATTAGATGTTAATTATTTGACTAGGCTACCTGTATTTGACATTGTGTTGTTATTTCGCTGAACACTAGATAGTTTCATTTTATTTTTGGCAGTGAAACAAGGCTACTCAGGTGAGAGAAGAAAAAAAAAAATCACCCAAATGTATAGCCCAGTTGGAATATATAAATGGACTGTTTGAAAATGTGAAGGAAAAAAAATGTAATAACGTTTAAAAAAGTTTATATGTGAATCACATTTTTATTTGGCGTACCTCCGACGGCATTGCACATACACCAGTTTGGGAATATCTGCTGTAGGGGGAACTAGTGTTTAGAGTGACAGATTATACCTTTGTCTAGGAGAGCACAGTTGCAGACAGTAGCTTCCATGTGACAAACGCTGAATGTAAAACTAAAAAACATGGTCAATACATGACCCGAGTTGGGTGAGAAGGTTCCAGAAATGTCCATATACCAATGTTCTTTCCTGCTCATTGAAAACTAAGCCACCCGAGGTCACCAGTTACCCTGGCATTTAGGGCACAGCAGAGTATTTCCTATCAAAAGGCCAAACAACTGAGGATTAAAAAAATTATACTATATGAAAATACATTTTATACATAGAAATATACTTTTAATGACAATCATAGCACTTGATTTTAGATGTACAAATATAAACAACTACATCATGTGCATCTGTATTCAAGGTGGCCAATATCATTCACTTGTGACATTGTAGGTCACGGTCAACAGAATGGCAAATTATAATTGCATCACAATTATGGATGATAACTAATATAAATAAATACAAAATGAATAGATAAAGTCAATCTTGGAATTAATAATAGGACGATCAAATGCTCTTTCAAAGAAACTCATTACATGCCAAGTCTGGAGGCCACTGTTACTGTATGCACTGGTGGAAACAGTAAAGGGGCAGTCTGCAGTTGTTACACCCATTTTTGGACTTAGAAATTAATGATATATACTCATTGATTCTTGAATATAACTTACAAATGCCTCATGAGCTTAGTTCAACTGTCGTTCCACATCAGAACTCAAAATATAAGCTTGTATTACTCCAATGTTTGTAAACAAATGTAAATAAACTGTATTGCCTCAAAACATGGTTAAAACTATAATTATGATATCATGGATGGTCAGTCTTTGCATTCTTAGAAGTCTTCAATTTGAGTGGGATTACATTTCTCCACGCCCAGCCCTCAGCTTTTTACCAAATCAGAGGCGGTAACGCTTTGTTATTGTTTTAAATGTGGATTGGCCCTTTAAAGCAGATGATTCAATTACTTGACAGAATCTAACATTATGGGCTCTTGAGTGCTTAAACATGTGAAACACAATGAGATTGAAATATGTACGAAACAGAGGAAAATGCAGAAGGTATTGAGAGATTGAAAAAATACATTTGACTAACATTCCTTATGTCAATATTTATTGACTGATTAATTTCATGATATATTCATTAACCTAACTATCTTTGGAACATTTAATTCTTATTTATTTAAACATTTAAAACATGTATTATTTTATAATAATAGTTTTATGTAAAATTTTTTAAGTAAAGTATTACATTAAATCCAGTCCAAGTCAGTAACTACCATTAACTTGTAATGTCACCCTCAGAATTTGGCACACGATATCAGGTAAAACACAGCATCCAAAAATACATTACCATCGGTGTCAAGGCAAACTGATTTAAAGTACTGTAGGTCAATATTCAGTTCTAAGAGTTGAAATCTGGTGTGTGTATGGTACTGCATACATAAAGTTTGACCATAACCTCTAATGTTAGCCCAATGCGTGAATTATTGTTGTATAAAAAAAAGTTTGAAACATTTAACATTTATAAGTAATAGAAAACAAATCCCCCAACAAATTAAATGCAACAAACACAAGCCTTTGAAAAAGGTACAATCTTAACACAAAAATAAACTAATGCATGCTTTGTTTTCCCTCCCCATCTACTTCTGTCCAGTACATCTTTGCCTTTCAGTACAAGGATGGGTTTGTAACGTCCAGAAAGACATAGATGCAAACATTTTGACCATCCCCCTTGTTAATTTACACACTTCTGCTTCTCTCATCAACTCGTGACATTGTTCGTTCACAAATATAACACAGTAGATTCTCCAATGAAGAGGAAATAAACATACAAAATCAACCAGTTCAGGCTTGATGGGGGAAACCTTGTCTTGCTACATTTAGTGCAAAGGGTAGTTCTTTTTAGCTGTGCACATTTTGGCCTTAATGTCAGTGTCTAGCTGAGTTTCTGTAGTAATTTGTCCTCTTTGAGTCCAAACTGTACACTCACAGACATCTCTGCTATGAACTGTTCACAGGCCGTCTTGGTCACCTGTTTGCAATAGCGCAGGTCAATGTGACAGATGCTTCCACAGCGCTTGAAGAAGGTAAGGGAATGGTCTGTCACCCTATTACAAACTGGAGGCGGAGACAAAAACAGAGCCAGGCATGAGGAAACCCATAGAGAGCCGGATTGAATATTATGAAGCCTAAATGCAACATAAAGACTTGCAAACTATGATACAAATAAAAAATAACTATGAAATCAAGATAAGACAGAAAATAAATACATCTTCGATATTCTTTAATATTAAGAGAAAAATAAGTGAAATAGCTTGTTCTATAATAGTTATGACTGAAAACAATGTATAATTGTATAATGTAACTACTGTAAAAATAAATTTACATGTAACAATAAAAGAAAAAGCTGTAAATAGTTCAATTTTGTCCTCCGAAGGTAGACAAAAAAAATAAACAAACAAGTGACATAGCAGAGTAAATAAAAACAGCCTCTGTGCTGTGGTATTACTCTAGCCCCTAGTGCTAATACTGGGGTTGTGAGAGTGGTGTGACTGACTGAGGGTTCCTACCTGACAGGTTGATCTCTGTGAGGGAATCTCTGGTTGTGGTCCCTGCGGCCGTCAGCAGGTTGACCGACTGGTCGTTGATGTGGTTGCAGTAGCTCAGGTCTAGTCGGGAAAGTAACGGCATATGTTTGATAATCAGACGCAGAGAGGCGTCTGTGATGTCCAGTCCGACCAGACGCAAGTCCAAGATGTTCCTCAGCTTACAGCGGTTGTCCAACTGACCTGAGGGTGGAGAGCAGGAACAAAATAGGAGTGATTTCTCATCTCGCAGTCAAACATGGCGAGTAATCTCAAACATTTTCGTTAACATCCTTTAATTAAAACGTGAAATATCATAAGATACTCATTTTTCTTCCTAATGGGTTTTATAGAAAAAAAGCCTCTTAGTCCTGTCACACCCTGGAGAACCACCAGAGGCTGCTATAATACACTCATGTCAATTTCACCTAACTCTCCCCTCTTGTTGCAGGTGGTTACCTGGTCTGTTGTCGGTCGGGGGTGAGAGCAGGTCCCTCATCTGGGCATCTTTGAGCCCCTCCACCCACTGCACATCCAGGGTGCGCAGCAGAGGGCAGCTAGAGGTGCAGAGGGCAGACACAGCCACCCACGAGCACCCTGAGAGCAGCAACACTCGCAGACCTGCAGGACACAGAGCGGAGTAGTGTCAGAAGGGTTTCAACGCTGAGACACAATCACATTTGGACAGTCTCTGGTGTCTAGCCAAAACATATTCCTCTCCCATAGATCAGAGGTTCACATGGTCCTGGTATGTACCTGGTAAGCGGTTTATTAGCCAGCTCAGCTGCTTCTTGGAAATGTTGGTCCAGCTGAGGTCCAGTGAGAGGGGCTGTCTGCGGATGATGCCACTCAGCATGATGGGAGTGATAGATTTACAGCGGTTCAGATCGATGTTGGTCCACAGTCTTTTATCACAGCACCTGTCAGAGATAGACAATAGAAATAGACACTCACTATCTGGCTTGGACTAAAATTCACTATGTTCTAGATAATTAGTATATTTGAATGTGAGTGTTAAGATTTAACAGGATCATAAGCACTTACAAATTAGTAACATTTTACGAATTTGAATTCCTAACAATTTTTATGCAGGACGTTTTACATCATACGAAATGGAAGATGTACACAATGGTGCACAATTTTCAGGGACCCGACTTTTATAACACATCTTTATTTTATGTTTTATAGGCCCTTAAATGTAAAGTAAAAATCTGAGTGGGAATAGTAAGAGCTCTCACCATCTATTCCATGTCTTGCAGACACGCATGCAGACACACAGCTCCTTGTGTGTGAAGTGTCCAAAGAGCTTCATCCAGATCTCTCGCTGCACCGCATGGGTCTTCCCGTCCACCAGGGGCAGTCTGTCTGGCGGGGGGCTGATGGGGGGTGGCCGGATTACGTGGCGCTCCATTTGGACACACTTGGGTGGGGAGCGTGGGGGCAGGGGCCGGGTTCCAGGGGAGCTCCTGTTGAAGCCCAGAGGGGTGATCTGGCTGGGGTAGAAGTGGCGCAGCTCCCAGGGGGTGCTGTTCATTTCCTTAGTCCGGAGGTGGGGGGCGCTCCCCTCCCAGGTCACTGCCGATGCAGAAGCCCCTCTTGGGCTCCTCATTCTCACTCTCTGGCTCCACCTTGAGGGGCTGGCGGTTCTCATTGGCTAGGCAGTCAGTCTTTTGGATCTCCTGGTTCAGTGCTTTGCTTAGCTCCTTGTTGGGTAAACGGCGTTTGCGGCGCGCTTTGGGGCGTGGGCCCTTCTCCTGGGGTTCACTGCCCCCCTCGCTGCTGGGGCCAGCCTGTGGAGAGCTGCAGTGAGACTGGTCACTGTCTAGAACAGTAGTTTTGAGAGGAGGCCTTGGAAAGTTTGTCTTTGTGTCTTTGCCATCCCTGTCCTCGGTATCTCCTAAACAATCTCTCCTCTCCAGGCCTCGCCAGAACAGAGAGTCCGTCTCCTCCTCATCCACTTCCTCCTCCTGGTCTTCCTCCTCAGTCTTGATCTGATGAAGGAGTTTGGGGAACAGATGTTCATCTGCCTTTCCCTGTGGGGGAGAGGGAGGTTTAGTTAGAGAGCATGTTCAACTATTGGTACCAGAGCACATATCAACATCCAAACATTTTACAAAATGAGTTGCTTGGCACAGCATGAAAATTGCCATGCATAGTCAATGAGTAGCATTATACTAACAGACACAAACAGAAACCGCATTATGAAATCGGAGTCTACCTTCTTCCTCACACTGAAGTCCTCTTCCTCATCATCGTCAAAGAGCTTCCTCTTCTTCCTCAGTTTGTCCTCAGGTCTGGGCCGAGGCAGGGTGCTGGGGGTCAGGACAGGGGGGTGTCTGTGGAGGGGCTCCCGTTCCTCAGGTCTGTGTCTGGGGATCTCATCCCCCTCAGGCTTCCTCTTGGCTGTAGACGTAGATGTGGACTCACCCTCCTCCTTGACTGCCTTCTGCTCCTTCAGCAGGGAGCCAGGGAGGTTAGACGCATACTTGAACCCTGGTCCTCTTTTTTGCTTGCAGACCAAAAGGTGGAAAAACAGGGAAGACAACTTTATATATTTTGCCTATCATAACATGGTCACCAAACTAAGATACTGTACTTCTTTCAATGTTGAAACAAGTCAGACATTGTAAACTACTTAGACTGTGACTGTGCCACTTCTAGAGAATTAGATGTTTGTTTCCTTCCCGTGTAACAGACACAGGGCATTGAACCATGTGATATAGTAAGTAGATGAACAGGAAGTAAGAAACCACAAAGTCAAGACATTATGAAATGCCTCTGACTTTAAAGAATAATTATTTGGAGAGTGTTTTCCAAAGATGCTTCACAGCACTGTTTCCTAATCCAACATCAGATGACAAAATTGGTGTGTGCTTTATCTTTGGAGAAAGGGAAAACTAAAATATCAATTTCATATGAATGCTTATGAACTTGAGAATAGATAGTATTCTATGATAGTCTGCCTACAGTAAGTCCTTAAAATTATGCATTCATTAACAGATGTATGATCAAAGCATGACATTTAAAACTTGTAGTGAATTTGAGGTTTAAAAAGTCTTCTGAAGTTTATAATTTCAAATGTATCAACCGCTACAAAATATCAATTAATTATAATCCACGTATCCTTTAGGTGCAGGATTAAGTTCCTGCTGTAGCAAACTGGCTCAAATTAAGATCCTACATTTGTAAGTACTCACTTTTCCGGTTTTCCCAGCGTAGTTGCATTTGGGACATTCCCAGCAGTTAGGAAGTTCATCGTTCACCACGCCAGAGGCATCTTTTACCTGAAAAGCATGAAGTAAAAGAGAGAGTGAAGACGAAAAGGGCAAAAGGGGAGTCAGTCTAATGTACAATGTGTTCAGCACAGAGAGAAATGAACAGAGAACTGAAAGTGACTTGTCACCTCTTTGTGAGGCAGTTTAACACTATTTTAAAAAGTGAGAAACTCTAGCGAACAACCTCTAACAATGAAAAAATCAATATTCTTCAGAAATACCTTACCATAAGTGTGTTATGTGCCTGGAATACAACAAACACAAAGGCTGTGTTCCTAATATCTGATGTAGTTCACAACTTCCCTTCATTAGAACTGGTTCGAGCAAGGACATGCTATGACATGTTATGCTTTGGCCGAATGGTTCCTAGCAGCTTTGCATTTTATTTGCATCCGGCTCCACCCAGCAATGTCAACAACACTACAAAGTCGTATTCTAGCATCATGTGATTTCAACTGGACACAGCCTACTGCAAGTCTGGCTGGAGGAGGGAAAGTGATGAGGTAATTCAGTGTCAAACATCAACAGGAAGTCCCCACCACACCAATGACTCATCAAGTTGCCTTGTAAAACTGTGACAGTCAAACACAGTGAATCACCTGCCATTAGTACAAAGGCAAACATTCCAGGATATTGCCCTCATTTGTGTGTTCAGTCATTTGTGTGTTCAGTCACGACTCGACATGCTCAGCCTGTCTCACCTTTAAGCAGTTGGGGTGGACAATCTCATTGCAGATGGAGCACTCCATGAGCATGACGTTGAACTTGTCCTCCTCCTCCTCCTCCTCCTCCTCCAATGTGTCCTCCTTCCCTGCTTCTCCACACACCACACACACAGCTGTGTGGGGCAGGACAGGCTGCAAAGGACAAATACAAAAACACATTCACTGACAACTGTCAAACTCATTGACAGTAACACACACACACAGTGTCTCCATTATGTCGGTGTGCAATAATGTTTGCAAATAGTGTTGATAAGCTGCTACTGGTCATTCTGTTTCCTGTTTTAGGAGAATCATTAACAGACATTGGCGACTATGCCAAGCTGTAGGCAAATATCCACTGAATGGACTCAACAGAATCGAGAGACCTTTGACACATGAATGAGTCATACCGTTGCAAAAATAAAAATGTTAGCACTCACTTCATGAGGTCTCACTCGGTATCATTGTACTTCTGGTTGGTTCTTGCTTACACTGGCCCTTCTTTCAGACCCTGAACCTGTCGTTATGGTTTTCATGTCAAATGCACAGTCTTTTGCATTTGTGGCACAGCACTGTAGCACTGGATAAGACAATATAGGCTAACTGAACTATCATAAATAGTATGAATGATGAAAAGCCTGTGTGGTTACTATGGCTTTACTCACTGCAATGCACTGCCTCATGATACAGGACTGCTTCATGCGCCCTGGTCCTCCAAACTTCTTCATGTCTTTACAGAAGTGACATTCTCCACACTCGGTTCGGAGGCACGCCTCACACTTTCGGCAGCGTGTTCTCCTGCGTCTGGCGCCAGACGCACTGCGATTGGACGGCAGCTTGACCGCTGCTGAAGTCCCCATCTTGGGCTTTGGCCGGTTGGCTTCCCGTTGCTACAGAGAGTAAAGTAATACAAGTTATGTTAAAACATCCATTACCTCTTGTCCCTGGAAGAAGACTTTTTGAGTCCAGTCATTGGCTCCCTGGTCCTCTCCAACCAATGTTCAATCCTGAGTATTTGGAAACTACTTTAGAAAGGCACTTCAAATGGGCACTATTGCCTAAGACAGTAACCTACATTCTGCTTCATTACGGAACACAAAACATCTAGGATGGTCTACTCCTGACATTCATAAAGCTAGTGAAACAGTACTGCACTGAAGCCACTGGCTGCAAGCCACATTCAGTACCTTTCTAAACCTCTCTAAATGCCAAATCTGTAAATCAGCCTCTGTCCAAGAAAATACAAATATTCTCTCCCACCCCGTGACACCACAAATAGTTAGAGGTTCACAGGTAAAAATTCATTTCAATGCTCTTTACCCGAGCCTAGAGCCATCAGAACAATAAAAAATGTGATATTCCCTACGCCATTACTGAGGAATGTATTTTTTGCTGCAGAGGCGAGTGTTTCCTTGGCAACACGTTCCCCTGCTTTTCCTAACCATTTGAATAGAATAATGAAAGGAGATGAGAACTAGCAGAGACATACTGTACTTTAGCTTTAAAATGGGAGGGCTGTGGAGGGGTTAGGATTGTTTTGAAATAGAACATTTTTCATGGCTCCTCTGGCAGAAGTAAAACTGTTACTTTATTTTCTCATAAAGTACACATCGCTTCTGCCCTAGGAGACATGCTGGAAAAACACAAAGTTGAATGTGCTACTGTAGATTCCCCTGGAGGCTGTTCTTACTGGCACTAAACACACTGTTTATGGGGTGAGATCGATTAGTGTAGTGTAGAATCTGCTGTTTGTCACTCAGTCTCAATCGAGCATTATGTCCTGCCTCTGATCTCCTGCAAAGGACATCCATAACGCTGATACGCTGCTTACACAACCTACTCCCCAAAATAAAGGTACAACCAATTGCATGGTGTCAAATATGAATGTTTTAATCTGGAGGTTTGCATGTGCATTTCTGGACAAATTATCTACCACTGCGTGAGCCAGTAGGTCCATCCCATTAAAGAAACTAAATCACAAGACAGCAACACACACAGGTCCACATAAAATGTCTTACCACCTGGCAATGCTCTTCAGTTAAGGATTAATACACAACAGTGAAAACCTTCCACTCCCAAACAAATACTGAGAAACATTGTCACGCCACAGCCCTTACATAATCATCCTCCTGGAACAGATATAGCTAATAAGGACCAAACCGCCATCTTATAAAAGCAGATGGAATTCTTGCAGAAGGCTTAAAGAGAGAAAAAAAACACTAGACCAGGGTCATTGAGAACAAAGTGTTCCTTCATGAATACTAGAATAAGATCTCACTGGGGAGACATAGAACAAGACGATTCTTCACCGGGAAGCTTTTCTTCAGGTTTGGAGAGAGAGTTGTTATAATAACCTTTTACCTTTGTCTCATCTTTGGCCATCCTCAAGCATATTTCCAGATCCTAAACATATACTCAAGCATACACAGTTGTTGTTGACGCAACATCCAACTGGAAATGGGAAACAGACTACAATCTGATGGTTTTCCTAAATCTGTTCAACCGAGGAGTGTATGGAAAGGTGTACAAGTAAGACATCAGAAGGAGGGCTGAGGCTGCAAATGCTATGACTATCAGCATTGCACAACATTCACAAGTGTGATTGGCACATTCCTGGCATTGTCTTAAAATGTTGAAATTCCTCGAACTGATTTTTTAGAGACCTTTTAACAGAAATCTCTACAACATTATATCCAACAAAACAGATCATCACTAACAGGACTATTAGAAACCCACGTGTGCTACATTACCTATTTTCCTCTCAAACATACTCCTCTTCACCCTGAAGAAGTCCTTGAATAAAGTAGCTGATACCCTCTTGTTCCAAATATTCAAGTTAATTGTGCAACAGCGTTAGCATGACAAAATGCTTGACAAAGTGTTCTGTGTATATGAGTTATGAAAAGAGTGATGTTCTTCGAATATCTGTTCTTCCAAGGGGACATCATCTTTTATTTGTTTTAATCAACAAGTGTACGGTCCATCTATGCCATGTTATGTGAAACCTCTGAATTACAGGAGAAAGTACTAAATATGGTGGCTAAAATGAGGAGTGATCCTCCCCCTATGCCTTTCTTCGAAGAATCAGAACTCCAATCTTTAAGACATGTATCGTCTTTAAAAAAAAACTAAAGTCGTCCGAGTCAAAAGTAGGCCTATGAAACACTAATGTGTGGATTGTTTACAAAATCATCTTGACCTATAATAGTTCCAGACTGCTTACCAACACTTACTGTAACTTGGCTGACTAATGAGCTAGGAATGTTAGGTTTGTTTGATGAGGCCCTAAAACAATAGGCCGAGATGGGGGCCTTATCTGATCAGTTTCACTGTGGATCCCAGTGCTGTGGGAGCAAGTCACAGGGTTCACCATCTGCCTGGCTACAGTGGACCACAGCACACCACAACAATGCACACAAAAGGGAGGGAAGTCTATGACATCTCTACAACTGTGCCAAAAGAATAAGATCAAAATAACCCACTTCATAGTTGGTTTAATGCAGTGCGCTTCCTCGCTCATACTCCTGAAGAGCACATCATTAATCTGGTTATTCAAGCTGAGAGAGCAAGGGGTTGTGTTTATGAAATGCATTATGAAATAATGAAATTAAAATGATTTAGGGCTGGTCCAAAATAGGGGAGGGTTGTGTGGTGTTTTACTTTTGCAGGTTTTACTCTGTAATTTCTTCCATCTTAGACAAATTTTCTCATCTGCTTGCATGCGCCTCCCCTATATCAAGGTGTTTTGGTACTTCCCTAACATGCTGACCACAGCCATTGAGCGCATGTTGATTTTGTCCTCTCACATTTGGGGAAAGGTCAAAAAGCATTAAACATTTATGGCAATATAGCTAGCTAGCTTGCTGTTGCTAGCTAATTTGTCATGGGATATAAACATTGGTTATTTTACCTGAAATGCACAAGGTCCTCTACTCCGACAATTAATCCACAGATAAAAAGGATCACAGTTTGTTTCTAGTAATCGCTCCTCCTTCAGGCTTGTTCTTTTTAATGTGTCACATTTATTTATTTCATACAATATTTTTAATATTTTGATTATTAACCTCACAGTTATTGCTGGGGCGCTAGCGCCTCAATCCCGACACTACCAGGTGAAATGTAAGGCGCCAAATTCAAAATCCAAAAGTTGAATTATTAAACATCCACCAATATACAAGTGTTTCATACTCATCAAAAGCTCTGTTTCTTGGCAATATCACAGCGTTGTCAGATTTCAAAAGGCTTTACGGTAAAGCAGCACATTTGATTGTTTGAGGGTAGCACCTCACATATTTTTCCCATAGCCATCACGGCACACACATAACACATTTCACAGCGAAAACAAATCAATTACCTGTTGAAGAACTTCTGCTGAGGTCATCCTAAGTGTCCAACGAAGACAATCCATGGTTCTTTTGTTAGAAAAAGTAATGTATTTTATCCATAAATCTCCATTTGGTTTGCGCGTTATAATCAGAAACGACAGCTTCCACTCCTCCATTGAAACGTGACGCAAACTCGTTCATCTTATACCTATAAACTTGTCCAAGAACAATCAAACATAGTTTTAAATGTATCCTTATGAACACTTTTACGTATATTTACTATTATAAATCAACCGGAATATAAACTGATCGATAAAGACGATAAAAAAGACACTGCGCGCCTTGTCGGGAACACGCACTGGGTACGGTTGACATAAAAAGGTCACTTCCTGGTTTGCTCTTCTTCTCTGGTCTAATTCATCCAAATTGAAAATTGACACTGTCGTCTCGATACTGTTGACATCTAAAGGAAGCGATGGGTACTGCATTCATATGCCCTTATATGGTCATTTTCATGAGGGAGGGGTTCCAAATGAGCAATGTATCAAAATCACTTTTTCCAGGACAGAAATTCCTCGGGGTTTCGCCTGCCATATGCGTTCTGTTTCACACACAGACAAATGGTTAACACTTTTGGAAAATTCAGAGTGTTTCCTATCCAATGGTAATATGTGCATATCCTATTTTCTGGGCCTGAATGGGAGGCATTTTACTTTGGGCACGCCAGGCTCTCCAAAACCGACCCCTCAGCTGCCACTCCCTAACAAGTTAACCCATCCACCACCTCCCTCTTCGGGGGATAAATATAATACAGCTTTTCTGCTACATATACATTTTACATACATGGTACTTTTATATAAAGCAGTTACATAACAATAATACATTACCAAACATAAGCTCTTTAATCCTACCCCTCATCCCATCCCACCTAGACCACCCCCGTAAAATTGTAGACCTCTACAAGTCTGGTTCATCCTTGGGAGCAATTTCCATACACCTGAAGATACCGCGTTCATCTGTACAAACAATAGTAAGCAAATATAAACACCATGGGGCTACGCAGCAGTCATACCACTCAGGAAGGAGACGCGTTCTGTCTCATAGAGATTAATGTACTTTGGAGCGAAAAGTGCAAATCAATCCCAGAACAACAGCAAAGGATCTTGTGAAGATGCTGGAGGAAACAGGTACAAAAGTATCTATATCCACAGTAAAACAAGTCATTTTTGGAGAAATGTCCTCTGGTCTGACAAAACAAAAATAGAAAAGTTTGGCCATAATGACCATCGTTATTTTTGGAGGAAAAAGGGGGAGGCTTGCAAGCCAAAGAACACCATCCCAACCGTGAAGCACGGGGTGGCAGCATCATGTTGTGGGGGTGCACAATCCCTCCACTGCCTATGGGCACAAACCCACCGTCGCTGGACCAGACAGGACTGGCAAAAAGTGACCTTCACTGAGAGTCGCGGTGTTGTTTCACCAGGTGTGATGGTCGGATTTGCGTTTATCATCGAAGGAATGAGCGTTACACCGAGGCCTGTACTCTGGAGCGGGATCAATTTGGAGGTGGAGGGTCCGTCATGGTCTGGGGCGGTGTGTCACAGCATCATCGGACTGAGCTTGTTGTCATTGCAGGCAATCTCAACGTTGTGCGTTACAGGGAAGACATCCTCCTCCCTCATGTGGTACCCTTCCTGCAGGCTCATCCTGACATGACCCTCCAGCATGACAATGCCACCAGCCATACTGCTCGTTCTGTGTGTGATTTCCTGCAAGACAGGAATGTCAGTGTTCTGCCATGGCCAGCGAAGAGGCCGGATCTCAATCCCATTGAGCACGTCTGGGACCTGTTGGATCGGAGGGTGAGGGCTAGGGCCATTCTCCCCAGAAATGTCCGAGAACTTGCAGGTGCCTTGGTGGAAGAGTGGGGTAACATCTCACAGCAAGAACTGCCAATTCTGGAGCAGTCCATGAGGAGGAGATGCACTGCAGTACTTAATGCAGCTGGTGGCCACACCAGATACTGACTGATACTTTTGATTTTGACCCCCCCCACCCCCTCCCCATTTGTTCAGGGACACATTATTCCATTTCTGTTAGTCACATGTCTGTGGAACTTGTTCAGTTATGTCTTAGTTGTTGAATCTTGTTATGTTCATACAAATATTTACACATGTTAAGTTTGCTGAAAATAAATGCAGTTGACAGTGAGGATGTTTTTTTTCTCTTCTGAGTCCTTAGTATATCCTGTTTTATTCCGACAAAAAAAGGAAGAAGGAAAAAGGAACAGATTCTAAACGGCCGCTAATGACTGACAGTACAAATGTGTCTTAGATATTCCTTTATGTGTAGTGTTATGCCTAAGTTTAACTTACAATCGACTGACACAGCCAGGCTTCTTCTTCTGACTTTATATGGCGGTTGGCAACCAACTTTAAGGTGCATTACCACCACCAACTGGACTGGTTCATCTTTCAATCACCCACGTGGGTATATGGTCCTAAAAACCAATGAGGAGATGAGAGAGGAGGGACTTACAGCGTGTCAAGCATCACAAATAGAACCAAGTTTTATTTAAGTGCCTGGTTACGCAGATGCTCATTGAAACGCACGAGCAGTGTGGGTGCAATGATTGATTAACATGCATGTGTACATTTATTTTGCACCGCACGCAATGCATGCTGTGTGGCCAGCATGTTACCTGAATAACTGGGCCTGCCGGAAGCATACGTGCACTCTGCCTCCTCCAATCCGAGCAGCTATTCCTAGCACACAAAGGAACCTAATGCTTCAAAATAAGCTAAATATTTGTCATTTACCTTTTTAAAATGTATTACCTTGTGTGTATGGCATAAACACACAACCAGTCAATGTTTTAATCTGATTAGGATACTTCAAAAGTCTCCTGTAGGCATGCGGTTTGCAACACCCGTGCCAATATATCCTCCAAACATGTCTTCTCGGGCATTATCAATTAATAACTGCTATCTTGCACATAACACATTTTACCGACACAAAAAGATCCCACCTTGTCTAGCGTATTTTGTTTTGTCGACATTTGGTAAGTTTACTGACATTTGCTGTTTCCAACAGGACTGTCGTGCCATTTTTTATCCGGCATGTACTTTACTCGCATAAAAAGATTGGATGGAAACCTGGTTAATCTGAAGCCATTTTGAGGATGCTGGAATTACATTTTGTCAAGCCCTTTTGCAAACCGTGCCAATATTTATTTGGATACATCCATTACAATGAGCTAATGAGACACGATTTTGCCTTGCATAGAAAATGTGCTCACTCGTCAGGACACTGTCGTTCAGAGGCGCTAGCCAACAACACAATCACTCCAAATTGAAGATGGAAAGACTGCAAACTAGCTTCGTTTCGTTTGATCTTTTATCAATTTACATTTCTTTGTATATATCCATAAGACTTATGCCAGCTGATTCATGATTTCGACTAGCTGAGAAACGCTGCCTGCCTGCCTTGTCCCGACTCCCGAGTTCATTACTATTGGACAGCTGGAGATCGAATTTGAATATTGAAACAATGTTGCAAATGTTGGAGACAGACAGCAAGGTTTATACAAATCTCTGCTGTTGAAAACGAAATGTTAGTCTAAAAGAAAATGTCTTGATACTTTTATAGTGAAGATCAAGTTTATAGATTGTTTGGTTGGGCTGATGAGACAGTGGATTGCACAGTCAGATGGAACAGAGTAAACAGGCATTTTAGCGTCATAGATTTAGCCAGTGGTAATATGTTTTAACCAATCAGCCTTCAGGATTAGACCCACCTGTTAGATATGATTATTATATCATATTATACAAGTAAACTTGGAGTCACGTGATGGTATGTTGTGTGGTCCTCCCACTAAGACTTGGGAAAGCATGCAATTTATTAGGCTACAGATTAAATAAATGAACATCACAGGGTGGTGAAAGTGCACATAATGAGCTTGATGCTCAATAAATATCTAGGGTCTTATTCTGGTGACATGATGATTTTTTTTGACAAATGCAATGGAAACCCATTTAACTTTAACCGTACATGATAATTTTACTGCAAAAGTAATTTTCATGTGTGCTATGTATTTACACACAGACTTTTATCTGCAACAAGTCAATTTGATGAAAACAACTCTGAAAATGTGCATATTGTTTTTATGCAGATTTTTGAATATTTGCATGAAAATCTGTTGCCAATTAGATGGAACCCTAGCTATAGACACCCTAAAGACTCTGCCAATTGCGCTAGTCCAGTGTCGCTTTGATTATGCTTGCACATCATGGTTCACCAGCAGCCCCAAACATCTAAAGAATAAGATACAGACCAGCCAAAACAAGCATGTAAGAATTGTACTTAAACTGCCCCCTCTCCCCCTCCTCATCTGGAGGTTGAGCATTTTAAGCAGATAGCCAGCCTATCTGTAGACTTTCTTTTTAGTATTAATTCAACTTGGTCTGGTCCACAGAATTATCACAGACTCAGCCCCCAGGTACTAACCAAAAATGTTTAAATTTGTCAGAGATGTCCGTCAGCATAATACCAGAGCCAAAGACACAAATTTTCACTGTTTTAAATTTAAGAGTCTAACGGGTAAGAACACATTTGTATATACTGGCGCTGTTGAGTGGAACAAACTACCACAGCAACTCAAAGTCATACCAACCATAACCACTTTTTAAAAGAATGTCAAAAGCTGGCTTATGTGTGAACAGTAGAATCTCTAATGTGTCTGTATCTATGTAAAAATAAAAAATAGGGACCACAATGGAAATAAGCCTCGACTTTATTGTGCAATCCCAGTCACTTTAAAAAATAGTTGTACTGTGTATATGTATTTTCTGTTTGTCAAGATTGACAGTCTTTATTTGTATTAATTAGGGATCCCCATTAGCTGCTGCCTATTCTTCCTAGGGTCCAAACACATTTAGGCACTTACATTACATAAAAAACACAAGATAAACTGTACATTATATAACATTATTACACCACTACATATCTACATTACAAAATGTATAATACCACCATTCAACAACATTACAATGTACGTGTGTGTAGCGTGTGTGTGCTAGCGCTTGTGTGCATATGCGTGTCTGTACCTTTGTGTCTCTCTTCACAGTCCCCGCTGTTCCATAAGGTGTATTTTTTTTTATTTTTACATCTGATTCTACTGCTTGCATCTACTGGTGGCATGTCTTGTGGGGTATGCATGGGTGTCCGAGCTGTGTGCTAGTAGTTTAAACAGACAGCTCGGTGCATTCAGCATGTCAACACTTCTTACAAAAACAAGTAGTGATGAAGTCAATGTCTCCTCCACTTCGAGCCATGAGAGATTGATATGCATATCATTGATGTTAGCTCCCCGTGTACATTTAAGGGCAAGCCGTGCTGCCCTGTTCTGAACCAATTGTAATTTTCCTAAGTCCCTCTTTGTTGCACCTGACCACACTACTGAACAGTAATCCAAGTGCGACAAAACTAGGGCCTGTAGGACCTGCCTTGTTGATAGTCTTAAGAAGGCAGAGCTGTGCTTTATTATGGACCGACTTCTCCCCATCTTAGCTACTGTTGTATCAATATGTTTTGACCATGCCAGTTTACAATCCAGGGTTACTCCAAGCAGTAACCTCAACTTGCTCAATTTCCACATTATTCATTACAAGATTTAGTTCAGGTTTAGTGAGAATGATTTGTCCCAAATACAATTGATTTTATTTTTGGAAATATTTAGGACTAACTTATTCCTTGCCACCCATTCTGAAACTAACTGCAGTTCTTTGTTAAGTGTTGCAGTCATGTCACTCGCTGTAGTAGCTGACATATATAGTGTTGAGTCATCCGCATACATACACACTTGAACGTCGTTAGTAAAGATTGAAAAAAGTAAAGGGGCCTAAACAGCTGCCCTGGGGAATACCTGATTCTACTTGGATTATGTTAGAGGCACTTCCATTAAAGAACACCATCTGTGTTCTGTTAGACAGGTAACTCTTTATCCACAATACAGCAGGGGGTGTTAAGCCATAACATACGTTTTTCCATCAGCAGACTATGATCAATAATTTATTTTGGTGTTGACAACGCAAACCATGATATTGAAGCAAAGTCAGTATGCTTTATTTATTGGTTGTTTGGTGCATTGGCACATAACCCTGTGTAGCATCAACTGTGCCACAAGAGCATGCTGAAGTGTCATAGTCCATATCCACATTTATAAACACAGGGTCAATATTGTTATTTGTGGTCATAAATATTATTTTGTGTTCATTCTGAGGAGGGAGGGTGTGCTATGTATTTTACAGTACAATGGGAGGGTCCAGCTCCCTCCAGTAAATTTCGAACTATCCCTTAGCTAGATTGCATGCCTAAGTATGCTGCATTTGACTAGTTAATCAAATCGATAAGGCATGCTGTCACGAAATGTCTGTCCCTCTCATCATCTATTGTGTACTTTCCTCTCTCACCGTCTATGTGGTCTGTGTGTATCTAACCTAACGTAGCAGGCGTTAAAGTTATCTGAAATTGAGAAATGTCGGTGGAAACGCCTTTATGCGCAATTATTGATATAACAACCATCACATGGAAGTAAACTTGGAGTCACGCGATGATATGTTGTGTGGTCCTCCCATTACGAATCAGGAAAGCATACAGTTTATTAGGCTACAGCTGGAATAATATACACTTTTCCAGTACACGGATGCGCGTTTCGAAATCTGCACCCATTTAACATAGCCTACATTTACGTTATTACTTCTAACAAAATAACTTTTTTTCCCCTCATGCCCTTACAATGACGTTTTGGTTATTGATTGTATTGTGAAATGCACTCATAAACAACATGTAAATAGAGGCTTTTTTTTGCTGGCGTTCTAGAACTCTCCCTTGTTCTGCCACAAACGGCAATGTTTGTCAACACAGAAAGGGGTCTATACATTATGAACTTCACAGGGTAGTGAATGTGCAAGGTGACGAGCTTGATGTTTCTTTACAATAAATATCGAGGGTCTTATTCTGGTGACATGGCTGCCGTTTGACAAATACAAATAATAGCGCTCATCCATAATAATATCGATGTAGGTAGCCTACACGCACTGTATCTGCGAGCTGTTAGCTAGAGCGCATATACCAAAACAAGAGTGGTCACATTCGCTATATAATTAATAACAGTTGTGAAAAAACACTCAGTTGAAAATGCGATGGAAACCCATTTAACTTTTTCATTGGGTACATCGGACTGATGGTAAATTATTTTTTATGTGCGCTACGTCATGACGCCCAGCCTTTTATCCGCCAAAAGTCCGTTTGATTTAAACATCTCTGGTGGGAAAATGTGCATATATAATATTAGAATATTCGCATGAAAATCTGTCGCAAATTGGATGGAAACTTAGCTACTGTGTATAGTTAAACACCACGTTTCTGCGCTACGCTAGGTTTAATATTTGCTTCATGAACACTACAACTCCCTTCAGCCCAGCGTTCTTGACTTGAATTCTCTCGTAAATGATTTTTTTTCCCTTGAGAAAAGGCACCATGGGCTCACAATAAACAGAACTAAATGGAATTCAAGTAACTGAACCAATGTCGGTCAATTTGTTGTTTAATAACCTAAAAAAACTAAATGTCGGTTAAATCACTCAGCACTATTGTAGAAAAAGTCTCCAAACAGGCAAGAGTGGTCAACCGCTGTAAGAGCAGCTCATTGTTCTCTCTCCCCATCCCCCTCCCGTTCAGTTCCTGCGAAATAACATTGCCTCCAGCCCTCTTAAAGGCGCAGAGCATGGTGAGGTGTGAGTATGAGACATGGAAGGAATAAGTATGTCTGTCAAGAGAGGTAGACCTGAATGTGACAATGGTGCTACATCCGGCATGGTCTGATTTAGCTAATCTATTTACTTTAGTTTTAGAAAAAAGTCAACACAGAGCCTCAGGTGAAGTGTAGTGAAAGGCCTCACATGTATAGTCATGCTGCCTCCTACACTACTGTCCCACACCCTGACTGTTCACACAAAAATACCAGTCACAATGACCTATCCTTTTCCATGATCACAGTAACTTGACCAAGAACACAATCTGACAGGTCACTGTGTGACAAATAGCTAGTAGACAACAGAGAGGGACAATGTATATTCATTGTGTCCTCTTCAGGGTTTTTGTTGAGAAAGGTTTGTTCCAAAGGTGAGAGGATTCTGGATCACGTTTAAAGCCAAGCAATTATTTGGTGAGCAGCTCATTCTTTTCTTGTTAGGGTCTGAGATAGGTCGTCTGGATACAACAACATGAGCGAGGGACAGGAGAAGGTGTCTGTATGACCTCTTAAATAGATATCTCTTGCACAGTGGATTAGTTCTCTTACCAAAACAACAAACCATGTTTCCCTTTTCCATCCATTCCCTAGTCAAATTATTACCCTATTCCTGCTTATGGTGCCGAGTGATAAGAGAAAAATAAAGAGAAGAGAAAAGAAAGAGATGCGGGAGAGAAAATACATTCTACTCACAGGATTACTGGTCTAAAGCCCCCTTTGAGAAAGACAAAACAGCATGCAGATTAGAAACCCAACGTGGTTAATGTTCTGTTCTCTGACCTGTTCAGATTCTGAATCATAATCCTCTTCATCTGCACTCAGTGACAAGGCCATGGTTCCTCTCTTCTCATCGTCTGTCCAGCATTGTAGAGAAAACTGACATGGCTGAAGCCTCAGCCCTGCTCTGTTCCCTGCTCACTTGTCTCCCTCTCTCCGTTGCTCTCCCTTCACACACAGCTCAGGAACAAGCAGCTGTACAGGCACACACAAGGCGACAGGAAGCCTCATGAATATGCACAGGGAAGGTCAGGAGAGACAGGGGGCAGGCAAAGCCAATGGAGAGGCAGATTGCATTTGCTTACAGGGTTGCTAATAAAGGGCACCCAGAGTCAGAGTGGGACTGGAGAGAGGATAGGGAGGGAATGGTCAGGAATAGTACAGAAGGGCAAGGGGAAGACATCAGGCTCCTTGGGAATAATGGGGGTGGCATGTTATCACACAAAAAAAATCATAACAATTGAGGACATGTTTCACTTTACTACAGTGACAGACACGCAGGTTGACGTTTATTGTCACAAGTCTTGTCCTGGAGGCAGAATTTAGCAATTTCCCCTTAGATAGGCCTGCTGCAAAATTGGCTCTATTGTAAAAATTCATGAAAACATTTGCTTTTTGGTCTTAATTTAAGGTTAGGCATTAGGGTTAGCAGTGTGGTTAAGAGTAGGTTTAAAATCATATTTTATGACAGTGGCTGTGCCAGCTAGTGACCACTCTACAGAGCTGCCTCCAGAACAAGATTCATGAATAAAAACGCTAACCTGCGACAGACACAGGAAGCCATCAGCTGCTCTGGGTTTGATTGCTCTGCCCTTAATGTCTACAGATCGAGGACAAAATACCCATCTCATGATTTCTTGGTAGTTCAAAGCAGAATTAATTCATTGCCAGTAACTAAATTACTTATGTAGGACATTATTGTGTGCTTTCATTGGAAGAATTACATCTAATTGCTGCACAAGTTTAACAAGTGTCATAATGACCATAATTAGTCTGATCTAATAATTGCCAGAACCTTTTTAGTTCTTGTTGACATTTTTTTATTTTTATTCTTGCATCTATGCATATGAACAAATGACACAGTATGATATTCTAATACAATTGTTTGTTTAAAATATGATGGACAGAGTCAGCTACACACTCCTTCCCAAAATCCCCCCATCACACTAAGTATCACACTAAATAGAAACTACACTGAGTACCTTTTATTTATTGCGTTCCTCATATTGCGTTGCACGCACCCCCCCACCCTTAATTTGTTGGGGCATGGACTCTACAAGCTGTTGAAAGCATTCCATTCCACAGAGCCCATGTTGACTCCAATGCTTCCCACAGTTGTGTCAAGTTGGCTGGATGTTTTTTGGGGTGGTGGATCATTCTTGATACACACAGGAAAACTGTTGAGCGCGGAAAACCCAGCAGCGCTGCAGTTGTTGACACAAACCGGTGTGCTTGGCACCTACTACCATACCCAGTTCAAAAGGCACATAAAATGTTTTCTTGCCCATTCACCCTCTGAATGGCACACATACACAATCCATGTCTCAAGGCTTAAAAATCCTTCTTTAACCTGTCCCCCCCTTCATCTACACCGATTGAAGTGGATTTAACAAGTGACCTCAATAAGGGATACTTAGTTTCACCTGGTCAGTCTTTGTAATAGAAAGAAAAGGTGTTTATAATACTTTGTATACTGTGTATATAATGTGCAGTGTGCATTATACTGGACGACAATTTTACAAACCTCTGAAGAGTGTGTTTAGGTAAGAGGTAAGAAGGATGTACATTATTTTCTGGGGGGGCAGTATAATCTGGTCACAACTGACATTAACAGTTATGATTAGATTGTTCTACATGCCTAGCTGGGCCTTGTTCAAATCAAAAATCAAATCAAATGTTATTTGTCACATGCGCCAAATACAACAGGTGTAGACCATGCAGTGAAATGTTCTCTGACATCAGGGACATAGTACATGATTGTGTGCTCACCTACCTTGTCTTTAATACTTGGTCAGTGCATTCAGTGCAGAAACCTGCTCCCAAAACCAATGAGAAGTTTCACAGTGCAGATACTCAAAGCCAGCAGCACCGGTGTGTGAGGGAAGAGATAAGTATTATTGAGATCCAATGCACATAAAATCAGAGCAATATAAAGGGCAAAACATACTGTACTAGTAGAAAATGTTCACCAAATAGCTAAAAAGGGAGACCAATAAAGAAGTTAAACACATGAAAATAATTTATAAAAAGCTATTTCTAGGCCATTATTCTCATTGCTTCATTGATTTGTCATAATAGCCTATGGCATCCACTAGGTGTCCGTCAAAGATGGCTGCTCAATAGCATGTCTCCCATCAAATCCAGTAATTGGATAATTAATCCATAAAAACGTGCTAGTTTGCCTTAAAGAATACGACCACGCCAACAGCACATATAGAGATAACTTACCAACACGTTCAATGTCACATATGCATCGAATTACTGCAGATGGAATTCTGGTACTAGAATATTGTCAATCTTTTATAGATGAAATGCAAATGAAAAACTATGGTAGCATTTATGCAATTCTATAGGCTATGGACACACACATTTAAATATAATCATCCCACGGTATTCAACACGTTGTTTGCATTCTTTAGGCGAAGTTGATGTGACTATTCAAAAGGAACCCACAGATCTAGACATACTACCGCCCCGAGGAAATCTACAGGAATGTTCATAGGCGCACTACAACTACCGCAAGCAGTAAACTGCGCCGCACACAGAAACAGCATTGGATTGTGGGTAAGATAATATCTTGTGTTTCCTGAATTAGTTATGGCAACAGTAGCAGAAGGTTAACGTTTATAGAAATAACGTTTTTTTTCTTTCTTTGGTTTAGAAGTACAATTGTATGTCAATTCGCATGAGGCCGCATCTTGTGTAGAACTACAGGTTGACTGCTTGAAAAGTTATAACGGTAGCCAGCAATGAGTTTGAACGAACACTCTTTGCAAGCTCTGTCATGGAGAAAACTTTACTTGAGTCGAGCAAAGCTGAAAGCTACGAGCAGAACCTCAGCTCTCCTGTCGGGTTTCGCAATGGTGAGTATTGGACTCAGAGATTAGAGAGGATTCTGACAACTTTGCCAAAATGTAGTGATATGACGCACAATTTCTTGACACATGACACCTACCGGCCTATTTGACTATCTAATAATGTAGCGTTCGTAACCAAGTGGGAAGGTAGTAATTACAAATTGTAAATACAAATTCAAGAGAAACGCCGATTGGCTAATGTAATGGCAAACACGCTGTGTCAACCATAAACTGAAAGTGGGCTCACAGATATCATGTCTGTAAACAAATTATAGTGTTCAAAAACCAGAATTAATAGATTACCTTTTATAAATAATATTTTGTTTTGAAATTTATCTGTCGAAAATGTTATCGAGGTCATTTCCTTAGTAGGTGAGGTCAGTTTGTGGGAGAAGTCGGGAGCTCAGGGATGATGTCTCGTTCAAATCAACTTGGAAATCTCAGACTACAGTGCGTTCAATGAAAATCTATTTGATGGGTCATCCAACTCGGAATTCCAAGTCGGAAACTCAGGCATCTTTCTAGACCTGAATGATTTGATCTCGATTTTAGCATTCAGGGCTTGATCCACCCAATTTTATAATGGCAATTATAAACTGGGTGGTTCAAGCGATGAATGCTGATTGGCCAACATTTATTTTTACTGCTCTAATTACATTGGTAACCCATTTATAATATCAATAAGGCACCTTGGGGGTTTGTGATATATGGCCAATGTGCCACGGCTAAGGGTTGTATCCAGATACTCCGCGTTGCGTCATGCTTAAGAACAGACATGGTATATTTAAGCAATAAGGCACGAGGGGTTGTGGTATATGGCCAATATACCACGGTTAAGGGCTGTTCTTAAGTACGACGCGAAGCGGAGTGCCTGGATCCAACCCTTAGCAGTGGCATATTGGCCGTAAACCACAAACCCCAGCAGTGCCTATTGCTATAATAAACAGGTTATAAATATAATAGTAAACATCTAGTTTTGCTTCATACCTGTGGTATATTTTCTGATTTACACACGGCTGGAACGTTGTTTCAGCATCCAGGACCCAAACTACCTGGTTTATAATGCTGGATAAACCACAACTGTTTTGATTTGAAAATATCCGGTGGACAGATTTAACGATACAGTTTTTTAAACATCTGTATGAAACCAGATACAATGCAATTTGTGACGCATAGATTTGCATACCCACGGCCACGGATGGGGCATAGTTGAATCCATTGAAATGTCTCTGCAAGTTTAAACCACTATGCAAAGTAAGGATGGCATTAGTGAGTCAGACTCATATCTAAACCTTAACCTACCACAAATTAACTGCAGAATATCCTACTGTACCATACAAGCCAATAACATTTAATCTGACAGTCACTCACCCAACAGACAGTTAGACCCAGTACAGTTGTCACCTGGTCACAGGGGTTAGGCTCCATCTTTCTGTGCAGCTGGCATCCAACAGAGAAAAACATGGAATTGTCACTTGCAGTGGTTGAGCTATAAAATAGATAATTTTCTCTGTTCAAATTGTTCTGAATAAAATCCTGGTCGTTGCTCTGTCTTGGTCAGTGTTTCGTGTTAAAATGCCTCTCTGTATTTCAGGTGGCTATGGTAGAGGTTCAGCTGGAGCCAGATCATGTGTATCCCCCAGGGCTGCTGATAGCCTTCAGCGCCTGCACCACTGTCCTAGTGGCAGTGCACCTCTTCGCCCTGATGATCAGCACCTGTATCCTGCCAAACCTGGAGGCCGTCAGCAATGTTCACAACTTAAACTCGGTCAACGAGTCACCCCATGAGCGCATGCACCGCCACATTGAGCTGGCCTGGGCCTTCTCCACTGTTATCGGTACCCTGCTGTTCCTGACCGAGGTGGTTCTTCTGTGCTGGGTCAAGTTCCTGCCCCTCAGGCGCCCCACTGATAATGGCACCATCAGTTCTGGTGAGGCGGCAGCCATTGCCTCCACCTCCATCATGGTGCCATTTGGATTGGTGTTCATCGTGTTCGCTGTGCACTTCTACCGCTCTCTGGTCAGTCACAAAACTGACCGTCAGTTTCAAGAGCTGGAGGAGCTGTCCAATATCACCCGGCTGCAGAACCAGATGGACCACAGGGCAGAGACGACCAGTCTGCAGCCCTCCTCTGTCCATTTCCCCTAACGGGAACATGCACATGAGTAGGGAGAATAGAGCAGTAGACAGCTGTAAGAAATCTATAATGAAGCTTTTTTTTTTTAGCTATTTGCATGAGCACCCTGAGAAAGGATACTTTATATAGTAATATACCATTTCTCCAGATGTTTGGGATTTGGACTCTGCTCTAGGCTTTTTCTATTTGCTTAAATGGTTGTTGAGAGGGCAGGAGAATTTGCTTTGTATTGTTAATTCGATTGGACTCAAGACACTTTTTTAAAACTTTGCTGCATGTCTATTGTCTTCCTTGTGTCTTCAGAAACAGATCTGAATAGCTGAACGTGAGTGTGACATTTGTAGTTGAATATTTTTGGATATCTTTATTACAAAGATGATATTTGTATCACATACACATGACTAAACTACGTTTTGTCTATGGTGGCTGGGGAACACCAAAAGTGTGGGATGAACATTTTGTAAAGTAGCTAGAATTATTCATTTACAAACGATAACCGGCCAATTTCCATGAAGGTAAAACTCCTCAGGAGAGTATAACATGTATTAACTGCTGTAATAGTTATGGTGCAAGCGAAGTGCAGAATTCTGACATTTTTTTGTCAGGTGACCTTAATCTGTCCATCAGGGTTGGAATATTTATATTTAAACTTTTTAAACTCCACATAATTTATAATTAAAGATATGCTTTGATGTTTTTTTTTTTGATAAGTTAATGCATTTTAAGCACACTCTTACTGTTGTTACATGATAGATGTATTTTGATGTTTGAATTTAAGATGTTCTGTTTGAGTGCCTGAGGCTTATTAAGCCCCACGCAATTATGTTGACTCTGACTATACTGCCTTGTGTCTGTTGCCAAATCCAAGAGGTTAAATAGTTTTATAGTCGTATACTGTAAATCTGTTACAATGTGGTGAGTCTCCCCAAAGGTAAGTGAATTGGATTGAGAGAACCTCTTTATTAGACAATCATGAACATTTTGTGAAATACATTATACATATTTTGTATGTCATATCTGATTACATTCATTGTCATTGGAAGGACTGGAGTCAATGTGCAATTGTTATTATGCATAACAACCCTAGGCTTACCGAAGAATGAATTATACAAGCTAATCCAGATTCGTTGCTTCATTTTTATTTTTTTTTTACATCTATGAGATGTACTATGGGAATTACTGTTTGAGTCAACCTTCTCTTTTGTATAAATTAAAAGATTTGGATGCATCAAAATGAAAAATACAATGGTACCTTCAATTATTATGCAATTGTACCTTCAACTTCTTCCTCATGCATCCTTAATTTTCTAAGACCAAATGTCCCCATTTGTGGTTCTATAACTTGAGGGCGTTGTCCATTTCTATTTAAAGAAACACATTTTGACAATATGTCAAGAATTAACAGGAAGGAACAACAAAGGAAGTTGGTTAGCAGAAGGGTAAAATGCAGCAACAATATTATAAGAGGACTCGTAGGGAGAAGTAGTCTGTCATCTGTGTTTTCCCTGAGTAGGGCTAGAGTATTGTCTGTATCAGGAGCTCACGGTGGTGGATAGCATTATCTCTTGGGTCACAGACGGGCACAGAATCCGTTTCTCCTCTTTGCCTTTCTGGATTTCTTTGTTGCTGCAAGGGCTCGTTTGGTAGCCTCTCTGAATATGTCCTCCACATTCTCCTTGTATTTGGCTGAACACTCCAAGTAGAGCTCAGCTTTGATCTTCCTTTTGGTCTCTTCACCCTGCTCAGATTATGAAAAAAAGTTGTGATATTCCTAATTGAGAGGCCAAAAAAACATCAACCTTGTCCTACTACTCTGAGGTAACTCTTCCTGTTAGGTGTTTTTAGAAAAACCTGAAGGCACAGTGATGCTGAAACGTTTGTGTTTTTTTACCCAATAAATAACTGGGAGGTTATATATATATGGAGTCTGCGACTCTTTGTTTTTATAGCTTACAGTTTATTCTCTGTTAGTCAGCACCTCTACACTAAATACTTTTCTCTGGGTGTGCGCCAGCTCATGCTGTTTATTAGAAAGATATTGTATGACATAAAAGTTGCCTGACATAAAAATAGTTCTATTGTCAAAAAGAAAATGGCAGATAAATAAATTGAGTCCATGTAAAAGGGTTATTCAGAAATTACCACTCACAAATGTGGGAATTCGCCATGTAATTACTGTCATAAACATAATATCATCAATGCTCTTGATCTTTTGAAAGTGTTTTTAATCAAACACTTCTGATCAAAGTCTCCCATTCCAATCACACAACCCTAATTCAACCACTTGTATTGCATTTTCAATAAACCCAATACTAATTACTTATTATTATGTAAGTGGCATGGCAGATGTACATTCAATGTACACTATATAAGTTATACATACATACATACTGTATGGCTATGCATGAAATCTACCTGGATGTATGTGATGGGGTTCTGGCCTGAAGACCACAGTTTCCTTGCCAAGGCCTTGTCTTTCCGCAGATCTGTTTTGCATCCTACAAGGATAATGGTCACGCCATGGCAGAAGTGATGCACCTCAGGGTACCACTGAAATATATTTAAACAGAGTTAGATATTCGAAACATTCTACGTCATGCATTCTTGTGAGAGTGACTGCATCTACTGTACAAAAATAATTCACCATGAACCTGATAAATACTTGCTTGAGCAAGTATTCAAATATCTTTCTGATACTGACATGTCTTCATATCATATATATATATATCATATTCATATATGATACTGACATCTTCAGCGACATTAATTATTTTGTAAATGTCATAAAACTTTATATGGCATGTATGTGTTAATAAGGTTTCTTCCTCATTCTGGTGATTTTAACAGACCAACAAGCACGAAGAGAAGACAGTGCAGTACCTTTATTAAGACATTGTCTTAACTTGAGGGGCAAATTACATCATAGCAGATCAACACCAGGTTGGCATTTGGATAGGACAGAGGCCGTAATTGGTCATAGTCCTCTTGACCTGAAATACACAGAAATACACAGAACAGATGGATGTGCATTATTAGTCTGCCTTGAAAATAATCGTATAGCAAAAAATCACTCTCCTAAGACGTTGGTTACTTAAATCAATGGCAGCCTTATCTGTTATTGCTAAATCTGTTATACCTCTTATCTTTCTTTAAAATATAAATGTGTATAACTCTCTTCTGAATTTCACTTAGGCCTATAGTAAATTATTAAGATTCTTTAGCAACCAGAGGGTGTTTGTTATTGCATTTCTAAGATATCTTTGACTACTTAATAATAGCACAACACACCCACCAAAGACTTGGGATACCTGTTTAGCCAGGTGTAAGTGCACTGGTGCTTTCAAAAGCATGGGTATACAAGACCTTACCTGCAATATCGTAGAGGTTCAGGTGAAACTCATCCCCTCTGTACCTCACCTTGGTGACACATTTTTCAAACACAGAAGGAATATATTTCTGAAATGTAAAGACAAAAATGTAGTTATATTTCAAGTCCTGTATTTAATTTTTTTATTTCAGATATGATAGCTATAAAGGTTGAAGTTAACTTTGCTCTTTCGTCATTTTCTGTGGATATATAAATAATATTTTTGTCACATACAGTCAAGCACTCTCACTATAATTTGCTTACATGCAGAGTAATAATAGAGCTGAAAAACGAATGAAAATACATAGATACTTTTCACTTAAAGCAACTGTAAAAAGAGAAGAGAAGCAGCCAGATGATGAGCTGGCTTTGTCAGTTGTCTTACCTCTAGAAAGTCTTTTTTAGTGTAAACTATGAGGAGGGAGGTTTTCCCACATCCACCATCACCTACTATCACAACCTTCAACTCCTCTCGCCGCCTGGTATGTTCACTGCTCACGCCTGACACGTTCTGTGGCATGCCTCTCTGAGAAGCTAGATGAAAACGTGGCAAAAGAGCCTCCTTTTCTTGAAGAAGATTTGGTTATCTGGATAATGGCCGCAGACACATTAGATAAGAATAAATGACAAAAAACCCAGAGTGAGAAAACTAGCTTAACATAGTGTGAATAGCACTGTCCATTGTCATCTTGTATATACCTGGGCTGAATATCCAGTGGTTTTAAGGACGCTCCTCTTGGTTGAGTACTTACCCCTCCTCACGACAGAAAAGTAGGGCCTCCCCTTTTCTCTGTCCTACCTCACCCCACCCATTTATTAATGAATGGGAACATTACCAATGCCTTATCCAGGAACAGGGTTGGTAGGTTACTTTCTAAATGTAATCCGTTACTAGTTACGTGTCCAAAATTTTAATCAGTAACGTAACTTTTGGATTACCCAAACTGAGAAATGTAATCTGATTACTTTTAGATTACTTTCCCCTTAAGAGGCATTAGAAGAAGACAAACATGTATGTTACCAATTGAACAACATCTATTGCAGGATAAATCAATGTTAAAGATTACATAGCTGGCCATATATGGATATTACATTTTACTTTATGGGTTGGTTATGTAGGCTTCTTCTAACCCATCGCTTTCTACTACATATAACAATACGATTAAATTATATCTTTACATTAAAAACCAAAGTCTATCAGAATTCCAGTCACTCTGTTTTGGTAAAAAAGCTGAGGGATAGGCCTGGAGAAGTGTAAACACTCTCAGTGTCACACCCTAATCTGTTTCACCTGTCTTTGTGATTGTCTCCACCTCCCTCCAGGTGTTGCCCATCTTCCCCATTATCTCCAGTGTATTTATACCTGTGTTCTCTGTTTGTCTGTTGCCAGTTCGTTTTGTTTCATCAAGCCAACCAGCGTGTTTCCCTCTGCTCCTGTCTCTCGATTGTTCCAGTTTCCTAGTTTTCCCAGTGTTGACCATTCTGCCTGCCCTGACCCTGCCTGCCATCCTGTACCTTTGCCCCATCTATCTGGATTACTGACCTCTGCCTGCCGTCCTGTACCTTTGCCCCACCTATCTGGATGACTGATCTCTGCCTGCCCTGACCCTGACCCTGCCTGCCGTCCTGTACCTTTGCCCCACCTATCTGGATTACTGACCTCTGCCTGCCCTTTCCCTGTTTGTTTCCTGCCCCTGTTCGATTAATAAATTGTTGTTCCTTCCACGTTGTCTGAATCTGGGTCTTACCTGAGGCGTGATAGTATGAACTGGCAGGACTCCCGCAGTGTGGCAGACTATGCGGTGGATTTCCGCACGTTGGCTGCTGAGAGTGCCTGGAACCAGGAAGCGCTGTGCGACATGTTCCTACACAGAGTCTCGGAGGAGGTCAAGGACGAGCTTGCAGCCCGGGAATTACCGATGGATATCGATTCCCTCATCACCTTGACCATCAGGATCGATGGGCGACTATGGGAACGACGGAGAGGAGATTCAATTTCGCTCGCCCGTCCAAGGATTCCACCTCGCCTCCGAGGCATCCCCGAAGTCCCTGATGGCCCCATTGGCGAAACCCGAGGCTACCTGAGGTTCCCCGAGAGTCGCCAAAGACGGCCGAGTCACCGTTTCATGAGCCTATGCAACTAGTCAGAGCTGGGTTGTCTCCAGCGGAATGGCTATACAGGCTCAACACTAAGAGTTGCCTGTATTGCGGGACTCGTGGTCATTTTGTGTCCTCTTGTCCGTTAAAAAACCAGGCTCACCTTTATGAGTGAGTACTCTGGTGGGCCATATGGATAACTTTTCTGCTTCCCTTACTCACACTCCGTTTCATTCCATTCTGCTGTGGGGAAACCAGTCGAAATCTCTCCAGGTCCTCATCGGCCGATGAGAGCTTTTTGGACGCTACCCTGGCATCTGAACTGGATATCCCCACTCAGCCCCTTTACATACCCATGGACGTTAGAGTGCTGGACGGGTGCTCTATCGGTCAGGTCACCCACAATGCCACTCCCATCAACCTACAGGTGTCAGGGAACCACAGCGAGACTATTCAATTTCTGCTCATTAAGTCTTCTCAGATTCCTGTGGTATTAGGATTCTCCTGGCTCCAGCGACATAATCCTCTCATTAACTGGTCTACTGGGGCCATCATGGGCTGGAGCCCGTTCTTCCACGCCCATTGCCTGAAGTCAGCACAACCTGCCCCGGGACGTCTTCCTGGGGGCTCGGAAGTTGCCCCTGACCTCTCCGCCATTCCCATGGAGTACCAGGACCTTCGGGAGCTGTTCAACAAAGCCCGGTCCACTTTGCTTACACCGCACAGACCATATGACTGCGGGATTGACCTTCTGTCCAGCACTACTCCGCCCCGGGGACGACTGTACTCTCTCCCGGGACCCGAGACCAAGGCTATGGAGAGCTACATTGCATACTCCATAGCTGCAGGATTTATCCGTCCATCTTCCTCTCTGCCGGCGCAGGGTTCTTCTTTGTGGAGAAGAAGGACAAGACCCTGCGCCCATGCATCGACTACCGCGGACTCAATGACATAACGGTGAAGAACTGCTACCTGCTACCACTCATCTCCTCTGACTTCGAGCCGCTACAGGGGGCCACCGTGTTTTCCAAGCTGGATCTACAGAACGCCTACCACCTGCTGCGGATAGGAGAGGGGATGAGTGGAAGACCGCCTTCAACACGGCCAGCGGCCACTACGAGTATTTGGTCATGCCATTTGGCCTTACCAACACCCCTGCTGTGTTCCAGGTAAACTATGTTCTCCGCAACATGTTGAACCGGTTCGTCTTCGTCTACATTGATGACATCCTCGTCTTCTCCCGCTCCCCCCCAAGAACACGTGCTCCACGTCCGACAGGTTCTTCAACGCCTCCTGGAGAATCAGCTGTTTGTAAAATGCGAGTTCCATCACTCCAGCATCCCCTTTCTGGGTTACATCATCTCTGCTGGGAGTGTCCAGATGGATGCCGGGAAGGTGAAAGCAGTGGTGGATTGGCCCCAGCCTACGTCTAATGTGCAATTGCAACGTTTCTTGCGCTTCTCCAACTTCTATCACCGCTTTATCCGGGGTTACAGCACCCTGGCTTCCCCCCTGTCAGCACTCACCTCTCCCAAGGTTCCGTTCACGTGGCCCCCTGCTGCTGACCGGGCGTTCTGGGACCTCAAACACTGCTTCACCACTGCTCCCATCTTGGTTCATCCAGACCATTCCCGTCAGTTCGTGGTGGAGGCTGATGCTTCTGATGTAGGAGTGGGGGGCGGTCCTGTCCCAGCGTTCTGCCCTGGACCTTAAGCTACAGTGGCCCCCAAAAGTCAATACTTTATAGTGCCACCTTTTGCAGCAATTACAGCTACAAGTCTGTCTCTTGGGGTAAGTCTCTATAAGCTTGGTACATCTAGCTACTCTGATTTTTGCCCATTCTTCAAAGCAAAACTTATCCAGCTCCTTCAAGTTGGATGGATTCCACTGGTGTACAGCAATCTTTAAGTCATACCACAGATTCTCAATTGGATTGAGGTCTGGGCTTTGACTAGGCCATTCCAAGACATTTAAATGTTTCCCCTTAAACCACTCGAGTGTTGCTTTAGCATTATGCTTAGGGTCATTGTCTGCTGGACGGTGAATCTCCGTCCCAGTCTCAAATCTCAGGAAGGCTGAAACAGATTTCCCTCAAGAATGTCCCTGTATTTAGCGCCATCCATCATTCCTTCAATTCTGACCAGTTTCCCAGTCCCTGCCGATTAAAAATATGGTCGTCTCAGGGTGATGAGAGGTGTTGGGTTTGCGCCAGACATAGCGTTTTCCTTGATGTCCAAAAAGCTCAATTTCTGTCTCATCTGACCAGATTATGTTCTTCCATATGTTTGGGGAGTCTCCCACATGCCTCTCTGATTAATTCCCTCCTTGCATGGTTCATGAGTTTTGGTGGGCGGCCCTCTCTTGGCAGGTTTGTTGTGGTGCCATTTTCTTTCCGTTTTTTAATAATGGATTTAATGGTGCTCCGTGGGATGTTCAAGGTTTCTGATATTTTTTTATAACCCAACCCTGATCTGTACTTCTCCACAACTTTGTCCCTGACCTGTTCGGAGAGCTCCTTGGTCTTCATGGTGTCGCTTGCTTGGTGGTGCCCCTTGCTTAGTGGTGTTGCAGACTCTGGGACCTTTCAGAACAGATGTATATATGCTGGGATCATGTGACAGATCATGTGACACTTAAATTGCACACAGGTAGACTTTATTTAACTAATTATGTGACTTCTGAAGGTAATTGGTTGCACCAGATCTTATTTGGGGGCTTCATAGTAAAGGGGGTGAATAAATATGCACGTGCCACTTTTCCGTTTTCCTTTTTTTGAATTTTTTGAAACAAGTTATTTTTTAAATTTCACTTCACCAATTTGGGTTATTTTGTGGATGTCTGTTACATGAAATCCATTAAAAAAAACATTAAAATCACAGGTTGCAATGCAACAAAATATGAAAAACGCCAAGGGGGATGAATACTTTTGCAACCCTGCACCTTCTTCTCCCACCGCCTCAATGCCATCAAGAAGAACGATGTGGGGAATCGTGAGCTTCTGGCGGTGAAGGTGGCGTTGGCTGGAGGCACTGGCTGGAGGGGGCAGTGTATGGACCGACCACAAAAACCTGGAGTATCTCCGCACCGCCAAGCGCCTCAACTCCAGGCAAGCTAGATGGGCCTTGCTGTTCACACGTTTCAACTTCTCCCTCTCATACCGGCCGGGATCCATGAATGTCAAGCCTGATGCACAGTCTCGCCACTATAGCCCCACTGCTATTACCCCGGAGCCCAAGACCATCCTTCCCACCTCTTGCCTGATGACGGCACTCAGCTCGGGTATATGGAAGCAGGTCCGGGAGGCGCAGCGGTCCCAGCCGAACCCTGGTGGGGGGGGGGTCAGGTAACCGGATGTTTGCGCCTGATGCTGTCCACTCCTCAGTCCTTGCCTGCCACCCGGACTTCGGTCGACCCTGGCCTTTGTGCGACAACGCTTTTGGTGGCCTACCATGGTGCCAGATGTCGCCGCATTTCTTCGCCGCCTGCACGGTTTGTGCGCAGAACAAGACTCCTTGGCATGCTCCGGCTGGTCTTCTTCAACCACTGCCTGTCCCTCACCATCCCTGGTCTCACATATCCCTGGACTTTGTCACGGGTCTTCACCCATCTGATGGCAACACCGCCATCCTGACAGTGGTCGACCGGTTTTACAAGGCCGCCCACTTCATCCCTCTCTCCAAGCTACCCTCGGCCAAAGAGACGGCCCAGCTTATGGTGCAGCACGTCTTCCGGATCCATGGACTCCCGGTGGACATGGTCTCTGACCGGGTTCCTCAGTTCTCGTCACGGTTTTGGAAGGCGTTCTGCACGCTCATTGCGTCATCGGCCAGCCTGTCCTCCAGATTCCACACCCAGTCCAATGTCTAGTCGCAGCGAGCCAACCAAGACTTGGAGACGACCCTTTGCTGCCTGGTCTCCGCCAACCCCACCATCTGGAGCCAGCAACTGGTGTGGGTCGAATATGCCCGCAACACCCTTCCTTGCTCTGCCACGGGTCTCTCGCCCTTTGAGTGTTCCCTGGGCTATCAGCCCCCGCTCTTCCCAGAGCAAGAGGAAGATGTCGGCGTACCTTTGGCCCAGATGTTTGTATGCCGCTGTGGTGGTACCTGGAAGAGAGCCTGATCGGCCCTTCTCAAGACCACCTCCAGGTATCGACGACAAGCGGACCGCCACCGGACCCCGGCTCCCCGGGCTCGCCTCGGGCAGAAGGTATGGCTGTCAACCCTTGATCTGCCCCTCCGGGTGGAGTCTCACAAACTGTCCCCCCGGTTTATCGGCCCCTTCCCCATCTCCAAGGTCATTAGCCCCTCTGCTGTTCGCCTTCTGTTGCCCTGTACCCTCCGTATACATCCCACTTTTCATGTGTATAAAATCAAACCCATGTCTCACAGCCCTTTGTCTCCTGTTTCCAGACCCACCCCTCTTCCCCAGCTCATCGACAGGCATCCGGTGTATACGGTGAAGCGTCTCCTGAAGGTTCAACCTCGGGGCAGGGGATTCCAGTACCTCGTTGACTGGGAGGGTTATGGCCCGGAGGAGAGGTTCTGGGTCCCTGCTTGGGACAACCTGGACCCAGACCTCATCTCTGAGTTCCAACGCCGGCACCCCGGTCAGCCAGGTATGCGCCCAGGTAGGACGCCAGGTGATGTCCCTAGAGGGGAGGGTGCTGTCACACCCTGATCTGTTTCACCTGTCTTTGTGATTGTCTCCACCTCGCTCCAGGTGTCGCCCATCTTCCCCATTATCCCCAGTGTATTTATACCTGTGTTCTCTGTTTGCTGCCAGTTCGTTTTGTTTTGTCAAGCCTACCAGCATTTTTACCTCTGCTCCTGTCTCTCGATTGTTCCAGTTTCCTAGTTTTCCCGGTGTTGACCATTCTGCCTGCCCTGTACCTGAGCCTGCCTGCCGTCCTGCACCTTTGCTCCACCTATCTGGATTACTGACCTCTGCCTGCCCTTGACCTGTCTGTTGCCTGCCCCTGTTCAATTAATAAACTGTTGTTCCTTTGACGTTGTCTGCATCTGGGTCTTACCTGACGCGTGATACTCAGATGAATAGACAGAGCTATGGATGCAAGGACTGACCATCCATGATATTAAAATGATTGTTTTAACCATGTAATGAGGCTATACAGTGTTTGTTTACATTTACATTGTTTACAAACATGGGTTCTCATGGAGTGTGACAGTTGAACTAAGCTCATGGGGCATTTATATTCTTCAAGAATCAATGAATGTATGGATGTAGCAACTACAGATTTAAGTCTATCAAAGGTGTGTGAGTTTGTCCATTAGGCCTAGGATTCTTTTTTTATCAACATGAATTAGATTGAACAATAAAAGCCCCACTTTTATTCCATAGGCTGGGATCCGCACTTCGCAGCTGTTGCAAGAATGCATTTTCACTGGCTGTCCACTGGTTTCAAAAACAATGATTGATAGGCAGTAGTGGGTTCAAAGACACATTGATATTTGTGAACAGCCATCCACAACAACCACAATCCGCAAAGCGCAAATAGCTCAATGAGAGAGCAGCTGTTCACATCAATTTGCTATATAGATATCAATAATAAGTGATATCCGTATCACAGTACACTACACTACTGCTGTCATCCTGATACCTCCAAGCTAAACTTTTAGTCAAATTGGATAATCTTTGGATGCCGACAGCATTCGAACCATTGGAAGACATAGCTTGGACTGTAGTCTACAAAAGCCGATTCATGCTCTTTTCCTGCGATCCATAAAACACATTTGGTGTGTCATCATATTGGTCTCTGACTTGTGGTCAGACTCGCTCAGGTGGAACAAACTTACATTTGCGCCATTTTTCAATGTTGATTTGAATGTCATTGAGAAAACAGAAGTGTCAATTATTTTTTTTCACAAACATCCTTTCTGAATTTAAAAGTAATCCTCGAAGTAATCATCTAGTTTTTCAAAAGTATCTGTAATCTGATTACACTATTTTTGCTGGTAAAGTAATGGATGACAGTTATCGTTTTTTGTAATCCCTTACATGTAACAGATTACATGTAATCCGTTACTCCCCAACACTTTCAAGGAACACATGAAAGCCAGAAGAGACATAATCAAAAGAACCTGAAAAGCCCGTGTTCATTAGCTCCAGAACAAAATCAACCTTTAGCAGGAGAGTGAACAAATGGAAATGCTTTAATATGGGTCATGGAAACAGACCCTTTAGTATTATGGCTGTCTATTGCAATTGGCGCAGTTCCACCCTTTCAAAACAGATTAAATGTATATGCCACCTAGTGGATCAAATGCTAAAGGATGTACACCAATCAGATAATAGATAATTTATGTACGAATAACCCTGCTTGTTTGTAGAATCCATAGACCGTAGGTAGAATCCAATAATAATTGAATAATTTATATCTTATAAAAATAATCTAATAAAACACAGTGATCAATAACTGAGGTGTTTGGTGTTTGTTTCCTTTTTTTTGGGGGGGGACACACACACACCTGATGAATGATTGTAGATTTAGGTACTTTCTCCAACAATTTGTCGTCTAGATCCTACACTCCCCATAGGTCTATTACTTTAAATATAGCCCAGTTGTATACCTTTTCTATTTTAATGTAGGCCTATTTTATTGACAGAAGCTTGACATTATTTTCTTCAGTTCAAAGTATCGAATGTGCGGAGTGATTCATACATAGGCTCCCGTCCCCAGTCCCCAGTCCCCAATACTGTAAACTAGAAGGAAAAAAGTGCTATGACAACAGATGCACAATGTAGGTCCGTGGGAGGCAGCTTTCCGTGCAGGTAAGAGAAAATTAGAAGTAAATAACATTGCAACATATTCTCGATTAAAAGAAAAGCTCGATAAAAATGTAATCAAGACTAGCAAAACATGTTAAAGATCACGAATTACAATAACATTGTATTGGTAGCTACAGGTGAATCGCCATCTCTCCATCACCTGTCAGGGCGTGTTTCAATGGCTAGGACCAGATGATAAAACCTCTAACGAGTAGTCAGTCTACCATCACATTTATGCATTTTATCGTGTCGCATAGAACAATGTTTTTTTTGTTTTACATGTTGTAATATAAATATTTTCAACATGGCGTGTAATATAGGCTATTGCGTATGCCGTATGTTCAAAAGACCTACTGTTTACGTTTTCAGGTGTGGTGAATGTAATGGAAAACAACCATCAGGTAAATCACGGAGAAAAACATCCTCAGCACTGGAGGAGCTGCAAGTTGATCGTAGACCCTGCGTTGAAGAATGGGTTTTATAAAGTGTATCGTTACGATGGGCAACATTTTAACATGCCAGTGAGTAAATTAATTAATTTAGATTTTTACATCTAGTTGTGTTAGGCTACTTGTTGAACGTTATTACATATACTGTAGCCCTTGAACTAAACTTTCTTTTGACAACACACTTTTTTTCTGTTCCCACATGAGTGTTCTTACCTCCTATGCTGTATCAGGTTCAGGACTTAGGGGCATTTCCTGTGGATACTGTCCGGGATCCCAGAATCTGTCATCTTTGGACCAAATTCAGAGACACTGACCTGCTGGTCCCCAAATTTAAGGTAACGCCTCATTTTCTGTGATGACGTCATGTGAAATGCAATCTTAGATGGAGAATAATAACTGTTTACCAACTGACAATCTGTTATCTATTAATGTTTATAGATTGATGAATGCTATGTCGGCCCTCCCAAGGAAGTGACATTTGCCAGGTTAAATGACAATGTAAGGGAGGGTTTCTTGACTGACATGTGCATAAGGTACGGACAGATTGAGGAAGTGGAAATCTTGTATAATCCTAAAAACAAGAAGCATTTAGGAATTGCAAAAGTCATCTTCGACACTGTCAAGGCTGCAAAGGACACTGTGGAACACCTTCATGACACCTCTGTCATGGGGAACATTATCCACGTGGAACTTGATCCAAAGGGTAGGTTAATATAATAGAATGATAATTGAAAATAGGCTTAATTACACATACATAACTAATGTCAATGCATGTGATAATAGATTATGATTTATGATTTTCAATTGGCTTTTGGGTGGTGATCCATCTGACTCTAATCCTTTTTTAGGTAAAAACAGAATGCGGTACTTCCATCTTCTTGTTAGTGGACTCTACACCCCTTGGACATTGCCACTGGGCAATGATGAGCACACCCTCCAAAGCCTAACTGAGAGATTGCAGGTAATATAGTTTTACTGATCTATTGTTCTAATGTGTTCCGTTTATAGTTCTTCGACAGACAGAATTCAATTGTGTGTTTATTACTGCTCATTAAAATCAAATCAAATTTTGTTAGTCACATGCACCGAATACAACAGGTGTAGACCTTACAGTAAAAATGCTTACTGTCACGTCTTGGCCATAGATAGCCCTCTGGGTTTTCTATGAGATGAGGGACAGCGACGATGCCGGGGTTCGCGGCAAAAAGGAGCCCAAGGAAAATCCCAAGATTTTTTTGGGGGGGCGGGGGGCCGATCCGAGGCAAGAGCCAGAGCCCGAATAAAAGAATATAGAGGAGTTTAAGGAAGGTTATCGAAGAGAGGTATTGGCGAGGAATGAGCTGCAGCGCAGGCGCTTAGAGGAGTGTCTGTCCAGCCCGGTACATCTTGCTCCAGCTCTCCACACTCGCCCTGAAGAGCGTGTCATCAGTCCGGTGAAACCTGCGCCGGCTCCACGCACCAGGTTTCCAGTGCGCCTTTCCAGCCAGGTACGTCCTGTGCCAGCTCCCCACACTCGCCCTGAAGTGCATGTCATCTGTCTGGTGAAACCTGTGCCGGCTCCACGCACCAGGATTCCAGTGCACCTTCCCAGCCAGGTACGTCCTGTGCCAGCTCCCCGCACTCGCCCTGAAGAGCGTGTCATCAGTCCGGTGAAACCTGCTCCAGCTCCACGCACCAGGATTCCAGTGTGCCTTCCCAGCCAGGTATGTCCTGTGCCAGCTCCCCGCACTCGCCCTGAAGAGCATGTCATCAGTCCGGTGAAACCTGCGCCGGCTCCACGCACCAGGATTCCAGTGCACCTTCCCAGCCAGGTACGTCCTGTGCCAGCTCCCCGCACTCGCCCTGAAGAGCGTGTCATCAGTCCAGTGAAACCTGTGCTGGCTCCACGCACCAGGCTCCCAGTGCGCCTTCCCAGTCTGGTATGTCCTGTGCCGGCCCCCCGCACTCGCCCTGAAGTGCGTGTCACCAGTCTGGTGCAACCTGTGCCGGCTCCACGCACCAGGATTCCAGTGCGCCTTCCCAGCCAGGTACGTCCTGTGCCGGCTCAACGCAACAGGCACAGCGTTCAGCCTGGCTATATGGCCGGATCTGTGGGCTGAGTGGGTGCTACGTCCCGCACCGGAACCGCCACCGACGCTAGTCACCCACTCGAACCCTCCCCATCAGGTTTTGCGTCCGAGTCCGCACCTTTTGGGGTAGGGGAGAGTACTGCCACGTCCTGGCCATAGATAGCCCTCTGGTTTTCTATGGTGGTTTTGGTCAGGACGTGACTAGGGGGTTTATTGGGTTTTCTATGTTGTTTATTTCTATGTTTTGGTTTTGTATGGTTCCCAATTAGAGGCAGCTGATTGTTGTTACCTCTAATTGGGGATCATACTTAAGTTGTTCTTTTTTCTACCTGTGTTTGTGGGTTATTGTTTCTGGTTAGTGCCTGTGTGCGCTACGCATAGTGTCCGAGTTGGTTATTTCTTCATGGTTTTGTTGTATGTTTCACAATTAAAAGAATGTGGAACTCTATGCACGCTGCGCCTTGGTCTACTTCTTTCGACGATCGTGACACTTACTTACGAGCCCCTAACCAACAATGCAGTTTAAAAAAATACAGAAAAGAATAAGAAATAAAGGTAACAAGTAATTAAAGAGCAGCAGTAAAATATCAATAGCAAGACTATATACAGGGGGTACCGGTACAGAGTCAATGTGTGGGGGCACTGGTTAGTTGAGGTAATATGTACATGTAGCTAGAGTTATTAAAATTACTATGCATAGAGGATAACAATAGAGAGTAGCAGCGGTGTAAAAGAGGTGGGGAGCAATGCAAATAGTCTGAGTAGCCATTTGATTAGATGTTCAGGAGTCTTATGGCTTGGGGGTAGAAGCTGTTTAGAAGCCTCTTGGACCTAGACTTGTCACTCCGGTACCGTTTGCCGTGCGGTAGCAGAGAGAACAGTCTAGGACTAGGGTGGCTGGAGTCTTTGACAATTTTCAGGTCCTTCCTTTGACACCGCCTGGTATAGAGGTCCTGTATGGCAGGAAGCTTGGCCCCAGTGATGGGCTGTTCACACTACCCCCTGTAGTGCCATGCGGTCGGAGGCCGTGCAGTTGCAATACCAGGCAGTGATGCAACCAGTCAGGATGCTCTTGATGGTGCAGCTGTAGAACCTTTTGAGGATCTGAGGACCCATGCCAAATGCTTTCAGTCTCCTGAGGGGGAATAGGTTTTGTCGTGCCCTCTTCACGACTGTCTTGGTGTGCTTGGACCATGTTCGTTTGTTGGTGATGTGGACACCAAGGAACTTGAGGCTCTCAACCTGCTCCACTGCACCCCTGTCGATGAGAATGGGGCTGTGCTCAGTCCTGTTTTTCCTGTAGTCCACAATCATCTTCTTTGTCTTGATCATGTTGAGGGAGAGGTTGTTGCCCTGGCACCACACGGCCAGGTCTCTGACCTCCTCCCTATAGGCTGTCTAGTCGGTGTCGGTGATCAAGACTACCACTGTTGTGTCATTGGCAAACTTAATGATGGTCGTGCCTGGCTGTGCAGTCATGAGTGAACAGGGAGTACAGGAGGGGACTGAGCACGCACCCCTGAGGGGCCCCTGTGTTGAGGATCAGCGTGCCGGATATGTTGTTACCACCCTTGCCACCAGGGGCCGGCCCGTCAGGAATTCCAGGATCCAGTTTCAGAGGGAGTATTTTTGTCCCAGGGTTTTTTGTCCTTAGCTTATTGATGAGCTTTGAGGGCACTATGGTGTTGAGCGCTGAGCTGTAATCAATGAATAGCATTCTCACATAGGTGTTCCTTTTGTCCAGGTGAGAAAGGGCAGTGTGGAGTGCAATAGAGACTGCATCATCTGTGGATCTGTTGGGGTGGTATGCAAATTGTGGTGGGTCTAGGGTTTCTGGGATAATGGTGTTGATGTGAGCCATGACCAGCCTTTCAAAGCACTTCATGGCTACAGACGTGAGTTCTCCGGGTCGGTAGTCATTTAGGCAGGTTACCCTAGTGTTTTTGGACACAAGCACTATGGTGGTCTGCTTAAAACATGTTGGTATTACAGACTCGGACAGGGAGAGGTTGAAAATGTCAGTGAAGACACTTGCCAGTTGGTCAGCGCATGCTCGCAGTACATGTCCTGGTAATCTGTCTGCGGCCTTGTGAATGTTGACCTGTTTAAAGGTCTTACTCACATCGGCTGCGGAGAGCGTGATCACACAGTCTTCCGTAACAGCTGGTGCTCTCATGCATGTTTCAGTGTTATTTGCCTCGAAGCAAGCACAGAAGTAGTTTAGCTCGTCTGGTAGGCTCGTGTCACTGGGCAGCTCTCAGCTGTGTTTCCCTTTGTAGTCTTTAATGGTTTGCAAGCCCTTCCATATCCGACGAGCGTCAGAGCCGGTGCAGTACGATTCGATCTTAGTCCTGTATTGATGCTTTGCCTGTTTGATTGTTCGTCGGAGGGCATAGCGGGATTGCTTATACGCTTCCGCGTTAGAGTCCCGCTCCTTGAAAGCTGCAGTTCTAGCCTTTAGCTCAGTGCGGATGTTGCCTGTAATCCATGGCTTCTGGTTGGGGTACGTACGGTCACTGTGCGGACGACGTCATCAATGCACTTATTGATGAAGCCAATGACTGATGTGGTGTACTCCTCAATGCCATCGGAGGAATCCCGGAACATATTCCAGTCTGTGCTAGCAGAACAGTCCTGTAGCGTAGCATCTGCTTCATCTGACCACTTTTTATTGATCTAGTCACTGGTGCTCCCTGCTTTAATTTTTGCTTGTAAGAATAAATCAGTAGGATATATTTATGGTCAGATTTGCCAAATGGAGGGCGAGGAAGTGCTTTGTATGCATCTCTGTGTGTGGAGTAAAGGTGGTCCAGAGTTTTTTCCCTCTGGTTGCACATTTAACATGCTGATAGAAATTTGGTAAAACGGATTTAAGTTTCCCAGCATTAAAGTTCCCGGCTACTAGGAGCACTGCCTCTGGGTGAGCGTTTTCTTGTTTGCTTATGGCTGAATGCAGCTCATTCAATGCTGTCTTAGTGCCAGCCTCAGTCTGTGGTGGTATGTAAACAGCTACGAAAAATACAGATGAAAACTCTCTAGGTAGATAGTGTGGTCTACAGCTTATCACGAGAGACTCTACCTCAGGTGAGCAATAGCTTGAGCAATAGCTCAAAAACAACTTAGAGAAGTTGTTTTTGGTTATGGTGATGTGAGTAGACTCGGCTGAGGTGATGTGAGATGCTTCATTGCTTCATTTTAGCCACTCTGTTTTGTCTCCTCCATCTTCAGGACAGCAAACCTCTGCAGAAACTGACTGATGGGAGTTCATCATTGACAAGGTCTATTTCCAGTCCCACCAGCGTGGCTACACCTCTCTCCCTAGACACAGCCTACTCCAGTATCTGGCAGGACACACCGGGCAGCTTTGGGCAGACACCCCTCTCTCAGGGCACCCCTCATACCCCCTGCCTGTCTGGGACCCCCCTCTCTCAGGACTCTTGCTACTCTAGCCAGCACACCACCCCAGTCCACCAAGTCACTCAGGGTGAACACTCCTCATACGGTGCTCACAGACGCTTGAGGCGCGATGTCTGCTATCGTCAACCAGGGAGACCTTATACGAGATCCAACCATCAGAGCTCAGAGCTGAGCTCTCTCCTCAAACACCTCCAACCTCACCGTCCTCTCCAGCCCCAAACCCATGTTGCTGGCAGCAGCTACAAATCTGCTTTCTTCTGGTATCAGAACCGCCTGCCCTCGGCTGACGATAACCCTGCCACAGAGCCTCCCTTCCACCTCTCCCTTCCTGAACAGGAGTCCTGGAGGGTGCCCTCTCTACCTCCTGCCTCTGAGGCTTTCACTCTGAGCAGCAGCTCTGCCAGTGCCACAAGTATGAACGTGGTACCTCTGAGGGAGAGACCCCAGTCTCCCCCTTCAGGGCCCGATGCGGGCCTTATAGAACCGCCCCCATCCCCTCCCAATAACTCTCCTGGAAGCCCAATCGCAGAGGCAGAGAGCCACAGCCTGGACTCACGCATTGAGATGCTTCTCAGGAAGACTCAGAGTTCCTGCCTCGCTCTCCATGGTGAAAGGGGTTTGGATGCTGAAGTCCACTCTCAAGACAGCCCTGTTTCCCCATTCTCCCCTGTCTCGATGTACTCTCCTGAGTCTGACCACAACCCAGCCCGTAGTGGATCTCCCGTGAACTGTACCCACCCCACCACCAGTGATGGTCTGGAGGATGTCAGTCCCACTCCCCTCCCTGAGTGGGAAGGAGACAAGTCCCTTCCAGGGATGCCTTCTCTAATATGGACCTCACAGCCCTCCTGGCCCCCTGGAGCGCTCTCTCTCACTCAAAGGGAGAGAAGTAATGGAACAGAGATGGACCATGCAGCTCAGACAACCTCCGGTGAAAAGTATTTGGGACGGGCACTCCATTCATTATCATTTTCTCAGGTATTGGAGAAAATAGAGAGCATGAACACATTGATATGTTTAACAAGTTTTAACAAGCAACATCATAGATAAAGAATTAGGGACAGATTTCTTGCATTGCACATTGGGGAAGGGGGTTACAGTCTATTCATTTGACATTTCTTTGACAGGGTCTCCATTTGCCAGGGGAAGACAAGGACATCTCAAATGCGGGGCAATCTGGAATGTCGAATCCCAAAAGTCATTGTTCCAAGAGCATCACAGTCAACTCCTTCATTCCCTCCTTGCAACAGCCTCTTCCAATCTCCTCTCTCAATCACCCTGCTCCAATCCCTCCCTACAATCCTCACTCTTCAGTTCTCTCTTCCAATCCTCCCCCACCAATCACCCACTCCAACCTCCCCATTCGATTCTCTCCCTCAAACCCTCACCCTCAAATCCCCCCTTCCATCCATCCCATTCCAGCTCCTCTTTCTATTCCAATCCCACCTCCAGGATTCCATCTGCTTCCTCCACACATTCCTCCCCCTCTCACTGTCCTTGGGCCTCCTCCAACTATGGCAGCCCCTCCCTCTATCCTACATCCAGTTTACCCATATGCCTTGAATACACTGCACACTGTGCAAATGGACAAGGTGAATGGTCTGTCTGGGTGTGGCAGTGTGCCAGTGTCAGGGCAACCCAGTGTGCCAGGGCAACCCTGGCCCCTGCCTCCCTTCATGCCCACCTTCAACCCCTCTGTGCCCCCGCCAGGCTACCTGCCTCTGCAGGAGGACCCTCATAAGGCCACAGTGGAAAAGGTGCTGGCAGTCATTACGGAGGAGCTTAAGTCCATCGTGAAGAGAGACATCAACCGTAAAATGGTTGAGGGGGTAGCCTTCAGGGCGTTTGATGAGTGGTGGGATGGCCAGGAGCAGAAAGCTAAGGTGAGCTACTACCTAGTTGAAGTTCAGTATAGTTGAAGATACAGAACTCTTCTACACCACAGCAAAATATCTGTTTTGAAACTTGTGGTTTGTTGCTATAATGTTTATAATGCTTCTTCATTCCGGCATTTGTCAGATTGCTGTAACTCTTGTGAGTGCCAGAGAGGGTAGAGTGGAGGTGAGGACCAAACCAAGAGACTCCCTAAGACAGAACATTGGCCCGCGTGGTGCCGCCAACCTGCCTTCCTTCAAGGTAGGCTACTGCTGCTACCACTAAATGTATCATGAAGGAGCTCAAACAAGGTACAGTGTGACTGTGTCTGTGGAGGTGATTATCATGATGATCGTGACTTGTGTTCATGTGTAGGTAAAGAAGAAAGAGCTAGACGATCCAACTGCCTCAGAGGACCCCAAAAGAAAGTGTCCCTACACACCTGTTAATGATGCGCATGAGAGTGCTGGTTAGTGCTGTGCACCCGGACAAGGCAACATATTTACTCCCAAGTACGAGTTCAATTGGTTTTCAAATGAGAATATTGTGAATGCTTAGCATGCTTTCTTTCTCTTTCCCCTCAGAGCTGGAGAGTAATATAACGAATCACACATTGGACAGGTCCCCAAAAACTGGAAGTATTCCAGCTGTGAGGCGAAGACATGCAAGGCCACTGGAGCTGGACAGTGAGGGGGAAGAGGAGAGCAGAGAGAAAGAGGGGGAGCCAACAAGAGACAAAGAGGAGGATACTGTAGCAGCAGACAAGGTTCCCCAACGCCAGGTACACAGAGGTTTCCAGCTGTCAATCAACAGCAATACCGAAATGCCAAATGTATTTAATAAAATTACATGTTTAAGTTGCAAAAACCAGGTAATTTAAAAAAATTTCAGCAGAGGGATGAAGATGATGACAGTGAACAAAAAGAGGAAGAAGTGGACGATGATGAAGATGTGGTCTTCTCTAAAGTTACAAGAGGATTACAGTCTCCGAATGAGGGTAACGTTTAAGAAGCTATGAGTTTTTGTCTTAAGGGGTTTTAATAGTTGCTTAATAAATCTACCTCAATAAATCTGTTACACATACTGAAATGCACATTATTGTTTTCTCATTTACCAGAAGTTGCCAGGGTAAGCCTCTCAGAGGTAGAGTCTTACTCCTCAGAAGACAGTGAATACCTCTCAGAGTCTGACTCCTCTGACTCCTCCTTTGAGGAAAGTGAAGACTTCTCAGACTATGACTCCAGTTCTAACCAGGAGACAGAGGAAGAGGAGGAGACAGATGGAGATGCTGATGAGGTCAACAGAGAGGTAGAGTGTGTGGTGTTGTCATCAGATGAGGAGGAGATGGATCTGGAGCCCCCGGCCACACCCTCAGCCCCTCTTACCCCAGGCACAGAGCATGACCTACTGGATGGGTCAGAGCCGGTCCTGAGGGATCAGCCTGGGGAGGAGAAGCACTCAGTCTGTCTGACTCGAGATGTTTTTGGGCGCACCAGCAACACAAGCCGACCTGACCCAGGGATGGAGCTCCTGCCCAGTGAGCACGACCATGATCTCCAGGCCCCCTCACCCATAGGACTGCCAGGTAGATTTTAAAGACATGCATGTATTAGTAAATAATAATAAAAGTGCACTTCAATAACATTCAAACAACTCTTATGTATGCATTTTAAGCCTGAGCAATTACAGGGATTAGATTCAACAAAACAGAGTGTTTGTTTTCCTCTACCAGCAGTGGTGGAGCATGATTTTGAGGTGGAGATAGATAGCCCTGAATGGAGCGTTGAGTCACCAGATAACGTGGAGAACCTCCGGCCTCTCACCCCTACTGGCTCTCTGGGGGACAGCGACTCAGACCTGCTGTTCAAGAGCAAACCAACCCCCCCTGCTGTGGAGGAGGTGGAACTGCCACACACTCCTGGTCGGGGAGCAGAGGCCCTCCTGGAGAGTGAGGAGGACTCTATGGACCACCTCCTCTCCCTCTCCCCCACAGACAGTGAGCCTTTGTCCCAGAGCCGCCCCACTCAACCCCCTGCCTTAGACTCGTACCCAACATACGAGGACATGCCCAAAACACCAGGCAGAGATGAGAGGGGTCTTTGGAATCCCCTTACCCCTTGGAGGGTGCCAGTGACACCAGGCAGAGAGACGGGCCTCACAGAGGGAGGCCTGGGGTTTAGTCCCACTCCCTGTAGCCCTTTCCCCTTCCCCTCCCTGTCCACCGGCCTCTACATCAGGACCCCACGAACCCCTGGGAGGGACTTCATCCCAACCAAGAGAACACACAGGAATACCACCGTTATGTTGGCCTCTTCACAGAGGACTAATGGTGCTCCTTTATCCTGTGATGAAATGCTTACAGACTCACCTGTTCTAGCTTCCTCTCCTAGCAGCCTGTCTGAGTCATCAGCAGAGACTCCTAACCATGGGTGTTTGTGGCTTAATCCTAATCCTGGGTCCCAGAGGAAGATACCCCTGCAGGGCCTGGAGAACTGGTCAGGGCTGGCGGATGTGGAGAACCAGAGAGAGATGGAGAAGTGCTCCTGGAGGAGAGTACAACCAAGAACGAGGCGGAGGAGGAGACGGAGGATGAGGCGATGGCAAAGGATGAGGTCACTGCAGAGAGCCATGCCCTCTGTATTCTCGGCCAGTTCCTGTCGTCGGTCACGAAGTGAGGAGATGACTGTCCTCCACAGTGTCTGGAAGGAGGGCCTGGATGAGGAGGATTCCAAGCTGCTGCAGGTCACCTATGACAGGCTGCTACAGCAGGACAATGGCTTCAGCTGGCTCAGTGACACTCTCTGGGTCCCCCACCCTCATATCCTTTACTACAGAGCTGTTATTACCATACTGTCACTGGACACTGATACACTAATGGGATCTCAACTGTTGATGTGTATGTCTTAGAATTAATTTCTTATAGACTAACTGTTGCACATTGACATTAATTAAGAATTGCATACATATCCCTCTATACATCAGTGAATTATTGTCTAGTTCCCTTGACCCCTTTGCACTCACCAGAGTCTTGACGGAGAAGAGGAAGGAGCTCAATGATTGGATGTGGGACCATGTGACAGGATCTGCCCGCAGCGAGGGCTTTTACAAAATCAGCAAGAAAGACAAAATAAAATACCTCAACAGCACGTGTTTGGCTACAGACCAGCCCTCTGCAGACACCCAGGTATTCAGAGAAGAACAGCTCTTCCTCCATGTTAATGTATGCCATACCTCATAATTGACAGCTTTGATAATGGGCATTAATTAATTTATGCAGGGGGTGAGTCTTTCAGCCCAGCCGCACCCCTCCGTGCGGTCTGGGTCTGAGTTCAGGTCTGAAAAACGGCGTCTGCTCTCCTCCTTCAGCTGTGATAGTGACCTGCTCAGGTTTAACCAGCTTAAGGTCAGTCAACCACTCATCTGTGCCCAGACAGACAGTACAGTTCAGTGTATCTCTCTGCAGACGACATGAGGCTTTAGTCATAGACGATATTCCTGTGTTTCAGTTCCGCAAGAAGAGGATTCGTTTCTGCCGCAGTCACATCCATGACTGGGGCCTGTTTGCCCTGGAGCCCATAGCAGCAGATGAGATGGTGATTGAGTATGTGGGCCAGTGCATCAGACAGGTGAGACACAGACTGGGCCACAGTACACAGAAAATAGGTAGGGCAATAAGGGACATGAAGTAAAGGGCACAACAGACTGGTGTAACATTTTGATACATATTAATTTACATGCATATTTAATCTAGAGCTAATTCTTAACTGAGTGACTTGTGTGAATGGGCACGCCACTCCTCTCCTCAGGTGATTGCAGATATGCGGGAGAAGCGCTATGAAGATGAGGGGATTGGGAGCAGCTACCTGTTCCGGGTCGATCAGGATACCATCATCGACGCAACTAAATATGGGAACTTGGCCAGGTTTATCAACCACAGCTGCAATGTGAGTGGTTTATGGTCTATGGAAATGTTTTGCATTTCAGAACTATTATGTGTTGTAAATGGTTGGATTTATAGTACTGATAATTTATTAAACATTTTGGAAACAAATACAATGTTCAGACTATCACACATAGGGGTTGCACATGGAGGGTATATTACTGGGTACCGGTACAGAATCAATGTGCGGGGGCACCGGTTAGTTAAGGTAATATGTACATGTAGGTAGAGTTATTGAAGTGACTATGCATAGATAATAACAGAGAGTAGCAGCAGTGTAAAGAGGGGTAGGGGGGGGGTAATGCAAATAGTCTGGGTAGCCATTCGATTAGATGTTCAGCAGTCTTATGGCTTGGGGGTAGAAGCTGTTTAGAAGCCTCTTGGACCTAGACTTGGCGCTCCGGGTACCGCTTGCCGTGCGGTACTAGAGAGAGAACAGTCTATGACTAGGGTGGCTGGAGTCTTTGACAATTTTTAGAGCCTTCCTCTGACACCGCCTGGTATTGAGGTCCTGGATGGCAGGAAGCTTGGCCCCAGTGATGTACTGGGCCGTTCGCACTACACTCTGTAGTACCTTGCGGTCGGAGGCCGAGCAGTTGCAATACCAGGCAGTGATGCAACCAGTCAAGATGTTCTCAATGGTGCAGCTGTAGAACCTTTTGAGGATCTGAGGACTCATGCCAAATCTTTTCAGTACATTTTAATTATCTCTGGTGTGTTCAATTAATTAAATAATCGATTAAATAATTAAATAAGATGAATTCTGTAAAACATTATCCTAAATATAAATTGGTGTTTAATATAAAGTTTTCAGCATGAAATATCCTTTATATTTTTTTACAGACTTTTTTATTTTACTATGTCGATATGAATTTGTTGTAAATGTTTTGGTGCCAAACTGGTGGCAGTTGTGAAATAATTCAATAGTTGGAAGAGTTTCAGAGTTCATTGAAAATAATGCCTTTGTTGATTAGATGCTTTTTTTTTCATTAATTTGGATATTTTCTCTTGAACCATATGGTCTATCCACTAGAAACTCATGGACAATATGGACGTAGATATAAAAATGAATACTATACATTAATACATTTTTCAAAAGTTATTCAAGTATAAATTACCAAAGTTATAATAGATTGCCATAGATTTTCTGTTAATTACCAAAATGACTGAATATTCCAGTAACTTTGGTAAATTACCGGTAGCTTTGCAACCCTAATCACACTGATGACTTAGTAATCATTTTTCTCTCTTCAGCCTAATTGCTATGCAAAAATAATCTCAGTGAAATCCCAGAAGAAGATAGTGATCTACTCCAGGCAGCCCATCAGTGTCAATGAGGAGATCACGTATGATTACAAGTTCCCCATCGAGGAGGAGAAGATTCCCTGTCTGTGTGGAGCAGAGAACTGCCAGGGCTCCCTCAACTGAACTCTGAACCCTTGTCTCCAGCCTCCCTCTCAATCACTAACTCCTGACTGTCCTGCTGCCTTACAGTTCCTGACACAGGAAAAATAATACCTCCCTTTCCAACCAAGGTAAATGTAGAGTGGAGCAAACTGAAGATTTAAAAAAAATCTGCGACTCTTGGGCAGACAATTGAAGTTCCTTTAAAAAAAAGTTATTTATTGTTAAAACAGTTTGTGAAAAAAACACACACACCCTGCACCAGGTATGGGCGCTGTTCTCCTCTCCCTTAAAAATACTATGCAGGATGGGGTATGATATTGCCTTGCCCTGTAGAGGTGATTTCTTGTGCAAATGTGTACATGATGAGTTAAATGTTTTCATTCATGAGAGCTAATGAAGATGTATTCAGCTTGTGTCAAGCATTTTATTAAGTTATTTTGGTAATTGTTCTCTCAGGTTGGTTGTTTAAGGCAGAGTGGTCACTATATTTATAAATTATTTGGTTCATTATGTCTTTTTCATAAGTTCTCTCTCGCACACATAAACAAACACTGTGAATGAGGAAGGAGTCACAATGCAGTTGTATTATATGCACTTAAAAATGTATGCTGAAAGTATCCAAAGTAAAAAAGGTTACGAAAGCAATTGGAGGAATCAAAATGAACAAGTAAAGTTTAAAAATGACTTTTAGTTCATGGAAAGGATACAATAAACTGACATGTTGTCATTGTGCATCTTATTGAGTCATATGTTGTGGTTTATTACTTCCTTTCACTTAAATATGATTTTTTTTCAGAAGTAAGACAAATAAGACAATGAAGCTAAGACAACAGAGTTCATGTCTTACTTATAAATTGCTTGTTAATACCAGATTTGATAACATAGCTGTTGCTGTTGCTTTGCATTGTACATCAACATATTTGATCATTCTTTGATCAGTCACAAAATGTGTTTTCTAAGCCAAAAACAAATACACAGCCTTCAGAAAGTAGTCACACCCCTTGACCTTTTCCACATTTTGTTGCGTTACAGCCTTAATTTATTACATTGAGATTTTGTGTCACTGGCCACATACCCCATAATGTCAAAGTGGAATTGTGTTTTTTAGAAATGTTTACAAATGTATTAAAAATGACTAGCTAAAATGTCTTGAGTCAATACATATTCAACCCATTTGTTATGGCAAGCCTAAGTAAGTTCAGGAGTAGAAATGTGCTTAAGGTCACATAGTAAGCTGCATGGACTCACTTTTTTGCAATAATAGTGTTTAACATGACTTTTAAATGACTACCTTATCTCTCACATACAATTATCTGTAAGGTCCCTCAGTCGAGCAGTGAATTTCAAACACAGATTCAACCACAAAGACCAGGGAGGTTTTCCAATGCGTCGCAAAGAAGGGCAGCTATTGGTAGATGGGTAAAAACAAAAAAACGGACATTGAATATTCCTTTGAGCATGGTGAAGTTATTAATTGCACTTTGAATGGTGTATCAATACACCCAGTCACTACAAAGATACAGGCGTCCTTCCTAACTCAGTTGCCAGAGAGGAATGAAACCGCTCAGGGATTTCACAATGAGGCCAATGGGGACTTTAAAATAGTTACAGAGTTTAATGGCTGTGATAGGATGGATCAACAACATTGTAGTTACTCCACAATACTAACCTAAATGACAGAGTGAAAAGAAGGAAGCCTGTACAAAATACAAATATTCCAAAACATACATCCTGTTTGCAATAAAGCACTAACGTAAACCTGGAAAAAATGTGGCAAAGAAATGTACTTTATGTCCTGAATACAAAGCGTTAAGTTTGGGGCAAATCCAACACATCACTGAGTACCCCTCTTCATATTTTCAATTTTTTAAATAATAATATGCAAATATTGTACAATCCAGGTGTGCAAAGCTCTTAGAGACCCAGAAATACTCACAGCTGTAATCGCTGCCAAATGTGAACATTCTTATGTAAATTAGATATTTCTGTGTTTCATTTTTAATAGATTTGCAAAAATGTCTAAAAACATGTTTTCAATTTGTCATTATATGATATTGTGTGTAGACGGGTGACAAAAAAAACAATTTAATCAATTTTGAATTCAGGCTGTAACACAACAAAATGTGGAATAAGTCAAGGGGTATGAATACAGTCGTGGCCAAAAGTTTTTAGAATGACACAAATATGAATTTTCACAAAGTCTGCTGCCTCAGTTTGTATGATGGCAATTTACATATACTCCAGAATGTCATGAAGAGTGATCAGATGAATTGCAATTAATTGCAAAGTCCCTCTTTGCCATGCAAATGAACTGAATCCCTAAAAACCATTTCCACTGCATTTCAGCCCTGCCACAAAAGGACCAGCTGACATCATGTCAGTGATTCTCTCATTAACAAAGGTGTGAGTGTTGATGAGGACAACGTTGGAGATCACTCTGTCATGCTGATTGAGTTCGAGGAAGCTTCAAAAAGGAGGGTGGTGCTTGGAATCATTGTTCTTCCTCTGTTAAACATGGTTACCTGCAAGGAAATGTGCCGCCATCATTGCTTTGCACAAAAAGGGCTTCACAGGCAAGGATATTGCTGCCAGTAAGATTGCACATAAATCAAACATTTATCAGATCATCAAGAACTTTAAGGAGTGGTTCAATTGTTGTGAAGAAGGCTTCAGGGCGCCCAAGAAAGTCCAGCAAGCGCCAGGACCGTCTCCTTAAGTTGATTCAGCTGTGGGATTGGGGCACCACCAGTACAGAGCTTGCTCAGGAATGGCAGCAGGCAGGTGTGAGTACATCTGCACACACAGTGAGGCTAAGACTTTTGGAGGATGGCCTGGTGTCAAGAAGGGCAGCAAAGAAGCCACTTCTCTCCAGGAAAAACATCAGGGACAGACTGATATTCTGCAAAAGGTACAAGGATTGGACTACTGAGGACTGGGGTAAAGTCATTTTCTCTGATGAATCCCCTTTCCGATTGTTTGGGGCATCCGGAAAAAAGCTTGTCCGGAGAAGACAAGGTGAGCGCTACCATCAGTCCTGTGTCATGCCAACATTAAAGCATCCTGAGACAATTCATGTGTGGGGTTGCTTCTCAGCCAAGGGAATGGTACCAACACATTCTCAGAGAGCAACTTCTCCCAACCATCCAGAAACAGTTTGGTGACGAACAATGCCTTTACCAGCATGATGGAGCAGCTTGCCATAAGGAAAAAGTGATAACTACGTGGCTCGGGGAACAAAACATCGATATTTTGGGTCCATGGCCAGGAAACTCCCCAGACCTTAATCCCATTGAGAACTTGTGGTCAATCCTCAAGAGGCGGGTGGACAAACAAAAACCCACAAACTCCAAGCATTGATTATGCAAGAATGGGCTGCCATCAGTCAGGATGTGGACCAGAAGTTAATTGACAGCATGCCAGGGCGGATTGCAGAGGTCTTTAAAAAGAAGGGTCAACACTGCAAATATTGACTCTGCATCAACTTCATGTAATTGTCAATAAAAGCCTTTGACACTTATGAATTGCTTGTAATTATACTTCAGTATTCCATAGTAACATCTGACAAAAATATCTAGACACTGAAGCAGAAAACTTTGTGGAAAATAATAGTTGTGTCCTTCTCAAAACTTTTGGCCACGACTGTACTTTCTGAAATCACTGTATTTAAAATTAGCATCAAGTAAAATATATTTTTTATGTTATTTTAGCGTCACTATATTATTTGAATAATGAACAATCATTCCTACGTTTGACTCCACAAGGCATGTCAATCATAATTTAAATTTGAATAGTGTGTGCATAGAGCAGCAATTTATCTATCAAAGTCATTCAACTAGATACTGGTTCACCTCAGATATAAATTGTTGGACAAATTATTTTCAATATTTCTAAATTAAATGTAAGCTTCAGAGATGATGGACATTATATCAATCGTGTTAATCAGAGGGGTACTTCAAATTTGGTTAGACACGCCATTAGGGGTCAGGATAGTCAAGTTCCCTCTAGCGTTCTGGTCTGCCTCGATGGCCTCAAAAAGAGCCTTGAAGTTGCCTGCACCAAAGCCCTAGGAAGAGTGCAAAGGCATGTTTTCACATAGTTTTCGGTCTAAATGTAGATCTGGACATCAATCTTATCATCATTACATACTATAAATTGTTTTAAATACACTAACAAAGTCCTAAAATCAAACTGGTTATATATTGTTTCATTGGTAAGGCTCTCTGAAATCTCATTCTCCTCTCACCTGATGGTTGTGTCTCTGAATGACCTCCAGGAACACCGTGGGACGGTCCTGAACAGGCTTGGTGAAGATCTGGAGCAGGTAGCCATTGTCATCAAAATCCACTAAGATCTTCAGCTCCTGTCAGAACAACAGGACATAAAATTTCTTGTCAGGCTGAGTAGCTAACAACCTACCATGGAAGTCAAAATTAACTGAATTGTCATTATAATGCAAATAACTATCAGGTATTTTGATAATTGAAATATAATACAAAATGTAAACATTTATTAAAACATCAAAGAAAATTGTGTCTCTGACCTCCAGAATGTCCAGGTCCTCAGTGACCCTGACCTGCGATTGTTGGAGATTCTTTCTCAGCAGCTGGTAGTAAGTGTCTGGCACACACATAAACTCCATTCCACGCTCCTTCAGGTTACGGATCTTCAACAAAGAGAATAAACTAACCACACCAATCTTTCAATCTTCCATACTCCATTAAGGTGTATGTAAAAGTAACCAGGTTGAGCTTAGCCTTTATGTGTGAAAAGACTTACTGCGGTGATGATGTCTGATGTGTTCATGGCGATGTGCTGGACACCTGGGCCACCATAGTACTCCACATACTCCTGCTAAGTCCAGTGAGTTTAGTGAGGTACAAGTTCTACTCATTACTTTTTTTGTAATGCTGAGTTTTTTAAAGGTACAGTACTGAATACGTGTATGGATGACAATGGCATTTCTTTGTTACATTGGTAAACACCTCTTTACATACTTAATATATGATATATTGAATAACATGGCGATGACTTGCCTGGATCTGGGACTTGCGTTTACCCATGGCTGGCTCATTAATGGGCATCTTCACTGTCTCTTCATAATTGGCCACAACAATGGAGCGCAGTGCACTGAAGTCTGTCTGCAGCTGCTTGTCGTCTACTGACCAGAACCGGTGGAAGAGCAGGTTTTTCTGGTACCTATGGAAACAAAACCTACTCCTCAGGAACCCCTGTATGTTGGATGGACAAGTGAGAGACTACAATACATCTATCCCACAGCCCTCTTCCCTGGCCCTTCCCTTCAGAGATCAAACCCATCCCTGTTTTTTATCTCAGAGCTGCATGGTGGAGCTCTAACTGGCTCCAGATGTGGGGAAGCCCAGGGACCCAGCTCAAAAACTGTTAAGTCATAGTAGCATCTAGCCTATGCCGAACAGCCTGGGTTACATAATACTGACACCTCCCCCATCCACCCATTGCAGGTTTTTTATACTGCATTCAGTGTGTGGTAGAAGAAACTCTGATGTTGATGGATATTTTTGTCTGGAATAAAATGTACAGGCCAGTGTGTGTGTTAATACATCCCTGTGCCCTAGGTTAGGCCTAGACAATGCCTTACCATTCCACTACAGGCACCATCTCATCATCTGGCTGGTTCCCCACAACATGGTCAATGAAGTTCAGTAATCCACTGGGTCTGTAACGTTAGATAAGGCCTCACAGTGATGTAAACTTTTTAACTGAAATAGTCACTCGAATTCTGTCTTGTTTACAATGGTCTGTAAAGAGCACTCTCATCTCTAACACCAGATAAAACTGTTCATACTCACAGTTTGGCCAACAAGGGGTCCCGGTAGAGAGGAGTATGGAACCCTGGGAGGAACAGCCCATTGTAGGCCGTCCTCTCCACAAATGTGTGTGTGGTGTCCCCATACTATAGAGAAATAAGAGAAAATCCCAAATCTCGAGCATACTGTGAATCTACTTTTCGGCACTCAGTCTCACCAGATATTGATTGACTTACCGTCTGGAGAACAGCTAGTTTTACCCTGCCATATTTGTCTTCCAGTACATACGGCTCTTTCACTATGATGGCACCACGCTCTCTGGCTTTCTAAAGAGTATAATAGTCAGATAAACATATGCATGTGATGAAGATCCAGGAAGATTAAAAAATAATAATCTTTTCAATAAATCAAAGAAAACGATTGCAATACAACAGTATATTTTTAACCCATCTAATTAGGAAAGAGGTATTCTCCTCATTCCAGAAAGAGCAGTGATTTGGTTTAAACGGTAAGCCTGCTATGGTACCTGCACAAGGAAATCACAGTTCTCCACAGTGAATGCAATGTCCTTGGCTCCATCCCCATGTTTGACCAAATGCTCCCCCATTTCTGAATAAAAGAGATGGACAAAAGTATACTCAAATCGGAGTGAGTGAAGTAGCACACTAGTCAGTGACAGCCAATCTCATCATATCTAACCACATGAAGGATGACGTTTTTGTGTCATATTGTACCTTTGTTTCCAGGATTGAGGGCGGATGCGAATACATAAATAATCTGTGAAAGAAAAAGAGCCAAAAAGTTACATGGTGGACAAACAAGGACCTCTATCACTTTTATTGAGTTACCTCACTATTATAAACATGTCTATAATGAATTCAGAATGCCGCAACACTCTGCTCACCTTGTCTTGTTTGACCACATGGGACACCACATCACGGCAGCCTGTCTCTAAACCCTTGTAGGCCAGCGGTTCAAATCCAAGCTTGTTACAATAGTAAGATGCTGCCTGTTGAAACAGAAGAAAAAACACTACTGCCACTCACAATCAATCGCCAAGCAATACAATGTTTGTACATTTACTACCAGGCAAAAAACCTTAATAACTATTCTATAGTGTGTTGTGAACTGTAAAGGACTGTGGTTGCAGCGCCACCTCCTGGTGATGGTATGGAAAACCTCCAGCTTCTGGATCAAATTAAGAGCAGGGAGAATGGTGGGGTCTACTCTGAGGTTTCATGCCTATTTCCCCCACCCCTTAAAAGAGCCAATAGCCACCCCTCAATGAATATTGAGTTCAGGAAAATATTTACCACATGCAAAAAAAGAGTGAAAAACAACCATAATGGCACATGATTATCATACCTGTTTGGCATTTCCAACCCAGAATGTGATGTGGTCGAAACAGACGAACTTTCCATGGTCGTGCTATGAACAAATCCAGAACAATTTAATACCGGTATGTAAAGGGGGCACTTAGCATCATCCCATTCATTAATTTATGACATAGCAATTAGAAGCAATTCTTAGATGTAAAATAAATATTATTGCACATTTAAACATATTGGTAGGCTATTTACACATTTTAAATAAATGTTTAAGTTTCTCAACTACTGAATCATACTTTGAACTTGTTGAAAGTCCTAATAATAATGATGTGTTAATTTAAATGTGTTCATTCTATGGGCAATTCAAAAATATGAGTAATTAAAGGACTAACCTTTTCACCTCTGTCCATGTAGGTAGTCTAAATAGATAGATACAAAACATTACACATCAGCATTAACGTTAAAGACCATTCTTTCAATAGCTCAAAAATCTTGTAATGTTAAATTGAACTTAGACATTGAATAAGACAATTTTCGAGTAAATATATATTTTATCTTACCATCTTGTACCCTTAGCCTTTCAACTGCTTGAAAAGAAAATCAGTACAATAAAGTCGAGTGTTTAAACGTTCAGAATCAAGTTCGAACTTCCACGCCCCGGGTGTTCGAGGAGGAGGAGAGTGGGAGCGAAAAGAGAGTGGGAGCGATAGAGAGAAGAACAGTGATGCTCACTTTAGGTTACACAATCATGTCGCATCATAATATACATAAACAAATAATCGTTATCGAACGCTTGACTCTGTATAGAGCTTTGAAGCCTTTTTTGCCAAAAGTTTATATTAGGTGAATCACATAACTTATAGGTGTGTACATCACATATAATATCAAGTAATATCAGAAAAGCACGCACTTACCTTCTCTACTCAAACACCTAAATTCTTATGTTTTATTTCAAACTGAAATGCAAAGACACAGACATAATGCACGCCTAATCATTTCAACAGTCAGGCCATGTGTTTGTATTTAGTCTCGAGAGGAGGTTCACTCATTGAGGTTTCCTATTGGCTGTTCGTTGGGAAGTATGTTGGAGTCAGTCATCCACAATTTTGACATGAAACAAGTTTATGCTTATTCTGGACCATTGCAATAATTACTATTGGTAGGCTACAATAGCCCCCCTCCGCGTTTCACAATCAATGGCCTAATCTGTTAATTAATTAGTAGGCCAAATGAATGTATGAGAAAGTGTTTTATACCTCTTGCATCATTCTTTATAAATCCTTTATCATCAACATTTGTATGAAAATGGTTCTTCCAGAGATGTTTCATTGATCTATTGGTGTGTGTGAATACAATATACTTTTGCCCAATGTGCCAATACTGACAGTCCGCACAACTGATTTACAACTGATTTACTAATATGATACACTACAACACTACAGTTCTTCTCCTCATGTGACCTAATAGTCTCAAAATGTGATGGGAATAAATTGTTTAAATTCCTGCATAAACGGGGACACCATGCAACCCTAGTGTGGAAACGTAATGGGAAGGCTGCTGAAAAATGTATTATTCCTACAGAAGATGGCATTTGACAGATTGTCAAATTTCACTACAGCAGAAATAGACAACGACAGCTATTTCATAGAGTCAACCAGATCGACACAACAAGAGGTTGCACCTTGTCAAAGTGATTATTATATTGTAATTTTTTAACACAGCCATGTGGCTTTATGTCCCAATAAGGGTGAATAGGGTTAAGTGCATCAATGAAACAATGCATTTCATAACCCTATAATTTCCCTCAAGCATAGGGTCATTACACTGACTGACCCCTTGTATTCATAGGACTCAGTTTTCGAGAAATAAGTGACACTATCCGACAGGTGGGCAGAGCATTGGGCCAGTTACCAAAAAGTTGCTAGTTCGAATCCCCGAGCCAACTAGGTGAAATCTGTCAATCTGTCCTTGAGCAAGGCACTTAACCCTTAATGCTCCAGGGTCGGCGTCAATAATGGCTGACCTCTGGCTGTGACCCCAGTCCTAGGGCGAGTGGTATATGCAAAAAACACATTTCCATTTCCCCCCAACACACTTGTACAGGTTATACACTTGTACATGTGTGAAACAAGACAAATATAGGGAAAGGGAAAGGAAAGGGGATACCTAGCCAGTTGTACAACTGAATGCCTTCAACTGAAATGTGTCTTCTGTATTTAACTCAACCCCTCTGAGCCAGAGAGGTGCGGAATATAAGCAACCCCTATTTGACGTTTGACCATGCAAGCTCTCTGGTGTAACAATATGTACCCAGAGATTCTGTAGAACACAGATACTGTCTGTAGAACAATTCTCCTAGTAAGAGCTTTAAACAGGTTAACATTCACAAGGCCGCAGGGCCAGATGGATTACAAGGACGCATACTCAAGAGCATGCACTGACCAACTGGCAAGTGTCTTCACTGACATTTTCAACCTATCCCTAATCCAGTCTGTGATATCTACATGTTTCAAGCATGTTCCTGTGCCCAACAATGCCAAGGTAACCTGTCTAAATGACTATCGCCCCATAGCACACACATCTGTAGCCATGAAATGCTTTGAAAGGCTGGTCACGACTATTTGCATTGACCCCCTTTTTATTTGCACTGACTCTCTTGCACCGGCTCTACACATACTCACTGGAATCTACCCACACACTCACACATACTACACTGACACCCAAAACACACACTTTCACACTCTTCATATATGCTGCTGCTCCTCTGTTTATTATCTATCCTGATTGCCTAGTTACTTTTACCCCAACCTACATGTACATATTACCTAAATTACCTCAACTACCTCATACCCCTGTACATTGACTCGGTACCGATCCTACTTGTATATAGTCTCTTTATTGTTATTTTATTGTGTAACTAGTTCCTTTTTTATTTGTAGCAAATGTTACCTACTTTTTAACTCTGCATTGTTGGAAAAGGGCTAGTAAGTAAGCATTTCACAGTAAAGTCGACACCTGTTGAGTTCAGCGCATGTGACAAATACATATTGATTTGATTTAATTCATGAAAGTGTAATGTCACACTAATTAGCATTTGACACCCTCTCTCTGCAACTGTCCCTGATGTGGTTTGTTTTTCTCACTACTACCAGGAGGCCTTTTGCTGTCAAGAGATGCAATTAGAGACAGTAAATGATGATGGTGCTGCTTACACAACAGTGGGATGTTGGAGTGGTAGATGGTTACTCTTTACATTCTGTACATTAAAGATATTCTCTGGTACTTTTGTATACTTTTTAGCCAGAAATTCTAAATGTAGTGCTCACAAGCAAAAAGTGGTCCCGAAAATTGCATACTACATCACATATTTGCAGATATGTGCACCACGTCATTGCTCTCTCTCTCTCGGCTGTGTGTGCATCTTGCTAGCTGTCACTCAAATGGCGAAGGGCTGAAGCTCATTGGCTGGAACTTGAATTCCTGGGGGGATTGGCCCACTTAGGGGAAAATGTAGGGAAAATGGCACTGCACAGATAGGGATTTAATGGCTAATTGAGGTAAGACAGTAATTCTGCTCATAGATAATGCATGCGTGAACTAGAAATTGACACACCTAGCCCAAAGCGGGAGGTTTAAAAAACACTTTCTAGTCACTAAAGTTCCGGAGCATGCCTTTAAAATAAAGAAGGATTGTTCATGGACTAGACACAAGGCCTATTGATTTATGCTTATTCTATGTTTTAAGTCAACTGACCGAGAAAAGGCACAAATATTACATTATTGTCTAATTCACATACGATATATAATGACATAATCCAAATACATAATCCAAATATGGTCAATACAGGCAGTTTAGGAAAAACAAATACAGTTGAAGTCGGAAGTTTACATTGACATTATGCATTTAATGCATTTAAACTGTTTTTCACAATTCCTGATATTTCATCCTAGTAAAGATTCCCTGTCTTAGGTCCGTTAGGATCACCACTTTATTTTAAGAATGTGAAATGTCAGAATAATAGTAGAGAGAATGATTTATTTCAGCTTTTATTTCTTTCATCACATTCCCAGTGGGTCAGAAGTTTACATACACTCAAATAGTATTTGGTAGCATTGCCTTTGAATTGTTTAACTTGGATCAAACGTATCGGGTAGAACTTCCACAAGCTTCCCAAAATAAGTTGGGTGAATTTTGGCCCATTCCTCCTGACAGAGCTGGTGTAACTGAGTCAGGTTTGTAGGCCTCCTTGCTCGCACACGCTTTTTCAGTTCTGCCCACAAATGTTCTATAAGATTGAGGTCAGGGCTTTGTGATGGCCACTCCAATACCTTGATTTTGTTGTCCTTAAGCGATTTGGAAGTATGCTTGGGGTCATTGTCCATTTGGAAGACCCATTTGCGACCAAGCTTTAACTTCCTGACTGATGTCTTGAGATGTTGATTCAATATATCCACATCATTTCCCCCCCTCATGATGCCATCTATTTTGTGAAGTGCACCAGTCCCTCTTGCAGCAAAGCACCCCCACAACATGATGTTGCCACCCCCGTGATTCACGGTTGGGATGTATTCCCTCGGCTTGCAAGCCTCCCCCTTTTTCCTCCAAACATAACGATGGTCATTATGGCCAAACAGTTCTATTTTTGTTTCATCAGACCAGAGGACATTTCTCCAAGAAGTACGATCTTTGTCCCCATGTGCAGTTGCAAACCGTAGTCTGGCTTTTTTTATGGCGGTTTTGGAGCAGTGGCTTCTTCTTTGCTGAGTGGCCTTTCAGGTTATGTCGATATAGAACTCGTTTTACTGTGGATATAGATACTTTTGTACCGGTTTCCTCCAGCATCTTCACAAGGTCCTTTGCTGTTGTTCTGGGATTGATTTGCACTTTTTCTCCTTCCTGAGCGGTATGATGGCTACGTGGTCCTGTGGTGTTTATACTTGCATACTATTGTTTGTACAGATGAACGTGGTACCTTCAGGCGTTTGGAAATTTCTCCCAAGGATGAACCAGACTTGAGGAGGTCTACAATTTATTTTCTGAGGTCTTGGCTGATTTCTTTTGATTTTCCCATGATGTCAAGCAAAGAGGCACTGAGTTTGAAGGTAGGCCTTGAAATACATCCACAGGTACCCCTTCCAATTGACTCAAATGATGTCAATTAGCCTCTCCGAAGCTTCTAAAGCCATGACATAATTTTCTGGAATTTTCCTAGCTGTTTAAAGAAAGTCAACTTAGTGTATGTAAACTTCTGACCCACTTGAATTGTGATACAGTGAATTATAAGTTAAATAATCTGTCTGTAAACAATTGTTGGGAAAATGACTTGTGTCATGCACAAAGTAGATGTCCTAACCGACTTGCCAAAACTATAGTTTGTTAACAAGAAATTTGTGGAGTGGTTGAAAATTGGGTTTTAATGACTCCAACCTAAGTGTATGTAAACTTCTGACTTCAACTGTATTAACATCAGTTTGATAGCCTTGCAATATATGGCTTGGGTCATTTGCAAAAACCCAAGTCAGAATGAGATAATTGGGCATGGAATAGTTGCATTTTATTTTCATTTTATTTAGCATTAATTTAATTTGGCAAGTAATTTAACAACAAATTCTTATTTACAATGGCCTACCAAAAGGCAAAAGGCCTCCTGCGGGGACGGGTCTGGGATAAATAAAAATAAAATAAAAATAAAATATATATATATTATATATATATATATATATATATATATATATATATATATATATATATAGGACAAAACACACATCACTACAAGAAAAACACCACAACACTACACGAAGAGAGACCTAAGACAACAACATACAGTGGCTTGCAAAAGTATTCACCCCTCTTGGCATTTTTCCTATATTATTGCCTTACAACCTTACAATTTTTTTTGTGGGGGTTGTATCATTTGATTTACACAGCAAGCCTACCACTTTGAAAATGCAAAATATTTTTAATTGTGAAACAAACAAGAAATAAGACAAAAAAACTGAAAACATGAGCATGCGTAACTATTCACCCCCCCAAAGTCAAAACTTTGTAGAGCCACCTTTTGCAGCAATTACAGCTGCAAGTCTCTTGGGGTATGTCTCTATAAGCTTGGCACATCTAGCCACTCTGATTTTTGCCCATTCTTCAAGGCAAAACTTCTCCAGCTCCTTCAAGTTGGATGGGTTCCACTGATGTACAGCAATCTTTAAGTCATACCACAGATTCTCAATTGGTTTGAGGTCTGGGCTTTGACTAGGCAATTCCAAGACATTTAAATGTTTCCCCTTAAACCACTCGAGTGTTGTTTCAGCAGTATGCTTAGGGTCATTGTCCTGCTGGAAGGTGAACCCCCGTCCCAGTCTCAAATCTCTGGAAGACTGAAACAGGTTTCCTTCAAGAATGTCCCTGTATTTAGCGCCATCCATCATTCCTTCAATTCTGACCAGTTTCCCTGTCCCTGCCGATGAAAAACATCCCCACAGCATGATGCTGCTACCACCATGGTGGTGTTCTCGGGGCGATGAGAGGTGTTGGGTTTGCGCCAGACATAGCGTTTTCCTTGATGTCCAAAAAGCTCAATTTTAGTCTCATCTGATCAGAGTACTTTCTTCCATATGTTTGGGGAGTCTCCCACATGCCTTTTGGTGAACACCAAACATGTTTGCTTATTTTTCTCTGGCCACTCTTCCGTAAAGCCCAGCTCTGTGGAGTGTACAGCTTAAAGTGGTTCTATGGACAGATACTCCAATCTCCGCTGTGGAGCTTTGCAGCTCCTTCAGGGTTATTCTTGGTCTCAATCAATCAAATGTATTTATAAAGCCCTTCTTACATCAGCTGATGTCACAGAGTGCTGTACAGAAACCCAGCCTAAAACCCCAAACAGCAAGCAATGCAGGTGTAGAAGCACGGTGGCTAGGAAAAACTCCCTAGAAAGGCCAGAACCTAGGAAGAAACCTAGAGAGGAACCAGGCTACGAGGGGTGGCCAGTCCTCTTCTGGCTGCCGGATGGAGTCTCTTTGATTAATGCCCTCCTTGCCTGGTCCCTGAGTTTTGGTGGGCGGCCCTCTCTTGGCAGGTTTGTTGTGGTGCCATATTCTTTCAGTTTTTTAATAGTGGATTTAATGGGGCTCCGTGGGATGTTCAAAGTTTCGGATATTTCTTTATAGCCCAACCCTGATCTGTACTTCTCCACAACTTTGTCCCTGACCTGTTTGGAGAGCTCCTTGGTCTTCATGGTGCCGCTTGCTTGGTGGTGCCCCTTGCTTAGTGGTGTTGCAGACTCTGGGGCCTTTCATAACAGGTGTATATATGCTGAGATCATGTAACAGATCATGTGACACTTAGATTGCACACAGGTGGACTTCATTTAATTAGTTATGTGACTTCTGAAGGTAATTGGTTGCACCAGATCTTACATAGGGGCTTCATAGCAAAGGGGGTGGAAACATATGCATGCAACACTTTTCCATTTTCCTTTTTTAATAGTTATTTTTTTAAACAAGTAAAAAAAAAAAAAATTCACTTCACCAATTTGGACTATTTTGTGTATGTCCATTATATGATATCAAAATAAAACTCAATTTAAATTACAGATTGTAATGCAATAAAATAGGAAAAACGCCAAGGGGGATGAATACTTTTGCAAGGCACTGTAGCATGGCAGCAACACATGACAACAACATGACAACAACATGGTAGGAACACAACCCGGCAGCAGCACAACATGGTAGCAGCCCAAAACATGGTACAAACATTATTGGGCACGGACAACAGCACAAAGGGCAAGAAGGTAGAGACAACAATACATCATGCGAAGCAGCCACAACTGTCAGTAAGAGTGTCCATGATTGAGTCTTGAAGAGATGGAGATAAAACTGTCCAGTTTGAGTGACTTTTTTTTACAGCTCGTTCCAGTCGCTAAATGCAGCAAACTGAAAAGAGGAGTGACACAGGGATGTGTGTGCTTTGGGGACCTTTAACAGAATGTGACTGGCAGAACGGGTGTTGTTGTGGAGGATGAGGGATGCAGTTAGTATCTCAGATGGGGGGAGTGAGGCCTAAAAGGGTTTTTATAAATAATCATCCACCAGTGGGTCTTGCGACGGGAATACAGAGATGATCAGTTTACAGAGGAGTATAGAGTGCAGTGATATGTCCTATAAGGAGCATTGGTGGCAAATCTGATGGCCGAATGGTAACGAACATCTAGCCGCTCGAGAGCCCACTTACCTGCCGATTTATAAATTGCATCTCCGTAATCTAGCACGGGTAAGATGGTTATCTGAATCAGGGTTAGTTTGGCAGCTGGGGTGAAAGAGGAGCGATTACGATAGAGGAAACCAAGTCTAGATTTAACTTTAGCCTGCAGCTTTGATATGTGCTGAAAGAAGGACAGTGTACAGTCTAGCCATACTCCCAAGTACTTGTATGAGGTGACTACCTCAAGCTCTAAACCCTCAGAGGTAGTAAACACACCTGTGGGGAGAGGGGCATTCTTCTTACCAAACCACATTACCTTTGTTTTGGAGGTGTTCAGAACAAGGTTAAGGGCAGAGAAAGCTTGTTGGACACTAAGAAAGCTTTGTTGTAGAGAGTTTAACACAAAATCCGGGGAGGGGCCAGCTGAGTACAAGACTGTATCATCTGCATATAAATGGATGAGAGAGCTTCCTACTGCCTGAGCTATGTTGTTGATGTAAATTGAGAAGAGCGTGGGGCCTAGGATCGAGCCTTGGGGTACTCCCTTGGTGACAGGCAGTGGCTGAGACAGCAGATGTTCTGACTTTATACACTGCACTCTTTGAGAGAGGTAGTTAGCAAACCAGGCCAAAGACCCCTCAGAGACACCGATACACCTTAGCCGGCCCACAAGAATGGAATGTTCTACCGTATCAAAAGCTTTGGCCAAGTCAATCTTTTTTTTCTTTATTTTATTTAACCAGGTAGGCAAGTTGAGAACAACTGCGACCTGGCCAAGATAAAGCAAAGCAGTTCGACACATACAACAACACAGAGTTACACATGGAGTAAAACAAACATACAGTCAATAATACAGTAGAAAAACGAATCTATATACAAAGTGTGCAAATGAGGTAAGATAAGGAAGTTAAGGCAATAAATAGGCCATGGTGGCAAAGTAATTACAATATAGCATTTAAACACTGGAATGGTAGATGTGCAGTAGATGAATGTGCAATGTAGAAAAACTGGGGTGCAAAGGAGCAAGATAAATAAATAAATACAGTAGGGGATGAGGTAGTTGGTTGGGCTATTTACAGATGGGCTATATACAGGTGCAGGGGTCTGTGAGCTGCTCTGACAGCTGGTGCTTAAAGCTGGTGAGGGAGATAAGTGTCTCCAGTTTCAGAGATTCTTGTAGTTCGTTCCAGTCATTGGCAGCAGAGAACTGGAAGGAGAGTCGGCCAAAGGAGGAATTGGCTTTGGGGGTGACCAGTGAGATATACCTGCTGGAGCGCGTGCTACGGGTGGGTGCTGCTATGGTGACCAGCGAGCTGAGATAAGGCGGGCTTTACCTAGCAGGGACTTGTAGATTACCTGGAGCCAGTGGGTTTGGCGACGAGTGTGAAGCGAGGGCCAGCCAACGAGAGCGTACAGGTCGCAGTGTGGGTGGTATATGGGGCTTTGGTGACAAAATGGATGGCACTGTGATAGACTGCATCCAATTTGTTGAGTAGAGTATTGGAGGCTATTTTGTAAATGACATCACCGAAGTCGAGGATTGGTAGGATGGTCAGTTTTACGAGGGTATGTTTGGCAGCATGAGTGAAGGAGGCTTTGTTGCGAAATAGGAAGCCAATTCTAGATTTAATTTTGGATTGGAGATGTTTGATATGAGTCTGGAAGGAGTGTACAGTCTAACCAGACACCTAGGTATTTGTAGTTGTCCACATAATCTTAGACAGAACCGTCCAGAGTAGTGATGCTGCACGGGCGGGCAGGTGCGGGCAACGATCGGTTGAAGAGCATGCATTTAATTTTACTTGCGTTTAAGAGCAGTTGGAGGCCACGGAAGGAGAGTTGTATGGCATTGAAGCTCGTCTGGAGGGTAGTTAACACAGTGTCCAAAGAAGGGCCAGAAGTATACAGAATGGTGTTGTCTGCGCAGAGGTGCATCAGAGACTCACCAGCAGCAAGAGCGACATCATTGATGTATACAGAGAAGAGAGTCGGCCTGAGAATTGAACCCTGTGGCACCCCCATAGAGACTGCCAGAGGCCCGGACAACAGGCCCTCCGATTTGACACACAGAACTCTATCGGAGAAGTAGTTGGTGAACCAGGCAAGGCAATCATTTTAGAAACCAAAGCTGTTGAGTCTGCCGATAAGGATGTGGTGATTGACAGAGTCGAAAGCCTTGGCCAGATCAATGAATACGGCTGCACAGTAATGTCACTTATCGATGGCGGTTATGATATCGTTTAGGACCTTGAGCGTGGCTGAGGTGCACCCATGACCAGCTCTGAACCCAGATTGCAGAGCGGAGAAGGTACGGTGGGATTTCGAAATCGTCGGTAATCTGTTTGTTAATTTGGCTTTCAAAGACCTTAGAAAGGCAGGGTAGGATAGATATAGGTTTGTAGCAGTTTGGGTCAAGATTGTCTCCCCCTTTGAAGAGGGGGATGACTGCAGCTGCTTTCCAGTCTTTTGTAGATTTCGGCAGATCATTTTAGAAAGAAAGGGTCCAGATTGTCTAGCCTGGCTGATTTGTAGGGGTCCGGATTTTGCAGCTCTTTCAGAACATAGCAGCACAACATTGATAGCAGCACAACATTGCTTAGAATCAAGGGCAATGGTGACATCATTGAGGACCTTTAAGGTTGCAGTGACACATCCATAACCTGAGCAGAAACCAGATTTCATACCAGAGAGAATACTATAGACATCAAGAAAGCTAGTCAGTTGATTATTGACAAGTTTTCCAACACTTTTGATAAACAGGGAAAAATAGAAATTGCCCTATAACAGTAGTGTTCTTCCTCCTGTTCCCTCATGTCTAAGTCAATGGAACGCTTGGATCCCCCATGGCTCCTGAAAGTATCAAATCAAATTGTATTGGTCACATACATGTGTTTAGCAGATGTTATTGCGGGTGTAGCGAAATGCTTGTGTTTCTAGCTCCAACAGTGCAGTAATATCTAACAAGTAATATCGAACAATTTCACAACAATACACACAATGTACACAAATCTATCTAAAGGAATGGAATTAAGAATATATAAATATTTGGACAAGCGATGTCAGAGCGGCATAGACTAAGATACAGTAGAATAGAATACAGTATATACATATGAGATGAGTAATGCAAAATACATGTATGTAAACATTATTAAAGTGATTAGTGTTCCATTATTAAAGTGGCAGTGATTTCAAGTCTATATTTATAGGCAGCAGCCTCTAATGTGCTAGTGATGGCTATTTAACAGTCTGATGGCCTTGAGATAGAAGCTGTTTTTCAGTCTCTCAGTCCCAGCTTTGATGCACCTGTATTGACCTCGCCTTCTAGATGATAACGGGTTGAACAGGCAGTGGCTCGGGTGATTGTTGTCCTTGATGATCTATGAGGTACAGTATCTGTATGACAGTCCAGTGACTTAGTGAAATGTGACTTAGCCTAGTTAATCAATTAGACTGTGTTACAAATGCTGTTATTATTTCTAAGCCTAAAGTATCAAAACTATTAGAAAATACAAAAGTTATTGTTCACTTTAAACACAAAGGCCTGTGACAAATTCCAGGTTTGTGAGAACTATTCATATAACTGAATATAAGGCAGATTGCAGTGTATTCCCTTGACATCTAGACCCCTTAGGGGAAATAAGCAACACCTCAGGCAATTAAGACCCTTGTAGTCACAGGGCTTAGAGAACAGTGTATAGTCACAGAGTTTACAGATCAGTGTATCTATTTAGCGCAGGAGAACAAGACAGCAGCACAGACCAAGCACAGAGTTGAGGTATAACAATGAGTAAGTTATCTTCAGATAAACCACCACAGCAACTGGATGTGGGGACACCAGGAGAACAGGATGGAGAGGAGTCTCTTGACAAAGCACTAGACATTTCTCGACCCATCTCTCTCCTAATGAATTCTGTCAAACTCAGTGACGAAGGCTTGAAGGACTGCATCCCTGCAGAGAGGACTACTCAAGCAAAGACGCAGCCTGTTTTCCAGCAGGTGCGCAAGCAGGTCAAATCCCAGCTGAGCATGAACGTCCCAAGGAATGGCATTCGGGAACTAGTTCAGAAGGTCAAAAGCAGAGAGCTGGAGATGGCATAGATGAACGGCCCCAATGACACTGAGAAGGCTGGTGCAGAGATTTTGGAAGACGAGTGTACAGGTGAGATGGATGTCAAAAGGGAGGAGCTTATAGCGTTTTTTCAACAGTAGCTGGAGGCCAGTAAAGAGGTACTGAGGGGTGAGTTTAAAGAGCAGATCACCCAACTGCGGATAGAAATGCAAGTCTACACAGACCAGAAGGGTCTGGAGTCCAAGGTGCAGAACAGGCAAAAGAGCTCTCCAAGGATGTCAGGGACAAGATTATAGACCTACACAAGGCTGGAATGGGCTACAAGACCATCGCCAAGCAGCTTGGTGAGAAGGTGACAACAGTTGGTGCGATTATTCGCAAATGGAAGAAACACAAAAGAACTGTCAATCTCCCTCGGCCTGGGGCTCCATGCAAGATCTCACCTCTTGGAGTTGCAATGATCATGAGAACGGTGAGGAATCAGCCCAGAACTACACAGGAGGATCTTGTCAATGATCTCAAGGCAGCTGGGACCATAGTCACCAAGAAAACAATTGGTAACACACTATGCCGTGAAGGACTGAAATCCTGCAGCGCCCGCAAGGTCCCCCTGCTCAAGAAAGCACATATACATGCCCGTCTGAAGTTTGCCAATGAACATCTGAATGATTCAGAGGACAACTGGGTGAAAGTGTTGTAGTCAGAAGAGACCAAAATGGAGCTCTTTGGCATCAACTCAACTCGCCGTGTTTGGAGGAGGAGGAATGCTGCCTATGACCCCAAGAACACCATCCCCACCGTCAAACATGGAGGTGGAAACATTGTTCTTTGGGGGTGTTTTTCTGCTAAGGGGACAGGACAACTTCACCGCATCAAAGGGATGATGGACGGGGCCATGTACCGTCAAATCTTGGGTGAGAACCTCCTTCCCTCAGCCAGGGCATTGAAAATGGGTCGTGGATGGGTATTCCAGCATGACAATGACCCAAAACACACAGCCAAGGCAACAAAGGAGTGGCTCAAGAAGAAGCACATTAAGGTCCTGGAGTGGCCTAGCCAATCTCCAGACCTTAATCCCATAGAAAATCTGTGGAGGGAGCTGAAGGTTCGAGTTGCCAAACGTCAGCCTCGAAACCTTAATGACTTGGAGAAGATCTGCAAAGAGGTGTGGGACAAAATCCCTCCTGAGATGTGTGCAAACCTGGTGGCCAACTACAAGAAACGTCTGACCTCTGTGATTGCCAACAAGGGTTTTGCCAGCAAGTACTAAGTCATGTTTTGCAGAGGGGTCAAATACTTATTTCCCTCATTAAAATGCATAAAAATTTCAAACATTTTTCACATGCATTTTTCTGGATTTTTTTGTTGTTATTCTGTCTCTCACTGTTCAAATAAACCTACCATTAAAATGATAGACTGATCATTTCTTTGTCAGTGGGCAAACGTACAAAATCAGCAGGGGATCAAAAACTTTTTTCCCTCTCTGTACGTTACAGCTTCCACCCAATTACCGTATTAACCCCTCGTTCCATGTGTCTCTCCTCAGGCAGGTGGTGGCTGGTCCGCTCCAGGAGTCTGAGGTGCGGGAGGTTCCTCCGCCCCTCTGGACATCGGGGGGGTCCCGGCGTACTCTGTTCGCTCCATACTGGATTCGAGGCGCCAGGCGAGGGGCGAGGTTTAGTCTCCCGCCCCTCCTGTCTCAGCCTCCAGTATTTCTGCTGCAATAGCTTATGTGTCGGGGAGCTAGGGTCAGTCTGTTATGTCTGGAGTATTTCTCCTGTCTTATCCTGTGTCCTGTGTGAATGTAAGTATGCTCCCTCTAATTCTCTCTCTCTCTCTCCCTCTCCTCCTGGAGGACCTGGGACCATGCCTCAGGACTACCTGGCCTGATGACTCCTTGCTGTCCCCAGTCCACCTGGTCGTGCTGCTGCTCCAGTTTCAACTGTTCTGCCTGCGGCTATGGAATCCTAACCTGTTCACCAGATGTGCTAACTTGTCCCGGAACTGCTGTTTTCGACTCTCTCTCTACCGCACCTGCTGTCTCTAACTCTGAATGCTCGGCTATGAAAAGCCAACTGACATTTACTCATGAGGTACTGACCTGTTGCACCCCCTACAACCACTGTGATTATTATTATTTGACCCTGCTGGTCATCTATAAACGTTTGAACATCTTGGCCATGTACTGTTATAATCTCTACTAGGCACAGCCAGAAGAGGACTGGCCACCCCTCAGAGCCTGGTTCCGCTCTAGGTTTCTTCCTAGGTTCCTGCCTTTCTAGGGAGTTTTTCCTAGCCACCATGCTTCTACACCTGTATTGCTTGCTGTTCGGGGTTTTAGGCTGGGTTTCTGTACAGCTCTTTGTGACATCAGCTGATGAAAGAAGGGCTTTATAAATAAATTTGATTGAAATTTGATTGAGTGTTGGTGTTATACAGGTATTTGTTATTGTGAGGCTCAACCAATTTGCATACACAAAGTGTATGTTGATCAAATATTGTTGTTATCATGGTCACTTACCAAGGCCATCCCTGTGGTGATCATGCTGCCACCTGACCCGCCAGTCTTATACTTGGACTGCAGGACAACAGGGGACATGGAGGAAGGAGGCTGCTCACCTGCAAGCCAAACCATAAAACAAATCATCAAGGAGAGGCTATAAAAGCAATTGAAATGTCCAAGAGACTATCAGTTTATTTTACAGCCACCCTTACAAACACTCAGGAAATATTTTGGGGGGTCACATTACCTGCAACAATGTGATCTGCCTTCCCACAGAAATCTGCCAACTCATTATTAAGGATGACACCAGTTTTAGGGGAGAACACTCTGGATCCAAACCTGAGTGAAGGGAAAGATATTTGACAAGTCATTGTGTGTATTGTGAATGTTACATGGTTATATACAGCTAATGACAATTATACATTGCTGACATAGCCCTAATGATGATTATTGTTATGATTCTACACAGTGAATAACATTTGACTTACATGTGATTGATAGTGCTGGTAACAGAGACAGCAGTTCCATCCTCAGCCATCACAGACACGTGTGGTGCCCATGGTGTCCAGGTATGGAGTGATGGTATAGTACTGAGCATCATGGGTCTCATTACTGCTGATCATGGCCCTGAAGTGGTCAGCTATCTGCTGCTCAGTGAACTTCAATGCTCTCTGGACAAAATAAGTAAATGGACCTTGATCAGGCATGTTGGAGTTACAGTATATATTGCATTACAGTAGCAACTCTCTACTTAGCCACTTCCCATTTCACACTCTTACATCTGCATTGCTTGCTGTTTGGGGTTTTAGGCTGGGTTTCTGTATAGCACTTTGTGACATCGGCTGATGTAAAAAGGACTTTATAGATACATTTGATTGATTGAATTTGTTTGACTGCTTGGAGTTACCCTGGATTGTAAAACTGTCATGGTCAAAACATATTGATACAATAGTAGCTAAGATGGGGAGAAGTCTGTCTATAATAAAGCGCTGTTCTGCCTTTTTAACAACACTATCAACAAGGCAGGTCCTACAGGCCCTAGTTTTGTCGCACCTTGACTATTGTTCAGTCGTGTGGTCAGGTACCACAAAGAGGGACCTCAGAAAAAATAAAATTGGCTCAGATCAGGGCAGCACGTCTGGCCCTTAAATGTACACGGAGAGCTAACATTAATAATTTGCATGTAAATCTCTCATGGCCTTTGGTTTAAAATACTAGCACACAGCTCATACAACCATGCATACCCCACAAGACATGCCACCAAAGGTCTCTTCACAATCCCCAAGTCAAGAACAGACTATGGGAGGTGCACAGTACTACATAGAGCCATGGCTACCTGGAACTCTATTCCACATCAGGTAACTGATGCAAGCAGTAGAATCAGAGGTAAAAAAAACGGGTAAAAATACACCTTATGGAACAGCGGAGACTGTGAAGAGACACATTGTCAAATGTTTTTTAGGAATTTCCTTTATTTTCTATATTTTTCTTGTCAAATATTTTACTTGAAACAGTCAATAAAACTTAGAAGGCAAATATGTGCTGTCTTTTATTTTAATACAAATTCGGAATTGATGCCAATTGTTAAAATAGCTTCAAATTGGGTATCGGTGACAATGCAAGGTAGCATACACATTCAGGGGTTAGGTTACTAAAGTGACAAATAAATGTATTTTACCCATCAATAACCGATTGCCAAAAGTACATAGGCAGCACCTTTAAAATCCTGTTGATGTGGAAACCCTTTTCCTAACCAAATCCTAATTCTCATAACGAAAAGTAAATTAACATATTTCGTACGGTAATACCAAAGATTTCTATAATTGAACCGAGATAGAACAGAACCTGTTGTTTCCAGTGCGAAAACGAGCCATAGTGCGCAGAACAATCAAGGAGGGGGGCAGAGCCAAGCACGAGCTAACGAGATCCTATTGGCGCGTTCTAGCATCATCAACATATTTCCGTTAAGGAACGCCTACTCTGTGAAGTTCGCGTGTGAAACGACTCAATTCGCCTTTCTTTATTCAACTTCTGCTGCCATCTGCTGACTAAAGTGGGGAATTGCAAACTGCTCTGTTACCTCTTTTTGGTCAGCAGATGGCAGCTTCATAAAATACGTTTATTTTCATCAACAGAAAAGTTTCTGCTGGAAATGTAATTGGAGTAGGTGTTTGCAATTTGTAGTTTGTATTTGCAATTTGAAGTAATGACTTTATACTACTTTATACTTTATATCGAAACCCTGAGCTGACAAGGTACAAATCTGTCGTTCTGTTCCCCAGGCGCCGAAGACGTGGATATCGATTAACACCATGCCCAAACCAGACGCGATTAAGGCAGCCCCCCGCACCTCTCTGATTCAGAGGGTTTGGGTTAAATGCGGAAGACACAATTCAGTTGTACATTTGACTAGGTATCCCCCCTTTCACTTTCCCCATCTGTCCCAAGTTTGCCTTAGCTCGCACATGAAGCTAACTTACACTGGGGCACCTGTCAGGAAGAAAGGATGGGGGAAGGGGGTATATGGCGGTGGTTGGTTGTCTCTACAGGCCCTAGGATTCACGATGCAGGAGAATGGGAGGGGGTATGTGAGAGGAAGTAGGTGTAGACAGAACACAGCATCACACCAAGTAATCACTGAGGCAGCTTTGTTCTGTTATATATGTGTAGCAATGGCCCCTATTGATATGTGTGCTCAAATCGAGGAAACTGTCAAGGGCACCTGGCAAGGGTTAGAGACAATAATGTTTAATGGTGTCGCTTGAGGTTTACTGGGTGAGACATGATGAGAAATATGGAAGAACATCACTGATATATATTATAATGATCTGTATAAGTCATAGCCTCGGAAGCCCAAGCTTCTCACTTCAACGAGACGAGATTTGGAAGGCTGGCCATGTGAGACTATCTAAATCTCCTGAATGAGTCCAATTCTTATATGTCAGAACTTATAATTTGAGTTTGGGGACAATTGGTTTAAAGCAATATGCCCTTTTTGTCTAAGTTAAAAAAATTAAAGAGTTCTTTTTGAATATTTTTGCAGGATCCGAGCACCTGAATGCATCCAGCTGAACTGGCACTGGGTTCTTGCAATGACAGGAGATGCATTTAAGTCCGAAACGGGCATGGGGGGCCGTGTGCCCAGAGGCACCCCTCTCTCACAATGGATGGGATAGAAGATGTTGTGAAGAGGAGCTTTGTACCCCAGGGAGGATGAGCTCTGAGCGCCCAAATCCGGAGGGCCACGAGCCGAGCACATTCAGTTCTGGCCAAGGCACGCTGTCATCGGAAGCATCGCATCTCTGCTAATGATGTCCACCCAAAGCAATGCAAATTAACATCTGTATGCCTTGGTTTCTGTTGTGATAGATGTTATTTGACATTTCTCAGTATTATAAGGAATCTAGTCATCACTCAGTTTAGTTTAGTAATATTAGAAGTCAGCAGAGCTTCAGTTTTTTAAAATATTTTTATGACCAGGTAGATTTTTCATCCATCATCCATCCATCCCAATGATTTTGAAAAACAAGGTGGAAAAACAGGAAAGCTCACTGAAGACCACATGGTCATTAACTGACAGGATGAGGGATCCAGGCGGCACCGTATCTGTCCATCCGTATTACACCCCCGCCCCCATTGTTCATTTCCCTCAAACTACATATGCACTTCCTTCTTTTTGAACCCTTTTAGCTGCTTATTGATGTTTATTGCAAAGTTAAAACTGATGACAAAGTTATTGGTGTTGTGTTGGTGTTGACGTGTTGTATTGACATGGGAGAAGAGTGATTTTACTGCTCCCTTCCTTCATAAAAGAGTTGCTTTCTTTGAAAAAAGATCCCCCTGAAGCTTTTTTAAATGGGGCATGATTTTTACCTTCTCAATCATATTTGAAAGTGACAAATACATCAAATTATCAGCAAAGAACACAGATCATAAATGAGTCAAGCTTTATTCTATGCATATCTAATTTGGGCATTACTAATTATCATACACCCACACCACCAATGGATGATCAGGTCCTATTAACAGCTCACCCACTAGAAGGACAATGAGGAAGGAAGTCCCCCGTTTTGAGGTCAATCAGTGTCACGCCCTCTGTGTTTATATCAGTCTCTTCTACAACACAGCTGTCTCTCAGGAATACACATGTTGTACTCTCTATTGTGTAGAAAAAGCTTGTCATGTTTGACCGAGATAGGTAGTGTTATTGCTGAGTTCATGACGCTTCTTACAATGTAGAGTATTTTAATTTCCTGTAAAATATCCATCATCAGAATTCTACTAGAGGTGCAGCCATACCTTCTTATTTACATTTAGTGTTTTATGCTTCACTTATTGTATTACAACATGAAAGGGTCTTAGTCTTCATGGTTTATATCCTCTTATGCACTTGTCGAACTGACTGAAATCCTTCTCACCCAAACAGACCTGTATGACACTGGGTGGAATAAGGTGTGGTCCTGGGCCTGAACAAAACAACATGTCAAAACAATGTCTGTCCATTCAGAGAATCTGCTTTAATTAGATGCCTGTTTGTGAATTTTCAGATCTCCACCCAGTGAAGGCCAAACTACTATTATCACCCCAATGCTACTGCCTTACTGTAAACAGTACACATGTCTTGGCCATCTCGCCTGTATTGTAAAATGTGTTGGTGTAACAGGTTAGTGAGGGCAGGGCACTTCCTGGTCTCGCAGGACAGGTTATTCTGTAATGGATCACTACTCAACACACAGCCTTGGGGCACAGAGACTATCTGGACAAACAACTTCTTACATTACACTTCTAGAAAGAAACACTGTACCGTGTACTACAGAGAAAAATAAACAAATAGAGAGAGAGAGAGAGAGAGAGAGAGAGGGAGGGAGGGAGGGAGGGAGGAGAAGGGAAGAGAATGGTTCTAGACTGTAACATCATAGGTGTGTATTGGCCATCCAATGGCCCTCCTTTCCATTGTAATGCATAAAAACCTGTATTTTCAATTAGCTCAGATTACAAAATCTTTAATTGCCATCTTTGTTTGGGTTTAAATCCCAATAATTTAGTGATAGTTGACCATTTGCTGGACATGTTGTGATTTTTACAATTCTCCCCCATCCTCTAATAAATTACATTATCTTCATTTTTAAACATCCATTGCCCATTATGGTTGTTATTTTAGTCACCATTTATCAAAGTAGGAGTGTCTCACAGAGAAGACAGACAGTAGCCATGACAGTATTATTTAAGAATAGTTATTCCTATCAATCATTATCAATGGAGCTTTGTGCTAATGTTTTGTTCTGCAAACCAATTTCAAAACTATAGTGACATATATAAATGAAACATTGGGTCATATGAAAAACCTAATCTTCAAATAAGCGACAGGAGTGGTGAAATAAACTTGCAGTATTGATCAACAGTGATAATCTATGCCTGGGGTTCCTTTTGTTCTCTCTGACCTTTCAGAGCATAGAGAGAATCGAGTCCAAACAGAGGATAGAGGATATCTGCCCCAAGAGCTCTGTGGATGGATCTGCTCTCGTGAAATTAGTTAAGTTTTGTGCTGCAGTCATAAAATGATTATGAGGGGGTCCTGACAGAGTGGCTGTGGACTGTCAGAGTGTAAAGGGGTTCTGCCCTTTGATCCGAACAGATTGGAACCAGCCAGGTGGATTAACGGGCTCCCCACCTGCCTGCCCTTTTGCTGAGGGTTGAAAAATACCAATGGAAATCAGAATTTTCTCTATCTGCGTTTTGCTCATCTATGTTTCTCCTCTTTTCATACACTCACAACCAGCAATTTCTGGGGAGATGCCACACACAGGTGAGAATGCTGGTTGTGTATCAGAGCCAGGGCTCACAAACGCCATGGTGGGAGCATGTGTGCAGAGTGAGTGCTTCACATACGTTAAGAACTGGGGAGAGTGATCAGAATGCATGCAACAGAGGCTGATGTTTCCACACAACACAAGGCAGCTGGTAAGGCGGAAGTGCATCGGACATAGCTGAACAATTGTTCAAGCACTGCTATGGAGGTTTGCCTTGGAAAATGCCAAAATGATTTTTCCAGATTGTGTAAAGGTACATGGCATGAAATTAGAGGAAAATTATGAAATGTAATCATGAAGATTCAAGCAGAGGTTTACATCTGACAGGAGATATTAGGATATTGAACTTTGAGGTTCCAAAAGATAAACTGTTCTCAGTTTCAGTTATTTATTTTATCTTTGTAAGCTCTTTGAATATTTATTACACTGTGACACTGTCTGCTCTCGTTTACAGAAGGATAGACGGCTCCTTTGAACTGGGGTAAAGTCAGAGAATGTTGACATTGGTTGAGTAGTTTCCTGTGTTTTAAAGTGTTTAACCTCAAGCTAATGTACTTTTCTCTATTTTATTCAATTCAATTTAAGGGGCTTTCTGCTCATTACAGTGGAGAAGCAGGGTTGGGTGGGGGTTGGGGGGGTATCTAAAATATCAAAGGATCTCACTTTGGGGGCACCTCTGTGAGAGAAGAGAGAGACTACCCACAGAGTGGAGGGGTGTGTTTAAAGGTTTGGTCAACGGCAAATAACTTGAAATATAGGCTGTACAAGCACTTTTAATGAATTACCAATATGTCCTTACAGAGGATAAAGCTAACTCAATCTTCTAGAGAGGAAATCAGACAGTTTAACCCACCCAGACCGGAAAGGGGTACCTGCTACTTTCTGGGGTCTTCTTACAGAGCCCAGACTTGGTCATGTCGAGCCCACTTGTTTTGATGGATCAGAGGCTCTATTGTCTAGACTGGCGTGGAGCCTATACACAGACACATTAAGTTATTAACAGTGATGTGTGAGTCCTAATCCTCCAGCCAGATAGGGTTTCCCCTCACGGACAAGCAGACATCAGTTCCCCCACAAGCCCACAGTCTCAACTCAACCTGTTTTTCTCATTAGCCAGCATACATTTATATAATCACCAATAACACACTGCTTGTGCTAGAGATCACAGTCAATATACTGTACATCCAATTATATCATGCTTCACTTCAAACCTGTGGCTTATGGTCATATCTGATGTTGGTTGTATTATTTGGAGTGGTCACACAAATCTTGTTGAATCTGTTGAATCTGGCACACTGTCATTCTACAGTTAGCTTACCCCCTACGTTCAGCATGTTAACTTTTTATTATATAGATCCTGTCCTTTCATTCTTGTTATCTATCCCTCTTTTTCTTTCCCTTCCAAGTGGGACCAAATTGTGTTCCATTAAAGTCCCCCTAACCTGATCCCCTGATCGTGGGCTACAGTAGATCCAGGGTGTTCCAGCTCACAGGTACTCCTCACCCTGTGCTAAGCATGATGACACCCCAGGCCTCTTTGATCTGTGGATGGAGTGGGGGAGGTGAGGGGTCCCTAAACCTCTGTCCTCACAGCTCACTTGTTCCATTCTCTATGGTAACTTCACCAACGGATTTTATGATGGAAGTCTTAGTGTGTACAGACATGCCTTTAGCAAGTGCATTTTTTTGTTTGATGAACATTGGAGTATTTGAGGAACTGTTTGTATTTTGATATGCCTATGTATGTGTGTAAATGTGTTACGGGCTACATTCTCTGATCTCAGTGTTTTTTAGAACTTTATTTTGACATGATACTGTGTGTGCGTGTGTGTATGTAGGTTCATGAGACATGTGGACAGATGCTGGGGGGAAGTAGGCACAGTGTTGACATGCTGTGGAACGTGTCACATCTCTGTTTACACACACACATTCATTACTTTGTGTTTCTGTGTGTTTGGGTGCGCTCGAAATGTGTGTGTGCATTTGTCACAGTGTGGGTGGGATAGAAAAGCAGGGAGATCTGAGGGGAGGTGCAGAGTAGCGGCCTGTCTGTGTTTAGTTGTGGGGTGCTCAGATGCTCCATTTGGGTGTGGCAGCTCACACTGATGACAACACTCGAGGACAGACACCTGTTGGACTGGTGGTGAACATCGATTAAGCAGGGTATATGCTGTAGGGCTTTCTACATTTTGACAAGGGGTGACAGCTGTGTGACCGTTGAAAATAAACACAACCGTCCTCCCAAGCAAGCCCCCACCCTGATGAAGCATTTCTGTTATTCATTGGGTTGGGGTCTTGAACACTGAAAAAAAGGTTGAACAACAACAAAACATGAAGGATGACAGCATTTAAAACACAGAGCATAAATGATAACATGTATGATGCATCTAAACACACACACACTCACTCAGGGACACACGCACGCGCTCACGCACACGCAATCGCAGAAAACATGTCTGTGCTTTTAAAGAACTAACATTTGTGTTTTTTCACTGGCTTTAGCGTTCATATCCACACGCTGCCTTGGTCAGCTTGTATTCTGGGTGAGTTATCCCAAAGGGGCCTTACTGGCTAACACCATCAGACAAGCTGTCAGTCCAATTCGTCTCAATAACAACAACAGGTCTGGCCAGTCTACCATGTGCAAGATTGGCTACACCCTATCTTGTATTACATTATCCATTATCAGTAATTTGTTTATAATCAGCTAATCAGGTGTAATGATCAACATGCTTAGTCTGTCAAACTTAAATGCTTGAATTTACTCGTGTCCTTTAAGGGATGAGGTTATGGCATAAGGACAGAATTACAATCATATGTGATTAATTTCATGCTTTATCATTGTCAAATATTTTCCATTTCCCCAGATGGTAAACGGGTAATAAGATCTCTCACACACAAAAACATGAATTACTTCTCTCTCTCACTATTTCACATATGTCGTTTGTTTTGGCTGTGTTATAGGATGAAATATGACAAAACTGTAAATATATGATCCTTTCCAATAACTCTCTATCTCTCTGTCTGTCTCCCCCCTCTGATCACCACAGGAAGAGTCCTCCGCTCTTATCATCGGCGTCTGTCGGTTTGAGCATCTGCAGACACCCCACTCCTCCCCCCACCTCCTCCCTACTCAGTGCTTCTAACTGCAATCTCTTGTCAAAAGGGACAAACATGGACTTGTCCTGCAGCCCAACTTCTGCCAGGATTAGGAACCTAGACCCTCTCTTCCATCCAATCTAAACTCAGTGATTATGTCCAACAGAGCTCATTACTGTCAAATCAAAGGGCCCCTTAGAGGAGTCACTCATTGGTAATTACCCCATTATTCAGCCAACATGTGGGTGCTTGGCCTGCAAACTTCTCAGTGAATACAGCCCAGTCCAGTAGAACTGGGACTAGAGGTTCCCCTACTGGTGCTATGGGGTAGACAGTGATTCACGATGTGACAATATTTGTTTTTATTTATATGGCATGATACATGTGGTCCCTGTATTTTTACAATGTTTTGTTATTCGTTATTCCCTGTGTATTTATTCCTCATGAAACTATATATACAGTACCAGTCAAAAGTTTAGACACACCTACTCATTCCAGGGTTTTTCTTTATTTTTATTATTTTCTACATTGTAGAATAATAGTGAAGATGTCAAAACTATGAAATAACACGTTAAACAAATCCAAAATATATTTTATATTTGAGATTCCTCAAGTAGCCACCAATTGCCTTGATGACAGCTTTGCACGAGCTTGGCATTCTCTCAACCAGCTTCATGAGGTAGTCACCTGGAATGCAATGTCTTTCCTTCTTAATGCGTTTGAGCCATTAGTTGTGTTGTGACAAGGTAGGGGTGGTATACAGAAGATATCCCTATTGGTAAAAGACCAAGTCTATATTGTGGCAAGAACAGCTCAAATAAACAAAGAGAAACGACAGTCCATCATTACTTTAAGACATGAAGGTCAGTCAATCCGGAAAATGTCAAGAACTTTTAAAGTTTCTTCAAGTGTAGTCGCAAAAACCCTGAAGCGCTATGATGAAACTGGCTCTCATGAGGCCCGCCAAAGGAATTTGATTTTTTTAATTTAACCTTTATTTAACTAGGCAAGCCAGTTAAGAATACATTCTTATTTACAATACTGTATATATATGTTTTTTGATTTTTTTACTCTGCGTTGTTGGAAAAGAACCAGTTGTTAAGCATTTCACTGTAAGTCTACACCTGTTGTTTACGAAGCATGTGGCAAACAAAATATTTGATGTAATAATCTCTAGACACCGTTAAGTACTACACTTTTTTTCAAACCTCTGCATGGAATATACGTTCACAGGAGGGATGTTTTTTCCTTATCGTTCAGATCTGTATATTGGTTTTGATTGAATAGGGTCTAGTGTTTGGTCCAATGCTGTAAACCAAGACGAAGACATTCATAGCAGAGCTGCAGCCCTCTGGACATCCTTATCACTGAAATAACAGGATGATGTTGAAATACTACGCTCTCTGAATAAACTAATGTGAAAGTTCACATGTGCAGAATGAATGAAGCATTAACCCACCATAACAATGAATCAGGAATTTCCTCAAAGACAGAACTTTGTGTGTCACTTCAAACAGGACCAAAGTTAAAGAGAATACACAAACCCCTATTCCTTGAGATAAAATTCTACATAAAGACCAACAAGGAGATCCATTTCATAGATCATATTTCTTTAATACAGTAGTTAGTTACACAGATGTCAAAAAATAAAACATATACACAATACAATAAAAGATTCATGAAGTTCCCTTTCCTCCCCGGCACCAGAGGGCACTGTAAAGCCCCCACCCACTTTCCTGACAACATTTGTCAGCTGCCATCTGCCTGTCTGCCCCTGTCTCCTCCTCAAATTCTGTAATTAAGCTGCAACACCTTTCCTCCTCTTACACCCCCCACCCCCACGCCCAGTCTCCTACCTTCGCAAACAACAACCTGAAGAAGATATGGTCTCTTTGCAAACACATTTCCCCCTCTTTTACATTTCATTCATTTAACAAGTGCTTGTAATAAAACAAAATATCAACACATCTGAAACAGCAAAAGTATGAAAATACTGTACATTTGTGATTTACCCAGTGTAAACAGGTTTGCATGTGATATACGTAACAACAACACAAATAAACCCTCTATGACCGTCTGTCTTTTTGTTCAGGGTTCTGGTCCCTCATACAGTAAAGAATAACAGTTGAAAGGGAGAAGAGGAAAAATCGAGTCCGTCTGAAAAGTATATTTACCTCTGTCATTTTCTGAGACGTTGCAGGGGGAAAAAGCAGCTTTATGGAGCTCAGCCAACTCTCCCCAGCTTCAGAGTCCAGTCCAGGGGTTAGCGGGAACCTCTGTAGGGCTGAGGACTCCCTGGGCTTCTCCCCTACCCACTGACGCACCCGTTGGGTTGAAAATGGGTAAGAAATGTACATATATGCAAGAATGAAAACATACTATATATGCAAACCCATGTTCCGGAAAACAAAATCCATTCATCTGATATGGTTCATTGTCTGTTATGCCTTAAAATCATTTGAATAATGGACACCAAAAGACTGTGTGTTTACCAGTCAGTGTTCCTGTGGTGGCAGCAGGGAACCAGCCAGCGGTCCCACTCCACCTATCCCTCCCCTCTCTTTACACTTTGGTGGCCAGAGACTGTATCTCTGACTTCTGTGTCTGGGCGCTGAGCGTGGAGGACATTGAGCTCATCTGGCCATGCATGGCCTTCTTCAGGTTGAGCAGGCACAGGCACTGGGAGCGGAAGCGCAGGTCGAAAAAGGCATACAGAAAGGGGTTGAGGCAGCTGTTGACGTAAGCCAGGCAGGTAGCATAAGGGTGGGCCACCAGGAGGAAGCGCTCAAACCCACAGGAGCTGGGAGACAGGTTCAGGTAGGAGAGGGCGTCCATGCTCTTCAGCAAGTGGAATGGGGTCCAGCAGATGGCAAACACAACCACCAGGGTGGTGATGATCTTCAGCAGACGACGCTTCTTTTGGTCCTCCTTGCGCAGGTTGTTAAAGTGACGCGTGACGGTGCAGCCGATGAAGCAGTAGAAGATGGTCATGGCCAGGAAAGGCAGGAGGAAGCCCAGGGCAGAGGAGGACAGGCTGAGCCCTGCGATCCACAGGGACTCATGCCTCTCGTTTAGGGTGACCAGGCTGAAGTCCATGGCACAGGTGGTGCGGTTGCTGTTGATGTCGTCCACAGTGGTGCGGAACAGCAAAGTGGGCACAGCCAGCAGGCCTGAGAGGAGCCAGATGGCCCCCAGGGAGGCCAGCATTGTGCCCCGCGACCGCAGCCGGCTGCTGGACAGAGAGTGGACGATAGCCAGGTAACGGTCAAAGCTCAGGCAGGTGAGGCAGAAGACACTGGCGTACATGTTGACCAGCACCACGTAGCTGCTGATCTTACACAGGGCCACACCAAAGGGCCAGTGGTAGCCCAGTGCTGTGTACACCGCCCAGAGGGGCAGAGTGATCACAAAGGTGAGGTCAGCCAGGGCCAGGTTGCCTATGTAGACGTCTGCTGCTCGGCGCTTGGACTTGGACCTCCAGACGGTGAAGATGACCACTCCATTCCCAGACAGGCCCAGGATGAAGATGAGCATGTAGAGGACAGGGATGAGGGAGTAGGACGGCTCCCACTCAGAGTAGTCACACATAGTTTCATTGTCACCATAATCATAATCATAGTTTTCTTTATACTCCACAGTGGGATCCATGTTCCAAGTCAATTTTGAGTTTGAAATGGAAAGTAAATAAAAACTCTTAAAATCCTTTCTGTACAGTCCAGAGCTGGTTCAGTAAAATTCAAACAAACCAAATGTCAACACTGAAAACTAGAGAAAAAGTAATGTTTCAGGAATGGTGACTCCCTATCAGTCACTGGAGGAGAACACAGGCAGTATGAGTGAGTGGTGCAATGCTGCTTGGCTTTTTAAACTCGGTGCTCCACACCCCTAGTTCCCTCCCAGGACGAATCCCCTTCCCCCATTAAACACTTAGCCCTGCACCCCCTCCTCTCACCTCTCTCTAGAGCAGCACACACCAGCCTTTATCCAGTTGCGATGAATCATGAAGCACGTCTTGCTTTATTTATAGCATTTGAAAATGGAATGGGAAAATATCAACTTAAATTCTCTCCCTAAAAAGTGATATATTTTGAAATATTCTTGAAAACGTTATTGTGAAGAATTTTCATCACTTTACGTTCATTGATGCTGAATAACCTTTCATTTTCAAAATTGTGCAGAAAACCCCCACATGTAAAATAATGCAACAAGACAATAAGCTCATAGAGAAAAGTGTTACTTCCAATGTAAATAAATAGTATATATATATATGTTTGGTGCACCATGCTGCCTCTGCTTTAAATTCAACAATAAATCAAACACACCTTTTAAAAGATTTTCAGTTGATTTTGAGAACTATTGCTCAATTTTAAGGGTTCATGGCATGTCTGGACAAGCAAGTTTTGTAATTCACAGATTAACTACTAAATTACAATGTCAATGCCTCAATGCTAAAAGTGAATGCCTGGAGATTTCCTAACCTGATGGTCTTGTCACTTACATTTGGTTCTCAAAATGCTCTATTTAAAATGTAATAAAGTGTAACAATTTAGCAATAGGTTAATTCAAATATGACAATAACAAGGAATACTATTCAGCTGCCAATGCAACATGCAGAGCTTCGGTGTGTCTGGAAAACAACATCAAATGGTAATTAGATTGATAGGCGGACACTTTAAAATTGGTTAAACGGGTTTAATGATTAAATTAAATGTAAACAGACAGCTCAAGGGATGTGTGAATTAAATTCTCACTAGGGATTAATTTCCATGATAAAAAGACTAAAGGAAATGTCACATTCGGCTTAACTTGCTTTACTTTGATCGTGGTAGGCCTATAGGCTTAACTTGCTAATGCAAAAATAAAAAAATATAGGCCTAAACTACTCCGTCTTTTTAAAAAAATACACGTGAAAATGCTAGACCTATTTGTCTCTCTCCCCACCACCCAAGTTCTGGTCAGTGCCTATGCGCTTGAGAAAACCAGTGCTGTGATTTTTCAACAACAGGCTACAGCTACTGAGCTCTTAAAAAACATTGTAGGAAAGAATGCATAGCCTAGTCAAGGTCATTTGGAAATTGATTATAAGATTTAAACTCATCATCCCCAATCCTAGCGGTTAGAGCAATAGGTCGCCAGTTTGAATCCCTGAGCCGAGTGGAGCGTCTGCCAATGTGCCCTTGATCAAGGCACACCACTCTAATTGCTCCAGGGTTGCCGTTGATAATGGCTGACCCTGGCTGTAACCCATCTCTTCGAGGGTCTCTCAGGGGGAGTTGGGATATGCAAAAAACATTCATTTGGGATTCACACATGAAATAGGACAAATAGGACAAACCCACTCCTCTTTGAAAATGCTGCTCACATACAGGTAAAGCCTCCTCAAATCTTTTTTGTTGGGCTCCAGAAGGAACTGCTCCTCCCGGTGGAGGCCGTGGTGTTGTGCAGGGGCTCTGACACATAATGCAGGCTATTTTGCAATACTCCTCCAAAAGAAAAGACTATGTATATTCTCAACATTGTCATGGAGGACAACATCACAGTGATGAAATCCCTCCAGCGCTGATGCCCATTGGACATTGACACCATTCCCTCCTCCAAGGCAAAACCTCTGGCTGCAGGTCAATCTAACAGACAACCATAATCTAATGTTTTGGACAGTAGTAGTTGCTTAACCCTTAAGAGAGAGAGCGAGTGAGAGAGAGAGAGAGAGAGAGAGAGAGAGAGAGAGAGAGAGAGAGAGAGAGAAGGCAATCCCAACGTGAGGCAGCAGAGTAGCATGGGGAGATCTGGGAGGATCCAGGGCACACAGATGATTGGACTCACTCTACACTTCTGATCCATCGCTCATCGGCATGGAGAAGCTGGCGCCCTGTCGCTGCTCAGCAGAGACACAACTACCCCTCAGCTCAGCAGCAGTAACTACACTCTAATGTCCTCCTGAAAGTCAACAACAGCTCTCAGCTATTGTGTGTGTGTGTATGTGTGTGTTCGAGAGAGCACATTATAATCTTCTACAATTTTATTTGTTTCAATACATGTGGTTTGCAAAGGCAACACAATAAAGGGGAAGGAAATATTGTCAGGCAAAAAAACAACATCTAGTCCCAGATGCACCACAAATATAAAGTAATTTAATTAAGACACACACACACACACACACACACACACACACACACACACACACACACACACACACACACACACACACACACACACACACACACACACACACACACACACACACACACACACACACACACACACACACACACACACATACCTACAGGCACACACTCACACACCTAGGTTGGGCTCTGCCTCTATCTCACTCCCCAGGGAGAGGTTTGGCTGCCTGCTGTTTTCAGGGCCAGAATCCGTTAGATAAATAAATTCACAAATAAAAAAATAAATAAAGGAGGGCAGATAAGAAACAGATGGTCAGATTAGCCCATTGTCTGGGTCTTACAGATAATACATAGCCTACTAACCTATAATGAACTTTTGAAGCACATTAAACTACCTTTCCATCTGATCATTAGCTTACATTTGTGTTTATTAGATTATAATCAAATTAGATTTAATAGATTTTCCTTGTTTAATCTATTCACATATTTGTACAGATCCCTAACACTGTCCATTTTACTGGTTCATGTAGCAGCGGTGGCTGTCTCTGGGTTAGACCACACATGTGAGAGCTGGCTAAGGTGGACCTGACACAGCTTTGAGTGCTTTTGATCTGGCGTTCAAATGACCCTGCTGTTGCAATATGACTGATTCTGTCTCACAGCGACCCTGGTCACACCACGGCTGTGTTGTTCAGACTGCAGACTTCGAGAAACAAGTCTTAGGGGAGAGTGGGGTTAGTTGAGCCGTTTTTTACATTCAGCATCACTCCATCAAGGGAAATATAGTATTCTTTATAACGAATATATCTACATGTATTTCAGGATGTTATGTATCCCTGAAAATAATGAGAATTTATTTAAAAATTACAGTTTAGAAAACATAGCTTGTCCAAAAGTGGTGTCTTGGCACAACTTACTCCAGGTACGGGGTAAATTAAGCCACCTACAAATTACCACTACCTTTTTAAAACCATTTCTATCTTTATTTCCCAAACACAATTCAACACAGTCACAACATTTTTTTTTTTGTCTTTTAATAATTTTAAGCATCTTTTAACACAGGAGTAACACCTAACAAACACTTTGTACTTTCTAAAAGACTTTTAACCTAGGCCAGGAACTGTTGTTACCTCCCAGTGAGTCCCAGTTGGAGTCATGGCCGCGCACCATCATTAAGTTTGCAGACGACACAACGTTGGTAGGCCTGATTACAGATAACGATGAGACAGCCTATAGGGAGGAGGTCAGAGACCTGGCAGTGTGGTGCCAGGACAACAACATCTCCCTCAACGTCAGCAAGACAAAGGAGCTGATTGTGGACAACAGGAAACGGTGGGCCGAGCAGGCCCCCATTCACATCGTAGTGGAGCTGGTCGAGAGCGTCAAGTTACTTAGTGTCCACATCACTAAGGATCTATAGTATCCAAGCACATCAACACCGTCGTGAAGAGGGCACAACAAAGCCTCTTCCCCCTCAAGAGGCTGAAAATATTTGGCATTGGTCCTCAGATTCTCAAAAAAGTTATACAACTGCACCATTGAGAGCACTGCTTGGTATGGCAACTGCTTGGCTTCCGACCGCAAGGAGCTACAGAGGTTAGTGCGGACGGCCCAGTACATCACTGGGGCTGAGCTCCCTGCCATCCAGGACCCCTACACCAGGAGGTGTCAGAGGAAGGCCCTAAAAATGATCTAAGACACACAAGTCATAGACTGTTCCTCTTCTACCGCCACGGCAAGCGTGCACCAAGATGCACCAAGTCTGGAACCAACCGGACCCATAACAGATTCTACCCCCAAACCATAAGACTGCTAAATTGTTAGTTAAATAGTTAACCAAATAGCTACCCGGACTATCTGCATTGACCATTTTTTGACTCATCACATACTCTGCTGCTACTGTTTACTATCTGTCACTTTATTCCTAGTTATATATACATATAGTATCTATTGACTCGGTACTGGTACCTCTTGTACATAGCCAAGTTATCGTTGCTCATTGTGTATTTATTATAACCTGTTTAATTTGTCTATTATTTATCTATTTTCTAAGTAAGCATTTCACTGTTAGTCCACACCTGTTGTTTACAAAGCCTTTGACAAATAAAAATTGATTTGACGCTTCCCGGGTTGTTTTTTGCTCTCAGAGATAGCCTTGGAAGGAAACACTTCAATTTGCTCAACTTGCCATTGGCTCAACTTACCCCAAAGCAAACATTTTGACTATATTAGCCCACACAGCTACAAGAATGCACGTTCATGCTAGATCTCACATTGAAGCGAATAGAGACCTAAACTGATGTATAGAACAATCTTAAAACGATCTACTTGGTTTAGATACAGTACAAGCATCATGAAACCTCTAACACAAGAAATGTATTTGACGGTTTGTTTACCACTTTTTCAATGTGGTTTCTTCCGTCACAGACTCCATGAAATTCTGACCTCTTCCTAAATATTTGGTCAAATGATACATTTTGTGTATGGTTTCCTAGAAACAAAGGTGGCTCAACTTACCCCACTCTCCCCTAACCTGCTTAGGAGCTGGAGGAATCAACCTCATTGCTCCCTTTCCAAGAATCCGATCAGAATATCAGTCATCTTGAGTGTTCTGGAAAGAACCAAACTCCACAAACACCTCTGGGAGTGGGTGATCCAGAATTCAAATATTTCATATTCTTTGCATTGAGTCTTGACTGTCTCAGAGCAATTCGTATTCTTTTGTACGTAAATATGTAACACTCCATTTAGTATGATATGTTACGCTTGGTATGGTTACAGAAGACAGATGGTTAAACATTTCACCGAAAGGTTGCAAGTTCGAATCTCATCACGGATAACTTGATCATTTTAGCTAATTAGCAACTTTTCCACTACTTACTACTTTTTAGCTACTTTGTAACATCTTAGCATGTTAGTTAACAAAATGCTCTGAGACCAGGTTATTAGCTTAGATCGCCTTAAATGTCCTCAGTATAAAACAATAACCGGTTCTATGTACACAGCTGGATTGTTTGAATGTCCATTATACCCTAAACATCAAGTGAGCAGAGGGTGCAATTTGTCCGTTGCGCATCTCACTCACACAAAGTTCAGTGGGATCAATAACAGGGAACTTGGGGACACTTATAATGGACACCTGTCAGCTCTAGTCTGGTGAGGAGTGGTTGGGGGGAGACATAAGTCATGGAGTGTGTAATCTGTGACCAGGGACCTGAAGTGTAAAGCTGTCAGCCACAAACAGATTGGCCCTCCTGATTTGTCGACCAATGCACCAGACCCCAGGCCCCACAAATCACGCCCAGACGCCCAGGGACAGGGGGACGAGGGGGCCGGGGTCACAGCCTGGTGTCACCTGAGTAGGCCTGGGCCTGGGGCTAAGGTAAGATGCTGGACATAGGGTGTCTGTCGGCTCCTGAAGAACTATGGGGAAGGTTGTGTACATGGCTCTGTCTGACACTTTGAAATAAGTTATGTAACATTATAACATTACACATATTTTGTTTGTGTCTGTGTAGACTGGGTTTGTTTCTATGTTTATGTCTGGAGTGACCCCAAAAAAGACTGACTCTTTGCTGTACAGTTGTTCGCAGATGCTGACGAGGGCGAGTCTAATATTTCTAATATTTGTCCCACTGGTTGAACACTGGTTGAATCAATGTTGTTTGCACATCCTTTCAATTAAATTACATTGAACCAACGTGGTATAGACGTTGATTTGATGTCTGTGCCCAGTGGGGTTTGTATATCTCTTCTCCCGCGTGCCGATGCCTACAGCAGGTTGCTATAAACCAGGGCTTCTGACCTTTCACATCAGCTTGCTAAGCATTGGGACTGCTGTGTCAGTCGACATCACACTCCTGTGCCACGAGTCCACATCATCACCCCACCCCCTATGTAAGGGCACAGCTCCTACTGTGGTGATTGGCAGAGCTGCTAACCTGTTACAACCCCATTTGATTTACATAGGTAAATGAGCACTGTCCTGTTTTTGGGGGGATAAGATTGCATGCTCCTGCTCTTGATACTAGGTCACTTGAAGTGACCCACTTGTGGGTGAGTGGCTGTATCTTGTGCAAAAAGTTGTAAATGAATGAGTGAATCCCAATGGGAACAAGAGAGAGCAGAAAATTAATTATTTTGCTTTATTATAAATCAAACTTTTCTCTCCCTTACCGTAACTAGGCTTGTAGGAGCTTACTCTCCTAACAACTTCCTGGAGATGTTGTGCTGACCTAATTAGCTGCGCAAACATGAAGTCACCGACCGGTTACACACACTTCTATCCTTTTCCCACAGCTGTCTTGCCTTGACTTCACCATTGAATTGACTAGAACCCCACCTGATTGTAACAAGTGTTTGGGTTGATAAGGTTCACCTATTGTTTCATTTCTGCTTCCCTCAGCACGTTTCTGTTAACGAGCAACACACCTGTTTTCAGTCTGAGGTCTCCTCTAGATTTTCACAAACATTTGTTGTTGTACGAAGGAAGATGATACAAATAATACGTGTAGGAATTGTCCTGGGGGTCTCTAGCTCCATGGATGAGTTGGACAGGGCAGTCCATTCACTACCCACTAAGCACTTATCGACTGCGACGTCTTTTAGACTTCTTTTTTTGGTCCTGTCCGGACCTGACGTCTATGTTTGGTTCAGATTTTGTCCAGTCTGGACAGGCCTTGATTTCAACATCCACAGACGTCCGGTCCAAACCGGCCTATATTTGGCCCAAACATAGACCTCGATAATTGGTTCAGATTTGGTCCGGTCCTGACCAGCCTTGATTTGGCCCAAACATAGATGTCTTTAACTGGTTGAGATTTGGTCCTGTCCGGACCCGACCAAATCTGACCAAATCATAGGACATCTATGTTTTACAAGTTTGGACAGCACAATACAGTACAATATGGTACAGTAGAGAACAGCAGAGTACAGTACATGACAAAAGTATAGTACAGGACAGTATAGTAGAGTACAATACTGTACAATACAGTAGAATACAGTAAAGTTAATAAAAGTATAGTGTACTGTATTACACCCTACTTTACTCTAATGTATTGAACTCTACGGTCACACATTATTTGGATAGTCCCATATAGATGATCTACAGATTTTCATATTATCAACAAACGATATGTTGATAAGTAAAATGCCTAGTTAAATAAAGGTTAAATAAATAATAATACAATTATTGCTAAGGTTCCGGTTAGGGATCGGGTTTGGTTTAGAATAATGGCTAGGGTAAGGGTTAAGGTTAGGATTAAGGTTAAGTTTAGGATAAGGCTTAAGGTTAGGGTTAGTGGATAGTTAGTTGAAATGTTGTTGACAGTTATTGAACATCTACTGAACTGAACATCTACAAACCATCTACCAGTGACTTATCCAAATAAAGTGTTACCAACTCTACTGTACTCTTCTGAATTAAACGATTTTGTACTGTACTGTACTGTACTGTAGTCTACTCTACTGAATAAAACTCTATTGTCCTGTACCATACCATACTGTACCGTACTCTATTCTACTCTACTGTACTCTACTGTACTAAACTGTGCCTTACTGCACTGTGATGTTCAAACTTGTGTAACATAGCCTAGATGTCTATGATTCATTCAGATTTGAATCTGGTCCGCACTGACAAAATGTTTACTTGTTTGGGGTGGAGCTCATTACAATAGTACCCAGCAAGCTTTGCATTTTTTTAATTTTTTTTTTTACATTTACATTTTGTTCATTCAGCAGATGCTCTTATCCAGAGCAACTTACAGTTCATTCCACTAAAGGTTAACCTAACATAGCAGGCACAGAAAGACGCCTGAGCGGACTCCCCACTTCCGTTTTTCAGGGGAAACAGAAGTTAGATTGAAAATACTGTATCCCTGAAAACCAAAAATATCCTCTTTCTGTCAACTACGGTGAGAGTGCATAAACAACAACATATCAGTCAGAGCAATTTTAATTATGTAACCATTACTGAGAATGTTACTGTAGTTGAAGTGATCTGTTGGTTTATTCGGTAGGTTGGACTACTTTGAACATCATTGCTGCCAGTTTTAGAGCTTTTTAAGAAGCTTACATAAATGCATGTGACAGATGGGAATAATAATAATACATATTCTGTTGCGGTCTTCAGTTGGCTCGTCTTTACTATATTAAGAGGCTTGAACAATTCATTTTGTGATATAATGCTTACTTCATTGAGAATTTTGGACTTCCGGAAAATACTTATTTTGGACCTCCGGAAAATACGTCTTTTGACCTTTAATTCAGCATCTAAAATTCTCCTGACGTCAACGTCTGAAAAGACACATAAAATACGTATTTTCAACGTAATTTTGCTTACTGGGTAGTCTGTGTTTCTGCACCAGGGAGCATCAGAACATTCTCTGTACCCTGGAAACAATGGGAGGCAGCTATCAAAACCCAAACAGCAGGCAGAGATAAACTCTGAGCTGATGGATTGAGACCTCATTGTTGTTGTTGCTATGAGAAACAAGTTGCTGTTTGTTTACTTAATACGTATCTATCTACCTAGCAGCTGTATCATCGGCAAGAAAGGCATAAAACAAAACTAGATTTACGTAAGGTGTCTCTTCCCAGTTGTATCTCAGTATTTCAATTAATTTCTGCTGTGATCAAGAAAAGCATAACAACTTGTCTCACTTTTTCAATCTGATTTCTTATACTGTGTTTGACCTGCAGAGACCATCAACCTGCAGAGACCATCAATCCGTAAACACACCAGCATGCTACAAGATGGCCACCACTGTTCCTGTACCCAAAAAGGCAAAGATAACTGAACTAAATGACTACCGCCACGTAGCACTCACTTCTGTCATCGTGAAGTGCTTTGAGAGACTAGTCAAAGATCATATCACCTCCACCTTACCGGCCACACTAGACCCACTTCAGTTTGCATACAGCCCCAACAGGTCCACAGACGATGCAATCGCCATCACACTGCACACTGCCCTATCCCCTCTGGACAAGAGGAATACCTAGGTAAGAATTCTGTTCATTGACTACAGCTCAGCATTCAACACCATAGTACCCTCATCATCAAGCTGGAGGACCTGGGTCTCAACCACCCCCTGTGCAATTGGGTCCTGGACTTTCTGACGGGCCACCCCCAGGTGGTGAAGGTAGGAAACAACATCTCCACTTCACTGACCCTCAACACTGGGGCCCCACAAGGGTGTGTGCTCAGCCCCCTCCTGTACTCCTTGTTCACCCAACTCAATCACCCCCCTGTCCACATCAAAGGGGCAGCAGTGGAGAAGGTGGAAAGTTTTAAGTTCCTCGGTGTACACATCACAGACAAACTGAAATGGACCATCCACACAGACACTGTGGTGAAGAAGGCTCAACAGCGCCTCTTCAACCTCAGGAGGCTGAAGAAATTTGGCTTGTCACCCAAAACCCTGACAAACTTTTACAGATGCACAATCGAGAGCATCCTGTCGGGCTGTATCACCGCCTGGTACGGCAACTGCATCGCCCTCAACCACAAGGCTCTCCAGAGCAACGCACACCAGGGGCAAACTACCTGCCCTCCATGACACCAACAGCACCCGATGTCACAGGAAGGCCAAAAAGATCATCAAGGACAACAATCTGAAAAACAGCTTCTGAAAAACAGCTTCTATCTCAAGACTATCAGACTGCTAAACAGCAATCACTAACTCAGAGAGGTTGCTGCCTACATTGTGACCCAATCACTGGCCACTTTAATAAATGGATCACTAGTCACTTTAAACAATGCCACTTTAAATAATGCCTCTTTAAAAATGTTTACATATCTTACATTACTCATATCACATGTATATACTGTATTTTATACCACCTACTGCACCTTGCCTATGCTGCTCGGCCATCACTCATCCATATACACTGCTCAAAAAATAAAGGGAACACTAAAATAACACATCATAGATCTGAATGAATGAAATAATCTTATTAAATACTTTTTTCTTTACATAGTTGAATGTGCTGACAACAAAATCACACAAAAATTATCAATGGAAATCAAATTTATCAACCCATGGAGGTCTGGATTTGGAGTCACACTCAAAATTAAAGTGGAAAACCACACTACAGCCTGATCCAACTTTGATGTAATGTCCTTAAAACAAGTCAAAATGAGGCTCAGTAGTGTGTGTGGCCTCCACGTGCCTGAATGACCTCCCTACAACACCTGGGCATGCTCCTGATGAGGTGGCGGATGGTCTCTGAGGGATCTCCTCCCAGACCTGGACTAAAGCATCCGCCAACTCCTGGACAGTCTGTGGTGCAACGTGGCGTTGGTGGATGGAGCGAGACATGATGTCCCAGATGTGCTCAATTGGATTCAAGTCTGGGGAACGGGCGGGCCAGTCCTTAGCATCAATGCCTTCCTCTTGCAGGAACTGCTGACACACTCCAGCCACATGAGGTCTAGCATTGTCTTGCATTAGGAGGAACCCAGGGCCAACCGCACCAGCATATGGTCTCACAAGGGGTCTGAGGATCTCATCTCGGTACCTAATGGCAGTCAGGCTACCTCTGGCGAGCACATGGAGGGCTGTGCGGCCCCCCCAAAGAAATGCCACCCCACACCATGACTGACCCACCGCCAAACCGGTCATGCTGGAGGATGTTGCAGGCAGCAGAACGTTCTCCACGGCGTCTCCAGACTCTGTCACGTCTGTCACGTGCTCAGTGTGAACCTGCTTTCATCTGTGAAGAGCACAGGGTGCCAGTGGCGAATTTGCCAATCTTGGTGTTCTCTGGAAAACGCCAAACGTCCTGCACGGTGTTGGGCTGTAAGCACAACCCCCCACCTGTGGACGTTGGGCCCTCATACCACCCTCATGGAGTCTGTTTCTGACCGTTTGAGCAGACACATGCACATTTGTGGCCTGCTGGAGGTCATTTTGCAGGGCTCTGACAGTGCTCCTCCTTGCACAAAGGCGGAGGTAGTGGTCCTGCTGCTGGGTTGTTGCCCTCCTACGGCCTCCTCCACGTCTCCTGATGTACTGGCCTGTCTCCTGGTAGCGCCTCCATGCTCTGGACACTACGCTGACAGACACAGCAAACCTTCTTGCCACAGCTCGCATTGATGTGCCATCCTGGATGAGCTGCACTACCTGAGCCACTTGTGTGGGTTGTAGACTCCGTCTCATGCTACCACTAGAGTGAAAGCACCGCCAGCATTCAAAAGTGACCAAAACATCAGCCAGGAAGCATAGGAACTGAGAAGTGGTCTGTGGTCACCACCTTCAGAACCACTCCTTTATTGGGGGTGTCTTGCTAATTGCCTATAATTTCCACCTGTTGTCTATTCCATTTGCACAACAGCATGTGAAATTTATTGTCAATCAGTGTTGCTTCCTAAGTGGGCAGTTTGATTTGACAGAGGTGTGATTGACTTGGAGTTACATTGTGTTGTTTAAGTGTTCCCTTTATTTTTTTGAGCAGTGTATTTATATGTTCATATTCTCATTCACCCCTTTAGATTTGTGTGTATTAGGTAGTTGTTGGGAAATTGTTAGATTACTTGTTAGATATTAATGCACTGTCGGAACTAGAAGCATAAGCATTTTGCTACACTCGCATTAACATCTGCTAACCATGTGTATGTGACCAATAAAATGTGATTTGATTTGATCTGATAACTTCATAGTCTAATATGGGCAGACAGTTTTGCATCAAAACATACTATAGATGTAGTTTTGTCTTGGCAGTGTTCCTCTATGTCCGTCCCTGTTTTCATACCTCCAGTAGCTGTGTCATGTCATGGTAGGAACAAGGGGGTCACAAGGTGTTTCCCCTCTCCCTACTCAAAACCCTGGACCACCCCCGCACCCATCCTCTCTGCACCATGCCCCCTGTCAATGGACAAAACAGCAGGCCCAACAGGATGTGCTATAATGGGACAGTTTGTCTAACAAAAAAACAAGATGCTTCAGTCAAACTTTTGTTTAATGGTCGCTCAAGGTTAGCTGTTTGTTTTAGAGGCCGCATGATTGGTTGATAATATAAATATTGTGTTTAAATAAAAACTTGCATCCCCAGTCAGTTGTTTTCATAGTGTAGTAGAAATAGGTCAAAGCTTTAATCCTGAGATAATATTCAACATGAAGGATTACTTAACCAACTCAACTTAAAGACACATATATTGCAAGGTGCTGAAGTCCTTGGAAATTAGTGATATTGATTAAAGGTCCAATGCAGACATTTTTCTCAATATCAAATCATTTCTGGGTAACAATTAAGGACCTTAATGTGATTGTTTTCAATTAAAATGGTCAAAAAGAAACAAAAATAGCTTCTTAGCAAAAAGCTATTTCTCAAGCAAAAATGTTGATAGGACTGTCTGGGAGTTGTCTGAGTGGGAAGGGGAAATCTGAAAACTAGATGTTATAGGCAGAGATGTCACCAGTCAGGCCAAAACTGCATTCCACCAAAACACCAAACAGCTCTTACACTTAAAGGGCATTGGGGACAGTTTGAAATAGGGTAGGGTTTCTAAATGTATTTATTTTTACTTTGGGGAGTGTTTTGTGATTAGTTTTATTGGGCACAGGGGAAGGTAGTGCATTTTTTGGGTGAATATTTGAATTATTGTTTTCAAGTGAGTACAATTGAGTACAATTCTACTCTAGGCTGTACACTGCAGTGACAATGTCATTTGAATAATGGTGCAAAAGCCCTGTTATTTGAATGTTTCATTCCATTCATTCCATTTGGATTAGTTGCGGGTATAATCTCAAACAGATTATAAACTCTAGAAAGGCACAGTACAGGACAGTCTGGCTGTAGAAGGTGTACGATTGAGAGAAGAGGGGAAGGAAACCTCAGTTAAAACATGTGAAACAATAACATGAGAGGAGAAAAATAGATGGGCAAAAGATAAAGCTGATGAAGGAGGGGAGAAGGTGGGCGAGACTCCCCTCTTTTAAAAGAGAGGAATAGAAGGACAAAAGGCTGATGAGAGGGTTGGGATTGGCGGATGAGAGTCTCCCTTGTTTAATGGCCCTGGAAGCCCAGCTCTGTGGATAATCACAGGGATTAGGAGCTGGAGACTGCTGGGATCCACTGGCCCTGATAGACACCAGAAGGGTTCAACTGCCCTGCCCTGCCTACCCATCCCAGGAGACCTATTGGAATCTGACTCCATTTGGCCCAAACTCTCTTGACAAAACAAAACACCTTTTGCTCAATTAGGTGTAAATAAGCTGCTTCGAGGCAAGCCTTTCTCTGTTTAGCATTACGGTTACCATTCTAAACCGTTAGCCAACCTCAGACATACTGTATGGTATGAGGTGACTAGGATATAACATTTACCCATTTATACATTACATTCTGTTACATTCTGTACATTCTGTTCTTTTTCTTCCCCAAAATCTTCCTCAAGACACTCAGAGGGTATCCCTGTCATGCAGAAGCATAGTGGAAACACAAACACTGGCCCACGCGAAACACAGGTGCTCAGACTTTCCACATCCAACGTCCGCCCGGGAACCTCTGGCAGTCATATGATACCTTCCATCAGGATGGGAATGAAAGCCCAGTTTCAGGCCTCACTGGCACTGACAAAAACCAGGAGGGAATGTCTCATGATCAGATGCCACTTTTGACTCCTAGAAATACATCTCAAATGATAGATTGACTTATTTATTTTACATTGAACTGAACATTTTGTTATTTACAATACCCTATATGGATCAGGTCTGAGAAAGCAACATTAAAGTCTACTTTTATTGCATTCAATTTAAGCATTTTAATCTAATCCTAAACTGGAGCCCTGCCAGTCAAAACCTCAGAAACCTCAAAACAACCCTTTTTATAAAACGTCTAAACTGAGGAGTGGCCTGTACTGTGGCCTGTACTGTGGCCTTTACTGTGGCCTGTACTGTGGCCTTTACGGTGGCCTGTACTGTGGCCTGTACTGTGGCCTGTACGGTGGCCTTTACGGTGGCCTGTACTGTGGCCTGTACTGTGGCCTGTACTGTTGCCTGTACTGTGGCCTGTACTGTGGCCTGTAGCATGATATTCCTTATAAGCCATCATATTTATTATTTACAGTAACCTCCAAAAGTACTGGTTCAGTGACATTTTTGTTGTTTTGTTTCTGTACTCCAGCACTTTTTGAAATTATACAATGACTGTGACAATAAAGTGCAGACTGTCAGCTTTAATTTGAGAGTATTTTCCATTTAGAAATTACAGCACTTTTAGTACATAGTCCCCCATTTTAGGGGACCAAAAGTATTGGGACAAATTCACTTTTATGTGTATTAAAGTAGTCAAAAGTTTAGTATTTGGTCCCATATTCCTAGCAGGGAATGACTACATCAAGTTTGTGACTACAACATTGTTGGAAGTATTTTCAGATTATTTTGTGCCAAGTAGAAAAGAATAGTGAATAATGTATTGTGTCATTTTGGAGTCACTTTAATTGTAAATAACAGTAGAATGTTTCTAAACACTTCTACATTAATGTGGACGATACCATGATTATGGATAATCCTGAATATGTTGTGAGTAATGATGAGTGAGAAAGTTACAGAGGCATAAATATCATACCTCCCAAAAAATGCCCCATTTAATTATCCTTAGCATTCTAGTTGGTAGTGAAAGGTAGGGAGTTCGTTAAGTGATGTGTCTGCTGTGCTGCTGAGGTTGCAGTGCAGTGTCCATCTGTCAGCTGCTTGATAGACAGCTCCAAACTGTAAATCAGGCAGTGTTGAAACCAACTCAGCCCACCTCCCCAAGCTGGGAGCAAACAAACAGTAGGGAGTGTGTGTATACGCCATGACAGTGCTTCTCTCACTTCCTTAACCCATGTCAGCTGTTCTCAACTGTTCACCACTTTTACCAGGTACCATTGAAACCTTCAAACACCTAACCCACTATCAAGCATTATCGCCTTTTGGGTTAAATGACAATGGCCAGTGGCTGCACAAAAAGCTGCCTATGTTACAAATAACACTTCTAATTAGGGTTAACCATTGTTCCAAGAACAGTGTTGTCCAGGGGCTGTCTGTGATCTCACCACTCTCTGCAGCCCGAGTTCAGGGCTCCTTCATTAACAGACTACTGCTTCAAGGAGCTAAACAACCAAATCAATCACAGGCACTTTAACACTTACTCTACAACGTTGATGTGCAATCACAAGGCGAGAGGGAGAGAGGGAGTACAAACATCCCCAACACCCCTCTAACTGTTTCTACATCTGTTTTGGCATTTCTATCGTCTTGGTGTCTGAAAACAATACATTCACATTGTGAGTCTGCTGGGAACATATATATCACTCACACACGTTTCAGTGGAGTGAAGAGGACGGCCGCATCATGGAAACCATTAATGGAAGAACAGGCCATGTTATTACACAGAGTTACAGTTGAGAAGGCTGGATGGGGGTCAGGCTTTCAGAGTGGCCTTGGGACTGGAATATGTGCCGTGCAGGCTGGCTATGTCACAGAAGAATAGGTGTCCCCTATGAGCCCCCTGCCTAAACCACCCCACCCCAGCTGACTCTGATCCATTTGATCCAGACAGCTGCAACACCCCCCCATGCCCATACACCCATCACACCATCCCTCCTTTTGATCCCGAGCTCACTTCTAACGGAGCAACCAACATCATTTGGCAGGATGGGAAAAAACCCTGATGCAAAGCAAGAATAACAATGTTCCAAAGTCAAGTCATGGGTAAATCTGTGTGGATTCAGCTAGTGGCTAGGGGTACAGATTTGGCAGCAGAAGACCTGTCTTTTAGATACTACAGTACATGAAAAGAGACGGTTTGAAACAAACCCTTTGCATTTTGCTGGTTTTGCAGCTGCGGTCAGTCATGCATGGTCAAATAAAATAAAATGTTATTCACCACATGCTTCATAAACAACAGGTGTAGACTAACAGTGAAATGCTTAATTACAGGTCCTTCCCAACCATGCAGGGAGAAAGAAAATAGAAAAGTAAAACACTTATAATAGATACACAATGAGTAACGATAACCTGGCTATATACACGGGGTACCAGTACCGAGTCGATGTGCAGGGGTGCGAGGTAATTGAGGAAGATATGTCAAATCAAATCAAATTGTATTGGTCACATACACATGGTTAGCAGATGTTAATGCGAGTGTAGCGAAATGCTTGTGCTTCTAGTTCCGACAGTGCAGTAATATATAACAAGTAATATAACAAATTCATAACGACTACCTTATACACACAAATGTAAAGGGATGAATAAGAATATGTACATATAAATATATGGATGAGCGATGGCCGTGCGGCATAGGCAAGATGCAGTAGATGGTGTAGAATACAGTATATCAGATGAGTAATGTAGGATATGTAAACATTATTAAAGTGGCGTTACTTAAAGTGACTAGTGATACCTTTTATTAAGTCCATTTATTAAAGTGGCCAGATATTTGAGTCTGTATGTTGGCAGCAGCCTCTATGTTAGTGATGGCTGTTTAACAGTCTGATGGCCTTGAGATAGAAGCTGTTTTTCAGTCTCTTGGTCCCAGCTTTGATGCACCTGTACTGACCTCGCCTTCTGGATGATAACGGGGTGAACAGGCAGTGGCTCGGTGGTTGTTGTCCTTGATGATATTTTTGGCCTTTTTTAGTCTGGGAAGCTATTAGGTTAACTATTTAACTAACTATTTAGCAGTCTTATGGCTTGGGGATAGAAGCTGTTCAGGGTCCTGTTGGGTCCAGACTTGGTGCAACGGTACCGCTTGTGGTGCGGTAGCAGAGAGAACCGTCTATGACTTGGTTGGCTGAAGTCTATTTGAGACTTAGCGTTTAATTGAAGTTTTACGGGTAAGCAAGTTAACATCCGTCCATTATCCACACAAGTGAAATCAGCGTGATGTTTATGTTTTCCATTCCGGGGGAAGAACTATGGGATATGTCAAGTCTGCACACAGCACACTCTGTGGTGTGGAGGGAGTCTATGTGTGTGTTTACATTCCTCTGCCGACCCCTGGTGAGCCTTCCTGTGTTTCCAGAGAGGGGTCCTCTCCTCTCACACAGGGAATGCTTCAACAGGAAAAACAGCCTGTATTGCTCATCGTTGTGCTCTTCCCTGTGTGTCCTTACAGTCAATGCCCTGTACACAGGGCTGAGTGGACGGGAATGCCTTTTTCTAGGGAATAGGGGTTCAATGCCCCTGCCCTTCCTGCCTTTGTGGGAATTTGTTTAGGGTGGTGCCACTTCATCAACAAGGGGTGCCCTGGTGCATGGCACTTGCCCTACAGGTTCGTCCAGTGAGGTCTAACCATACGTCATATGGGGAATGGGATATCAGCAGGCACTTCTGTTTGCAAGGCCCTAACAGCTTGACTGATGTTTCTAATAATACTGGTGGGTGTCATGATGAAGAAGCTTCCCTTTCGGCAGAGGTGGATTCCTCCTGCCTGGGGACACAGGATTCTCCCTGTCAATTTTTCAGAGCTCTCTCTGACAAGGCATTAAAGCCCATTAGCTGTGCCTCAGATGATGAGGTAAATGTAAGACTCCTGGAGGACATCTAGTCGAGGGATCAAACACAAAATGATTCTCTAAAACATTGCTCCACCATGTCCTCTGTTGTTGTGACCAAAAACATTTACTTCCACTATCACGGTTAAAACTGTTACTCCCATTATCCCGCACTCACCTGTGCCACAAAGAGCTCACAGGTCAGTGCAGAGGCAGAGAGATGGATGAGTGCTAGCCCAAGGTCAGAGGATTTGAGAAGAAGAGAGAGAGACATGTAGATGTCTAAGATTTACTCTAGGATCATCTTTGTTGCCGGGGTACTGAGGGGCTGGCTTTTACCAGCCCAAAGTCAGTCCTCAGCATTCCAAAATGTCAGGTCGGTGTGTCAGAAACATTGTTCTATTCATAAGCAGAGTGAAAGACACCTCAAAACCTCTCTCTTCCTAACACACTGGTGGGTTTCAGGAGGATTTGTTTCTCAGGAAAGCTCACCTGGCTGTTAGTAGTGGAAAATCCCCAGGGCCAGGATACAAAGCACACAGCAACATATGATGAGACAGATCTTCTCCCATCCCCTCCCTTGATTAACACCCTAAAGCATTTGACAGTGTTCTATCCTATCTTTACTTCCACAATCCCCACTACACACACACACACATATGCTTTCATTCAAGTTGCCAACAGGGCAGCTTAGAAGATTTCTGTTCAAAATGATAATGAAAAACAGCTAATTAGTATTACTTAATCTGGTAAAAATGTGTATTTCTTATTTAGTTTGTGAACTATAAGCCTTTTGCGTTCTTTGTTCGAATCGAGGAGAATCCAACTATTTTTTACTTCCGGCCCCCCTCGGTCCTTCTTCCTCTCTTCCCTGTGTCTGTCTGGGGGTCTCTGGAAAGGGCTGGTTTCTGTAGATGTGATGGGGAGATGTTTCCTGTGGCAGATCAAATCAAATCAAATTGTATTCATCACATGCTTTGTAAACAACAGGTGTGGACTAACAGTGAAATGCTTACTTACGGGCCCTTCCCAACAATGCAGAGAAAGAAAATGGAGAAATAATAGAAAAGTACAACTTAATAATACAAGTAATAATAAATACACAATGAGCAACGATAACTTGGCTATGTACAAGAGGTACCAGTACCGAGTCAATAGATACTATATGTATATATAACTAGGAATAAAGTGACAGATAGTAAACAGTAGCAGCAGTGTATGTGATGAGTCAAAAAATGGTCAATGCAGATAGTCCGGGTAGCTATTTGGTTAACTATTTAACTAACTATTTAGCAGTCTTATGGTTTGGGGGTAGAATCTGTTCAGGGTCTGGTTGGTTCCAGACTTGGTGCATCGGTACCGCTTGCCGTGCGGTAGCTGAGAGAACAGTCTATGACTTGGTTGGCTGGAGTCTTAGCTCATTTTTAGGGCCTTCCTCTGACACCGCCTGGTATAGAGGTCCTGGATGGCTGTCCGCACTACCCTCTGTAGCGCCTTGCGGTCGGATGCCAAGCAGTTGCCATACCAAGGGGTGATGCAGCCAGTCAAGATGCTTTCAATGGTGCAGCTGTAAATCTTTTCACCCTCCTGAGGGGGAAAAGGCGCTGTTGTGCCCTCTTCATGACTGTGTTGATGTGTTTGGACTATGATAGGTCCTTAGTGATATGGACACCGAGGAACGGCCTCAACCCGCTCCACCACAGCCCCATCGATGTGAATGGGGGCTCGGCCCTACATTTCCTGTAGTCCACGATCAGCTCCTTTGTCTTGATGACGATGAGGGAGAGGTTGTTGTCGTCTCTGACCTCCTCCCTATAGGCCGTCTCATCGTTGTCGGTGATCAGGCCTACCACCATCGTGTTGTCGGCAAACTTAATGACAGTCGTGGTTGAACAGGGAGTACAGGAGGGGACTGAGCACACACCCCTGTTCTGTCTGCTGCTGATTACAGCCTATCAGCCAGACATCCTCAGAGGAGAGGAGAGGGAGCAAGAGAGAGAGCGAGAGAGAAATAGGAGAGAGAGAAAACGAGAGGGAAACAGAGGGGGGTCAAGATAGTGGCCCCAGTGCCCCCTCCCAATTCAAACCAACCTCTCACACACAACTCCAGTTCAGATTGGAGGTCAGAGTTAACATGACAGATCCCCATTGAGTGGTTATGGAGCCATTCTTATCTCTTTTTTACAAATAGAATTATGGGCACTGATATTATCAAAGGAACATGGGCATAAATCAGGCATGAATACGCACGCTCATACACACACTATACACCAGGTCACCCAGTGCAGGACCCAAGTACGTTCTATATTACAATAGAGCTTGACCCAGGGGTCAGACACAGTGTACTGGCGTCCCTGGTGAAACAGGACCCTGCCATAAATCTGGACCCCAGGTCCCAGGGAAATGACCCAATATCCCAGCTCCCAGGGTAGAAACCACCCAACCTCTCATCAACTCAGCCCCTTTGTGACTGATTACTTTCAATAACATTAGGTGGGTCTCTCACAATACGGTCATTATGACACCCCTCGGTATAAGACCCACAATGACAGGATGGCTCTGGTCAAAAGAGACCCTGACAGCCCTTGTTACTGCACTGTGGCATTTCTCCTCACCACTTTCGTTACCTTGAACCAGGCGTGTAAACAGGAGGTTGTGATGTATCCTCATAGCACAGTGAGAGGAAACCACACCTGGGGACTCCACACACCATGGCCTGGGGACTCCACACACCAATGGTCAACTGGTCAACTGGTAGTCACACTGTAGCGTGTTGAGTTTGAAAGACTGTGATGAGCCTACTGCCTATTGTGTAGCGCCTGTGTTTGTGGATAGTTGTATGAGAGTTGTGTGACCTTGGATGTGAATGTGATCATCCTCTTGCCTTGGCCATTTGGGAGGGCCCCAATAATCCCAATGGTGATAAATAACTGCTAATTGCTCTAAAACTAAGTCATGCTTGTGCTTTACAGAAAGGCTCATAAATAAAATGTCTATTCCCATTGCTCTCCTTTCCTGCCTTTGGTCTGCACACATAAGCTCAATTTATTAAATCAGCATTTATCATCGGCTTTCAGTAAAGACACAGATCTTTCTAGAGTACAGTACATCTGTCACTGAGTGTGCAGTACAGACCCCTAATTTGAAAGAGGCGTCACTGCAGTACCTGGTTCGAATCCAGGCTGTATCACATCAGGCCGTGATTGGGCCCAGCGTCGTCCGTGTTTGGCCAGGGTAGGCCGTCATTGTAAATAAGAATTTGCTCTTAACTGACTTGCCTAGTTAAATAAAGGTTAAATAAAATAAATTATTTTCTCCACTCAATGAAAGTACATCTCACTCAGTTCTGGGCTACAGCTGTTGTAGATAGCATAAAATATCTCCCTTTGGCTTAATAATGTCATGTATCTTGTAGACAATATTTGGATATAAAACACATTGTTACAAAGGTTAAATACAGGGGCTATAACTATATTTAACAATAAAACACAACTAATGAGCAGATGAATAACAGGAGGATGCAGTTTATGGCCCAAAGCCAAGCTCTGACCCTTGTCTCAACCGCTTCTTCAGGGCCCCTTCAGGGCAGGAGGTTGTAAGGATGGAACATTCCTCAGAGAGTTGTAAGTGACCGAGTACTGCTGACCACACTCACCTCTCCACCTGACATGTTATTCAACCTAAGGCTGAGATAATGCCCTGGTCGACAGGTCGTCTACATTGTGATCACTACAGGCAATACATTCCTTTAGCAAGAGCTGACCTTTGACTTTTATAGTATTCACAGAGTGAGGTCAAAGAATGGAACCCGACTAAGACAAGTCAGAACACAGTCATGTCTCAATACAACCCTCAGCTACCTATAAACAGAGAAACACGTCAAGAGTGTTTTCACAAAATGCTCCTTCAGCTCTTCAGACACACATCAGTGATGTAGATTACATCGTGTCCCATTGCATTCGATGTCATTTGATGAATACAGTGTCAGTGCTACCTTACTAACCCCCATTTTCATGACCAGAGCAGCAGGATACTGTTTCCCCTCTGGCAGGATGCCAACCAGGAAACAGGCCAGGCAGAAGCACCCGGACAGGGACAGGGAGTGACCCCCAAGCACCGGAGGAAGTGAACAACTTGAAGGGAGAGTTATTTAAGAGATGTGGGGTGACAGGGGCAGAGCAGGGCATCAGAGTGCGTTTCTACTGGTCTGACAGAGGAAAGACAGCAGGAGGGGAGGTAAGGGAGAGAGAATCAGACAGATTTATAACACTGCTAATACTGTACATTTCAACAGGGGGATTACTCCATGACAATATAAGTGGGGCTGTTTTGGAGGAGCTTGGCACCAGGAGACAGTATTGTTTATAGCCTGATGCTGGTATGATTGTTTGGTAGCTAGAGCTTGGACCAGAGGTTGGCTCGTCTGTGGGTCAGATAGTGGGGTTCTCAATGGCAGTCAGGGTAGGGCTCTCTCTCCCACTGCAGGCCAGCTGCTGCCTGGCTGCCTGGTCCCCATCATCAGGGAGCCCCTCTGAAGTCAGAGCCAGCTGCCCCTGTATACATGAACACTCAGCCATGCCCCTGTAGCTGCCTGTAGACAGCACTCTGCTGCTACTATAACATTAGGCCCTTTCTTACAATCCGAAGCACCTAGTTGCACTAGATGTGCACTACGAATCTCACAAAGAGCAACGTTTATAACTTACTTGTAATAACCTTCAGCACCATTACCTTTTCTCCATCATGCATAGTTAACTTTTCTCCTCCTACTCCTCCTCCTCCTCCTCCTCCTCCTCCTCCTCCTCCATCTCCCCACAAATCACTTCAGGGTCAATTTTGTAATGCCTGACATTCCGTCTGAAATCATGTTGGACCTGGAATGTTTATGGATCTGGTCAAATTCCACAGCTAATGAGTCCCATAGAGTAGGTCTGAAAGGGAAGGATACATAATATTGCTTAAGAAGAGAAATAGAGAAATAACACTGTACTGTTGAGGAGCCGGCAACAGAAGCATTTCTTTGCACACGTTATAACATCTGCTTAACTGTGTATGTGACCAATAAACTTTGATTTGAACACCAAAACAGACATGGATCATTACATTACAGATACTGTTGGTACATACTGTAGCTAGTTAATGTGTGCAGATACTACATGCAATATGACCAGAGAGAAATATTACGTAACTCTCTCCCTCTACAACTATTAATGGTGTTTCCACTGTGAAGTGAGTGAACTGTCCCAGAATCACAACAAACTCATCCGGAGAATGCACTTTTAAAACATACAAAGTGACAATGTTAAATGTTATAAATTACTTCCAGATTCTACTGAGAAGAACTCAGTTTCGAAATGGCTGGGTGGAGATTACCGAAGAGGGTAATCGATAGAGACTAAACCTCCCCTTCCTCTTTTCTTGCTCCACCGTGGGTTGTCAGAGCATGTGTATGTTGCCTGCTGTACATTGTGAGAGAGAATGGTGTGCCCAGCGCTCAAGGCTGCCGGTGGTGTGACCTGAAACTGTCCCCTGACCTATACCCAATCAGAGTGAGGCTGGGTTGATATGACAGCTCCTGCTGTGAGGGGTTGGTGAGTGCTGGGCGCTAATCCCTCTCCAGCTCCACCAGCCTGGTGTCCCCCTCGCCTGACACATTCCTGCACATCACAGCGGCAGCCCCTGCTAGGCCCCAGGATGAACACCTGCTGAGCCCTAAGGAGCAAAAGAGCGAGAGGGCAAGAGATAGAGAGAGAGAGAGAGAGAGAGAGAGAGAGAGAGAGAGAGAGAGAGAGAGAGAGAGAGAGAGAGAGAGAGAGAGAGAGAGAGAGAGAGATAATGTAGGACACAAACATTTGCATAAATAACGTAAACAAATTTGAATACATGTTGTATGTATGTGCATAAGCATGTGGAAAATACACAGAAAATAGTATATGTACATCCGTGCATCCCATATAGACATGAGCTGGCTTGTTTAGCATAGCCTACGTGGATGTCAGTGTGTGGCTACAGGCTTGTGTACCTGCAGGGCTGAGGATGTGGCGTTTGGGGCACATGTCCGAGGTACTGACTGCAGGACCTCAAAGGAGATGAAGAAAAGTGGATAAGTTACTGAGGGGCTTCCTAAAAGTAATTACCCTGGCATGCATATGAACAGAGAAAACACACATGCATGTTCGCACACACACACACACACAATCTTCAGGTCAGCTAGTGCAGGCCAGGGCCCAACTACCCGAGCTCGAGCTTTGCAAACACACCCTTCCTGTTTTCATAAGGGGAGAACACAGGAACAGCAGTGGTGGAGAGGAGAGGAGAGGGAGATGGGGCCGGAGAGAGCTGTGAGGCCCGGGGCAGAGCCACAGTCCTGGGTGGGGAGGATTCATTGATTCAGGTGAAGGGTGAGGGGTAAGGTTAAAGGCAAGAAGACAGAAATAAAATAAAATTACGCATCACAAAGAACATAAAAGGTGTAAAGTAAAAAAACAAGCCTATAGAGAGCATACATACATACAGCTCAGGCAGGCACGTCGATGGGAGTGTACCACAGCATCAGTATTATCTCCTGTAGACTTTCCCGGTCTTTTCCTTTACCATGCAAGGCACAGGGACATTGATGGCAACTTCAGTAGCACACTGTAATTGTTCCATGAGTCTCAGCACATGTTTGTGAGTAGAAGAGTGGACAGAGGGGATGCGAGTCCAACTGTAGTGTTTGGGATGTGTCTGTCGGCAGTGTGGGAAGTAAGGACAGAGAGTAGGCCCTTTCCTGTGGGATGCTGCCTCACTGTCTGTGTTGCCATTTTCTCAGGGAAGACACTCACGTTGCCAAAAGATCACACAGACACACTTTGAATCAACCACACTATCAACGAAGTGGTGGTTAGTCACTGAACATAGAGTTGAGCCAATACTGTATCGTATTCTCATCTGTGTGTGCATTTTGTGTCTGGCTGAGTGAGTATGTACAGCATGAGGTACTGGAGGAGGGGTGGCGGATTGCTGAAGACTGCTGTAATACAAAACTGTAAATTCAAACAGCCAACAGAGAACTAATTAGGCCAATACTGTACACAATTCAGTGTGTAAGCGGCTGGGCCGGCTGTGGCTGTCATCACAACATGTGGACTCCTGGTTCCAATGACTTCCTGAGAGGCCCCTGTACCTCTCCTGTGGCTTTACCCTACTACTTCACAGATCCTCAGCACACAGCCTCACACAAACGCAAAAAATGTCTGAAAGGAAATATACAGAACAGTCAAAAGTTTGGACACACCTACTCATTCAAGAGTTTTTCTTTATTTTTACTATTTTCTACATTGTAGAAGAATAGTGAAGACATCAACACTATGATATATAACACATATGGAATCATGTAGTAACCAAAAAAGTGTTAAACAAATATTTTTATATTTTATATTTTAGGTTCTCCAACCTTTGCCTTGATGACAGCTTTGCACACTCTTTACATTCTCTCAACCAGCTCCATAAGGAATGCTTTTCCAACAGTCTTGAAGGAGTTCCCACACATGCTGAGCACTTGTTGGCTGCTTTTCCTTCACTCTGCGGTCCAACTCATCCAAATCCATCTCAATTGGGTTGAGGTCGGGGGATTGTGGAGGCCAGGTCATCTTATGCAGCACTCCATCACTCTCCTTGGTCAAACAGCCATTACACAGCCTGGAGGTGTGTTTTGGGTCATTGTCCTGTTGAAAAATAAATGATAGTCCCACTAAGCTCAAACAATATGGGATGGCATATCGCTGCAGAATGCTGTGGTAGCCATGCTGGTTAAGTTTACCTTGAATTCTAAATAAATCACTAACAGCACCCCCACACCATCACGCCTCCTCCTCCATGCATGCTTCACGGTGGGAACCACACATGCGGAGATCATTCGTTCACCTACTCTGCATCTCACAAAGACACGGCGTTTGGAACCAAAAATCTCAAATTTGGACTCAGACCAAAGGACAGATTTCCACCAGTCTAATGTCCATTGCTCGTGTTTCTTGGCCCAAGCAAGTCTCTTCTTCTAATTAGTGTTCTTTAGTAGTGTTTTTTTTGCAGCAATTCGACCATGAAGGCCTGATTCACGGAGTCTTCTCTGAACAGTTGATGTTGAGATGTGTCTGTTACTTGAACTCTGTGAAGCATTTATTTGGGCTGCAGAGGTAACTCTGGGTCTTACTTTCCTAAGGCGGTCTTCATGAGAGCCAGTTTCATCATAGCGCTTGAATTCTTTTGCGACAGCACTTGAAAAACCTTTTTTCGGGTTGACTGACTTTTTAAATTAAATTAATGATGGACTGTAATTTCTCTTTGCTTATTTGAGCTGTTCTTGCCATAAAATGGACTTGGTCTTTTACCAAATCAAATCAAATCAAAATGTATTAGTCACAGGTGTAGACCTTACAGTGAAATGCTTACTTACGAGCCCCTAACCAACAATGCAGTTTAAAAAAATACGGATACGAATAAGAAACGTTTTTTATTTATTTATTTTATTTCAACTTTATTTAACCAGGTAGGCCAGTTGAGAAGTTCTCATTTACCACTGCAACCTGGCCAAGTACCTTGCGGTCGGAGGCCGAGCAGTTGCCATACCAGGCAGTGATGCAACCAGTCAGGATGCTCTCGATGGTGCAGCTGTAGAACCTGTTGAGGATCTGAGGACCCATGCCAAATCTTTTCAGTCTCCTGAGGGGGAATAGGTTTTGTTATGCCCTCTTCACGACTGTCTTGGTGTGCTTGGACCATGTTAGTTTGTTGGTGATGTGGACTTGAAGCTCTCAACCTGCTCCACTGCAGCCCCGTCGATGAGAATGGGGGCGTGCTCAGTTCTCCTTTTCCTGTAGTCCACAATCATCTCCTTTGTCTTGATCACGCTGAGGGAGAGGTGGTTGTCCTGGCACCACACGGCCAGGTCTCTGACCTCCTCCCTCTAGGCTGTCTCGTCGTTGTTGGTGATCACTGTTGTGTCATCAGAAAACGTAATGATGGTGTTGGAGTCGTGCCTGGCCGTGCAGTCGTGAGTGAACGGGGACTACAGGAGGGAAATGAGCACGCACCCCTGAGGGGCCCCTGTGTTGAGGATCAGTTTGGCGGATGTGTTGTTACCTACCTTTTCCACCTGGGGGTGGCCCGTCAGGAAGTCCAGGATCCAGTTGCTGAGGGAGGTGTTTAGTTCCAGAGCTTTGCTTTGAGGGCACTATGGTGTTGAATGCTGAGCTGTAGTCAATGAATAGCATTCTCACATAGGTGTTCCTTTTGTCCAGGTGGGAAAGGGCAGTGTGGAGTGCAATAGAGATTGCATCATCTGTGGATCTGTTGGGGCGGTATGCAAATTGGAGTGGGTCTAGGGTTTCTGGCATAATGGTGCTGATGTGAGCCATGACCAGCCTTTTGAAGCACTTCATGGCTACAGACGTGAGTGCTATGGGTCGGTAGTCGTTTAGGCAGGTTACCTTAGTGTTCTTGGGCACAGGCACTATGGTGGTCTGCTTAAAACATGTTGGTATTACAGACTCGGACAGGGAAAGGTTTAAAATGTCAGTGAAGACACTTGCCAGTTGGTCAGCGCATGCTTTCAGTACACGTCCAGGGTATCCATCAGGCCCTGCAGCCTTGTGAATGTTGACCTGTTTAAAGGTCTTACTCACATCGGCTGCGGAGAGCGTGATCACACAGTCTCCAGAACAGCTGGTGCTCTCATGCTTGTTTCAGCGTTATTTGTCTCGAAGCGAGCATAGAAGTAGTTTAGCTCGTCTGGTAGGCTCGTGTCACTGGGTAGCTCTCAGCTGTGCTTCCCTTTGTAGTCTGTAACGGTTTGCAAGCCCTGCCACATCCGACGAGCTAAACAGAGACGTAGTACGATTTGATCTTAGTCCTGTATTTACGCTTTGCCTGTTTGATGGTTCGTCGGAGGGCATAGCGGGATTTGTAATAAGCTTCCGGGTTAGAGTCCCGCTCCTTGAAAGCGGCAGCTCTAGCCTGTAGCTCAGTGCGGATGTTGCCTGTAATCCATGGCTTCTGGTTGGGGTATGTACGTACGGTCACTGTGGGGATGACATCATCGATGCACTTATTGATGAAGCCAATGACTGATGTGGTGTACTCCTCAATGCCATCGGAGGAATCCCGGAACATATTCCAGTCTGTGCTAGCAAAACAGTCCTGTAGCGTAGCATCTGCTTCATCTGACCACTTTTTTATTGATCTAGTCACTGGTGCTTCCTGCTTTAATCTTTGCATCAATCAGGAAGATAGAATAATGGTCAGATTTTCCAAATGGAGGGCGAGGGAGAGCTTTGTATGCGTCTCTGTGTGTAGAGTAAAGGTGGTCCAGAGTTTTTTCCCTCTGGTTGCACATTTAACATGCTGATAGAAATTTGGCAAAACGGATTTAAGTTTCCCTGCATTAAAGCCCCCGGCTACTAGGAGCGCCGCCTCTGGGTGAGCGTTTTCTTGTTTGCTTATGGCAGAATACAGCTCATTCAATGCTGTCTTAGTGCCAGCCTCTGACTGTGGTGGTATGTAAACAGCTCCGAAAACTCTTTAGGTAGGTAGTGTGGTCTACAGATTATCATGAGATACTCTACCTCAGGCGAGCAATAGCTCGAGACTTCCTTAGATATCATGCACCAGCTGTTATTTACAAAAATACATAGTCCGCCGCCCCTTGTCTTACCAGACACCACTGTTCTATCGGGCTATCTTCTGTATGCCACCCCTACCTGGTCACAACACAAGTGATTGGCTCAAATGCATTAAGAAGCAAAGAAATTCCACAAATTAACTTTTAAGTCAGAACTGTTAATTTAAATGCATTCCAGGTGACTACCTCATGAAGCTGGTTGAGAGAATGCCAAGAGTGTGCAAAGCTGTCATCAAGACAAAGGGTGGCTACTTTGAAGAATCTCAAATATAAAATATATTTTGATTTGTTTAACACTTTTTTGGTTACTACTTGATTCCATATGTGATATTGAATAGTTTTGATGTCTTCGTGATTATTCTACAATGTAGAAAATAGTAAAATAAAGAAAAACCCTTTTGAGTAGCTGTGTCCAAACGTTTGACTGGTACTGTAAATTTTTTCACAGAATGACGACAACAAGCATACATGTGGGGATATTATCTTATCTTAATTAATGGACTCTTGGGTTTCTATTAACAAAATTAAATATCAATGATTATTGATCATTATACAGGAAATACAGGTTGACTTATACATTCTGCTGCTCCATCTGGGCCTAAGGTCTGGGAAAGGAGAAGGAGGACCTGTTCCCCACACTTTAGACACAGCACTCAGCTAAGAGCCTGTTTCTCACAGACACAAGAGGCCCTATAATAACGTTTCCCTGTATCCAGTCTCCTTCCTCTTTCCAGTTTCTCACTGACCTGGTGTCTCTGCCACATTCCCCTTCCTTTACTCTGAGCTTTTCAGTTCTCTACAGTATACGGCAAGCTCTCCATCCAAGACATTGAACGTTTTTTATGGTACTGTTTTGACTGTGAAACCGCTGACTTTTTCCAACTCTGTTTGGAGGTAAGGAAGGCCCCTTCAGAGCAGCCATCACAGCCTCTCCCATTACATCAGAGCGATAGCAGGAAGAAGGGAGGAAGGGAGGATAGGAGAGAGGAGAGGCTGTGGGTTGTGTCTCAGCTGGATCAGCTCCACCACACCATCTGTGTCCAGGCCTGGTCACACAGCACAAACACATGTGTGCAGCAGCCGCCTCTGAATCCCCACAACGAACACTGGATTATTAATTATTTAATAAGCTACTGTTTTTACACGGCTTTGCTCTGGTGTATAACTGCTGAATGGTGCTAATGCTAAGTGATGAGTTTTCACCAAAACTGGTCAAAGTTCCTGTTGATTCAAATAAAAGTGAGATTTATAGCCATTAAGAGGTAATTTAGTAAATCCCCTTTGAGTATCCGATAACACCACAGCTAAATATAGTCATAAATACAGTTTCTTCCAATGAATTTAAGTCTGTGTGAGCCTTTCTCTGCGTCGGCCAAGTGGCTGAGGGAAATGAGGGAAGGGAATTTCGCCAGTTCTGAACATTGGGTGTGTTCAGGAGGAAGAACCTCTCTTGATAAAGAATAACTTTGCTGGGCCAGCTAGGCAGCCAGTCTCCAGTTCTGGAAGGGCTTTGTAGTGGCTCTGTTCACCCATGGCCGGTTCTGATATGGATATAATGAGCAACTGTGCCTGATGCCAGAAGACGTCACGTCCTGTGTTTTCACAATCTCCCTCAGAAATGGCATGGCTCCTGGGTGTCAAATTCTGACCACACAATACTATTATCATGTGGGCCAGAAGCTTGGGCTGTGGGGTAGCTGTCACCTGTTCACATAGCCAACCCTCCATGCCCTGCCTCCTGTTCCCCCTTCCTCTTCCTGTAAATCCACTCAAGCAGCTTTGATCAATAATCCTGTGGTCACCAGCAGTTAGTCAATATGTTCACCAGGCAGAGAGACTCATTGTTATCGTAATTGCAGGCCTTGCTCTCTCTGACGGAGCCAGTGCTTGGGTGACTGCGAATAACAGTCAGCTGGTAGCTGGGCTCAGCCTTTGGTCTTAGGCTCTTTCAACTGGAACCAACAGCTTGCGAATACAGCACTACTAAACAAGTCATTGTTCACTGCGTTTTTGGTCAGGGTTGTTTAAATGAGAAAAGCATTGGCCACGACGTCTTCATTCGATTGGGATTTTAAAGAATGAAACGCAACCTGATTCAGAATCTAATTTGTGATGAAATTGAGTGCACCTGTGACATCTGGAGAGTCTGAAGCTGAATCCCATATGTCTGCTCCATCCCCAGTGTTAGAGGAGAGGAATATCAGCACAATAGCTGACACACTACCTCTGCCAGGAGAACATCTCTGTCTTAGTCAGTGAGTCCAGGCATTGTGTGCCAAGTCCATTGTTTCAGCTGACTGAGTTAATGGATAGTACGTGCAATAGAACTCCGGAGAGCTTGGGTGAGTCTGTGTTTATGTGTTGTATGTGTTTAAGAAGTGTAGATTTGATTAAAGTCCAGACTGCAGCTCACAACTTAAACCCCATCCCTTTCTTTGATAGCCAAGGTTGTTTGATCTTCTACTCAGTCTATAGTAAGCCAGATCAAGATGGGGGCCGTCTCTGAGGCTAGCTGCGGCTGCAATATGGCCATGATAATGCATGGGGGAGTCACTGTGTCCCTGAAGGAATGCTCACAGGAAACACCTTCTCCTTTATTATCTTTACTGCTGTTATCGCTGGCAGCGCTGCCATTCTCCCTTCCCTACTACTCTCCTCCGCCGGCGCGGCCCGCATTTCATCCCAGCACTGCTGTGCTTTCTCAGGGCCGCCCGGCCACCCTATAGCCCAGTCTCCTCATATAACATCCCCATACAGTACTCTATACTGTAAACCATGCTAGAAATGGGCCATACCGGTATGCACTAAAACCACATCTGATTTTAACTTAAAATTGCTAAACAATTTTGTTGACACCTTTTTCATAAAAAAAAAAACACATGAAAAGGAGAAGCCAAATAAAACATGTTGATTGAATGATGCAGTATGAGCTCCTGACAACTCATTTGTCCATGATCCTGTTTCTGTGATTAGACTTTCTCAACTGCAGTGTTCATGACTATACAACTATTAATGGCTGTGCCTGATGAGACCTGGGCCAAATCACAGCCTGCGGTCGAGTCTAGATGACAACACACCCCCAGGCAATCACAGTGATAAAGGAGCCTCAATGAGATTAATAATTAATATCTAAGTAATACACAAATATGCAGCAGCTGAACCAAACACTTACCCTAGCCTAAACTCCATCCAGATGTGTTCAGGAAACACTAGGGATTCATTGACTCCAATCAGAGTTTAGTCATTATCCCCTCCTCAAGGGAGGACATTCATTCATGTACTCAATCGCATGACTATTCTGGCTATTATTCTTCCCAAAATACAACAGCAAATACAGTTACATGTTTGATCTTCTGGACTATACAATTGCCATGAAACATCTACTACAATTATCTGTCAACCCTGGAAAAAACAAGATGATGAAGCATAACTCAGTTAGGAGTATGGTTATGTACACCTGCTGCTCCACAACCCTAACCCCAGTACTTCCTCTAACCATCTCTAGACAAGTAATAATGCAGTAACCTAACCACCACTAAATCCCTTGGGGTGATGCTCCAGCCTGAGACAAACACCTGTCTCTGAGAATGTAATGGATGAGAATGGAAGATTGTTCCCAGAATCTCTTTATCTACTGTATGAAGATGTCCTGCAGTCTTAGTATAACACCCCACTTAGTAAAACAAAATCTGTGTGAGAGGTCATGACATTTTTAAAAATAAAAAAACACATTCTGTAACAACGCTAATCCAAAATAAACCAACAATATAGAATCCTACCGAGGCCGGGAGCTGGGCTAAAACCTCTGGGCCGTTTTCACTCAGCCTCCAGTGTTCCGTAACACTAGTGTTAACAAGTCCCTGTGCTCAGCCCTGGTCCTCCTCAATCATAGTCCAGTGTGGAGACGTAAGGCCTTTGTCTACGCTACTCTAAAGACACAACACCACTGTAAAGCTGATACATGATATATGATCCGCTCTCACATCCTCTTGGCTTACTGGAAATAACTCTCAAACTAAACTCAATCTTTTTCCATGGGAAACAAACCGGCTTTGTGTTCACTCCAGCCCGCTCCAGTGTGCAACATTTCTCTTCACTACTGTACTCCAGATTTTTTAAGAGTGGGGCCCCATCAACACTGTTGAACATCAAAACTGCTGTTATTTTTATGGGTTCGGTTCTGCAGAGTGAGAGTACTCTCTAATGCTCAGGTTTCCCATCTGGTCCCCATAACGGCATGCTGGCGGAGTGCTGAGTCCAGAGTAGTCCACGGATGGGTGGAGGTGGGGGGTGGTTGTACTCAGTATCTTCTACATGTGTGTGTGTGTTGTGTGTGTACTGTAACCCCTTTCTAGTACATGCCTCTCGGCTGTCTGATTTAAGAGAAGCCAGAGAGTACCCCGGAGACTCCAGCCCCATTACTCTACATCTCCTCACTGTGACGGCTACACTACAGCCTCTCCCAGGGTGTGCTTTTCCCAGCACTCCTAAGACAATACTACCCCACGTCCAGGCACCAGGCATCCAAATTCTGACTGTCTGTGACTGAAGATTATTTGGTAATGGTGTGTTGGATAGTCCTTTGCATGGGGTGATGTAAGTTTCCTTTAACAATCAGTCTTCCAGATAGATGACACAGACACAGGAACCTTGGTATAAAACTCTTTAGTAATAAAATGCAACTGCAGACAGAGATTCACATACAGAATACCTCAGTAGTCTATAGTAAAGATCTGTGTGGCGAAACAGGAGACAAAGCTCCTTATACTAGACAACCTACCATCTATCATACCTTAACATTGTTGCATTGGATTAGATCAAAGATGTATCAAAGATGAGAAAAACATGTCTAGACTGTGGTTTCTCACTCTGCTATCTCGGCCTTGAGCCTGTGTGACTATCAGCAGGTGCAGACAATTCTCAGCCTGAGAACTAAAGCAGTACATCTCCATTTACCCAGTACTTTTCCATCATTGCGCATTGCAAGCATACAAAGGTTATCACATATACAGTGAGCACCATAATTAATTGGAAAGTGACAATTCCTTGGTTATTATGGTTCTGTACTCTAGCACTTTGAGTTTGAAAGGATACAATGACAATGAGGGTGAAGTGCAGACTGTCAGCTTTAATTTGATGGTATTCTCATACATATTGGATGAACCGTTTAGAAATTATAGAAGCTTTTGTCCATAGTCCCCCCCCCCCCCCATTTTCGGGCATCAAAAAACATTGGAAAGTTTAATATAATGTAGAATAAAGTAATCATTGTTACTATTTGGTCACATATCCTTTGCATGCAATGACTGCTTGAAGTCTGCGATGCATTGACATCACCAGACGCTGGGTATCTTCCCTGGTGATGCTCTGCCAGGCCTGTACTGCAGCCATCTTCAGTTCCTGCTTGTTTCGGGGACTTATTGCCTTCAGTCTCCTCTTCAGCATGTAAAATGCATGTTCAATTGGATTCAGATCCGGTGATTGACTCGGCCAGTCAAGGATTTTCCACTTTTTGGCCATCAAAAAACCCCTTCGTTGCTCTAGTAGTATGTTTAGGGTCATTGTCTCTTTGCATGATGAAGTGCCGTCCAATGAGTTTGGAGGCATTTGGTTTTATCTGAGCAGATAAAATATTTCTGTAGACTTCAGAATTCATTGCTCTACTTCTGTCTGCAGTCATATCATCGATGAAGACAAGTGAGCCTGTTCCACTGGCAGCCATACAGGCCCAAGCCATAACACCCCCTCCACCATGTTTCACGGATGAGGTGGTATGCTTTGGATCATGGGCATGTATTTTTTTTTAATCTGTTGGGCTGTTGTCAGGGGGGTTTTCACCATAGAGAGTATTCTCCGGTCATCCACTACAGTGGTCTTCCTCAGTCTACCGGGTCTTTTGACATAATTGAGTTCACCGGTAGTTTTTTTCTTGTTAATGATGAACCAAACTGTTGACTTGGGCATGCCCAGGGTTTTAGCAATGTTCCTGATTGATTGATTTTCATTTCTGAGCCTTATGACAGCCAGCTTCATTTGCATCGACACTGCTGTCTTCCTCATGTTGTCACACCCCAACAACAACCTCCAAAGGCAATAGCAAAGTCTAGAATCAATACTATTCATCAACAGCTCTCCTGCATTCATTAACGACACAAATGAATACACCTGCCTAACGACACACATCTGTGAAGCCAATTCAACAAATACTTGTAGTATCTTAAAATGGGCGACCATGTACAAAAGGTACTGTCATTTCTAAACGGTTCATCCGATATGTATAAAAATACCCTCAAATTAACGCTGACAGTCTGCACTTCACCCTCATTGTATCCTTTCAAACTCAAAGTGCTAGAGTACAGAACCAAAATAACAAAAAAATGGTCACTGTCCAATTAATTATGGTGCTCACTGTATACAGTAATCATGGCACTGGTGGCTACAGAGAGATGTTCAAAACTGAAAACTCAGTTGAGCAACACAGACCATGTTTCAGTCAGAGTGGACATTTGGTCTGACAGAAAGATGAGGGGGTTCCTTGGTGACACTGTGCACTGTATGGAGAAAGATGGAGAGAGGATACAGCTCAAGTCCAATCTCTTGGCTTGTGACCGCTTCAAAGGCCCACACAAGGCCGAAAGAATCTGTGAGCAATTTGAGGCCATATGTGGTGAGTATAGCATTAAAAATAGATTGGACTATATCATTAGTGACAATGCTGCCAACATGAGAAAAGCATTCACGGTGTGCTTCCCCATTGAACAAGAAGAAGTACATGACGAAGATCACCTTGATGACCCAGAGCTCTGGAATGACCTGACCCTGGAAGACCAGCAAACAGTGGATGCTGCTATTGCAAAGAAACAGCGCTTGCAGTGTTTTGCCCACACTCTCCAGCTGCTGGTGGGAGATGGCTTGAAAGAAACAAAAGTGATGACTCCTTCTCTTTCAAAGTTATCAAAAATCAGCTCAATGCTACATACAAGCACAACATTCAAAGAGGTGTTTGAGGCTGAATTTGGGGAAAGAGGCATCCCTGCTGCTGTCAACACAAGATGGAACTCAACACTGAGACAAGTGAAGGCAGTTATCCAATGTGACCATCTAAAGCTCCGTCATGTTCTAGAAAAGGCTGGGCACAAGGAGTTGTTGTTCACAGTACGGGAGTGGAATAAGTTGAATGAGTTGGTGGACATCCCGAAGCCATTTGGAGAAGCAACAGATATGACACCGGGGGAGAAGATAGTAACAGTCAGTTATGTTGTTCCTTCTGTCCTGTCCCTAAATCACCACCTGGGGCAGCGGAAGCCTCAAGTCCATTTCCTGAGCGGCCTGGTCAGAAGTCTCCAGGCATCCCTGAACAAAAGATTTATTGGAATCTTCATCAATGTGAAAATGGCCAGGACACAAGATTGAATCACTGCCCCCTTTTCAGATACGTCAAAGCAGCTGCCTTGGATCCAGCTTATTCTCTGATGTGGGTGGAGCACCATGTGCTGGTCAAGGAGGAGGTGGCACAAAGAGTGAAAGGTAAATATTATTGAGTTTAATGTAATTTTTTCTCATAATTTAATCCAATTGACTGCGACAATAATACTTTTTCAGTTTAACCCACTGCATCACCAATACTCTAATACCGGCCTTTTTGTTTCTGCTATGCTTTTACATGTTTTGCCAGAACTGATTGTGCAAGATGCTGCAGGGACTGAGCAAGCTGTGCCTCTTGTTGATGAGGAAGAGCGAGAGGACCATAGTCTTGGACAAGAAGAAGGGCTGTTTGCAGCATACTGTAAGAGGCAGAAGAAAGCTGTTGGGACCACTCCAGCACTACAGCTAAGTCACTACCTTGACATATGTGAAGGACAGAATGCCCCCTTGTTCTGGGCAATGAACAGGAAGGCTCTTCCTTCACTGTCCCGAGTGGCCATCAGGGTCTTGGCAGTGCCTGTCTTCAGCCATGGTGGCATCATACTGCGGCCTCATAGTGCACAAATGACTGACAGACTTTTATTGAATTTGGTCTTTTGCATATGCAATGCATCATAGGGCCCTGAGATAAGAGAAAAAAAGAAACTGTTTATGCATTACACACACACATGTGGTCTCCATGTTCAGGTTTTATCTCCCATCTTTGGGATCTGTATTTTTTTCTCAGACATTCAGGCCAGTGTTCAAATTGTAGGCCTACTTGAAGTTCAGTAGCAGATGTTTTGATGTACCTTTTAATAAATGATTGTAACTTCATGGCAGGATTGTTTTAAGTGTCTAGAGTATATCTGGAGGGGAGAGAGAGAGAGAGAGAGCACTACAATATTTTGTTTTTGTTGTCATATTGATGTGTCTTTCTCATGGCTACCCATGTATTTCCATGGAAATATAGTTTATTTGGAAAGTAATTAATATATATACATTTTTAAAAGCATTCATGATTTGCGTAAATTTAATATACTATTACTTTTGTTAAATATGAAATGGTATTACATTTGGTGAAGAACACATTATGACTTGTTTAAGACTCGAAACTCAAAGTTTAGGACTTGAGACTTGACTTGATACTTGATGGTCTTGACTTGAGACTTGACTCGGACTTGCCTGTCTTGACTTGGGACTTGACTTGGAACTTGAGTGCTAAGACTTGAGACTTACTTGTGACTTGTAAAACAATGACTTGGTCCCACCTCTGGTAGTTAGCTCTTTCATGTACTCCAAGTGTTCTATTTCAGCTAGAGTGAGGTCTATTTGTCTGTCAGTCATGGGTCTGTGTGCAGGAACATTCATGGGTCTGTGTGCGGGAACATTCATGGGTCTTCCTGTCAACATTTCATGTGGAGTACACCCCAGGCCTTTATTAACACTACTGCACATTTTCATTAACACCAGTGGTAAACAATCCACCCAAGATTTATTGGTGGTGGCATGCCTTAGCTAACCCTTGTTTAATGGATTGGTTAGCTCTCTCTGTAACCCTATTACACTGGGGGTGGTAGATGGACACAAACTTCTGGTCCACTCCCATCATTATGGATACCTGCTTCACTACATCACCAGTGAAGTGGGTACCATTGTCTGCAGATAAAACCTCAGGAACACCAAATCTAGGTATTATCTCCGTCACTAGTAGCTTTGCTACTGTCTTAGCATCACAGTATGTGGTGGGCAACGCCTCCACCCACCTGGTGAACCTGTCAATAAGGACTAAACAGTACCTTTTCCTTTCTTTTCTTTCTGCAAGATCTATAAAATCCATGGCAAGATGGACAAATGGTCCTCTTGGCGTAGGGTTTCAGAGGTGTTCCTTTGGCAATGTTAAATTGCATGCAAGTAGCACATCGAAACAGAAACTGTTTCACATGCTGAGTCAAATTTGGACAAAACCAATCCAAAGAAATTGCTTCTATCATATCCACCCTTGACAAATGGGCCATACCATGGGCCACTTGGCAAACAGAGGCGATAAGACAAGCTGGCAGACAAGGTCTGCCAGACAGAGTCTGTCTCCAAATCTTTGAAACGGGGTCAAGTTTACAACCTGCTGTTGCCATACCAAATAAGAACCAACATCCAGTGTCTTTCCCAACAGTAGCAGAAAAGAACATGGAGTGGCTATGACACTTTGAGGCAGCCAATTTAGCAGCCTCATCTGCCATGGCGTTACCCATATTCACAAAAAAAAGTGTGAGCAGCAACCTTCACAATAGCCAAAGCAGAGGGCAGCATCATAGCCTCCAAGAGATCTAAAACCATAGCTCTATTACGAATAGGACTTCCACAAGCATTGTGAACCCACACCCGACCCCCAGGGTAACCCCCAGCAGGTGCTACTAGATTACGATTATCCAAGCATGGACTCATCTCAGAACATTATTGTACAGCAGCATTATTATGACCTGGCACAGTTTAACAGACTCATCTGGCTGGCTGGAATCACCCTACCCTGTCTGAGACATCCTACTACATCACCCAGCAAAGACGGGTTGCATCACGCTGCCTGGCAAGAGGGTTAATACTGATGCACTGCTGATGAATCATCCTAGTAACATGTGTTGAAATCCTCTGATGCAAAATGGAACAGGCATTACATATAATTTACTTCCACATAAACTTAAAGCTTAAATAGTTTTCTTAGGGGGTGGGGGCCAGAGGATTTAAGGTGAAGTCTGATTCCAGGGGAGATGGATCCACCAGTCCAGGGTGGAGGGGTGTGTTGATAGTCAAGAAGTATCAAAGAGAAGCTACTGGAAGATCTCCAACATCTCACACACAGAAAAACAAAAAATGGCAAGAAGTGATCTTCAGGAGATGAACCACACAAACATCTTCAAGCATGATTCATTAGCCTGGTGCTGGGGCTAGTGCTGGGGTTGGGGGTCAGTGGTGGGGATTGCAATACTCTTCCTGTTTTTGCTACAAACTACGTTCTGGACAGGATCTGCATGCGTCCAAAATTATGTGTTGGGGGGGCGACTGTTTCTCATACAGTACTGCATCCTTGCTTTGAAGTAGGAGTGGAAACAATATCATAGCCTAATGTCTCAGATAATTAGAAGTGACTAAAATAGTGTCAGTGTGTTAGTGTGAGGCTGCTCCCATGCCTGCTCAGAGAGCACAATGGTTTGTTGAGTGCCTTCCAACACAGAGGACATCCTTCCCATATAGTTGGCGGAGCTCGGCTCCATACCAAACTGCTCCCACTGTTTGTAAAATAAATATGCCCCTGAACGCTAACCCACTGCCCACTCTGTTTCCCCCCTCTGGCGACCCCAATAATGCATCTGGCTGACCTTTAACCTAATCCTGTTTGAACCACACTTCCTGTCCAGTGCACATTGGATATGACTGTATGGAAATTTGTGGAACGGCAGCCATTTTCACGCCGCGGAACAGGAGATTACAGGCTAGTTCCTATTGTGGTGGCACACACAGGACGAGGAAACCAAGCAGGACAGGAGACTCATCATGCAAAACAAAATCACCTTGGTTATGAATCACATCACAAACAGGAGGCAATAAATGCACAGTCGACTCAGGAGGTCATATCATGGTTTCAAGCCAATAGGAAACCACAATGGCTCTTCAACTGGAATTCGACCACAGGAGGTTGGTGGCACCTTAATTGGGGAGAACGGGCCTGTGGTAATGATTGGAGCGAAATCAGTGGAATGGTATCAAATACATGTTTGATGTTTGATGGCATTTCACTTCCTCCGTTACGGCCATTGTTATGAGCCCCTCAGCAGCCTCCAGTAATATTCGACCAACCGACTTACTGTATCACAGAATTTAAAAACCAGAAACACAGTAGCATCACAACGATCAAGAAAAATAAACGTAATGCCTTCTTAAAACAATCTAGTTTGCTTGGAAAAGGCTGCTCAAACAGACATGTCTCCCTCCTCCCACCTACTCCACGTTATCTCTCTGGGAGCCCCTGAGCCCGTTTGTCCCACAGATGGGGGGACTAGATAAGCCAGAGGTCCCCCTCCATCAACACTGGAGTCCTGCCACAGAGGGTAGAGTTACACAGGCAGTCAAGGCAGGCAGTCCTCTGGGGCTCAGTGGGAATGGGCTGCATGGGGCTGGGTTAGACAGGGGAGGCTAATCTGCTCCCGGCTGGACAGGCTGCTGATGCCCACCATCTGTTTCTGTTACTCATCACCCACCGACCAGGAACCACCAGGCACACACACAAGTAAACAAACACTGCCAGCAGAAATCCAATTAACAGCTAACTCTCTACCTGCACGGGCCTTTTAATGACTTATAATCAGTGCCACCAAATAAGCGTTCAGAAACCCTTTGCATTGGGTAAGCTCTTAAGATGGAGGGGTGATGAGGAGAGTAGTGTGAGAAATGTGAATTCTACTGAATCTTCCCATCATTACTTTTAAAGGAAAGTTCCACCCAAAATCTTTTGGTATTTGTTTCATTAGTCCATTGTTGACTTAGTCCCAAAATGTTTTGCTTGTTAGCAATCAAGTTTTCAAGATATGTAACTTTACAGAAAATAATTGAATGCTAAATGTATCATACATGATGATTTTATGAAACTCAGCATCATATGATCCAAAATGCATCATACTGGGATGATTTCTGTATTTTGAAAGTTACATATCTTGAAAACATTTTGGGACTATGTCAACAATGGACTAATGAAACAAATACCAAAAGAACGTTTTTGGGTGGAATTTTCCTTTAAGTATACTATTAGTATTATATTTTTGTTGTTGTATTATTATACATTTCACATGAGGAAAATCTTGACTAGAATCAGGTAATCAGGATTTGATTAGTTAAAAATCCAGTAAGCTACTGAGACAATCAAGCAAGACACTAACCTAACTTAGCCAAAGTTCATGAGTTTCAGGGTGAGAATGTGGGTGTCGCTCATGATTCATTTGCTTGACAAGACTCCACAGCCCTAATTGAGCATGCCTCTGGCACTGCTGAGCTGGAGGATGAGGTGGGTTAGAGGGGTCGGGGTAGAGGGGCTGTGTAAGATTAAATGAAATGCCTCAACACTCAGGATTGTGACAGCCTATGAAGGGCGCACAGGTGTGCAGCACTTACCCCCACATTACCCCCACACACCCATCATCTCTTTCTGCTCAGTGTCCCGTGGGCTTAGCACCAAGCGGGTGATTAGCACAGACATTTAGTACGCTTCACTTATTTTTGCACCATTCACCCGCACTTTACTGAATCTCACAAGACATACACAGCCTCTATTGTTCATCAGATAAGAGTCTACTGATTGGCAGGCTGAGTTTAGTTCTCAGACTATTTAATCGCTTTAGTTTACTTGTCTATAGCCACGGGCCGTATGTCAACTGGGGGTAACTGGAGTAAAGACCATGATGACATTCTAAGTATTTCAGTTCACTTTAAACATACCCTTGGGCATTCTTGCTTGTTATCATAAGTTACATTTACCACCTTAGAATTAAGTATATACTTAGACCCCATATAGGAGGATTATAATAACATGGAAATATAGAATAGGTGCCAAAATTACAGTCCCACATGTTTTCAAGAGCCTCTACTCAGGAGGATATATGGTGCCGTACTGGGGCCCAGAGGCAAAACCCAAGATTGAAAATATTAACAGACATAATAATAATATTGTTTAACGGCAGCCTCTGTTTGGAATGGTTGGGAATGCATGAGCCAGAGTGTGGGGAATATTTACAAGGGCACCCGAGACACGCAATGTCTGGATAGAGGAAGGATCTGGAAGTAAGTGCAGTGTAAGCACAGCATATACAGCAAAGACAAGCACTGCCTTGCACAACTTTCCACTGTACATACAGTATGTAAACATAGACATATGGTGTATAACCAATGTAATACCAATGTTGTACAGAGGTTGATACAGGTAACTACATCCTGATATGTAAGGAATGACATCAAAGTGTAGAGCTTCCCTTTTGACAGTTTGAGATGAGAACTCCACATGGAAAAACACTGGGATGATTCAATTATCAGATCTGACTGACCCCTTCCTGAGTGAGGCTCCTCGCACAACCACTCATGTTTTCCCTGGGTGAGATGAATTACATATTTACTTCACCCTGCCTTGAAAGCTCACCTGCTGAGCCTATTACAAGGACTCCATACATATTCTTTACCTCTGCCTTTTCAGTTGACCTGAGTCAACCTGTTATGCTCCATCAAACATGGGAATGGGATACCTCAGAAACACAGGTGCCTTTTGCTTTGCACTATGCCATCCCCCTGTTCCTGAACACATAGAGCCATGGGAGATGGGAGAAGGTCACCCGCATCGCATGAATCAGCCACTGTGACAGGGGTCTGTTAGGTAGAAAGATTACACAGAGGATCACAAGTCTCTCTTGTACTGCTCCTTCTCCCCATCTCTATTAGCGGATGACAAGGAAGGAGGTATGGATTTCTAAAGGTGTATATTTCCGTTGATGAGGAGATAAATCTGATCATTGCTGGAGAGTGGAGAAGAGCACAGAAGGGTCTTCTTGAAATGTAAATGACACTGAAAGAGGGGAAGGTGTCCACTGCTGAGAGGGAGTGTGTGAGGTGGTGGAGGGGTGGGTGCATGGATTCCTAAACTATTAACAAACATACCTCTAGCCAGTTACAGACCACAAATCAAGAGCAAGAGGCAATACAAACGCGACTATTAACAAATCATGGTACTCTTTTGCAAGGTTTCGCAAGGCCGCATGCAACCAACCAGCCATTATCAAACTGTTGTGAAATCATGCACAATAGTGTACTCAGTATTTTTCATAATTTTGGGTAATCAGTGCCAAATAAAACAATGGCATACAAGTAATTCAAATTCTTTGGTAATTTCAAAATCTTGACTTGGTTAAAAATGGTTACAATTATTCTTGCTTACTGACATCGGGGACTTAACAATTGCCTGCTGCTCGGAGACACCAGTAGTTTACCTAATTGGGCGCAAAGGTAGCAATTTGCGTTGAACTCTTGTTAGTCAACGGGGGAAAGTTTTGCTATTCACTCCAATTATCTCACACCTCGAGGTGGGAAAAATAGATGTTTCACCGTCAAAACACTAAATTGGGAAAAACAAAACCGTCTTTAAGTAGTCACCTTGGATGACCTCACCTCGAGTAGGTTACACCGTCGCCGAAATGAGGGACGGTTGGAATGTGTTCTTTTACAGGGCGTTTTAGCAGACTTTTTTCTTCAAAACATTTAGAATCACAAAAGTGAAAGACAAGTATGGGTCTTTTACGGCTCTACTGCTCCCTCTGCTGCTATAAAGTAAACTCACACCACAAAGCTATTTCATTAGTAGGTTTTTGCCTATTCACTAATATACAAAATAATAACACATTTCCAATACGCAACGTCAGTTGTTGTTGATCAAAGTGATTTTATTTGTAAAAACAAAAATGACAATATGTAACAACTTTGAGATAAATACAAATTTGTTGATAGTTGACATAGAAATACCAAAGGCCTCTTGATAAACAAAATTAAAACTATTGTGCTGAGAAGGCATGGATATTTCTATGGAAGAATGCATTGCATTTGTGTTTGCTTTTTAAACTGTAAAGTTAGTGTCAAAATTGTCTAGCTAAAATATACATTCAGTTTCTACAACAATTTATGGCAAATGGTGGATTTTGCTCATCAAATACGGATGTGTACACACACAAAAAATACAATGTTTCATTACAAAATGACATTTTACAAATTAGTCTTATATACACATTGGGTGGAGAAAGGCTATGTGGCTTGAGTGGTGCAGTGGTCTAAGCACTGCATCTCAGTGCTAGAGGTGTCACTACAGACCCTGGTTCAATTCCAGGCTGTATCACAACCGGACGTGATTGGGAGTCCCATAGGGCGGCGCACAATTGGCCAAGCGTCGTCTGGGTTAGGCGGTCATTGTAAATAAGAATTTGCTTTTAACTGTCTTGCCAGGTTAAATAAAATATGGTTGTTGTTTACATGACCTCCTTTTGTAGCTTTTTAGTGAGGTCTTAGAGGTGACCTGTGCAGCATTCAGTGGAATGATATATTGTAGCAATAATAATAATAATGTGCATCGATTACAGCTTCATCTCTACTGAATAATTTCCTATAGTGCCTACAACAGAATAGTTAAAACCTTTGACTGCAAACCTTGAGTTCCCTCTAAACTTAAATCCCCAAAAAGGTTGTGGTCAACAGATTGTCTACTATTTTCCCAAAGCAAAGGCCTCATGATTTTCCCAAATCAATTAAACATTTTTAAATGGAAAGGCTTCAACGTTATCCCAAAAGATGAAAACTCCCAAGATATCCCAAAAGTAATCTCTTCGCCAGTATGCAACAAGTAAGGCAAAGCATCCATAGTAACTGGCAATGGATCAATCCGATGATCCTTATCACATTGTTATTTGGTTTTGATCACCATATTTTCTCCATCTGGACCTGTCACTCAGTGTAGCAATAAGCTGATCCATGTCTTTACAGAGCCACACTACATGACCAAAAGTATGTGGGCACCTGATCGTCAAACATTTCATTCTAAAATCATGGGCATTAATATGGAGTTGGTCCCCCCTTTGCTGCTATAACAGCCTCCACTCTTCTAGGAAGGCTTTCCACTAGATGTTGAAACATTGCTGCAGGGACTTGCTTCCATTCTGCCACAAGAGCAAAAGTGAGGTCGGGCACTGATGTTGGGCGATTAGGCCTGGCTCGCAGTCGGCGTTCCAATTAATGGGGTTGAGGTCAGGGCTCCTTACAGGTCAGTCAAGTTCTTCGGCGCCATATTGAAAGTCACTGAGCTCTTCAGTAAGGCCATTCTGCTGCCAATGTTTGTCTTTGGAGATTGCATGGTGGTGTGCTCGATTTTATACACCTGTCAGCAACGGATGTGGTTGAAATGTCCGAATCCACTAATTTGAAGAAGTACCCACATACTTTTGTATATTTAGTATATCTAGCCTGCAAGGTCCACATCACCCAGCACCTGTGCAGAGGAGCAGAGGTAGCACTATACAGCTGGGCCGTTCCACAAAAAGAGTGCCTTTTGCATTCCTTTGATATTTTAAGTAGAAATTGTGAAAATTCAGCCTTTTGACATGCCACTCCGTGCACCGTCTGACTTCTAGAAAGAATATAACCCACTTCACCCTAAAATTTCACCATCATTGTAAAGTTATTTTCTTGCTTTGACAAAGTAATTTTGAAGATTCACAAGGGGATTTAAGATTAAATCACCAGCTCTGTTACACTCAACCCTGTTACTTTATTTGGCACTTAGTGTTTTTTAAATTATTATTCAACCTCGAGAGGGTAAAGTGTAAAAAAAAAAAAAAAAAAAGTGACAATGTTAAAATTAGGTGAAATCAAATTAGGTTGACCAAGTCACACTTTCAAAAGGCACCGAATTGGTGGAACGATCCAGCTAACTGCTATGGCACTCACACGCCCCCAAAAAGTTAAAATATGAACATGCACAAATACTGTACATATATGATTCGTAGAAGACTATGCATGTTGGCCACAAGACAAATTGGCTTTTAAGAAACCCAAGGGCAGGAATGTGTCACATCATTGTGAGGAATGTCCAGTCCTCTCTCCTTCTTGCATACCTTACATGAGTTAAATGCTACATAGTAACTGGAATTGCCTGGCACAGTGAGGACTTGTGTCTGGTCTCAAGACAGGCTCATTACCACCTGGCAGGGACAATAGATAGCCACAGGCCATGGAGGTCGAAGATTTATACACACGTTGTACAAGGCACATGTCATATGTCCACCTTTTACTGTAGAGTAAAACAAGCTCGCAAGTTCCTTTGAAAGTATGGAACTGACACGTAATGAGTGTAAATTCGAGACAAGAGTGCTGGGAGTTCCTCTTTAGGAAGGGGAAGTTAGCAGCTGGAATAACAGAATATACAGGAAAACACACCAAGACTGCTCTCTGGTGGTGAAGGATGGAAGCGATTTACTTATCGATTAGGCCAACTGGGACTTGACTCAACCAACCTGACTTGAAACAATATTTACCCATCTCTTTCTTAAGCATTATTCAAAATGAAATGGCAAGGGTTTACATTAAATAAAAAAAGTATCAATAGTAGTATAGCTTTGTTCAAAAAAAGTTTATATAACAATTCCTATTTCCTACACACCACAGGTTGGGAGATTTGAATGAATTAAAAAAAGGCAGTTTGATTTAATCAAGTCTCTTGTTAAACCCTAGAATCAGGTAGTCAATTAGGTGATGATTGTTTTATGTAAACAACTACACAACCAATAAATCAGTAACATGTCTCCCTTGCACACCACTAACAGTCAGAGTAAAGACGCATGAAGCGGTAACATAAGGATGAATGTATTATAACACTTGGCAGTGATGCATTAGTGTATGCTGCTGACTGTGTGCTTGCTCTAGGCAATACGGTGTCTTAAAAGCAAGCAGAATAAAAATCATACGAAAAATAAACAATTGTCGCCCATAGTTGGGCTGAAGTGACATTGGCCATGGTACACCCAGTTGCTGGTATATGGTTGAGCTGTGCTAGTGCCTGATAAAGAGACAGAGGGCTTGGTTGGCATGCAGAGGGCATGCAGAGGGCCTGAGAGTGAGTGAGCGAGTAAATGAGAACTGTCCAGGATAAAACAGGGGTTGTTCCAGTTCCTCTCTCACTCACCATCATGCCCAGTTTCACACATGCAGTTCCACCTTCTGCCCACAGCGAGAGCTACAGGTATGTGTCCTGATGATCTGCCTCTGTGCTACTCAGGCTGTGTCTGGACTTCTGGAGGGGCGACTCTTTGAGAAAAGACTGGTCGTTAAGGACTAGTTGGTTGTTGAAGGCTGGTTGGTCATTAAGGGCTGGTTGTTGGGCCAGGTGAGAGTCTTTAGGTGTGTTTGAGAGGGGTGTGTCTTTGAAGAGAGGGTTCTGTACTGGTGAGTCTCTCAGAGTAAGCTGAGGCAGAGGATCTGTGAGTGGAAGCTTAGAGTCACCAGGTAAATTATAAGGGTTGGGGATCTCCGTGACAGGAGGAGGGGTTTTCTTCATACTTCCTTTCTTCTTGCTCTTCTTCTCCTTGCCCTTCTTCTCTCCCTTCTTTAGCTGAGGGGTGGGCTGAGGGGGAGGCAGGGGCGACTCGACGATGATGGTGGGGTTCTGACGAAGGTCCTGGCGACTGGGAGGCTCCGAGGCCATGATAGCCCTGGCACCGTGCATTCTGGGAGGGGACTTCCAGTGCAGCTCACCACGGTTCTTCCTCCAGCGCTTCAGCTGAACATGGTGTTCGCTCTCAACGTCCCGCTCTGACACGGGCACCTCCAGAACCTGAGGGAGGAGAAGAAAGAGAGAGAGGTTACTGCTAGTCACTGATAGACTATAGACATGCAGTACACTGGGAAACTTACGTATGAAAATACTAAATTGGTTTAGGCTATCTTGTAGGAAATGTAATTCAAAAGTATAGTGCTAATGGCCAAGAGGAGAAAAGGCTTGTTAGGTGGTGAGTCATTCCAATCCTTCTCTTAACCTTTTTAGTAAATGTCAAACTGCATGAGGCTAAAAAAGGTTCATAGTCACTCACAGTGAGGATGGTCAACACTATCAGAGAGGCTATTGTCAAAGTGAAGAGACACTCACACGAAGCCAGGGAGGGACTAGACACTGACCAGTCAGAACTGTGAATCACTTTAACTTCCACTCTGAACTCTACATTTCCACTGTACTACTACATTTCTGAACAGCCATTGTTCTCTTTTGCCAGGCACAGACGACAATTCCACTCTGGGTAAAATAGGGGTGTTATGTCATTCTAATCTCCATCTAACCGGACTCAGCAGCTAGATGTACCCCAGTGTGCTTGAAGACGACACTTCTCTGGTGTTTATTATTGTGTAAGTCCTGTGTATCTCTACAGTCATTGACTCCCTGCTAGTGAAGCCCTTACCTCCCGGACGAGGAAGCCCTCCTGCATGTAGCGTGGCTCTATGGCCCTCAGCAGCTCCATGGTCTCATACTGGCCCTGACACGCTTTCAGCTTCTCACGGGTACCCAGCATGCACTTCAGCAGCACCAGGCCCACCCGGAAAATTATCTTCACACCTGGGGGAGGGGTAAGAGGTCACACAGTTACTAACTGGACACGAGGGATGATTCCAGAGGTTAACATCCACAATTGCAAGCATCACAGGAACTTTACTGATTATCTCAATGAGTGATCAACAATACTGCAGATCTCCAGTGTATACAATGGAGGTTGTAACTGAATGAATCCAAGACAGATGTTTGTGTGGGAGTTTCTGCATCTAACGAACCATCACAGAGGAACATGTCCCAGACACGGAGAACTGAGGCCCAGGGCAGGGTGCGGGAGAAGGCACACATGAACCACTCTGTCATGTAGAGGATGGGCTCTATTTTATGTTTCTCCAGGTGGCGGTAGGTTAGAGGGGAGACGCGCCGAGTCAAGGCATACAGGATCTCTCCATCTAACTGGATGGCCTCCTGCAGGGACAGAGGGGAGATAGAGAAGTACGTAGTTTCATACTGACAGAAGAACAAAACACATCTTGTGTGGTCTACCTTACTCTATGGGCCTTATCCTGTAGTGCATTAGTGAAGGGTGTCTTACCAGCCCTGCACTGTAGTATCCAGGGAGGTACTTCTCACAAATTTGGACCAGCCCCCAGAATGCATCCTGTGGAAAAACATACAGATGGGGTTAGGAAATTGTGACTGGAACCATACCTTTAGAGGGAACCAAAACTAAAGCACACAGTAGCGGCAGGCAAGCTATAGGTGTAGCGTACATAAACAATTCCATCGTAACTAGGGTCACAAAAGGAAAGAAGCTGGTTGAGAGCATCATTCACATAGCTAAACCACAGGTCAGGGAGTCATTGTGAGAGAACCACAGTTCAGAGCACAAGGGGCACAGGGCTCACCTCAGCAGGCATGTGCATGAGCAGCACAGCAGCAATGGGGGCCTGGGCTTGACAGTAGCCCTCCTCTGGCCTGTACAGTGTGTAGGCCTTCAGAACACGGAACAGGTCCTGCTGTCTGTGTGGGTAAACAAACACACACACACAAACCCATGAACACAGTAATGAACACACACAAGGACAAAGGTCAAACAAGACTAAATGTCAAACATTAGTCCCTGAGTGAGGATAATCGATCCCATTGTGTGAGACAACTAACCCGTGGCCCCCTCGTGACACAAACATCTCATGGAAGGGGAACTGTCTGTGCAGGTCTTTCTCAATCACATCCAGCTCTTTTGGGTCTCCAGCCTGACTGTCCAGCTCCTGAAACAACACCAGGGAGTCAACCTCAGTTCCACACAGTAAAAACAAACAGAGAGCGTGAGCAAGAGAAAGAACATAACCAACCTCGAACTTCCCCCGGTTCTGTTCCCTCTTCACTTTTCCTCCTGACAGGTAGAGCCAAGCACGGCCTCGCAGTGAGGGAGGGATTCCTTTCTGGCACCTCAATCTCACCTGTTAAACAGAGAGACAGAGAAATGTATTTATTACCAACCAAAGATTGTTTCAGTAAAAATCAAGCTGTATTGCAAGAGAGTTTTTATACTAGAGCATTATAGAGTCAGTAGCGTTGACTGAACTGGAGGGACCCTGTATTCATGGAAACAAAACCAGCCGTTGGACCTATACAATACTGCATGGGTTTAGTTGAATAACTCATTCACACTTCAGTCTATTTATTTTTACAGAGATCATAGGCTACTGCCACTCTTTTTTTTTTTAAGGGGTGGATCAGCTTAATGTTGCGGAAAGATTGTTGTTTCCATCAATAAAATTGTCTGCATAATTTCCAATCCCCCATATCTTTTTTTGGTAAATATATATATCCATATACATATGCATACATATACACATACCTATATAGACATACATACTTTAAAAAAAAATATACCTTCATTATTCGCCGCAAACCCTACCACCCTTCCCCCAATTGGAGTAAACTAATAAACAATAACACTTAGGCTTCTACCTTCAGTTTATACACAATTATTTTACCATAGTTATATTTTGTTTGTTTTTAGTCCTTCCACTATTTCTGATGTCCATCCAGTTTGATTCCTATTTATAACTGTTCAGAAATTTCTGAACCTATATACATTTTACAGATCCCGTATGTTTTACATTGGTTATTTTGTTATTAGTCCCACCCTTCAGCTCCATTGAACCCCTCCCATCCATCTCTCAACACCATCCATATTGGATTTCTATTTGCCATATATTTTTCAACTGTGCTGTGATGCTTCACAAAAGTACTGAACCTTTCTATTCTCATAGCTTCTACAGATCGTAAATTAAAAATATACATTTTTGCTAAAATAATTATTATATTATTGATTGATTGACTATGGCTTTTCAAATCACCCAGTATTGCTATCTGCAGCGTTAGCTCTAGCCAAATGTTGCAATTCTTCAGCCATTCCTGGACCTGTGACCAAAAACTAGCTACATGTGGACAATTCCAAAATAAATGATCTAATGACTCTGCCTCCTCGCATCATTTAAAAAGCAGGTCACTAGGTGTAGTCAAAACCATTAGCAAATAGGTCAACTGTGATATGAATAAAGAGTTAATCAGGGTGATTTTTCCACAAATAGACAGGTATTTTACTTTCCTCTCTTATGGTAGCAAGATCTTATATATTTTTGCTAACTTTCTATAAAAATGTATTGGAGTGAGATCATTTCTTTCTTTTGGGATTTGTATACCGAGTATGTCCACATCTCCGTCAGACCATTTAATTGGTAAACTACACATTAATGTAAAGTTTGCATTTTTTAGTGATCCAATACGTAATATAGTACACTTATCATAATTTGGTTTTAATCCAGAGAGGATAGCAAAGTATCTAGATCCTCTATGAGGCCGTGGAGAGACTCTAATTGTGGTTTTAAAAGAAAACATGTATCATCAATCTCTTCCATCTAGATACTTTTGCTATCCTCTCTGGATTAAAACCAAATTATGATAATATTATTGTTTGATCTAATTTTAACAGCTAACATTTCGATAGCAATAATAAATAGATATGCCGATAGGGGACAACCTTGTTTTACTCCTCTAGATAGTTTAAAACTTCATGAGATGTGGCCATTATTTACTATTTTACACCTAGGGTACATAACTTTAACCCTTTTTATAAGAGTTTCCCCAAAATTTTAATATTCTAGGCATTTATATATAAACTCCAGTCGTACTTTATCAAAAGCCTTTTCAAAATCAGCTATGAAAACCAGGCCTGATGTCCCCGATATTTCATAGTATTATATTGTTTCCAGTACTTGTCTTATATTATCTCCAATGTATCGTCCATGTAAAAAACCTGTCTGATTAGGATGAATAATATCTGACAATACTTTTTTAATTCTATGCGCCAAGCATTTTGCTAGGATTTTTGCATCGCTACACTGAAGTGTAAGAGGCCTCCAATTTTTTTAAATGGACTGGATCTTTATATATACCACTTGGATCCTGTTTCAGTAATAATGATATCAGACCTTCTTGTTGCGTGTCTGATAATCTACCATTTGTATAGGAGTGGTTAAAACATGCTAATAATGGTCCTCTGAGTATATCAAAAAAAGTGTTGTCTACTTCCACTGGTATGCCATCCAGCCCTGGAGTTTTCCCAGCCTTAAAGGCTTTAATTGCACCAATAAGTTCTCTGTAATTTGGCCTTCACATGAGTCTTTCTGTACAGATGTTAATTTTACATTATTATTAGGAAAACAAATCAATTCGATTAGCTTTGGTTAGTGGAGATGGAGGAGACAAATGAAAACATATTCTTAAAGTACTTTATTTCCTCTTTCAAAATATCATTCGGTGAATCATGTGTGACTCCATCATTTGTAACAAGTTTCAATAAAACATATTTGGAAGCATTTCTATACTGAAGATTGAAAAATAATTTGGTGCATTTCCCCCCCATATTCCATCCAGTTTGCTTTATTTTTTATAATATTTTACACTGGCTCTTTCTTGAATAAGTTCCTCCATTTATTTTTGTTTTTCATCTAAGGTACAGTTTTTATTGCTATATAACTACTGTTAGTCCTTCAATTTCCTTTGCTAATATGGACTCTTTTGATCTAAATTGCTTTTGTTTTATAGATGAATACTGAATTACATGGCCTCTAAAGGCACATTTAAAAGTGTCCCATACAATTAGGGGATCTGCTGTACCTATGTTATGTCTGAAAAAGTCAGTTATAAATTATTCTGTCCTAGTTCTAAACAATTTATCATCTAGTAGGCTTTGATTCAATTTCCCATATCCTCGCTCATGTGGAAATTCTGTAAGAGTAATATATGCCAATTATGTGATGATCCGACCGCATTCTGTCCCCTATCAACACTTTTTAAACTTTTGGTGCCAGAGAGAATGGCATAAGAAAGTAGTCAAGACGACTAGCTTGATTAAGCCTCCACCATGTATATCTCAGTAGGTCAGGGGATTCAAGTCTCCATATATCCACTAATTTTAATACACTGCTCAAAAAAATAAAAGGAACACTAAAATAACACATCATAGATCTGAATGAATGAAATAATCTTATTAAATACTTTTTTCTTTACATAGTTGAATGTGCTGACAACAAAATCACACAAAAATGATCAATGGAAATCAAATTTATCAACCCATGGAGGTCTGGATTTGGAGTCACACTCAAAATTAAAGTGGAAAACCACACTACAGCCTGATCCAACTTTGATGTAATGTCCTTAAAACAAGTCAAAATGAGGCTCAGTAGTGTGTGTGGCCTCCACGTGCCTGAATGACCTCCCTACAACGCCTGGGCATGCTCCTGATGAGGTGGCGGATGGTCTCCTGAGGATCTCCTCCCAGACCTGGACTAAAGCATCCGCCAACTCCTGGACAGTCTGTGGTGCAACGTGGCGTTGGTGGATGGAGCTAGACATGATGTCCCAGATGTGCTCAACTGGATTCAGGTCTGGGGAACGGGCGGGCCAGTCCTTAGCATCAATGCCTTCCTCTTGCAGGAACTGCTGACACACTCCAGCCACATGAGGTCTAGCATTGTCTTGCATTAGGAGGAACCCAGGGCCAACCGCACCAGCATATGGTCTCACAAGGGGTCTGAGGATCTCATCTCGGTACCTAATGGCAGTCAGGCTACCTCTGGCGAGCACATGGAGGCCCCCCAAAGAAATGCCACCCCACACCATGACTGACCCACCGCCAAACCGGTCATGCTGGAGGATGTTGCAGGCAGCAGAACGTTCTCCACGGCGTCTCCAGACTCTGTCACGTCTGTCACGTGCTCAGTGTGAACCTGCTTTCATCTGTGAAGAGCACAGGGCGCCAGTGGCGAATTTGCCAATCTTGGTGTTCTCTGGCAAATGCCAAACGTCCTGCACGGTGTTGGGCTGTAAGCACAACCCCCACCTGTGGTCGTTGGGCCCTCATACCACCCTCATGGAGTCTGTTTCTGACCGTTTGAGCAGACACATGCACATTTGTGACCTGCTGGAGGTCATTTTGCAGGGCTCTGGCAGTGCTCCTCCTTGCACAAAGGCGGAGGTAGTGGTCCTGCTGCTGGGTTGTTGCCCTCCACGGCCTCCTCCACGTCTCCTGATGTACTGGCCTGTCTCCTGGTAGCGCCTCCATGCTCTGGACACTACGCTGACAGACACAGCAAACCTTCTTGCCACAGCTCGCATTGATGTGCCATCCTGGATGAGCTGCACTACCTGAGCCACTTGTGTGGGTTGTAGACTCCGTCTCATGCTACCACTAGAGTGAAAGCACCGCCAGCATTCAAAAGTGACCAAAACATCAGCCAGGAAGCATAGGAACTGAGAAGTGGTCTGTGGTCACCACCTTCAGAACCACTCCTTTATTGGGGGTGTCTTGCTAATTGCCTATAATTTCCACCTGTTGTCTATTCCATTTGCACAACAGCATGTGAAATGTATTGTCAATCAGTGTTGCTTCCTAAGTGGACAGTTTGATTTCACAGAAGTGTGATTGACTTGGAGTTACATTGTGTTGTTTAAGTGTTCCCTTTATTTTTTTGAGCAGTGTATATCCATAACATTCATGATTTCCTTAAGTGCCTGAGGGTGATAGTTTGTAGTGTGATTTCCTTTCAGGTCCATAGAGGTATTTAAAACCGTATTAAAATCTCCCACCATAATAATAGAGTCTAATGTTGCTTGTAGAGTTGATAAATTCGTATATATATTTTCAAAGAAGCTTGGATCATCATTATTTGAACTGTATAGGTTAATAAGCCGTATCTGTTTATTGTCCAATAACATATTTAAAATAATCCATCTACCTTGATGATCTATTTGGACAATTTGCACATTTGGATCAAAATTACTCTTAATTAAAACCATCACCCGAGGCTACTGCCACTCTTTCCAAAATAGTATGAACAGCCATTGGAGGAAGTCGTGGAAGTAGAGAAGGGGAAACAGTGACAGTATGACTCCTGAGTGAACTCTGAGTCAACCAGCATAGCAGCCAGAGGAAACATTGCCTACTGATCATTTTTGTGTTTATTTAAGTGCGTGCACTTGAGTGCGTTTCATGTGGTAATACCCTTAACCAAGTCCATACTTCAGTTTGCAGTGAGAACAAGCTAGTTGCTGTCAAACCTGCAATCTCCACCCTAACTTTGTTACAGGGATGGGTCATGTGATGTTACCCCACCCAGAGTCTTGCTCTGTCACGCGTTCCAACATGGAGTCGGTGAGGGAGATAATGGGATGGGTTGTGCTATGCCCTGCTGCTGACTCATGGAATTGCGATTAGGCTGAAGTTTAATAGTTAACGTTAGACATGCGGGTATAACTGGCTAGGCAACTGGAGATGCAAACCAACCGGCCTGAGAGGCCAAAGCCCAGAACAACCTCCATGAAGGAAACTATCAAAAGCTTTACACTTCTTCCAACCATTAAAGTTTATTGGGGAACAAACAAGTCAGTGCCTGACATGCAGGTTAATCACTGGCTTGTCTGAATTATTATGGAACACAAACAGTGTTGTTGTCCTAACAGTAACTGTGCTGTAGCAGCCATTACAATACAGCCCAAACCCCCAACATGCCTGGACAGGGGATGGGCATGGAAGCAATACTTAGATTTACAAAACCAGGGCAGAGTGCTATCAAGATGCAAGAACTAACTAGGCCCTGGTTGGCTAATAACATAATAAGGAGTTGCTACATACTGTGCAAGAACTTATTTAGGATCGTTTGAGGAATAATTAAAACCAGATGGTAAGAGACAGTGTCACAACAGTCTAGACACGGCAACAAATTAAGTTGTGTCAGACCTATGAATGTTCCAACTCTCAGCAACTCTCTGACCTTTTTGTGTCTCTTGACCATCCATTTGTCCCAGTTGCTCAGCATGTCCAGCCACTTGACCTCTCGCTGCCTCAGCACCTCTGGAGGGACATCCTGAGCCCTGAGGGAGAGACAGAAGAACAAGGAGGAAATGTTAGAACTTCCTAAATCTAAGCAAAATGATATCATTAATTTTATAAAAGGTGTGTTATAGCTTTCCAGAGTTTCAAATTGTTTTATAAAAAAAAAAAAAAAGTGTAGAACTAGAATGCAAATAAACAGGTTTTGAAGCATTAAGGATAAGAAATTCAAGCAGGAGGAAAGGGTAAAACAGGTATCTGAGGCATTTGATTTTCCCTCTACGTACGCAGGCAGGGCGGGCCATGTGCAGAACCAGAAAAGAGATTAGATAATGCTATAATGTGGTAAGTTTGGCTCCATGCCTCCATCCAAGAAACGGAACTGAGCATGAGAAAATATATAGGCCTAACGTTTTCTTATAGCTTGGCTTGATGGCGCTCAAGTAGCATGTAATCATCAGCACAACCTTGTAATCATGGGATATAAGAAGTCTTCAAAGAGAGGCCTTTAAATTTGGACAAACCTCTTTCCTCTTAAAGTCAGAATCCTTAGTTGCTGAATCCACTTGTTGTCTTTTGAATGATTGATCTATAGTTGAAGTCAGAAGTTTACATACACTTATGTTGGAGTCATTAAAACTCAGAAAAACAAAATGTAGATCTCCACAAGTCTGGATCATCCTTGGGAGCAATTTCCAAACGCCTGAAGGTACAACGTTCATCTGTACAAACAATAGTACGCAAGTATAAACGCCATGGGACCACGCAGCCGTCATATCACTCAGGAAGGAGACGCCTTCGGTCTCCTAGAGATTAATGTACTTTGGTGCGAAAAGTGCAAATCAATCCCAGAACAAAAGCAAAGGAGCGTGTGAAGATGCTGGAGGAAACAGGTACAACAGTATCTATATCCACAGTAAAACGAGCAAGGAAGAAGCCACTGCTCCAAAACTGCCATACAAAAGCCAGACTACGGTTTGCAACTGCACATGGGGCCAAAGATCGTACTTTTTGGAGAAATGTCCTCTGGTTTGATGAAACAAAAATCGAACTGTTTGACCATAATGACCATCGTTATGTTTGGAGGAAAAAGGGGGAGGCTTGCAAGCCCGAAGAACACCATCCTAACCGTGAATGCACGGGGGTGGCAGCATCATGTTGTGGGGGTGCTTTGCTGCAGGGGGGACTGGTGCACTTCATAAAATAGATCATCATGAGGCAGGAAGATGATGTGGATATATTGAAGCAACATCTCAAGACATCAGTCAGGAAGTTAAAGCTTGATCACAAATGGGTCTTCCAAATGGACAATGACCCCAAGCATACTTCCAAAGTTGTGGCAAAATGGCTTAAGGACAACAAAGTCAAGGTATTGGAGTGGCCATCACAAAGCACTGACCTCAATCCTATAGAACATTTGTGGGCAGAACTGAAAAACGTGTGCGAGCAAGGAGGCATACAAACCTGACTCCAGTTACACCAGCTCTGTCAGGAGGAATGGGCCAAAATTCACCCAACTTATTGTGGGAAGCTTGTGGAAGGCTACCCGAAACATTTGACCCAAGTTAAACAATTTAAAGGCAATGCTACCAAATACTAATTGATTGCATGTAAACTTCTGACCCACTAGAAATGTGATGAAAAAAAAAAGAAATAAATCACTCTCTCTACTATTTTTCTGACATTTCACATTCTTAAAATAAAGTGGTGATCCTAACTGACCTAAGACATTTTACTAGGATTAAATGTCAGGAATTGTGAAAATCTGATTTTTGTTTTTTGGCTAAGGTGTATGTAAACTTCCGACTTCAACTGTAAATGCCTAATGTGCTTAGTTCAACAGTCGTACCCCATCAGAACACAAAATAGTTGACTCCAATGTTTGTAAACAAGAAATGTTTAGTTTCAAAGCCTGGTTAAAACAGAGCTATGGATACAAGGACTGACCATGATAACACATGTATTGTCTATGAATTTGAGAGCGGTTACATTTCTCCAGCCCCATCTCTTACCATTTAAGCAAAACGGGGCGGGAAACTCTTTGTTATTGTTTCAATTAAGGATTCTAGCAGTAATTATGTTCACTCCAATCCCCAAAAATAAGATAAACATAAATATTTGTATCTTATCTTCCTTTGCCCGTTTGCCTACCACCCTACACAAATGAAAATAAATAGACTCTGCTGTACTTAAGTAGAATTTGTTCATCACATAGAAATCTTAATTAAAAAAAACTGTCTCCCACTTCCTATAAAACCCTGAGCCAGAAGAGGCACTCCAACAATGGGGCACAAGGCCAGCCAACACTACAGAACACAGGAAGCTCCCAGGCAGATAGTGCTTGGCATAAATTTCACTCAATCCTTCCATTTGCAGTGTGCTACACTGCAGGGCATGAGCACAAGAACAAAGACTTCTCACAATTAGAGAGACTTACCTCTTGTTGCTTCTGGCAAAACCATAAAAGAGGAAATTGGAATAAAATACATAATATTGTTGACATATTAAAATATTTGGAAGGCGAAGGGTGCATTGAGAAAATCAATGTGTAATTGTACTCTAACTATGCATCCTAAGATGGAAACTATTAACGTAAGCCTACTATTAAAAGATAAGTCATGAAAAAGATGTTCTGAACCAAGTGTAAAAGGAGTATGTGCTCAGGAAAACAAAACCTGGTGTCCCTCCAATCATGAAAGGGAGCATTTGAGTCCCCATGCTGCCAGCTGCATAGTCCAAAAGTTTTAATATGATGTCAGTGTCCATAAGGCATTGTGATTCAAAGACACAACCAAAGAGGGAAATGAACAGGAAAGGAGATTAAGATGATAAAGCTGGTCAGCGTCGCCCTTCACACCTAAAGTTTATTCTCAGTTCCCCCCTTTGAGTATTCGGTCCTTATCATCCTAGGCAAGACCAAACACTGTATGTAAACAAACAATCAGGGGCCTTCCCAGAACTTCAGCTCAGACTGGTGGCTTGAAGGGAGGGTCTCTGCTTACAGAGACTGTATGATGCTAGTCCACAGTTTGAGTAAATTGGTTCACAGATCTTAAAACAGTACAGGGTATGTAAACAACTTAGTTAGAGAAATAAGTCACATTCGGTAAGAAAAGTGAGATTCTGCCAAATACACCCCAAATGGCCCCATCCACATATTAATTGGGAGGTTGATACTGGAGGCATGTCTCAAGTTGTGAGTTAGCCAAGTAACTATAGGAGTGTGCAAGTTTACAAATTATATGGGGCAATGTGAGCAGAACACCAACGTTACTTACGATTCTTCTGAATACCGTTGCGCCCCTCCAATAAATCCATATTTATCAGTGTGCCTGTCGTTGGTAAAGCCGTTGATCTCGGAGTCAGAGCCAAGGGAGCTCTCATCGTCCATACGACTGCTGCTAATGGTCCTGATACTTCTCGAGTCGGCCGACTGGCGACCATTCTCTATTTTAGCCATGATTCTCTCAATAATACATATATTTCTTTGGCACTGTCACAACCAACAATATGTAACCAGACGAACGTTTACAAACAAAACGAATGCCATGGCATGGAATACGTAGCTAGCTAACGATATCTGTAAGGAACAGCTAGCGTCTGGTAAGTAGCTAGCTAATTCATCTAGTTATTAACAAAATTCGTATCTGAGCGAGCGAAATGTTAGTAAATACCGCACGTTTTCCCCGTGTGATGTTGACGTCCCAGCTTTTCCAGACAGTAAAGTCAGCTAGCTGCCGTGTGTGCGTTTATGATCGTAAACGAATCTGGCTAGCCTAGCTAGCTTGTAATGTGGCAATGAATTAGTTAGATAGAAAGTTAGCCAGCTAGCTAACTAGGTAGCACAATTCACCACAAATGTGCATTTGTTGGTTATGTCATGTTGGTGAAGCAAGCTAAGCTGTCGTTCCTTCCTCCTGGTCCATGTATTCCGTTTCCTTGTCAGGCAAGTTGAGAAGTTCGGATGTCCTGCCTGCGCTCTCATCTAGCGCAGTGGTTGCAACTTGATTTCCCCCATTGGTAGTCACATCAGCTGCCTCACTCTCTTGAACATCTGCTTACTAAATATTTTGAGCTGCATATCCCAGTTGCACACCGTGACAGTATGCCCCATTCAAAATACTGAACAAACTCAAATGACATAATGGTGACATTTTATTACTTTATTTGATGGACTGACATGGGCTGGAAAATCTGGACAGAAACCACCTGCAAACCAGCAGCATGCATACAATCGCCTTAAACAATACAATTAACCTTTAACCGGTTAAAATACGAAACCAAAGCTAATTATAGTTTATTTGGACTATATATGCCTCAAGCATTCTTAACAATTGGTATGACCAACAAAGGACATAAATCGTTTGAAAGAGCTGCTCTGATAAAGTTGCTCATTTACCCCCAATTTTCAGACTTTATAATCATTACAAAATGTCGCAAACTGGCTGTGAATGGCAGAGAAACCTGTTGAGGGGATGTTCACTTCTTTCTCCCACCTCTCTCCTTCAGTGCCAGGTGTATGACTGAACCGTTGTTCATGTTGTAGTAGGCCAGCGAGTTGGAATCTTTGATGAAAATTCCCTGTAATAGAAGTGATAGATGTAAATGGCTCCAATGATAACCAGTCGTGTCAGTTTACATTTACACATACAATTATTGAAATGGAAACAACAATGCTTACCTCATACTGTAGCTTTTGTTTTCCAGCTGGCATGCCAGTGGCTTCATGGATTTTGACTTTAATGACAGATACCTGTGGTGAGACAGAATGGGAAGTTCAGAAATGTGAAATATTCCAGAAAATTTGACTTCATGGACGTGCACTCATGAGAATATATACTGTATGGGTAAAAGGGAGAGTGGAATGGTGGGTGAACTACTAATATACCTGATCTGTGAGTGGGACAGTGAAATTGAGCGCTTGTCCACTTAGCTTCCATTCCGTCTTGTCCTGCATGTTGGGAACTTGTACTTTGACCGACACTGAACCCTATAAAATAATATACAGTAGAATAACTATATTTGTACAGGAACCCTTACATGTCAATATACAGAACTACCAACAGCAAGCATAGGATGACCGACATGGCATATAAAAATACAGCCGTGGATCATTCACACTACCGAATTTTGCCATTAGTCCTCGACATTTAATAGGCCAACAAACCTTGTATATGCGGAGGAAATCCTCCTCTGGTATAAGATTGTCCTCTGTCTTCATCTTCTTGCTGGCAGGCTCATCATCATGGCGTGGGGGGTGGGTGGGAAGGTGGCTGCGGGTCAGGGCGGGGGGGCTGCGGGACAGGAGGGGCAGGGACAAATGCTGGAAAGGGAAGAAGATTAAAATCAGTCAATCAATAACATGCTTAAAAATAGTAAATAAAGTAATTTATTTCTGAAGTCATTCATTGGATTTCAAAGTTTTTAACACTGTGGGAATAGTATAGCAATGGTTCTCTTACAAGTTGGTACCACCATGGGGGGTGGTCTGGGGGCCATCATGTGAGGTGGTTGGGGCATGGGTACCACGTTGATGCGGGGGAGCATGCATCATGGGAGGCATGGGTGTTAGAACCTGCCCAGGGGCCAGGCGCATCTGCACAGGGGCCATGGGGGGCCGTGGAATCACAGGCACAGCTGACAGGAGAGTGGTGCGTACAGGGGGCGGCATCTGCATGATTCACAAGGAAATATAGACAACCAACCTTATATATTGACAAATTAATGTTACAGAAAATATATGCTTTAGCACTTCTATTAAACAAGAAAGCAACTTACGGAAGGAGGGGCCCGAGCCATCGTGTTCATTGGAGGGCTGGGTTTGGGCAGAAGGGGGGCAGAGGAGATAAGGGGTGATTGATGATGATGGTAAAGCTCAGGCTTGCTCGGTCCAATCTTCTCTTTGCTTTCATCCTCCTGCACCAGTCCCTTGGCCTTGTGAATGGCCTCGATCTGCTCCTGTAGAGTGATGTTGGCCTGTGCTGCCTGCTGAGTACGCGCCATGCTGCCAGAGTGCCCATCCCAGGTCACCTAAGAAGGAAGGTACGTTAAGTAAAAACTCTGACCACATAATGACATGAAATTAAGTTAAATAGAGATTATAACCTAATGACTAGTAATCGATTCCTCTTAGACATTTATTGTACACAAAAAAAATATGGCTATTCCCTCTCCACTTGCACTCACCTTCTCCTCAGGCTTCTGGATCTCCTCTTCTCCAATCTTCTTACCGATGGCGGTCTCCTCCACGCCAAAGATATCAGTACGCCTCTCAGCCAACTGTTTCAGGCTGCTCTCAATGTCCATGCCAGGTGCGTAAACCTCGTCCTCGATTTGCCTCTCTCTGATTCCCCGATCCCTCTGCTCCAGCCAGCGGGGATCCAGTAGCCCAATGCGCATGTGCTCCTGCATCTTACTGGCTTGGATCCTCTCACCCGTGATGGGAGAGATGAGGTACTCATCCAAAGTCTTGGCTGGAGGCTGTGGCTTGGAGGCTACAGAGCAAGAAAAATTGATCAAATGTAATGGCAAATGAAGAACATGCATGCATTTTCCTGTCCTTTATTGTCGTACATGATATTAAAACATCTAGCATAAGGGGTGTTTAGGTCTTGATGATGGAATCCCTCTCACCTTTGGGGTCATAGTCCTTGCGGATAATGACCTGGTCTGGAGTAGGGGGCAGTGGGGGTGGCATGGGGTTGTCTGGGGGCAATGGTGCCTTGCCATCTTCCTCGTCATCAGAACCCTGGGGAGAAGGCAAAGACTCATGTGACTCTACATTGATTACACTATTTCCTAATAATAGTACATTCATATTCAATCAGTAACTCTGTTAAGGAGTAATAAGCTGTTAATCCTCCTGTTGTGTGTGTATACTGAAACAGGTCTGTGTCTACTAACCTCATCCATGTCTTGCAGCTGTGTGTCCTGATCAGGCTGTGTGGGACGCCCATCATCCCGCTCCTCCCGCTCATCGTCCTCCTCGTCCTCACTTTCAACCTCCATCTCCACCTCCTCACTCTCTCCAAACTTGTCATAACGCTCCTGAGTCAGGATGCGAGCTCCCAGCTCCTCAGGTGTGGTGGGTGGGGGGAAGTGGCCTGTTGGAACACAAGTCATAACACCATCATTACAAAACTAGGGACACAGGCGGTGGATAACAATCTCTCAGGAACCAAAAATGAACTATCTATTCATATTAATTTGTCTGGCTGACAGTTTATTTCTCTACCTTGTTCATTAGGCTGAAAGTCCACTGTCTCCACCACTACAAAGTCATGCCAGTCAATTTGGGCATAGGACACACGTTCTTTCTCCCGCTCCTCCTCCTCCTTCTTCCTTTCACGCTCCTGGAACTTCGCCCATTCAACACGGTACCTCACCTGTTGGTAAAGCCAGGAGATAAACTGTTAAGGCATGGAATTATAGACTATGGCCATTTTAAGAGCTTATGGTGGGTAAACCCTACATCAAAGCTTCAGGGACATACCTGGTCCAGCACCTCCCTGGGGTTCTCAGACTCTCTTTTCAGCTTTATCAGAAGTCCCTTGGGAGGGATCAGAATCTAGGGGGGAAAAGACCCAAGACAAACACAGGTGAGCATCACAACACAACCAGCTGAAGACATGTTATACTACTAACAAGACAAATTATTATATGATGGGTGGCAGGTAGCCTAGTTGTTAGAGTGTTGGACTTGTGGAAGATCGAATCCCCCGAGCTGACAAGGTAAAAATCTGTCATTCTGCCCCTGAACAAGGCAGTTAACCCACTGTTCCTAGGCCGTCATTGAAAATAAGAATTTGTTCTTAACTGACTTGCCTAGTTAAATAAAGGTCAAATAAAAACAAATGTAATGATATATTTCAACAAGGTATATGATACAATCAAGAATAATTGGTATGATGCTGTACCTTAGTGTACTGCTCCACCAGCTTGGTGAAGTAGTTGAAGAGGCTGTGTTGAGGTCGCAGGAAGTCAAACTGGTAGTTTCGCTGTTCTTTCTGCATGAGCTGTGTGAGGAACTGGCGCCCGTTGCGAGCAACAAACTGGGCGGTCAGCTTGACAACATCCAGGTCGAATGCTGAGATTGAAGGAGGGTCAGCAATGAACTCAAACTCAGGTGGAGGCTCCTTTGGCACCACTGTCTCATGAATCACTTGAGCCTGCACCTACCGGTAAAGGAAACCATAACTTAGAATAGCTCTTTTTAGGCATCAATCACATCTTACACTTTACAGTGAAATGACAATCAGTGATTTATAAATCGATAGATAAGGAAGGCACACCTTTTGAGGAAGCTGCTGTGAGTTCTGCAGGGCCTGCTGCTGCATGACCTTTGGTACGGCCGCAGACGGCTCTTGGCCCTTGCCCTCCTTGAATTCATTGACTTTGTGGCGGTAGTAAGCATGGTATGGGTCATTGGGGTTCAGGAAGTTGAACTTTGGGTTGTTGATCTCATTCTGACGGATCCTTGCCTCGAACTCTGGTCCATTCCTGAGAATTAATGGAAGGAAAAGGATGCATGACCATTGCAATATGACGTCATACAATTTTATAAAAACACGACTGAGAATGAGACTGAAAAACCAACCTGGCTACAAAACTGGCAGTCTTGTCGACGATGTTTCGGACCTCAGGAGGTGGATAGATGATCCCAACTATGGGTTTCGTTGCTGGGGTTTCCTCTGTTGGCTCATCTGCCTGTTGAAACAATATATAATGCAGAAATTACCTGTCTCGCGAGGCATTACAAATATTGTCATGTTGAGGCATCCGAGGCCACCTGGCTTATTAGAGAGATCTATATATAATGAGGAGATGATCATGTCTCCAACCTAGAAATTAGTAATTGTCCCAAAGGCAGGAAGGCACCAAGCTTAGGACCAAAATAATCCCATAGAAAACACATTAGGCTTACTTTAGACAGATTTCGGTGAGAGGTTCGCCCCTTCCTTTCTGCTGCCTTGCACAGGTCGGCTGATCAAGCAGCAGGAAAGGTCATTGATTTTATCACAGCATATGCAGTGGTGTAAAGTACTTAAGTAAAAATACTTTAAGTGCTACTTAAGTAGTTTTTTGCAGTAACTTCTACTTTTACTCCACTACATTCCTGAAGAAAATAATGTACTTTTTAATCCATACATTTTGAATGCTAAAGCAGGACAGAATTATGGCACCTGTCAATATAACCTGTTGTCATCCCTCCTGCCTCTGATCTTGCGGGCTCACGAAACACAAATACTGTGTTTGCAAAGGATGTCTGATTGTTGGGAGTGTGCCGCTGTGTCTGTCTAATAAAAAAAGAATACGAAAATGGTGCTGTCTGGTTTGCTTAATATAAGGAATTTGATGTATAGCATTTAATTTTACTCAAGTATGTCAATTGAAAACTGTTTCTACCACCGTACTTAAGTACATTTAAAACCAGATACTTTTAGACTTTTACTCAAGCAGTATTTACCGGGTAACTTTCACGTTTACTTGAGTCATTTTCTGTTAAGGTATCTTTACTTTTACTCAAGGGTGACAATGGAGTACTTTTTCCACTACTGAGCATATAAACATCATATCAATCTTGTTTCACCAGCGCTACACAGAATGCAATAATATTTAATGTAAGTTGATTACCTAGACAATACAGTGTTTTTACAGTGATTGTATATTTCTATAAAGGCTTTAGTGTATTTTAATTACATTTATAATATTGCAGGGGTCAGAAAAGGTGCATGCAGACTTGCTAAAAAACAATACTTGAATCTGTCGTTCTGCCCCTGAACAGGCAGTCAACCCACTGTTCCTAGGCCGTCATTGAAAATAAGAATTTGTTCTTAACTGACTTGCCTAGTAAAATAAAGGTAAAATAAAAAAACAATATATTATTTCCAGACAAGGCATTTTTTCGGTTGCATGTAACTTTTTATTTAGACTTATTGGATTTTTCAATTTTATTATTATATAAATATATTTATTTATTTTTGGAAGTACCAGCCAGGACTGCAGTAGTTGCCAGCAAAACTCTTTGGTAAGTACCGAACGTATTTTTATATTATTAAACTGGAAAAACTGGCGAATGGTAAATTGAATTACTGCTTGCTGGGATTGGAGAACGTCTCCTGTAAACCCAGATTCTGAGTCAAACTAATCTTCTGCTGTACATACCAGTACCGTTCGTAGTACAATTTGTGTAAATTCATCCGGTGTACATTCCATTCGGATTACTGTTAGTGCTATTTGGGTTGTTGATTAGTTAACGTAGCTAGATTAGTGCAGACGTTTCTTGATATTTATTTATTTATTTAGTATTATTTGTGTACTCGATCGACATTTTACTGCATTGTTAGAAGCAGTAACATAAGTATTACGCTATTCCCGCTATAACATCTGCTAAATTGTGTATGCGACCAATACACTTTGATTTGATAAAGAGCAATTGAAGGTACAAGATCTTACCCTGTTGTTGGGCTCCAGTTGAACCATTTGTACAGGCCCAGGCGGCATGGCTGCGTCAATTCCTTGCTTGGATTATCTGTTAAAACGTAAACAATTTGGTTAATTCTCTTCACAATTACACCACTTGTTGTGGTACTATAGCGATATCTAGAAACTGATTTAATTGCACAAAACTATTTCCAGATAGGACCTTCTATTGCGTTGTTCGACCGTTGACCCGCCTGGAATGGAGGTATTTTACTTCCGGAAACACATCTAAGCATTGTGGGATTTGCAGTTCTACTAGCAGGTCGCTATGGAAATAAAGTGACAACATCCAACTCAGTTCTGATCTCTGTCACAGCATCTTCCTGGAGGCACAACAACAAGTGCCTGGAGACAATCCACGAGAGAAGGAGTGCAAGATACTAAGGCTTGTCAATATGACCCATCTCTTAGGACGTCAGGACTGCGTTGAAAGTCTCCGGAGAGATCTAATAGATCTTCAAGGTGCTGTTCTTGATGTCTTCTCTCGGACAGGCCCAGTTCGATTCCCCTCCTGGAAGTTCCCAGATAAGCTTTCTTGCAATCTGGACCTGGTGTCGCTATTAGAACAATACGACTTTGTTGATGGGGAAGAGGAATTCAATCAGCATTCGCATATTGTTTTGCTGGAGTTGGTGATTGACAGGTAAGTTATTGTACAATATGGCCTATTGTAAAGATCTGATGTGGCTATGAGGAATAGTTGGAACTGATTATACATGACTGTAATCCATTTATTTCCCCTAGATTGCTGCTCCTGCTGCAAAGTTTCAATGCCCATGCAGAGCAGTTGAAGTTGGGACAGAAGAGAGAACACATTCAGCAAAAAGGTCCATGTGTATCAATTGGCCTTGTAGTCAGACACTATTGGAATAACTTGATCCAGGTTGGCAACCAGAGGGCGGTGAGTTTTTAAAGCACTCCTGGGGTTTATTTTTCACATACAGTAGCTAAAATGCATATCTTATTACCATGTTGTTTCCCCCTCTTATTCAGAGCATGAAGCAAGATATTCAAGAAGTGATCAAAACTCCAAAATTTGAGGAAAATACAACTTTCTCTTCAGCATCCTCACTTTGTCCACAGTCTCCATCAATAGTGTCTCACCACTGTACCTCAAGAGCAGCAGCAAGCACTCCATTGTGTCCTCCACAGAAAATATTAAATGGCTCCCTCTCCTGTCCCACTCACAGAACAGCAAGCAACATCCCCTCCTGCCTTCCCCTTATATCCACAGACACTCGTAATGTAAGTTGCCAGACAGTAGTGTCCTCCCTTGTCCCCTGTGATGCCTGTGCTCAGGTCCAGTCCAGTTTGAGGGAGACTGGTGATGCTCTTGTGGAGCTGTGTCAGAGCGAGGGCCTTCCCTCCTCTCTGCAGCGCCTTCTGGTGGCGGTGGATGACACCCTGGAGCAGGGCCGTCTGACTGCAGGGGATGTGTCCCAGTGGTCCATAGAGCAGCGCAGGGACATGGGCCGGGTGGGTAAGCATCTGCTGGAGGTGCGGTCCACAGTGCAGCCTCTCAGAAACAGCCTTCTGGCAGCGGAAAGGGAACGGGAGGAGTTCAGGGCTCAGCTGGGTAGGGCACAAGAGGAACTGAAGTGTGAAAGGGCAACGCACCAAGCCAGCAAAAAACAGCTGGAGCAAAGACTGCAGGAGGTCCAGGTATCCAGGGAGGAGACAGAGCGGAGACTGCAGGACGAACATGAGGAGCTAAGGAGAGGTATAGTAGTACTCAACAAGTGAGGACAGAGAGGAAACCTTGCAGACAACAATATATTTGAAGGGAGACAAAATAATAGAACATTTCAAGAGTAAAAGTGCTTTCATGATATTCACAATATAAATGTGTCCCTTTTAGGCACCGTGTCCCTGGAGGATAGCAACTCCAAACTGAAGGCAGGGATTAGTTTGCAAAAAGAAAGGTTACACAAACTCGGTAAGGACATACACCCCCACCCCATGTCAGATGTTTTAGGAGCAGAAGGAGAGAGCCCAAGTTATCTAATTGTTGTGAACAGAAAATCTGCAAAACATTGTCCTTTCTTTGTCAGAGTGTGAGAGAGATGAGCTACATCAGGAAGTGAAGGCCATGCAGGTAGAGGAAGAGGCACGGAGTAAACTAGAGGAGAAGACACAAGTGCTGGAGGCTCAACTGTCCACTACTCAGCTCTTACTTGACAAGGAGAAATCCAAGTACCAGAATGCTTGTCGCCAACAGGAGGTCAGTATAACAACCATGTATGGAGTTGGGTACTCATGGGGGCAGTCTTGAAAACCAGACCTGGGGCAGTACTAGTAGATGTTTTAAAGACTGCATCTAAAAACACTGATTTGTGTCTGTTTTAAGTGAGTTGTTACTGCACAGTCTCACTCTGTCAACAGTCACTGCAGGCCAAGCAGAGGTCTCTGTTGGAGCAAGTGGATGCTCTGGACCAGGAGTGTGAGGAGCTTCAGGGACAGTTGGGGAAGAGTGAGGACCGACAGACAGACCTACAGGAACGACTGACACACATCTCAGAGGAGAAGGACCAACTTGAAACCCAGCTCACCCAAGAACAGGTATATTACTACCTGACAGCCCGCAATGTTTCATATAGTTCATTTTATAGTGCTGCTTGCATACATTGGGCAGATACGTATTTCAGCATAGCAGATATATTACCCTATTTCATTTCCAAAGAACAATCATTTGTGTATAACTAACGGCCTTGCGTTCCCTGAGGCCTTGTGTTCTGAGCTTCAGCAGGAGAAGCAGAGACTGGAGAGTCACGTGGGTGAGCTGAAAGACAGTGTGAATCAGTTGAGTGGAGAGGTGCAGGAGTTAGCCCAGAGGGAGAGGCTGCTGGTGGCGTTCCCGGAGCTCAACCCCCTGCTTCAGGGATCTCCACAGAGTACGTTAATTTCCCTAAATAACCCAGTGTTTTCTGTGTTGACCCACCATGTTGACTATGTTGACTTCTGTATTGTTTTCCAGTGTGGGTTTACTTACATTTGGTTTTTAATAGTTACCACACAGACCTGGTTACAATTACAGGATGTTGACTATGCTATCACCATGTCAAGCTGCCTGTCACAGCTTTGTGCATATTCTAATCTAAGACTTGACTCTGTCTCAGGCACAGGGGATGTATTGAGGGATATGGAGCAGCAGTTTCAGGCTAACTATGTTCGGATTAGGGTTCTGGAGCAGGAGAATAGCACCCTGCACAGTAGCCTGGTGAAACTGAGGGATAGAGCCCAACTAGGGGCCTCCATGGTGGCGTCCAAGGTAGGGGTACAGGGGACAATTCTAATCCTTTAGTTTAAAGTGTGTTAACCGTGGAAACTGATGAAAGGGGCTAAGGGGCTAATACTTCAATACTGCTGTTGGAGAACTACTGCATGTTGTGATCCATTGAATACACCATTTGATTTGAACAATGATAAGGAGAGTTGTAAACATTAAACACATTGCAATCTCTACAGATTCCCTCCCCCAGCAGCTGTGGATTCACCCAGTCTCTGCCTGACACACCCAGAGAGAGACAGCTAAACCCCACACCCTACGTACAACACAGCCCTCTGTAAGTTAACACCACAGAAAGAACATATACATTTATGTTTGCAGATAATACAGGGACAACAAAAATGGAATCTTACCTTAGCATGTAGGGTGTATTATTAATTCTAGTAGTGTTTTCATAAATGCCTCTGACAGACTCTTCATCTGTTCTCTCATTCTGTCCATCCCAGTCAGACCTCCAGTGCAGGATTGTTGAAACATGGAGTGAGGAGGAAGGGAGCAGATGAAGGGGCCGTCCCTATGGAGATGAGGCCTTGGGATCACTTGTCCACCGCTGCCTCGTCACTCTCTGCCACCTCCACTACGTCTCTGGTGCACCAGCAGACCCTCCGGCTCTCCCCAGACACCAGTGCAGCCAGAACCTACACAAGGATACGCCAGGCATCCAGAACCCGCTCTGTTTGCATGCACCAGAAGAAGAAGTGAATCCAGCACTTGGTGATCAACCTCATGGTGACAATTTTTGGAGCATAACAATGCTCAAAGAGGCTGGGGCATGAAAGAGGCTGTTGTTTGAAGTGTATGTCAGGCATCTCCATCAGGAGACTGTGATAAGACACAGATGATTTGGGCAGAGAAACAATACAGCAAAGCTATAGAGTTCAGGGTCTTTGTCAACATTGATCTGGCTTGAAGTCACTGTTTACCTGAAAATGAATTTGCATTCATACACAATACAACTGTGGTGTCATGTTTTTTATTTCTTGAAGTGTTGTGTTAATCATTTTGCTGCATTGAATCCAGTGTTGGGGAGTAGTGCATTTTGTAGTAGCTTGGTGGTAGTTGAACTAAATTCTAATCTTGGTAGTGTTTTAAGTAGTATTTAAATTTTCCCCCCATGTAGTGGTGTAACTACTGGAACTACACACAACGTTTTTGCAAAAATAAAATATGGGTGAAGTAGACAATTTTCTACTTTTCGGCATCAGACGTTCCTAATTCTCACTTGAAACAGTTTGTGTTGAATAGGCTAAATTACAAATTCTGTTAACATCTGACTAGATTGATCTGTTCTTGCAATTTGTAGTCTATGCAATTTCAAATGTAGATATGATAATTTATCACAAAGTAGTTTGGATGTAGTTAACTTGTAAGTGAGGACTTGGTGGACTGTATATTCTTTAGGTTAGGTTTTACTTTGTGTTCGCTACGGTGTGCTGGTAAAGGCACAGATGACAGACAGGTAGGATTCCAGTTAAGATGGTTTAATAATGCTGAAGATGCACAGGCATGGAACTGCACCACACAGTGTATGTAGTATGGATGGGCTAAGGCACTTAGTGGTCTGGCAACTTGCTTCAACCAAAGTGTGTGTGTGGGCTGGTAAAACTCTGGATCATTGTTATTCTAACTTCCACGACGCATACAAATCCATCCCCGGCCCCCCTTTCGGCAAATCTGACCATGGCTCCATTTTGTTGCTCCCAGCCTATAGACAGAAACTAAAACAGGAAACGCCCGTGCTCAGGTCTGTTCAATGCTGGTCCGACCAATCTGATTCCACGCTTCAAGACTGCTTCAATCATGTGGACTGGGATATGTTTCGCATAGCGTCAGACAATAACATTGATGAATACGCTGATTCAGTGAGTGAGTTTATTAACAAGTGCATCGGTGAGGTTGTACCCACAGCGACTATTAAAACCTTCCCCAACCAGAAATCGTGGATTGACGGCAGCATTTGCACAAAACTGAAAGCGCGAACCACTACTTTTAATCAGGGCAAGGCGACTGGAAACATGACCGAATACAAACAGTGTAGCTATTCCCTCCGCAAGGCAATCACACAAGCTAAGCGTCAGTAAAGGGACAAAGTACAGTCGCAATTCAACAGCTCAGACACGAGAATTATGTGGCAGGGTCTACAGTCAATCCCGGACTACGAAAAGAAAACCAGCCCTGTCGCGGACCACAATGTCTTGCTCCCAGACAAACTAAACAACTTCTTTGCTCGCTTTGAGGACAATACAGTGCCACCGACACGGCCCGCTACCAAAACCTGCGGGCTCTCCTTCACTCTCCTAGACCCACTCCAATTTGCTTATCATCCCAATAGGTCCACAGACAAAGCAATCGCAATCACACTGCCCACTGCCCTAACCCATCTGGACAAGAGAAATACCTATGTAAGAATGCTGTTCATTGACTACAGCTCAGCATTTAACACCATAGTACCCTCCAAACACGTCATTAAGCTCGAGACCCTAGGTCTCGACCCCACCCTGTGCAACTGGGTCCTGGACTTCCTGACGGGCCGCCCCCAGGTGGTGAGGGTAGGAAACAACATCTCCACCCCGCTGATCCTCAACACTGGGGCCCCACAAGGGTGTGTTCTCAGCCCTCTCCTGTACTCCCTGTTCACCCATGACTGCGTGGTTAAGCACGCCTCCAACTCAATCATCAAGTTTGCAGACAACACTACAATGGTAGGCTTGATTACCAACAATGACGAGACGGCCTACAGGGAGAAGGTGAGGGCCCTCAGAGTGTGGTATCAGGAAAATAACCTCTCACTCAACGTCAACAAAACAAATGGGGATGATCGTGGACTTCAGGAAACAGGACAAACTGAAATGGTCCACCCACACAGACAGCGTGGTGAAGAAGGTGCAACAGCGCCTCTTCGACCTCAGGAGGCTAAAGAAATTTGGCTTGTCACCAAAAACACTCACAAACTTTTACAGATGCACAATCGAGAGCATCCTGTCGGGTTGTATCACCGCCTGGTACTGCAACTGCTCCGCCCACAACTGTAAGGCTCTCCAGAGGGTAGGGAGGTCTGCACAACGCATCACAGAGGGTAAACTACCTGCCCTCCAGGACACCTACACCACCCAATGTCACAGGAATGCCAAAAAGATCATCAAGGATAACAATCACCCGAGCCACTGCCTGTTCACCCTGTTATTATCCAGAAGGCAAGGTGCATCAAAGCTGGGACCGAGAGACTGAAAAACAGTTTCTATCTCAAGGCCATCAGACTGTTAAACAGCCATCACTAACATTGAGTGGCTGCTGGCAACATACTGACTCAAATCTCTAGCCACTTTAATAATAAAAAATTGGATGTAATAAATGTATAACTAGCCACTTTAAACAATGGCACTTTATATAATGTTTACATATCCTACATTACTCATCTCATATGTATATACTGTACTCTATACCATCTACTGCATCTTGCCTATGCCGTTCGGCCATCGCTCATCCATATATTTATATGTACATATTCTTATTAATTCCTTTACACTTGTGTGTATAAGGTAGTTGTTGTGAAATTGTAAGATTACTTGTTAGATACTACTGCATGGTCGGAACTAGAAGCACAAGCATTTCGCTACACTCGCCTTGACATCTGCTAACCATGTGTATGTGACAAATACAATTTGATTTGATGTAATTTGTGTTAAGTCAACAAGGACGCACACTGGCCTTGGCTAACACAATGAAAGCTAACTGGTGGGAAAACACAAAGATGGCTGGAACTTTCTCTCACTTGACTACTTTCGAGCTGATCTTCTCTGAGCTGGAGATTGTCCAGCATGCTCTGCTTCACTTCACCGGTGGGTGGAGCTACAGCTCTGATATGACGAACTAACATTACTGATATGATTAACTACAAATATTTCACAGCGTTTTGAACATGACTGAAGCTACTTTGAAAAAGTAGTTAAGAAAACTATATTTTTCTAAATGGTAGCTTTAGTGTAGATTCATTTATACCAGTGTGAAGTAATTGGTAGCTTGGTAAACTATATTTTCAGAGTAGCTTCCCCAACACTGTTTGGATCACAAATTTGTATTTGATGACTTCTCCCAAATGCACTTATCACAATTATCCACAAGGAGGTAGTGAAATAGTTCTAGTTTGGAAGGTAAAGCAATAATAACCTGAGCATAACAAGCCCATTAAAACCCATAAATTATTTAAACTCATGAATAAAGAATACGCTCAAGCACAAACACCAAAAATAATTTTAAATGTCTTAAAATTGTCAGTCTAAAACAGGGAGAGGCCTCCTAGGTAAAAGACAAGTCATGGTGACAACCTGGTGTGGCTCGTTGTGTTTACCTGATTGGGAACTCAGAGAGCTCCGACTTTCCAACCTAAAAAAATCACTGACGTCATGATTCAATCTATTTTTTTGGGGGGGGATTGCCCAGTTGTCTTGAAGGCATCATAAGGCCTTCCAAAGCCGATATCACTTTTTTACAAAACACTTGAGCGTGCTGTCTCTGACCAACTGTCTCGCTATCTCTCTTAGAACGACCTTCTTGACCCTAACCAGTCAGACTTCAAGATGGATCACTCAACCAAGACTGCTCTTCTCGGGTGTCACGGAGGCTCTCCGCACTGCCAAAGCTGACTCTCCTCTGTTCTCATCCTAGATCCATCTGCTGCCTTCGGCACTATCAACCATCAGATTCTCCTCTCCGCCCTCTTAGGGCTGGGCATCTCATCTCTTCGATTGCATCCTACCTGCAGGCTGCTCTTATCAGCTGACGTGCAGAGGATCTGTGTCTGCGCCACGTACTCTCACTATTGGTGTCCCCCAGGACTCGCTTCTAGGCCCTCTTCTCTCTATACACCAAAGCCAGACTTTGATGACAAAGCTTGATGACAAAATTTGCCCACGAAGGACTGCCACGCCACCTTCCTTTTCAAGAAAGAACAGCACAACAAGTCCAAAAATGTATTGTATGCTGCTTAAAAAATGATGCAATATGCCAGGGAGAAATGTATACTGTAGCTAAGAAAGTCATACTAAGTGTATGTTGTGTAGTAAGCTGTTAGTATCCCATGTGTCTCACCCTAATAATTTGGTCCTGTTTAATATTGCCTACTGTTCTGATTTGATGGTGCACATGTAGTCTATATCCTTTTTTAGAGAAATGTAATCATAGAATAATGTAAGAGCTTTCATTGTCTGCTTATATGCCCCCTTTATTTATCCTATGGTTCTGACTTGTTGTACTGGGAGAATACTGTAAGAATGGCCCATGTTCTGAATTCTGTCGCTGTACATTTCAAAAGTGCTGAACAAATTGTTATATTGACTACGTCCATCCTAGCGCGCTCATTAATGTCTTAATCGAAATGAAGGATTGCCTCTTATCCACTCGTTGTCTCCTTATGCCATAGTTTGTACATCTCAATTGTCAGTAGAATCCACATCTGTTTAAGCAAGTCAGCCATATCAGCTATGTTTTTTTAAAGGCAGTAAATGAGGCTGAATGAACTGTTTCGCTGCCAGACAACGCTCCGCTGATAGCCTGGTGTAGCAGTGGTAAGGATTCACTCCATGGTGGTAAAAAGAAAGCTCTGCTGTTGGGACAGCTTTATGTAGGCCCTAACAGTTTGTGGTCACCGTTATAGTGCAATTAATGTATTGTTTAGTGTTGTGTTGTGTAGTGTAATGGCTTTGCTGGCTTGCATTTTTTTTTTTGCCTCACCAAGATTGACATGCTAAAATCACCACTGCTTACAGCTGTAATCGGGAAGGTGCTTCTACAAAGTATTGATTTAGGGGTGTGAATACATATGTAAATTAGATATTTCTGTATTTAATTTTCAATACATTACAAAAATTTCTAAAACTATGTTTTCACTTTGTCATAATGGGGTATTGTGTGCAGATGAATGAGAAAAAATTATATTTAATCTATTTTGAATTCAGGCAAAATGTGGATTAAGTCAAGGGGTATGAGTACTTTCGGAAGGCAATGTACTTCTGGTGTACCAAATTTTTATGATGCAGTCAGTGTAATCTAGGCGTTAAAAAATGTGTTGCATAGGCAGTTGCAATGTGTTCTGTGTGGTGCATACGTTGGATTTATCCAATGTATGCATCCAATTGTATGCGTAGACTTGACAGAAATAGTAGCGAAAGGTGAATGTTTGATGCACACATATCCACAAAAAATGTTGGATTACATTATGTAAAAAGTTTGACTTGAAAATGTATAACGCAGCATTAAAGCAATGACGCTGTTGGTCTGATCGAGGCGGGACCAGAGGGAAACCACACAAGGTGTCATGCTCTGAACACCAGTGGTGCCATGGGGACTCACCTGTCCCCTCCCTTGTCAAAGTACTCTGTAAAGTATTGGACATGTCTGCCTTCGTAGTATTGTGGTGTTGACACAATAGTAGAGAAGAGCTTGGACTGGGCTGAGCGGGAGCTGCCCTCCCATATGGGTGGCAGAATGGAGTACTCGGGCTGGGTTATAGGGTTTAAACAGAGCCTGAAGGTAGGGAGGGGTCAGTTCCTCATGCTGCTCCGTAGGCAAGTACCATGGTCTTGTAGTGGTTGCAAGCTTTGACTGGAAGCCAGTGGAGTGTGCGGAGGAGTGGGGTGACATGGTCGAATTTGGGAAGGTTGAACACCAGGCGGGCTGCTGCGTTCAGGGTAAGTTGCAGGGGTGTGATGGCGCAAGCGGGGAGCCATGCAGCCAACAGCGAGTTGCAGTAGTCCAGATGGGAGATGACAAGTGCCTGGATTAGGACCTGCACCACTTCCTGTGTGAGATAGGGTTGTACTCTACGAAAAGTGGAGTGGAAGTCACTGCTTTGATGTTTGTAGAGAACGACAGGGTGTTGTCCAGGGTCACGCCAAGGTTCTTTGCACTCTGGGAGGGGGACACCGTAGAGTTGTCAATCAGAGTTGTTGGAGAAGTCTTGGAGCAGGCAGGCCCTGGGAACTCAGAAAAACTGGGAACTCTTGGAAAAAAACAAGGTTGAATCATGATGATGTCAGAGATCTTCAGGTCGTAGCGCAAGAAAGAAGCCCCAGTTCCTGACTTCCAATTCCGAGTTTGATGACCGTTCAAAACGTATTTTCCCAGTCGGAGTTCCCAGTTGTCTTGAACGCACCATAAATCCACAGAATGCCAGACTTTGATGACAAAGCTTGATGACAAAATTTGCCCACGAAAGATTGCCACGCCACCTTCCTATTCAAGAAAGAACAGCACAACAAGGGGTTCCGAGTTGTTTTGAGAGCGGCAGAAATCATGCTGGATTGACAGCATGGCCAATGTTGAATGTTTATCAATTTTAGCTTGGAAAAGGGACATTTAAAACCAGACTTGGGACCACACACCCGATACACTGAATAGCAGGCTAGTGATTGCTTTGCAATGCTTGCAGTTAGCCACTGATTCCTTCCAAACCATTCATTGTTGACTTTTTCCAACTTCTTGTGTAATGTTTATGTCCAAATGGCCGATGAGCACCGATATGTTTTATCTATAATTTCTCTTCATTTTTTCAGTTCATATGAGAAGGATAAAAAATTATTTGCAGATTGTCGACTTTATTCATGATGATGACTGCTAGTCAAAAAGAGGACCGAGCACGCCCCCATTCTCATCGACGGGGCTGCAGTGGAGCAGGTTGAGAGCTTCAAGTTCCTTGGTGTCCACATCACCAACAAACTAACATGGTCCAAGAACACCAAGACAGTCGTGAAGAGGGCACGACAAAACCTATTCCTCCTCAGGAGTGAAAAAATTTGGCATGGGTCCTCAGATCCTCAAAAGGTTCTACAGCTGCACCATCGAGAGCATCCTGACTGGTTGCATCACTGCCTGGTATTGCAACTGCTCGGCCTTCAACCGCAAGGCACTACAGAGGGTAGTGCAAACGGCCCAGTACATCACTGGGGCCAAGCTTCCTGCCAGAGTGCTGCGGGTCGGTAGTCATTTAGGCAGGTTACCTTAGAGTTCTTGGGCACAGGGACTACGGTCGTCTGCTTGAAACATGTTGGTATTACAGACTCAGACAGGGAAAGGTTTAAAATGTCAGTGAAGACACTTGCCAGTTGGTCAGCGCATGCTCGGAGTACACGTCCTGGTAATCCGTCTGTCCCTGCGACATTGTGAATGTTGACCTGTTTAAAGGTCTTACTCACATCGGCTGCGGAGAGCGTGATCACACAGTCATCCGGAACAGCTGGTGCTCTCATGCATGTTTCAGTGTTACTTGCCTCGGAGCGAGCATAGAAGTAATTTAGCTTGTCTGGTAGGCTCGTGTCACTGGGCAGCTCTTGTCTGTGCTTCCCTTTGTAGTCTGTAATAGTTTGCAAGCCCTGCCACATCTAACGAGCGTCGGAGCCGGTGTAGTATGATTTGATCTTAGTCCAGTATAGACACTTTGCCTGTTTAATGGTTTGTCAGAGGGCATAGGGGGATTTCTTATAAGCTTCCGGGTTAGAGTCCCACTCCTTGAAAGCGGAAGCTCTATCCTTTAGCTCAGTGCGGATGTTGCCTGTAATCCATGGCTTCTGGTTGGAGTATGTACGTACAGTCACTGTGGGGACGACATCATCGATGCACTTATTGATGAATCCAGTGACTGATGTGGTGTACTCCTGAATGCCATCAGAAGAATCCTGGAACATACTCCAGTCTGTGCTTACAAAACAGTCCTGTGGCTTAGCATCTGCTTCATCTGACCACTTTTTTATTGACCTAGTCACTGGTACTTCCTGCTTTAGTTTTTGCATGTAAGCAGGATTCAGGAGGATATAATCATGGTCAGATTTGCCAAATGGAGGGCAAAGGAGAGCTTTGTACGCGTCTCTGTGTATGGAGTAAAGGTGGTCTAGAGTTTTTTTGGCTCTGGTTGCATATTTAACATGCTGATAGAAATTTGGTAAAACTGATTTAAGTTTCCCTACATTACAGCCCTCGGCCACCTCTGGATAAGCGCTTTCCTGTTTGTTTATGTCGGTATACAGCTCATTGAGTGCGGTCTTGGTGGTATGTAGACAGCTATGAAAAATACAGATGAAAACTCTCTAGGTAGATAGTGTGGTCTACAGTTTATTATGAGATACTCTACCTCAGACAAGCAAAACCTCAAGACTTCCTTAGATGTCGTGCACCAGCTGTTGTTTACAAATATACATAGACCGCCAACCCTTGTCTTACCAGAGGCTGCAGTTCTATCCTGCTGATGCAGTGTATAACCCGCCCGCTGTATGTTATTCAAGTCGTCGTTCAGCCACGACTCGGTGAAGCATAAGATATGACAGTTTTTAATATCCCGTTGGTAGGATATACGTGCTTTTAGCTCGTCCAATTTTTTTCCCAGCGATTGTACGTTGGCCAGTAGTAGATTAGCCACTCGTCGGGCGGATCCTCACCCCAATCTCTTTCTGTGATATCTTTTCCGTCTCTTTCTCCTGCGAATGACAGGGATGAGGGCCTGTTCGGGTGTCTGGAGTAAATCCCTCTCGCCCGGCTCATTAAAGAGAAATTCTTCATCCAGTTCAAGGTGAGTAATCGCTGTTCTGATTTCCAGAAGCTCTTTTCGGTCATAAGAGACATTATGTACAAAATAAGTTACAAAAAAAATGAAAAAACTAGCACGGTTGGTTAAGAGCCCATGAAACGGCAGCCACCCTCTCCAGGCGCCAGAGTGGCCAGACAGTCATTCCTTAGTAAAAGGCACATTACAGCCCGCTTGGAGTTTGCCAAAAGGCACCTAAAGACTCTCAGACCATGAGAAACAAGATTCTCTCGTCTGATAAAACCAACTCTTTAGCCTGAATGCCAAGCATCACGTCTGGACATGTCCCCCCTACATTTTGAAATTGCATTTTTGTCCCCCCCAGTTTTATCATTCGCATGTGATACAAAATGAGACAACAGTGTGCTTTAGGACCATGCGGACGCCTCCGAGCTGTTTGGAGTGTTTATATATACTGGATTTATCCAAATACAGTGGGGAAAAAAAGTATTTAGTCAGCCACCAATTGTGCAAGTTCTCTCACTTAAAAAGATGAGAGAGGCCTGTAATTTTCATCATAGGTACACTTCAACTATGACAGACAAAATGAGGAAAAAAAATCCAGAAAATCACATTGTAGGATTTTTAATGAATTTATTTGCAAATTATGGTGGAAAATAAGTATTTGGTCACATACAAACAAGCAAGATTTCTGGCTCTCACAGACCTGTAACTTCTTCTTTAAGAGGCTCCTCTGTCCTCCACTCATTACCTGTATTAATGGCACCTGTTTGAACTTGTTATCAGTATAAAAGACACCTGTCCACAACCTCAAACAGTCACACTCCAAACTCCACTATGGCCAAGACCAAAGAGCTGTCAAAGGACACCAGAAACAAAATTGTAGACCTGCACCAGGTTGGGAAGACTGAATCTGCAATAGGTAAGCAGCTTGGTTAGAAGAAATCAACTGTGGGAGCAATTATTAGGAAATGGAAGACATACAAGACCACTGATAATCTTCCTCGATCTGGGGCTCCACGCAAGATCTCACCCGTGGGGTCAAAATGATCACAAGAACGGTGAGCAAAAATCCCAGAACCACACGGGGACCTAGTGAATGACCTGCAGAGAGCTGGGACCAAAGTAACAAAGCCTACCATCAGTAACACACTACGCCGCCAGGGACTCAAATCCTGCAGTGCCAGACGTGTCCCCTGCTTAAGCCAGTACATGTTCAGGCCCGTCTAAAGTTTGCTAGAGAGCATTTGGATGATCCAGATGAGGATTGGGAGAATGTCAGATGAAACCAAAATAGAACTTTTTGGTAAAAACTCAACTCGTCGTGTTTGGAGGACAAAGAATGCTGAGTTGCATCCAAAGAACACCATACCTACTGTGAAGCATGGGGGTGGAAACATCATGCTTTGGGGCTGTTTTCTGCAAAGGGACCAGGACGACTGATCCGTGTAAAGGAAAGAATGAATGGGGCCATGTATCGTGAGATTTTGAGTGAAAACCTCCTTCCATCAGCAAGGGCATTGAAGATGAAACGTGGCTGGGTCTTTCAGCATGACAATGATCCCAAACACACCGCCCGGGCAACGAAGGAGTGGCTTCAGAAGAAGCATTTCAAGGTCCTGGAGTGGCCTAGCCAGTCTCCAGATCTCAACCCCATAGAAAATCTTTGAAAGTCTGTGTTGCCCAGCGACAGCCCCAAAACATCACTGCTCTAGAGGAGATCTGCATGGAGGAATGGGCCAAAATACCAGCAACAGTGTGTGAAAACCTTGTGAAGACTTACAGAAAACGTTTGACCTCTGTCATTGCCAACAAAGGGTATATAACAAAGTATAGAGATAAACTTTTGTTATTGACCAAATACTTATTTTCCACCATAATTTGCAAATAAATTCATAAAAAATCCTACAATGTGATTTTCTGGATTTTTTTTTTCCTCATTTTGTCTGTCATAGTTGAAGTGTACCTATGATGAAAATTACAGGCCTCTCTCATCTTTTTAAGTGAGAGAACTTGCACAATTGGTGGCTGACTAAATACTTTTTTTCCCCACTGTATATATATACATACAGCTCTGGCAAAGAAATCCTCCACCAAATTTCACAGTGGGTGCGAGACCTGGAGAAGCCTACAAGCCACAGTGTCTCGCACCCACTGTGAAATTTGGTGGAGGATCAGTGATGATCTGGGGGTGCTTCAGCAAGGTTGGAATCGGGCAGATTTGTCTTTGTGAAGGACGCATGAATCAAGTCACGTACAAGGTTCTGCTCTGACAATGTTCCCCAAGGATTGTTTTTTCCAGCAGGACAATGCTCCATGCCACACAGCCAGGTCAATCAAGTTGTGGATGGAGGACCACCAGATCAAGACCCTGTCATGGCCAGCCCAAACTCCAGACCTGAACTAGAGGTAGACCGATTAATCAGCATGGCCGATTAATTAGGGCCGATTTCAAGTTTTCATAACAATTGGTAATCGGCATTTTTGGACTCTTCATGACATTCTGGAGTATCATACAATCATACAAACTGAGGCAGCAGACTTTGTGAAAATTAACATTTGTGTCATTCTCAAATCTTTTGGCCACGACTGTACTTTACTGTATTTATACTTAGAATATAATTTTTCTATGGAAAAAGTAAAATAAATACTGTAGCTGGAGTGCATCTTTAATGTTTTGCCTGTGGTATGCTTGTCTCTTGCTTGACAGACTGATTTAGCCTAATTGTTAATTGTTGCAAGTATAAAGAAGCAATATGGCAGATACACAGTACTTATCTCTAAAAGCTAAATGGACAGTGTATAATCAATTTAGTTATGTTAATAGTATGGTCAAGAAACACTGTAATAATAACAATATTCAGAATGCTGCTTCAAAACATTTATTTGTCACGAAATAACACAGCTTCTTTTAGACTTTATACAACAAAAAATACTTACAATTTGGATGTGTAAGTACAGAGTACATAGGTACAGTCAGACCTCATAGCGCACTGTGCTTACTGGCACACAAGACAGAGAACGTAACTCATCGAGGTGAGGAAATGTTCAGCTTGCCAAAAGCACCATAGTGTCAACACCTGTCACTTGCCCACGCAGGAAAAACAGAGACACACTGATAGAGAGACACATACAGTAGTTTGCAGTTAAAATCTTAAACTATGTGCAAAGTTGTACAAAAATCAATTTAATATTTTGTTATCCACCAACATTTGATTACTTCAAAGGCTGTATCTGTTGTTGAAATCAATTGAATGGAATATAGTAGTTTACGATATAATATCCTATGAATAAATACTGAGATTATAACAGGGTAAACTACTTGGATAGAGGAGAAAAGCTACCTGAACAACTAAAGTTGTTTAGATTTCACATAAGCTTTGAGAATCATTCCTGTATTCATGAAAACATCTTTAAGGCCATTGGTTGCTTGTGTCATATATTTACATAAACAAATGTATGTTTAAAATATGTATGTTTACAATAACTAATAAATAGTGATAAATAAGAGACAAAACAAACATATTTTTGAGTACAACACTAAGGTGAGCTACAGACACTTGTGAGGTTGGTAGCCGGTAGTGAGGGACTCATGCTTATTTTTCATCATTCTAAGGACTGTGATATGTAGAAAACGCTAATAACATCAAGGCAATATTGTAGTTCCATTATTATTACACAGATAAATGGTAGATGTTTTACCGCAATCTCCAAACAGACAAATATACACCTTTTATAGGTTACAAAATAATCAGTTCTCAGGACATGACTGAAAACTTTAGCCATGGAAATGTTATGATTATCACGTTGAGACATTGTTACGTTGTCATGACATCTTACTGCCCTCTCGAACACTGTGCTATCAGACAGGGTAGTGAGTAACTGGGGGTGAGAGTACAATCCCTCTCTGAGGCGGTCAGTGTAATCCAGCACTGTGAGTGAGAGTGATCTGTGCGTGTGTGTAATCTAGATCAAGCTATTGGGCAGCCGCAGGGACTGCTGCAAATCTGTCGGATTACAGATGCCTCATGAGGATAAAAGATGTCTTATGGCTGGCATAGTCTGACAAAACACCCAATCCCTGTTTGTTAATATGCTTCTAAGCAGCAGCACCACCACCACCAAATACCCTTTTCGGGTACATCATGAACTGGGTTTGTGCTTGCCTTACAAAAAACATATATTAAAACACATGTTTATAACTCTCGTCTCGCTTTATGAGGAGAAATGAGAACAAAACAATAGCTAAAATAATCCAGGTGCTTTTATATCAGATGGTTGTATAATCTAATCTCATGCTAGCACACAAAAGGGGAATGGGCCGCTGTCTAGTTATTATGCATGGGGAAAAAACCCTTCTCAGTAGATATTAGGTTGATTGAGACTGCAAAGTCTGGGACATAAGAGAGAGTGAGGTCATCGCATGGGAGTCAATAGATTAAGTGCGAAGTTGAAAGGTCTACTCAGCCTTAGAAGAAGAGAGTGACAATCTCATGTGATGGAGACAGAGATCATTAACAAGTGGAGTCGGGTCATTATGATACGAAGCGAGGTACAAAAACATCCCAAAATAGAACATGTGTGTGATATGCCATTAGTGAAATGCTAAACTAAAATGATAAAATACACTGTTTCACAGCTCAGAACCTACATGAAACAAGTCCTAAATAATAATTAAAACAGAAAATGTATGTAAATGATTTGCATTTGGCTGAGCAGCCACCAGTGTGGGGGAATGAGAGGGATACAGAGGTGGTCCCAGGGATTGTAAGTGGACCCACATGACCCACTGACAGAACCTAGTCTCTCCTCAGGCAAGAATAATGTTTTCGTGTGTGTGTGTGTGTGTGTGTGTGTGAGCGAGAGAAAGCAAATGTGAATATGTGTTTGTACATGGGTGGGTGTGAACAAAGGTCCATTCATTCCAGTGCAGCAAATCAACATGACTCAATGTATGCTATGATCAAAAGCACCTTCCTACTTCCAAACACATTAAATTGTGAGTGACAGAGAGGCATTAAAAAGGGGATCAATTGAGGAGTTGAGAGCAATGCTAACAAGGAAATAACACCTGTGCTGGTTTATCTACCATTTAAATAAATACAGTGATTATAACCAATAGCAATATCCTAAACAATGCTAGATAGCTTTATTACTATGTCCCCATATTAACAGATACAACATGTAAAAAAATATCAATATGTTTCATAATGAGAGAGCGTAAGTCTCTTGGTGTGATGTGTGCTTACTAATGCACCGAAACAGAGCCTTGTGGCAGTACACACTGATTGTATGAGGCCAGTCACGAGAGGAAATTTCAGAGAAGAGAGTGAGGTAATGTATGAGCAGGAGCAGATAGATGATAACGGCCCACTGAAATGAAAATGGCTCCCTTCCTAGTTCCTACACATCATCTCTTTGCCTGCTGCTCTTCAGCAGACGGGGCGGGAGAGGGGGTGGTGTGGAGGGCGCTGGCGTCCCCATGTCCGTTCGGCTGCACTGACTGGACTGTCTCTACCAGGCTGCCACTGGGGAGCACCACGTACCTGGCAGCCATATCCTTGGGCTGCAGCTCCCTCAGGCCCTCCTTACTGTGCCATATCCCATAGCCAAAATACACCAGTAGACCTAGAGGTGCAACATATACTGTTAGGACCAAAACACATGCTTACAGAATCATACAAATATGTTATACTGTATGTGCATATCCATTGAGAAGGCACAGCTATAGCAGGAATATGGTGCTAGGAATTGATTACTTAGACATGGCCCAGCCCCTGTCATGTTCAATATTCCCTGTGAAGCCTCTGTAGGCAGACAGGCAGGGTTGGCTAGGTTACTTTCTAAATGCAATCTGTTACAGTTATTAGTTACGCCTACCTAAACAAAATTGCAATCAGTAACGTAAGGTTTGGATTTCCCAAACTCAGTAATGTAATCAGATTACTTTGTTACTTTTAGATTACTTTCCCCTTAAGAGGCACAGGTTAGAAGCTGGCACAAAGTCATAAAATGTGATTTTAAACCTAAACTTAACCACACTGCTAACCCTAATGCCTAACCCTAACCTTAGATGAAGACCAAAATGCAAATTTTTTGTTTTCATAGATTTTTACAATATAGCCAATTTTGACTTTGCAGCTGACCCATCTAGCAGAAATCGCTCCGTTTTGCCTCAAGGACAAGACTCGTCCCAATAAATATCAACCTGTGTCACGGCCGTCGACAGAAGTGGACCAAGGTGCAGCGAGGTATCCAGTATACATATTTTATTTATTACGTAACTGGTAAAAAAATAAAGAACAAACTGACCGTAACGAAGGTGTAGCACATACAGGTACTCACACAAACAATGACCCACACCGCAAGTGGTTGAAAGAACAAACATATATATGGTCCCCAATTAGAGGTAACGACACTCAGCTGCCTCTAATTGGGAACCATCAACAAACCAACCTAGAAAATAAAACATAGAACAAAAAACACCCCTGCTCACGTCCTGACCAAAACCACCATAGAGCAGCCAAAAGGGCTATCTATGGCCAGGACGTGACAACCTGCTTAAGAAGCATTAGAAGAAGACAAAAATGAATGACATTTATTGCAGGATAAATCAATGTTGGAGTTTACATAGCGGGCCATAAATGGATGTTGCATTTTTCTTTATGGGTTGGTTATGTAGGCTTCTTCTAACCCATTGCTTTCTACTACAGATAATACGATTAGGCTATATCTTTAAATTAAAAAACAGATTTACAGTCATTCCAATTAATTTAATACCCATTGATCTACAAGAATATGACTTGAAAAGATGGAAATATAGATTAATATGGAAATATAGATTAGCCAAATTGTTTTATCTGAGCATAACCCAAAAACTAAGGACTAATCAGCCTAATCTGTTATTTTGTTGTCATGGAGGACTGATTGGTCTCATTGCTTTGAACTGCAAAAAAAATGCAGCCCTCAGAATAGCGAGCTTTGAGCACTACCGAAAGTGTTATTTGCATGTGAAAAACTAGATGGTAATTTTCCATGAAGAGAATAAAAGCCCTACTAGTGGTCTTCTTAAATTCAACTAGTTTTTTACAATAATGGAGCACAATACCACGAGTCAGTTTAGAAAGGATGAACTCAAACTTTTATTCCATAGGCTAGGATCTGCACTGCATGCAACTGTTGCAAGAGTGCTTTTTTCACTGGCTGTCCACTGGGGTGTATTCATTACTCCAATTCTGTTGCAAAATGTTTCGCAAACGGAACAAAACGGGGAGGAACCTACCTGAATTTGCCCAACAGAAACTCTAGTTTTGCTCTGTTTGCTTCAATTTGGTTCTTAAACAGTAATTGGTTTCTGTAATGAATACACTCCTGATCGCAAAAACAATGATTGATAAGCAGTTTAAACTTCTTCAATTCAACCATTATTGGGTAAAAATACACAGCATATACATTTGTGAACAGCCATCCACAACAACCACAATATGTAAGGCGCAAATAAATGAGAGAGCAGCAGTGTGATTCACATCAATGTGCTATGTAGCCTAGATATCTTCTAACTGCAGCAGGCGCAGGCTAGGAAAGGGTTAACTCACTCCAGTCAGGCCTTGACTTACTTGGTAGATTTACTCTCTGTAAACACAAAAAGTAACCTGCATATGTTTTAATACAGACATGTGCTATGTACTAATAATTTAATAAAACCCTATTTCATATCCTGCTGTCTATGATCAACCAGTAATAAGTATCCATACTATCTGTCTATCATTTAGGTTTAGAGGCACAGTATTTCAACCACTGAATGCAACAGTTCCTGTTCTGTCTGACATGATGTTTGGTTTACAGGACGTGTCTGTGCTACATAGCACATGGTCCTCACACAACCCACATTTGTGCCATTAGTGGAAGTAATCTTACCTGCAGCCACCCATACGGTAAAGCGGATCCAGGTCATTGGGCTGAGCTTCAGCATTAGGAACACATTCATGAGGATGCTTGCACCAGGGATGAATGGGACCAAGGGTACCTAGAAAAATGACAACAGCAAACAACCATTATTCTGACATGTATTTAAATGTGTCAAATAATTATAGCCTTCCTTAATTCAATAAGTGTTTGTCATTGCCAAACAGGAAGCTGGAGAGCCTAAAAGTCCACTAGTCTTGACTAAAATATTAAAAGTCCCAATAGGAGTACTTAATATAACTCAGCAGAATGATCAGGTCTTAATGATTTTATATTAGGTTGGTGCCAGAGGGAACGTGGGCCCTGCTTGAGCTCACAGAAACAGATTTTATTTTATATGAACAGCAGATCAACCACACAGCAGAGAGTGAGTGTCTGTTGTGACTCAGCTTCAGAGCTGGGTGAAAATGTCACATTAAATGTTGCAGTTCCTGTCTACTGGGCTCGAGTCAGAATGAGTAGAATTTAGCATATCTAAAGGTGGAGAGACAGCTACAAAAAAGTCTTAAAACAAACAGAGAATTCTTAGTTTATCATAACTACCTAAGGACAGAGGGAAATATAACAGGCTGTTTGCTCAAATAAAATGGTATTTGTCACATGCTTTGTAAACGTCAGGTGTAAACTAACAGTGAAGTGTTTACTTACAGGCCCTTCCCAACAATGCAGAGAGAAATAATAGAAAAGTAATAATAAATATGCAATGAGTAACAATAACTAGATACACTGAGTATACCAAACATTAGGAACACTTTTGGGGCATGAACTCTACAAGGTGTTGAAAGAGTTCCACAGGGATGATGGCCCATGTTGACTCCAATGCTTCCCACAGTGTCAAGTTGGCTGGATGTCCTTTGGGTGGTGGACCATTCTTGATACACACGGCAAACTGTTGAGTGTGAAAAACCCAGCAGCGATGCAGTTTTTGACAAACTGGTGCGCCTGGCACCTACTACCATACCTTGTTTAAAGGCACATACATTTTTAGTTTTGCCCATTCACCCTCTGAATGGCACACATACACAATCCATCTCTCAATTGTATCTAGGCTTAAAAATACTGCTTTAACCTGTCTCCTCCACTTCATCTACACTGATTGAAGTGGATTTAACAAGTGACATCAATAAGGGATCATAGCTTTCACCTGGATTCACCTGGTCAGTCTATATCATGGAAAGAGCAGGTGCTCTGAATGTTTTGTATACTCAGTGTACACAGGGTACCAGTACTGAGTTGATGTGCAGGGGTACGAGGTAATTGAGGTAGATATGTACATATAACTAGGAATAAAGTGACAGACAGTAAACAGTATCAGCAGCGTGTGTGATGAGTCAAAAAAGTTAATTAAAAAAGCTACCAGGACTAACTATTAGCAGTCTTAATAGTTGGGGGTAGAAGGTTTTCAGGGTCCTCTTGGTTCCAGACTTGGTGCATCAGTACCACTTGCCATGCGGTAGCAGAGAGAAACGTTTATGACTTGGGTGGCTGGAGCCTTTGACAATTTCTAGGGGCTTCCTCTGACATCGCCTGGTATAAAGGTCCTGGATGGCATGGAGCTCATACGTATTATCCTCTGTAGCGTCTTGCGGTCGGATGCCAAGCAGTTGCCATACCAAGCAGTGATGCAGCCAGTCAATATGCACTCAATGGTGCAGCTGTAGAACTTTTTGAGGATCTGAGGGCCCATGCCAAATCTTTTCAGCCTCCTGAGGGGGAAGAGATAATGTCGTGCCCTCTTCACGACTGTGTTGGTGTGTGTGGAACATGATAGATCCTTAGTGATGTGAGGAACTTGAAGCTCTCGACCCACTCCACTACAGCCCTATGGATGTGAATGGGGGACGTGCTCGGCCCTCAATTTCCTGTAGTCCACAATCAGCCCTTTTGTCTTGCTGACGTTGAGGGATAGGTTGTTGTCTCTGACCTCTCTATAGGCTCATAGTTGTCGGTGATCAGGCCTACCATGTCGTGTCGTCAGCAAACTTAATGATGGTGTTGGAGTTGTGCGTCCACGCAGTGTTGGAGTTGTGTGGCCACGCAGTCTTGGGTGAACAGGGATTACAGGAGGGGACTAAGCACGCACCCGTGTTGAGGGTCAGCATGGCGGATGTGTTGTTCCCTACCCTAACCACCTTGGGGTTGGCCCATCAGGAAGTCCAGGATCCAGTTGCAGAGGGAGGTGTTTAGTTCCAGCGTCCTTAGCTTAGTGATGAGCTTTGAGGGCTCTATGTGTTGAACGCTGAGCTGTAGTCAATGAACAGCATTCTGTCATATGTGTTCCTCTTGTCCAGGTGGGGATGGGCAGTGTGGAGTATAATAGAGATTGCGTCATCTGTGGATCTGTTGGGGCGGTATGCAAATTGGAGTGGGTTCAGGGTGTCTGGGATTCTCTGCCTCAAACCCTATTACAGGGGCTGAGTCACTGGCCTACTGGTGCTCTTCCATGCCAGCCCTAGGAGGGGTTCGTCACTTGAGTGGGTTAAGTCACTGACGTGATCTTCCTGTCCAGGTTGGCGCCCCCCCTTGGGTTTGTGCCGTGGGGGAGATCTTTGTGGGCTATACTCGGCCTTGTCTCAGGATGGTTAAGTTGGTGGTTGAAGATATCGCTCTAGTTGGTGTGGGGGCTGTGCTTTGGCAAAGTGGGTGGGGTTATATCCTGTCTGTTTGTCCCTGTCCGGGGGTATCGTCGGACGGGGCCACAGTGTCTCCCGACCCCTCCTGTCTCAGCCTCCAGTATTTATGCTGCAATAGTTTGTGTCGGGGGGCTAGGGTCAGTCTGTTATATCTGGAGTATTTTTCCTGTCTTATTCGGTGTCCTGTGTGAATTTAAGTATGCTCTCTCTAATTCTCTCTTTCTTTCTCTCTTTCTTTCTCTTTCTCTCTCGGAGGACCTGAGCCCTAGGACCATGCCTCAGGACTACCTGGCTTGATGACTTCTTGCTGTCCCCAGTCCACCTGGTCATGCTGCTGCTCCAGTTTCAGCTGTTCTGCCTGCGGCTATGGAACCCTGACCTGTTCAGCAGACGTGCTACCTGTCCCAGACCTGCTGTTTTCAACACTCTAGAGACAGCAGGAGCGGTATAGATACTCTGAATGATCGGCTATGAAAAGCCAACTGACATTTACTTGTGAGGTGCTGACCTGTTGCACCCTCTACAACCACTGTGATTACTATAATTTGACCCTGCTGGTCATCTATGAACATTTGAACATCTTGGGCATGTTCTGTTATAATCTCCACCCGGCACAGCCAGAAGAGGACTGGCCACCCCTCATTGCCTGGTTCCTCTCTAGGTTTCTTCCTAGGTTCTGGCCTTTCTAGGGAGTTTTTCCTAGCCACCGTGCTTCTACACCTGCATTGCTTGCTGTTTGGGGTTTTAGGCTGGGTTTCTGTACAGCACTTTGTGACATCAGCTGATGTAAGAAGGGCTTTATGAATACATTTGATTGATTGATTTGATGATGGTGTTGATGTGAGCCATGACCAGCCTTTCAAAGCATTTCATGGCTACAGATGTGAGTGCTATGGGGCGATAGTCATTTAGACAGGTTACCTTGGCATTCTTGGGCATAGGGACTGCATTATACAACTAATAATTCTAAGGCGAGCGTTTAGTTCTGCTTCCCTAACTTTGTGTAGGCATATACAATAAAATAAAAGTCAACAAAGTTGTGAACTACTTTGCATTTACACTTTGGGCATGTGAGCAGACACAATGAAAAACAGAGATGTATTTTTATTTGCTCACCTGGAAGGTTTTGGTGTTGATATGTGGTTCATGGGCATATATGACGACCAGGCTGAGGAGGAAGGTTGAGCCAAACACCACTATTAGCACAGCGAAGCTCCACGTAGGCAGCTGCAGCTGGTTACTTCCAAACACAAACACGGCACAGAGGGACACAGAGCTCACCATCACCGCCAGCACAGAGAAGGCCACCACCTCCCCCGGTTCAAAATTCCCCAGCAACCTGCCCAGGTATGGCTCCCAGCGGGCCTTCAACACCCCTGGGGCGCTGCGTTCCCTGGTCTTCTGCATCTCCACCAGCTGCAGCTTGTCTGAGAAGGACTCATACTCCTTCAGCTCCCCGCTGTCCTGAGCTATGATCTGAGACTCTGAGGCTTCGGGTGAGGGCTCTGGGTTGTAGTTGGGGTTAGGGGAGGTAGTGGAGTTAGCCTTGGAACTGGTCTTCTCCTTCTCAGGCTGGAAGCGCAGCACAATGACACTGGCTGCCACAAAGGTGTAGGCCAGGAGGGTGCCGATGGACAGGAACTGGACCAGGGCTTCCAGGTCAAAGATGAGGGCCATGACGGCCATGAGGAGGCCAAACACCAAGATGGCATTCACAGGGACCTTGGTGACAGGGTTGACCTTGGCGAAGAAGGCGAAGAAGAGGCCATCCTCCGCCATAGCGTAAACAATCCGAGGGAGGGAGAAGAGGTTGCTGAGGAGTACTGTGTTCATGGCTGGAGAGGGGATGGACAGAGAGTCACATGATCGTCAATGCAATCAAAACAGAGAGCTACTGTATGAAGTCAAGATAAATAAAAGTCATACACATTTGCCCTTCAATCAATTATATCATCAACTGACCCAAAGAAACTCAATGACATAATACATTGGTGTGGTTACAGTGGCTAAGTCTTTCAAGAGACACTTACCACAGATGGACCCTACTGCCACGATGTAGCCAGCCCAGCTGTAGCCTCGGCGGAAGAAGGCGTCAGACAGGGCTGAGTTGGGGTCGAGGGAGTGCCAGGGCACCATGAGAGTGAGGACAGTGGAGACCAGAATGTAGGCTGTGGCTGCCATGCACAAGGAGATGGCTGTGGCCATGGGAATGGCTCGCTGGGGATTCTTTGCCTCCTCGCTGGAGGCTGCAATCACATCGAAGCCAACAAATGCGTAAAAGCAGGTGGCTGTGCCCGCCATAACCCCAGACACACCGAACGGTGCAAAACCTCCTTCTTTCTGGCTCCAGTTGACTGGGTCGGCCAGCACAAAGCCAAACACCAAGATGAAGAGTATGACAACCAGACTAACGGCGGAGAAGATGTGGTTGAGCCAAGAGGAGACTCGCACTCCAAAGGTTATGAAGATGGTGGCAACCACTAGAATCCCGGCGGCCAGCAGGTCAGGGTAGTGGGCGATATAGGGAACATTCCACTTCATTATGTGGTTCTCTGTGTAGTTCTGGATAGTGTGGTTAAACATGGAGTCCAGGTAACCACTCCACGCCCGCGCCACCGCGGCCCCACCAATCATGTACTCCAACACTACGTTCCAGCCAATGAGAAAGGCCCATATCTCTCCACAAGAAACATAGGTGAACATGTAGGCTGAGCCCGTTCTGGGCACGCGAGCTCCGAACTCAGCATAGCAGAGGGCGGCCATCAGGGAGGCGATGCCTGCTATGAGGAAAGAGAGGACCACGGCAGGTCCCGCGGTGTCCTTGGCCACAGTGCCAGTCAGGACGTAGAGGCCAGAGCCCACCATGCCCCCAACACCCAGCAGGGCCAGGTCCACCATGGTCAGGCAGCGCTTCATTGACGTCACCATCAAGTCATCATCCAGGGTCTTCAGTCGGTTCAGCCTTTGGCAGAAACGTACTGCCGGGATGCAGCCACGCCCACAGGTCGCCATGGTTACAGGATCACACTCAGCAACTTATCAGTCAAGATGCTCAAACTGGATCCATTCTCCTCCTGATCAAATGACCTGAGACAAAAATACATATACCATCATACAGGGCCAAAGCCTGTGACCGCAGAGCAGGTAGACAACAGCAACTCATCCTAATGAGGGTTTCATCTAACCTTTATCTGAATGACTCCATCCCCTCACCACTGCTGCCTGATGTCCTATTTCTGAGCATGTTGCATTACACCTTTGCCCTTATCAAAGGTGGAAACTATTGCTTTTCTATTTTTAGAATTGAAGACTATTATTCTTCAACTTGACTTATTAGGATAGCAAAGATACATTTCAGTTAGGACTATCTGAGTAATGTAAAATCTATAAATAGGCATATCTATAAATTATGCAATTTAATACATGTGTTGAAAGAGATCATTTTGTCTATTACTGATGAATAACTGCCCTTGATAAAGATATCTGTTTGGTCTGCTCTGACTGTTTGACACGTTTTCTATTCACTTGAAGTCTAATGTTGAAGGTAAAATCTTATGTAAGGCTATATTCATCTTTCATCCTGCGAAGACTAAAAGTGTCCGATATTTCAGCAAATAAAAGTAGCCTAACCAAACGCACAACTGTTTGGGTAGGTTAAACGCTGTAGAGCCAAAATCAATCATCAAAGGCTACGCTTTATGTGATAGAATGAGACCAGCCCGGGATCCGACTCTTTTTGATGTACAGTTTCCGATTACTGCGTGCGGCAGGCATATGGCGAGTTCTGCCGCCCTCAATGCTAGAAATACATTACGTGAAGCTTTTATTCCCTACTGAAATAAACCGACACAAAGTGAAGCGACCATACATCCGTCCTCCATAATAACTGATTCGTGTAATATTTGTGGAGTCATGGCGAGAATGAATCTCTTTAAGTGCGTCGTTTTTACAAAAGCCAGGCACATTAATAATTTATAACAAAATGGAAACTCGTACAAATGTTATTAATGACAAACTATAGGCTATTTCAATAAAGCGATGGCGATTGCTGATTATTCTATGAAATTGTCTGCGTTGTATATATTTTTTTATTACGGCACGAACAAGGTGTTGGAATAGGTAGATTATGGCAAAAGCCAGGGGAGAAACTCAACCATTACTGCTATTTTACATATATAGTCTAATATATTTGACCTAAAAAACGTTTTAATATGGTAACAAATAAATGTATTTGTTTACCTTGAATGCTGAATATCGCTTATGAGTAGCCTATCTCAGGCCCGGTTGATATCCTTTGAAACCCGCAACGACAGACAGGGAGAAAGGTGGAGATGGAGAACGAGAGGATAGAGAGCTGATCTCTCGATTCTTAAAGGCACAGTACGAGTTTATTGTTCATCTGATGACGATGGGATCAACCATCAGATAAGGTCACGCGCAAGGCCAGCGTTTAAAGGTCCAATGCAGGCGTTTTTTTTAAATCTTAATTTCAAATCATTTCTGGGTAACAATGAAGTACCTCACCGTGATTGTTTTCAATTAAAATGGTCAAAAATAAACAAAAATAGCTTTTTAGCAAAGAGCAATTTCTCAAGGAAGAATTTAGCTAGGACTGTCTGGGAGTGGTATGAGTGGGTAGGGAAGCCTGGTGGCCAAAACTCCATCCCACCAAAACAGTCTGAAATTTCAAACAGCTCTTATGCTAAAAGAGCATTATCATTATCACAATTTCACAGTATTATTATAGAGTGGAAATATATATAAAACACAGGAAAATCACGTTTTTGACTGTACTGTAACATAGGCCTAAAGTAAAGTTGTCAAAAGGGTTGGTTTTCCTCTACCAAAGTAACAATAACTGGATGCAACAGTATCAGCATGCAAATGATATTCAAATCATCTAAGTTTGTATAGTACTAGTACATTTTAATACCCTTTAACCAACGTTTTGTCTATTGTCACTCAACTAGACTAATAATAAAACAATGAGTCACAATAATTAAAATCAATACTTTTTAATTCATGAACACATTTTACAATGGCCAAAATCATGGTAAACATGTAATGTTGATAAACATGAATAACATTTTTGTAAAAACATTATCGCAAGTATGAGAAGTTGGATGAATAAGATGACTTATTTCCATTTTGCATCTGTGTGACTGAGAGGCAACCCAAATGGAAAAGTATCTACAGCCTTCAGTGATTATTCAAATTCCTGCACTCTCATCACAGCCCCATTGTCACCCAGAACCAGTAATTTCTACATAGATTCACAAAGAAATACAACTTCTTGGTTTCCATGTGCATTGAACAGAACACACACAGCCCCTGAGGACATGAACCTGAACATGTTGGAAGTGAATGTGTATCCTGAGCCCTGCTCAAGCGCTCACTAACAAGAGGACAGGATGCTCTTGTGTCTATCCACTCTTGCTCTTTAGTATCGAGTGCTTTAACACAATCAGACCCTGTCTGTCGGTCTGTCTCTCGGGACAGGCCTCCTGACTGGGACTATTTCTGTGGAAGTTTAAGTATCATTTCGAGCCGGTTCATCTGCATTGTCAACTCCTCCAATGACAAGAAGGGAACATGAAACCTCATTATTGTCAACGAGCAGCGCAGTTCCGCAAGAAGAAGAATTTGGCACATGGCGCACGCCTAAAAACACTTAAAAGTGGCTTGCACTCTGCTTGCACTGCCTCTAGGATATGCTTCCAGCGAAACAGCTTAACACCTACAATAATGGTCTGCTTTGGCTAATCCTGCAGTGTAGCAAGGCTACTACAATTGTGGAGACAGAGAGACTCTACCACCATCTATTGGACATTTTCCTGCACTGCAATCTGTGTTTCACCCCTTGACCCCCCTGCCAGTGCACTTAGCTTCCAATACTTTAAACTACAAAAAAATTATCTTTAGGATTCAAGGGACATATTTCACTAAATATGTAATTTGTCAACATTAGAATGATGACAAACTACATCTATCATATTTGGTAGAATAGACATCTGGTTAAGAGTATGAGCTTATGTAGAGGTGAAACAGGGTTGGTTATGTTTCCACTTGACACTGCAGAAATATGTATTCGATGTTTATGTATTCCAATTGGTTTGATGAATTTACATATCAATAAGGTGTTAAGTCATTGGTCATGCTTGCAGATAGGAGGAAATTTAAATTCTTCAGTCTGATTGACATCCAAGGGGTAGGTCATGTTCTGAAATGGTGCATTCTATTTACGTATTTACAATGTCTACAATTTCACTATGTACATTTACTGATATATATATATCAGGAAATGTACCAGTCAAAGGTTTGGACACACCTACTCATTCACTGGTTTTTCTTTATTTTTACTATTTTCTACATTGTAGGATAATAGCGAAGACACCAAAACTATGAAATAACACATATGGAATCATGTAGTAACCGAAAAAGTGTTAAACAAATCAAAATATAGTTTATATTTATCCACCCTTTGCCTTGATGACAGACTTGCACACTCTTGGAATTTTCTCAACTAGCTTCACCTGGAATGCTTTTCCGACAGTCTTGAAGAAGTTCCCACATATGCTGAGCACTTATTGGCTGCTTTTCATTCACTATGCAGTCCAACTCATCCCAAACCATCTCAATTGGGTTGAGATCGGGTGATTGTGGAGGCCAGGTAATTTGATGCAGCACTCCATCACTCTCCTTCTTGGTCAAATAGCCCTTACACTGCCTGGAGGTGTGTTTTGGGTCATTTTCCTGCTGAAAAACAAATGATAGTCCCACACAAACCAGTTGGGATGGCATATCGCTGCAGAATGCTGTGGTTGCCGTGCTGGTTAAGTGTGCATTGAATTCTAAATATAACACTGCAGTGTCACCAGCAAAGCACCCCCACATCATCACACCTCCTCTTCCATGCTTCACAGTGGGAACCACACATGCAGAGATCATACGTTCACCTACTTTGCGTCTCACAAAGACACGGCGGTTGGAAACATTGCAGCAATTTGACCATGAAGGCCTGATTCACGTAGTCTCTTCTGAACAGTTGATGTTGAGATGTGTCTGTTACTTGAACTCTGTGAAGCATTTATTTGGGCTGCAATTTCTGAGGCTGGTAATGAAATTATCCTTTGCAGAAAAACCTTTGAATGAGTAGATGTGTCCAAACTTGTGACTGGTACCGTATATTCATACTGAAAAACATATACACACAACATGCAACAATTTCAAAGATTTTACTGAGTTAGAGTTTATATAAGGAAATCAGTCAATTTAAATACATTCATTAGACCACCATTTGCCTCATGCAGAGCAACACATCTTCTTCACATAGAGTTGATCAGGCTGTTGATTGTGGCCTGTAAAATGTTGTCCCACTCCTCTTTAATGGCTGTGTGAAGTTGCTGGATATTGGCGAGAACTGGAACACGCTGTCGTAGAATACAATAGAACAAAACTTTTTTGTCCATCCAGGACGGACATTTTTCTTTGGCATAACCTTCATTAAAATAATCACATACACGTACATTCTCACATCATACACATTTACCAGTCAGTCCATCATGTTGCATACACTAATAACATAGAGGACATTAATACATTCACTCACAAACGACCACTGTCTCAACTGCACTAGATAGATAAGTACATATACCAATACAATTAACTTTGCATTTAGTAGTAAAACAGCACAAGGAACAAATGAATGTTGTACACATCGATCCAGAGCATCCCAAACGTGTTCAATGGGTGACATGTCTGGTGAGTATGCAGGCCATGGAAGAACTGGGACATTTTCAGCTTCAAGGAATTGTGTACATGGGGCGGATCCTTGCGACATGGGGCGGTGCAATATCATGCTGAAACGAGGGGATGGCGGCTGATTAATGGCACGACAATGGGCCTCAGGGTCTCGTCACGGTATCTCTGTGCATTCAAACTGACATCAATAAAATGCAAATGTGTTCATTGTCTGTGGTTTATGCCTGCCCATACCATAACCCCACCGCTACCGTGGGGCTCTTTGTTTACAACTTTGACATCAGCAAACCTCTCGCCCACACGACGGCCATTCATGTGGTCTGCGGTTGTGAGGCCGGTTGGACGTACTGCCAAATTCTCAAAAATGATGTTGGAGGCCGGCTTATGGTAGAGAAATGAACATGAAATTCTCTGGCAACAGCTCTAGTGGACATTCCTTCAGTCAGCATGCCAATTGCACTCTCCCTCAAAACTTAAGACATCTGTGGCATTGTGTTGTGTGAGAAAAATGGCACACTTTAGAGAGGCCTTTTATTGTCCCCAGCATAAGATGCACCTGTGTAATGATCATGCTGTTTAATCAGCTGTTAGGTGGATGGATTTTCTTGTCAAGGGATAAATGTTCACTGACAGGGATGTAAACAAATTTGTACACAACATTTTAGAGAAATACGCTTTTTGTGCATATAGAACATTTCTGGGATCTTTTATTTCAGCTCATGAAACATGGGACCAACATTTTACATTTGTGTTTATATTTTTCTTCAGTGTATATGTATCTGCCATATGCTCTAGAATGTACATTTACAAAGTGTTGATTCAACTGGGGATTGGTGGTTATGTAGAACCCTGGGACTCTAGCCATCTCCAAGGTATTCTGCTAGTTTATAACCTTTTGGTCCATCTCCACCAAAAAACTTGTCATCCATCATCTGTTCCTCTCTCACTCAGACATGTCCTTAGACATGAACAATAGAAATCAGATATAGAAGGAAGGATGTTTGGGATAATTTAACAGCACATCAATAACATGTGTTTGCAGTCAGTGCACAAACGGAATTTTAATAATGGCATGATGCTTTGTCAATTCCATACTCCTGTTTCTCCTTGTCTATTGGTTTTCATAACTACAAGGTTGTGTGACTTGCAAACCTGTAGGGCTTCTTTATGCTTACGAATCAAATCCTGCTTGAGTACTGGGCATGAGGAAGATAATATTGAGACATTATAATGGTGAAAGACCTCAGATCCCACACTAACATACACTCAAGTGTTTTTTGATAAGACAGAGAACGTGTGAAACCTAAAGAGAGAGAGAGAGAGACCTTGATGCTCACAGTGCCGCTTTTGTCTCTGGTTGTACAGATTCAGGTGCTGGATATCCAGGAGTCCCTATACTATATCATACACTGTTCCATCTATGAGTCTCAGAGCCAGGCCACTCAGTGTAGTGTGGGACAGGCACTGCTGGAAGGAGCTGGACATGGGGGTAAAACAATTAACAGATTACGTCCTTGACCTGGAAACAGAGGTTAAGTCCCGTTTCTGTAACCCCGTTCACTAAGAACCAAAAAGACAGAAACGGTGTGGGTCTACCTAAACTTGTCCAATAAAAAATGTGGACATGCTTCTGACGTCTAACAACTGTAAATAGTTCGGAACCATGAATGCACATAAGACACAGGAAGAATCTCAATTGCATTTTCATGATTCCTCGTGCCCTCTCTCCTCACCTTCTCAAAACAAAAGGTCTATGGGAAGGGACATCTGACCTTCTCATCCAATGGGTTTTAAAATGAGGAAGCGGCGACGAGAGAGGAAGCAAGAAATCAAGGAAATGCAATTGAGATTCTCCAATGATGCTGGGTTGGGATGGTTAGCTGGGCAAATCTCTGATAAGGGTTTGTAGTTCTGATGTACGGGGGGAGTTTAGTTTTCTTAGCTAGCTCCGAGCTAGTAATCAAACATGCTTGCTAACTAGCTAGCTTTACTCTCAGCCATAGCATAGGTTATTAGCATTTAGCAAACCCTTTACTGTAAATGCTTTGTGGAACCACATAGGTACCTAGCTACAGTTATCTTTAGAAGTTCATCAAAATGTAGTATACACAAAGTAGTGTGCATTTCTGCTGTAGTTGGAGGTTAGCGACTGATGCTCGGATGCTCTGCCTGTGGAAGGACAGAAAAGTCTAAACAGAATCCTTGGAACCACAAGAGACTGCTGAGGGGAGGACAGCTCATAATAATGGCTGGAACAGAGCAAATGGAATGGCATCAAACACATGGAAACTATGTGTTTTAATGTATTTGATACCATTCCACTAATTCTGCTCCAGCTATTACCACAAACAAGCATGTCCTCTCCAATGAAGGTGCCACCAACCTCTTGTGCTTGGGAGGTCTCAACTCTGACATCACCCCATTGAAGTTGACATTTAAAATGGTTAATGTTAAGTTAAGGGTAGCGGTTAGGGTTATGGTTTAGGGTAAGGCCAATGATTCCTATTAGCACTACCCATGGAAGGGTTTGTTGTCTTTAAGATACCTGCTTGTAATTAATATTTTGGACTTTATTTATTACTTTTATTTAATTGCAGTTTTGTCATAATTCGTGGTATTTATCATATTAGCAAAGATAAATGTAAATAAATGTAAATATTAAATAAATATTAAACTATTATTTTACAGAGAAAAAAGCGTGTGAAGGGTTCGCGAGAACTAGCAGGAGCTAAATTCGTCCGCCAGATGGCGCGCGCTGTACACTGTCAATCGAGCGAAGATTCTACAGTTTCTAGCTGCGGTTGATCGTGTCATGTGTCATTTCGGCATGTCGTGTGTAGGTTGATGAGAAGGCAATGACGCCTAAAGATGTATAGTTTTTAAAAGTAGCCACTGCAATTTTTTTTTGTAAAACAGGAGTATGATATAGGCTACAAATGCTAATTTCATCTGGAAATTAGAAAATAACGCATGGGGTGATAATTTTCTTAAAAGGACCCAAATTAGGAAAGTAAATGGCAGTAATATGTAATTGGTACTATACTTTACATATTTTGTTTTTCCTTGGGTTGTTTCCACCCAAACATTTTATAACATTGTTTGCTTACAGTGACCTTACTCTTATACATTTGCAACGTGGCTGTTAATTCTGTATCTAATAAGCCTACTGTAAATTGAAAACGATAGATCATTGATTATAACATAGGCACGATACGCCGTCATGCGCAAAAGGTGCCAGAAATGAAGAAGACCCAGTTGCGGAGGAGGCGAGCACCACAGGGAGCACCGTTGAAAGGAGCACGGATGTGCAGATTAAAAGAATTGGAAAAACCATTCTCTTTTGTCAACAATGGCCAAAAACACATCCCTATATTTCCGTATTGTAGAGGGCAGGAGCCTACCAGTCAAAGACGTGTAAGTATGTCTTAATTGTACTTGTGCAACAGGCGTCAATTACTCCAATTTGCTTATTTATAGGTTTCTCGTGTGAAGTACGCTTATACTAGGATGTACACTTGTTTTGAAGTTAAGAATACCTTTGTTTTACAGCACCTATTGAGATTATTAGTGGTAAAATGTGACTACAAGTAGCCTAGACTTGACAGGTGTTTAAGATATTGATATCAATAATGTACTTCGCAACTGATAAGGGAAGAGCGTATTAGTAGGTTTCCTCTGCGACCTTCATTCCATCTTAAAACATTTTTTTTTATCTGTCAAGCTCTGGGACCAGTGACCCATACTGCATTGTAAAAGTTGACAATGAAGTTGTGGCCAGGTGAGTCCATCATATCAGTCATATGCATTCTTGTTTGTTTGCTACTTAATTTGACTGTTTTATAAATGTGATTGATAAATGGGCTAAACGTGTACTTCAGAATTGTATGTGGCAGCAAGTGGCATGCTGCTGCCAGAAATGTTAAAACTGATAGGGCACTACTGTTAATGCAACGGCAATACACATGTATCAGTTCAAAGAAAACAGTGTTGTATCCTATCATGTTGTCTTTACTCTATGCCAAACCTCTGATTGCTCTCACACACGTTGAATTCAGAACAGGATAGGAACAGGATGTATAATGAAGGAGTGGGTTGCCGGACTTTGGGTGCCCCGCTATCTTTTATACAGGCTAGCAGGGAAGGAGTGTGGTATAGTAGGCTAGGTGTGTGATCACTGATAAGGACTGTGGTTTTCTTAGCTTGAGCCTCCCAAGCGCAATTGAACCTGATCCAGGGCTGGCCTTTAAGAGACCAGTAGGTAACCATGGAGAGGGGGCATAAATTATTGCAGGGAGCTCCCGTTCCCATTCCCGGCTCCAGGCAGGGGCATGGAAGGCTGATGGTAGGGGGGACATGTGTTCATGCAGGGCATTGCCCCTGGTTTGGCTGTGTGTGTGTTCACACAAGAGTACTCTGTATATAAATGTCCCATATGTTTCATTTGTTGTCTTTTGGAAACTACAGTCGGAAGTGTACATACACTTAGGTTGGAGTCATTACACTCGTTTTTCAACCACTCCACAAATTTCTTGTTAACAAACTATAGTTTTGGCAAGTCGGTTAGGACATCTACTTTGTGCATGACACAAGTCATTTTTCCAACAATTGTTTACAGACAGATTCTTTCACTTATAATTCACTGTATCACAATTCCAGTGGGTCAGAAGTTTACATACACTAAGTTGACTGCCTTTAAACAGCTTGGAAAATTCCAGAAAATGATGTCATGGCTTTAGAAGCTTCTGATAGGCTATTTGACATAATTTGAGTCAATTGGAGGTGTACCTGTGGATGTATTTCAAGGCCTACCTTCAAACTCAGTGCCTCTTTGCTTGACATCATGGGAAAATCAAAGGAAATCAGCCAAGACCTCAGAAAAATCAATTGTAGACCTCCACACGTTTGGTTCATCCTTGGGAGCAATTTCCAAACGCCTGAAGGTACCACGTTCATCTGTACAAACAACAGTATGTAAGTATAAACACCATGGGACCACGCAGCCATCATACCGCTCAGAAAGGAGACGCGTTCTGTCTCCTAGAGATGAACGTACTTTGGTGTGAAAAGTGCAAATCAGTCCCAGAACAACAGCAAAGGACCTTGTGAAGATGCTGGAGGAAACAAGTACAAAAGTATCTATATCCACAGTACAACGAGTCCTATATCAACATAACCTGAAAGGCCGCTCAGCAAGGAAGAAGCCACTGCTCCAAAACCGCCATAAAAAAGCCAGACTACGGTTTGCAACTGCACATGGGGACAAAGATCGTACTTTTGGGAGAAATGTCCTCTGGTCTGATGAAACAATAATAGAACTGTTTGGCCATAATGACCGTTATGTTTGGAGGAAAAAGGGGGAGGCTTGCAAGCCGAAGAACACCATACAAACCGTGAAGCACGGGGGTGGCAACATCATGTTGTGGGGGTGCTTTGCTGCAGGAGGGACTGGTGCACTTCATAAAATAGATGACATCATGAGGAAGGAAATTATGTGGATATATTGAAGCAACATCTCAAGACATCAGTCAGGAAGTTATAGCTTGGTCGCAAATGGGTCTTCCAAATGGACAATGACCCCAAGCATACTTCCAAAGTTGTGGCAAAATGGCTTAAGGACAGCAAAGTCAAGGTATTGGAGTGGCCATCACAAAGCCCTGACCTCAATCCCATAGAAAATGTATGGGCAGAACTGAAAAAGCGTGTGCAAGCAAGGAGGCCTACAAACCTGACTCAGTTACACCAGCTCTGTCAGGAGGAATGGCCCACAATTCACCCAACTTATTGTGGGAAGCTTGTGGAAGGCTACCTGAAACGTTTGACCCAAGTTAAACAATTTATAGGCAATGCTACCAAATACTAATTGAGTGTATGTGTAATAAAGCCTGTGTGTAGCTGGTGTAGAGGAGTCAGGCGCAGGACAGCAGATATGAGTAATAAATGTATTTACTCAAATTCCAAATACAACTCAAATGAACGAGCCCAACACAACGGACCGTAATACAAACAAACAATAACGCACAAAAACATGGGGGGGGGACAGAGGGTTAAATAAGGAACATGTAATGGGAATGGAAACCAGTTGTGTAAAAAATGAAGACAAAACCAACGGAAAATGAAAGATGGATCGGTGGCGGCTAGAAGACCGATGACGTCGAGCGCTGAACGCGGCCCGAACAAGGAGAGGGACCGACTTCGGCGGAAGTCGTGACAGTATGTAAACTTCTGACCCACTGGGAATGTGATGAAAGAGATATAAGATGAAATAAATCATTCTCTCTACTATTATTCTGACATTTCACATTCTTAAAATAAAGTGGTGATCCTAACTGACCTAAGATAGGGAATTTTTACTAAGATGAATTGTGAAAAACTGAGTTTAAATGTATTTGGCTAAGGTGTATGTAAACTTCCGACTTCAACTGTAAGTACCCTCTGCTGGTTCATTACCTGTCGCTTTGTCCTCATGTGGAATGACTAACGAGTTAATCAAAACTCCCGGCTAATCAAGACTCCCGACACTCCCGACACCTCTTTCCTGACAAACTGATGTTTCAATGGTTGATAAAATGCATTTGTTTTGTATTTTCATTTAGTTGTTTCCTCTCCCATAATGAGAGGAGTTGGAGGGTTGACTGACTCCAGAGATCTGCATCAGTCTCTGGCTGTCTCATTATCAGCTCACTGACTCATTGTCTGTGTGCTTTCTGGACGCCTTGGTGCTTTGACCCTGCTGTGGGGTAATGGTGTCTGGAAAAACAGAGTTTTATTATAATAAAGGGATGCACATTACTGATGAAAATAGATCTTCCTGCTACCCATTGGCATAGAGGACATGATGTAGATGTCAGTCCTTGATTTCATCTCTAGACAGCAGGTTTGCAATATCCAGTTTATGGTTAGAGCATTTGCAGTAGTTAATGTTTCATAATGAAAAGGCTGATTTAAAAATGATTGCATATAGACTTGTGTTTTGTTATTCCACAGACTGCCTTTTGAAGTTATTGCACTGTTATTCTGTCACTGTTTCATTACTTTCAACACATCACAATATTCCCCACACAGCCTTCATTGTAAATTGTTGTCTTTCATTGTTACTGACATTCACAATGAAAGGGATTATGGTTATGAATAAGAAATAAGGGTCATGTAGTACTTTCTGTGGTTACCGTCACTGTTATTTGCACTCTTACCTTGCAGGACAGCCACAGTGTGGAAGAACCTCAACCCTTTCTGGGGAGAAGAATACACACTGCACCTCCCAACGGGGTTCCACTCTCTCTCCTTCTATGTCATGGATGAGGACACCATTGGGTAAGATTGTCTTTAACATCTGTCAGAGAGAATTATTGTAGTGTTTCTGTGTCAACAAATTAGTTGATAATGGTGTATAAACAGGTTATAACCTGTAGTGTTATCATAGTTTTGTAATTGAAGAGATGATTGTGTTGGCTTGTTTACCAGAGGCTGTGATTTTAGAGTTTTGTATCCAGACTGACTGGGTGAAGATTCATGGATGTGTGTTTTGGAAAAACCTGAATGCTTTCAATAAACAAACATCAACATACAGATGGCACCACAGATTGCGAAATGAAATACTACCTCAGTCTCCTGGTCAACTACCTCCGTCTATGCATATATTCTTACTGTATTATGAGGTCACTGTATAGGATGTTAAGTCCTTTTTTGAGAAACACCTCGTGTGAAGACCTTTATTTTCAATTATACGTTTTTGTTAATTGTGACATATGTTATCCCTTTTTTTCCCCCTAGCCATGATGACGTCATTGGAAAGATATCGCTGAGCAAAGACGCCATCGGGGCCAAGGTTAAAGGTAAACCTGATCACTATATGTTACAATACTGTTTGTGGCTTTAAATGAGTGGGTAGCACTGAGATGATGGGAAAAACTACCAGCACAGAAACACTTCTAAATGCTTATTGATTTATAGAATTGACGTGCTGTGGTTGATATCTGTGGGTCTGCTTCTCTGTCTATGCCATGCTAGAGATGGTAAACCAAAAGAGCAAAGGGTCATCATAGAGGGTTTATTCCCATGACTCTGAGTAAGGCTCTGCCATGTAGGTCACTGTTGATTAAAGAGCTGGGTCTTTTTTAGATCCTGTTGCTGGGAAACGTTGCCAGTGTATTCTCACAAATCCATAGTTAATTTAGAGATTCATTTTCTGACTGCTATGCTTGTTAGTTTGATCACATACTATTATCTACGGATTCGTCCCTATGAGCCAAACAGGTTCCTTCTCATTGGACAGCGTACAGACAGAGAGGGAATGGCTTGTACATGGTTACATTTGTTTGCAGGATTGCTCCTTGAATCAGGGTTTGCAACTCCAGGATCATTCATTGTATGGTGCAGCTGTCCTTTTGTCTAAAACACCACTGTAGTCTGTGAGAAGCAACCGAAAGCTTTTCAAACAGCCAGCCTGCGCCTTCCTTCACCACAGCCCACCTGGCTCTCCTACAATGACTTTTAATGTGGGAATTAGTTATAATATATAGCAATAATGTCTTTGCTGTGCTTTCCGTTATCCATGGCAACTGGGTATAAAAACCCAGAATTATATTGTTACTTTGAATGTGTTTTGACACTACATGAAAGCAAATGTGACACTTTCTCTGTTAGTTAGTGTCTTATACCAGTGTCTCTCTCCAGGGAACATTCTGCATTCAGTCCTGATTCACTGCAAGATGTTGCCACTGAGTCAACAACTCCTTCACAGGATCTTAAGAATTCTCTCCTCTTTTGGCTGTGAAACTGAAGTCACTGCCCTCGACACCTTGTATCTCAACCAGAAATGTCAGCACCAGTCCTCACATTATCACACACAAACAATCCTCTTGTCTTTTGATATACACTATATATACGAAAGTATGTGGACACCCCTTCAAATGAATGGATTCGGCTATTTCAGCCACACCCGTTGCTGACAGGTTTATACAATCCAGCACACAGCCATGCAATCTCCATAGACAAACATTGGCAGTGGAATGGCCTTACTGAAGAGCTCAGTGACTTTCAACGTTGCACCGTCATAGGATGCCACCTTTCCAACAAGTCAGTTTGTCAAATTTCTGCCCTGCTTGAGCTGTCCCAGTCAACTGTAAGTGCTGTTATTGTGAAGTGAAAACGTCTAGGAGCAACAACAGCTCACACGTGAAGTGGTAGGCCACAGAAGCTCACAGAACGGGACCGCCGAGTGCTGAAGCACGTAGTGTGTAAAAATCTTCTGTCCTCGGGTGCAACACTCACTACCGAGTTCTAAACTGCCTCTGAAAGTAATGTCAGCACAAGAACTTGCCTGCAATGACAACAAGCTCAGTCCGATGATGCTGTGACACACCGCCCCAGACCATGACGGACCCTCCACCTCCAAATCGATCCCGCTCCAGAGTACAGGCCTTGGTGTAACACTCATTCCCTCAACGATAAACATGAATCCGACCATCACCCCTGGTGAAACAAAACCATGACTCGTCAGTGAAGAGCACTTTTTGACAGTCCTGTCTGGTCCAGCGACGGTGGGTTTGTCCTGTGCAGGTGTTGTTATACGTGTTCTGCCACTGCGAGGATGATCAGCTGTCCATCCTGTCTCCCTGTAGCGCTGTCTTAGGCATCTCACAGTACAGACATTGCAATTTATTGCCCTGGCCTCATCTGCAGTCCTCATGCCTCATGCCCAAGGCATGTCCTCATGCCCAAGGCACGTTCACACAGAGGAGCGGGGACCCTAGGCATCTTTCTGTTGGTGTTTTTCAGAGTCAGTAGAAAGGCATCTTTAGTGTCCTAAGTTTTTATTACTGTGACCTTACTTGCCTACTGTCTGTAAGCTGTTATTGTCTTAACGACCGTTCCACAGAGGTGCATGTTCATTAATTGTTTATGGTTCATTGAACAAGCACTGGAAACAATGTTTAAACCCTTTACAATGAAGATCTGTGAAGTTATTTGGATTTTTACGAATTATCTTTGAAAGACAGGGTCCTGAAAAAGGGACGTTTCTTTGTTTTCTGTGTTTATGTGTTGTGTACAGAGATGAGGTAGTTAGCCTAGTGGTTAGAGCGTTGGGTCAATAACCGCAAGGTTGGTGGATCGAATCCCAGAGCTGACAACTGTAAAAATCTGTCATTCTGCCCCTGAACAAGGCAGTTATCCCACTCTTCCTAGGCTGTCATTGTAAATAAGAATTTGTTCTTAACTGACTTGCCTAGTTAATTCAAAAATCATGTTAAATGTTATTATTGCACACAGTGAGTCCATGCAACTTATTATGTGACTTGTTAAGCACATCTTTACTCCTGAACTATTTAGGCTTGGGGTTGAATACTTATTGACCCAAGACATTTCAGCTTTTCATTTTTTATTAATTTTTTTCCCCGAAAATATAATTCCATTTTGACATTATGGGGTATTGTGTGTAGGCAAGTGACAAAACAATCTACATTTAACACAGCAGAATGTGGAAAAAGTCAAAGGGTGTGAACACTTTCTGAAGGCAATGTATGTGTTGTAATGTCCCCTGTGTCCAGGGCTGGATAACTGGCTGAATCTGACCCGGGTGGACCTGAATGAGGAGGTGCAGGGGGAGATCCACTTTGGTCTGGAGCTTCTCAGAGATGCCAAGGGGATAGGACTACGATGCCATTTCATAGAGGCCAGGTAAGACACATACTTTATTGCTTAATAGATGCTACTTTAAGCTGTTATGGTCTCTTGTTGAAATGTATAACTGCTTCTTCAATCTCAAAAGATTGGCAAAATGTTCATCCTGACAGATCATCATACAGTGACTAATGTGTTGTGGATGAATTCACAATATCTGCAATGCTCAGCAATCAATGTTATTGCTGTCGCCTTTACTCTTAAAGTAAGTACAAGTCCTAGAGGATATTGTGTTTACCTGCCTGTTGAAGTGCCAGCAGACACCAAAGCCAAAGAGTTACAGAAAGCAGATTTTGAGGAGGATAAGCTCATTTAGCAAGAGGAACATGCCACAGAGACATCCATAAGAAATGAGAGGCAGAGAGGTCCCTGAGAGGGCTTCAGTAACAGGATGGAGACTGAGCACTGTGAGCATGGCCGCCGTCCAGCTTGGCTGTTTCTGAAGGCTTTATGCAATCAGTGGCAACATGCTCAATACCCTCTGAAGGAGGGCTTCCAACTAGATATGGCCTTCTCTCAGCACTGCCATACGTTTAAAATTAGGGGTTTCAGTTTATTTATTTTCTACTAAGAAAACCTAACCTCTGCACAGAGGGTGAGAACCAAGAACAATTAGCATAGTGTTCCAGAGAATTGAGATTAGGGGATGAAACAACTTTGTTTTCTCTCTTGGAAGCAGAGCACCGCATGGAAACATAGTATCAAACAGCAGAATTTAGAATGTCTGGTGCTCGTTTTCCTTTGTGTCCTGTAGACAAGGGTTTCCCAAACTCGGCCCTGGGGCCCCCCCTGTATGCACAATTCGTTTTTTGCCCTAGCACTACACAGCTGGTTTAAATAATCAAAGCTGGATGATGAGTTGGTTACTCACTACACTTACCATCTCACTACACTTACCATCTCAGTACACTAACTTTCTCACTACACTTACTTTCTCACAACACTCACGATCCCACTACACTTACTGTCTCACTGCATTTACTATCTCACTGTCTCACTACACTTACCATCTCACTACATTCACTATCTCACTACACTCACTATCTTTCTGTCTCACTACACTAACCATCGAACTATCCCACTATACTCACTATCTCACTACACTCACTATCTCACTCTCACTACACTCACTTTCTCACTACACTTACTATTTCACTGTCTCACTACACTTACCATCTCACTACACTTACTATCTCGCTACACTCACTAGCTCACTACACTTACTTCACTGACTGTCTCACCATCTCACTACACTTATTGTCACTACAATTACTATCTCATTACACTCACTATCTCACATGCGCTACTACACTCACTACACTCACTATCTCAGTCTCACTAAATATATAATCTCACTACACTTACCATCTCACTGTCCCACTACACTCACTATCTCACTACACTCACTCTCTCAGTCTCACTAAATATATCATCTCACTATGCTTACTATCTCACTATCCCACTATACTCCCTATCTCAGTACACTCACTATCTCAAATAAAATAAAATGTTATTTGTCACATGCGCCGAATACAACAGGTGTAGAAATTATTATTAAATGCTTACTACAAGCCCTTAACCAACAATGCAGTTGAAGAAATAGAGTTAAAAAAAAAAAAAAAGTAACGCAATAAAATTACATAACAATAACAAGGCTATTTACAGGGGGTACCGCGTTAGTCGGGTTAGTCGAGGTAATTTGTACATGAAGGTAGGGGTACCTCACTCTCACTACACTCACTTTCTCACTACACTTACTATCTCACTGTCTCATTACACCCACTATCTCACTACACTTTCTCACTACACTTACTATCTCACTGTCTCACTACACTCACTATCTGACTACACCTACTTTCTCAATACACTTACTATTTCACTACACTTACTCTCTTTATCTCACTACTCTCTTTATCTCTTTATCTCACTAGTCACTAGCTCACTACACTCTCTCCCTAATCTCACTGTCTCACTACACTTACTATCTCACAACACTATATCTCCCTATCTCACAGTCTCTACACATACTACTTCACTATCTCATTACACTTACGATCTCACCGCACTTACTATCTTACTACATTTAATATCTCACTACCCTTACTATCTCACTCTCTACACTTCTCACTATCCTTATTAACTTTCTGACTCTACACTTAATATCTCACTACCTCGCTATACTTACTATCTCACTACACTGTCTCTACACATCTCACCACACTTACTATCTCATTATCTCACTACACTTACTATCTCACTATCCTTACTATCTGACTGTCTCACTACACTTACTATCTCATTACACTTACCATCTCACTATTACAACTACACAGCCCCTCAAAGTTCTTTCGTCTTTAGATTTGGCAGACTAATGTAAAATGTAGGAGAATGATATATGCACATATCACCCCACTCATTTAATTATTCCAGCACCCTGTAAAAGGTCAGGGGTTGCTCATGCACTAATGTGTTTCTGTTTGTTGACCTCTTAGAGACTTGGCACCAAGAGACATTTCTGGAACCTCTGATCCCTTTGCCAGAATCCTCTTCAATAACCACAGTGCAGAGACTTCGGTGAGGAGGGAGATGAGCTGGATAACGTGTACATGTCGGAATGAATCACCAACTTTAGTGGAGACAAATACTGATTATGTTAAATGAAATGTTTTTCTTCTGTGTTTGTCTGTCAGATCATTAAGAAGACTCGTTACCCACACTGGGGTGAAACCCTGGAGTTGGAGCTTGAGACAGAGGAGCTGTCTGAGGGAGGGACTGTCACAGTGGAGGTCTGGGACTGGGACATGGTGGGCAAAAATGACTTCCTGGGAAAGGTGAAGCGGTTATGTTCCAATCCCTCATACTTATGTTAATCTGTGAGGACACGTTATACTTATTTCTACTATATATAATGATTCATACTTTTACAAATACAAATATGTATTTTTGGTGGTAAAATGCTGTTTCAGTTTAGTGTATGATGTATTGGTTATTTGTTTTCATGTTCAGGTGGAAATCCCTTTTGCTTGCCTGCACAAGACACCTCTGGTACAGGGTTGGTTTCGTCTGCTGCCCCTGGGAAACAATGAGGATGATGCTGGGTAAGGAGTGTGTGGGTTGTTCTGGATGTGTATCAGTTTGTGTGTGAAAGAGAGAGGGAGGGGGGTGTTTTTTATATATATATTTCTTCATCTTAAACGTCACTTGTGACTTTAAGTATGACTTGAGGACATATTGGTCCCCCTCTAATGCCAGAGGCCACGATTGACGTCAGTTGTTTGTCTGGTGTCCTGTCCGAGATGTTTTTTTTATTTCTGTTTTTTGACTTTTTCCCTTTTCAACGTGCGTACACACACACACACACACACACACACACACACACACACACACACACACACACACACACACACACACACACACACACACACACACACACACACACACACACACACACACACACACACACACACACACACACACACACAGAGAGTCATTAGGGAGTGAGTCACAGCTTTAGGGAGCACTTGTTTGGGAAGGAATGAAAAGGTACTATCAGAAGGGAGGCATGTCATTCCCAATATGTTAGGGGTCAGGAAACTATAAACAATAACCCTTACAGGGTGGTTGTCGCACATCAAGCCACCAAACCTAATATAGTGTGGGCACATTCCCTTGGTAATGCTCAGCACTGCCTGTGCTATAACATTCTTGTGCTAAGCGAACTTCTTGTGAGTATTGTTTAATTAAGAGTGTCGTGACTGTAGTGTCTCTGAGGACTCTCGCTCTCGCTGTCCACAGAGGTAAGCTGGGTGCGCTGCGACTGAAGGTGCGTCTGGTGGAGGACCGTATTCTGCCCTCCATGTACTACCAGCCTCTCATTGACCTGCTGGTGCAGTCAGTCATCTCTCCTGCTGAGGTCAACATCACACTGCTGTCACATACACAACCCATTGTTATTAACTCATTCTACAGGATATTTTTCTGATTTGTTAAACCACTAATGTACTACATTTTTCATGCCATTTAATTCTTTTTATTTAACCTTTATTTAACTAGGCAAGTCAGTTAAGAACAAATTCTTATTTACAATAACGGCCTACCGGGGGAACAGTGGGTTAACTGGGGCGGCAGGTAGCCTAGTGGTTAGAGCGTTGGACTTGTAACCGGAGGGCTGCAAGTTCAAATCCCCGAGCTGACAAGGTAAAAATCTGTCGTTCTGCCCCTGAACAAGGCAGTTAACCCACTGTTCCCCGGGCGCCGAAGACGTGGATGTCGATTAAAGGCAGCCCCCCGCACCTCTCTGATTCAGAGGGGTTGGGTTAAATGCGGAAGACACATTTCGGTTGATGGCATTCGGTTGTACAACTGACTAATAATGGTGACTTTGTGACTTTGACTTTAACTGCATTGTTCAGGGGGCAGAACGACAGATGCCATGGTGCGTGATTCCTTTCTATGAAAATATATTTCCTTCTTTAGATTTCTTAAAATACACCACATCCTTTCACCACAGGGTTTATACAGTATATAGAGCCTACTGTGCCCCATGGCTGACAGACACATAGCCAGCTTCCTCTCATAAATGAACTGGCTAATAGACCCTGACTGTCTCCACCCTCTGACCCACCCCAGGTGGAGGACGGCAGCCCCCTGATCATGCTGGAGGAGGTGACCACGTTGGAGAGCCGGCAGGACGTGGCCATGACCCTGGTCAAGATCTACCTGGGGCAGGGCCTGGTGGTGCCCTTCCTGGACTACCTCAACAACCGGGAGGTCAACCACACCTGTAAGATATACTGGCTGGCTGGGGAATTTAACATAGGACAGGAAAGTCATATTTCTGAGCGTAATGCTTTTCTAGATGCTCTTGTCAGAATTCGTGGTTATATGACCACTGAGTCTCTTGGATGTAGTGAAACAAATCCCTGTGCAGGTGTGAACAACCAGACAGTGTGTAGGTTAAGGTAGTGGACAGTGTTGGAAGGAACTTTGAGTGTATGTGTGCTAGGCAGATTAAAAAAGAGCCCAGTTGATCACCTGCTCTTGTTGCTGGTATTTAACTCTGATTTAACGTTCTCTCTCTAACCGCAGCAGTTGCCACAGTCAGTCTGTCTGTGTGGGCGGGCGGTGCAGCATTATATTACAGTTTTTTTACAGTCGCTAGGACACATTTCTCAATACTTAAGTCACTTTTTCAAAACTCTTCACACAGTTCTCCTAACCAACTTTCAGCTCGGCACAGCAGTTCATTTCACATTCAAAATGCACTAAAACTACCAAATCACTTCATACATGTCAAAGGTTGACAGCCAACAAACACACTTTGTCACCCACAAAACAATGACCTAAAAAAACACTAACAACATGTAGCATTATACAATGTTTTCTTGTGTAAAACAAGGACACATCTCTGTTTATAATTCACTGCAATATATGTTACTGGAATGAATCAGACATGATGCAGAATGCTTCAATATATTTTATGTCTTTTATTTATTTTAATTTTTTTGCAGTGAGTAATTCCAAAATACAAGAGGTTGTATACACACCATCAACTGATACAGATACAATAGTAATGCTAATCTACTCGGTCTTCTCCATTTGGCCACAGGTTCTCATCCACATCACATCTTATGTCATCTAGGGCAATACACCTAGGAAAGAATCTTCTGGCCTGATCTTCTGCCTGATCCATCCCTGGCAATCTTCTGCTGATATGTCCAGGCATCCAGCATTCATTGCATCCAGGAGGGACATTTGATCATGTGGATGGTGGTCATAAACCTTCCACCTCCATGAGGAAAATAATTCCGGAGTGGTGAAATGCCACATTGTCCCATACAATTATAAATGTTGGCTGATTTCTTCTCTCTGCATCCCTTTCCTCACCTAGCACAACCCTTCCATAGAGATCATGCAGGAACACAAGGAGACGTTCAGTGTTGTATGGCCCAATTAGTGGTTTGTGTAACAGCAGTCCATCAGTGGATATTGCTGCGCACATTGTGATGTTGGCACCCTCTGGCCCGGGACATCCACTGTGGCTCTCTTCCCAATCACATTCCTCCTCGTCGCCGTGTTTTGGCCAAGTTGAAACCCGCCTCATCCACAAAGATGAAAATGTGGGGTGTTTGCCTGCCTTCAATCTCCACGACTCTCTAAAATAAATCCACAAGGCAACATAAGCTGTTACAGTAGTAAACATTACCTAAAAATATGTCTTTGTGTGTGTTTTTTTTTTTTTATTGTGATCTTACCTGGACATATTGGTTCCTGAGTTGCTTGACATGTTCAGAGTTCCTCTCAAAAGGCACAGTGTACAACTGTTTCATCCTGACCTGATGTTTTTTTCAGGACTCTAGAAATAGTTGTTATGCTTACACTGTGAATATTTGCAAAAGTAACGTTGTCTGCCAAGACTCTGTCTCGAATCTCAGTGAGTTTTATGCCATTGTTTCTGATGACCATATCAACAATGGCAGTTTCCTGCACATCAGTGAGCATCCTTCCTCTCCCACCTGTGTGAGGTAACCGTTGAGTCCTAAGCAGAAATGCAAAAGCAATTACACACAAGTCTATTTACTTCTGTAATGTGCAACTCAGTCATATGCCCTTGCAGAATACAAGTTACCTGTTGGTTTGCCGGAAAACTCTAACAATAGATGCCACTGTTGAGCGTTGCAAATGTAGCTACACTCTCTGACCAGCTTCTCTCATTGAGAGACCATGATTTACTACATGATCAATTACAGTAGCTCTGATCTCATCTGAGACTACAGCTCTTGATCTTCCTCTTATTCTTCTTCCACCACGCATACGTATTCCTCGCCCCCTCCCAGCCACTCTTCTTCCTCTTTCAGCCACTTCTCTATTTCTGGCTGGGTCCATGTTTACATCACAAAACTACAAAACTATTCAGCAGTTGTCTCCTTTTGTAATGAAATTGAAAGAGTAACACCTGTGTAGATGTTCATCTACAATGAGAATCAGCTGTGGTTGGTCCAATTGTCCAATTGTTTTTATAGCATTTAATTTTAAGATTTAAAATATATTTCATTAAAATATTTCTGTAGAAATGTAGCAAATTGCTGTCTTATTCAGTTTTGTATTATGTTATTGTTTTGAACATAAGTTTAACAGTTTTGAAAACAGTATATAAGCATGTGCAAATTGGCCTGTAGGTACACAGAGTTTTGGCGGTTGTTGTGTCGAAGTGAGAAAAGAGTTAATGTAATTTGAAAGATGTAGTCATTGAATGCATTTTGTGCCAAAGCAATGATAAATGATCCACAGTTTAGCCCACATATACTTCTGTTGTGCTCACTGTGTGAAGAGTTTTGAAAAAGTGACCTAAGTATTGAGAAATGTGTCCCAGCGACTGTAAAAAACTGTAATCAGACCTCCAGCAATTATTCATCCTTGCAGTTGTTTGACAAATTCTGGGTGTTGGTTAATTATGTTCCTGTCTCCGCTCGGGTCCCCAGGCTAAGTCATAAGGAGTTTTGTTGTGCTCTTTTTTTTCACTTTCTGTTAGTGTGGCTTGCGATAACAAGCAAAGTTTCCATAGCAACTCCACACGATCTAAAAGGGAGCTTGTTGATCATAAGATCAAAATAGATATTGGGGAGTAGAAAAATGTGAGAAAAGAAAATAGAAATTTGTTTATGCTGTAGAAGTGGTGTGGTGGAACAAACTTTTAACATCCTTTTTAATGTCATAAAAGAGCAGGCAGCTCTTCTCTTCTCACAAATGAACTTCTGGCCTACAGCTACACTGAACAAAAATATATACACAATATGCAACAATTTCAAATATTTTACTATCACTAAGTTATAGTTCATATAAGAAAATTAGTCAATTTAAATAAATTCATTATTTCACATGACTGGGAATACAGGTAGGGTAGTGGATCAGAAAACCAGTCAGTATCTGGTGTGACCACCATTTGCCTCATGCAGCGTAACACATCTCCTACGCATAGAGTTCATCATGCTGTTGACTGTGGCCTGTGGAATGTTGTCCCACTCCTCTACAATGGCTGTGTGAAGTAGCTGGATATTGGCGGGAACTGGAACACACATTGATCCAGAGCATCCCAAACATGCTCAATGGGTGACATGTCTGGTGAGTATGCAGACCATGGAAGAACTGGGACATTTTCAGCTTCCAGGAATTGTGTACAGATCCTTGCGACATTTGGGGTGTGCATTACTATGCTGAAACATGAGGTGATGGTGGCGGATGAATGGCACGACAATGGGGCTCAGGATTTGGTATCTCTGTCTATTCAAATTGCCATTGATAAAATGCAATTGTGTTCGTTATCCGTACAGTGAAGGAAAAAAGTATTTGATCCCCTGCTGATTTTGCACGTTTACCCACTGACAAAGAAATGATCAGTCTATAATTTTAATGGTAGGTTTATTTTAACAGTGAGAGACAGAATAACAAAAAAAAAATCCAGAAGAACGCATGTGAAAAATGTTATAAATTGATTTGCATTTTAATGAGGGAAATAAGTATTTGACCACCTCTCAATCAGAAAGATTTCTGGCTCCCAGGTGTCTTTTATACAGGTAACGAGCTGAGATTAGGAGCAGACTCTTAAAGGGAGTGCTCCTAATCTCAGCATGTTACCTGTATAAAAGACACCTGTCCACAGAAGCAATCAATCAATCAGATTCCAAACTCTCCACCATGGCCAAGACCAAAGAGCTCTCCAAGGATGTCAGGGACAAGATTGTAGACCTACACAAGGCTGGAATGGGCTACAAGACCATCGCCAAGAAGCTTGGTGAGAAGGTGACAACAGTTGGTGCGATTATTTGCAAATGGAAGAAACACAAAATAACTGTCAATCTCCCTCGGCCTGGGGCTCCATGCAAGATCTCACCTCGTGGAGTTGCAATGATCATGAGAACTGTGAGGAATCAGCCCAGAACTACACGGGAGAATCTTGTCAATGATCTCAAGGCAGCTGGGACCATAGTCACCAAGAAAACAATTGGTAACACACTACGCCGTGAAGGACTGAAATCCTGCAGCGCCCGCAAGGTCCCCCTGCTCAAGAAAGCACATATACATGCCCGTCTGAAGTTTACCAATGAACATCTGAATGATTCAGAGGACAACTGGATGAAAGTGTTGTGGTCAGATGAGACCAAAATGGAGCTCTTTGGCATCAACTCAACTCGCCGTGTTTGGAGGAGGAGGAATGCTGCCTATGACCCCAAGAACACCATCCCCACCGTCAAACATGGAGGTAGAAACATTATGCTTTGGGGGTGTTTTTCTGCTAAGGGGACAGGACAACTTCACCGCATCAAAGGGATGATGGACGGGGCCATGTACCGTCAAATCTTGGGTGAGAACCTCCTTCCCTCAGCCAGGGCATTGAAAATGGGTCGTGGATGGGTATTCCAGCATGACAATGACCCAAAACACACGGCCAAGGCAAAAAAAGGAGTGGCTCAAGAAGAAGCACATTAAGGTCCTGGAGTGGCCTAGCCAGTCTCCAGACCTTAATCCCATAGAAAATCTGTGGAGGGAGCTGAAGGTTTGAGTTGCCTAACGTCAGTCTCGAAACCTTAATGACTGCAAAGAGGAGTGGGACAAAATCCCTCCTGAGATGTGTGCAAACCTGGTGGCCAACTACAAGAAACGTCTGACCTCTGTGATTGCCAACAAGGGTTTTGCCACCAAGTACTAAGTCATGTTTTGCAGAGGGGGTCAAATACTTATTTCCCTCATTAAAATGCAAATCAATTTATAACATTTTTCACATGCGTTTTTCTGGATTTTTTTGTTGTTATTCTGTCTCTCACTGTTCAAATAAACCTACCATTAAAATTATAGACTGATAATTTCTTTGTCAGTGGGCAAATGTACAAAATCAGCAGGGGATCAAATACTTTTTTCCCTCACTGTAGCTTATGCCTGCCGATACCATAACCCTACCGCCACCATGGGGCGCTCTGTTCACAACGTTTACATCAGCAAACTACTCGACACCATATACGCTGTCTGCCATCTGCCCGGTACAGTTGAAACCAGAATTCATCCGTGAAGAACACACTTCTCCTGCGTGCCATTGGCCATCGAAGGTGAGCATTTCCCCACTGAAGTCGGTTACGACACCAAACTGCAGTCAGGTTAAGACTCTGGTGTGGCCAACGAGCATGCAGATGAGCTTCCCTGAGACGGTTTCTGACAGTTTGTGCAGAAATTATTTGGTTGTGTATACCACAGTTTCATCAGCTGTCCAGGTGAATGGTCTCAGACAATCCTGCAGGTGAAGAAGCCGGATGTGGAGGTCCTGGGCTGACGTGGTTACATGTGATCTGCGGTTGTGAGGTCGGTTGGACGTACTGCCAAATTCTCTAAAATGATGTTGAAGGCGACTTATGGTAGAGAAATTAACAATCAATTCTCTGGCAACAACTCTGGTGGACATTCCCGCAGTCAGCATGCAAACTGCACGCTCCCTCAAAACAGTGGCCTTTTATTGTCCCCTGCACAAGGTGCACCTGTGTAATGATCATGCTGTTTAATCAGGTTCTTGATGTGCCACACCTGACAGGTAGATGGATTATCTTGGCAAAGGAGAAATGCTCACTAACAGTGCTGTAAACAAATGTGTGCACAACATTTGAGAGAAATAAGCTTTTTGTGCTTTTGGACATTTTTGGGATCTTTTTTATTTCAGCTCATGAAACATGGGACCAACACTTTACATGTTGCGTTTATATTTTTGTTCAGTATAAAACACTTTGCCCGGCAATAGGTCATATCACTATGACTACATCATTGTTCCTCCCTCCAAGGATAAAGGTAACTTCGGTAGCAAATGGGATCAATGAAAGTCCTATTTTAAAATAGATTAGCGCTAGTATTGAAGTAGCCGTAGTTGACCAAGATACATATTTGGTTTATTACTCCTCTTAGCCCCATACACAGTGGTTTAGAAATATCATGTCCCTGAAATGTATAGCCTACATTCCTCTAATCTTTATTGTATCTCTCTGACAGTGGATCCAAACACCCTGTTCCGGTCCAACTCTCTAGCTTCTAAGGCCATGGAACAGTTCATGAAGGTGAGTAGGAATTCTCATTATGTTGTCTGGGCATGCTCCCTCTGTCAGTCCAACGTGTTAGCTGGATTCTCACTTTGCTCTTACCAGTCTCACAGTAAAGCACTGGGAATGGGAATGACTTAAATCTAAGAACAACTGTTGTTCTGAATAACTGGCATTAGCTGTGTAAACTGACTGGATATAAAAAATAGCTTTGAATGGATGTTTTCTAAATGTGAGGTATTGTGCACTGACAGGCTGTGGGGATGCTGTACCTTCATGAGGTCCTGAAGCCCATCATTAACCGCATCTTTGAGGAGAAGAAGTACATTGAGCTGGACCCGTGTAAAATTGACCTAAACAGAACCAGGTAAACAGAAAATAATGGTGTTGAAATACATGTGTGAAAATGATTGTTTACACCCTCAGAGATATACTAGTTTCCTGGATCCATAACATCTACAGTATATGAGACTTGCATCATAGCATAATCCCCACCACCACCACAGTGTGACTAGAGACGACAACATCAAGACATGAAAAAGGAATGTAAAAATGGGGGAAGTTTGTTGCCTGGCAACCAGAGAGAACCCCCTGAGATGCCTATCTCTGACACCCACCCATCTCCAGTATCTATCATCCCTATATCTGCCCAGACCAGACCTGATCATTTACACAGACTGATTTTACATCTCCTTAGACTTAACCTGCTATCTACTGTATCACATTAGTGCTCAAGTTTCCACAGACGTAACAACACTGAGGGATCTATTGAGACATGAAATGTATAAGATGGCGCCTGATTGACAAGATGGCGCCTGATTGACAAGATGGCGCCTGATTGACAAGATGGCGCCGATAGAGATAGCACCTTCGCTTCTCGTCCTTAGGAAACTGTGCAGTATTTTTAATTTTTTTTAATGTATTATTTCTTACATTATTAGCTCAGAAAACCTTAAATGTTATTACATACAGCTGGGAAGAACTATTGGATATCAGAGAGACATCAACTTACCAGCACAACCAGCACTACGACCAGGAATACGACTTTCCAAAAGCGGATCCTTTGTCTGCATAGAATTTGAACTGATTACAGAGGCTGACCCAAAATGGAGGAGAGGGTGCCCGGAGCGGTCTTGTAGTGAAGCTTCGGATGCGCGCACACCACCCATCGCTTCCGAGTATATTACTCGCTAATGTCCAGTCCCTAGTTAACAAAATCTACGAAATCAGGGCAAGAGTTGCTTTCCAAAGATATATCCGGGATTGTAACATACTCTGTTTCACGGAGACATGGCTAGCTGGGGACAGGCTGTCAGAGTCCGTACAGCCAACAGGATTGTCAGTGCATCGTGCTGACAGGAACAAACATCTCTACGGTAAGAAGAAGGGCTGGGGTGTATGTTTCATGATTAACGACTCATGGTGTAATTGTAACAACATACAAGAACTCAACTCCTTTTTTTCACCTGACCTAGAATTCCTTACAATCAAATGCTGACCTTATTATCTCCCAAGAGAACTCTCCTCGGTTATCGTCACAGCTGTGTATATCCCCCTGCAATTGGATACCAAGACGGCCATCAAGGAACTTCACTGGACTTTATGCAAACTGGAAACCGTATATCCTGAGGCTGCTTTTATTGTAGCTGGGGATTTTAACAAAGCTAATTTGAGAACAAGGCTACCTAAATTCTATCAGTATATATCGATTGCATTACACGAGCGAGTAACACGCTCGACCATTGCCACTCTAACTTCTGCGATGCACACAAGGCCCTCCCCCGCCCTCCTTTTGGCAAATCTGACCATGACTCCATCTTGTTGCTCCCCTCCTGTAGGCAGAAACTAAAACAGGAAGCGCCCGTGCTCAGGTCTATCCAACGCTGGTCTGACCAATCAGATTCCACGCTCAAGATTGCTTCGATTACGTGTACTGGAATATGTTCCGGGTAGCCTCAGAAAAGAACATTGACGTATACGCTGACTCGGTGAGCAAGTTTATAAGGAAGTGTATGGGAGATGTTGTACCCACTGTAACTATTAAAACCTTCCCTAACCCGAAACCGTGGATTGGTGGCAGCATTTGTGAACACGTACCACCGCATTTAATCATGGCAAGGTGCCATGATGGTGATTGCAACGTCTGTGGACCTATTTGGGCGGTAAGCAAATTGGAGTAGGTCTAGTGTGACAGGTAGGGTGGAGGTGATATGACTGGAAATATGGCGCAATACAAACAGTGTAGTTATTCCCTCCATAAGGCAATCAAACAAGCAAAGTGTCAGTATAGAGACAAAGTGGAGTCGCAATTCAACGGCTCAAACACGAGACGTATGTGGCAGAGTCTACAGACAATTACGGATTACAAAAAGAAAACCAGCCCCGTCGTGGACATCGACGTCTTGCTTCCAGACAAATTAAACAACTTCTTTGCATGCTTTGAGGACAATACAGTGCCACCGACGCGGCCCGCTACCAAAGACTATGGGCTCTCCTTCTCTGTGGCCGACGTGCCCAGACGGCATCCCTAGCCGCGTTCTCAGAGCATGTGCAGACCAGCTGGCTGGTGTGTTTACGGACATGTTCAATCCATCCCTATCCCAGTCTGCTGTCCTCACATGCTTCAAGATGGCCACCATTGTTCCTGTTCCCAAGAAAGCGAAGGTAACTGAAATAAATTACTATCGCCCCGTAGCACTCACTTCATCATGAAGTGCTTTGAGAGACTAGTCAAGGATCATATCACCTCCACCCTACCTGTCACCCTAGACCTACTCCAATTTGCTTACCACCCCAATAGGTCCACAGACGATGCAACCCCCATCACACTGCACACTGCCCTATCCCATCTGGACAAGAGGAATACCTATGTAAGAATGCTGTTCATTGACTACAGCTTAGCATTCAACACTATAGTACCCTCCAAACTCATCATTAAGCTTGAGACCCTGGGTCTTGACCCCGCCCTCTGCAATTGGGTCCTGGACTTCCTGACGGGCCGCCCCCAGGTGGTGAAGGTAGCTAACAACATCTCCACTCCGCTGATTCTCAACACAAGGGTGCGTTCTCAGCCCCCTCCTGTATTCCCTGTTCACCCACGGCTGCGTGGCCATGCACGCCTCCAACTCAATCATCAAGTTTGCAGACGACACAACAGTGGTAGGCTTGATTACTAACAATGACGAGACATCCTACAGGGAGGAGGTGAGGGCCCTCGGAATGTGGTGTCAGGAAAATAACCTCTCACTCAATGTCAGCTATACAAAAGAGATGATCGTGGACTTCAGGAAACAGCAAAGGGAGCACCCCCCTAGCCACATCAACGGGACAGCAGTGGAGAAGGTGGAAAGTTCATCAATGTACATATCACCGACAAACTGAAATGGTCAACGCACACAGACAGTGTTTTACGAAGAATGTGCAACTTCAGGAGGCTGAAAAAATTTGGCTTGTCACCGAAAACCCTCACTAACTTTTGCAGGTGCACAATTGAGAGCATCCTGTCGGGCTGTATCACCGCCTGGTACGGCAACTGCACCGCCCACAACCGCAGGTCTCTCCAGAGGGTGGTGCGGTCTCTGCACAACGCATCACCGGGGGCAAACTACCTGCCCTTCAGGACACCTGATGTCACAGGAAGGCAAAAAAAGATAATCAAGGACAATAACCACCCAAGCCACTACCTGTTCACCCAGCTTCCATCCAGAAGGTGAGGTCAGTACCGGTGCATCCTGAAGGGCAGGTGCTGGGACATGGAGATTGAAAAACAGCTTCTATCTCAAGGCCATCAGATTGTTAAACAGCCACCACTAGCACAGAGAGGCGGCTGCCTTCCTACAGACTTGATATCATTGGCCACTTAAAAAAATGGAACACTAGTCACTTTAATAATGCCACTTTAAGAATGTTTACATATCTCGTATTACTCATCTCATATGTATATTCTGTATACTGTATCCTTCACTATCTATTTTTTACGATCTATTGCATCTTAGCTGCTCTGTCACTGCTCATCCATATATTTTATACTTATATATTCTTATCCCATTCCTTTACTAGATTGTGTGTATTAGGTTTTGTTGTGGAAGTTGTTAGATATTAGGTTTTGTTGTGGAATTATTAGATATTACCTGTTAGTTACTGCTGCACTGTCGGATCTAGAAGCATAAGCATTTCGCTACACTCGCAATAACATCTGCTAACCATGTGTATGTGACCAATAAAATGTTATTTGATTTGATTTGATAGATGTTGATGTATTGATTTGGCCAGACTTCATAATTAGTGACAATTCTGTCTGTACAAAGCAAAGGTCACAGTATGGGACCCACAGGCCTTTGTGTTTCAGAGCTCTTTTGAATTTCATTTCAATGTAACACTGACCCCTCTCTCTCTGGAGGCGTATCTCATTTAAGGGTGCTGTGTCTGAGGCTGAGGTGAGGGAGAGCAGTGTGGAGATGCTGCAGGGCTATCTGTCTAACATTGTGGAGTCCATCATTGGGTCAGTTACCCAGTGTCCACCTGTCATGAGGGTGGCCTTCAAACATCTGCACAAGAGGGTGGAGGAGCAGTTCCCTGAGCCAGAGAATGAGGTCTGTTTCAAACCCAGAGGTCAAGGGTCAAATTCAGCTACAAAGGTCACCTAGATGAAGACGTGTTTTCAATGCTGGATAGTGAATAGACATGGGGATGTTGTCAGTGCATTTATTTTATTAATCTCTGTTGCACTCCTTCGCTCCTGGCCCTCTCTCCTTAGGATGTGAAGTATCTGGCCATCAGTGGGTTTTTCTTCCTGCGTTTCCTTGCCCCTGCTATCCTCACACCCAAACTTTTTCACCTGAGGGACCAGCATGCAGATACACGCACCAGCAGGACACTGTTACTACTGGCCAAGGTACTGTGCCCTTGAACGCACACACTCTTAACGGACACACACACATGCATATGCACACACATGCACAGACAGTTTTTATCACACAACAGTGCCACACAGTTCCGCATAGAGTTGCTGTCCGTGGTGCTGAAGTCCTGTTGCTATGGGTCCTCTACAGAGAATGGTCTATTTTTACCTCTGTGTGCGGCCAGGCTTGGGTTCAAAGCAGAGCTTCAGAGAGGTTCCCATGCCAGGTGTGGGCAGGACAAAGAGGGCCTCACAGCAAGCCTGCTCACTGGGATGTTTGATGTTACTCAGAGACACATAGAGAGAGAGAGAGGTGTAGTAGTCTGTTACAGGAAGCACAAGCACATTCTGATGATACTCTGCTGCTCATTTAATATCAGAATTGATAACAGTACTCCCTGTCCATTTGACAGATGGTAAGTTATGGTTACAGTAGAGAGTAGTGGGTGAACATGGCTGTGTTTCTCTATGCGCCAGGCAGTGCAGAGTGTGGGGAACCTGGGTTTGCAGCTGGGCCATGGCAAGGAGCTGTGGATGGAGCCCTTGCATCCCATCATCCTTTATAGCGTGGCCTCTGTTAAAGACTTCCTGGACAAGCTCATCGACATCGATAGCGGTAAGAAGCACCAGCAAGACACTGTTTATTCAGTAATGCATTTTTGTAACCTTTATTTAACTAGGCAAGACAGTTAATAACAAATTCTTATTTACAATGACGGGCTAGGAACAGTGGGATAACTGCCTTGTTCAGGGGCAGAACGACAGATTTTTACCTTGTCAGCTCAGAGATTTGATCTAGCAACCTTTCGGTTACTGGCCCAATGCTCTAACCACTAGGCTACCTGCCACCCCATGTCACCTTACCAGGGGGAAACTCTAGGCCCTAGTAGTAATGCATCAGTAGCCTGTTGAAGAGCAAGCAGATAACTGTAGAGATCAGAGATGAGATACGGTAGAGCCACTGGGCGGGGGGAACGACAACAGCAGAGCTTGGCTGGGCTCCTATCCTGGCAGGCTAACCCGCCAGGTGCCAGTATGGCAAGGCCAGTTATTACTGGTATCAATAGATACAATAGACCCAGTGGTGAAATATTCATAGGCAGCTGGGAGCTGATACTGGGACTAAAATGGAGCGCGGTGGGCTGCGCGTTGAACTATGGAGCCCTCGCCACCCCTACACACCACACTGTATACTGTGCACACCTATACCTTTTCTCATCGTCATGTGTCAGCGAGTCTGTTGTTGTGATCCATCTTATCCCTCTGAAATATCATGTTCCAATCTCCATGTCATCTCAGCCACTGGGCTCTCCCTCAAAGGCCACTTTGACATGTAATACACTTGATGTGAATGTGTTATGCAGGAGTGGATTTGTATTGTTCCATCTGTCTGAGGGTGTGCCCGTGTTCATTTTGGCACTCTTTTTTTAGATTTAGTCTAGTCTTAGTCATTTTAACTAAAATATCATTAAGTCACATTTTTGTCATTTGAATAATGTTTTAGTCTAGTTATTATTAAAAAAATGACTAAAATAGTGGGCCATATTAGTCAACAAAATGCCCTTTAATTTTAGTCACATCACATTTGTATTGCCTCAACCTATAGGTGCACAAACATACATAGCCTTGTCCTACCAACATATTTTCTGCATAACATCCTATTCTCTTCCCACCAGCAGAAATACTGTATGAAATAATTCAGAGTAAATAGATATTGCACATTACAGACAAAACAAACAGAAACAAGCAAGCGCAGAAAGAGTGTTGCACAATCCCCAGATGGTTCCGCAAAGTATTGCCAAAGTAGTATGGGTTGCACCTCCGTCATTCAGTCACGTCATTGCCATTGTTATAAAGGTTCCAGACGCCGCAGCCACATTGGTGTCCAAAAGTAAAATGGGAGCTAATGACTGTTTTGCCCAGTGATGTAGTAGTCACTGAACCTCAAGTCCGAATCAAGTCTCATGACCCCTATGCTCGAGTCTCAGTCCAAGTCCAAGTCAGCAATGGTTGAGACACAAATCTCTAAGTCCAAGTCCCAGTGCTCGAGTCCTGGTCCAAGTGCTCAAGTCTGAGTCACTGGGTCCACGTTAAATCAAAAATAAGTTATTTACCCAGTCAGATATAGTGTAGTGGCAAGAGGAATTTAGTCAATCAATTGTTTGCTATCTATCCCCTTTCTTAATGTGCCACCAAATGCTTGCATATAGGCTACTAGTAATGTTACCAGGGCCACATTCAGTTCCAAAACGTTATTGATTCAGATAGAACCCATGAATAGAGTTATTCCCTATTCAACATATCAGAGAGGCATGTTTGTTCTACATAGAAATACGCAATCTGAACGTTCCAAAAGGTTGAGTCCTGCTGAACGTGTCCCAGGTTGGCTATAGCTAGCTAATGAGGTAACATGACAGAACAAGGTGTAGCCTAAACAAATGGTTAACGGTCCGGAAGTAGCCTAGTTTAGAACGGCCTGCTATGTGCTTAATGGATATTAAATACTGCTCTGCAATGCATGATAGAAAGAAAAACCATAGCGTTGATATTATGGGTCATATCTTTTGAAAGGTAAGGGCTAGAATCAAGCCGTTTTCTCTGAGGAAAAGAGGGAGACTTTGCAACGTTGGCTACAGAACCTGGCTATGAAATGCGGTGGGGAAAGTGGGAGGGTTGAGTTTACTTGTTTTACTATTAAACTCAGTGCGGCTATGGTTTTTAATTTCTTAAAGCAGCTTGTGTTTCCCAACCAGGCAACGAGTAGCTAACTAGAAGGCTGGTGGTGACTGGTTATCTATGGGGAAGCAAGAGTCGCCTGCGCGATGTGTATAATCAGAGCAAGAGCAGAGCCTGTCTGCATGTCTTCCCACACATCGCTTGTTCCTACGCAGCTGATGTGTGCGGACGGAGTGTGGCGCGTCCTCCCATTGTTGAACAGAACTGCGCTGCGCATCTGTGCTGCTACTATTCATTGTGCTTATCACTGAAAAGCTCTCAATTTCTCCCAAAATTATTGTCCAGTCTACTTAGTAGTCAGATTTGAGTCACATATATATTTTTGTCTCGTCTCGTTTTAGTCAACTGAATATATATATGTTTATAGTTTATTCTGTGTATATTTAGTCAGTTATAGTCTAATCAATTGCCACTGAAAAATACGTGTTTGACGCAGTGCTTGACTTGGGCAGGAGCTCACCAGAGCTGAGTCTCGGGGGAGGAGGCACTAGTAATGTCTGCAGTTTTCGATTTGGCTATTTGTTTCACGTGTATTAGTCTATAAATAAATCTCGTTGCCAAAATTCGTCATCTCTCCCGTGTCTTATTTGACTAGTCCTAAAATAGAGGGGAGTGTTTGGGCAGATTTCCCCCCTTCTAATTTCCTTAATTTTGTGGCTAGAGTCAAATACTTTCTGTGGCACACATCAGAGTCAGCTCAGGGATTCGATCTAGCAACCTTTCAGTTACTGGCCCAATGTTCTAACCACTAAGCTACCTGCCACCCCATAAGGCTACCTGCCACCCCATAAGGCTACCTGCCACCCCATAAGGCCTGGAGTTTTTCCTCACCATGTCACCTTACCAGGGGGAAACTCTAGGCCATAGTAGTAATGCATCAGTAGCCTGCTGAAGAGCAAGCAGATAACTGTAGAGATCAGAGATGAGATACGGTAGAGCCACTGGGCGGGGGGAACAACAGAACAGCAGAGCTTGGCTGGCACCTCAAATTTTCTACTGCTTGAGCTCCTGTTTCACCTAATAGAATATTAGTTCCAAAGTATTGTGGAGCTCCTGCACCTAAGTATAAACAGTACCGGCACCCAACATGAGTACCAGCACCTGTTTCAGTCCAAGTCCAAGTATTCTAATCACTATTTTTGACGAAATTAACACGGGTGTGCTGAACACAAGGGTGACGAGGGAGGCAAGATGACACAAACAATGATGTACAATGAGATAATGCATCATGTGCTGTAATGTAATTCAACAATATGTATACATTATCCATAACTATACTGCTACAGCTCCACCTTGTGTCCATATTGATAAAACATAGAACTTCTGTTTCTGTGCTCCCCCTCTCACCCATCTTATTTCTTTCTTTCTTCCTTTCTCTCACCCCTTCCCCTTTTCCTCTTCCCTCTTTTTCTCCCTCTCCTCCCCCTCTCTTTTCTCTCACTCTCTCTGTCTGTCTGCAGTGTCTGAGGTGCCCCAGAGGGCTGTGTTCCTGCCCTCAGTGACAGTGAAGGAGGGCTATCTCCAGAAGCACAAAGCCGAAAGCCCCCAGCTCCTGTCCCGCTTTTCCTTCAAGAAGCGATATTTCTGGCTGAGCAGTGAGACGCTGTCCTACGCCAAGAACCCAGATCCCTGGCAGGTCTGACCCACACATACACTCTCTGCAGAATCCTACCCATGACCAGCTCCAATGGCAATTCCTCCATTCTGTTACATCAGATAAAGACGGACAAGAAAACATTAAGCCTGTGGAAGTAACTCATTATAACAAGGTGACACCATTTCCTCTGGTGATGAATTGGCTCCTGTACCCTTCAAAGGGTGTTTGATCGTCATCCTACTTCATCCTGCCTTTAAAAAAAAAAACATTTGAATCACCCGGCTGCCTTATTTGTGTTTCTCTCTGTATGAGAACATCATTAGTGGGGAGGCTATTATCATGTGATGCCCAGTCTTTTGATAATAAGCTTCTCTCATTTGCCTAGCTAGCCCACAACAGCAGTGGGGATGAGGGAGAGAGAATGATAGGGGGTAGAAGGGGAAGGAAGAGAGAGGGACAGAGAGCGAGAAAGAGAGTAAGAGAGAGAGGGGGGAGCGAGAAAGAGAGGGATAGAAATAGGGGCGGTCAGAGAAAGAGAGATGTGGAGAATAGGCCAGTAAAAGAGGGTTCTCTTTGAGCGGACTTCTTCCTTTGTGTGGCTGGAATGAATGCTAGGTTCATTGAAGGCTGTGGTTATTCATACTAACATTGCAAATCCAACTGTGGACCATATCCCCTCCCACTGTGCTCTAGCTTGAGTGAGGCAGGCTCCCCATGGAAGCGGCTGATTTACACATTAAATCAGCCTTTCTGACATTTTTCTCCTGCCTTTCTCTCTCCCACTTTCTTCTCCGTCTCTCCACCACTCTTTTCTTTTTCTTTGCAAAATGGTCTTGAATTGCTTAATACTCAATAAAAAGTAGGGGAAGGATGAAAGCAGACACTCTATCTACTGTACCCATAAGGGTTGCACTTGAAGCCGGGTCTAAACTCGCCTGAGGAATAGCTGATAACTGAATGATTCATTTGATGTGTATTTGCCTGCATCAGAAAATTGCCTACAAAGAGTAATACAGGAGTGCCACATGGAGCTGTGTGCATACTGTGTTATGTGTGCATCCTGCAGGTGCGCTCCTCCATCCCCATCCAGTGTGTGTGTGCTGTGGAGAGAGTGGATGAGAATGCCTTCCAACAGCAGCATGTGTTGCAGGTCGTTACCCAGGACAACGATGGACAGATGCACACCATCTATACCCAGTGCAAGGTATTGACAGCCCTCCAGTCACTGACCACACTGTTACTGACCACAGCGCTACTGATCCTTGACTGGGTTGACTTTGTGGTGCTTTCTTTTCATCACTGTTCTCTGTGGTTTGTGAGTACGCTGGGACTGACCTGAGTTTTGTGTATGTCTTTCTGTGTCTGCAGAATGTGAATGAGTTGAACCAGTGGCTGTCAGCCATCAGGAAGGCCAGTATCTACAACAGGCGCATGCTGCCCTCCTTCCACCCGGGGGCGTACCGCAGTGGCAAGTGGACCTGCTGCCTACAGGCTGACCGTGCTAGTAATTAAAACATTGACTTATGTAGGAAGCTTTGTTCAAGTACCGCACACACTTAACATGTTAGTGCTTCCTTAACACATCATAATTATCTTTTTATCTCACATTTATGTGCACTACTCTTACACCAGCCCATATTTATTTGCTCACTGAGACTGAGAATCTCACAGACAGATTACCATACCCTTGTCTGTACATTATGCTTTGAATCTATTCTTCCGCGCCCAGAAATCAGCTCCTTTTACTCTCTGTTCCAAGTGCACTAGACGACCAGTTCTTATAGCCTTTAGCTATAAGTACCCTTATCCTACTCCTCCTCTGTTCCTCTGGTGATGTAGAGGTTAACCCAGGCCCTGCAACCCCCAGAACCACTCCCATTCCCCAGGCGCTCTCAGTTGTTGACTTCTGTAACCGTAAAAGCCTTGGTTTCATGCATGTTAACATTAGAAACCTCCTCCCTCAGTTTGTTTTATTCACTGCTTTAGCACACTCCGCCAATCCTGATGTCTTAGCCGTGTCTGAATCATGGCTTAGGAAGGCCACCAAAAATCCTGACATTTCCATCCCTAACTATAACATCTTCCGACAAGATAGAACTGCCAAAGGGGGCGGAGTTGCATACTATCCAGGTCTGTGCCCAAACAATTTGAGCTTCTACTTTAAAAAATCCACCTTTCCAGAAACAAGTCTCTCACCGTTGCCACTTGTTATAGACCCCCTTCAGCCCCCAGCTGTGCCCTGGACACCATATATGTATTAATGCCTGGTTAATCTTTAAAAGTGCTTAAAATAAATAAGCATGCCCCTTTCAAAAAATTGAGAACTAAGAACAGATATAGCCCTTGGTTCACCCCAGACTTGACTCCCTTTGACCAGCACAAAAACATCCTGTGGCGTTCTGCATTAGCATTGAATAGCCCCCGCGATATGCAACCTTTCAGGGAAATCAGGAACCAATATACTCAGTCAGTTAGGAAAGCTAAGGCTAGCTTTTTCAAACAGAAATCTGCATCCTGTATCACTAATTCCAAAAGGTTTTGGGAAACTGTAAAGTCCATGTAGCATATGAGCCCCCCCTGCTTCTCCTTCACCCAAATCCAGACAGCTGATGTTCTGAAAGAGCTGCAAAATCTGGATCCTTACAAATCAGCTAGCCTAGACAATCTGGACCCTCTCTTTCTAAAATTATCCCCCAAATTTGTTGCAACCCCTGTTCAACCTCTCTTTCGTATCGTCTGAGATCCCTAAAGATTGGAAAGCTGCCGCGGTCATCCCCCTCTTCAAAGGGGGAGACACTCTGGACCCAAACTGTTATAGACCAATATCCTTCCTGCTCTGCCTTTCTAAAATCTTGGAAAGCCAAGTTAACAAACAGATCACCGACCATTTCGAATCCCACCGTACCTTCTCCACTATGCAATCTGGTTTCCGAGCTGGTCATGGGTGCACCTCAGCCAAGCTCAAGGTCCTAAACGTAATCATAACCGCCATTGACAAAATACAATACTGTGCAGCCGTCTTCATTGACCTGGCCAATGCTTTCAACTCTGTCAATCACCGCATTCTTATCGACAGACTCAATAGCCTTGGTTTCTCAAATGACTGCCTCGCCTGGTTCACCAACTACTTCTCAGATAGAGTTCAGTGTGTCAAATAGGAGGGCCTGTTGTCCAGACCTGTTGTCCGGACCTCTGGCAGTCTCTATGGGGGTGCCACAGGGTTCAATTCTCTGGCTCTTTTCTCTGTATATATCAATGATGTAGCTCTTGCTGCTGGTGATTCTCTGATCCACCTCTACGCAGACGACACCATTCTGTATACATCTGGCCCTTCTTTGGACACTGTGTTAACTAACCTCCAAACGCTTCAATGCCATACAACACTCCTTTTGTGGCATCCAACTGCTTTTAAATGCTAGTCAAACTAAATGCATGCTCTTCAACCGATTGTTGCCCGCACCCGCCCGCCCGACTAGCATCACTACTCTGGACGGTTCTGACTTAGAATATGTGGACAACTACAAATACCTAGGTGTCTGGTTAGACTGTAAACTCTCCTTCCAGACTCCCATTAAGCAATCCCAATCCAAAATTAAATCCAGAATGTAAACCTCCTTTACTCATGCTGCTAAACATACCCTCGTAAAACTGACTATCCTACTGATCCTTGACTTCGGCAATGTCATTTACAAAATAGCCTCCAGCACTCTACTCAGCAAACTGGATGTAGTCTATCACAGTGCCATCCATTTTGTCACCAAATCCCCATATACTACCCACCACTGCGACCTGTATGCTCTCATTTGCTGGCCCTCGCTACATACTCGTCGCCAAACCCACTGGCTCCAGGTCATCTATAAGTCTTTGCTCGGTAAAGCTCCGCCTTATCTCAGCTCACTGGTCACCATAGCAACACCCACCCGTAGCACGCACTCCAGCAGGTATATTTCACTGGTCATCCCCAAAGCCAACACTTCCTTTGGCCACCTTTCCTTCCAGTTCTCTGCTTCCAATAACTGGAACGAATTGCAAAAATCACTGAAGCTGGAGTCTTATATCTCCCTCTCTAAATTTAAGCATCAGCTCATGCAGTTCGATCAGCACCTTAGCTGTCAGAGAGGTTGGTTCCCTAGACCCTTGTACTTTTATTTAAAGCATTCACGTTGCTTTAAATCTCTCTCCTGTCTCCCCCAGATGGAGCAGACTGTAGTGCAGCTTACCGATCGCTGTACCTGTACATAGTCAATCTGTAAATAGCACACCCAACTACCTCATCCCCATATTGTTATTTATCCTCTTGCTCTTTTGCACCCCAGTATCTCTACTTGCACATCATCATCTGCACATCTATCACTCCAGTGTTAATGCTAAATTGTAATTATTTGCCTCTATGGCCTATTTATTGCCTTACCTCCCTACTCTTCTACATTTGCACACACCGTACATATATTTTCCTTTGTGTTATTGACTGTACGTTTGTTTATGTGTAACTCTGGGTTGTTGTTTTTGTCGCACTGCTTTGCTTTATCTTGGCCAGGTCGCAGTAGTAGTAAATGAGAAATTCTCAACTGGCCTACCTGGTTAAATAAAGGTGAAATAAATAAAATTAGAAAAGTGAATACACTGTATGGCCCCTCTCTTTTGATCAGCTTCAGGTTGCAGTCGCACTCACTCTGCAGTGACTCTGGGCGACTGGAGTGACCCATTAGATCCCGACGCAGAGACTCAGACCATCTACAAACAGCTTCTTGAGGGAAGAGACAAGCTCAGGTCAGTGGAATAAACTTTGACATGAGACATTTGGAGGCTTTGATAAACCTTCTCAGACAGACAGACAGACAGGGTGCAGTTCATTTACTTGTCATAAGGGGTCTACATTGTAACACTAGGACTACTCTTATTCATTAGAATATAGCTTGTAACTCAAGAACACATCTGTGTGGATTATGTTCAGCCTCTCTCACACAATGCTTTCATACTTTGTTACTCACTGTCTAAACATTGATAAACATGTTGATCAGTGTATTAATGTGAGTGTGCTGTGCTGTGCTGTGCCCTGTGCTGTGTGCTAACAGGAAGCAGTATGTGGAGGCTGAGATGACCACAGAGGAAGAGAATAGAGTGAACTCTCGGCTGCTCCCTGGTGAGAGACTGTCAAAGCAGTGCCTTTTTAATATGCAGTTCGATCAGTTGTAACACCTTAGCTGTCAGAGAGGTTGGTTCCCTAGACCCTTGTACTGTCATTTAAAGCATTCACGTTGCTTCAAATCTCTCTCCTGTCTCCCCCAGATGGAGCAGACTGTAGCGTGGAGCTCCTGAAGCACAGGCAGGCTGCAGCGGTTCGGCTACTTGGAGTGGTTCTGGATCTGGAGCAGGCCCATGCCACCTTCCAGCGGCAGGAAAGAGAGGAGGCCGGTAGCCTCATCCTGACCCCCTAGATTGGGACTTCCCTGGGGCCTGAGCCCGGGTCTGAAGGGGAGAGCAGCATCCTGTATCAGACTCAATGGAGTAAGAAAACTAAGCGACCACAGAAGGAAGGCAGCCTCTCCCTGCTCCCTGTCATGTTGTCTGTTACATGTGATGTCTAGAGGAACTCTCTTCTCATCCAGATCACTTCTTCATAAGCCAGAATGAAGAGGATGCCCATTCTGCAACATTCTTTTCCTGGGACGTTTGATATCACACACACAGGTTTTCAGCTGTGGCAGAGGGGTTATCTAGTGAAATAACTGATTGCCACAGGTCTTGCATTCAGATGAACTGCCACATACACTTCTGCTACTCTCCCAAAGCTTGGGTTCTTATCGATTGAGCAGGACACAAACTGTTATGTGGAACTGAGCTGAAGCAGGGGCACGCATGGAGTGTGTCATTCGGTGGTACTGCATTATTGTATGGCTATCAAGGAATGTAATGCATGCCCTGCATCCAGCGTCTGTGAAATGTGAATACTTTTTTTTATATTACAATATCATTATATGGGTCGTTCCAGCAATTCGGTGCCTTTAGAGAATTGTAACTTGGTAAAAAAAAAAAAAAAATCACCTAATTTTAGCATTCTGTCATGAAGAGCACACATTTTCCCATCTCAAGAGGTTAAATAAAATAAAATAAATACTATAGTAAGTGCCTTTTAAATGTCAAATAAAGTAACAGGGTTGACCACAACAGGGTTGTGAATCTCATCTTAAATCAGCCATAAATCCCCTTTTGACTGGGGGAATGGAACAGGGAGTGGCAATTGAATGCAAGCTTCCCATTTGTATTTATTTATTGTTACAACATTTCTAGCCTGTCTATCTATGGGTAACACTAATAAATAATAATGTTCAGAAATGTCTTTTTCAGAGCAACAATAACTAAGGCTTTACAATGATGGTGAAAACTGAGAAATGTTGGGGTTAAGTGTGTTAAAAACTTCCTAGAAGTCACAGAGGGTGTACAGAGGGTGTACAGAGGGACATGCCAAAGTGCTGAATTTTGGCACTTTAGCAAGTCTTTATTAATATAAAAAAATTGGATTTATTGAATTATCCATGTGGTCTATATTAAATGGTACTTCATTTAATATAACAGGCTTATAAAATTCAATATTGGTGCACAATGTCTAATTAAAATATCAAAGGGACCCAAAAGGCACTGTTTTCTTGTAACGATCCATACCTTGGAGGACGGTTATGCAATCTACTCTAGTTTTAGATGAATCTACCTGAATGTATGCTATTTTGATATTGCTTTTATTGATGTTTTTTTACTCTCTAATTTATATATTTCAATTGAGAACATCCACGATGTTGCAGTAAGATTTTGCTGGTGTTCATATTAATGAGGGTAATTCCCTGTGAGATGCCCAAGTAAATGTTTTTAATACAATGACACACACGCCATAATTGCTTGAACAGTCACGTTTGCTATTAGTATATTGTTTTCACTGTTGCCATAGTGAAGCTTGTGTTTGGTGCTGTTGCTCCGTGGATTTATGGGAAGTAACTCAAACTCAAATTTGTGGCTTTGATATGAAAAACATATTTTACATGGTCCACAGTTGATTGGTTAATTGGTAAAAATGTGTCTTTGAAGCAGAACTACTGACAATATTATACAGTAGATCAAGTGACATGTTTACTCTTCTCCTCAGGTCATTGTATTTGAAGTCATTTTAAGACAGCTGATTTTGAGTGAAGTGTCATACAGTAACTGTCATTCCTTTGTAATTAATGGAATTGAACATATGTAGATAATTTCTGTTGTACTCTAGTTGAGGTCCCATCACCCTCTGTAGAGAGCTTATGATGTTGACTCACAACCGTTTGAGAGTATCCTGTCTTAGCCATACCTTATATTTTGTATACATGTATGTATTCCCTATAATATTGACCAAATTCAGTTTGCTGGTTTTGAACTAAGCTCAGAGGAGTAGAGATGTGTGTTCTTGCACATTGATGAGTTGTCAAACTCCAAGTGTGTGAGTTGAGTTGCGTGGAATGGCGTGCACCATTAATAATGCTTTCTGTGGAGGTGTGGGAGATGTTTTAAATGCCAAACTGCATTTGTTGCCATGGTAAATTGTGTACTGTCTTTATTTTAGTAGTACTTTCTTTAAATTAGTAACAAGGAAGATAATATTTTTGATCAGTCTTGTAGATTCAAGAAAGAAAAGCTAAACTCATTGGATTGTTACAATTACACTGCTATCAAATGATATGTTACTGATATCCGAATAGATTATTGACCTATTATTGTAATCTGTTTAGTAAATTGTATTTACCTTGGCTGGCTATCTTTAGAAGGTTATTATAGACCACTGTTGAATTCCGCTGAATGTCATTAAGCAGGCTCTCAAATATTGATTGTTGCTCATTGACATGTTATTTGCTGAAAGAGGGCTGCAATTTAGAAAATGAACTTACATTTTATATTGCTGACACAAAATGACTGCATGCACAAAGTGGATGGTTACAGATTGGTGGTAACATCACCTGTATTACTGTGAACTGTATTGGAAATATTGAGTAAAATGTAATGTTACCACTACTACTTAGTTTGAATCTGTGTTCATGCACACACTGTCGTGTTTTTATAAGAGGTGTTGGAGGGTCTGGAGATACTCAGTGCTTGACTTGGACTGAAATAGGTGCCGGTACTCATTTTGGGTGCCAGTACTGTTGATATTTAAGTGCAGAACTCCACAATACTTTTTAGCTAATATTCTATGGGCCCGATTCCGACTTAGGAAATTACGCCTTTCTTATACATTTCTCAGTAGCTGGTATTCAGACTTACGTTTTGAAGATGCTTAATTGGCTTTGCAGGCATGGTTCCCTTGTTCATGCTGAATACATGTAATTCAACTGCTGAAAACCTTCCCACTTGGTGGCCAGATTAGTTTGAATTCAATAGAGTTTTCAGTAAATGTATCTTAAGCCATCCCTTTAAATATGGTGTACCTCTTAGTTTTAATTTTGTCAACAGACTCAAAAGAATACTGTATATGCTTATTTGTCTCCGTTTCAGCACCAATTGGAAGATAAAAAAATACTCTGATCTTATTTAGGGTTAGGAAAGTACTTATGAATCCTAAGAAAAACAGGTTTGGAAAAACATTACACTCGAAAGAAAGAAAACGGTGGTTTGATTCATTCTGATAATTCCCACAATCAGTTCCTTAACCCATGGTAATGTTGGAAGATTGGTGTACATAGAATTATAATAGGGAGAATAGTGTACAAAAGTAGGCTATAGTAGCCTATACCCTGCACTAACCATGGAACTGTGTGATGACGCAGTCAAGTATTGCACCATGAATCGGGTTCAGACTGTTACAACATGGTCTGCGCTCCCCTCTCCATAACGATTTAGTTAACCTCAGTGCAACCCGTCATTCAGGGCAGGCCCACCTGTTTTGAGCCCCACCTGTTTAGCAAAAAATGACAGCTTGATGACAGGTTTTCACACTCGGCATTCTCTCAACCAGCTTCATCTTGATTGCTTTTCCAACAGTCTTGAAGGAGTTCCCACATATACTGATCACTTTTTGGCTGCTTTTCCTTCACTCTGTGGTCCAACTCATCCCATCTCAATTAGGTTGAGGTCGGGTGATTGTGGAGGCCAGGTCATCTGATGCAGCACTCCATCACTCTCCTTCTTAGTCAAATAGCCCTTACACAGCCTGGAGGTGTGTTGGGTCATTGTCCTGTTGAAAAAAAAGTGATAGTCCCACTAAGCGCAAACCAGATGGGTTGCGTATCGCTCCAGAATTATGTGGTAGCCATGCTGTTTAAGTGTGCCTTGAATTCTAAATAAATCACTGACAGTGTCACCAGCAAAGCACCCCCACACCATCACCTCCATGATTCACGGTGGGAACCACACATGCGGAGATCATCCGTTCGCCTACTCTGCGTCTCACAAAGACACGGCGGTTGGAACCCAAAATCTCAAATTTGGACTCATCAGACCAAAGGACAGATTCCCACCGGTCTAATTTCCAAAGCTTGTGTTTCTTGGCCCAAACAAGTCTCTTCTTATTATTGGTGTTCTTTAGTAGTGGTTTCTTTTCAGAAATTCAACCATGAAGGCTTGATTCACGTAACCTCCTCTGAACAGTTGATGTTGAGATGTCTGTTACTTGATAACTCAAATGAACTTATCCTCTGCAGCAGAAGTAACTGAGGCTTCCTTTCCTGTGGTGGTCCTCATGAGAGCCAGTTTCATCATAGCGCTTGAAAGTTCTTGAATTTTTCTGGATTGACTGACCTTAATGTCCAAAAGTAAGGATGTACTGTCATTTCTCTTTGCTTATTTGAGCTGTTCTTGCCATAATATGGACTTGGTCTTTTACGAAATAGGGCTACCTATACAAACTTTTGACTTGGTACTGTGTATGTACAGTTGAAGTCAGAAGTTTACATACACTTAGGTTGGAGTCATCAAAACTCGTTTTCAACCACCACAAATTTCTTGTTAACAAGCTATAGTTTTGGCAAGTTGGTTAGGACATCTACTTTGTGCATGACACAAGTCCTTTTTCCAACAATTGTTTACAGACAGATTATTTCACTTATCATTCACTGTATCACAATTCCAGTGGGTTAGAAGTTGGAGATTGGAGAAAAAATTGGAGATTGGAGAATTGCAGTCTGGTTCATTGGAGTCTGGTTCATCCTTGGGAGTAATTTCCAAACGCCTAAAGGTACCACGTTCATCTGTACAAACAATAGTACGCAAGCATAAACACCATGGGACCACACAGCCGTCATACCGCTCAGGAAGGAGACGCCTTCGGTCTCCTAGAGATGAACGTACTTTGGTGCAAAAAGTGCAAATCAATCCCAGAACAACAGCAAAGGACCTTGTGAAGATGCTGGAGGAAACCGGTACAAAAGTATCTATATCCACAGTAAAAGGAGTCCTATATCGACATAACCTGAAAGGCCGCTCAGCAAGGAAGAAGCCACTGCTCCAAAACCGCAATAAAAAATCCAGACTACGGTTTGCAACTGCACATGGGGACAAAGATCTTACTTTTTGGAGAAATGTCCTCTGGTCTGATGAAACAAAAATAGAACTGTTTGGCCATAATGACCGTTATGTTTGGAGGAAAAAGGGGGATGCTTGCAAGCCGAAGAACACCATCCCAACCGTGAAGCACAGGGGCTGGCAGCATCATGTTGTGGGGGTGCTTTGCTCCAGGAGGGACTGGTGCACTTCACAAAATAGATGGCATCATGAGGAAGGAAAATTATGTGGATATATTGAAGCAACATCTCAAGACATCAGTTAGGAAGTTATAGCTTGGTCGCAAATGGGTCTTTCAAATGGACAATGACCCCAAGCATACTTCCAAAGTTGTGGCAAAATGGCTTAAGGACAACAAAGTCAAGGTATTGGAGTGGCCATCACAAAGCCCTGACCTCAATTCTATAGAACATTTGTGGGCAAAACTGAAAAAGCGTGTGCGAGCAAGGAGGCCTACCAGCCTGACTCAGTTACACTATCTCTGTCAGGAGGAATGGGCCAAAATTTACCCAACTTATTGTGGGAAGCTTGTGGAAGGCTACCCAAAATGTTTGACCCAAGTTAAAGGCAATGCTACCAAATACTAATTGAGTGTATGTAAACTTCTGAACCACTGGGAATGTGATGAAAGAAATAAAAGCTGAAATAAATCATTCTCTCTACTATTATTCTGACATTTCACATTCTTAAAAAAAAAAAGTGGTGATCCTAACTGACCTAAGACAGGAAATTTTAGGATTAATTGTCAGGAACTGTGAAAAACTGAGTTTAAATATATTTGGCTAAGGTGTATGTAAACTTCTGACTTCCACTGTATATATAAAAAAAAAAATATGTTGCCTGTTTGCATGTTATTTTGGCATTAATACGTGTCACATATGTTTGCAAACAAGGTAAAAACAACCGTAATGAGTTAATAAAGCCGCATACAAAAATTGTCTTTCTTTTGTTTTCTTGAGTAAGGCATCTCCAAAATGCATTAGAAGTGCCCATCCAAGAAGGCTCAAGGTCATTGGCCACTGATAAAATTACGTCAAACCATGTTATATCAACCGCAACTTCGATTAGACTGATCATGTCAACATCATACTTTCTAAATCTTAACTAGAAAGCTAGACATGGAGTCATCATCATGAATCTGATCGACAATCTACTGGCAAATCCTTTTCAATCCTTTTCATATGAAGAGAAATTATAAATAATACGTATAGGTGCTCATCAGCCATTGGACATAAACACTACACAACAAGTTGTAAATCACAAATTCAACAATTAGTGTTTTGAAAGGAATCAGTGGCTAACTGCAAGCGCTGCAAAGCAATCACTAGCCTGCTATTCAGTGGAGTGAGTGTGTGCTCCAAGTCTGGGTTTATGCGTCTCTTAAGCGTAAAAGGATAAACATTCACAGACAACACCATGGGCCAGAAAAGGTTGAATACATTGACCATGCTGTCAATCCGGCATGACTTCTGCTGCGTTCAAAACAACTGGAAACTCAGAACTGGGAAATCTCAGACTTCAGTGAGCTCAAGACAACTGGGAACTTGGAAAAAAATGAGTTCCGACTGGGAAAATATGTTTTGAACAGTCATCCATCTCGGAATTCCAAGTCGGGAACTCGGGGTCTTTCTAGAGCTCTAACCTGAAGATGACTTGACGTCATCATGATTCAACCTTGTTATATTCCGAGTTCCCAGTTGTCTTGATGGCACCACAAATCCAAAGAATACCAGACTTTGATGACAAAGTCTCATGACAAAATTTGCCCACAAGAAGGACCACCGCGCCACCTTCCAGTTCAAGTGAGCACAGCACAACAAGGTGAGTCCAAAAATGTATTGTATGCTGCTTCATAATGATGTAATATGCCAGGGAGATATGTATACTCAGAAAGCACTGAGCTAGGCTGAAACACCTGCATTTTGGAGCTGCCTTACAAAAAAGAGACCATGTTTGTATGTGGCTTTATTCATTCAATGACATATATATTTTTTACATTGTTTGCAAACTGATATGTGACACTTATTAATGCCAAAATAACATGCAAAACAGGCAAGCCCATTTTTTGCTAAAAATGTGGGGCTCAAAACCCACCTGCCCTGAATGGTGGGTTGCCACTGGTTATTAGGCCTACTGATGGTCGATACTGATAGTGGCAAATATTTAACGTGATAGAAATAGAAAACAGAGAAAGTCGGGGGAAGCCTATAATTAAGACATTTGAGAGTGCCCATCCCTGCAAGTTACAAGGCTGTAGAATGAAAATTATGCATAATGGCAGAGCATTTCATACACTTTACTGTAGGAAAGTTGATATGTTGATATGCTTCAGTTTGCTGCCATATGACTGGTTTCACTTTTGTCTCCAGCAATTATATGGTAAAATATATCTAAAACAAGTTTATATTTATAATTCCCTTATCCAAACGGATTACTCATTTATCCAGCTCTTATCAATGGGGAAAGGGGGATACCTAGTCAGCTGTACAACTGAAAGCATTCAACTGAAATGTGTCTTCCGCATATAACCAACCCCTCTGAATCAGAGAGGTGCGGGGGGCTTCCATAATCGACATCCATGTCTTCGGTGCCTGGGGAACAGTGCCTTGCTCAGGGGCAGAACAACAGATTTTTACCTTGTCAGCTCGGTGATGGTAAAAATCTGTCATTCCCCTGAGCAAGGCAGTTAACCCACTGTTCCCCTGGAGCCGAAGATGTGAATGTCTATTTTTTTTTATGTTTATTTCATAGTAATTTCCTATTTTTTTATTGATGTGGACCTGACAAAGACAATGTAATATTTTCAATGTTTTGGCAATTGAATTTTCAAAATTTTTTGCTTTCTAATTTTCATTATAAAGCTCTAAAATCATTGAATACACTTCATGTTTAAAAATATTATAGAAACCGAAAACCGTTTTATAATCGAACCAAAACCGAATGACCTGAAAAAGCACTATTCACTCATCACTAATGCAATTGTTAATGTCCAAATGTGTATTGTACTTTTAGCTCTGGTTTTAGCTCTGGTTGTCCTGAAAAGGAAATCGTAAAACACTTAATTGTTAAGCTAAATGAAAGTCAGATAAATGAAAAGTCGTTTTTTTATGAGGTCTTGGGACTGATAGGGTTAACACCCTCCTTAGTGATGGAGGTGAGTGATGAGAGGAGTTGTGCTCAGCTGGGAGGGAGGGGGTCTGGGGTGTCAGCCACGGCCGTGACAGACCATCTGAACTGCTGTGTCACGGCTAGGACTGGGAAAGGGGAGATGTGCCCTGTGACAGACACCATAGGTTGTCCTCTGGATTACCAGGGAGACCTCCCATGACAGCCCCACAAGCTGTTCCTCCAGGTCTGGAGGGGAAGCAGGAGGACTGGGGTGTATCTGCTTTAGTATTCACCACAGTGCCTGCATGCATACCCAGCCCCATCTTTCTCACACATCACCAGCATTCATCAGCCAGTGACAGAAAATGACCATAAAGCAAAATTTACTGCATAATGATGCTCAGAGCACAGGGCAGCCCGGAGAAGAGGGGAACGGAAGAGCGAAGGGAAGAGGACATGGTGGTAACGAAAGACAGTAAAGAACGAGAGGAGAGAGAAGGTCAAACAAACTACCCCGTTGAGGGCACATTTATTTTCCACATGAAACAAACAAACATGCAACAAAGTCATCCCAATCCAATAAAGACTGGTTCAGATTCAGAAGCCCTTTAATGTCTTATCAATGTCTCTAATCTTTATTTTTTGTAATTCATTTTATTTTACACTTCGATTCTCCATTTCTCTTTGTGTGTTTTATTGAATGTTTTATATGTAATATGTTGCTTCTGATGAGAAATTAAATGTGAATGTTGAACCATAGCCACATGGCTCTCTGACATTTTGTCTGTAAAAAAATGGGCATTGAAAATACATACGATTGATGACCTTTTATGTGAAACAGAGAGAGGAGCAGTAAAGTGCTATTTCATGCTCATCTCTCTCCATCAAACCCTCTTCAGAGGTCAAAACACACAGATAAACAGTGGAGGACACAGCTCGAAGACATCTCTAATGACTCCATAACATTTTCCACACAACATTTTCGCCTTGTCAGCAGACTTGTTTACGTCTTGAGTAACATGCACTTCTATGACATTTTTTTATTTCAGCCCCAAAATGTCTACTGTTTGAATATTTTAGGAGCTTAAACCAAGCATTTTCACACACACACACACACACACACACTCCCTCTCACGCCTACACAGATACACACCCATTTGTTGCAGGCATATCTGTGTACACAAATAAGTGCAATATGCTGTTGGATGTTTTCAATATGATTGTATATGTATATTCAATATGAGGTAAACTCCTCATGAGAAAGGATCCCACACCTAATCAATATATGCTATGGAAAATCGTATGGAATGTATCTTTAATTACTGTAATATAACAATGTTGCACACTATGAATGCTCAATTGAAGACAATCAATCTTTTAAAAAATACATCAAAAATATATGTGTTCTCCTATATGGAGCATTTGAGCTATACCTTTGGATCATTGTCTCCCTTGGTCACAAATGGACACGCCTTACAGAATGTTGAACATCCATTCTCCTGTCCCCAAAACCTCCTGATCCCTCCTGCTACACATAAGGTACAAATTGGTCGCATATATAATTGCATAAACTCTATTCCTCTGTCCAAAACTAGACCATAACATGTATGCTCACAATAAAGCTCCCCATGTACAGACCACTGAAAGTATACGGACTGTATGTACACACCTGAAAAGCTGAGGAGGCATAGACCAGGAAATATTTGATTAATATCACAGGTACTTATGTAAGCATTTGGAGACAGGAAATGTGAGCATGATCTGGTCTTGAAATATTAACTGAAAACATTTTCCCTGTACAACTCAATGAGTCTCACTTAAAATGGAAAATTCCCTGATAAGACTGAAAGCATTTCTTTCCTGTTTTTCCCCATTGCGAGGGTGACAAAAAGCTTAAAATGTGTCAACTTGCAAAAGGATAAAGAAGAAATGAAAAGACAAAATGGCTCTTGTTTTTCATTCTCACCAGTTTGAGGTACTGACAGTATCCTCCTATTGGTTCTCTTAGGTTATACAAGGTAAATAACAGAATTATAATTATAATTCTATGGTCAATGACCCATCTGGGGGATAGGGTCGACATCATGCTGCTAAACTCCCCCCAACAAATAATAAAGAGGGACTTACTGTACTTACTGAATCCCTCGGGGGCTCTACTTCACAGAATCTACATTAACAACAGCAGCAAACGCTAAGACTACGGCTAATACAGTATAAGACGCTCATAACCTAGCATACACATTTCAACAGTCCCTGACATACTGGCAAATCACATATGCCAGATTTGATCTATTCATGTTAATATGTTTCTGTGTATAGATATGTGGGCGGGTAGATGTGAATGTTTATTTCCTTACATAGAAGAGTATAAAAATAAATGTAACTTACACCATATGACTCAAATTGATCATACATGTACATTTAAAGGTAGATCACATCTGCAAATGTATAGATATATACTGTATACATATTTGAAGCAATACAAGACAAGTTTATAAACATGAAAGTAAAAAACAGCAGCTATAGTAGCCAATACATTTAAAGACATCTTCCAGAAATTAAAGGATTAATTAAAGAAAACTGCTGCCTCAAAGTGCTATGGAAGACTATGATTCAGTCCAAAATATTCACAAGCATTTAAAGGATCAAACCCTGTGAAGTGGGTGGCACACCATAAAACCTCAACACTAATCTCTTCTGGATTATACCAACATCTCCATAAAATTGATCAGATCCTACTCGAGGAGAGAATTATGCAACCTAAAGAAGAACTGTTATTTTAGGTAAAAGAAACATCACAAGATTTCATCATCAGACTTAGGGCTCGATTCAATCTGTATCGCGGAAGTTCAGTGCTATGGCACGATTGAAATGTAAAAGTAATTCCCAATTGAGTTGACAAATGCAGCGTTTACAGTGAAAGCAGTCTCCACAAACACGGGAACATTGCTTTTACATATCAATGGGTTTAATCGAGCCCTAAAACCTTCAAGAACTCTTTAGCTTATGGGCATAGAATCTGTTGGGATGGAAGGGAGGAGGGAGCAAAGGGAGTGGATATTCCCAGTGCAACATCAGCTTCACATACTGTACTTTAAAAAACAACATTCTGATGAGCTCATCTAGCTGCTGAGGAAAGGGGAAACAGCAGTATCAGACCTAAGTATCATACAGCAGTATCAGACCTAAGTATCATACAGCAGTATCAGACCTAAGTATCATACAGCAGTATCAGACCTAAGTATCATACAGCAGTATCAGACCTAAGTATCATACAGCAGTATCAGACCTAAGTATCATACAGCAGTATCAGACCTAAGTATCATACAGCAGTATCAGACCTAAGTATCATACAGCAGAATCAGACCTAAGTATCATACAGCAGTATCAGACCTAAGTATCAGAGCCTTCAAAGGGATCAGTGCCTTCAGAGGGATCAAACAGTATTGGGTTGTGGTGGTGGGGTGGGGGTCTGTTGGCTGCAGCACCAGGGAACAGCAGAGGCTCCTCATGCATCCAAACCAGCACTGCAGAGCAGAGAGGAACACCAGGCTTGTACATCACAGGTTGTGTGTGTGTGTGTGCGTGTGTGCATGTACGTGTGTGAGGGCTGCTCTGCCTACTCTACTGTATGATGGATCTCCTAGAAGAGGAGAGTCATTCTCTGAGGAGGACATCGCTCCCTGAGAAGCATGTTCTGCTCCTGTGTTCAAGGTCTAGAGGGCCAGAGAACTTATTAACGCCAGAGCACACACTCAAACACACACGCAAGTAGGCACACACGTGCTGCAAGTGTGATAGATCATGCCAATAACTGGACCTCCTCCGCAGGGAGAATAATAAGGCGGGCTTATTCACAGAGGTCAGCATCATCAATGTGTCAACAAAACAAACGAGGTTAACCTTGGAGTGGAGCGAGGTGTGCTCGACTGCCTCAGTTCTTAACTTACAGGAGCATACCTTTATAACAAGCATCTAACTGGTCGGTAAGATGCTTGTGTATGAACCCATATCAGGTTTTACTTCCAAAGGCATCCTCTCTGGTTGGCACACCATTAGAATAGACGTTTACTGTGAGACGGCTGAGTCCTCAGATCCTCTGACTGGCTCTCTGTCAGGTGGTGCATTTGAACATTCAACAGACTCATTGGCCAATGGCTCAAAGCGCTGTGAAACAGCCCTGTGTAGCCAATCAGAGATGCCCTCTCTCCATTCTGAGAATCACATTGCCGTGACCGTCCACTCAGATCTACAGACAGCTTTGGTGTGGAAAACCACCGAGCTAAAACTAAGCAATAGGCCTCACTTTTAAAAGACTCTCACTAGCAACCCCATCAGCATGTCATAACAAGTTGAACTGTGTAGATTTGGTGTGAATTAGACTAATAAAATTCTGATCTGGAATTGCAACCATGCCTTTCATAATATATAAGGAAATTCTGCATATTAAAATTCTCCTGAAGATTTCCACACAAACACCAACTACAACTTGATAAATCACTTCCCTATTCTTTCAAAAAGTTGAATAAATGGGGCCAAGACGTGTAGAGCCTTCAGAGCCCTAGTCAACTGTTTAGCAAAAGTTGCAGTTATGCGGTCAACATTCAATGCAAACTCTGGGCCATATGGTTTGGTGGTGAACATTAACAGACACCTCCTCCAATGCCATGATGTCAGTACAGAAGAGGAGGTTCAATATCCTGTCTCAGAGGAATCAATGACTGTTGATGTGCATCAATGTCTAAACCCCACAATAGCCAGTACACATTGAGATCAGTTTTAAATCCTGTCTTTACATTCCTTTAACCTATCAGGTTGAAGTTTTGGCAAAAATACACATGCTCAAGGCATGGACAAAGAGACAGCAGTCGGAAAAGTTTTACAGTTATGTTTAGGTAAATGCAAATAACAGTATAACACAATCATGACGTTATCATGTCATTATTATGTCATTTGCTATATATTAGTTTGCCCAAATATGAATATGAGGGTCTGTAGGTCTGTTTTGGGTGACGGTTATCTGACGGTTATCTGGCCTGCATGTTGCCTCCTCATTCAGAGGCCCTGTCAGATATGGATATGGGAGGTGGTCCTCTCTGTCCCCCCCTCTCAGTCCTTCAGGTTGTCCTGTCCCACCCCTTGGGCTGACAGCTCTGTCAGAACGTTGTCCAGGTAGTTGGGGTCTGGGTAGCCGTGTCCCGTCAGGTTGGAGCCAAACTCTGTCTTGTGGTGGATCTCATTCCACACCACTGTGTCTGACTCGCCCGTGGTGCTGGACGTGCCGATGGTGAAGACGAGGCGGCGGTCCCACGCCATGATCAGGAGCTTCAGGACCTGGGGACAGACAGATGGACAGAGGATGAGAGCCCAGGTAGATAGATATAGCAGCTCACAGTGCACTGTAGTCACCATCTCTGTTTCTAGTTCATTCAAGGCGGGTAGGGAAGGGAATTGGGATACAGTACCTAGTCAGTTCCACAATTAAATGCATTCAACCGAAATGTGTCTTCTGCATTTAACCCAATCCCTCTGAATCAGAGAGGTGGGGGGCTGCCTTAGTGGACGTCCACGTCATCGGCCCCCGGGGAGTAGTTGTTGGGGGTTAACTGACTGGGTTAGCAGATTTTTCCACCTTGTCAGCTCGGGTACTCAAACCACTGACCTTTTGGTTACTGGCCCAATGCCCTTAACCGCTAGGCTACCTGCCTACTACATCATGTATTTTGAAAATCTGTTCTTCCCATATACAGATAGACAGTACTTTAAGTCTTACCCTCCTGCCTTTGTTATTGTCTGGGAGGTAGCAGTGCCGGGGGAACCCCCTAGCGCTGAACTTCTTCCCTGGGTTGGGATGCTCTGTGGTCTGGTGAAAAGAACAAAAACAGTCACAACCCCTCTCTTTCTCTTTCAAATAACATTCAGTCAAGAGGGAAATGTCAAATGTGTCCCCGGGACGAGCTTGTATATTTGTAGTCAATTTATTTGCACTCTTTTAAAGCATTCATTTGGGGGAAAATGAATGCCCCTGCCAAATTAACCCGTTCCCCCTTTCATCAAGAAACAGGTTCTTTATACCAGCTGTAAAACAACCAATTAACTGTCATGCTGTGTGATGCAGGTCTTATGTGTTGACATGCCACACCATACTCACTGTACTCCACTCTACTTCAGAATGTACTGTATCATTACTATATCGTGACCTTCTTACACAGAGTACAGCTGTCAGTGTAGATGTGTTAAAAGGGGGGAGTGAGGAGTGTGAGTGGTGTGCAGGGGCACTGTGAGTGGGCCGTGGCGTGTTGTTCTGCTGCTGTGTGGATGGCAGGGGACAGACAGCGCCAGCCTCTCTCTCCCCTGCCCAGGGAGGCTCAGCCTGCTCTTCTGGTAGAAAGGTCACTTTATTGACTTTATTAAAGCACAGCTCTGCAGAAAGGATGAAATATGCAGCCCTCTCCTCTCCCTGCAAAGAGAGGAGGTGAATCGTTCTCTCTCTCTCTTTATGAGGATGCAGCCACACGGCTTTGGGACACTTCAACCCCCTGAGCAACACTAAACACGTTATCAAATACCCTCTGAAGCCTCCTCATGTCAGACACAGCAGTGTTATAGCACCGTAGATGGAAGAGAATAGACTTAGGAAGGAGGGCCAGTGGATGAGTGGACAGTGTGAGTGTGGAGGATATGAGGGTGGTGACCTGTAGGCCAGCAGGAATATCATAGACGATGCGGATGGTCTTGGCCTCTGGGTAGCCGGGCAGGCAGTGGGGGATGACATGGTACTCCATCTTCCCAGGGGGCTGTGTGCCTGTCTTCTCCCCATAGATAGCCTTACAAGTGGGGCACTGCAGACTGCCATCCTGGATAGGGACAGATTCAATGTTCAATATTCATAACTAATCTAATCAAACACATTTAATCTAATCTAGAGTTGGTTTCATGACTGCGATCCTTCTTCTGTCCTAAATTGACTTTTAAAATGACCATGAACTGTGTTTAGCAGAGAAAGACATGCTTCCGATTAGTTTGATCTTAATCTAATCTAATTGATATCATAGAATACCCCATCACATTAAATGGGGGGAGTAATTTCACCCACTACTTTACAATTTCACCCACTACTATACAATATAATATTATGACACCATAACAAGCGCTGGCACGTATGCTCCTTCTCACCTTGTTGCCATTGTTGTACATGGCAACCAGGCACAGCAGATGGTACATGTGCCCACACTTGCCAAGCTTGCCCACCACCTCTGGCTTTATGCCCTTGACACCCTCGTAGCCCGATGACATCACCAGCCTCTCCCTGCAGATGGTGCAGTCCTGGGAAGGGAAGGTGAGTGGGCACCAGTTAGACCATCAGAGCTACTGCATGTTACTGTAGGGTTGGGATGCATAGCAATAACTTGCTGTATAATGATTTCAAACTGTATTAAACCTGTGTGTGTGTCATCCAGGACTCTCCTTACCTCATCAGGGGCTACTTTCACTTTCTCTGTGTATCTCCGCACCACATCCTCTGGGTTTTTCCCTAGCAATCAAACACAACATTGAAGGCATGTGGTTGAAAGGAACAAAAAGCACTTACTCACACACACAATCATTACTCACAGACAGATGCATTTTGTGCCATAGCCCTGCTTGATTGTGATGAGACCAGTCCAAGAAGAGAGTGTGTGTGAATAAATACACTGTGTAATGTTGAAGAGGAGGACACCTTCAAAGTGACACAGAACAATGGGCCATCACCCACACACTAAACTCATCTCAGAGTGAAACCAAGCTAGCATAGCTGACAGGAAGAGAGAGAAAGAGACAGAAAAGCGAGAGCGACAACGTGAGAAATCGATGGAGAGAGTGAGAGAGAGACAGAGAGAGAGGGAGAAGGTTTGAGTTAGGGGAGAGTGGGGTAAGTTGAGAAATTTTTTACATTCAGCATCACTACGTCAAGGGAAATATAGTATTCTTTCAGGATGTTGTGTTTCCCTGGAAATAATCAGAATTCATGAAAACATAACAGTTTTGAAAACATAGCTTTGCACAATTTACCCTAAGTATGGGGTAAGTTGAGCATAGGTTGGGTAAGTGGGTGATGATGTTCTGTGACAGTGGGTGATGGTGCTGGTAGGTCAAAGTTGAATTCATGGAATGGGGGTGTGGTATATTGTATATCTTAAATGTATACCTACATTCTTTTCAGATATAGATCTGTTCAATATCACTTCCCCTTCCATTTCTTGACCAGTTGTTGTTTCGATGTGCCCATCCGTAGGCAAGTTCTCTGCATTTGAGGCTACTAAGCCCATGAAACTGGTCTGTGAAATTCTTCATATGTTTAGCATCTCAGACTCAATGTGATGAGATAAGACCTTGTGTTCCTCTGCTACTCTATCATAGCCTCACTTTCACACAGGTACATTATCATTTTCATTTTTTTCTTCAGTGTCATTCAGTCTATTTTTTCATCCCTTGCTGCAGCTCGAATTGGACTTCTTCCCTTCTCTCACTTCCTTGGCTGCTCTCTCAAGAACCTCAAGGGGGGCTAGACCCCTGCTTTATGTTTGTATACACGGGGCACGATGATGTCTGCTTTGTAACAATAAAAATGCACTTGAGTTCATATGCATGACACATTGCAAAAATACTATGCATATTATGCATAAAACTGACTAAATGTAATCATCATTTGTATGGGGTATCGTAGCCATTGGCTCAACTTACCCCAAGGCAGAGGTGGAAAAAGTACCCAATTGTCATACTTGAGTAAAAGTAAAGATACCCAGTAAAATCCTACTTGAGTAAAAGTCTAAAAGAATATTGTTTCAAAAGTCAATGTAATTGCTAAAATATACTTAAGTTTCAAAAGTAAAAGTAAAGTATAAATCATTTAAAATTCCTTATATTAAGCAAACCAGACGGCACCATTTTCTTAAGTTACAGATAGCCAGGGTCACAATCCAACACTCAGACATCATTTACAAAGGAAGCATGTGTTTAGTGAGTCCGCCAGATCAGGAATGTTCTCTTGATAAGTGTGAATTAGATTTTCCTGTCCTGCTAAGCATTCAAAATGTAACGAGTACTTTTGGGTGTCAGGGAAAACGGATGGAGTAGAAAGTACATTTCTTTAGGAATGTAGTGAAGTAAAAGTAAAAGCTGTCAAAAATATAAATAGTAAAGTACAGATACCGCAAAAAACGATTTAAGTAGTACTTTCAAGTATTTTTATTTAAGTACTTTACACCACCGCCCCAAGGTAAACATTTTTGGAGGACAGAGGAGCCTCTTAAAGAAGAAGTTACAGGTCTGTGAGAGCCAGAAATCTTGCTTGTTTGTATGTGACCAAATACTTATTTTCCACCATAATTTGCAAATAAATTCATAAAAAATCCTACAATGTGATTTTCTGGATTTTTTCCTCATTTTGTCTGTCATAGTTGAAGTGTACCTATGATGAAAATTACAGGCCTCTCTCATCTTTTTAAGTGAGAGAACTTGCACAATTGGTGGCTGACTAAATACTTTTTTCCCCCCACTGTATCTGTCCTTTTCTGCCTTGCTCCATGTGGGCTATGCTGCATCAATGCAGGAACAATTGGCTGCGACCAATTTATCAATCTGTGTTGTCATCCCATCTCAATGCCACCGCCTGGGTCTGTGGCCGGGGATGGAAGGATAGAGGGAAGGGAGGAAGGGAATAGAGGTGGGGTCTGTGTAAACAGAGTGATGCAGGGCTGGAAAACCCACAGCCTCACTGACCAATTAGGACAAAAACTCCCCCGGTGTCGGCTGGGATTTCCACAGCGTAAAATAGACTTTAGCCTAGCGCCATATCAGCTAAAGCCACACATCTCACCACTAGATCATCATCAACCCATCTCACTACAATAGCTTCCTCTTAATTATAGTTGTGGAAAAAGCTCTGTTCATTTCAATGTGGCGGGTGTGACTGTTAGCCCTCCCTTTCCCTTCTTATCCAGAGAAGATATTTACTTTACATCTCAATGTCTCAATAGCATCTGTCTCACACTCCATGACAGACCCTTCTCCCCTCCAGTGGTCCTAAGAGTCCTCCCTGTCATACATACATACCTCTCCTGAGGTGCTTCTTCTTGGTCTTGCGGCGGATGCCGTTGACCCCAGGCACAGGCTTCATGTCACTCTTGTTTATGGGCGGCGGGTGCAGAATGGGTTTAGGGGCCCTGGTCAGACACACAGGCAGGCCAGCCGCACACATCAGGATACCTGTCATACCTGGCATAGACACACATACATACAAAAAAGAAAAGAGTCATGTTGGTTTACTATTATGAGTAAGAATGCTAAAGCACTCAATTAAATGCAGCCTCTGAAAAAAATAGTTATTTCTAATTGCAAAAGAGAAGAACAATTACCTGCAATTGCTGGGTGAACTGGTCCAGAGACAGTCAGGTTCTTAACAGGGAGGGGAGGGACCCTACAGAGAGAAAAACGTCCAATATGACATGAGGTTTTCAAAAGAGTAAACATAATGACACTACAGTTAGTTCACTGTTATTAAGAACTGCACATTCTCAATTAGAACGGCCACACATACACAGATGTGGGACATGATGCCATTGTGCGAATAGTCCATGGTCACGTGGTAGCTATACCACAAACACAGTCAGGACAGCTTGACTCATCTACAGACTATTGAACCAGGGCATGACTCAGAACACACACTCCACACAGAGGATGAAGACTGTTGTTCACTCTCAGAGACATCTAAAATAAGAAGCGATAGAAAGCTGTGCACAAAGCATGTGTGTCATGATGAGCCTGTGTGAGTGTGTTGGTAAGTCCCTTTTGAGAAAACATGGCCTCAGCTCCAGTCTGGTAATAGAGGGCACTCCCACACAGACCAGGCTGCAGAGAAAGGTCACCTGTCAGAGGAGATAGGGTAAGAGACCGCAGACTGAGCTTCTGCTGCTGCTGCTGCTGCTTCTGCTACTCTATGTGAAGAAAAATAACAACTGATCTGCAGTGATGGAGAGGGCCACATAGAAGAAAAGGCAGCCATTTTGATGTCAACACAGCCAAAACAGTTGAGTGGTTAGACAACGGTAGCAAAGAAAAGAGAGCAACTTTGAATGACTAAATGATTACACTGTATTAACTTACATAGTATTTCAATACATGCAAGAAGCATGTCACTTAATTACAGTAGAATGATCTACATTTTCTTAGTTTCCCAAAGGTGTTATGTAACATTAATACCATTGATCTAGGAGATCCCTTCCCCCATCTCTCTCTCTTTCTCTTTCTCCTCTCTCTCTCTCTCTCTCCAGCACCTCCCTTACAAAATCCCTAACGAGAGGCAGCTTTGATATGAGTAGAGTCCTGTGATCCTGTGCCAGGGGATCCCTTCAATGAACTCTAGAGAAATAAAAGGCCCATTTGACCTGGACACTCTGGTTCTGATCTGCCTTATCTCCACTCACTCTCAGGGGAACTATTGTAGTTCTACGCAGGGCCAAGCCACAGAGTAGTAGAGATTTTAAGCTAAGGCAAGGGTAATGACCTAAACTATCGCATTGATGTACACTACCGTTCAAAAGTTTGGGGTCACTTAGAAAAGTCCTTGTTTTTGAAAGAAAAGCAATATTTTTGTAAAATGTGATCAGAAATACAGTGTAGACATTGTTCATGTTGTAAATGACTATTGTAGCTGGAAAACGGCGCATTATCAGCAACCATCACTCCTGTGTTCCATTTTTATTTTATTTTATTTCACCTTTATTTAACCAGGTAGGCAAGTTGAGAAAAAGTTCTCAATTACAACTGCGACCTGGCCAAGATAAAGCAAAGCAGTTCGACACATACAACAACACAGAGTTACACATGGAGTAAACAAACATACAGTCAATAATACAGTAGAAAAACAAATCTATATACAATGTATGCAAATGAGGTAAGATAAGGAACGTCAGGCAATAAATAGGCTATGGTGGCGAAGTAATTACAATATAGCAATTTAACACTGGAATGGTAGATGTGCAGTAGATGAATGTGCAAAGTAGAAATACTGGGATGCAAAGGAGCAAGATAAATAAATGAATACAGTAAGGGATGAGGTAGTTGGTTGGGCTATTAACAGATGGGCTATGTACAGGTGCAGTGATCTGTGAGCTGCTCCCACAGCTGGTGCTTAAAGCTAGTGAGGGAGATAAGTGTCTCCAGTTTCAGTGATTTTTGTAGTTTGTTCCAGTCATTGGCAGCAGAGGGAAGGAAAGGGCGGCCAAAGGAGGGAAAGGCGGCCAAAGGAGGAATTGGCTTTGGTGACCAGTGAGATATACCTGCTGGAGCGCGTGCTACGGGGTGGGTGCTGCTATGGTTACCAGCGAGCTGAGATAAGGCGGGGCTTTACCTAGCAGGGACTTGTAGATGACCTGGAGCCAGTGGGTCTGGCGACGAGTATGTAGCGAGGGTCAGCCGACTAGAGCATACAGGTCGCAGGGGTGGGTGGTATAAGGGGGCTTTGGTGACAAAGCGGATGGCACTGTGATAGACTGCATCCAGTTTGCTGAGTAGAGTATTGGAAGCTGTTTTGTAGATGACATCGCCGAAGTCAAAGATCGGTAGGATAGTCAGTTTTACTAGGGCAAGTTTGGCGGCGTGAGTGAAGGAGGCTTTGTTGCGAAATAGAAAGCCGATTCTAGATTTGATTTTGGATTGGAGATGTTTAATGTGAGTCTGGAAGGAGAGTTTACAGTCTAGCCAGACACATAGGTATTTGTAGTTGTCCACATATTCTAGGTCAGAGCCGTCCAGGGTAGTGATGCTAGTCGGGCGGGCGGGTGCAGGCAGCGAACGGTTGAAAAGCATGCATTTGGTTTTACTAGCGTTTAAGAGCAGTTGGAGGTCACGGAAGGAGTGTTGTATAGCATTGAAGCTCGTTTGGAGGTTAGTTAACACAGTGTCCAAAGAAGGGCCAGATGTATACAGAATGGTGTTGTCTGCATAGAGGTGGATCAGGGAATCACCCACAGCAAGAGCGACATCATTGATATATACAGAGAAAAGATTCGGCCCGAGAATTGAACCCTGTGGAACCCCCATAGAGACTGCCAGAGGTCCGGACAACAGGCCCTCCGATTTACCACACTGAACTCTGTCTGCAAAGTAGTTGGTGAACCAGGCGAGGCAGTCATCTGAGAAACCAATGGCACGTTGTGTTAGCTAATCCAAGTTTATAATTTTGCAATTATGTTAGCACAGCTGAAAACTGTTGTTCTGATTAAAGAAGCAATACAACTGGCCTTCTTTAGATTAGTTGAGTATCCGGAGCATCACCATTGGAACACAGGAGTGATGGTTGCTGATAATGGGCCTCTGTACGCCTATGTAGATATTCCATAAAAAATCTGCCATTTCCAGCTACAATAGTCATTTAAAACATTAACAATGTCTACACTGTATTTCTGATCAATTTGATGTTATTTAATGGACAAAAAAATAGCTTTTCTTTCAAAAACAAGGACATTTCTAAGTGACCCCAAACTTTTGAACGGTAGTGTATGTGCATGTGTGGCCCATGTATGCTTGAAAGACATATATAATTCAGGTGTTTCATGGAGGGCGTTGTTTGTGATTAAACAACTCATTCTCACCAGGAGAGAGCAACATCCAACAAGAGCCCTTAGCGCTTTCACACACACGTGGAAGTGCTACAGCATTTGTAAACATGACATTTTAACACCATGAGATCATTCAACCATATAACCTCTTGCTGAGCAAAAACACGAAACAGCATTCCTTGCTACATTTTATTTCAAAATATGGGAAGCTAGTAACTCCAACTTTAAGCTTTTAACAAGACCCTTGAGTTCTTCTGGGGCCAGTGACCTGGTCCTTCCTGCAGCTGCACCTGGGGCTCCCGCGTTTGGGCCACTGCTGACCTAAATCCTCCCTCCACCCCTTCACCAGGGCCATGGTCACGAGTCCACAGCTGCAAACCTAAAGGCCTCACACTTGCTCCTAAGATCTACTGAACATTTAGTTGTATTTACATCTTTTACTAAGGCTGCTGGTCAGATTTTATCAGGAGGAAGTACCTTACAAATGTACAGTATAGGTACACATATGTGTGTAGGCTACAGTATTGTAGGAGTGTTGTCGTATTCCATGAGTTAGTAAGGACCCATTAACCTCTTTATCGCTTTGGTTCCGTCAACCCTTGGCACTCTCTTCATTCTCTGCTCTCTCTTCTCCTCACCTCTCTCCCAGACTGACTTTCCAGCCTGACTTGAGCAGGACTTAATTAAACTGAGAGCAATGTGATTTTCTCCCGATAGAGACCAAATTAGGCCCAGTTAGAGAAATGCTGACGGAGCCCTTATATCTCTTCATCTGTTTATCATGCACCAGGAAGACAGGAGAAGAGGAGAAAACTGATTAATTGATTAATTTTATATTGATGTGATGGAGGACTGGGAGAGGCAGGCAGACCCTGCCCAGGGAAAGAGAACAACAGGAGTAATGCACTTCACAAAGCACCCCAAAACAGACAAATAAGCAGTAATGACACAGAGCATCTCTACAATTTCATCGGTTTGGTCTGGATGGGCCTTCATAATTTATTCAGTTATTTCTCCTTTAATTCTATCTAACGGAGACAGGGCTGAGGGCTCCAGTGGAGAGCAAAGCAGTGCATCGGTAGGGCTGTGTAATCCCTGCTGCGTCCCCTGGCCTGTTCTCATCAGATAGCTAGCTCTCCAGTCTGAACAGTCCAACATCGTTAATCAATTAACAGAAGGAGACATGAGCACCAAAACAAATCCTACACACTCAGCCAAGGGCAGAGAGCTGGGAACCATAGTACCATTAACTGCTTCATAATTAAATTAGCTAGAAGTGCAAGTATAAAGGATCTCTCTTACCACCTTTGGTGTCTTCATCTTTAGAACACACACACAGAAATAAAAACATTTCTATCTTTTAGACAGCACATACAATCTCTGTGTTTATCTGTGTTCTCAAATGGGGAAGTGAATGGAGGAAGTTGAGATGAGGAAGTGGCTTGCTGATGTTGAAATGACAAAAATCACCTGCTAACTGTCTCTTTGTCAAATTCACATCACAGAGGACTGGAGCAAACTCTGCAACTCTGTACACTGCAGATAGACAGATAAGCAGAGGCTTTGTTCATTAGGAACTATCCCTCTAATATTTAATAAGGTGATATGCTCCTTATTCCACTAACCACTAGGCTACCTGGGGTGGCAGGTAGCCTAGTGTTTTTTAAATTTTACCAGGTAAGTTGACTGAGAACACATTCTCATTAACAGCAACAACCTGGGAAATAGTTACAGGGAGAGGAGTGGAATGAATGAGCCAATTGTAAGCTGGGGATGATTAGGCGACCATGATGGTATAAGGGACAGCTTTGGGATTTAGCCAGGACACCAGGGTTAACACCCCTACTATTACAATAAGTGCCATGGGATCTTTAATGACCTCAGAGAGTCAGGACACCCATTTAACATCCCATCTGAAAGACAGCACCCTACACAGGGCAATGTCCATAATCACTGCCCTGGGGCATTGGGATATATATTTTTTCTTTATACCTGAGGAAAGAGTGCCTCCTACTGGCGCTCCAACACCACTTCCAGCAGCATCTGGTCTCCCATCCAGGGACTGACCAGGACCAACCCTGATTAGCTTCAGAAGCAAGTCAGCAGTGGGATGCAGGGTGGTATGTTAGAGTGTTGGAATAGTAACCGAAAGGTTGCAAGATTGAATCCCCGAGCCGACAAGGTAAAAATCTGTTGTTCTGCCCCCGAACAAGGCAGTTAACCCACTGTTCCTAGGCTGTCATTGTAAATAAGAATTCGTTCTTAACTGACTTGCCTAGTTAAATAAAGGTCAAATAAAAGAAATCCATTCCAATTTCTTCCTATTTGGAAGAATAAGTTACTAGTTGTAGGGTTGTTTTTATACGTTGCTTTTATACATGTTCTGACATTTCTTATTTAGGTACAGAAGATCAAGCGTAAAGGCCAATTGGAAAGTGAATTGCAGGTGGCAACCATTGGAAAACCAATATGAAAAGCAAATGTGACATGTCAAGACAGACCAGTAGGGGGTGCTCTATACTCCCCCTATGATATTCACGATGACATCACAACAACCACAATGTTCCGAGGAGAGTGAAACTAAGCCTGAAATGATCCGGTCGTAAACTAGTTAATTGAACTACCTTATGATCATCTACATGTTATCACAAGGTTACTATTTCAACTGCATTCTTTGTCAATAGCGACAGAGTTATTGTGTCCAATATGTGTGGGTGTGTGTTTTACTGTTATCTGTCCATAAATGCACTCACTTAAATGTGTGAGGGTATTCACGTGTCTGTGTGTGAGGGTATTCACGTGTCTGTGTGTGAGGGTATTCACGTGTCTGTGTGTGTTGTTGTTAACCACCCTCTTCCTTTGTGTGTAGAGCCACTTGCCTGGGAAACGTTGTTCTCCACCTCACCCCTTTCTCTCTCTGTCTCTCTATCCGTCTTTCTCACAGTCTTCCCCCACAGCCTCTCACAGTTCCCTCCTGCCCACTGCACAAAGAGGTGAGAAATGAGCACTCCATCCACTCCAGGCCTCTGATTTGATAGGGCCCTTATAAATCACCACAGGACTTCTCTCTCACACGCACGCACACACACACACACACACACACACACACACACACACACACACACACACACACACACACACACACACACACACACACACACACACACACACACACACACACACACACACACACACACACACACACACACACACACACACACAATGATACACAATAATTCACTCCTGCCTGTTTCACATGCTCAGGTGACCTAAGGGCAATATCAATCTGCCACCTGTCCACTCAGTGACGTGCTTCCATGAGCTGCCAACACCACACATTCCCTTACACAGAACTAGGCCTTGTGAAGTCAGTGTGTCTGCCTGAAGGACAGTATCATTTCAACATATACTGTCTAACTGTTTCTCTCCCCATCAGCTGTGAGAGGGAAATGGAATGAAATTAGTTCACCAGAGGGATAGTAAAGAAAACAGGATAGGGACTGAGGTATTGGTTGCAGCTCTAGATACTACTTTCCTTCAGTTCTCTTCACTGAATCGCTCTCGGGTCAGATCGCTCTGCTCAAGCTCCCATTTTTCCCTGATCTATTATTCATCGCTCCCCAGTGTATCTCTGCCTCCACGGCAAATGGGTTTCCACAGCTACACGGGAGCACAGCTTTACACATGGACACACACAGGCTTACACTCCCACAAGAACACGCACCTAAACACACACACACACACAGACGCACACACACAGACAGACAACAGAACAGAACAACCACCCAGTGCTTAGCATCAAATAACACCACTGTGTGGTAGAAATGAACTGGGTAAAATTATAGGCACAGAGCAGATAACAGCTATTCAGAGTCTATTGAGGCAAGCGTAAGCTTATTATTCAGGACAACCATGCTAAGATTCAAATGTGGAGCAGAAGGATACAGTTCCCCACACTCCCCAGTGCAGAGAGAGAGGAGAAAGTACAGAGAGGAGAGGAGAGAGAAGATATGGGATAAAGAGGAGAGATGAGACAGAGGCAGCTGAGGCAGCTGAGGCAGTATAGCGGTCAATGACCTGGAGCTCCCTCTGCAGAGCCATTGATCCCCCAGTTAACAAGAGGTGCAGTAAATCAGTAGACGCACAACAGAGAGAGAGAGAGAGAGAGAGAGAGAGAGAGAGAGAGAGAGAGAGAGAGAGAGTGACACAACACAATGCACCAGACACATACACTATATGCCAGCAGAGGTATTGTAAAGCTGTACAGCAGACAGAGCAACATGGTGTTATTTTTCCTTTTATACCTTTAATTGTTTTCATCTATTGTCATACAATTTAAAATGCATTCCTAGTGCATTTGTGTTATTCTCATGTTTTGCAAATCTGTAGTGGAATGTAATCCAAATGAATGTCATGGTTACCCTGGTGGGATGGCTCCTCTGGCAGTGCCCATGGAAATGCGCTGGGTGCCCGGCCGGTTCAGGTTGTTCTGCCCATTGTTGATGGCATGGTGACCGTGGGAGTGTGCGTGGGCGTGGGAGTGGCCATGTGCAGCCGGAAGGGACGGCAGCGCCGGGGAACATGGGAAGTTGGCACTAGACAGGGGAGACTGCACCTGTTCAGCTTTGGCTTTGCCTCCTCCTGCGCTTATGTTGTTATGTTGTATATTAGTGGTCCCGGCACTAGAGGTGGGGGACCAGAGGGTGGTTCCAGCAAAGGTGTTACTCTGCCGTACCACGGTGAGCGTGCCTGTAGCCCCCGAAGGCCCCGTAGCCCCCCCATACAGCTTACGGTGTTGAGAGGCCAGGATGGCGTTGGAGGCAGCCCGCGTGCTGTTGACCAGGATGCACTGCTGGCAGGAGCAGGGCTGGCCGGAGCTGGCTCCCACGGGCCAAGACTGGGACTTGGGGATGGAGCCCATGATGAGAGGGTAGGCTAGGTCCATGCGTCGGCGCAGGCGGCGTTTCCTCTGGCTCTGCCGGTTGGTCTGGACCATGCTGTTGAAGTCAATGAGGTAGCAGAAGCCCAGAGAGGTCAGGTCCAGCCAGGGGTGCTGCTTCTCATAGGCATTCTGGATGGTCACACAGATCTCCATGTCGTAGGGCGTCCAGGAGCCGCTGTCGTTCTCCCACTCCCACACCACACCCTTCCCCGGGGCCGACGACGGCTCATAGAAGTTCCTGTGGACCGGCCTCATGGTGCCTGGAGGAAGAGAGAGAGAGGGAGGATAGGAGGTCAGAGAGAGAGAGAGAGAGAGAGAGAGAGAGAGAGAGAGAGAGAGAGAGAGAGAGAGAGAGAGGAGGTCAGAGGAAAGGGAATAACTGTACGCATCCATCATAGATTATTCACATACCAAGATATCAAACCACTTTTCGTTTAAATAATTATGCATTTAAATGTATATTTCATTGAATAAATTGGTCACGGAAGCTTCAAAATCAAAAAGCAACCCAGATACTAATATGTGAAAATTACAGACTGTCATGATTTTCTACAGGTCTCTTTGTTGAGGAAGGGGAAGGGGAGGGGGAGACGGAGGTGTATCTCTGCTCCTCTGCTGATGGGCCCTCAGCCCCCACCTCCATTATAACACAATTATTGTGGTTACATGGGAAATCAAGACACCTCTCACCATCCATCTCCTGGCTCTCCGGCGAGGAACACCAGCACCCTTCCCCCATTTAATTTAACAGCTAAATGCACACTCCCTTGCAGGGGAGCACCGGGGTGATAATGGAAGGATGAAGGTGTGTGTAGTGGGGCTGGTGGGGATGGGTGGGGGTCAGTGTTGGTAACCCCCCAGTCACACAGTCCAGCACCATTGGCTCCAGAGAATAAAACACATCAGCAGAATCAGCAGCGCTGACCTTGAATTCCTGCCGCAAACTGTGGTAAAGGACTTGGCTTGGTGGCTGATTTCATTTAGAAGGCTGCTGAGAACCTCTGCACACAGACATCGACACACACGCACCCACCCACCCACCCGCACGCGCCCACACGCACCCAAGGTAGAACAAAAACACACAAGAAATTAAATCAAGAAAAACACGAACATGAGCCAAAGAGGGACACATTAACATGCAACAGATTTACACTCTCTCTTTCTCTCTTTCTGTGTGTGTGTGTGTGTGTGTGTGTGTGTGTGTGTGTGTTATCAGGTCTCTGACCCGATAAATGGATGTGCAGCAGCTCCACACTCTCTTGTTAATGGTAAGTTAACACTAGCCTTATACATATTTGATTATGTGGCGACTTTATTAGCTGGGCATCAATTTAGCTTCACCAACTAACGGTGAGTAAAAATAAACAGTCCCTCCCTTTAAGAGACAATTAGCTATTCATAGGCCGTAACAGAAGCTAATGTAAAGACAACGCTGCAAAGAAATCTACTTATCAAAAATATAAATCAAGTTGAAGCTATCAGATATCAGGAAATCAATTGATATTGATATCAGGAAATCAGTCAGTTGAAAAAGAATTATTAGGCCCTAATCTATGAGTTTCACATGACCAGGAATTCAGATATGCATCTGTTGGTCACAGATACCTTAAAATAAAGTAGGGGCGTGGATCAGAAAACCAGTCCGTATCTGGTGTGACCACCATTTGCCTCATGCAGCGCAACATATCTCCTTTGCATAGAGTTGATCAGGCTGTTGATTGTGGAATGTTGTCCCACTCCTCTTCAATGTCTGTGAGAAGTTGCTGGATATTAGCGGGAACTGGAACACGCTGTCGTACAGGTCAATCCAGAGCATCCCAAAAGTGCTTAGTGGGTGACATGTCTGGTGAGTATGCAGGCCATTTTTATCTTCCAGGAATTGTGTACAGATCCTTGCGACATTGGGCTGTGCACTATCATGCTGAAACATGAGGTGCTGGCCGCGGATGAATGGCACAACAATGGGCCTCAGGATCTCGTTATGGTATCTCTGTCCATTCAAATTGCCATCAATAAAATGCAACTGTGTTCCTTGTCCGTAGCTTATGCCTGCCCATACCATAACCCCACCGCCACCATGGGGCACTCTGTTCACAACGTTGACATCAACAAACCGTTTGCCCACACAACGCCATACACGTGATCTGCGTTTGTGAGGCCGGTTGGACGTAACGCCAAATTCTCTCTAAAACAATGTTTGGGGCAACTTATGGTAGAGAAATTAACATTAAATTATCTGGCAACAGCTCTGGTGGACATTCCTGCAGCCAGCATGCCAATTGCGCACACCCTCAAAACTTGCTGGGGACAATAAAAGGCCACTCTAAAATGTACAGTTTGTCACACAACACAATGCCACAGATGTCTCAAGGTGCACCTGTGTAATGATCATGCTGTTTAATCAACTTCTTGATATGCCACACCTGTCAGATGGATGGATTATATTGGCAAAAGAGAAATGCTCACTAACAAGGATGTAAACAAATTTGTTCACAACATTTTTGAGAAATTAGCTTTTTGTGCGTATGTGCAATTTCTGGGATCTTTTATTTCAGCTCATGAAACATGGGACCAACACTTTACATGTTGTGTTTATATTTTTGTTCTGTGTATATACATGGTGGCATGCCCAAATGGAGGGTTGATTGTAAATCATGTTTCCTTGGTTATTAAAGCAAACTACCATCAACAGAATATGATGAAGGTAGGGTCATGACACTCCCATGAGAAATAACCCCTCACTAGGGTCAACTTGTGAATACGTTACCCCATCCTATTACAGACTATAAATCATATACATCACATGTAAACCCCAGGATATAACCTGTCAAAAGAAGAAACATGGGAATGTCGAACAGCCAAGAGCCAACCCTCTAATTAAATGACTGATTCTGGTCTAGTGTTTGTTTTTCTATGCTGTGGTATTGACTGGGGTTAGCTAGGGCCTTATGGAGAAAGGAACCAAAACAGGAAGCTCCACTCACATACAGCACAAACAATCTCCTCACAGCACCTCATATGGCTACCTGACACATCAGTAGGGGATCAAATACTTTTTTTCCCTCACTGTATATATATAATGGCTCGAGCCCAGAAGCTGAGGCAGAGTTGCTGATCCTCTCCGTGCGACCCAGCCGACCCTGCATGCTCTTCCTGACAGGAAATGGAGAGAGAGTGGTCACTTCCTATCTGACTTTGTGCTTTTGGCAGCAGTATCTCCCTTCCTGGAGTCTCTCCTTCTTCTCTCCCCTGTCCTGTCCCCCTCCGTCCCCCGTCCCCCGTCCCCTCCTCCTCCCCCCTCCTCATGACATCATCCAGCTGTCCTTGCCCAACACGACAGCGGTCCCATTGGGTGAGGAGTAGTGGCTGTGTGATGTATCACTGTGTCAAGCCTCACTGTGGGACTCTGACCCTAGCTCAAACATGGGGTGAGTTGATGGTGAACTAAACTGTTAAGACTCATTCCACTAGTTCTGGAAAACTTAATGGCTTCCTGATGATCTGTTCCTCCCTGACAGAGTCTATCATTCATCTCTCTGTTTAATGGGGTTGTTTTTGCCTTGAGTTGAAGACAGGTCAGTCTGATTCCCTCCCTTTGTCTTTCCTCAGGTAGGACATGTAACAAGACTGTCACTGCATCCTTCATTAGATAGCCCCCCAGATAATACAACAGGCCTCCTAAAGGAAGTGAAAGCAGATGCAATGTCACTGGTTCTGATATTATGTGAGCTCGTGTCTTACCGCAGACTGTCTGTTATACTTGTTTGCTGATTCCACAAAACAGAGGACCAGTTACATCATCTGCAGGGAAGTTAAATCATCAAAAAAGCTTAACTCTTGGGATACACAGCAGCCATACTTTATAACCACTGAACAGAATCAATAGCAGAAAAAAATATTTATACAGTGCTGTGAAAAAGTATTTTCCCCCTTTCTGATTTTCTCTATTTTGGATACTGAATGTTATCAGATCTTCAACCAAAACCTAATACTAGATAAAGGGAACCTGTGTTTACAAATAACAAAAATAATGATAATTAGTTTATTTAATTCACAAAGTTATGAAACACCAAATTCCCCTGTGAAAAAGTACTTTCCCCCTTACACTCAATAACCGTTTGTGCCACCTTTAGCTGCAATGACTGAAACCAAATGCTTCCTGTAGTTGCTGATCAGTCACACATCGCTGTTGCATGCAGAACTGCTTTAACTCAAAGACATTTGTGTGTTTTCAAGCATGAACTGCTTGTTTCAAGTCCTGCCACAACATCTCAATTGAGATTAGGTCTGGACTTAAAATGTGTTTATTTTTAGCCATTATCATGTAGACTTTTGGATCATTGTCTTGCTGCATTACCCAGCTGCGCTTCAGCTTCAGCTTTTAGACATATAGCCTGACATTCTCCAGTAGAATTATCTGATACAGAGCAGAATTCATGGCTCCTTCTATTAAATCAAGTAATATAACGTTTTGATTTCAGTGGAATTCGAGTAATGATAGCTAAGGAGATGTAGAAAACACCAATCCGGATTACAGCGTCAAACTAAGGCAACCATGCATGGCATCAGACAGGAGATGCATCCAACCAAATCAAATCAAACTTTATTTGCCACACGCGCTGAATACAACAAGTGTAGACTTTACCGTGAAATGCTTACTTACAGTGAGGGAAAGATCCCCTGCTGATTTTGTACCTTTGCCCACTGACAAAGAAATGATCAGTCTATAATTTTAATGATAGGTTCATTTGAACAGTCAGAGACAGAATAACAAAAAAAAAATCCAGAACGCATGTGAAATATGTTATAAATTGAGGTTGATAAATTAATGAGGGAAATAAGTATTTGACCCCCTCTCAATCAGAAATATTTCTGGCTCCCAGGTGTCTTTTATACAGGTAACGAGCTGAGATTAGGAGCACACTCTTAAAGAGAGTGCTCCTAATCTCAGCTCGTTACCTGTATAAAAGAATAACTGATGCATTTTTGAACGCTCAACATGAATATGTCCGGTGTCAGTAAACGTCGGCAACGAAGCGTTATTCAATTGTTGCCAGCTGCACTCCGCCTCACCGGCGGACCGCCAAATCTGTGACCAAATCGAGTGCACCTACTGGCTGCCCAATTGGATAGCTCAAATCACTGTGGTTACAGAGCTTCCATGACCCTGGCCACAACCAAGATTAATAGGCTAATAGCCGAAGTAAGATTGAATAACTTTTAAAACCATGACCACAGAGAGACTGTCAGCGTATACAGCAAAGAGCTGCTGTTTTTATGAGTGAGTTATTACTATTAACACTATTACCAAACACACTTCTCTGTACTTCCGCTCGGGCTGCAGCTGCAATGAGTAGCCAAGTATGATAGCCCTGCGTTTTATCATTATTAGCAGCTCGTCCTGTCGATTTTAATATTAAGGAATATTTCACTTTCTCTGGTCATAGGAACAACATGAATTTGTGCATGAGGCAGATGCGGTGCGACTCGAGTTTCGCCATCAGGTGGAAGACGGTGTCCCCTCTCTCTGGTCAGTCTCACCGGAGGAAAGGAAGGAGAGAGCAGGGACTGTGAGAGGCGGTTGGGAAAAGTTTTGAATGGTCATCCAACTCGGAATTCCTAGTCGGAAACTCGGGCATCTTTCTAGAGCTCCGACTTTTTCGACCTGAAGATCACTGACGTCGTGATTTGACCTCGTTGACCATCAGATGCAGCTACCATCAGACCAGTAAAATAAAAAAAGCAAATTATTTCAATTCATGCTCCACAGTGCTTCACAGTGCTAAACCAACTGATCTATTTTGTTATCAAAGCTTGAGTTTTGAAATATAATATGGTCTGATTAACAATATTGGCAGGCCAATCATATAGCCAATATGCTGTAATAATGTATTAGGCCTACTGCCCAAACCTCATTCTTACAAAACTGTTTGTGTGAGGTTAATGTAAAAAAAAATATTATCCGAGCAGTAGATCTCAGCTTGCTTTTTGACTGCCAAAGTGATCTTGACTCAGAAAAGGTTGGTGACCACTGCTTAAGAGGGTGTCGACAATGCTGAATGGGTGTAGACAAAGAAGGGCTCTCCAATAGTAGTACCAAAACATTGAAAGACGGTTTTCTCAAAAGTGAGTTTACAAGTTGATTAACTTTTAAAGCAGAATTACTTTCCCATTGTTTCCTCAAATGCAGTGTATGATATACCATTTTGTAGCTCTGAGTCTCTACTTTTATCCAATGTAAAGACAGAATCCAGGTGATGAGTCACATATACACAACAGATAGGTGCAGTGAAATGTGTTGTTTTACAGGGACAGCTGTAGTAGTATGGCGCCCCTGGAGCAGATTAGGGTTAAGTGCCTTTCTCAAGGGCAAAGCCAGACTTTCACCATGTCAACTCGTGTATTCAAACCAGCAACCTTTTGTTTACTGGCCCAAGGCTCTAACCGCTACAACCTGCCGCATTAGCACATTGACCTTGCACACAGGCAAAATCCCTAGCTAAGGATTACTTAAGGTAACCTTTTTAAAGGACTAACCCATTTATACTCATATGGTCATAGTAAATTCTATCCAAATCTGTCCATTTGGCTTATTGATGTTTCAGTGGCCTCCCAGGGGGATCCTACAACACCCTGAATGGAATGTTCTGGCCTGTCAATGACGCACACAGTTTATTTAATAGCACAAGTAAAACCTGACTGCATCAAAAACCCGCTGAAAAATGTATGAGATTCAGGCTTTGTTGTCAGAGAAACGTGGAGGTAGGATTTGTTGTCATGGTCATGGAAGCCTCCAAGGGTTTGTCTACAGCTGTGTGTTCCCAGTAACCGTCTCATCTCCTCACAGAACAAGTACCAGTGGGGTGCACAGCTCCCTGTCCTCTCTTCCACTCTCTCATCTCATCTCCCGCTGACACCAGCCTTCTCTTTCCCCTCCTGTCACTCCTGGCTAGTCACCAACACTCACTGACCCATTGTTCACATTTTCCATCCTGTCACTCATTGGCCACCATCCTGATCTTAGACAACACTCTTGTTGTCCACCTAGCCGATGGACAGATCTAGAGCTGGGAGAATCTGCTATAGTCAATTAAGGTCCACATTACAGCACTCATGGACAGCACTCATGGACACTCTTACTGACACTTGTGGCTGCTTCGCGTGATGTATTGTTGTCTCTACCTTTTTGCCCTTTGTGCTGTTGTCTGTGTCTAACCATGTTTGTGCTGCTACCATGTTGTGTTGTTGTCATGTTGTGTTGCTACCATGTGTTGCTGCCATGTTGTGTTGTTGTCTTAGGTCTCACTTTATGTAATGTTGTCTCTCTTGTCGTGATGTGTGTTTTGTCCTACATTTTTATTTTTAATCCCCGTCACCGCAGGGGGCCTTTTGCCTCTTGGTAGGCTGACATTGTAAATAAGGATTTGTTCTTAACTGACTTGCATAGTTAAATAAAGGTACAATAAGAAATAATGTGGTGCGATAAGCAGGCTGATGAGAAACCCCCTCGTGCCTCCAGCTACAGGCCTATTACGTATCCTAATAATTGACAAGCTTCTCCAATTCCCCATGGGCCACGCTGAGCTTATTAAAAATAGCTCCATGATTTCCTGTAACTACAGAGGGAGAGAGACCAGTAACAGGTAGCATACACTGTGAGGCTGCTGAATGCTGGCTGAGGGGTTTTAACTGACTGACTCGCCAGCAGCGTACACTGTGGTGCTTGGTCAGGGGCACTATTTTTGTCACTAATATATCAGAACATTTATTAAATCAGGGTTTGGCATATACAAGCTTTTACATTTTACTCCTGTAGGATATATAGCTACAGTATTTCGTACAGTTCATCAACCTAATTTCTAACAAAAAGCTTATTGGGCTGTACATCAGTTTGCACTTAGAAGCATTCATTCTGTGGTTTATTATCTTGAACATATTCTTTGTGACAATATCGTATATCAGTGAACGCAGTGAATAAACAATACGTATTACATTAAGTTAAACTGTATACAGGCAATAAAGTAATTGAGGTATGTTTGATGTTTTCCATAAACCCCACTAGCGCAGCTTGAAATGAAATTTCACTTTCATCTCCTCAAAACGACCTTCATAAACAATTAACCCGATACAGTCATGAGAGAACACACAGAACCAGTTGAGAGAACACACAGAACCAGTTCTTAGTGAACACAGAACGAGTTGAGAGAACACACAGAACCAATTCTTAGTGAACACACAGAACCAGTTGAGAGAACACACAGAACCAGTTATTAGTGAACACACAGAACCAGTTATTTGTGAACACACAGAACCAGTTAAGTGAACACACAGAACCAGTTGAGAGAACACACAGAACCAGTTCTTAGTGAACACACAGAACCAGTTATTAGTGAACACACAGAACCAGTTGAGAGAACACACAGAACCAGTTATTAGTGAACACACAGAACCAGTTCTTAGTGAACACACAGAACCAGTTGAGTGAACACACAGAACCAGTTGAGAGAACACACAGAACCAGTTCTTAGTGAACACACAGAACCAGTTATTTGTGAACACACAGAACCAGTTGAGAGAACACACAGAACCAGTTATTAGTGAACACACAGAACCAGTTATTAGTGAACACACAGAACCAGTTCTTAGTGAACACACAGAACCAGTTGAGAGAACACACAGAACCAGTTATTAGTGAACACACAGAACCAATTATTAGTGAACACACAGAACCAGTTGAGTGAACACACAGAACCAGTTGAGTGAACACACAGAACCAGTTGAGAGAACACACAGAACCAGTTATTAGTGAACACACAGAACCAGTTATTAGTGAACACACAGAACCAGTTGAGAGAACACACAGAACCAGTTCTTAGTGAACCCACAGAACCAGCTCTTAGTGAACACACAGAACCAGCTCTTAGTGAACACACAGAACCAGCTCTTAGAGAACACACAGAACCAGTTAGGGAACACACAGAACTAGTTAGGATGCACACAGAACCAGCTCTTAGAAAACACAGAGTAGCAGCTCTTAGTTTTGTCAATAAATCATAAATAGTATACTAGTTTAAGTTTACATTAAACTATAATATTTATTACGTACAAACACAGTGTTTGTGGACATGTCTCATTACCGTAACGCTTTTTCAAGTTCTTGTAAAAACTTTGGGGCTCCCGAGTGGCGCAGCGGTCTAAGGCACTGCATTGCAGAGGCGTCACTACAGACCCTGGTTTGATCCCAGGCTGTATCACAACTGGCTGTGATTGGGAGTCCCCTAGGGAAGTGCACAATCGTCCGGGTTAGGGGAGGGTTTGGCCCGGGGGGGCTTTACTTGGCTCACAGCACTCTAGCAACTCCTTGTGCGGGCCAGGTGCCTGCAGGCTGACCTCGGTCGTCAAGTGAATGGTATTTCCTCCGACACATTGATGTGGCTGGCTTCCGGTGTTAAGCGGGTGGGTGTTAAGAAGCATGGTTTGGCGGATCATGTTTTCGAGGACGCATGACTCAACCTTCGCCTACTGAGCCCGTTGGGAAGTTAAGGTTGCTGCAGCTATTATCGCCAAGCCTATCTCCAACCTTTTTAACCTGTCTCTCTTTTCTGGGGAGGTCCCAGTGCTTGGAAGGCAGCCACGGTTCGTCCCTTATTTTTAAAGGGGGAGATCAAGCTGATCCTAACTGTTATAGGGCTTCTATTTTGCCCTGTTTATCAAAAGTGTTGGAAAAACTTGTCAATAATCAACTTACTGGCTTTCTTGATGTCTATAGTATTCTCTCTGGTATGCAATCTGGTTTCCGCTCAGGTTATGGATGTGTCACTGCAACCTTAAAGGTCCTCAATGATGTCACCATTGCCCTTGATTCTAAGCAATGTTGTGCTACTATTTTTATTGACTTGGTCAAAGCTTTTGATACGGTAGATCTTCCATTCTTGTGGGCCGGCTAAGGAGTATTGGTGTCTCTGAAGGATCTTTGGCCTGGTTTGCTAACTACCTCTCTCAAAGAGTGCAGTGTATAAAGTTAGAAAATCTGCTGTCTCAGCCACTGCCTGTCACCAAGGGAGTACCCCAAGGCTCGATCCTAGGCCCCACGCTCTTCAACATAGCTCAGGCAGTAGGAAGCGCTCTCATTCATATATATGCAGATGATACAGTCTTATACTCCCTTGATGTTGTGTTAAATGGTCTACAACAAAGCTTTCGTAGTGTCCAACAAGCTTTCTCTACCATTAACCTTGTTCTGAACACCTCCAAAACAAAGGTCATGTGGTTTGGTAAGAAGAATGCCCCTCTCCCCACAGGTGTGATTACTACCTCTGAGGGTTTAGAGCTTGAGGTAGTCACCTCATACAAGTACTTGGGAGTATGGCTAGATGGTACACTGTCCTTCTCTCAGCAGATATCAAAGCTGCAGCCTAAAGTTAAATCTAGAATTGGTTTCCTCTATCATAATCGCTCCTCTTTCACCCCAGCTGCCAAACTAACCCTGATTCAGATGACCATCCTACCCATGCTAGATTACGAAGACATAATTTATAGATCGACAGGTAAGGGTTCTCTTGAGCAGCTAGATGTTCTTTACCATTCGGCCAACAGATTTGTCACCAATGCTCCTTATAGGACACATCACTGCACTCTATACTCCTCTGTAAACTGGACATCTCTGTATACCCGTCGCAAGACCCACTGGTACTCGTATTCATTCCTTTACACTTGTGTGTATAAGGCAGTTGTTGTGAAATTGTTAGATTACTTGTTGGATACTACTGCATGGTCAGAACTAGAAGCACAAGCATTTCGCTACACTCGCATTAACATCTGCTAACCATGTGTATGTGACAAATAACATTTGATTTGATGCTTATTTATAAAACCCTCTTAGGCTTCACTCCCCCCTATCTGAGATATCTACTGCAGCCCTCATCCTCCACATACAACACCCGTTCTGCCAGTCACATTCTGTTAAAGGACTCCAAAGCACACACATCCCTGGGTCGCTCCTCTTTTCAGTTTGCTGCAGCTAGCAACTGGAACAAGCTGCAACAAACAACACTCAAACTGGACAGTTTTATCTCAATCTCTTCATTCAAAGACTTTGCATGATGTATTGTTGTCTCTACCTTCTTGCCCTTTGTGCTGTTGTCTGTGCCCAATAATGTTTGTACCATGTTTTGTGCTGCTACCATGTTGCGTTGCTAACATGTTGTTGTCATGTTATGTTGCTACCATGCTGTGTTGTCATGTGTTGCTGCCTTGCTATGTTGTTGTCTTAGGTCTCTCTTTATGTAGTGTTGTGTTGTCTCTCTTGTCGTGATGCGTGTTTTGTCCTACATTTATATATTTATTTTATTTTCTATACCAGCCCCCATCCCTGCAGGAGGCCTTTTGGTAGACCGTCATTGTAAATAAGAATGTGTTCTTAACTGACTTGCCTAGTTAAATAAAGATTTAAATAAAGAATAAGAGTCAGCAATGAGACAAGATCGAAAAGGAGGGCAAAATATAAATAAAAAATGATCTTAAAGAGTAGTCCTTAAAGGTTAAGTTATTTGCTTATATGCCTACAGAATGAGGTTCTTAAACACCACCTTTACCCACTTGGCCTTCTCATTACCGAAACGGCTAAAAAGCTCAAATTGGGAAAATGTTTTTTAAATACTTTTATTTTCAGTGTTATGTTTAACTCAGGCCTTTTCATTAGGGAAGCAATGTTAAAACGTTTACTTTTTTGGATACTGTTGCAATAATGAACATTTTGTGGAAATTGTGGTCAAATGCAAAATATCTAATGAAAAAACATAATAATAATATTTATGAAAGAGATAAGTACAGATCCTAATCTCAGTGATCCAAGAAGAATATAGTGAATGACCCAGGTATGTTCCAGTTACCATTAGGACCCCTGAAACACATGGATGACATGCATACAGAATCAGCATGCATGTTCATAATGTAATAAAATATACATCATAGGTATTGTGAGATACTGTATGAGCGTTATACCAGCACATCCCTAACTCATCTGATATCACAGAGCTATAGTATGTAATGATGATGACAGTGTGGTATCAGTAACTGGCATGAGAATGTTACTGGCTAGTGGCTACAACATACTAGTTGTCACTAGTTACCACAGCCACAAATCAGAAGGCCTGTCTACCCGACCAATCAGATGAGGGAGTGTGATGACGAGCAAGCCGACCGGCTTGCAAGAGCAGACGAAAGACATGCATTATATAAAAAATAAAAAAGGAATGTAACACGTACACAGTTTCACAAATTTTTTCTAATAACTGTATATTATTCATACACTTGACATACATGGTACTTTTATACACAGTATTACATGATAGGAATACAGTTTGATATACACATGCTGTGAAAACAGTACAAATATAAGCACCCTCCATGGGATCTTTAGTGACCACAGAGTTGGGACACCAGTTTAAAGTTCCATCTTCTTCAATTTTATTGAGGAACATTCCATTGTTAGTTAGCACAACATTATTAAAATTAAATTAATGTTGTAAAAGTGTATGATATAAATTACAGTGATCCATCTTTAAACTTACTGCCTTCTTAATTTCAGCACCATATTTCTCTTTGGCTTTTGTTGTCTATCCTTCCCCTGGTGTCATTAATACGTCTTTGTGCCGACAACTTAAAACAGAACACCATGGAATGGGAGACTTTTACTCTCCCAAATGAGTTTTTTTCCTGCCAAAGGCTGTGCATCTGTTGGAAGTCAACAATATGATATATTACTATTAGAATGAAAGGCTTGTAGGGAAACTAACAACGTTGCTCTGTCAAATAGAATAACTCCTCAGTGATTGTAATGGAATCCCTTATTCTAGCTAGCTAACTCAATTTAGATGAGAGTAGCAAAAGTTATCTAGTAGTTATGTAAAAAAGAAACAACAACTTACCCTTTTGCCCAAAACAATGTTATGAATTTGAGTGACGTTGCCAATTCTTGTTTCCGAATGTATTTAGTTATTTGGCACTCAAACTTGAACTGGAGATATGCTATTTCGAAAATGAGGCTATTCCAGCGAAAGGAATTTACATCATCACACTCCCTCATCTGATTGGTTGAGTTGGTGGGTCTTCTGACTTTGTGGCTGTGGTAACTAGTGACCACCCAACAACTCCTTTCCCACCCAAATTCCCTCCAAACTTAATTACACACAACACCTTAACAAAGCAAATGTCTATGCTGCTGAGCCAATGTATGCTACTGTACAGTTTTCATATAATAATGCAGAGCTTAGTTATAAGGGAGCCGATGGGCTCCTCAACCTAGAATCCCTACAGAAGCAGCAGCAGGCTCCTCTCTCTAGCCGACGTGATCGATGAACAAAGGATGAAAAGGTACAGGTGGTTGGGAAGAGAGAAAGAGGCTTGCGGGAGAGGGTTGGTGATGTGCAGAGAGCTACTCTGCCACGGAGGAATAAAATAATGTCTCACTCCCTCTAAACCAGGCAAGCTTACAATATGAATACTGCAGCAGAGCAGATCAGCCCCCTCTGACTCAGTCCTCCTCAGACAGGCTGCCAAACAAGAAAAGCTAGGGGTGTAGCAGATCCCCACCCCCCTGCCCTGGGGAGCTGGCCAGTTACAAAGCACTTGTGCAGATTATGGTTGTAACAAATAGAGACAAACCCCAAAATAACTTTCTAAAATTGAGTTTGGCTTACCACACAAAGACTGATATTGTACTGCACCAATGTAACAGACCCTTAAACAACCCTCCTGACTTTGCTCTGGATAAGGGCGTCTAAATGACAATAAAAAAATAAACATAAGACACTGTCCAGGCCTGCCACAGAGGATACAGTAAGCAGCCTTCTTGTTGGCAGAGCAGGCACTCTGCAGTACTGTAATGTGTTGGGGCGGGAGGTGGGTGGTGGCAGGCGGGGGCCTGTGCGGTGAGTGCAGGTGTCTATCTGTCGGAGACATCTGGAGACAGTGCAGTGCTGGAGCTCAGAGGCCTCTCGTCTCTATCTCTGACAGATGACCTTGCATGTGGGCAAACAGCATCTCTAACTCCACTCACTACAAGAGAGAGTGACAAGCACACGCAACCCCACCACAAACCCCCGCCTGCTCTAAACAGTCTTTATCTACGTGACAGGACGATATTTCATGTCAGCCAGTAAATAAGCGTGCAGTGCAGTGCACTCCTCCTGACCCTGGACACTCATTATGTGAATTTAATCAAGCCCCAGGAAGGTGATTTTGCTATGTACTGCATAGCTGCTGTGTACACACTAAAAATAAATGGTTCTATATATAGCCAAATAAGGGTTCTTTGGCTTGTAACCATAGTGGAACCCTTGGGTGCTATATGGAACCATTTTCTTAAGGTTCCTTAAAGAACATGCTCTTAAGGTTCTAAATGGAACATGTATGGTGTTTTATAAAAAACTATTTCCTAAGCTTCTATAAAAAAAAAACATTAAAAAAAGTTTATATATACAGTAGCACCCAAAAAGGGTTCCGCTATGGTTACAACCCTTTTTGGGGCTATAAAGAACCCTTTTTTATGGTTCTTTATAGAACCTTTATGGAGAATGGTTCTATAAAGAACCTTTGTCAAAGGTTCTTTGTAGGACAATACAGTTTTTTTTTATTCTGGTTTAACAGCAATATTATATTTATAAGATTCCATATGTTTTGTTATTGTGTTAATTAAGAAGTTGAATCAGGTGTGCTAACTCTGGAACAGCTGGGGTTACCTGAGGAAAGAATTAAGAACTGACTTAGTAAATCGTTCTCAAATGACATAAGGCCATACATCAGTCTTTCACAAAACACCGTCACTGGCCATAGTCATGTAATGGCATAACACAACAGATTAGATCAACTGGATTGACACTCACTCAAGGTTGCACAAAAAGAGCTGTGAACAAACCACGCCACCAAATACTCTAATGAGCCGTGATCCCTACATTTTAATTATCACTAAAAGAAGAAAGCACCATTTTTTTAACTACAAAGAACCATTGAAGGGCTCAAGGGGTTCTTGGGGTCAATAGGGTACCCTTCAGGAACCCTATTTCTTTTGTGTGTATTGTACCCTATAGCCTCTGCTTCCTGTAGGATGCTGTGGTTGAGTGGACAGGCTATTATTTGCTGCGCTGTTGATACAGGGCTTAACCCATACAGATCCTATTCAATTATTAATATTGTTTTAATCTGGTGAATTTTACAATTATTTAATGTTGTTCCAAAAGTATTAGGACAAATTCACGTATGTGTATTAAAGTAGTAACAAGTTTAGTATTTGGTCCCATATTCCTAGCACACAATGATTACATCAAGCATGTGACTCTACAAACCTGTTTGATTTGGTTGCGTTTCAGATTATTTTGTGACAAATAGAAATGAATGGTAAATAATATATTGTGTCATTTTGGAGTCCCTTTTATTGTAAATTAGAATAGAATATGTTTCTAAACACTTCTATACTGAACAAAAATATAAACGCAACGTAAAGCGTTGGTCCCATGTTTCATGAGCTGAAATAAAATATCCCAGAAATGTTCCATATGCACAAAATTTTATTTATCAAATTTGTTTACATCCCTGTTAGTGAGCATTTTATCCTTTGTCAAGATAATTCATTGACCTGACAGGTGTGGCATATCAAGAAGCTGATTAAATGGCACGATCATTACACAGATGCACCTTGTGCTGGGGACAATAAAAGGACACTTTAAAATGTGCAGCTGTGTCACACAACACAATGCCACAAATGTCTCAAGTTGAGGGAGCATGCAATTGGCATGCTGACTGCATGGAATGTCCACCATAGCATTCTCCTGGCATCCGCCAAAACCAGATTTGTCTGTTGGACTGCCAGATAGTGAAGCGTGATTCATCACTCCAGAGAATTCTTTCCACTGCTCCAGAGTCCAATGGCGGCGAGCTTTACACCACTCAAGCCAACGCTTGGCATTGCACATGGTGATGTTAGGCTTGTGGGCAGCTGCTCGGCCATGGAAACCCATTTCATGAAGCTCCTGACAAACAGTTATTGTGCTGACGTTGTTTCCAGAGGTAGTTTGGAACTCGGTAGTGAGTGTTTACACGCTTCAGCACTCAGTTATCCCGTTCTGTGAGCTTGCGTGGCCTACCACTTCGCGAATGAGCTGTTGTTGCTCCTAGACATTTCCACTTCACAATAACAGCACTTATAGTTGACTGGGGCAGATAGTCTATAAGTGAGGGACTATATACAAAAAGTTCTGTAATTTCTAAACTCAAATTAAAGCTGACAGTCTACAATTTAACCTCATAGTCATTGTATCATTTCAAATCCAAAGTGCTGGAGTACAGAGCCAAAACAACAACATTTTTGTCATTGTCCCAATAGTTTTGGAGCTCACTGTGTGATAAAATATGAATGACTAGTGCTTTGGTAGACTCCTGAATTCGGGATAACTGTCTTCTATTTGTGTTATAGCCTTTAGCCTAAACTGGTGCACACTGTAAGTATTGTATTTTCAGTACAGTAAATTGATAATTACATGTAGCTAGTATACTATGAATAGCTGGAGGGTGCTTATTACTCCTAAAATAAAGTAAACAAATCAACTTTGGATGCATAACTGTTCCAAATGTACATTTGTTTATGTTTTATGTTCTCTAGGTCATTCTCAAGCAGATTATTGGAAGTTCTAGAGGCTATATTGATTTATATTTATTGATATTCTAGACAAAGTTCCCCAAGGGGACACAATGCAGTAAAACTACATTAATGCATTTCTATATTTCAATCATCAGATTAAAATCAACGTGGTAATATTCCATCTAACAGATTGAGCTGCAATGTGTGATCATTTTTCCAACACTTGTTTACAGACAGATAATTTCACTTATAATTCACTGTATCACAATTTCAGTGGGTGAGAAGTTTACATACACTAAGTTGACTGTGCCTTTAAACAGCATGGAAAATTCCAGAAAATTATGTCATAGCGTTAGAAGCTTCTGATAGGCTAATTGACATAATTTGATTCAATTGGAGGTGTACCTGTGGATGTATTTCAATGCCTACCTTCAAACTCAGTGCCTCTTTGCTTTACATCATGGGAAAATCAAAAGAAATCAGCCAAGACCTCAGAAAAAAAATCTGGTTCATCCTTGGGAGCAATTTCCAAACGCCTGAAGGTACCACGTTCATCTGTACAAACAATAGTATGCAAGTATAAACACTATGGGTGTCACAACTTCCGCCAAAGTTGGTCCCTCTCCTTGTTCGGGCGGCGTTCGTCGGTCAACGTCACCGGACTTCTAGCCACCGCCGATCCACTTTTCAATTTCCGTTTGTTTTGTCTTCATTATACACACCTGGTTTCTATTCCAATAATTACATGTTCCTTATTTAAACTCTCTGTTTCCCTCATGGTTTTGTGTGTTTTTGTTAATTGTATGTTGGTCAGTTTTGTGAGCTTGTATTATATACTACTTGGAATTTGTTTGAGTAAAGATAAGTGATTACTCATCTCTGTTGTCCTGCGCCTGACTCCGCTTTACCTGCTACACTGAGACCCTTGACAGAGGGACCACGCAGCCGTCAGTACCACTCAGGAAGAAGATGCGTTCTGTCTCCTAGAGATGAACGTACTTTGGTGTCAAAAGTGGAAATCAGACCCAGAACAACAGCAAAGGCCTTGTGAAGATGTTGGAGGAAACAGGTACAAAAGTATCTATATCCACAGTAAAACGAGTCCTATATCGACATAACCTAAAAAGGCCGCTCAGCAAGGAAGAAGCCACTGCTCCAAAACCGCCATAAAAAAGCCAGACTATGGTCAGGAATTGTGAAAAACTAAATGTATTTGGCTAAGGTGTATGTAAACTTCTGACTTCAACTATATATACACACACACACACACACACACACACACAGTCAAAAGTTTGGAGACACCTGCTCATTCAAGGGCGTTTCTTTATTTTTACTCTTTTCTAGGTTGCATAGAATAGCAATGAAGACATTACAACTATGAAATAACACATATGGAATCATGTAGTAACCAAAAAAGTGTTAAACATATATTTATATTTTAGATTCTTCATACAGTAGTAGCTAACCTCTGCCTTGATGACAGCTTTGTACACTCTTGGTATTCTCTCAACCAGCTTCATGAGGAATGCTTATCCAACAGTCTTGAAGGAGTTCCCACATATGCTGAGCACTTGTTGGCTGCTTTTCCTTCACTCTGCGGTCCAACTCATACCAAACCATCTCAATTGGGTTGAGGTCGGGTGATTGTGGAGGCCAGGCCATCTGATGCAGCACTCCATCACTCTCCTTCTTGGTCAAATAGCCCTTACACAGCCTGGAGGTGTGTTTTGGATCATTGTCCTGCTGAATAACAAATTATAGTCCCACTAAGCGCAAACCAGATGGGATGGCATTTCGCTGCAGAATGATGTGGTAGCTATGCTGGTTAAGAGTGCCTTGAATTCTAAATAAAACAGACAGTGTCACCAGCAAAGCAACCCCACACCATCACACCTCCTCCTCCTCCACGGTGGGAACCAGACATGCAGAGATAATCCGTTCACCTACTCTGCGTCTCACAAAGACATGGCGGTTGGAACCAATTATCTCAAATTTGGACTCATCAGACCAAAAGGATAGATTTCCAACAGTCTAGTCACTTGTCCATTGTCCAATGCTCATATTTCTTGGCCCAAACAAGTCTCTTCTTATTGGTGTCCTTTAGTAGTGGTTTCTTTGCCTGCTTCACGCAGTCTCCTCTGAACAGTGTGTTAGTTACTTGAACTCTGTAAAGCATTTATTTGGGATGCAATCTGAGGTGCAGTTAACTCTAATGAACTTATCCTCTGCAGTAGAGGTAACTCTGGGTCTTCTTTTCCTGTGGCGGTCCTCATGAGAGCCAGTTTCATCATAGCGCTTGATGGTTTTTGCGACTGCACTTAAAGAAACTCAATGTTCTTGAAATTTTCCAGATTGACTGACCTTAAAGTATTGTCTTAAAGTAATGATAGAATGTTGTTTCTCTTTGCTTATTTGAGCTGTTCTTGACATAGCTGTATTTGGTAAAAGACCAAGTCCATATTATCTTCTGTATACAACACCTACCTTGTCGCAAAACAACTGATTGGCTCAAATGCATTAAGAAGGAAAGAAATTCCACAAATTAACTGTCATCAAGGCAAAGGGTGGCTACCTCGAAGAATTTCAAATATAAAATATTTTTATTTGTTTAACACTTTTTTTTGTTACTACATGATTCCATATGTGTTATATCATAGTTTTGATGTGTAATGGTTAGAGCGTTGGGCCAGTAACCGAAAGGTTGTTGGATCTATTCCCCGAGCTGACAAGTTAAAAATCTGTCGTTCTGCCCCTGAACAAGGCAGTTAACCCACTGTTCCTAGGCTGTCATTGTAAATAAGAACAGGTTCTTAACCGACTTGCCTGATTAAATAAAGGTAAAAAAAATACAAAAGATTCTACAATGTAGAAAGTAGTAAAATAAAGAAAAAGCCTGGAATGAGTGGGTGTCCAAACTTTTGACTGGTACTGTATTTACATACAGTATTTTTGGAGGTGGGGGGGGGGCTAGCGGCCTGGGGCACCTAAGCAACCGCTTGTGTCGCTTATGCCTGGAGCCGGCCCTGGTCAGGTGGGGGCTCTGCCAAGAACACCTGGCCAATATTATTTACCTCACAGGCTGTGGCAGGATGTTTCTCCTGCTGACCACTCACAGAACTTGGAGTGGGACCAAGAACAGCTTACAGGTGAAAATGAGAAAGATGGAGAGAGAAAAGAAAAGCAGAGAGTGCGAGAGAGAGATTCACATTGATATTCTGCAGGGTGGCCATGCGGCAAACAATCAAAATAAGTGATTGTAGTACCATGGAAGGGTGGGAGAAGTCAGTGTGTGTGTGGGACTGTGAACCCCCAGGTTGTCTGCCAGGCGTGTCTTGTATCGTCCCTCCCCTGGCTTGTTGCAGTCATCCCCCTCTCATTTTCATTAGTACCTGGGACAGCCTTTAATGGTTTGAGTAAAGTCTTCACAGTTCACATACAAAAGACCTGGGGACAGACAGACTGCACAGATCTTCTACCCTCTGGAGCTAGGACAGAAAACATGCAGAAATAAAACCCACAAACACTCTCCTAAACTTTAGTTAATTTCAAATTGCCAAACAACAAATTATGTTTGTCTTTAGTTGAGATCTGATGTCAACTTTTGGCAGCATCGTCCACTTATTTCCACAATGATTCAAAACATGAAACGACACCAATGTAAACTTGAAGCCAGGATATTCTTACATCTAAACCGTAATTAATAATTAAAGCCTCAAACTGAGCTCTGCTTGTTCACTTCAATTGTTTTGAGGGAACGCAGAGAATCAACCCAGGTGGTCACAGCTTAACTACCAGTGTCCCTCTGACACCCAGAAGATGGTGATAGATTAAACTAGGCAGCAGAGTGGGAGACCCTAATGGAGTTGTTTAGAGGGAGAGAGGTGGGTGAGTCTCATTATTATTCACAGTGGTGTGGAGAGAGAGAGGAGACACTCTGATCTGAGTGACCTCCCAGAGGGATTCACCGGCGGAGAGCAGCATTAAAAGCTATAGCCTCGATGAATGAGAAAGATATCCGCCTCAGATGTTAAAAGTAGTGACTCATCGGATTAGAGGTTGAGAGGAGGGAGAGATGCTCTGGGTGTCTGACTGTGCTGTTGCGTGTGCTAGGCTGCCAGCCCAGAGCAGCTGGCTTACCATAATCAAGGAGGGAGAGGCCACATCTCAGACTCGGTCTCCTCCTCACAGGACCAAGTCCAGAACTACACGCACTACAGACCCAAGGTCAAGGAAATAACAGAGACAAAGGGTCACTTTTTCCCCAGGAGCTGGAGCAGGACCTGGTCTGGACAACGAGCTACAAGAACAGTTGGCTACTACCTCTCCAAGCTGCTAGAGAGTGGAACAGTACCACAGAGCTACATTCCCATTCCAGAACCATGAAGTGGTGATGGAGTCCAGTGAGGGGAATGGAGATCAGGAGGCTAGGATTGTGGGTACTTGGTTGATACTGAAAGAATCAGTCTTCATAAACAGTATTTATGATCCATATGCATAAATGCTGTTTAGCCCCCTCAAGTTAGAATGTGATCCTGCAAATCAGTGATTCTCAATTGGTCAGTCGCGGCCCATATTTGGGTCGCATGAGGTTTCGAGTGGGTCACGTGCGTCACTATAGACTCGGGTTCAATCCCAGGCTGTGTCGGGTTTGGCCGGCCGGGATGTCCTTGTCCCGGCGCGCTCTAGCGACTCCTTGTGGTGGGCCAGGTGCATGCATGCTGACTTTGGTCGACAGTTGTACAGTGTTTCCTCCGACACATTGGTGCGGCTGGCTTCCGGGTAAAGCGAGCAGACCTTACTTACAAGCTTACCTGCTTACTTACAAGCCCTTAACCAACAACGCTTTAGAAGTTTTAAGAAGGAAAAAAAAAGTATTAAGTAAATAAAAAAAAATAAAAGTAACAAATAATTAAACGGCAGCAGTAAAATAACAATAGCGAGGCTATATACAGGGGGTACTGGTACAAGGTCAATGTGCGGGGGCACCGGTTAGTCAAGGTAATTAAGGTAATATGTACAGGTATGTAGAGTTCAAGTGACTATGCATAGATAATAAACAGAGAGTAGCAGCAGCGTAGAAGAGGGGTTCTGGGTAGCCCTTAGCTGTTCAGGAGTCTTATGACTTGGGGGTAGAAGCTGTTAAGAAGCCTTTTGGACCTAGACTTGGCGCTCCAGTACCGCTTGACATGCGGTAGCAGAGAGAACAGTCCATGATGAGGGTGGCTGGAGTCTTTGACAATTTTTAGGGCCTTCCTCTGGTATAGAGGTCCTGGATGGCAGAAAGCTTGGCCCCATGATGTACTGGGCCGTACGCACTACCCTCTGTCGTGCCTTGCGGTCGGAGGACAAGCAGTTGCCATACCAGGCAGTGATGCAACCAGTCAGGATGCTCTCAATGGTACAGCTGTAGAACCTTTTGAGGATCTGAGGACCCATGCCAAATCTCCTGAGGGGGAATAGGCTTTGTGGTTCCCTCTTCACAACTTGGTATGTTTGGACCATGATAGTTTGTTGGTCCAAGGAACTTGAAGCTCTCAATCTGCTCCACTACAGCCCAGTCGATGAGAATGGGGGCGTGCTCGGTCCTCCTTTTCCTGTAGTCCACAATCTTCTCCTTTATCTTGATCACATTGAGGGAGAGGTTGTTGTCCTGGCACCACACGGCCAGGTCTCTGACCTCCTCCCTATAGGCTGTTTCATCGTTGTTGTTGATCAGGCCTACCACTGTTGTGTCATCTGCAAATTTGATGACGGTGTTGTGGTCATGCCTGGCCATGCAGTCATGAGTGAACAGGGAGTACAGGAGGGAATTGAGCACGCACCCCTGAGGGCCCCTGTGTTGAGGGTCAGCGCGTCAGATGTGTTGTTCCCTACCCTTACCACCTGGGGGGCGGCCCGTCAGGAAGTCCAGGATCCAGTTGCAGAGGGAGGTGTTTAGTCCCAGGGTCGTTAGCTTAGTGATGAGCTTTGAGGGCACTATGGTGTTGAACGCTGAGCTGTAGTCAATGAACAGCATTCTCACATAGGTGTTCCTTTCGTCCATGTGGGAAAGGGCAGTGTTGAGTGCACCTGCCCATTTTCTCTCAGGCTCTCCCTATCAGTCCTCAGCTCCTCCATGCACCCTTCTCATAGCCTTTTGCTTTGTATGCTAAAAAAGAATGGGTTTTCCTTAACTAAAATTCCCTTCAAATACGAGAGGGTAAAAGTGCTTAGTGAGTTCATTTGGGAGCATAAACGAGCTTGTGATTAATTAAATGTAATCTACTCATCTCAGCTTTGGATGTAATGACTGTAAATCATGACACCAGTGTTAATATGAAGGTAGGAACATTCTTTCTGTCTCACTCAACAATCCTAACACTGACGTGGCCTTATCTAACCAGTGCTTAGAATATCTGCTCAACATAACCCCATTGTGTCAATCAACAACACGCCTGCCTTGACAGGGAGGGCATCACACACACACAAAAACACACCCCAACCCAGGTAACGTTGTAATTTCACACAGTGACGCCTGAGGGCCAACTCATACCTGACCTGTAGCATGTACATAGCAGGAATCCTTCACAGTACACATCACTGAAACGACCCCCACACACACACACCACACGCAAGTAAAAAACCACACATTGCCTTCCCCCCCAACACACCTGCAGTACACACTCAGCAAGACGCTGTCGACAGCAATAGAACCAAGACCGCAGCTACAGTCGGTTGTCTGCACACGAAATGGAAAGTGATGGCAGTCTATCTTTTTGCACCACAGGCAGTGTGGTGATCACCAACACGTTTTTAATTAGTCACCGAGGAGCGTGAGCACAGAGAAAGCAGGTTCTCACGCCTACAAAACAAACGGAGTAGAAACAATGCACGACACTGGCCATAGCAATGAAATGGAGTCACTCTGATAGACTTCTCTCTGTAGTCAGTCACACACTAGAACATCAGACCAGCAACCCACACTGTAGCCTACTGTAAATCTCACTCAGTAGGGGAAAGTAATCAACTAAAGGCTACAGTGTTTCTGAAGAATATTGTGTTTATAAACAATTTATCTAAAAGGGTACATATACACTGTGTACAAAATGTCACGCTGGTATAAAGGATTTGGAGACAGCCACAGGAATACATCATCTGGGTTTTTAATACACCCCAAAACAAACACGTCTACAAAACACTGGGATGTACCCAAACAAAAGAGCGAGGGTAAACCTCGTAGAACGACACGGGACCTGTAATACACAATGCACAAAACACGCAGCACAGGCTGAGACAACGCATAGGTACTCACGCGACCAACGGACATGGGAACAATAACACGCAGCCCAATGGGGGAAACAAAGGGCACATTTATACAAACACAATCAGTGAGGAATTGGAACCAGGTGTGCGTAATGACACAGTTCAGTGCAGCCTAGAAGGCCTGTGACGTCAACCTTCAGAACTGGTGAACAGAATGAGCAGCAGTGCCGGGGGGATCCGTGACACAAAACATTAGGAACAGCTTTCGAATATTGAGTTTCACCCCCTTTTGCTCTCAGAACAACCTCAAATCTACGGGGCATGAATTCCTCAATGTGACGAAAGAGTTCCACAGGAATGCTGGCCCATGTCGACTCCGATGCTTTCCACAGTTATGTCAAGTTGGCTGGATGTTCTTTCGGTGGTGGACCATTCTTGATACACATCGGAAACTGTTGAGCATGAAAAACCCACCAGCGTTGCTGTTCTTGACACACTCAAACCGGTGCGCCTGGCACTTACTACCATACCCTGTTCAAAAGCACTTAAATCGTCACTCTCTGAATGGCACACATACACAATCCATGTCTCAATTGTCTCAAGGCTTAAAAATCCTTCTTTAACCTGTATCCTCCCCTTCATTTACACTGATTTAAGAGGATTTAACAGGTGACATCAATAAGGGATCATAGCTTTCACCTGGATTCACCTGGTCAGCCTATGTCATGGAAAGAGCAAGTGTTCCTAATGTTCTGTACACTCAGTGGTACAGTATACACATTTTATAATGTCTTCATAGTCATAACATAACATGAAGTAGTCACGGGTTCAACATGTTGATTAGTCATAAGCTGCTGTGGAGTTTCAAGCGTGTCGATTTCCATGCTAAATGGGATGAAATTACAAACAACAGTGTTTGTGTGTGTCTAATGTCATGTTCTGCATTTGTAACACTCATGTAGTGTTCCGTAACTGTGTGTGATGCATAGATGTGGTTACTGGCTTCTCTACATTGGCTTTCCATCATCAGGAGAAAGAGAGAAATGGTGGAGATGCAGCACTAAGGTTATGCATGTCAGTGTGAACCCTATCAGACTGGCAAGTGGCAGGGAGAGTGTTAGGGTATGATAGCATTGGCGGATAAGCCATGGGAGTTGGTGGTGCTATGGGAGTTGGTGGAGTGAAAGGGGATTAGTCCACAGCAGTGTTTAGGGGTTCAAACACCCCTCTGGGAAGGTGAATGGATTGATCCACATTGGATATGAACCAACCCATTCCCAGCCTCCAGACAGAAATTCTTCCACACAAGCATGTACGGATGCACTTTCGCAGGCACACTTCACCACAGACTGGTATCTTCTCTTCACAAGCCAGTGCTGAACTGAGATCTGTGTAACCCCTGTGTTTAAAATGGCAGTAGCATGTAGATGTGCCTGGCAGGCTCATAGAGAGAGGGGCCCTGCTGCACAGGCTGTGGTGTGTGCTGCTGCCGCCATGCTTCAATGATTACAGGGAGAAGAAGAGTTAAAATAGAGCTGCTGCTGTCTCATTAGGGTAGTATGGGCTATGGGTTTGGTGTGTGTAGGTCTATGGTCTAGATCCCACCCATTGGCGGTCTGGGTTTGCCCAAAGCCACAGGAGACTGTCCAGATCCCAGACAGAGTGAAGAGAGAGGACACACACCACCCAAATGACAGAGCACTCACACTCAACATGGCTCACCATGGACACTCAAGCATAACACAACACTGCTGTTTCCAGCCTCCATCCACAGCTGCAGTAGACAGAATCCCCACTGGCATATAAACCATGGTCTTCCCAAGGAAGAACAATACGAGGCCCTACAGCAGTCTGACTGATTGTGGTTTTGCGCCTGTCCTTCATATAGCAAACATCCACTGTAAACAAATTTATTGAAAGCCATAACAAACAGAGCTGAGGCTACGGTTTCATGTAAATGGTGGAAGTGCATCAATATGGCATTGCCTCTCACCACGGCCCTATATGAAGACAGTTCAATAGGACAGCCATAGCTGGAGGAGCCTATCACAGTTTTTAGGAGGAGGAGGAGGAGAGGGTGTCCAGGATGCCGTTCGTCTGCACCTGTTGTGACAGTTTTATCCCAGCTGAGGGGGAAGGTAACACGGAGAACGGCACAATGAGGAGCGATAAACGTCAGGCCCAGCCCCAGCGCCATGGTAATGACTGACAAACGGTTGGCTGGCTCCTCTCTCTCTCTTTCTCAGCCACCCAGTCCTAGACATGTGCAGCGCTCTGTTATACTCTATACGAGGGCACAATGACAGGAACAGCAAAAATAACCCATGGCACTTCTTTAGGCAAGTTTGACAGGCAGCCATGCTAAGTTACTGCCTCTGTCACATTTACACCAGCTAATATGACTTCAACATTAAAGGGCTGTCAATAGGAAAAGTAAATCAGTAAATTACTATGAATCCAACTGAAACAATTACTGTTACCTCAGGGTACCATGTGTTTTGTTGTGCCAATCCACATAGCAAAACATTATTGTTAGCCAATGCTGTGTAGCATAAGTGAGTTGATATTTTATGAAAAAGGAATAGACCGCACTAGCTAGTATGGGACACACTCTTTTCACACCATTTCAACTGGTGGGCGGTGCTATACGTCACAGTGGGCGTGGGTTTCAAAGTGCAACTTAAGGATTGTCTGATACGCGTCCACGTTCAACCGAGAACCCTCCTTCTGTGACCTCATTCAGAAACGAAGGGTTTATACTTTACAGTTGCACTTTCATATTAATACATAATTTTGCTTTATTTAAACTAACGATAGCTAGCTACCAAGTGACCAAAAGGCTTCTCAACAGTTTTAACCCCCAAGCCATAAGACTCCTGAACAGGTAATGAAATGTCTACCCGGACTATTTGCATTGTGTCACCCACCACCAACCCCTCTTTTACGCTGCTGCTACTCTCTGTTTATCATATATGCATAGTCACTTTAACTATACTTACATGTACATATTACCTCAATTAGTCCGACTAACCGGTGCCCCCGCACATTGACTCTGTACCGGTACGACCTGTATATAGCCTCGCTACTGTTATTTTCACTGTCATTTAACTTTTTTATTTATTTACTTATCTATTGTTTACCTAATACCTATTTTTTACTTAAAATTGCACTGTTGGTTAGGGCTTGTAAGTAAGCATTTCACTGTAAGGTCTACACCTGTTGTATTCGGCGCACGTGACAAATAAACTTTGACTTGATTTGATGTGGCTGGACCAGTTTTCCCAAAAGTGAACGATGTGTAACGTCATGTTTTGCTCGCTAGCCAACCAACAACGTCAATGCCGCTACCAAGACAATCTACTAAGATTACCTGAATAGAATATATGAAACTGATCATGACTAGACTTAATCTATACTGAACAAAAATGCAACATGTAAAGTGTTGGTCCCATGTTTCATGAGCTGAAATAAAAGATCTCAGAAATGTTCCATATGCACAAAAAGCTTATTTCTCTCAAATCCCTGGTAGTGAGCATTTCTCCTTTGCCAAGATAATCATACCACCTGACAGGTGTGGCATATCAAGAAGCTGATTAAACAGCATGATCATTACATAGGTGCACCTTGTGTTGGGGACAATAAAAGGCCACTCTAAAATGTGCAGTTTTGTCACAACACAATGCCACTGATGTCTCAAGTTTTGAGGGAGCATGCAATTGGCATGCTGACTGCAGGAATGTTCACCAGAGCTGTTGCCAGAGAACTGAATGTTAATTTCGCTACCAACATTGTTTTAGAGAATTTGGAAATACTGGCAACTGGCCTCACAACCGCAGACCATGTGTAACCATGCCAGCCCAGGACCTCCACATCTGTCTTCTTTACCTGCGGGATCGTCTGAGACCAGCAACCCGGACAGCTGATGAAACTGTGGGTTTGCACAACCAAAGAATTTCTGCTATCAGAAACAGTCTCAGGGAAGCTCATCTGCGTGCTCGTTGTCCTCACCAGGGTCTTGACCTGACTGCAGTTTGGTATCGTAACAGACTTCAGTGGGTAAATGCTCACCTTCGATGGCCAATGGCACACTGGAGAAGTGTGCTCTTCAAAGATGAATCCCTGTTTCAACTTTACCGGTCAGATAGCAGACAGTGTGTATGGCGTAGTGTGGGCAAGCGGTTTGCTGATGTCAACGTTGTGAACAGAGTGCCCCATGGTGGAGGTGGGGTTACTGTATGGACAGGCATCAGCTATGGACAACGAACACAATTGCATTTTATCGATGGCAATTTGAATGCACAGAGATACTGTGATGAGATCCTGAGGCCCATTGTCATGCAATTAATCTGCTGCCATCACCTCATTTTTCAGCATGATGATGCACGGTCCCATGTTGCAAGGCTCTGTACACAATTCCTAGAAGCTGAAAATGTCCCAGTTCTTCCATAGTTCTTCCCAAACACGCATTGAGCATGTTTGGGATGCTCTGGATTGACCTGTACGACAGCGTGTTCCAGTTCCCGCCAATATCCAGCAACTTCGTACAGCCATTGAAGAGGAGTGGGACAACATTCCACAATCAACAGCCTGATCAACTCTATGCGAAGGAGATGTGTCGCGCTGCATGAGGCAAATGGTGGTCACACCAGATGCTGACTGGTTTTCTGATCCAAGCCCCTACCTTTTTTTTTTTAAGTATCTGTGACCAACAAATGAATATCTGTATTCCCAGTCATGTGAAATCCATAGATTAGGGCCTAATGAATTTATTTAAATTTACTGATTTTATTATATGAACTGTAACCCAGTAAAATCTTTGAAATTGTTGCATTTATATTTTTGTTCAGTGCAATTTCACTGCGATTGGTTTGTCAACATGCAATAATACCTGTATACTGTCACTCACTGAGTTATTTGCATTGCAGGCTTCATTAAAAACTGTTAATCTGATGGATTTTTGGCACTGTGACCTCACCCGCATGCATGCATACTCTCCCTCAACACACTTAGACGGCAGATACATCTAAAACTCAGACAAGAACGCTTTGATAATCTTAGGCAAACACACTCATAACTGAGACGCAAACGTGTCCAATAATCAGAAGCAACACAGGTAGGCAGATGAACACCTCAGTGGAATACATTTGGAAGCTCAATGACCAAACAACCTAAAGGATGAAATGAAAAGCCTAGTAAGTTATGGTTGATTTTTGCTGGGATTGTAACCTTTGGTTTATGTACTGAATATCTATTAGATATCTCTATCCTCTACTTCTAAGGATATCTCTATCTACTAACTAGATGGAGTGAAATGTCGCTTTGCTCATCATAAATGATTGATAGGTTTGTCAGCACTGTGAGTACTGGGAAGAGGCAATAAGATGAACCATGAAAACATCACATCAAAACCAAACATGAAAAGGATTTATCGTTCACAATTCTTTTATTTTTTTACAGAAAATATAATTTGTCTTTTTTTTATGGTGATGGAGAGAGTGGCAATTACAGCAGTTGCTCACTTGACAAACGCTCCACTGCCTCAGCAAGGTCATGACATTAAAGCTGTAGCATAGAAGAGGAGGGAATGGAAGTGGAACTGACAGCGTTTTCTCAACATGAAATCGTATTAAAATCCATTCATATACACCCCCAGGAAGAACATGACACTTTTTTTTCACATTTTCTGACAAGCGAGCCCTTTTTCACAAATTCATAGAATGTTTGGGAATAATGTAGATTAAGGCATTTGTGAAAATTCTATAGCAATATAGAGTGGGAAAATGTCAGTGTGTTTGGACAATTATTAGACACAGCAACAAATAAAACCTAAACAACATGTCTTGTCTGGCCCGGAGTCTATGCAGACCGGTGCGCCATAGCCAATCAGAGCTACAACAGACCATTATGCAAATAACCATTTGCCACACGGGCCTGCCATCATTCACTTTAAACTGGACTGTGTGTTTACAGGCAGTTACAAAAGCGCGACTTTAGATCACTAGAACAAACGCATTCGCCAATAGCCACAAAATACACCTGAATGGATTTCTGCAAATATGTAAATAGTCGTCTTACATTTGGGAACTTTACAGTCCTACTGGTCAAACAACCATGAAAAGGTAGGCTCTCTCCCTCAGTTATGCACATCAACAACAACAAGATTTTAGCTCATCTCGCTCTGGCTAATGAGTGAACATTAGAGAAACCCTCTGAAACCTTTTCAGCTAGCTGGCCTTCAAAATTGCACTGTTAAACAATGGGGAATAAAAGGCTTGTCCCAACCCACATTTTTACAACTGAATGGGAACTTGCCTACCCGCGCATTTGATCGATGCCAAATACATTTGATTGACAACTAAGGGTGCGTTCGTAAATTGCCTCCAGTGTGTCAGAGTGTGCTCTGCGTCGTTCGTAAATTCAGAGCGTTGTCAGATTGTCAGTTTGTAAATTCAGATCATTTCGCGCTCCGAGTGTTCAGACTGCACACAGCACTATGACACTGGACGCTCTGTCAGAGGAGTAGGGTTGATCCGAGTGTTCCTCCCAATGGTAGTCAAGCAACCAAGCTAACTATCTAAAGTTTGCTAGCTTGCTAACTACTTCCAGACACTAATGAGAGAACACCTAACTCTGACCATTTTACTCACGACTAGCAGAGGTGTTTAGGCTATTTGTAATCTAGAGCGTTAGTGACTAACAGTGCTGCTGGCAACAATTGAATTACTTTTTTTGCAGACATTTACTGACACCGGTCATCAGTTATTATGCGCTCTCTGGCACACAGACGAGAGTGATCTGAAAACGGAGTAGATCGGCAGAGTGAATTTATGAACACAAGCAATATGCTGACTGGACAACAGTTGTTCAAGTTCAGCATAGCTAGTTAGCTAGCAAAGCGATTCACATTTCTTGCTAGCTAACCAAATTACACCTGCATCTCTAGCTGTAGTCACAGAAACAAGATATGAGGGGGGAAAGACGGTCACTCAAACACTCCTCCAATGACAGCATATTTAATTAATGGGACCCCATGAGTCAATACATGTTAGAATCACCTATGGCAGCGATTATAGCTGTGAGTCTTTCTGGGTAAGTCAAACCTGGATTGTACAATATTTGCCCATTATTATTTTTTAAATTCTTCAAGCTCTGTCAAGTTGCTTGTTGATCATTGCTAGACAGCCATTTAAGTGTTGCCAGAGATTTTCAAGCCGATTTAGATCAAAACTGTAACAAGGCCACTCAGGAAGATTCAATGTCGTCTTGGTACATAACTCCAGTGTATATCTGGCCTTGTGTTTAGGTTATTGTCCTGCTAAAAGGTGGATTTGTCTCCCAGTGTCTGTTGGAAAGCAGAATGAACCAGGTTTTCCTCTAGGACTTTGCAGTGCTTAGCTCTATTCCTTTTATTTTTATCCTAAAAAACGTCCTAGTCCTTGCTGATGACAAGCATACCCATAACATGATGCATCCACCACCATGGTACTCAGTGATGTGCTGTAGTTGCCCAAAACATAATGCTTTGTATTCAGGACAAAAAGTTAAGTTCTTTGCCACATTTTTAGCAGTATTACTTTAGTGCCTTATTGCAAACAGGATGCATGTTTTGGAATATTTTTATTCTGTACAGGCTTCCTTCTTTACTCTGTCATTTAGGTTAGTATTATGGAGTAACAACAATGTTGTTCATCCATCCTCGCAGCAATTTAACTCTGTAACTGGTTTCAAATCACCATTGGCCTTCTAAGCAGTTTCCTTTCTCTCCATCAACTAAGTTTGGAAGGATGTAAGATTTTATGTATGATAAAAAAAAAATACAATGCAAAACATCCATATACTGTCAGGGTCTTAGACTTATGTTTGGCCACTAGAGGTCCCCATTGCGTCTCTTGTTAGTTTTCAGTCTCTGTCATTAGGTCTTATTGTTGTCACCTGTGCCTTGTTCCCTGTTTGTGTATTTAAGTTACCCTTCTCCTGAGTACTTTGCTGAGTGTTTCCCATGCCATGACCGTGTCTAGGTCATTCCCGTGCTGTGTCTCCTTTGGAGCGTTCTTATTCTACTTCATGTACCTGGTAGGGTTCCTTTGTTTTGTTTTATTTACTTTTGCTATTTGACATTTTTGGAGTACTCACTGTTCTTTGTGAATCTTTTTTCTAATTCCTTTTGGATTATCTTTGTGGACTTTTTGTCAAACCTTATTGGAAGTTTTTTTTGGTTACATCCTAGGAATGTTTGGACGTTCCTTCTCATTGAATAAAAGATTTGAAGACATTTCCCAGGACTGTCATCTGGTTTTCTGCATTTGGGTTCACCTTTCTGACTGTTCAAGTTTTCACACTAGTCCTAACCCTGAGGCCTGACAGAAACTCAGCCAGATATGGACCCAGCAGATTCATCTCATGCACAGGATCTTCGTGGGGCAATTGCTCGTCAGGAGGCTGCCTTAGCCCAACATGAGACCCTGATGACAAAACATGGTAGCCTGCTATCTGACATTCTCACATCTCTTCAAGAGCTGTTTCGGAGACTGCAAGCCGATCCTGCCATGACTCCAGCCCAAGCACCTCAACCAGCACCTCAGCCAATGCCTCCTAACCCAAGCCTCTTATCTGAACCCCGGTTACCTCCTCCTCAACACTTTGCAGGAGACCCTAGTGCCTGCAATGGCTTCTTGATGCAGTGTGCTCTCATTTTTGAGTTACAACCATCATCCTTCCCTTCAGACAGGGCTAAGATAGCCTATATTATCACCCTTCTCTCTGGATGAGCCCTGTCTTGGGCCACAGCCATCTGGGAGGCCTACAGTCCTGTCTGTACCAGTTACTCTGCCTTTGTAGGAGAGTTCAAACGGGTCTTTAATCATCCCCTCCGAGGTCGGGAGGCATCAAAGAGGCTGTTGTCCATCCAGCAAGGTAAACGCAGTGTGGCAGACTATGCCATCCAGTTCCACACTGTTGCAGCAGCTAGTGGCTGGAATCAAGAGGCTCTCATTGTATGTTTCCAGAACGGCCTCTCAGAGGCCATCCAGGATGAGATTGCTACCGGAGATCCTGTTGGTACTCTTGAGACTCTAATTGAGGTGGCGATCCGTTTGGACAATAGACTTGGAGAGCAAATGGGCCCGTAAGTCTTCCTTCCCCAGGCCTGTACACCTCACAACTCAAGCTTCTTAAGAAACCCCAGAGCCCATGCAGTTGGGAAGTATGAGATTGTCACCCTCTGAACGTGATCGGTGTATGAAAGAGGGCCGTTGCCTTTACTGTGGACAGTCTGGACATTTCAGAATCTCCTGTCCTGAACTTTCGGGAAAAGCTTTGTCCCGTGCAGACAGGGGAGGTCTGAGTAACTCCCGTCACAGATCTCTCCCCTAACCGACACTGGCCTACTCCTTCTGGTCACACTCTCCTGGGGCAGTGAAAAACATTCTCTGCAGGCTTGGGTGGATTCCAGTGCTGCTGGATATTTTATGGATATTTCCTTGGCCAAGAAGTTGAGCCTTCCTACTGAGTCCCTTTCGTCCCCCCTGATTGTTACTGCTCTGGATGGGCGACCTCTGGGCCGTGGAGAAATCATTCGTCAAACACTCCCTCTACATCTCTCCATTCTTCAACATCAAGAGGAGATATCTTTCCATCTCATCCAGTCTTCTGCCTTCCCTGTAATCCTGGGCTATCCCTGGCTTCTTCAGCACAACCCCCATATCGACTGGTCCACCAACACCATCCTTGAGTGGGTACCCACCTGTCATGCAACATGCATCTTCCCGAGTTCCTCATGTTTCTCCTCAGTCCCAAGAACCCATTGACCTCTCTCGAGTGCCCCCTGTGTATCATCCTTACCAGGAGGTTTTCAGTAAACGCAGGGCCACCTCGCTACCCCCTCATCGGTCCTATGATTGTGCCATCGATCTGCTTCCAGGTACTATTCCCCCTAGAGGCCGTATTTTTTCACTATCCCCTCCAGAGCGGGAAGCTATGGACAGCTATATTAACGAAGCCCTTGCTGCGGGGTTCGTCCGGCCCTCCACCTCCCCTGCTGAGGTGGGTTCTTTCTTTGTGAGCAAGAAAGATGGTAGCCTTCGCCCGTGCATAGATTAGAGGCCTCAACAGAATCACAATCCATAATTGTTACCCCTTGCCCCTCATGTCCACTGCCTTTGAGTTGCTTCAAGGAGCCTCCATTTTCACCAAACTTGACCTGCGCAACGCATACCATCTGGTGCGCATAAGGCAAGGGGACGAGTGTAAAACGGCATTCAACACCCCCTACAGGGCATTATGAGTATCAGGTTATGCCTTTTGGACTCACTAATGCTCCAGCTGTTTTCCAGGCCCTAATCAATGATGTCCTCCGAGACATGTTAAATCAGTTAGTTTTCGTCTATCTAGATGACATTCTGATTCTCTCAGGTTCCTTGCAAGAATACGAAAAGCATGTTCTAAGAGTCCTCCGTCGCCTCCTGGATAACCATTTGTATATTAAGCCCGAGAAATGTGAGTTCCATGTTTCTGAAGTGCAGTTCCTAGGATTCATTATTACCCCAGGTAACATGCAGATGGATCCTAGAAAGGTCCAGGCTGTCACCAATTGGCCTACCCCCAACAATGTGAAGGAAGTTCAACGTTTTTTGGGGTTTGCGAATTTCTATCGCAAGTTTGTGCGGAACTAGTGCTGTAGCAGCTCTTCTCTCAGCCCTCACTAATGGGAAAGGTTTTAGGATTCTGTGGAGTTCTGAGGCCGAGGAGGCCTTCGAGGAACTGAAGCGCTGTTTCACCTCTGCGCCTATTCTGACTCTCCCTGATCCTGAGAAACCATTTGTGGTTGAGGTGGATGCCTCGGATATGGGAGTAGGAGCAATTCTCTCGCAGCGAGGAGTGGACAACAAGCTTCATCCCTGCGCCTTCCTGTCACATCGATTAACACCTGCTGAGAGAAATTACGATGTGGGGGATCGAGAACTGTTGGCGGTCAAGCTTGCATTAAAAGAATGGAGGCACTGGCTTGAGGGGGCACAACACCAGTTCCTAGTTCTCATGGATCACAAGAATTTGGAATACATCCAACAGGCTAAGCGGCTCAACTCTCGCCAGGCCCGATGGTCACTGTTTTTTAACCGTTTCCAGTTCACTTTGTCCTATCGACCGGGATCCAAGAATACGAAACCGGATTCCCTGTCTCGAGTTTACTCCCCCACTGGTCATGAGGAGCCAGCAGGAACCATCATTCCGAGCTCTAAGGTGGTGGCTCCAGTTAGGTGGGAGGTTGAGGCCACAGTAAGGAGGGCCCAGGCTCAAGAACCTGATCCTGGAGGGGGACCGGCTAACTGTCTGTTTGTCCCGAGCCTTGTCCGTTCCCAGGTTCTCCAGTGGGGTCACAGTTCTCTCCTTACCTGCCATCCTGGTGCTGCCCGGACCCTCGATTTCCTCCTGAGACGATTTTGGTGGCCTACCATTAAGGAAGACACTCAGGCATTTGTGGCTGCCTGCCCGACTTGCAACCAGGGGAAGGTACCCCATCAAAAACCTCAAGGATTGCTTCCCATTCCTCAACGGCCTTGGTCTCACCTCTCGATGGACTTTATCACCGGGCTCCCACCATCCCAAGGAAATACTGACATTCTAGTAGTAGTTGACTGATTCTCTAAGGCATGCAGATTTATCCCCTTGCCCAAGTTACCTTCTGCTAAGGAAACTGCAGAAATTGTTATTGAATGTTATTGTGTTCAGAGTCTTCGGGATTCCTCAGGACATTGTCACAGATAGAGGACCTCAGTTTTCATCCCGCTTCTGGCATGCCTTCTGTCGACTGCTGGGGACAACGGTGAGTCTGGGTCCCACCCAGAGTCTAATGGACAAACTGAGAGACTGAACCAGGACCTAGAGACCACACTGAGGTGCATGACAGCAAACAACCTGACATCCTGGGCATCTTTTGTCATTTGGGCAGAGTATGCCCATAACACTCTGCGTTCCTCAGAAACTGGCATGTCTCCCTTTGAGTGCCAGTTCGGGTTTACACCTCCATTATTCCCTGACCAAGAGGCAGAGGTTTGTGTTCCTTCTGCTCTACGCTTTGTTCGACGCTGCCGCCTAACCTGGAGAAAGGCTCAAGCTTCTGCAGGTATCTCAGCAGTATCATCGCCAGGCCAATCGTCGTCGAGCTGCCCCTGCCTTGCGTCCCGGCCAACGGGTGTGGCTATCAACTAGGAACCACTGCGTGTGGAGTCCCGCAAGTTGACTCAACGCTTCATCGGTCCTTTCCGCATTTCAAGGAAAGTTAATTGAGTTACCTACCGGTTATTCTTAAATACAATTCATCCCACCTTCCATGTGTCTTTACTGAAACCTGTTGTTTCTTCCCCTTTTACCCTCGCAGTCAGACCTCCCCCTCCTCCCCGGATGATTGAAGGCCAGCCTGTTTACACAGTCCATTGGATTCTGGACTCTCGTCGAGTACGGAGATCCCTTCGGTACCTGGTGGACTGGGAAGGTTATGGCCCAGAGGAACGCTCCTGGGTGCCCTCCCGGGACATCCTTGACCCCGAATTGATCAGAGTTTCACGTTCGTCGACCTGATCGTCCTGGGAGGAACGTCAGGAGCCGTTCCTAGAGGGGGGGTCCTGTCAGGGTCTTAGACTTATGTTTGGCCACTAGAGGTCCCCATTGCGTCTCTTGTTTTCAGTCTCTGTCATTAGGTCTTATTGTTGTCACCTGTGCCTTGTTCCCTGTTTGTGTATTTAAGTTACCCTTCTCCTGAGTACTTTGCTGAGTGTTTCCCATGCCATGACCGTGTCTAGGTCATTCCCGTGCTGTGTCTCCTTTGGAGCTTTCTTATTCTACTTCATGTACCTGGTAGGGTTCCTTTGTTTTATTTACTTTTGCTATTTGACATTTTTGGAGTACTCACTGTTCTTTGTGAATCTTTTTTCTAATTCCTTTTGGATTATCTTTGTGGACTTTTTGTTTTCACTTTTTTGGAACCATTGTCAAACCTTATTGGAAGTTTTTTTTGGTTACATCCTAGGAATGTTTGGACGTTCCTTCTCATTGAATAAAAGATTTGAAGACATTTCCCAGGACTGTCATCTGGTTTTCTGCATTTGGGTTCACCTTTCTGACTGTTCAAGTTTTCACACTAGTCCTAACCCTGAGGCCTGACACATACAAGCGACAATACACAGGCGCGCACAAACATCCACAACATCACTGCGCCATTTTGTTTCTCTCCGTCGCCCACATACTTTCAACATTTAGATAAAGCATCTGACAGCCAACTTTCTAACTCCGCCCATAACTTTTGGACTTTATAGCATTCCCAGAAGGCATAGATTATTGCATCATTACTAGTTTGATACTTACGTTGTGCTTTTGAATTTTGTGTAATAAATTCTATACATTAGTTTATTCTGGATTAAGTGTACATGAAATTACATAGCTAATGAAATTACAGTTAAGTTCCAACATTCCCTCCAATATCAGTTATTTTAAAGTTTTGGTTCCAGTAGTTTATTTTTCCTCAGAGTTTTAGTTGGAAAGGCTCTCTGCAGTGTTTTATATATATCTTACCTACCATGTGAATATATTTTCTTACTCGAATAGGGTTCCCTCAAGATTACTCTATCCAAAAGATTCAAATTGAAATGTCTTGATATTAAACTTAAGTTGCATGCATTTAAAAATATCTACAATGGTCAGTCAAATTGTTTTTTAAATTTGTCATGGAAATAAATTAATTTCCTATTACCAAAGGGATATTTAATGTCTTTTAAAAAATGTTGCCCATCTACCAGTAGGTGTCCTTCTTTGCAAGGCATTGGAAAACCTCCCTGGTCTTTGTCTTTAATCTGTGTGTGAAAGTCACTGCTTGACTGAGGGACCTTACAGATAATTGTGTGTGGGGGGTACAGAGATGGGGTAGTCATTAAAAAATTATCTTAGAGTTAGTCCATGCAAATTATTGTCTGACAGCACATTTTTACTCCTGAAGTTATTTAGGCTTGCCATAAAGTGGTTGAATAGTTATTGGCTCAAGACTTTTCAGCTTTTCATTTTTTTAAATTCATTTGTACAATTTTCTAAAAACATAATTCCACTTTGACATTATATAGTATTGTGTGTAGATCAGTAATACAACACCTAAATGTAATCAATTTTAAATTCAGGCTGTAACACAACAAAATGTGGAATAAGTCAAGGGGTGTGAATACTTTCTGAAGGCACTGTAAATAATATGTACTGCATGCTGTGGCATGGACTGCACCTTTTACATTGTTCATCTATTCAACTATTGAAATTCATAATTAATAGGAAATAGTTATATCATTGTCTGTGACCCCTGTATGTATCACATGATGATGAACTACACAGTTGTTTTGAATGGTTCTTACCTGTGTCCTGTCTGAACTGGTGCATGGACTGCAGGTCTATGACGTAAGGGGCAAGTTGGGCATCCACCTGTCCAAGGACCACAGTCCCACGCGCATCCCCCTTCAGTACGTTCTCTATGTGGTGGCAAGTTGTCACGTTGTAGGGCCGCCACCGCCCATGTTCATTCAGCCACTCCCACACCACCACCCGGGCCAGGTTCTGAGGGGGGTACCCCAGCCCGTTGACCGACACCAGCACCCCAGAGCCTGGCCGTGCCATTGTCCCACTATGGTAATCGTGGTTCAGCCGCTCCTACTACAGCACAAGAAGACCACTGCTACCCAGCAGGTCACCAGAGATGCCCAAACATTTCTTCTTCTTCTTTAAAACAACAATTACAACTGTGAGGTCAGCAGTCACTCTGATAGTCCTCAGTCAAATGGTGTTGTTTCCAGGGCACAGGTACGGTGGAGTCTTCTGGTTCACTCAAGAAACTCACTGTCTTACTGAAGGTGTTTTCTTCACTGCAGTTTTGACTTCTTTGATCAGCGTCTTTTTAAAATGCCAAAAGCAGCTAGGCCCTCCTCTTGTGGCGTGATGTGTTTGAAGTGGCTGAAGATGTTGATGCTGATGAGCTTTGCAAAAGTATATAACCGGAGCAGTCTCAGAAAACCCCAGCAGAATGACCATGGGATATACACTCTAAACCAGACAGGAGACAGGAAAGTACATGTGATACAAACCAGATTGAAAACGCACAATGGTAGAATTGGTCCTGAGTTTATTTAAAAGGGAAATCTCACCATGTCTTTTAACTAAATGGAAAAAATGGCAACAATAACCATATTAAACAGATTATCATTTAAATACATTCATAGGATACCATCTACACTTGCAATGTTATTACCCCAAAATAAGCATGCTGCTGCAGGAGCATACATTCTTTGCGTAGTGATTTCTAGGTAGTATGGTGACACAATTCATCTGTTATGAGCATATTTATCAACTGCGGGATTTCCCAAACTCGGTCTTGGGGCCTCTCATGGGTGCACGTTTTGGTTTTTGCCCTAGCACACGTGTCAAACTCATTCCACGGAGGGTTGAGTGTCTGCGGGTTTTCGCTCCTCCCCTGTACTTGATTGATGAATAAGGAACTCCCCTCACCTGGTTGTCTACGTCTTAATTAAAAGGCAAAACCAAAAGACACAAGGCCCTCCATGGAATGAGTTTGACACCCCTATAGTACTACACAGCTGCTTTAAATAATAAACTCACTATCCATTTTTCTCTAGCACTACACAGCTGCTTTAAATAATAAACTCACTATCCATTTTTCTCTAGCACTACACAGCTGCTTTAAATAATAAACTCACTATCCATTTTTCTCTAGCACTACACAGCTGCTTTAAATAATAAACTCACTATCCATTTTTCTCTAGCACTACACAGCTGCTTTAAATAATAAACTCACTATCCATTTTTTCTCTAGCACTACACAGCTGATTCAAATAATCAACTCATCAAAATTAGATGATCTGAATCAGCTGTGTAGTGCTAGGGCAAAAACCAAAACGTTCACCCCTGGGAGGCTCCAGGACCAAGTTTGGGAAACCCTGATCAACAGCAATGTAAGGATGATTGGAGTCAATCATGTCATGGATGTAGCCTACACAAAGCAAAACCATAGGCCTGGGGATGAAGATTTTTATACCATGTCTTGGCAATACTGGACAATCGTGATCCACACACTGCCCATCGCGTAGAAGGGGTGGGGGATGGTTTGGGATTTAATTACTACATCTTATTTATCATTTACAATCATGTGCACGATATTCCTCAATGGTATACAATATTACCGAGATCTCTATACCGACATTTTGCATTCCTATTCACCTTTCAAGCGTCTGTGTTGAATATAATTATAGCCTAATCCAAAACATAGTACTGAGATCTTAATTCTAAATAAAAATATAAAGGCAATAGACGTTAAAGCACAATTTTCGCTGGACTCGATAAACCATGGTAATAATCGAGGTTAATTGTTCTAATCCAGTGGAGTTTTCATTGACAGATTCATGCAAAATAAACACAGGTGCAAAATCAAATCATAGGTTGTGATCTAGGCTATAATGCAGGCATACTTACAAATGTTGTCTTCTATCATGCAGGACAGAAGCGTTATTCAAGCCTGTAATATTTCCTCCCTTAAAATTACAAATAAAAATGCATTTCAGATTATGGATACCCTCAAAATCAAGCAGTGCCTAGTGTTATTTCCAATTATTTTCTATGTTTTTTGCATCTAGGTTTATCGAAACTCCGACAGTCCGCTATGGATAAACAATAAAATGCATGCCCCAATTACAATCATCCGAACGTTAGAGGTGCAGAACCATTCTTGCTGTAGAACTGTTCTGGTGTTTTCCCCTTTGATGTATTACATTAATTCGCTTATACACTGAACATGCAAAGTGGTCCAAAATTACGCACAAAGGTCCACGAGCACCTGTGATGCAAATCTCTACCGTCCTCTTGGCCACGCGCAGAGTTGTGGACAATTCAGAGGATGTTGCGTCGCTGAAGTGAAAATGAGACGACGGTGAACAGTCTATTCTAAAAACAGCAACATTTTGGTATCATGTAAATGAATTAAATTAAACTATATAAGCCTATTTATTTACCAAATGTTAAAAATCATTGCATGAAATGGGTCATCTTCAACGCTTTGATCTATAGGGCTTCCCGTGAATTTAATTAGGCTACATTCGGTAGACCCAAGCCGACACTGGGAGAAAAGCCTACGTGGTGTGCACATAACAGCACACTGGACTGTTGCTCCACAACCCTCAGTAGCATCGTTCTGGGAAGTGACAAAAGAGATAAGATAGGATAGTAGGCTATAGAGAGATAGGCCTAACAGAAAGACCAGTCTAGCGGCAGCGGATAATTCTACGTATGACTTGAGTTATGAATTTGACATTATTATAGTGTAGCGAACCGTGTCTAGGTAAGCCTGTTACGACCTCCCCAAAAGTGTCAATACTGATTGAAGCAATGGTTAGCAGGTCTGACTACAGGCTAAGGGACATGGGTTCGAGACCTGTAAGGGACGCTACACTGTAGCCGTTTGCAAAGATTTGTATAATATAGTATAGTGTGAAGGACTTGGTCTAGGCCAAATCCCAAATTGAGCCCTATGTACTTGTAGAGATTTGACAGGTGTGTAATGTGGTAATAGCTCCACCTCTGACAGGCTAAGTAGAAGTCTCACCATATTGCTTATACCAACACATCCTCTGATCTCCACAAGTGTGTAGATTTGGGATTGGGCCATAGTGAGGTACTTGGAAGTGGAGCGTGGTGACACGCTCTCCCGAATGGAGGGGATAGTGTAACAAACCTTGCCTAGATCATTATAGCCTATACACTAATGTCGTCCCCAGTCTATTGCGCAACGAGATTACCTACACAGATCAAGGTCTGTCTGTATTAGTGTCTCAGAGTGCTGATATATGGACAGGAGGGGACCTGATCCTAGATCAGCACTTGTGGTAAAGTTGCCTCCCTTCGACTGTTCAAGCCGCACTCTGTTCGCCACCTTGATGGCAGTGGTGGAACTATTTATGGTTTCCCAGACTTTCGAAGGAAGTGTGCCCGTGCGCGCGCGCTCTCTCTCTCTCTCTCTCATAGTGTAACCTACTACACTCCGCTAAGAGGTCTGGACCTGTATGTCAGGAGGTAGTCGTGTACTTGTTCTGTAACTCCATAGTTAAATGGTTCAAGCCCTGCTCTGGCTGTGTCTCCTCAATCACTATGCCTATTTGTTCTATCCCTGTATGCTGTATTTAGTGTTTTGATATAAATATTTGGCGTTGACAGTCTGTACTGATTGTATAGTGACATCTTGTGTCTAGATATGGAAATGTAGGCTATAGGTAAAATCTTCCATAAGTAATTTAATTGGATTGATCCTAAGTAATGCAATAATGCAATTATGCCAATAATTTCATCCATCCCAAAAGCGGTCTCTCCACATCTTTCAACCTTCTATGATACAATATGAGGCTCTTTTCTGCCTATAAATAATACATAGAAAATGCAGTAGATCAACTAGATGACCCAGTCCTTTTCTTTTGTAACATAAATAATGCAAACAGTAAACATGTCATCCTCCACTAATGATATTTTAGTTAATTACTATAAGTTCCCACCAATTTCATCGTGAGGGACAATAAAATACATGAGAATGTAGCAGGGGTATGAGGTATTTGAGGGTACAGTTGAAATCGGACGTTTACATACACTTAGGTTGGAGACATTAAAAATCGTTTTTCAACCACTCCACAAATGTCTTGTTAACAAACTATAGTTTTGGCAAGTCGGTTAGGACATCTACTTTGTGCATGGCACAAGTCATTTTTCCAACAATTGTTTATAGACAGATTATTTCACTTATAATTCACTGTATCACAATTCCAGTGGGTCAGAAGCCTTTAAACAGCTTGGAAAATTATGTCATGGCTTTAGAAGCTTCTGATAGGCTATTTGACATAATTTGAGTCAATTGGAGGTGTACCTGTGGATGTATTTCAAGGCCTACCTTCAAACTCAGTGCCTCTTTGCTTGACATCATGGGAAAATCAAAAGAAATCAGCCAAGACCTTAGAAAAAAAATTGTAGACCTCCACAAGTCTGGTTCATCCTTGGGAGCAATTTCCAAACGCCTGAAGGTACCACGTTTATCTGTACAAACAATAGTGCGTATAGTATAAACACCTTGGGACCACGCAGCCGTCATACCACTAAGAAAGGAGATGCGTTCTGTCTCCTAGAGATGAACGTACGTTGGTGCGAAAAGTGCAAATCAATCCCAGAACAACAGCAAAGGACCTTGTGAAGATGCTGGAGGAAACAGGTACAAAAGTATCTATATCCACAGTAAAACGAAATAACCTTAAACGCCGCTCAGCAAGGAAGAAGCCACTGCTCCAAAACCGCCATAAAAAAGCCAGACTACGGTTTGCAACTGCACATGGGGACAAAGATCGTACTTTTTGGAGAAATGTCCTCTGGTCTGTTGAAACAAAAATATAACTGTTTAGCCATAATGACCATAGTTATGTTTGGAGGAAAAAGGGGGATGCTTGCAAGCCGAAGAACACCATCCCAACCGTGAAGCACGGGGTGGCAGCATCATGTTGTGGGGGTGCTTTGCTGCAGGAGGGACTGGTGCATTTCACAAAATAGATGGCATCATGAGGAAGGAAAATTACGTGGATATATTGAAACAACATCTCAAGACATCAGTCAGGAAGTTAAAGCTTGGTCACAAATGGGTTTTCCAAATAGACAATTATCCCAAGCATACTTCCAAAGTTGTGGCAAAATGGCTTAAGGACAACAAAGTCAAGGTATTGGAGTGGCCATCACAAAGTCCTGACCTCAATTCTATAGAAAATGTGTGGGCAAAACTGAAAAAGCGTGTGCGAGCAAGGAGGCCTGCAAACCTGACTCAGTTACACCAGCTCTGTCAGGAGGAATGGGCCAAAATTCACCCAACTTATTGTGGGAAGCTTGTGGAAGGCTACCTGAAACGTTTGACCCAAGTTGAACAATTTAAAGGCAATGCTACCAAATACTAACTGAGTGTATGTAAACTTCTGACCCACTGGGAATGTGATGAAAGAAATAAAAGCTGAAATAAATCATTCTCTCTACTATTATTCTGACATTTCACATTCTTAAAATAAAGTTGTGATCCTAACTGACCCAAGACAGGGAATTGTTACTAGGATTAAATGTCAGGAATTGTGAAAAACTGAGTTTAAATGTATTTGGCTAAGGTGTATGTAAACTTCCGACTTCAACTGTAGATATGTACATGAAGGCAGGGTAAAGTGACTAGGCATCAGGATAGATAATAATAAGAGTAAAAAAATGCAACAGTAACATGTAGTCCCCCACGAATGATGCAGCACCCCCTTTGGGCCAATCAGTGTAATTTTGTAAAAATGCTAAATGCGTCATTCACAGAAGAAAATTTGTCCAGTGGTGTCTGAGATATTGTGTGACTAATGTACATACAGTTGATTACTGTACAGCACCCTTTGGGCCAATCAGTGTAATTTTGTACATAGCGGATCCCGGTGGCAGGACGCATAATTCACCCAAGTTTAGTATAAATCGTGCAGTGACGTCTGAGATATCGCATGGTTAGCTAGACTTATATCCCTGAGCATGTGTGCCAAATGTCAGCACTCGAGTCAAACAGATCAAGATATAAACTTGTGACTGTTATAGCGCCACTGTGTGGTTGATATGAATGTTCTTTCAAATTGATGGATTCGTTGACAACGTCACTAAAACGATGTGTGCTTCCATGGGCCAGAAGTTAGCCTGTTGTGATTCTGGATGGCCAGATTGCTAGCGGGAATGAAAAGAAACTGCCATGTGGGGAAACGTAAGTGGTTCATTTCATCTTGTTATTGATACCATGTCTTGTATTAAGGTGTTTAGACTGATTTCATGTCAATGCTAATATGGCTAAAATTAGCTAGCTAGTTAACCAACAACTGTAACGATGTATTTGCGAGACAAACATTTATTTGCTTTTTCAATTAACATTGGAGACTAAATATAGCTTCCATGTTGTCAACAATCTAAGCCAACCCTATCCGTTTTGCCCCATAGTTGCGATATTGAATTTTCAATGTAATATTTTTGAATGTTTAAACTTTCATGATTTGAAACTGAATTGAATTAAAAATAAAATTTACATTTGATTGAATATTCAAATTCAATATTTATATATTCAGTTTCAATATTGTAGATTGCATTAATTGTCTGTGTATCAAGTTTACAAACCATAATTTCAAGTTAATCAAAGTTTCATTTAATCAACTTCTCAGATGCATTCAGATTCAGTTACCAAATTCAGTTCTCTAAATTCAGATTCAAAACCAAAGACAACATCCTGGTACTTTGCCAGAGACATAAAATGTAGAGGAAAACATATAGAATAAAACTATCTCTGTGGTAAATAGAAGCTTCTGGCCGTTTCTGAAGCCAATGTGGCATACTCAATTTATTTTCTTTCTATGAATTTGTCTCTAGCGTTTGAACCGCTTTGGCTATAAGCCATTATGACCCCATTCCTGAAAGCTTAGACTCTCTGGAGCATGGATGTGCCTTCTGTTCACCTTTTCAATCTTGCTCTTGTTACTGACTGGGTTCGAACCAGGTCTCCTGCATGTCACAAGACTATGTTAGCCCACTTAGATAAAGCCCATAGGAATTAGTTCAAGAAACTAACACAAGTCTTCAAGTCTCCAGCAAGGTTCATCGAACCACCTGGGTTGCATTTCACCCCCTCCCCGAAAATAGACCTACTGCACAACAACACACAAGCATAAGGATCTGTGAACCTCATTTAATGAGAGCGCAATATAGGTGGTTTGTTGATCCATCCATGTGATGAGTAGCCTCGTAATTACCTGACTGATTACCACGTGTAGCAAACCATTCATGTAAGCTCGCAGGATCAGGCCGCTCGCGAGGCTATATGATGAGCAAGCTTGGCTTGACATGAATACGTGTTAGTTTGACTGATGGTGTTCTAACCCAGGTCACCTATAAACCAGACAATGCAACTTTTAAAGTCTCAGACAAGACATTCTTCACACGAGCGTGGTCAACGAACCACCTGTGGTACACTTCACCCCCCCTTTGACCTCATCCTTGAAGAGACCCATCCAAGTCACAGGACCAATGCCTAGGCTTTAGCTCAACAGTCTAACACAGTCTTGCAGTCCGTCACATAATTACCCTTGCCGGAGACTTGAAACCAGGGGTGGACTGAGACCAAAAATTGGCGAAGGCATTTCTAACACATTGGCCCATTATTTTCCTTGAGACCCCCATTATTATTAGCCAGATAATTATAATTTTGCATAAAAAATTGTTAGACAGGCCCACTGGGCTAAAAATGGACCAACCCATCTGGCATTTCCCCAAAATGCCAGTCCGCCCCAGCTTGAAACTAGACTATGTCTAACACATCTTCAGGTCTCAGGCAAGGTTCTCATCACATAAGCATGGATCACCAAACCACACAAGTAGACTTGTATCTGCACAGAAATTGTATTTGAATTCCATATATATATATATATATATAAATAACTTAGAGATTGTTGTTTGTTTATTACATCTCTTGCCGCTAGAGGACACTCGTTCTCTGCTTCACACATCCACCAGATTACTTGTGTCTCTGAAAGGATGACCTCTGCTGGATGTAGAGCAGACACCTGGAGAGAGGGAATGAGAATGAGAAGTAACTGAGAATGCATGCACATGTCAAAGGCAGGATCTGAACCCAGGTCCCCCATGGTAGAAACCACGAGACTTAACCATTAGCCCAATAGGAAATTCCCACTCAGGCCAAGGGCTATATCATGAGATCGCGAGCCCGACTCAACATCTGCTACATTCACCCTCTTTTGACCCGACCTCCTCCCCCCAAGAGAACGTCCAACAGTTGGGCGCCATAGTCACGGTCAGGATCTGAACCCAGGTCTCCTACGGGATAAACCAACATCTTAATGGTTAGCCCAATAATCATAACTGAACGTGATGAGTTTGTGGAAACTAGTGAGAAAATACTGAGCATAGGGGTTGGTAATGTTCTCTAGTTGTGCCGTGATTGACTCAGTGTTCTATCACTCATGGGGACACTACGTCACTGCGGGGACACTACGTCACCGCAAAATCTATGTGTAGAGCTCGAAAATTCAAGCCCCTTGGATGCTGCCATAGACTTACATTAGAAGTGCCCATCCAAGAAGGCTCAAGGTCATTGGCCACTGATAAAATGTCAAATCGCGTTATATGTACCGCAGCTTTGATTGGACTGATCATGTCAACATCATACTAGCAAGCTACACAAGCAGTCATCATCATGAATCTGATCGACAATCTACTGGAAAATCCTTTTCAATCCTTGTCATATGAAGAGAAATTATAGATAAAACGTATCATTGCACAACAAGTTGGAAATCGCCAATTCAACAATGAGTACTAAGGCGCCACTGCAGCCTCGAGTTCAATCCCAGGCTGTGTCACAGCCGACTATGACCGAGTCCGTAGGGGAGTTGCAGCGATGAGACAAGATTGTAACTACCAATTGGATATTATGAAAAAGGGGGTAACGCCATGGGCCAGAAAAGTTTGAATACATTGGCCATGCTGTCAATCCAGCATGACTTCTGCCACGTTCAAAACAACTGGAAACTTTGAACTGGGAAAACTCGTACTTTAGTGAGTTCAAGACAACTGGGAACTTGGATGAAACTAACTTTGAACGGTCATCCAACACTGATGTTGGCCTCTTTCTAGAGCCCACAAGAAAGACCGACCGCAGTGCTGTGCTCACTACACAGCACAACAAGGTGAGTCCAAAAATGTATTGTATGCTGCTGCATAAATGATGTAATATGCCAGGGAGATATGTATACTGTAGCTAAGAAAGTATACTAAGTGTATGTTGTGTAGTAAGCTGTTAGTAGCCCATGTGCCTCACCCTAATAATTGAGTATCTGGAGCATCAGCATTTGTGGGTTCGATTACAGGCTCAAAATGGCTAGAAACAAAGAACTTTCTTCTGAAACTAAGTCTATTCTTGTTCTGAGAAATGAAGGCTATTCCTTGCAAAAAATTGCCAAGAAACGGAAGATCTGGTACAACGCTGTGTACTACTCCCTTCACAGAACAGCGCAAACTGGCTCTAACCAGAATAGAAAGAGGAGTGGGATGCCCCAGTGCACAACTGAGCAAGAGGACAAGTACATTAGTGTCTAGTTTGAGAAACAGATGCCTCACAAGTCCTCAACTGGCAGCTTCATTAAATAGTACCCGCAAAATACCAGTCTCAATGTCAACAGTGAAGAGGCAGAATTCTAGGCAGAGTTCCTCTGTCCAGTACATTAGAGTGTCTAGTCTGAGAAACATACGCCTCACAAGTCCTCAACTGGCAGCTTCATTAAATAGTACCCGCAAAACACCAGTCTCAACGTCAACAGTGAAGAGGCGACTCCAGGATATTGCAAAGTTGTTGCAAAGAAAAAGCCATATCTCAGACAGCCCCAAAAAAATATATATATTAAGATGGGCAAAAGAACACAGACACTGGACAGAGGAAGATTGGAAAAAAGTGTTATGGACAGACAAATCTAAGTTTGAGATGTTCGGATCACAAAGAAGAACATTCATGAGATGCAGAAAAAATGAAAAGATGCTGGAGGAGTGCTTGATGCCATCTGTCAAGCATGGTGGAGGCAATGTGATGTTCTGGGGGGTGCTTTGGTGGTGGTAAAGTGAGAGATTTGTACAGGGTAAAAGGGATCTTGAAGAAGGAAGGCTACCACTCCATTTTGCAACCCTGTGGATGGCGGTTAATTGGAGCCAATTTCCTCCTACAACAGGACAATGACCCAAAGCACAGCTCCAAACTATGCAAGAACAATTTAGAGAAGAAGCAGTCAGCTGGTATTCTGTCTATGATGGAGTGGCCAGCACAGTCACTGGATCTCAACCCTATTGAGCTGTTGTGGGAGAAGCTTGACCGTATGGTACGTAAGAAGTGCCTATCAAGCCAATCCAATTTGTGGGAGGTGCTTCAGGAAGCATGGGGTGAAATCTCTTCAGATTACCTCAACAAATTGACAACTAGAATGCCAAAGGTCTGCAAGGCTGTAATTGCTGCAAATTGAGGATTCTTTGACGAAAGCAAAGTTTGAAGGACACAATTATTATTTCAATTACTAATCATTATTCATAACCTTGTCAATGTCTTGACTATATTTCCTATTCATTTTGCAACTGATTTCATGTATGTTTTCATGGAAAACAAGGACATTTCTAAGTGACCCCAAACTTTTGAACAGTAGTGTATGTTTTTTAAAAGGCAATAAATGAGGCTGAATTAAATGTTTCGCTTCCAGACAAGGCTCTGCTGATAGCCAGGTGTGGCAGTGGTAAGGATTAATTCACTACATGGTGCTGAAAATAAAGCTCTGCTGTTGGGACAGCTTTATGTAGGCCCTAACAGTTTGTGTGCACCGTTTGTCACCATTACAGTGCAATTAATGTATTGTTTAGTGTTGTGGCTTTGCTGGCATGCATCTACAAAAATTAGGGGGAGTTTGCCCCACCAAGATTTACATGCTTAAATTGCCACTGCATGTTTCTCATCCTACTGTATGTCCACTGGAAGCCTGAAACGTCAAGCAGTTTCTGCTTCAGATTCTTCCTATGCTCGGCTCCCATGCTTTGCTGACGTGGTGAAAGCCTTTGACAGAGGTAAGATTCTTTCTAAAACACACCAAATTAGTAAGAAAAAGGACCACTTTATTATATTGTCATATACATAGTATTCAAGGACAAGGAAGTGTGATGTGAGAAGAATGACAATAAGTGATTATATAATGCCATTATTTCGATGTATTTTTCTATATTAAAAGTAAAACAACCAACCAATAAATAAATCCATTACATATTTACAGATTTCATAAAGGACATATGTCATACAAAGTTGTGTGTCTACAATGTCTTAGTGAAAGCTATGACATGGGCATTTTTGTGTCATTAGCATACATACTGTATGACACATACACACCTCACTCTTGCTTCCACAAACACATAAAAAACACACTGTACACTCGCCCTTTTTGACCCATTCTTAAACTGCATAAAGAACTTGCCAATTACCAATTCATTTGTGTGATTCTTTCCTGTTGTTTTGTCCATTTATTGACATATCACAATAAGATGAAAAACATTCAGGGAGTATTAGTTTAATAAGTGAACTTCTATAGCATGTACGTAGCTGTATACTATATATACAGTCGCTTGTTGACATGACTGGACAATATTGCTGACCAGATGAAGTATGGATGGATAACTTAACTGTAGTAGTAACCAGGGGTGAAAGTAAGGCTGTATCTGTCCCATACAGCATCCTGGCTAAATAAATAGTTGGTAATACCGGTAACACGTGAGCCTATCACAATTAATACAACATGCACAAAAAACGATAGGCTATTACACCATTATTTAACATTACTGCAGGTCAGCCGCATGAAACATTTGCGAATTGACTGGAAACCGACTGGTATACGCTCCGAATTGCGTTGTGGTTTGAGGAGAACACTTACATTTTGTCAAGGCGGGGAACTGAGTGGCGGAAACGCTCGTGGACAAGGCGGAGATGAGTGACCGAGAACCAAGGCGCACAGTGGATGAATCAATTCATGCTACAAATCTAGGCCTAATGACAATCGTAGAATGTCATTACAATACACGTAGGGGTTTTGTAACAGATGTCTCTTTCTATTCATCAAATTGCGGGTGCACAGTGCACTGTTGGGGTTTGGATGTTGAAATTATTTTGTGAGTGGACGAATGTGCGCGAGTAGCCCACAGGAGCGCCTTTGTTGAGTGACTGATTGACAATCAGATGAAAACATAATGACTGGTGTTGTTTATGACACATTAAAAACATAGGCGGCGTGTCCATAAGGCTAGGGGAAGCTTTCCCTAAAGTACGTTGAATTGCCAAAATTATATATCCTAATTAGCTTACTCCTGTCTATACAGAAATAAATAAATCATTCAAAATAGGCTACTACAAAAGAAAGCATGACTTGGCCATAGAGGAGCATTAGCTTCTTAAAAAATAAATAATTATTGTTTTAAATCGCATAGGCTACAGTCGGAAGTGCCCGCAATTTGGGCAGCGCACGCAGCGAATATCAAATACACAACATATGTGGACACTTACTCATCGAACATCTCATTCTAAAATCATGGGCCTTAATATGGAGTTGGTCCCCCCTTTGCTGCTATAACAGCCTCCACTCTTTTGTGAAAGCTTTCCACTTGATGTTGGAACATTCACCCACAAGAGCATTAGTGAGGTCAGGCACTGATGTTGGGCTTCATCCCAAAGGTGTTCGAGGGGGTTGAGGTCAGGGCTCTATGCAGGCCAGTCAAGTTCTTCCACACCGATCAACAAACCCTTTCTGTATGGATCTCGCTTAGTGCACGGGGGCATTGTCATTCTGAAACGGGAAAGGGCCTTCCCCAACCTGTTGCTACAAAATTGGAAGCACAGAATCGTCTACAATGTCATTGTATGCTGTAGTGTTAAGATTCCCCTTCACTGGAACTGAGGGGCCTAGCCCGAACCATGAAAAACAGCCCCAGACTATTATTCTTCCTCCACCAAACTTTACAGTTGGCACTATGCATTGGGACAGGGGGAGTTTTCCTGGCATCCGCCAAAACCAGATTTGTCTGTCTGACTGCCAGATGGTGAAGCGTGATTCATCACTCTAGAGAACGCGTTTCCACTGCTCCAGAGTCCAATGGCGGCGGGCTTTACACCACTCTAGCCGATGCTTGGCATTGCGCATGGTGATCTTAGGCTTGTGTGAGGCTGCTCGGCCATGGAAACCCATTTCAAGGAAGCTCCCGAGGCAGTTTGGAACTCTGTAGTGAGTGTTGCAACTGAGGGAAGACAATTTTTTATGCGCTGCAGAACTCCGCAGTCCCATTCTGTGAGCTTGTGTGGCTGAGCTGAGCCGTTGTTGCTCCTAGACGTTTCCACTTCACAATAGCAACACTTACAACTGACCGGGGCAGCTCTAGAAATTTGACAAACTGACTTGTTGGAAAGGTGGCACCAATGTTTGTCTATGGATATCGCTTGGCTGTGTACTCAATATACACCTGTCAGCAATGGGTGTGGCTGAAATAGCCAAATCCACTAATTTGAAGCGGTGTTTACATACTTTTGTGTGATATATATATATATATATATATATATATATATATATATATATACACATACACACACACATACATACACACACACACACACACACACACATACATACACACATACATACATACACACACATAATGTTGATGATTGTTGAGTTGCGACTGTCAGTGAAAAGCAGAGACCCAGCCAGGCATATTACAATACTTAAAAGTACAATCGCGGAAAAACTGTTGGCTATTGCTGTAAATAGATGACAATGAAAATATTTCAATCTGTCTTTTAGTTATCAAAATTCTTAACCGAATTGTGCGAACAGTAGCCTATCATATTGGCAGTAGCGGAGAACATCGGCCATATCCCCGGAGAGTGCATATTCACTGTCTTTGTCATTGGGTCAGTGCCACATTTGTTTGTTTTTGGACAATAACTTCCTCTTCCAGGTTAGATGGTCGTTATATTGTATTTGTGTCTCCCCTTTTCGTAGGCCAATTATATGGATCAGACAGTGTTGTTTTTATTGATCTGTTTGTCAGTGTCAGCAAAGTAGACTACTGTGTAATTTTTGTAGTCCCGCACTGGTAAGAAATGAAATATACTTTCACCCCTGGTAGTAACGATGACAATATGTGTATGGATTCACCAGGTAAGCAGGCAATAATGCAGATGTTTGGCGGATAAGTTTATGTGCACAATGTATGACAGAGTGAGATGAGAGACAAAGCAAAAAAGGACAGCATGTGTAAGTCACATGGGTTTCAAAACAAAACATTTGGCATGGTGGCATAATTTGTCTGTTTTCCATTTTACTTTCTTTGCTCATTGCAGTGTTGCATAAAAAGCAGCTGATTTATACAGTAGGTGATGCTCCTTCTCACTCGTTGTGTGTGAGTGTATTAAACTGTTCTGTCTGCTCCTGAGCGCTTCCTCACCACCTTGCCCCCATTGACCTGGTCCACAGCCAGGATCTCCAGCTCTGTCTGAGGAGGCGCCAGGGGAGGGGTGCAATGGTGGATGCGGTGTGCCACGCCCACGTGTGCATGATGCTGGCGGTCCCGTGCCGGGCTGTGGCTGGACGAGCGATCACTGGTGATGGGGGGGATGACGGCAGGCCGGTCTCGTACCATCTGCAGATCAGGCGTGTCACGAGCTGCCTGCAGGAATGGGGTGGGGTCGGGCATGGCATCCACCGCCTCCCGTAGGACCATCCTCCTCCCATCAGAACCCAGCCGGTACACCTCGGTTAACTCAGAGTGCAGTGGCTGAGACAGGCTCTTCTTCATGCGGCGGCGAGGGGTCTCAGGGCCAGACTGCCGGTCTTTAGCTGGGGAAGGGGTGGGCTTGTAGGAGCTCACAGGACTGACGTTGGGACTGGCCTCAGAAGAGCTGCCTGCCAGGAGCTTTTTCTTGGTGGTGTGGAGCTGAGAGGTCAGGTAGGCGATGGTGCAGGCTCTCTGCTCTAGCTCCCCAGACAGAACAGCCAGCTTGTGGCTCTTCATCTTCAGCTCCTCCAGGTACTTCTTCTCCCTCTCCTTGATGGTGTTCTCCAGGACAGAGATCATGGCGTTCTTCTGCTCCAGGTCTCTCAGCAGCTCAGTGTTCTCTTCCTCCTTCACCTTCAGCTGAGCCTCCAGCTCCTCGCACTTACTGTGCAGTTCCCTGCAGCGGGCCTCACTGCGGTCTGCACAAACACAAACAAATCACACTGTTAGACCTCTACTTGAAGACAAAACACACACAACCATCAGAAACCCAGTATTCACAGTCACCAATACAGTAGCCTACTTCATTTGGATCCACAATAAAACATGGTCCATTCCTCTCAAAATACTCCATAAGGAATACATAAAAGGTTGTTTTCATATTGGGTCTGGTAGGGCTACCATCTGCAGTCAACATACTGTAGGCATGTGTACATGTCAGATACTACAAATTAAAAAGCTGTCACTTAAATTCTAATAATGCTTAACACACACACACAAACACACAGCAATTTTGTATAAAATATAGGCTACACATACTGTACATCTAACCTTCCACCCCTCCCACACACACACTAATTGCCCATAGGCACTTTAAGTGCACCCACTGGCCATGGATTGAGTCTATCAGCTGATGTGAGTGAGTGGGCGAGAGGGATGGTCTACAGAGACTCATCAGCAGTGGGCAGAGCGAGAGACAAGAGCTCCTGTCTCATAATACAGCTCTGGTCGATAGCAAGGGCACAGCTCTCCTCTGACCTTCATTATTGCCCTTCCTCCTCCCTCGCCAGCTCAACACTGCCCCCACATCGCCTCCCCCCAACCTAATGATCAGACACACATTCACAATAAGCTACGGTACAGATATAGCCTAGCTATTAGCTCTGTATCAGATAGATAGGCCTAAATCATACCGGATCCTAGATAATCATATGTACCCAACACAACCATCTACATGTAATACTAGAGTATATGTCGATTTTCTACTGGGCTGTCTGGTCCATGTCTGTGTTTCAGAGCTGCAATTTCCTCCTATTAGGGGAGTGGGGGTGATGATATCTGCTTCTCTACCAGCCGAGAAGGGGGATGTTGTCTTTGTTTTGGACCCCAGCTAGAGCCGCTGAGCCCTGCCTGCTGCACCAAGTAAGTTGCAGACTGTGCATTAGTGCTGTGGCACATCATCTAATTTCCTGCACTAACCTGCTACTGTCTCCGACAGTCCCCACAGTACCACACTGTCTGCAATGCACATAGCCAGGAAGAACACCTCCCCATTACAGGATTCACAAGGTAACATTGAGACATGTTACCTGTCATACAACCTGAACCTACTCTTATTCTGTCACAGTGAACTGACTGATTTAATGTTATTTAATAGCATTGCAGGTTTTAGGGCCTGGGCTGTTCACTGTCACTGCCACTGTTGAACAGCCAGGTTGAAGGCAAGCAGAGACTGAACTATATATTGAGTGATTTTTAGTTCACATAGGCTACATATCATTAACAATATAACTGCCAGTACGATAGTTTGCAGAAAATATATACATTTCATTTGAAAGCGCATAATTCTAAAGTTTTCCAATCAAATTTAAATCCGTGTCAAAGAAAGTAATTGCGATTAGTAAAACATTATTAGCTACATTACATGTCTCTGTCCAACAATGCACTGCACTGCACTGCACTGCCAGGGCCTATATTACTTACACAATGACAGCAGAGTCAAGTAAAAACACAGAGAGAGAGAAACGATTCCCACCGAATTAAATATACAGAAAAATCATGTGAAAATTAACAGACACTACCTGCCAATCCCAGGAAAGATCCATAGTATTCTCTCAATAACTATGCTATTAGTTATTGAGAGAGAAAGTCAGGCCAATTGCTCTAGCAATGGAATGTGAAGTGTGAAACAGATACCTGTGTGGATGTGTGTGTACTTGGGGTCACGTAATGGAGGAAGGCCTGGGAAGCGTCTTACCTGTGGGATCTGAACTTCTCACTGTCAGCTCATAGGTCAAATCTGTGAAAAGAGAAGAGGATCAGGCCAGGAAGTGAAAGCTTCAGCTCTGACAGGAGCGGTGCAGTGGCATCATAGAGCATGCTATTCAGAGAGCCTATGCAGAAGCAGGTATCTAGTGGAAAGAGGTGAGATGGCAGGCCTCTACAGATGGGTCAGGATTAGTGCGAGTCACAGGCCAGCTTAGCAGTAGCAGCATGTTGTCCAAGGACATTTGACAATCGGCCAAAGCACAGAGCGATGGATTTAATGGACCTGGCCCTGGGTAGCCACTCTGTTGTGGTGTGCTCTGGTTTGTGGCTCAGGTATCATGCTTTACTTATGGTGTAGTCCAGGGGTCATCAACTAGGTTCAGCCGCAGGCAGATTTTTTTCTTGAGTGGATGGTCGGGGGACCGGAACATAATTATAAATAATTTGTACACTGCAAATTGACACAAGAAGCCCAAACAGACAAAAACATAATCATTTCAAGCCTTGATCACATTGGTACACAATCACATACACTACCGTTCAAGAGTTTGGTCCATTAAAATAACATCAAATTGATCAGAAATACAGTGTAGACATTGTTACTGTTGTAAATGACTATTGTAGCTGGAAACGGCAGATTTTTTATGGAATATCTACATAGGCGTACCGAGGCCCATTATCAGCAACCATCACTCCTGTGTTCCAATGGGACATTGTGTTAGCTAATCCTAAAGGCTAATTGATCATGAGAAAACCTTTTTGCAATTATGTTAGCACAGCTAAAAACGTTTGTGCTGATTAAAGAAGCAATAAAACTGGCCTTCTTTAGACTAGTTGAGTATCTGGAGCATCAGCATTTGTGGGTTCAATTACAGGCTCAAAATGGCCAGAAACAAAGAACTTTCTTATGAAACACATAAGTCTATTCTTGTTCTGAGAAATGAAGACTATTCCATGCGAGAAATTTCCAAGAAACTGAAGATCTGGTACAACGCTGTGTTCTACTTCCTTCACAGAACAGCGCAAACTGGCTCTAACCAGAATAGAAAGAGGAGTGGGAGGCCCCGGTGCAGAACTGAGCAAGAGGACAAGTACATTAGAGTGTCTAGTTTGAGAAACAGATGCCTCACAAGTCCTCAACTGGCAGCTTCATTAAATAGTACCCGCAAAATACCAGTCTCAATGTCAACAGTGAAGGGGTGACTCCGGGATGCTGGCCTTTGTGTTATTGCTTCTTTAAAATAATAAACTTGGATTAGCTAACACCACGTGCCATTGGAACATGATGGTTGCTGATAATGGGCATTTGTGCTCCTATGTAGATATTCCATAAAAAATCTGCCGTTTCCAGCTACAATAGTCATTTACAACATTAACAATGTCTACACTGTATTTCTGATCAATTTGATGTTATATTTAATGGACAAAAAATGTTATTTTCTTTAAAAAACAATGAAATTTCTAAGTGGCCCCAAACTTTTGAACGGTATTGTATGTCTCTCTATTTATGAGTGGAAACAGTTGGGAATATATTAAAATAATTTTGAGGTAAATTCCTAGTCTTTTATGTCTAAAAAACGAAAATGTAATAACAAAATGTAATAAATGTTGGTCTCAGAAACTTTTAGGGGACAAATAAAAGTCTCAGAGCCAAATTTGTCCCACAGGCCGCCAGTTGAAGATCCCTGGTGTAGTCTGTTCATGTTTAATCCTGTTTAACTTTGCAGTGCTGCTGTTCTGTGATCTAATGTGACTGTGCATGTTGTTCAGGCAGAACTGTAAATGAGTATTCAGCATATATGACTTAGAATGTAATAGTCTATCTAGTGTGCTTGCAATCCAGGTGTTCAAAATGTTTTATTTTGGTTGCGCTAGTTTGTTTTTATATTCTGTAGCAGTATGAAGTGTATGTACAGTGAGGGAAAAAAGTATTTGATCCCCTGCTGATTTTGTACGTTTGCCCACTGACAAAGAAATTATCAGTCTATAATTTTAATGGTAGGTTTATTTCAACAGTGAGAGATAGAATAATAACAAAAAAATCCAGGAAAACGCATGTGAAAAATGTTATAAATTGATTTGCATTTTAATGAGGGAAATAAGTATTTGAACCCCTCTCAATCAGAAAGATTTCTGGCTCCCAGGTGTCTTTTTACAGGTAACGAGCTGAGATTAGGAGCACACTCTTAAAGGAGTGCTCCTAATCTCAGTTTGTTACCTGTATAAAAGACACCTGTCCACAGAAGCAATCAATCAATCAGATTCCAAACTCTCCACCATGGCCAAGACCAAAGAGCTCTCCAAGGATGTCAGGGACAAGATTGTAGACCTACACAAGGCTGGAATGGGCTACAAGACCATCGCCAAGAAGCTTGGTGAGAAGGTGACAACAGTTGGTGCGATTATTCGCAAATGGAAGAAACACAAAAGAACTGTCAATCTCCCTCAGCCTGGGGCTCCATGCAAGATCTCACCTCGTGGAGTTGCAATGATCATGAGAACGGTGAGGAATCAGCCCAGAACTACACGGGAGGATCTTGTCAATGATCTCAAGGCAGCTGGGACCATAGTCACCAAGAAAACAATTGGTAACACACTACGCCGTGAAGGACTGCAATCCTGCAGCGCCCGCAAGGTCCCCCTGCTCAAGAAAGCACCTATACATGCCCGTCTGAAGTTTGCCAATGAACATCTGAATGATTCAGAGGACAACTGGGTGAAAGTGTTGTGGTCAGATGAGACCAAAATGGAGCTCTTTGGCATCAACTCAACTCGCCGTGTTTGGAGGAGGAGGAATTCTGCCTATGACCCAAAGAACACCATCCCCACCGTCAGACATGGAGGTGGAAACATTATGCTTTGGGGGTGTTTTTCTGCTAAGGGGACAGGACAACTTCACCGCATCAAAGGGACGATGGACGGGGCCATGTACCGTCAAAACTTGGGTGAGAACCTCCTTCCCTCAGCCAGGGCATTGAAAATGGGTCGTGGATGGGTATTCCAGCATGACAATGACCCAAAACACACGGCCAAGGCAACAAATGAGTGGCTCAAGAATAAGCACATTAAGGTCCTGGAATGGCCTAGCCAGTCTCCAGACCTTAATCCCATAGAAAATCTGTGGAGGGAGCTGAAGGTTCGAGTTGCCAAATGTCAGCCTCTAAACCTTAATGACTTGGAAAAGATCTGCAAAGAGGAGTGGGACAAAATCCCTCCTGAGATGTGTGCAAACCTGGTGGCGAACTACAAGAAACGTCTGACCTCTGTGATTGCCAACAAGGGTTTTGCCACCAAGTACTAAGTCATGTTTTGTAGAGGGGTCAAATACTTATTTCCCTCATTAAAATGCAAATCAATTTATAACATTTTTCACATGCGTTCTTTTGGACTTTTTTTGTTGTTATTCTGTCTCTCACTGTTCAAATAAACCTACCATTAAAATTATAGACCGATCATTTCTTTGTCAGTGGGCAAATGTACAAAATCAGCAGGGGATCAAATACTTTTTTACCCTCACTGTATTTAGTTATAGTGGCCACAGTTCATGTTCAATTCGAGGTTCAGCATGTTCACCTGTGCAGTGCTGTTGTAGTCTGCGGATCTCTGCATGTAGACCTTTCAGTGTTTTGGCATGGTCCTGCTGGAGGAAGAGCAGGTTCTTCTGGGCGCTGTGCAGCTGATTCTCCAGAGTACCTTTGTGGGACGCCATGGCAGACAATGCAGCAGACACACACTAGTCCTAGAGACCTGCAAACACAGACGACAAACCAACAACATCAAAACAAGAGTTGTACCATCTGGGGTTCAGTGCTGAACCTAAATGCTCACCCTTTCACATCTGGGATGTGCTCCACCTTTACTTTGCCTGCCAATGACAGTGACCATGATAATCCTCTTGGACGATACACTGAACAGTCACTACGACTACAAGACAATTCCATCAAATCCATCCAAACTCCTGGCCACTTGATGGGCTTGATAAAGTAGTCATTGACTAGCCTAATGCCCAAACATGATGACACACAGTGTAAGAAAATAAATTGATTGTCTTTGGAATGCTACTCGGTCAATACTGTTATAATGCTTTTTGCCAGGAGAGAGGGGGCACATAGGCTCATACCTTTGTTGCTTACTCTAATTGGCTTACAAACGCTGATGTCGAGCTATTGATTTTATCATCAGTGGGCAGTCTACGTCTAAAGAAGACAAACCTCAAGGGGAAATAATTCATCAGCATCTCTGTTGGTTGGCCAAAATAGCCTACTTTAACCCAGTAAAATAAATCCAGTATATAATAGGCCAAATAGGTCATTATCAACAGGTCATCCAAAAAACGAGGCTACAAAGGACAAACAAACTCTAGGTGGAACCTCAGGCTACTCCTCCACTTCAGTACACAAAGCACATGAGGCTGCTGCGGGTAAATACAAAATGCTTTCAGAGATCCTGAGAACATTAGCAAACATCAGTGACAGAGGGTGCAGCATGATGTAGCCAGTCTCCAGCAGCAGGCTGTGCCTGCTTCCCTCCCTCTTTGGACGTCCTTGCATCCAGTACTCAGCCAGAGACAGCGCCCAGAGGTGAGGTAAGAGACCATCAGTCAGTCAGAACAGAGCAGCAGCCCCATTGTCTCCACCCTCTCCCAGACAACACCACTGAGTCGGGAGTAGACAGCACATTGATTTTCCCCTCTGAGTGCAGAGAGAGCCTTCCCCCTGAATACATTAGCAAGCTTCAATAAAACATCTCATAGCTTCTCCCTATTGCATCATCATCTTACGAACATGAATAATAAATTGTGTGTCACCTCTTAAGACATGCTCTTCAGTGATAGCAATGCCATGTCAAATTCTCTCAGTGTGTACAGAAGCAAAGGACACCAGTTGACCTCCAACACAGCAATCACAGAAAGAGAGTGACTGATGTGTCATAAAGAGTGCACTCAAAGAGATCATTTATAATAGATGAGTAATCCTGAGTCCTTCCTGTAAACCCTGGATGGCAGACACTCACACACACCCCTTCCAAGCATCAGGCTTGATAGGTTCCCATTGATCATGCCAGTAAGCCTGGTTACTTCCCAGAATCCTTTCCTATCACTACGGATAATGCGATAGCACAGTGACATTACAGGGCAAAATTAAATTAGCAACATTGTCTAATGACATCACATTGTAATGACATCACCAACATACAACCCTCCACCCTCTTTGTCCCTTTGTAGTGATTTGGTATACTCAGTTATCCAAAATGTTGCTTTTAGAGATAAAATGGAATATCTGTGATAAGTGACAACTCCCCTCCCCTCTCTCCATTCTCCCCCTTCCACACCAACAAGCATTTCCTCTCACAGAAGACATAAATAATCAATGAACTGCAGCAGCGAGACACACTAGCTACCATCCTTCGCTAAAACAGATTAACGCGCCAGACACACCCCCTGTGATAAAAAGCAGGGAGAAGTCTCACACACTTACTGTAAGACTTAGAAAATCAATTACGAATCCCCTAGCCAGGTGCTGCCTCAAAAGAGTATGCTGGAGCTATCATGAACTCACAGCTTTCCTATGGACCATGAAGGGTGGGTGTGGAGCAAATGCCTTTGTTGAATGGCTACTTTGTTCCAGTCGATAGAATTAACTTTCCATATGCTTTGGGAGAATCAATTAAGACATTTAGCCTATATTTATTTATCTGCTAGAAAATGTGCTGAATTAAATCTATACAGTTCCACTTTTCACCATAACAGCCAGGTAGCCAGTTGAGTTTGCAGCAATAAGACACTTTGTGTCCTTGTAGGATTCATTTTTCATTCAAATGGTCAGTCAGACATACCTTATGCTAGGGGGCAATTCCACGATAACAGAATGAGGCGGAGACTCATATTTTACTTAAAAATGTTATGCTACACAAAAACCAACGATTGCAAAGTTAAACAAACTATACAACTATAAGCACACGGCCTACTTTTAACTATTTCCACAGAATATTTTACAAAACACATTTACAACACATTTACAGAATGACAGTTTGTGCTGTTTGTGCAGTCATTCTGTAATCAAACTTTGCATCTGCACTGTTCTTCAAGTAAATGTGTTTTTGTAAAATGTTCTGTGGACATTTTTAAGTAGGCCTTGTGCATATTACACTTTTCATATAATCTCAAAGCGCTTCAAGAGCAAAAATCAAACAAGCAATATATAATGACAGGTCAACCAATAGAGGACAAGTCTTTGATAGCTGCATCCTCCAAAGATGGAGAGGGTCAGCTCACATCTTGAGCGAAGGGAGCTATACAGAGAATGGTAGATGATGGTGATGGAGTCTGCTGATGATCTTGTACAGGGCAAGTCTGGGAACCAGCCTGAGTCGTATAGCCACTGGACTTCTCCTCTTCCACTCTGTGCAGCATCTACTTGGGTGATACCTCAGCAGCTCTGGGTTCCAGAAAGCTCACCACACAAAGTTCAGAATAGTAGCCAGTCGTTCTCTCTACAGGCCTTCTGCTGTATTCCTCCATCTCCCATTCCTCTCATGCTTCAGGAAACTCCTCAAATTATGTTCTCAAAAGATCAGGAATTGGCAGCCAGGTAAAACAATATGTCCAGATGCATTTTTTTCAAACAAAGGCTAGCCAAAAAGTTTTACCTTTCAGTCAATCTGCAAAAACGGCAGACACATGAAATGTCATCAAAAACAAAATAGTTTATTTAAAAAACAACAATTAAAAACACCTAAAAATAACAAAATATGTACAAATTTACAGGCGCTCTGTGCTTAGGCTGCTAATAGTGTGCCATGGCAACTATATAACTGTTCTGTTCTACAAGTAAATCTGTTTATGAACAATTTTCAGTGGAAAATGTGAAAAGTCGTGCATCGAGTTGTATGGTTTGTTTAACTTTGCAATCGTTAGTTTTTGTTTGGCATACATTTTAAAGTGAACAATCAGAGTCCCAGCATCATCCTGTTACCATAGAATTGCAATACGACAAAATTATAGTAGAGCGTTTAAGGTTTCAGCACCTGCATTGCGGACAGCAACCGATCCGACTATCACACGCGCTTCTGACAACCAACCAGCACTTTCCAAACCAAAATGTATTTGACAGCAAAGCTAGCTAGCTAATGTTAGCCATATACCGTAGTTCACTAATTGTTTAATTTAATGTTCACTTTAATTGAGACGTACGTTGAACGGTCCATAACATTTGGTTAAGGCCACTCTTAACATGTTTGTAAACAACAGTCTTATTGCATTCCAAATCTAAATAGCTAGCTAGCTAAACGTGTCATAGATAGCTAGTAAGGTTAAATACATTTGGCATTGTGTAGCCAACCAACCAGCAAGTCAGCTAGTATTACTTATTGATAGCTATCCAGTCACACATAGCTAGGTAGCTATCCAACCAAGAAAATCGTCGTTAGCTAACGCGTAAGCTAAAGTTATTGGAAGCTATAATGCTGCATGCGAAGGTGATTTTGAAGATCGTGTTATGTTCACCATGGCCCAATTGCATTTTAACATGCCAAAACAATGCACGACAAAAAAATGAACCATTGCAAATAGATAGCTAGCTATGCTAATTTAGCTAACTAGATAGATATATAGAAAACGTTAACCAGAGAGGCAGGTTCAATCGAGGAGGGGTCCTGCTGCTGTGTTATCCTTGACCAAACAGAGAGGAAAACGGTTTATACATTTAACAACCTACCGTGATACTCAAAAAAAAAAAAAAAAAATGATAATATCGTCGAATATTCTCTAATATATAAATTCTTGTCGTAATTGCTACAGTGGCTAAATCCGTTCTGCCATGTTAGGCATTGTTATCGTTGATGATGCCAAGCGCTCCTCTTCTGTCGGCAGAAACGGAGATGGATGGGCTGTGTCAGTCTTCTTATCACCCTCAGCTACAACAAAATAAGGCGATGCATCATGGGATACTACTGAAAGTAGTAACAATGTTCAAGAACATTTCGTTTGTTTTATGACTTATGATGTTACACTCTGAAATAGATGGGAATACATGTATGAAAATGTATAAATGTGTCAAAAAATGTGATTTTAGTCTAAAATGTAATTGATAAACCTGGCGGTTGCTACGCATGTCGAGCTGTATCCAGGGCGTAAGCGTCATTGCCATAGAAACAGAACACTGCCGGCTAATTCGCGGGCGCGTTCAGCAGGACACAACGTTTCGGAACGTTCAGAAAGAAATGTGTTATGTAGAACAAGCAATCGTGTCGACTCAACCCATGGCATTTCTATCTGCAACGTTCGACAACGTTTGGCAACTGAACGTGGCACTGTTCACACAAATATTATTAATTTGAGCCATCTAGCGACGACGAGAGGAGGTAAGTTATGCATAAAAAACTGGCGAGGGCTCACTTCTGTGTAAATAGGAAATGAACCAAAAAACGTTATTAATTTACACTATATGAATATTTAAATATTAATTCAAGATAAAATATATCGACAAAAATAATAGACCCAAATTGTTCATTATAACATACAACAACAGGCTGTATCACATCCGGCCGTGATTGGGAGTTCCCTAGGGCGGCGCACAATTGGCCCAGCGTCGTCCGGGTTTGGTCGTCGTTGTAAATAAGAATTGGTTCTTAACTGACTAGCCTAGTTAAATAAATGTTTTTTTAAAAAGCAAAAAACAGACTACACCAGACAGCAGAGGGGAGTAGTGCTTCAAGAAAGGGCCTTTGACGTGCAGTAAGAAACGTGGCGTTTGGCCGCAGCGATGTGGATGTGTAGCCAGGTAAGTAGTGCAAAGCAGCAGCCCACCCAGGCGCATAACTTGGGGGGGTCATGATGACCATGATGAATTTGAAGGATTGGAAATTATTTTCCCACCGTAGCTACTGGCTTTCTGTGGCTTTACACTACACAATTCCTAATTTTATGATTGGATTCCCCGCCGCCGACAAATATGCTTTTGGTTTGGCCCGGTCCTCAGAGGCGGTGGTTTGTAAAGAGGAAAGAAAGGCGCAAGGCTTGTAAGGAGAACAGAGCTATAGCTCCTGTCTTTCTCTCGCTCTCCTTAACAAACCATTCTGTGAACGAACTAATAACAATAAAGAAGTACAGTCACAGTTAGCATGGTACATTCATAAGAACGAGTAAGAATTCTATAGAAAATTGTATTTTTCCAATTTTTCCAAAGTTTCTATTGCCAAGTGACAACATGCGCATCTCGTGTGTGAGCGGTATTTCTCAAAAGGAGTGATAATTGGTAACGGTTACAGCATATTGGGCTCAATTTTGTGAGTTCAAAGACAACTTTTGTAGTATTATAAACTTTAAAACAACTAGTTTCAAAGTAGGGTACAGAATTAGAGAAGGACTGTTTCTCTGAACCTCAGGCAGTAGGCTCAAGCAGTGGCGACCCGTCATTCATTCATTGAAAACAATGTAAAAAATAATATTTATCATTGAGTTAGTAAAGCCATATACAAACATGGTCTCTTTTTTGTTTTCTTGAGTAAGTCAGGTCCAAAATGCAGGTGTTTCAGCTTAGTTCAGTGCTTTCTGTGGTGGTGGGTCAAGCCAGCAGAAAATACGGAGCGTTGCACTGTGATTGGCTCAGTGTTCTGTCACTCATGGAGACTTTACATCACTGCCAAGTGTAAGAACAGACCTTGAAAATTATAGCCCTTAGTCAGAGGCAGCATGCTTAGAAAACAAATTTGACTGCCAAAATTGTGGGGAGAAAGCACTCATCATGTTTATGCAACCTAATAATCACCCTAAGAATTCTTCCAGAATCACCTTTATATTTTATATCAATTGAGAAATCTACAAAATAAATTGGCCCATCCTAGTCTTCATTAATAGGGATGGATGTGACATTGCACAGCAGTAAACTGGTTTATTTCATCTTCATATTTTTTTTCTTCTTGATTTCAATATGGAAGGAAAACCAGGTACTGGTGTTTGTATGTACTATTTCTTGGTGAGTGAAATGTATTCACTCTAAAAAGGAAAGGTTCCTGGATGATCCTTTAGGGATTCTTTAAGTTGAAACTGGGGGAACCCCTATAAGTTCTTTAAAGAACCCTTTGGGTATTATTCATAATAATAATCAGCATAACAATAACAACAATAACACTATCTTTTAGTTGTCAGTGTTTGTTATGATTTTAGTGGCAAAACAGAATTGAAAGATCTAAATATGAGGTAAACTCCCAGCAGAGCCCCAAGTCCAATGGGTATAGTATATCCTCTGGCGTGTTGATGTGTTGATGTCCTCTGTAGGATATCTATAGCCATAATGATTTTGTAGGGAGGGTGAAGTCTGTATACAATAAATAATAATTATACAGATGGTTAACAAAACGTGCACACAACAGTATTCATACCTTGGGTTTTGTGGTAACTGTCAATGAAAAAACTGTTCACTTTTGACAACTAACTGTGGATGAAACATGTGATCTGCATAACATTATGAGGCAAACCAATGCCAATTCTAGGCTACATACCTTTGTGTAACTCCTCGTCAGTATACCTGCAGACACAGACACATATGGAAGTGAGCTATAGCCTTTAACATATTCTTAACTATTCTTACCTCTTTGTTGATTGATATCCATTGAATTGTGTCCATTTCCTGTTTTTAGAAATCATTTTAAAAAGGGAAAAAGTGTCAACACAGCCATTTGCACAAAAATGAAAAGATAGATGGTGTCATAATAAAACAATATCAATTTAGATCAAAAGGGAGACACCTTACCTGAAATTGAGGAGATCTTTACATTTTTCTGTTAAGTGCCTGCACATGTTGTCATCTCAAATTCAAATCAAAACATTTCAGTTGGGCAGTTAGGTTCCTGCAAGAACCCAGAAGAACTAAAGAGGTTCCTCAATTAACCCCATCTCCTAGATCCGTAAGGTTCTTCAAGGAACTTTGAGGATCTTAGAAGAATCCTTGTTGAACCCCACATTTTGTGAGTGTTATACTGTATTTTTGTGGGGAGGTTAGGGGGCATATGATGTTCCCTCATGATGAAAGGGGTTCATGACAGAAAAAGTTTGGGAAGCACTGATCTAGCTAATGATTACCACAAAAACAGATGGGCAACCCCATGCTTCAGCCTATTTATTTATAGACAATATGCCGCATCAGTTGGGCTATATGTGATCATGCTTATTGCTTAATAACACACCAGCCTGATAATATAGACCAATATGTTTTAGGCTACTTTTTGGAGGGGAAAATTATGGAGTGGTTAACAAAGCTTTACACTCGATAACAGCTGTGCTCAGGTCCTCAGATTATTTTACTTTTGTACATAAATAGTGAGAACAGTGGACTTTCTTTATCTACACCCACCATTTCCCCCTAATTTTACCCACCATTTTTCCACCTCACATTCTGACAAAGCTACCTTATTATCTCTGGCAAGAGGAATTCCACAGTGGCAAAGCTACCACGTAAAACGATAGGAACCAAAAACAAGAAATCAATTTTCATAACCAACTTAAGAAAGTGTCTAAAATGAATGGGGAAAATGTCTCATGGAATAAATTGAATTATTGTCTCCCTCTGAAATGTTATTTTTGGGAAGCAGCTTTAATCGCTCCCTGGCTTTGGTATGTTTTTGACAGGGATTAAATTCTTCTCTTTTCTTTATTTTTAGTGTTTCTGGCATACGTCCTAGATCCTTCTATCAAGACGAGAGACCAACCAGTTGGGGTGAGGGTTAGATATTCTACCTCCAGCATATTTCTTTACCCTTCTGAGGTGAAAAAGAATTCCTCAGCCTCATACCTTCCTCATGATTTGTTTTACTTAAAGGCTGTTAGAGTTATTTATATATCATAACAAGTATTAAAATAGCTCAGTGAGGGGTGAGAGACTCACCAAGTAAAACAAGGAGCTTGGCCATCATAAACTCCCATATAGAAGCAGTCTGCAGTCCTGTGTCTCAACCTGGTCTCAGAGCATTCAATATTATTATGTACGGAAATCCGAGACACTCCAATTAGTATGATATGTTACGTTTCGTATGGTATGTATTACTTTGTGGCTGTACCTCACCCATTTCGTATGATATGTTACGAATTACAATTTGTATTATATGTTCCAAATTTGCAAAATATACAGTGGCAAGAAAAAGTGTGTGAACCCTTTGGAATTACCTAGATGATACGTTTTCATGTCTGTGAACCCTTGCATTTAATAACTGGTTGACCCTCCTTTGGCAGCAATAAACTCAACCAAATGTTTTCTGTAGTTGCGGATCAGACCTGCACAACGGTCAGGAGGAATTTTGGACCATTAATCTTTACAAAACTGTTTCAGTTCTCAAGGTCCTGCCACAGCATTTTAAATCGGGTTGAGGTCAAGACTGACTGGGCCACTCCAGAAGGCGTATTTTCTTCTGTTGAAGCCATTGTGTTGTTGATTTACATCTGTGTTTTGGGTTGTTGTCCTGTTGCATCACCCAACTACTGTTGAGCTTCAATAGGTAGCCTTACATTCTCCCCCCCCAAAATATTGATAAACTTGGGAATTAATTTTCCCGTCGACGATAGCAAGCTGTCTGAGGCAGCAAATGTGCAGACGTGCAGCAATGTTTTTTTGGGACAGCAGTGGCTTCTTCCATGGTGTCTTCCCATGAACACCATTCTTGTTTATTGTTTTACGTATCATAGACTGGTCAACAGAGATGTTAGCATGTTCCAGAGATTTCTGTAAGTCTTTAGCTGACACTCTAGGATTCTTCTTAACCTCATTGAGCATTCTGCACTGTGCTCTTGCAGTCATCTTTGCAGGATGGCCATTCCTAGGGAGAGTAGCAACAGTGCTGAACTTTCTCCATTTATAGACACTGTCTTACTGTGGACTGATGAACATCAGGGCTTTTAGAGATCCTTTTGTAACCCTTTCCAGCTTTATGCAAGTCAACAATTCATAATGTTAGGTCTTCTGAGATCTATTTTGTTTGAGGCATGGTTCACATCAGTGAATAACAAACTTATTCTTGTGAATAACAAACTCACGTTTTGTGAGTTTTTTTTATAGGGCAGGGCAGCTCTAACCAACATCTCCAATCTCGTCTAATTGATTGGACTCCAGGTTAGCTGACTCCCGACTCCAATTAGCTTTTGGAAAAGTCATTAGCCTAGGGTTTCACATACTTTTTCCAACCTACACTGTGAATGTTTAAATTATGGAAAAATACAATAATTTGTGTGTTATTAGTTTAAGCACACTGTGTTTGTCTATTGTTGTGACTAAGATGAAGATCAGATCAAATTTTATGACTAATTTATGCAGAAGTCCAGGTAATTCCAAAGGGTTCACATGCTTTTTCTTGCCACTGTACAGTATGTTACAAATTACGGTTAGGTGAAGGGTTAGCTAACATGCTAAGTAGTTGCAAAGTATCTAAAAAAAAAGTAGTAAGTAGTTGAACATTTGCTAATTAGTTCAAATGCTAAATTTGTCTGTGATGAGATTCGAACTCCCAACATTTGGGTTGCTAGACATTCGCGTTATATGCCCACCCATCCGGCCCAACCAACCAACCAACCACCCTACTTTCGTTTTTGCCTTAAGTAACCATCTGTCTTATGTAACCATTATAAAAAGTAACATATTATACGAATTTCCGTTTGCAAGATTTACATTTACTATGTTACGTCTAGTCTGAGACCAGGCTGTGTGTCTCTAAAGCACTGAATCATGACTGGGAGTGAGTGTGTCACTGTGCGTGCCACTCAGACACCTATTCACAGAAAAGCAGGACACCAGGTTCCAGGAGAGGCTGTTGATAATCATCTGTCACTTTCATTCCATTCTAGGAAAAGGAAAACCATTTTGTCATAAACATATTGTTTGGAGCTATAGCCTATACCAGTTCCCTTTTTTATTTGCTGCAAGAATTTGTTATGATGCTCCAGACCAGAAATGTTGTGTGTTTGTGTTGTCCTTATATTGACGTAGATTCCTTCTCCTAAATAAAAGATTAGCCAAAGATAATGTTCTAGTAATACATTCATTTATTAAAACCCATTCCCATATATTTAGCTGTAGTGCCTTCCAAGACTGCCTTGATTTAAGGTATCAGCTGTTTAAACATACCATGAATAGGCTACATTAGTTTGCACAAGAAAATAAAATAAAATGCCAAACAGGTTGTAATCCAGTTTCAACATGTTTTATGTCAACTTTATTATGGAGCAATGATTGAGTGTATGGCCATGGACATTGATCAATGTGGAAAGCTCCTTCCCTGACATTGGCTTTTATTTTGCGTAAGTCCTCAGTGCCCTTTACACTGCAGTGTTTTGTTTATACTTGCATTGTCAACCTTCTGGGCATAGTGCATTCGGAAAGTACATTACAGCCTTATTCTAAAATGGATTAAATTGTTTTTTTCCCCTCATCAATCTACACACAATACCCCATAATGACAAAGCATTATGGAATTCATGCCAAAGAGTTCAATCTTGGTTTCATCAGACCAGAGAATTTTGTTTCTCATGGTCTGAGAGTCTTTAGGTGCCTTTTGTCCAACTCCAAGTGGGCTGTCATGTGCCTTTTACTGAGGAGTGGCTTCCATCTGGCCACTCTACCATAAAGACCTGATTGGTGGTGTGCTGCATAGATGGTTGTCTTTCTGGAAAGTTCTCCCATCTCCACAGAGGAACTCTGGAGTTCTGTCAGAGTAACCATCGGGTTCTTGGTCACCTCCCTGACCAAGGCCCTTCTCCCCCGATTGCTCAGTTTGGCCGGGTGGCCAGCTCTAAGAGGAGTCTTGGTGGTTCCAAACTTCTTTCATTTACGAATGATGGAGGCCACTGTGTTCTTGGGGACCTTAAATGCTGCAGACATTTTTTGGTACTTTTTCCCAGATCTGTGCCTCGACAAAATCCTGTCTCGGAGCTCTACGGACAATTCCTTAGACCTCATGGCTTGGTTTTAGCTCTGACATATACTGTCAACTGTGGGACCTTATATAGACAGGTGTGTGCCTTTCCAAATCGTGTCCAAGGATGATCCACGGAAGCATTTCGCTACACTCACAATAACATCTGCTGACCATGTGTATGTGACAATACATTTTTATTTTATTTGGAAACAGGATGCACCTGAGCTCAATTTACGCTAGTAAAACCAAATGCATGCTTTTCAACCGTTCGCTGCCTGCACCCGCCCGCCCGACTAGCATCACTACCCTGGATGGCTCTGACCTAGAATATGTGGACAACTACAAATACCTAGGTGTCTGGCTAGACTGTAAACTCTCATTCCAGACTCACATTAAACATCTCCAATCCAAAATCAAATCTAGAATTGGCTTCCTATTTCGCAACAAAGCCTCCTTCACTCATGCTGCCAAACTTGCACTAGTAAAACTGACTATCCTACCGATCCTCGACTTCGGCGATGTCATCTACAAAACAGCTTCCAATACTCTACTCAGCAAACTGGATGCAGTCTATCACAGTTCCATTCGCTTTGTCACCAAGCCCCTTATACCACCCACCACTGCGACCTGTATGCTCTAGTCGGCTGGCCCTCGCTACATACTCGTCGCCAGACCCACTGGCTCCAGGTCATCTACAAGTCCCTGCTTGGTAAAGCCCCGCCTTATCTGAGCTCGCTGGTAACCATAGCAGCACCCACCCGTAGCACGCGCTCCAGCAGGTATATCTCACTGGTCACCCCCAAAGCCAATTCCTCTTTTGGCTGCCTTTCCTTCCAGTTCTCTGCTGCCAATGACTGGAATGAACTAGAAAAATCACTGAAACTGGAGACACTTATCTCCCTCACTAACTTTAAGCACCAGCTGTCAGAGCAGCTCACAGATCACTGCACCTGTACATAGCCCAACCAATTACCTCATCCCATACCGTATTCATTTATTTATCTTGCTCCTTTGCACCCCAGTATTTTTACTTTGCACATTCATCTACTGCAGATTTACAATTCCAGTGTTAAATTGCTATACTGTAATTAACTCAACTCAACTTGCCTGCCTGGTTAAATAAAGGTGAAATAAAAATAATTAAATAAATTGAGTCTCATAGCAAAGGGTCTGAATACTTATGTAAATAAGGTATTTATGTTTTTTTTAAATTATATATTTGCAAAAAAATCTAAACCTGTTTTCACGTAGTCATTATTGGGTCTGGTGTGTGCACTGCTGATTTAATTTTTTTGGGGGGGAAAAGTCAAGGGGTCTGAATACTTTCCGAAGGCACTGTAGGTCAATAATTTAGCTTTTTGTGTTCCAAAGATTCATAAAGGAACTAGATTGTCCAGACAAAAAGCAGGTCCATAAATCTCACTTAGGAGAATCTGTGTACAGTATCTGTAACAGTGATGGGGTGCTGATTAAGTCCAGCTGAAAAATTTCCTTCCCCACACTTCCCAAGCACTCCCCCATGCCAGAGCCATCCACTGTCTGTGATTTCCTTTAACAAGCTGGCAGGCCCCATAAACGTGCCAGTGATTTACTGCCCACTAGGCCTGCAGATTGAGATTTTTATTTTATTACGAAGGCAAGGAAATACATTCTTTAAAACAACACTAAATTCAGTTGTGTCTTCAGACATGTTCAGAGTAATGCCTTACAGACGGGTGTTGGAAAACAGCCCAAAACTGTCATAGGGAGGCACAGCTAGGGCACACTGGCGGGAAAGTAATTAGACTGTACTATTAAGCTTTTGTTACAACAGCAGGCAGGCGGTCAAGGACAGAGAGTGGAAGAAGAAAAGGCAAATATATGAAATGGTTAAACTGGAGAATGAAGAATGTGGAGGATGATAGGCTCTTAGTTGGCACGTCAGGGTTAGTAGAGACACTCAGACCTGCTGTGTCCGATGCCATGAAATACCATTGAAATCCAATCACATTATGGATGTGGCAGTACAGCATCTAATAAGGCTGGGTTTTACTGCATCCGCTCTGACCAGCTGCCAATACCAACACTTTTCAGGTTGTAATAGTTTTACAGTTATTATATTGAGGTTGGCAAGGCTAAATGCCCTAAAACTCTGAAAAGCTAATTACATTTGCCAGGTTTCTATTTTTTGTGGAAAGATCGTTGTAATCACTTCAATATTGAAATCAATGTGTCATTTATTTGATCACTTCAAAGCTAGCAAGTCTACCAGTCCATTTAAAGTAACTGAATGACATGTTTTATTTTGTATTACTTCAAGTTCATAATGATGCATTTCACCCTAAATATGTTAGATGTATACCGCTGTTTGACTGGTTCTCAACTATTAGAGTACTATTTAACATTTGCCATCAACTCTAAACTACTTTCAATACACCCAGAACACACACACAAAATTACTTTGGTCTCTCTTGCTACATTTGCTATACGCCTGCTGTAACCCCCTATACCCCAAAAAGACACCAGTTCTGGTAAGGCATCTCATCATGTTTGAACCAGATGTTGAGGCTAATCCCACTTTCTCTTAAATGGTAAATGGGACCTCCCAGAGGCTTTAGTCTTTGCCTTTGTTCACTGCTTTAAAATATGGAAGTATTTGTCTATGTCCTTTTAGAGAATCTATGTAGTAGCAGCTGGAACACACAAAGACATACTGTAAGACTCGAGGGGGCAGTTACTGTAAGACCAGTGGGGGGACAGTTACTGTACAGCAGTGGTATTCAAACTTTTTCAGGGGGGAAACCCATTGTTTTCCCCCTGAATTTCTGGTGACCCCATTTTCTTCGCAATAATAATTTATGGTGACCCCACCACCCCCCAAATCTAATATCACGACCAAAATTCCCTGTAATTTTTTTTCGGCACTGAGCAAATTTCAGGTCTGCTGAGCACAAACTTGAATGTTGTGAAACTTCCAGCTCGCGTTTACTGTGAACACTGAGGCTGTACCCACTTTAAGTTACAGCTTTAACATTGGCCAAGTAGGCTATTGTGGCTATTTGATCATAATGTAGGCCTACCATCAAAAACAATGGAGAAAATGCATGCCATAACACTTTAAATAGCTGTTCTATCATTCAGCTTACAGTAGCAGCCAATGTGTGGTGTTCAATGTAGGTAAATATTTTTAAACAAAACATGCAGGGCTTGACATTTAACCTGTTTATCCACTTGTCCTTCAGACAAGGAGGTGACTGAAAATGTTGTTGTGTTGTTTGATGCAAGAAAACACTTTACAAAATAAAATGCATTATTATTTCCATACCATTATTACAGAGAATCAGACAGATTTTGCTACCCTCTACCTATTGGCTACTTAGCCTATTCAAGCCTGTCTCAAAATATAACACTGTTTAAGACAAAAAAAAGCTCTTTACCTGACTCGCTTTTCAAAGATGTCTAGTGCTCTTGCAGGAAGCAATCACACCCCTATTGCTGAATACAAATGATCTATACGTGGGATAATAACTCACTAACTGGCAAAGGATATGAACAAAATGTGCACACATGGCTACATGCAGCTCTCGCTTTGATCTCAAAACAAGTGCATCTACTCACGACCGCTTATGCTGTAAACACAGTTCAGTTCAAAGTAAATGGCACAGATCCATATAAACTCATAAAAAAAAGAAATGTCCCTTTTTCAGGACCATGTCTTTCAAAGATAATTCGTAAAAATCGGTCGTTAACACACTGACAGCTTATAGACGGTAGCCAATTAAGGTCACAGTTATGAAAACGTAGGGCACTAAAGAGGCCGTTCTACTGACTCTGAAAACACCAAAAGAAAGATGCCCATGGTCCTTGTTCATCTGCGTGAACGTGCCTTAGGCATGCTGCAAGGAGGCATGAGGACTGCAGATGTGGCCAGGGCAATAAATTGCAATGTCCGTACTGTGAGACACCTATGACAGTGCTACAGGGAGACAGGACGGACAGCTGATCGTCCTCACAGTGACAGACCACGTGTAACAACACCTGCACAGGATCGGTACATCCTGTACCTGCGGGACAGGTACAGGATGGCAACAAAGGCTGCCCGAGTCACACCAGGAATGCACAATCCCTCCATCAGTGCTCAGACTGTCCTCAATAGGCTGAGAGAGGCTGGACTGAGGGCTTGTAGGCCTGTTGTAAGGCAGGTCCTCACCAGACATCACCGGCAACAACGTCGCCTATGGGCACAAACCCACCGTCGCTGGACCAGACAGGACTGGCAAAAAGTGCTCTTCACCGATGAGTCGTGATTTTGTCACACCAGGGGTGATGTTCGGATTCGCGTTTATCGTCGGAGGAATGAGCGTTACACCGAGGCCTGTACTCTGGAGCGGGATCGATGTGGAGGGTCCGTCAAGGTCTGGGGCGGTGTGTCACAGCATCATCGGACTGAGCTTGTTGTCATTGCAGGCAATCTCAACGCTGTGCGTTACAGGGAAGACATCCTCCTCCCTCATGTGGTACCCTTCCTGCAGGCTCATCCTGACATGACCCTCCAGCATGACAATGCCACCAGCCATACTGCTCGTTCTGTGCGTGATTTCCTGCAAGACAGGAATGTCAGTGTTCTGCCATGGCCAGCGAAGAGCCCGGATCTCAATCCCATTGAGCATGTATGGGACCTGTTGGATCGGAGGGTGAGGGCTAGGGCCAGGGCCATTCCCCCCAGAAATGTCCGGGAACTTTCAGGTGCCTTGGTGGAAGAGTGGGGTAACATCTCACAGCAAGAACTGGCAAATCTGGTGCAGTCCATGAGGAGGAGATGCACTGCAGTACTTAATGCAGCTGGTGGCCACACCAGATACTGACTGTTACTTTTGATTTTGCCCCCTTGTTCATTCATTTCTGTTAGTCACATGTCTGTGGAACTTGTTCAGTTTGTGTCTGTTGTTGAATCTTGTTATGTTCATACAAATATTTACACATGTTAAGTTTGCTGAAAATAAACCCAGTTGACAGTGAGAGGACGTTTCTTTTTTTTTGCTGAGTTAATGGTCTATTTGCATATAGGCCTACTACAGCTCTGATTGGTTGTGCCGCACCTGTCTGTGTAGAGTACGGGCTGAGTAGTGCGTGTCAATGCAATAGAATCCTACTCCCGATGTGCCTAAAACAAAATCTCTTGCATAGTTTTGTTTCAGTATGTTGCATTGAAAGTGGCTAATTGCATTGATTCGATCACAATTGCCACGGCAAAGGGAAACGTTGATAGTGTTAACAGGGAAAACTCTAGAACAGTTTGGTGACAACCACTTTGAGTCAAAATGCAAGCCGAGATCTACCGCTCAGATTTTTTTTTTAGATGATAAAAAAAACACATAAGCCTATGCAACATTAACCAATTAAAAACAGTACTGTAGGGCCTCCCGAGTGGCGCAGCGGTCTAAGGCACTGCATCGCAGTGTTGCATCATCACTATAGCTTGGGGTTCGATCCCAGGCTGTGTCATAACTGGCCATGACCGGGAGTCCCATAGGGCGGTACACAATTGGCCCAGCATCGTCCGAGTTAGGGGAGGGTTTGGCCGGGGGGGGGCTTTACTTGGCTCATCGCGCTCTAGCAACTCCTTTTGGTGGGCCGGGCACCTGCAGGCCAAAGTGTTGAGAGTGCTGGGCAAGAACTTAAACATGAACTCACTCATAAAAACAGCACCTCTTTGCTGTATTCGTTGACAGTCTCTCTAGTCATGGTTTTAAATGATTTGAAATCTCACAGTATAAACTTTGCTGTAGCTTTCTTGTATGGGGGGCAACCCAACTGCAATTCCAGAGGGTCGAGACCCCGACTCTGTAAACCACTGCTGTAAGGGTTAGCTCATGAGTTAGCTAGAAGAATGTGTGAAAAAAAGAAGGTATGAAGATGTGGAGAAAATTGGCTATATTGTAAAATTTCATGAAAACAAAACTTTGCTTTTTGGTCTTAGGGTTAAGGTTAGGGTTAGGTTTAAAATCGGATTTTATGACTTTGTGGCTGTGCCAGTTAGTGACCACTGTAGAGCTGCCTCCAGAACAAGATGACAAAAAACACTAACTTGCATTTTGCCCTCCACCAACAAAAAGATGGAGTAACAAAAACATATGTTATACTGTTTGAAACAATATGTCACTGGACAGACATCTCATCAGAAATCTCCCTCTGAGCTGTTTGATTACCTGTCCTGTTTACTGTACAGTCTGTGGAGAACATCAATGTAGATTACGTCATCATGAGAACATCAGTAGTGAAGACCTAAAAGTAGCACAAACCTGGATTCTTCCTTTTAGGGACAAGAATCTGACGAAGCTCCTCCTGACTTTGTTCCTCAACTTTGACATCTTCTTGAAGAGTCAATACAGTATGATCAGGAAGGAGACTTTGCACAGACGTTACACTCTGGTGATGGTTTAACCTTCTGAATGTTGCTTTAAATAGATATCAGTGCCTAATTCCTTCAGGCAAAGAATCATACACTGTAGGTTTGCTATTAACATAGCATATGGGCGCTGTAGTATTTCTGGCTCTAGTATTGTGTGATGTTTTCTCTTCAGAACTCAAAGCGCCAACATATACATACACACACCACTAAAATCACCAAAGATGTATAGTAACCATATTGTATCACACAGTGAGTTATTTCATTTCATATTGTACAATCTAATAGGTCTATCTGTAACTTGTTCACTGAATATACACTACGTATGTGGCTATTTCAGCCTCACCCGTTGCTGACAGGTGTATAAAATCGAGCACACAGCCATGCAATCAACATAGACAGACAAACATTGGCTATAGAATGGCCCATACTGAAGAGCTCAGTGACTTTTAACGTGGCACTGTCATAGGATGCCACCTTTCCAACAAGTCAGTTTGTAAAAAATATGCCCTGCTAGAGCTGCCCCGGTCAACTGTAAGTGCTGTTATTGTGAAGTGGAAACGTCTAGGAACAACAACGGCTCAGCCGCGAAGTGGTAGGCCACACAAGCTCACAGAACAGGACCCCCGAGTGCTGAAGCGTCTGTCCTCGGTCTGTCCTCGGTTGCAACACTCACTACTGAGTTCCAAACTGCCTCTGGAAGCAACCTCAGCACAATAACTGAAGGTTCATGAAATGGGTTTCCATGGCCGAGCAGCCGCACACAAGCCTAAGATCACCACGCACAATGCCAAGAGTCGGCTGGAGTGGTGTAAAGCTTGTCGCCATTGGACTCTGGAGCAGTGAAACGCGTTTTCTGGAGTGATCAATCCAGCTTCACCATCTGGCAGTCCGACGGACTAATCTGGGTTTGGCGGATGCCAGGAGAACGCTACTTGTCCCAATGCATAGTGCCAACTGTAAAGTTTGGTGAAGGAGGAATAGTGGTCTGGGGCTGTTTTTCATGGTTCGGGTTAGGCCCCTTATTTCCAGTGAAAGGAAATCTTTAAAGCTACAGCATACAATGACATTGTAGACGATTCTGTGTTTCCAACTTTGTGGTAACAGTTTGGAGAAGGCCCTTTCCTGTTTCAGCATGACAATGCCCCCATGCACAAAGCGAGGTCCATACAGAAATGGTTTGTCGAGATTGGTGTGGAAGAACTTGACTGGCTTGCATAGAGCCCTGACATCAACCCCAGCGAACACCTTTGGGATAAATTGGAACGCTGACTGCGAGCCAGGCCTAATCACCCAACATCAGTGCCCGACCTCACTAATGCGCTTGTGGCTGAATGGAAACAAGTCCCTGCAGCAGTGCCTTCCCAGAAGAGTGGAGGCTGTTATAGCAGCAAAGGGGGGATCAACACCATATTAATGCCCATGATTTTCGATTTTTGCAATGTAGTGTACATGCATTGAGTAGAGTCTGGATAAGCTACTTTCCATATTTTTCTCTGGACCCTCAAATCTGCACAAAACCTTGCCTCGGGCCATCTTTGAATGGTAAAGTACTGTATATACAGTCTTATTTGTGATGGACACAATTCCACACAGATCAAAAGCTGGAATGATACCAGCAGAAAAGCAAAGCAGACCTGCCTTTCCTGGACTTCGAGCAGACTGAAAATCCTCCAGGCTCCTATTTCACCTACCTCAACACTCACTACTTTACCACCATAATCACTGCTCACAGATAGAGCTCAAATAATTTTTGTTTTTCCACAGAAAGAGAATACTTATTACACTGTTTTAAATAGAGGGTTTATTTTCCAGTGTGTAGTCATAATAAAGAGGATTCTGCTGACTTACACATTTCGTCTCCTCGTTTTATGCATCAGAAGATGAGAGGTCAGGACTCAGGAGTGAATCAAAGACTCATAATTCACAACATTCGTATGTATGTATTGTGGACCGGGGAACCATATTGGCTCAGCATGCCTCTTCTTACCATGAACGCTAAGTACAGGGTCCCCAAAAGGTGAGAGGATGATTCAGACTCAGGCTCACATGAGGAGAGCTGTTTTCTTACTGATCGAACTGAGGCAATCCACTGTGAGACGTGGCTATTGCAGGTTTGGTAGGAAACCACTTCGGGCCTACAGGCTCGTTCACTACATAGCAGGAGGACCCCTGCTGTGAGTAATGTCTTTATAAATATACTGAGAGTACAGTAATCTGACATTGCTGCAGCCGATCCTACAGTAGCAGGACCAATTTTTAACCCTGCAAGTGATGGAAGCCCTTACAAACACACCATGAACACATCAAACACAACATGAAACCTTTTTCAGAACTGGACAGGTGACCGGTAGATAATGTGTGGACTGGGGAATCGTATTGGCTCAGCATGGCTCTTCTTATCATGAATGCTAAGTACAGGGTCCCCAAAAGGTGAGCCACCTCACTCCAAAAGGGTTCTTTGGCGGACCAATAGGAGATCTCTGTTTGGTTCTAGGTTGAACCCTTTTGGTTTCCAGGTAGAACCCTCTGTACCTGCAACCAAAAATGGTTATTCAAAGGGTTCTTCTATGGGGACAGCCGAAGAACCCTTTAAGGTTCTAGATAGCACTTTTTTTCTAATAGTGTACTCCTATACCCGACGCAGGAATGTTCGACTCCTGCTCCTCTCTCTTTCCGGTGTGGAGCTAGCAAGCATGCGGTACATGCTGAGGGATCATATGCCGTAAATAAACACCGGCTGCCGTTTATACATCTCACATATGGATTTTAGTGCCTGTGTGATCTCCAAAGGCCTTGGGTCCGCTCCAGGCGAGCAGGACTACTCATCCTTTAGCAGAGGCCTCCAAATAAAACAGACCTACCTCGCCAAGCAAAACGGGCTTCAGAGCTGTTTTCCACCATCTGCGTGGCCAGGCAAAATACAAGGAAACCATTTCAACCCTGAAACCTTCACCAATTGAGAAACTGTAGATCAGCGAGATTGACGAAAAGGCCCAATCAACGCACTGTCAAGGCTTTTCCTAAAGTTGTCCCCTTACTCTGCAGGGAAAGTGAATGGAGTCAGACAACTAGCCCGGTACCTCTCTCCTAGAATTAAAGTCAAGCTCCACACACACCATGCCCTATCTCTGTGATACATTACCTTTCTTGGACTATTCTACTAGCTACCCCTCTATGCCATTCCAATATGCCTCTTCTCGAGCCTGGTCCAATTCTACTATCCCTCCACACCAGTGCCATGCTGGTTTCCTATCCTGGTCCCTGACAGTCCCCTCCCCATTCTTTCCCCGGGCCTGAAGGTGTGAAGTTCTCACCTGTTCCCCTGGGTTATCCAGCTGCTCTCTGCAGGCCTGTCTGTCATTGAGGCCTATGCAGCAGCAGGACCAGAGAATAGCCTCACTGTGTGTCGGCTGTGCACATCTTCAGTGGCGGGATCCAAGAGGCCCCACGGAGGACTCCGATTGACTATCCTCTTTCAACAGGAACTGAATGGGACCACAATCCCTCTGGGCCAAGCTGCCTCGGGGGAAACCCAACACCAGCTGGGCTCTCTGAAACTATCCGACATAGGAAAGCCATGGATTATGGCTTCCACCGTGACACCATCTTCAGTAATGCCACTGTAGTCCTTGGCTGCCACTCCACTCATCTCTTCTGAAGGAAGGCTGCTCGGCAACAGAAGGGCCCTGCCACAGTCTGAACGCTTCAGATGAAAATCACTGAATTGTACAGAGATTTTTTTTTTTTACCAATATAGTAAAAAATAAAAAACTATCCACAATGTTGTTATTGTCACTGATAAAGAACTCTCCTTTTCAACCATGTAACTGGAACATTGGTCTGTCTGATTCTGATAGATGTCACCATAATTCAACAACAAATATTAAAAGCGCTCATTGGGTTGTCAACAATGTTTTTCTTTACCAACCCCTCTAGAAACAACTCCAAACCAGAACTTTAGGGATGATCCCTAAGCGGGTCTATAGTCTGCTGTTAAGAAGCAAATGAGATTGAGTTTCATTTCAGGAAATACTTTCCATGGTGTATTTTAATTGAGCCAAGGGCATGGTTCTGCCTCATAGGTCCACTTCGTTGGCTCAGAGCACTCAATGAAAAGAGGCTTTATCTGCCACTCACTCACTCTCATTACCATGAACTACACCTAGCCAGAAACACTTACACTCTACATTCATCAAAAATACCCTTTAATGATCTGCAATTGAAATGAGTGGGTAACCTCTGGTTTGACAAAATGCATGCGCATTTTTCCCAGGACACACAAACCAAAGTCCATAAACTTTCACAGTCTTTTTTTATTCTCTTTTTTTGTGAACCTAACTATTACAGCTTTGTAATAAGAAACTGTTTTTCGGGGGGAATAGAAAACATTATCATACTGTAAAATATATAATACCATTTTGTGCCAAAGGACCAATTTAAAACTCTCCCAATCAACCTTTGCATACATCACTCCTTTGTCTGTTTGGATTTCACTTCTTTGGCACAAGGTTTCCCAGTGAATCAAGTGGTTGGCAGCAAGCACAGCCTCCTGACTTTGATAACACTGTAACACCAGATGACATTTAAACAGTGTTCTGACTTGCACTTTTAATGGCCTGCAGGCAGCAAATCTGCTGCTAGGATGGGCACCGCACTGCACAGGTCTGTACAGAACTAATGCATTTGCATATCACATTAGGAATCATTATCTAACAGCATTGATCTATAAAGTAACTGTCCAGTGTATCCCGGGCCTATAATTCATTACAATAGGAGTGAAATAGTGTTCCTTCAAAAAATGTAATTAAGTATGTTAAAAGCAGCTTTTCTGTAGCTAGTGATTTTATTGTTCTGTATGTCAGGTGCTACATGGCAATTTGTCTAGTGCCTCTATGACTGTGTGCCGCCCCATGTCTAACTGGTTATAGAATAAAAAATAATTGGGTAAATATTACTTTTGGTCCCCTGATATAAATTCGTATCATATGATCAACAACAGACAACTTTTAAAAGTGAGATTTTCACTGGACAGTTACTTTTAAAGGTGCTTGCCAGTGTGAAACAGCAGAATCAGGTCAGATAAGCACAGTGGCTGTGTGCCTGTCAGTGCTCTCCTTGCTGACTTACAGCAGTGCTGAGAGAGACAGGGAGAGACAGGTGGTGAGACGTCAGGGAAGAGAGACAGGTGGTGAGAGACACATTTTGCTCCAAATGTCTGATGTTTACCTCACAGAGAGGGAGGGAGAGAGAGAGAAATGGATGGAAAGTGGTGTTTGGGAAGAAACATACGACATTTTAAAATCCATGTACTGTACACAAACAACAAGTGTGCGGTTAAAATTGGCAAAAAAAAACAAATTTCTTTCCACAGGGCCGTGGGGTGAGATAGGGATGCAGCTTAATCCCCACCCTCCTCAACATATATATCAATGAATTGGCGAGGGCACTAGAACAGTCTGCAGTACCCGGCCTCACCTTACTAGAATCTGAAGACAAATGTCTACTGTTTGCTGATGATCGGGTGCTTCTGTTACCAACCAAGGAGGGCCTACAACAGCACCTAGATCTTCTGCATAGATTCTGTCAGACCTGGGCCCTGACAGTGAATCTCAGTAAGACAAAAAAAATGTTGTTCCAAAAAAGGTCCAGTCGCCATCTAGACTCCATTGCCCTAGAGCACATAAAAAAACTATACCTACCTCGGGCCTAAACATCAGCACCACAGGTAACTTCCACAAAGCTGTGAACGAGCTGAGACACAAGGCAAGAAGGGCCTTCTATGCCATCAAAAGGAACATAAAATTCGACAAAAAATATTTGAATCAGATATAGAACCCATTGCCCATTTATGGTTGTGAGGTCTGGGATCCGCTCACCAACCAAGATTTCACAAAATGGGACAAACCCCAAATTGAGACTCTGCAGGCATAATTCGGCAAAAATATCCTCAGTGTACAATGTAAAGCACCAAATAATGCATGCAGAGCAGAATTCGGCCGATACCTGCTAATTATCAAAATCCAGAAAAGAGCCATTCAATTCTACAACCACTTAAAAGGAAGCGATTCCCAAACCTTCAATAACCAGCTTGCTTGGGGGACTCTTCTCCAGGTTCATCTGGAGAGTCCCCTAAGCAAGCTGGTCCTGGGGCTCTGTTCACAAACAGACCCCACAGAGCCCCAGGACAGCAATACAATTAGACCCAACCAAATCATAAGAAAATAAAAAGATAATTACTTGACACATTGGAAAGAATGAACAAAAAAACCTGAGCAAACTAGAATGCTATTTGGTCGTAAAACAGAGAGTACTCAGTGGCAGAATACCTGACCACTTACTGACCCAAGCTTAAGGAAAGCTTTGACTATGTACAGTCTCAGTGAGCATAGCCTTGCTATTGAGAAAGGCCGCCGTAGGCAGACATGGCTCTCAAGAGAAGACCGGCTATATGCACACTGCCCACAAGATGAGGTGGAAACTGAGCTGCACTTCCTAACCTCCTGCCAAATGTATGACCATATTAGAGGCACATATTTCCCTCAGATTACACAGATCCACAAATAATTTGAAAACAGACCCAATTTTGATGAACTCTCATATCTACTGGGTGAAATACCACTGTGTGCCATTACAGCAGCAAGATTTGTGACCTGTTCCCACAAGAAAAGGTCAAAAAAGTGAAGAACAAACACCATTGTATATACAACCCATATTTATGTTTTATTTATTTTTCCTTTTGTACTTTAACTATTTGCACATTGTTACTACACTGTGTATAGACATAATATGACATTTGAAATGTCTTTATTCTTTTGGAACTTCTGTGAGTGTAATGTTTACTGTTAATTTTGGTTTATTTCACTTTTGTTTATTATCTACTTCACTTGCTTTGGCAATGTAAACAACATGTTTCCCATTCCAATAAAGCCCGTAAACTGAAATTGAATTGAGAGGGAGGGTGGGAGAGGGAGGGGAGGGAGAGACCGAGGATGATGGGCTATAGTGGTATGCTACACATTCCAGTGCACCGCAGCAGCAGCAGCTCCTCCAGACCCAGTTAGCCCTCCCAGGTCCATGTGTTTATGTCTTGGATTTCTCTCTGTCCCTCCCTCTCTAAATATTTTCTAATGCCACTGAAGAATGTTCTAATGTTGTTGAAGTAGTGGAATGGCCGTATCCAGTGAGCACCACTGCTTGTGCTGTTATTCATTCACCTAAAACTGAGGAGGACTTTGCGGAGGGGCTGTGCACATACCTCTGTCTTCCCTCTCTTGTCTTCCCAACTCATCTCACTGACAATGAGACTCTCTCATGTGGAAAAGCAATGTCTTGCTGAACAACTATGTATCTAATCAGGAGTTGCAGAGAGTGAAATTACTATACAATATATCTCAATTGTTTTTCTCTGCTGAGCTCCACAGGAGCCAAAATGTCACTGTTTTTAATTATTTCTGCAGTTAAATAGCTATGTTACACACTGCCTTTAATTTTGTCAGATGCCAAATTCAATAATATAATTCTAATATATACTATTTATAATTAACAATATAACCTCATCATTTGATTGATTCTACAAAGTGACTATAACAAATACAGCTTTTATGATTAAGCTCTCTTTCTTGAGGAGGAAAGTGTCTCAACTGGCCTCAATACCTCTGAATCCATCTAATGTCTCAGTAGCTCAGTGTTCCTGCTGGTGTGCTCAGAGTGGGGTGGGCGCATGGTGCTCTCTCTAATTCACACGTTTATCTTCCTGAATATTTAAACATCAATAAACAGATCCCCCACCGCCTGGCCGACCCATGGCAGGAAAGGTGTAAACTACACAACCGCAATGTGGGGACCATGCAACAAACTGCTCTGCCAATTCAACCCAAGGTGTAGAACTGGGCCAGACTAGAAGTTGATGTTTAAGACTGGCTGCACTGAAAACACTACTCGTAAGTTGATTATTTTCAGAACTAATTTGACTCTTCGCGGTCCAGAAACCAGACTAGGGCAAAATGAGCACAGGTTGTTCTAATAGGTTCTCCATGAGCAAACGGTACATCCCTGGATCTTTTAATTTACCTGCATACGTTTCCATAATGCCTTACCCTCTGAGGAAGAATACCCTAAGGCCTTCAGTATTAGGTCTAGTTCCTGTGCTAGATTGAGGTAAACAGGCCTGGGTAACCAGTGATGAGGGTCTAGAAAGATCTTATGTTTGTTTAAATGGACAGTGAGGCATGCTGAATGCAGCACCCGTTGGCACATCACCCCTGCCCCTCCTTGGGCCTGCCTGGCACTGTGTGTGTGTGTTGTAACTGCCAAGGACAGAGCCAACCACAGGGAACAGTAATTCTGTGTGAGTGTGTGAAATGTGGCCTTTGGGCCAAAACACTGTGGGGACATTAGATCTCTTTGAAAAGGGTTTAATGACTAACAGAGCTGGTTTTGGCTTAGTGGGGCACACTCATCAATATCTTACGTGTGAAAACAGCCATTAACATTAATCAATGTGAAAGTGTCATGCACCAAGCTGCTGCTTTTTATGGAGAGCATGAATGCTTGTGTTCAAAAATAACTACTCTCAGGACATTTCAACTGCTGAAATCATGTAAATAAGGCAACTGTCCTCTTTCCCACAGTGTGTCTGCGCTAAAGCACCGGAGGCGGTGAGGGCACATCTGTTGCACTGCTGGACACGCACAGCTGTTGATTATTGCAGCTGAACTTGCTTATTATTGTGCTGAAAATGAAGGGGCAAGGCTACCAAAAGGGACTATAATATTTCACCCAACTGTACACCGGGTGTCAACACCTTTTGACACAGAAAAGTTTGCCTTTAACTCTGTCGGGAGGAGAAATCCACTACACACCATATGAATGTTGTTAAGTCAGTGTGGTTTGCAAGTTTTTAACTGTGTAAATGTGTATTATCCTGTGATTGAGTTTTGCGGGTGTTGCCATTTGTGTGTGCAGGGCAGCTAGGGTATGAATATACTCAGATCTAGCTGACAGATTTCTAGCCGGGTTCTGGAGAACAGATACAGGATTGTGCGGCTGGCTTTGGGTGCAGCCAACAATCCTCAGAATGGGATGTTAACCTTTCACTGTGCCTCCAAAACTGGCCAAAATAGCCAAAAAACTAACAGCAGCCTGTTTGTTCAACAGGTGAACAGGTGAACCAGCCGCTCCTGATTGAGGCCTATTCTGCTTACTCAGAGGATTACAGGTAACATTAGAGAACTGACAGACTGTTAACTCTGAATGGCAATTTTAACAACTGACTACCTAAAATAGACAGTCAATGGAAAACAGTGCCATATGTTGTAGTCAAGGAGATATTGTAATTTTGACCTATAATTGCTCCAGCCTCAATCTTCATGTAGAGTTGATCTGTGCATTAATAGGTCAAGCGTATCGTCCTGTCCATCCTGACAGACATGCTAATTGAAACAATAGCATTCTATGCAACCCAGACTGTAGCGGTTGAGATAAAGATTATTATTCTATTTTGGAAATAAAAGCTCCTTAATCAAGTTCTGGTCGTAAAATGTTTTAATGGAATTTCTCTTTACAAGTTTCCCGTGATGAGAAGAAGGCGTTGAGACTGGCCCGTACGCCAAAGCATTGGGAAAATCCAACAGCAAAAAAAAAGTTGTTTTATGAGAACAAGTACATTCGGGGACATTTTCCACTGTAAACATCAGCCACGCAGCAAAGTGGAAATGAGCAACAAAACAGCTGTTAAACTTTACAAGGCTAGTGCAATTTATTAATACATTAAACAAACCAAACTTAATACTGAACATGTTGTTTATTTGAGGTCATACATGTTGTGAAGGTTTGAGCGACATGGGGGAGAGACAGTGTGGTCTACCCACTCTGACATTCAGCCTTTCATATGTCAGACATGGTCAAGACATGTTTAGACAATGTGAGTAAAATTGTTAAAACATTTACACAGTGAGGTAAAGTTGTTAAAGGCCCAACAGACCAACATCAATCAAGATGCTGGCATACAATAGAAGCCTTTCCCCATCGACTGCTTTAATGAGCACAGTTTCCTCTGTACTGCCTCCTTCTGTATAGATGGGTGAAGTCTCACTGAAGATTCATATTTCTGTTAAATGTGCTTGTTTTCATTCAAACATACCACAGGGTTATGTCCATAAATATAGTCGCTCACATAGGAGCCATATATGGACCTTGCCTGTGTTTACCATCTTACCAGTGATCTTGGGTGTACTAGTCCATCCACCCTGCCTGTGGTGTTGTTCTGGTCCTACTCTGGCTCTATCAGGGGCTGATAAGCAGATGAGAGATGGCTCTGTGTGATCCAAGGGGAGGAATAAGACCCTTCCCTATACCTCTGATGCTCCCCAGACCCGACCCACGGTGCTACTCAGTGGCTGTCATCGTTTGTTATTGTTCCTTTACCATCTGGAGTTACCGTCTGAGTCCATCACTCTGTGTCTGATAATACAATTTTGTCTGACATTAACCATAATATAAATAAGAATAATCAGAAACCAGAATGGTTTATGCTGTAAGACCTCATTGTGTGTGTTTTCAGATCTCTAGAATCATGGTGGCATAGTATAGTGCTCCAAATAAAGCCTTTTAGCCTCGAACAAAGAGACCTCTGACTCAAACCATCATGGTGTTGAGAGCCTACACCTCCAGTCCAGACATGTTAAACTCAACACGATACTGCCTTGGGCACAATCTTTTGTCTGCTTTCTAAAGTATGAGTACTTAAAATACTGAGTCAAAGTAGTAGGCTAGGTCCCTAAATACTGTATAAAGTGGTGTAGAACACACATAGGCTGCGTTTAGACAGGCAGCCCAATTCTGATCTTTTTTTCACCAATTGGTCTTTTGACCAATCAGATCAGCTCTGAAAAGGAGCTGATGTTAAAAGATCTGATGTGATTGGTCAAAAGACCAATTAGTGGAAAAAGATTGCCTGTCTAAACGCAGCCATAAAGATTTAGGGGAAAACTATACCATAGAACACAAACCATTACACATTAGTTTAATAAAATAAACGGTCATTAAAATTCACCTCACCTTAGTCTAGCACAGGAGATATAAACAAATCATCAATCATAATTGTATTATTATTACAGGTACAATGTACTAATATTCACAAAATATATAATCTACTAAAGAGACATTTCTCAATGTAGAACCAGAGCCTATCATGGATGCAGTGATCATCTGGTCCGGTAAGCTGACTCATAGTCCTGTTCTGTCTCGTCTTGGGTATATTGGAAACAGAACCTACCATTGAGAAGGAATCAAAGCCCATCACAGAGCATTTTCTGTTGGTGAAAAGTGGCCCACTATTTAGAGTCTGTGTCCATATTTGGAGGGTGACTCCATGCCAGCACTGCTCTGTGTGTTTGTACAGGTGCATGCGTGATGTGATGTATGTGTTAAAGCCACTGTGTGACTGCGCACTGACCCACTTCCACAGTTTGGCACTGCGGCACTGCAACCTCAGCACAGAGACCATGAGCCTGCTAACAAATGCTCCTCTGTCACACTCTGGGCTGAGGCTACAGTACAGGACTTCTACTTGATTTGGACTTGCAGTTTGGGCTACTTCATTTCAGTCATCTGAAGTGAATGGTATGATGTGAGTCTAATGAGGTAGATATCTTAATTCCCCCACACGTGTTCTCCATAACAAAACACACACCTAGCACGCACACACACACACACAGACACACACACACACAACCTAATGCATGCACACTGGTGCACATAAATTCCTTACGTCAAACACATTGTCTATTAAAGCACTGTATAGAACGATTGGCAGGTACTGCTGTTGCTGCTGTCGTTATTCATCCCGATGCGCCAACGCTGACCTAGCAGAACCTTTAACCCAGCATTTAACAGCAACGCTGACCTAGCAGCACCTCTAACCCAGCATTTAACAGCAACGCTGACCTAGCAGCACCTCTAACCCAGCATTTAACAGCAAGCAGGATGTCAAAACACTGACAAAATAATGGATGGCAGGCAGGAACAATCGGCATGGCAACGGTCATGGAGAGAGAGAGGTCAGGGGGAAAGGGGGAGAGGGTAACCTGACACAAATGAAATTAAACCTGAACTATGGGCTTACCTAACGTTAATTCATGTGCCAATTCAAACATATTAAAAGACTGGGTGTCAACAGGCCTGCATGTCCCCATGTGTTTCATGTACATATTTCCATGAATTCTTTAGATGCAGCTTCCACCAGTGGCTCTCTGCTTGACTATTACACACAGAGGTAACCACGTCCCAGTCCAGTGGCCAATGACAAAATATGGTATTCTTTGTCAAAACAGTGAATACCAGAGACGTGTTGGTTGGGACTTAAGCTGGCTGCCCTGATCTGACAGTCTGTCAAGAGCAGAATGATGGGTAAAATAGCAGGCGGACCCCTGCCTGGGAGTGTAGCGTAAACACCCTGTCCTATGGGGCCATGTCTCTCTCAATCAGGCCTGGGGTGAGGGGGAATCAGAGCACCCCTGTTTGCACATGCCCTGTCCCTCAGCCTGCTGGTTGGCTGGGAAGGATGATTAGTTTGACTGGATGTCAGGTATGATATAATAGCATACATTAGCCATTCCATTTAGAATACTTTTAACTGTGGAGGGCTGCACTTGACATTTTTCGGCTCATACTTACAAGCTATAAAAAGTAATTCTTATTTTATGCATTTTGCAAGAGTGCTTTGTTTCACAGCAGTACATCAATTATATTGTTGCTGTTGGATACATTAATATATTAAATGTATTCACATGTGTTGTATATGGCCATATAAATCTGCTGTAACCTAGTTGCAATTTGCATAGATAAAAATGAAGAACATTTTCAAGAACTGTTTACATGAGGTATGCTTTTAAAATATTAGTCTCAAAAATTGAAAGAGAACAAAGGTCAATGGAAAATGTGGGTGCTGTTACTGTATGCCTGACTGGAAAATACAATGACTTGTTGACACCAAAGAGCTTGACATTCACCAACAGCAGAACCAATAAACCCTGTCTGTGTTCAGGTTACAAAAGGCCACTAGATGTCTCCTGTCTCTGCTTCCTTCCCCAGTCCTGCTGTACAGAGCCTTCAGTCACGACTATCCATCCATCCAGCTCCAGACCACAACCCAGTATAAATACATAATGAGCCTCCCACTATACTACACTGCTCAAAAAATAAAGGGAACACTAAAATAACACATCATAGATCTGAATGAATGAAATAATCTTATTAAATACTTTTTTCTTTACATAGTTGAATGTGCTGACAACAAAATCACACAAAAATTATCAATGGAAATCAAATTTATCAACCCATGGAGGTCTGGATTTGGAGTCACACTCAAAATTAAAGTGGAAAACCACACTACAGCCTGATCCAACTTTGATGTATCGTCCTTAAAACAAGTCAAAATGAGGCTCAGTAGTGTGTGTGGCCTCCACGTGCCTGAATGACCTCCCTACAACGCCTGGGCATGCTCCTGATGAGGTGGCGGATGGTCTCCTGAGGGATCTCCTCCCAGACCTGGACTAAAGCATCCGCCAACTCCTGGACAGTCTGTGGTGCAACGTGGCGTTGGTGGATGGAGCGAGACATGATGTCCCAGATGTGCTCAATTGGATTCAAGTCTGGGGAACGGGCGGGCCAGTCCTTAGAATCAATGCCTTCCTCTTGCAGGAACTGCTGACACACTCCAGCCACATGAGGTCTAGCATTGTCTTGCATTAGGAGGAACCCAGGGCCAACCGCACCAGCATATGGTCTCACAAGGGGTCTGAGGATCTCATCTCGGTACCTAATGGCAGTCAGGCTACCTCTGGCGAGCACATGGAGGGCTGTGCGGCCCCCCAAAGAAATGCCACTCCACACCATGACTGACCCACCGCCAAACCGGTCATGCTGGAGGATGTTGCAGGCAGCAGAACGTTCTCCACGGCGTCTCCAGACTCTGTCACGTCTGTCACGTGCTCAGTGTGAACCTGCTTTCATCTGTGAAGAGCACAGGGCGCCAGTGGCGATTTGCCAATCTTGGTGTTCTCTGGCAAATGCCAAATGTCCTGCACGGTGTTGGGCTGTAAGCACAACCCCACCTGTGGACGTTGGGCCCTCATACCACCCTCATGGAGTCTGTTTCTGACCGTTTGAGCAGACACATGCACATTTGTGGCCTGCTGGAGGTCATTTTGCAGGGCTCTGGCAGTGCTCCTCCTTGCACAAAGGCGGAGGTAGTGGTCCTGCTGCTGGGTTGTTGCCCTCCTCGGCCTCCTCCACGTCTCCTGATGTACTGGCCTGTCTCCTGGTAGCGCCTCCATGCTCTGGACACTACGCTGACAGACACAGCAAACCTTCTTGCCACAGCTCGCATTGATGTGCCATCCTGGATGAGCTGCACTACCTGAGCCACTTGTGTGGGTTGTAGACTCCGTCTCATGCTACCACTAGAGTGAAAGCACCGCCAGCATTCAAAAGTGACCAAAACATCAGCCAGAAAGCATAGGAACTGAGAAGTGGTCTGTGGTCACCACCTTCAGAACCACTCCTTTATTGGGGGTGTCTTGCTAATTGCCTATAATTTCCACCTGTTGTCTATTCCATTTGCACAACAGCATGTGAAATTTATTGTCAATCAGTGTTGCTTCCTAAGTGGACAGTTTGATTTCACAGAAGTGTGATTGACTTGGAGTTACATTGTGTTGTTTAAGTGTTCCCTTTTTTGAGCAGTGTATATCAGTAACTACATGTGCCAAGCTGCACCATACAGTCCATGTCCATCTGATGCTGCAGATATTGAATCCTGGCTGGCCGGCCCAGTTCTCAGGGACTACTCCTTCCCACAGCTGATGTTTTTTACTGTCTGAGGGAGCCAGAGAGAGTAGTGTACTGTATGAAGTGCCAGAGAGAGTAGTGTACTGTATGAAGTGCCAGAGAGAGTAGTGTACTGTATTAAGTGCCAGAGAGAGTAGTGTACTGTATGAAGTGCCAGAGAGAGTAGTGTACTGTATGAAGTGCCAGAGAGAGTAGTGTACTGTATGAAGTGCCAGAGAGAGTAGTGTACTGTATGAAGTGCCAGAGAGAGTAGTGTACTGTATGAAGTGAACGTGACAGATAGAGATGATGTGATCAGCTCACTATAAAACAGCTTGTCAGGATGAGGAGTGAGTCTTGGAAGGAACGTGAGATGACCGCCGTGTGCCCTGTAAAGGTATACTGTATAGTTTGAAGAGCAAACATTGGCAGGTAGTTGATTGATGAGTTATTATGTTTGTATAATAAAAATGTGAATTCAATCAAGCATAAAGTATCGCTCCCCAGTCTCTCTCCATCTCTGCCACTTGACAGTCGGTTTATTTTTGCCTTTCTCAGTGGTTGCTGGAGGGAGCTGGAGCTGCAGGGCTGGAGCTGTGCTGTGGGGGAACTGTTTTAGGGCCCATGGAGCAGGCTTTATGAGCCTTAGGCCACGAAGCCAGTCAGACAGAGCCACCACTGGCAGCATAACTTCCACACACCGACTGCAGGACAGAGGCCCATCAGATTCTGTGTGCAGTGACATACACACACACACACGGTCATTAATAATCTTCGAAAAATCTTAAAGCGGCTCGTCTTCTGTAAATAAACAGTGCATCTCTTGAGAATTGTCCCCAGAGACAGAGGGTGTGAGGCTGCTAATTACTAGAAGGCAAAACACACCGTTTCAAGTACGAACTCTGCAAAATGCAGTTTTTACATGCCTTTATAAATATGAAGATGAACATGTTAAATAAACAAGACTTGCTCTGTCCAACCTGGTGGTGACTGGGGTTGTCAGTGCTGTTGCTGACTGTAACTGCTGGCCTGGGAGTGGTGTGTGAACCTGTCCCCCCTGCCAGCTCTCCCAGACTTCTGCACTGCATCCAATGCTGTCTGGGTTGGATGGTTGACCTGACCTGGCCTGGGCCTGGGCTGGCAGAGAGGGGTTCCCACAACTTAGAGCAGCCAGTGCACTGAAGCCAAGCTGATTGTTGCGCAGGTTAGCATTTTTCGCCATGAATCTTGTTCTGGAGGCAGCTCTGCAGAGTGGTCACTAGCTGGCACAGCCACAAAGTCATAAAATCTGATTTTAAACCTAACCCTAACCCTAACCTTAACCACACTGCTAACCATAATTCCTAACCCTAACCTTAAATTAAGACCAACATTATTATTTTTTTACACTATTGCCAATTGTGACTTTGCAGATGGCCAATCTAGCAGGAAACTCTCAGTTCTGCCTCAAGGACAAGACTCATCCCAATAAACATCAACCTGCGATAGGTGCTGGCAGAGACATGACTGTTGGGCAGGTAACAATCATGTTAGCCTCTTTGTGGAGCAGTTCAGGATCCAGACCTCTGTTACTTGTCGTCTCCTCTATCTCTCAAGTAAGGGAGGTGGCCAAGCTTCTTGGGTTGGGTGTGCATGTGTTTTCATGGTATTGAAAAACAGGGTACTGACATTCTGACAGCCCTGTCCAAAACGAGTGACTTGTTAGAGACGGGGAGGTTTGGTGGGGCTGAGTTTAGAGGACACCTCCCTTTGACCTCAAACTAGAGCATGATGGGAGCACAGTGAGACAGATGACTACATCAGAGACTAAATTGACAACTTATTTAATTGATGGTGATGTGGTGAAGTGAGGTTATGGTGAAAATAAAGTTAATTGGCAAAGATTTGATAATGAAAACAACAACATTTGAACTTGAGACAACCCAGCCCTTTCTTATCCGTCAATGTTGGAGTAGACACACATTTTTAAATGTTTCTCTATGAAATGCTATATTTCTCACAACACCTGTAGTCTACTGGAGGTGAATCACTCTGAAAGTTTCATCAACCATCAATACCACATGTCAGACTGCCCGCAAACTCCAGACTCCAACCCTGAGCTGACCTCAAACAGACCTCTTTGGCTGTGCATTTAGAGCGAGAAAACTGTAAAGACTGGTAACAAAATTCCTGATCTGTATGTGGTTATCAGTGCAGCGAGCAGAAGCACAACTGGCTCTGTGCAGCTGATGGAGGTCTGGACAGCGTTCACTGAAGCGTGGTAGAGCAGACAGATCCAAGAGGAGCTCAGCTCACTCAAATTGATGTCAGCTGTTGAGATCTCCATACACTGGAGGTACACCTCAAAGAGCCTGGAGAGCTGGAGATCTCTGAGAGAGTGTTTTAAAGAGCTGCAGTTTTGCACAGTGTACACAATGGGAGATAATTGCGTTGAGCTTAGAGAATGATTAGCATGGTAGTACGGTGCTAGTGTTATCAGCGTTAGATGAGTGTGAGTGGTGGAAGGCTGGAGGGCGGCAGCCTGGAGCACACGTTTGCATCTGGGGCTGAGAGTGGGGCTCCTTCCTGCCTCTCACAGGATGTGGGGTATCCTGTCTGGCTGCGGGAGAGAGGGGCACCTGGCTTCAAAGCAGGGAGGGAAGTGGTAAGGGCATGGGATGCAGTAGGCAGGGGCAGAGGGAAGACGCACAGGGGGAAGAGGGACTCTGCGCTCTACAGAAGTGAACGGATTTCTCAGTCCAATCTTTTAGCTTGACATTACAGTATGCACTCAGTAAGAGCACAGTGCTCACTTTATAATTTCAGGTAAGTAAGTACTATTTTTAGACTGGGATGTTCCAGTTCATTTGAAGTGGACAAAGGTGTGCTTGATTTCAGGTGATCCCCACTGCAAACTCTTATTCCTGGATTACTGTAGTTCAAGATGAAACTGACTAACATACAGTACAATACTAACAGTCTTCTAAGACCTTTCCCCCATTGGCAGGCCTCCCCCCGTAGAGTTCCTCTCTTTCCCCCAGACTCCTGGTTCTATTTACTTCATGTTGGTGAGGGGGTTGGCTGCAAATGTTTACAAAGAAAAAATGCGCAGCTGGCACAATGAGACACATCCTATGCCACTGGCATCGATGTCGTGCCATAGACTCCACACACACACACACACCCAAGCATGTGAGTACACACACACACACATTTGTTTTACTATCCTTGTGTGGACCAAACAATTGATTCCCACTCAAAATCCCATTTTCCTTAACCTTAACCCCAAACCTCTAACCCTAACCCTAACCCTAATCCTAATTTCTAACCCAAACCCTAAACCTAACCCTAAACCTAAACTCTGAGCCTAAAATAGCATTTTTCCTTGTGGGGACCAGTGAAATGTCCCCACCTGTCCAAATTGTCCTTGTTTTACTATCCTTGTGAGGGCTTTTGGTATTCACAGTAGAATCACACGCACGCACACATACACACAGGAAATCACTAATTAGTCATTTAACCTTAATATGGGGCAATCAAATCGATTACACTGTCCTTTAATTTCATGATTGTCTTGTGAACTGACATATACTATCTTACATCAAAGACCCACATAGAGAAGGGTAGAGTTAGGGTAGAATAATTATCACTTAAAAGATTAAACATCTTGGCTCTCCTTCAGTGTAAAACCTTTTCCCTCTACATGTGTTTGACATTATGTTTCCCTGCATGCCCCACACTGGGCTGCCTTGCATGGTAAACCCAGGGTTAGATCTCTGTGGGCCAGGCTGACTAGATGAGCCCCAGGCCCTGGGCAGATACAGGAACCTCTATATATAGACCCAGGTCACAACAAAACAGTCTGCTACTAATTAGACATGTTCCTCATGTAGCGGCCGCTAAAGTGGAACACAGGAGAGAAGAAACACATTAGACTGGACCACTCTGAGATACAGTTCTGCAATGGGAATGAAATACTGGTCCATCTGTTTACCCCTGTATGTATTGATTCATAATCAGCAACAAATGCAGTTATGAGCTTGATAGATAAGACCATATTCCTTACCCTTGACTGATTGTCACCTCAGTACCAGTCATGTTTTGCAATAAAAGCAGTCACGAATCCTTGAACCTTGTGTAATTCAGGATATTCATCAAGTATGTCTCACCATCTGCTCTCCCGGTTCGCTGCCTTTAAATCTCCATTGGATTTACAGGTCTTGGCATTTGCAGCCAGTGACAGAGTGGGGAATGGGAACACCTGAGTTACGAGGCCTGTCTGTTGCTCTGTCTCTACCCAGACACAGGAGGTCCAGTTAATCACACACACACACCTCAGCTGTCAGACAAACATTCTCTTTAACTGAGTGTGGCCTGTGGTAGGACCACTGCCACTGGTTTCATGACCCTGCATCAGGGCACTGTGAACAAAGAACCCAGGGAAGTTAAGCAAGTTTGTGACAAGTTAAAGAGTACAAAATAGTGTGACAGGCTAAACAAAATAACTAGAGTACTAGTCAAATGTTTGGACACCGACTCATTCAAGGGTTTTCTTTATTTTTACTATTTTCTACATTGTAGAATAATAGTGAAGACATCAAAACTATGAAATAACACATATGGAATCATGTAATAACCTAAAAACTGTTAAACAAATCAAAATATATTTTGTATTTAAGATTCTTCAAAGTAGCCACCTTTTGCCTTGATGACTGCTTTGCACACTCTTGGCATTTTGTCCACCAGCTTCATGAGGTAGTCACCTGGAATGGATTTCAATTGACAGATGTGCCTTGTTAAAAGTTAATTTGTGGAATTTCTTTCCTTCTTAATACGTTTGAGCCAATCAGTTGTGTTGTGACAAGGTAGGGGTGGTATACAGAAGATAGCCCTATTTGGTAAAAGACCCAAGTCCATATTATGGCAAGAACAGCTCAAATAAGCAAAGAGAAACGACATTCCTTCATTACTTTAAAAAACTTGTGTCCCTGAACAAAGGGGGGTCAAAATCAAAAGTAACAGCTAGTATCTGGTGTGGCCACCAGCTGCATTAAGTACTGCAGTGCATCTCCTCCTCATGGACTGCACCAGATTTGCCAGTTCTTGCTCACTCCCTAAGTAGTTCATTGTTTATGGTTCATTGAACAAGCTTGGGAAACAGTGTTTAAACCCTTTACAATGAAGATCTGTGAAGTTATTTGGATTTTTACGAATGATCTTTGAAAGACAGGGTCCTAAAAAAGGGAAGTTTCTTTTTTGCTGAGTTTAAAAAACTTGTGTCCCTGAACAAAGGGGGGTCAAAATCAAAAGTAACAGCTAGTATCTGGTGTGGCCACCAGCTGCATTAAGTACTGCAGTGCATCTCCTCCTCATGGACTGCACCAGATTTGCCAGTTCTTGCTCACTCCCTAAGTAGTTAAGATATGAAGGTCAGTCAATACGGAAAATGGCAAGAACTTTGAAAGTTTCTTCAAGTGCAGTCGCAAAAAACATCTAGCGCTATGATGAAAGTGGCTCTCACGAGGACCGCCACAGGAAAGGAAGACCCAGAGTTACCTCTGCTGCAGAGGATAAGATCATTAGAGTTACCAGCCTCAGAAATTGCAGCCCAAACAAATGCTTCACGGAGTTTAAGTGACAGACACATCTCAACATCAACTGTTTAGAGGAGACTGCGTGAATCAGGCCTTCATGGTCAAATTGCTGCAAAGAAACAACTACTAAAGGACACCAATAAGAAGAACATACTTGCTTGGGCCAAGAAACATGAGCAATGGACATTAGACCAGTGGAAATCTGTCCCAAATTGAGATTTTTGGTTCCAACCGTAGAGTAGGTGAACAGATGATCTCTGTATGTGTGGTTCCCATGGTGAAGCATGGAGGAGGAGGTGTGATGGTGTGGGGGTGCTTTGCTGGTGACACTGTGTGATTTATTTAGAATTCAAAGCACACTTAACTAGCATAGCTACCACAGCATTCTGCAGCGACACGCCATCCCATCTGATTTGTGCTTAGTGGGACTATCATTTGTTTTTCAACAGGGCAATGACCCAACACACCTCCAGGCTGTGTAAGGGCTATTTGACCAAGAAGGAGAGTGATGTAGTGCTGTATCAGATGACCTGGCCTTCACAATCACCCGACCTAAAACCAATTGAAATGGTTTGGGATGAGATGGACCGCAAAGTGAAGGAAAAGCAACCAACAAGTGCTCAGTATATTTGGGAACTCCTTCAAGACTGTTAGAAAAGCATTCCAGGTGAAGCTGGTTGAGAGAATGCCAAGAGTGTGCAAAGCTGTCATCAAGGCAAAGGGTGGCTACTTTGAAGAATCTCAAATATAAAATATATTTTGATTTGTTTAATAACACTTTTTGGCTACTATAGGATTTTCTTTACAGTAAGTTGGATCCCCGTCTCACTCTAAAGTGAGAAGGATTCTTTCCAGACCATGATTTCTGCTTTGGAATCAACTTAGATTCGTGTTTGATCACTGGGAATAAGGTGGAAGGAGTTGTTGTTTAACGAGAGCAGACCATTGGAATAACAGAATGCTCCTGATGCCAGAACTTGCATGTATATCCTGCCAGGGTGTCTCTGCCCAGGAGAATGTGCCGAGCTCCACTCCAGCCCTTGGTGAGGGAGGGTGGTGTGTGTTTGTGTGCGTGTGTGTGTACACAGAAGGAGGAGCTGAAGACAAGTGTGGAGGCCAGTACAGTCTTATTCAGGGTGGGGAAACCAAGCCATATTTACCGAAGAGGAAAGGAGTGTTGGGCAGACTAGACCAGGGATATGGGCTGGGACACCCAAAACTCACTCGACATGCCGAACCGCACATCATAAGTGAGCAGATGGGTTCTGTAGCGGCCATGTGAGCTGGTGGTAAGTCCTGGCCTGGAAAGAGGGGTGCTGTGCTCCACAGGGGCAGCTACTATGGGCTGCAGCTGCTGTCTGGGTACATTAGTGTTCCCTCCCTGACTGACTGCCTGTGATGTGACTGTACCCTAGCTAACCCCTCACACTGTGGAGCAGATGCAGGCCAGGTCAGCACAGTGGCGTGGTAATCTCTCTGGGTCCAGAGGATCAGTCTCTGCAGGCCGTGTCGGCCACAGTGGCGTGGTAATCTCTCTGGGTCCAGAGGATCAGTCTCTGCAGGCCGTGTCGGCCACAGTGGCGTGGTAATCTCTCTGGGTCTAGAGGATCAGTCTCTGCAGGGGAGGTGAGGGGTCTCCCCTGTCCCCTTCTGTTGACACCTTCTCCTCCTGTCCGCTCTGTGAGTACACTTGAGACTTGGCAGTGCTCTGTGCTCTGCTTTGAACTTCAGGCTAGAAAGGCTCTATCTAAAACAAAGCACCACTTGAAAATTAACATGCATTTTGTGTTCATGGAGACTAACAGTAACATGCACCAATGCTGTCCCATATCTACTGGAATAGGATGTGATGTTATGTTTCAATCAGGGAGGAAAGGGGACGAGGTGAGCATTTGTAACAAGGGGAAATACAGTAACTGCCGTGAAGGATGGCGCTCCTTACAAAGGACGATTCACGAGGCTAGGGGACATGTGTTCAACATCTGGCAACCCTCTGGAAGAGAATCCAAGTTACAACCTAGAGAGTGAGAGGCCCATAGAGACCACGCTCAATAGTTAACCACCAGATACCAGACGCACCTCTTACTGTTAGAGCTCGAAGACTGTATTGTCTTCATCCGTCTTGTGTAGATTACAGTACAGACAAATCATATCATTTAATATCTAAAAACTAAAAGCACATGACTGTATCTTTTAGCTCTCCTGGTAACTCCTGGTATCTCCCATCTAAATTAATATTTTTTGCTGGAGTTTCCTTTGGAATTGTAAAAGTATGCCTGCGCTTTATGAGTGTATATCTGCTCTGAGTGTTTCTCTCTCTGCCTGAATGTTTCTGTGTGTCCTTGTGGATGTGTGTGTGTGATGTGGGGATGAGGGATATCCGGTAAAATGGCAGGGTGTGAAAGTGGCATCTCAGAACACCCAGGGAGCTGGGAGAGCTGATTACAGCTAATTGCCCAGATGAAGCACAACAGCTGGAGCATTCTCTTCTCTTTAACTGGGGCAGAACTGATTGCCCCCCTTCCCCTAAACACCGGAGACTCCCTCACTCCTCTTGGGCAGGGCCAGATCCGGTCGCCTGAGAAAAAATAAAAGTTGGAGAGCCGTAATAGCCCACTGAGACTTCTGTAATTGATATGAACTTGGCCAAGACCCCGCTCTGTGTTGCTGAGGCTGCTCTGTTCAGCTGCTAGGGTTTCCTGTGCTGAGGTATCTCAGGAATCCTAATTATCTTTTGTGATAATGATCAGTGATTGTTCAGCCAAATGTCTGTTGGGACCAATACATCTGCCAAAACTCCAGAGAGAGCTGTGGTTGATCCACCACGTAACCCCACTCATAACCCCACGACCTCAACATGCTGGAGCAGCCATCAGCACCACAAAGAATGACAAGCATGTGCATTGATCCCCATTTTTCCACCCATCCACCACACAAAGAACAGGGAATCTGCTTATCTGGGTCAGTTTTATGCACATAAGAAGCTTGTCTTATGTGCACGATATTAACACCAGATTGAAATACTGTGGAGCTGTTGTGTCGTGTTGCCTGAGTAGGAAAGCAAAAAGGGCATAAATTCTAGAGGAAATCAATAGCCCATGTTTTAAGTCACTTTAGGACTCTAGAAAACATGCAGACTACAAGAGATACAAAGGCAGTAAAAATGGTGAAGGCTCTTTGTTTTACATTGATGAGCTTAATATATGTAGTGAGATGAAAGAAAAAAGCAAAGACTCTTCTAGAGATGACTCAGAGGGAGATGCTAGATAAGGTCTCCTTCCTCCCCTGACCTGACAGGTAAGTCATGCATTACAATAATAAGTCATCCTGCCTGTCTGCCTGCCTGTCTTTTCCCCCTTGGTCTCTCTATTGTGATTTCTCCCAGGAGCCAGTTTGGGAAGTCAGTGTGGCCTCCTCCGAGCCTGAGCCCATCAGAACTGTGTTTATTATCCTAACCTCTGTGAATTAGCATCCCAGACATCAAGCACAAAGTCAAGGGCATCCGGGCTGGTGAAGGCAGCAGGGGGAAGAGAAGGAAAACAGGCCCTGCTGTATATTTGTTTGAGTGGGGTGTGGGGCCGGGGATGTGGGGCTGGCAGCAGGGTGGGTGTAGGGTTAAGAGGAGGGGTGCAGTCACACACCCATTCCTCCAATTGTGGCCAGAGCACCTCCACTGGCAGGCTGCCTTAATTAAACTGACCCCAGTGACTCAGAAACTATGCAGGGAAATGAAATGATTGTTATGTATTGGTGTTTGTTCCGTTGATACATTTCTTACTGTTTCCAAACCACAGTACTGTAGCACTCCTGCAGAATTTGAATGTTTCGGCCTGTATCTGTATGTGTACAATTGTTCTGTTGCATGTGTATCTTGTGCAGCTTCGTTAACTTTGTGAGACTTCCAAAACTCTTTTACATGTGTGTGTAATTGTCTGTGGTACACAGTGCACGGTGTCTTTCTTTTCTGTCTACTCTAGGGCCATGAAAGGAGAGGTTAACAACTGAAATAGTGTAAAATCCCATGCAGAGTGGTTAAATCCCCGTTCCTCCACAGCAGCAGGGAACAGGAGGCTGCTGGAATGCTCTCTCCACACCGTTAGAGAAGGATTACCACTATGGAGCTGGGAGGGAGAAGTGGCGCCACAATGAGAGGCTTCTTACAGGGCTGTGTAGAAAGCAGTGTGGTGGTGCCAGCTCTGTCAGGGCAGGAGAAGAGTGGACAGCAACCTGAACCATCAGAGGTCTGAGACTTTAAGGATTTATTTCCTAAATCAGTACAACAGCAACAGGGACAACAACCAACCAATCAACCAGCACACACTCCTTTCTCCTTCAGTCCTTCATATAAACTGACTAAACCCAAACCTGCTGATAATATTAGGACCATGTGGAGAGGTTTCTATGACCAAGTCCTATTTTGTAACACAATGTATTCATACAATACAGAAAAGACAGGAAGACATAAAAAGAAAGACTTAATACACAATGATTGGTACAGTACAGTAAGACAAATCCTAAAGTGCCCATGGCTCAGATTCCCATGGCTCATAGTACACTTAAATGTTATTGCAGGAAGCCAGGAGGTGGCCAGTCACATTCAGCCAAAGCCAAAACATGAGTTGTATCATTAGGAGAATAAAGGCTTTTCAGGTTGTGTTGTTAGCAGGCAGGAATTGTAAAGTCTGTAGTGGTAACCCCTAGAGGACTAACTCCCTCCCTCAGTGTTTCTCCTCTGTCTTCTGAAGACCAGTGTGCTGTATGAATGAGGTGCATTTTTTTACCATGCGGCGGGACAAGGGGAGGGAGGGAGGGAGGGAGGGAGGGAGGAGGAAGAGAAGGAGGGGGAGAGGGAAGGAGGGAGAGCAGATCCAGAACACCAGCTCTATAGAGATCCGTTACTCCGTGAGCAGTGAGCAGCCAACAGGAGACCAGCACATTAATAAGGCAATTTACCAGCTGAAATGAAGCTTACTAATAAAATAAATAGGGTCATGCTGTTTCAGTAATATATTTGTCACTTTGGTACAAAACAACGAGGGAAAGGAGAACTGAGGACATTACATTTATGTGTACACAACAGTAATTATACAATGGGGGTTCTTACAGGAACTAATTTGTGTTTATTTGCTTTTGTTTTGTCATTGAAGTGAACACTTACACACATAAATCCTTCAGCAGTGATTGGGCTGTGGGCCAACCCAGACGTTACACAGGGTTTCATGCTTTGATACTAAATTTGCCAAAGGAAAAAAAAGGGGGCACCGTACTCAGGTTTAATGAAAGTCTAAGAAACTGAGTCAACACACACCGTGACATTGGGAGAGACTTGATTAAAGAGGATTATACTTTGAGTTGTTTTCCTCTTGCTATGCACTTAGGGTAGGTAGGCCATGCATGACAAGTCCTATACATGCACTGTAAGTGGAGGGGACCATAAGGATTTAGGTTTATCAGGGCTTGAGTTGGCACTGTCAAGAGGGGGAAATCTCTTTCATTTGATACAGACATTAGACTTTAGACATGAAAAACTCCTTGAAGTGGAGACATAAAAAAACTCAACCACAAAGTCTGGAAGAACTTGACTTAAAAGAGAGCATGGGTAAGGACATTCCCCTGGGCAATACTTTACTAGAACTGCCACCTTTACAGACAATAATGATTATTGACAATGTCTAGACTATCAGCACAGCCGAGGGAACTAGATACAGTATCTACAAGGAAGAAACTGGTAACATCATATGCTTTCAATTATCAATTGCTGTTGATCATTGGGTTTGTTTTGCCTAGTTCCTATCACACCCTGCATCCTTGCAACCTTGCAGACAAGCATACTCCCAGTACTGAGGCTGAATGCTTACTTCTCAAAACAAGGTGTGGGAGGAAGCTAGTTATATTATGAAATATTTGTGTGTGGGACTAAAACACTTTAGGACAGGATGATTTTGTGTGTGTGCAGTTATTTCTTACCCCAGCTGTCCTGCCACCCGCAAATCTCTGTGAATTGTGGCCAGTGGGCTGAACTTGCAGAGGAATGCTTTCATGTTGCTGTCTATGTACTGGAAGGACAGCATAACATGAATACAAAACATGCCCCTAATTTATTAATCTGTTTCCTATAGGAGAGTGCTAATTTGTGGCTATGATTGAGGAGGAGAAAAGACTGCGAGAGAAACAGAGGGGTTAGGCAAGGAGAGAGAGGGGGGGTCAATAGTTAGGATACTACCAACCCAAGAACACAGTTATTTTTGCATTATTGTCTCCATACAGTCATACTGCAAATACATTTTCAATTTGAAAGTCATTTAGTTGCCATAATGTTTTGATTTAGTTTTAAATTGCTGTATTTGTTTGGTGATTGGAAAGTAGTGAGCACCATATGTATGTACCACTTAGTATAGAGCTTTGCTCCAGTCCTATGAAATGCATGGAAATGATTAGAGGAAAAATTTGCGCCGCGGTGGTCACAGTTATTCTGGCAACCGACACAAGGAAAAATATGTAGGAAAAAGCCTCCCTTTCTTTCTGCACACATTTCATTTTCTTGCCATTATTCCTGCAACTTCACATACACCCCAGTCTTCATATTTCTTGTATAAGCATAGACTCATATCTGATTCCTATTACATGTGCATATCACCATCTATAGTCAAACCCCTTTCTTCAACTTGTCCAATACACACCTCCAAAGCTGTCCCCTCTCCTTTCTTATCTGACTAAAAACTTTACCTAGGTTCTACTGTATGTGGAGTTAATCATTCATTATGAGAGAGGCTGATAGAGTGAGTTGGCTTTAATGTCTGCACGCTGTAACACCTTGACTTCACAGACAGAAATCAGCCATCAATGTGAGGAATCAGCTATCAGGGAATAAAGTATTGTTTTCCCATCGTCCCCACAGAGCATCAGATTAGATCAGTTTCTCCAGCCAATAGGAACACACCAGCAGACTCGGCCTGAGGTAGCTATAGCTGAAACCCCCTCAGGTCCACATCTCTCCCACACACCTACCCACCCAGCTCCACAGACACTCTCACACCCCAGCTGCTAGAGACCCACTGGAACCAGTGTTTGCACAGCTGCCGTGTTTCTCAGTCATTCTATGTGTTCTAGATCCTTCTCTGTGCTTGACCAGTGGAGAATAATAACAAGATGGAAGCCCCTGGGTTCCAGAGATTCTGCTCGAAGGTGGAATCTAAGTCGCCGAGCCCCACGCTGACCACAGCTTAACTGTTGTGCCGGACGTCTGATCTCACAGTCGGGACAGAGGAGCTGCTGTTGACAGAGGAATTTGATCATGTTTTAATTAGAATCGCAGAATTACCGTTTTCCCTCTCCCATGGAGTTCAGCTTCCCAGAACAGCAGCCAGTAGGCCTATATGTTGTCTAGCGCAGAAATGAAATTAAGTGTCGATTTCTTCACTCCCAACTCAAGCAACCATCAGCCAAACATTATGTCATAAAATACAGGTTGTATCAAGCAGTTTGTTTTTTTACTGAGTTTTGAGCTGTTCATTTCATGTTTTGGAGAAGACAGACAGCTGTGAAATGCACCCTGAGATAACGCCCCAGGATGAGCAACTAATAATAATCACTAATCAAGACTCATTTCACTCAGAGACCGTTAAGTGGAAACAGCTTATCAGTGTGCGAACTGCCTGCTTGTCTGTCTGCCTGTCTCTCAGTACCTGCCTGTCTGCCATTTCTGCCTGTCTCTCTACCTGCCTGCCTTTCTGCTCGTCTGTCTAAATTTCAATAAACATCTTTATTTTGCATTCAAGCCTCAGTTTTGGATTCATCTCTTCCAGTATTCCTATTTTGACTCTTACGCACCTGGAACAGACACTATTCAGCAGTAAGGACCTTAAAAGAGCACAGATGGCCTCTTATCATTGGTCTGTCTAAGTTGCCATGCTCAGGAACAAGAAAAAGGATATGTTAATGGCGTCCCATTAGTGAAGAGATATCGTTGGAGAGCTAATGTACTTCCAACCACATCAATCACAAACAGCAGAGGTTTCAACACCATCTCTCAGTGTGCCTCCACACCCTCCTTCCCTTTCCTCTGCAGCTCTGTTTGTTTGCACCAACATGTTTCAGCTTATTTTCAATAATGATAGCATTCTTCCTTTCTTTGCCTCTGGTGCTGTCGCTACACTCCTGTGGGAGACGTTAGCCAGCCTGAGTTTAGGCAACACAGCGTAACAGGTTGAGTCTTTTCTGTGCAGCTGACCAGATACGGTGAGATAGGGTCCACTTTTATAGAACACGAACACTGCATTCAACTCCCTTCCACAGCTGTGATCCTTGTCAGGCATGAGGTAGTATATAAAGACAGACAGTGATCAAATATTATACCATAAAGAGAATACCCTAGTGTTATAAAAACACCAGGATGTCAGGAGCCAACCGTCCTCGTGAGAAGATTACAGTTATTTACACTCACAAGCCAGGAATCAATGGCACTATCTAGAAATATGTATTTTGGTCTAAGGAATGACAATAGTAGACAAGCTTGGATACAGTGTGTTCTGAGAATATAAATAACTATTTATTCCAGAACTGTATTCCTGAGGCAGTTCAGGGGGGGGTGATGTGTGATGAGGACTGTTTACAAGGCCTGCACCAGCCCAGCAGGGAAGTTATGTTTTAATGGGGTCGTCCCAAGCACACTCAAGGTCAAGGTGTGATTAGGTTTCCCTTTCAGCCCAGACTGCTGTGGGATATGTAAGCACTCTGCCACTCCCACATACTCTCACACACACACTCTATGTGTCATGTTCCGTCCTGCATGGGGAAGCTCACTGTAGAGGACAGCTTTGAAAACAAGGTTCATAATAAATTACAAAGAAATGGGAACAAAAGCAGTTGCTACTCTATTGGCATTATGATCTGAGGTAGTTTTAATACGCATTATATTCTCTCCTCCAGTTGAGCTACTTGATCGTCTCTTTTCTGTATGTACTGAAAAAAACCCGACTTGAGTGTGTCGTGTCCAAGTTTCAAATTGTATCATTCCATAACAATAACATATCTTTTCAGATGGTGCCAGTGATCCCAGGCTTTTTCAGGTGATTTATAACAAGCCCATTGAGGTCTTCTCTTGACACTGTGTTTATGTAATATATTTGATTCAACACTCCATGCTAATATTACTGTATCCCCTCCCAGTCAGTCAGCCAGCCTGCCTCCCAGCCAGCCTGCCAGCCAGCCTGCCAACCTGCCAGCCTGCCAGCCTGCCTGCTTGCCTGCCTGCCTGCCTGCCTGCCTGCCTTTTTTTAGTCTGGCATGTTTTAGCTGCAGGCTGCCTGCTGTGCTGTGGTGACTGAGTCTTTTGGTTGGCTGGTCCAGTCCAGTCCAGTCAGTATGTCTGAGAAGCAGGCGGCGACACTGACAAGGATGGGTGTGGTAATACATGTTCCACATTACTGGTTGGCTGGGAGTTAACTTTAGCCAACATGAGCTGTCAACTACTGGAGAGAGGCAGAGACATAGAGAGAGGGAGGGATAGAACACAGGGTAGAGAATGTCCCTGTGTGTGAGACAGAGACATAGCTTTGTCATACAATCCGTCATCAACAGCACAACCGTGCAGTATCATGTCTCGCTCCTGTCTATGAGTAGCATACATGTCACAATCCAGCCCTGGTCCTGTCTAGACACACAGAGAGACAACATTTATACTAAGTTGGACACTGAGGTTTCTGGGGGGAAAAGGGGCGGACACTCAAGAGAATAGTCAGAAAACACTCTTCCTTTCCTTTACTGTCTATCAAGGAAACTCCTTCAACCTACCCTCTGTGGTATGTACAGTATGGTAATGGATTAAAGGGATGAGGTGCTAATTCCTGTCATTCCTTCCTGGCTTCTGGGTGTGTGTCTGTGGGGGGGAGAAGACACACATGACAGTGGGTGAAACAGCCCAATCAGTATAAAGGTGTTCATTTCCCAACAGAGTAAATCATTCATGCCTGCTTTGATTTAAAAGGACTATAGTGGCCTGTGTGACAAGAGTCAGAGTTGGCATCCAATATTTAATTATAAGTTCTGAGCTCCAGAGAAAGCTCAAGATTTAGCTCCAGAAACCCTGTCATGTCCAAAGACTGTGTGTGCCCTCAGCGCTTGGTTTGTGGGCTGTCAGTAGTGGTGAGGCTCAGGCTCCCTTGTGACACAGATCCATAGTGTACCCACTAGCAGCAGGCAGGCAGAGGCCAGGGCAGCCAGACCTGGAGAGGAGGAGCAGCGGCGGGGGTGTTTATGGACTTGGCCCCTCTCTCTGCAGTCTCCAATGACAGCAGCAGCGCTACATGGCCTCACTCTGTAGTTGGGGTTTGAAACCCTACACTGGTACCAGGAGTCACCTTCTAGACATGGCACTCAGCTTACCCCAACCGCCATCCCCCATGCCCCACAGTCACAAGACCGAGGCGGGGGAGGAGAGGTGTCAGGACAGGAGGCAAGGCAGCAGGCACGCCTTGGGCAGGAGCCAGTCCCCAACGCAGCTTACAGAACCTGGAAGCAGGTTGGAGGGTACCATTCATGGTTCTTGCAGGGCACAATCTCAGGGCACATTATCAAATAACATTTATTTCTTCGTTTTCAACTGACTCAGTGCGGTGGGATCATTGGATAGGCACCTCCGTGACCTTCCTTAAACCTGGTTGACCCCTCCTGCACCACCTAATTTCAGAAGAGCTATGCAGTTGATTCCCTTCATGAGCATGGAGGAAAATGAGAGAAGGGAGAAGGGGTAGAGGGCAGAGAGATAGAAAGAGAGAGTGTGAGAGGAAAGGAGGGAATGAAGGAAGAAGAGAGATAAATGGAATAAAAGAGAGAGGGAGAGAGTTGAAGTGGGAGGGAGAGAGTAGGGGAACAGAGAGAAAGTTACGAAAAAGGAAGTGAAGAGAGGGAAAGCGGAGGGAGAGCGTCCTCTATTTCCCCAGTGGTCAGACAACCATCCCCCGGTGGGTGGGTGGGTGGGTGGGAGAGGTGGGGACTGTTTGCTGACTGTGCAGAGAGTGACCCAGAACCTGAGCCCAGCTCAGACCACCCGCACTGCCTCCAACCTGCGTCAGAATGACGCCCTGCTCCAAACACTACACTAACTGCCATAGAAGGCCACAGAACAACGTTCCAATGTCCATTGTCCAACGTCCATGCAAACTGAGTTATGTATTTACACTTCATATTTCTGGATTCTTTAAACATGTTTGATTCTTTTCTATATGGTTATGCAATATTGTGCCAACAGGAGCAATATAACTGTATGTTCAAATAGTTGTCATACTGTAACATAATCCCACCCAACCACTTACTGTACTCCACAGCTAAACACACAAACATACATTCCTTCAGACAAAATCGGACAAAAACAGCTGACCATATGAACCCGAAAGATGACAAAAATCTCACCCAATATTTACGACACAGTCTGCGTGCATACCAGTACGTGAATATGTGAGCTCTAATTTCTGTCCCTTTGCCCTCTATGACCCTTTAGCTGGTAAAGGTGATATACTATGCTGTCACACTATCAGTCTGCAGTCGTATATTCACAGCCAGTGAGGGGCCCCTGATGTAAGCTTGCACACATTAAATTCCTTCCTGTTACAGAATGAGCGGTGTGATGCAGTAGCCAGCCATGGTGAAGCCTGGGAGGGCTATAAAAATAGCAGAGTGCAAGTGAAAGGGCAGTCCCTACCTCTTTCCCTCTCTCTCATCCTCTCGGTCCTGACGGGTCTTCTTTTCGTCCTCTCTTTCAATTTCCTTCTCTTATCTCCCTGTCCGTCCCTCTCCTCAGACAGTCTTGCTGACAACCTCTGTGATCCTCAAAACGTTCTACAGCTGCACCACTAAGAGCATCTTGACTGGCTGCATCATCGCTTAGTATGGCAACTGCTTGGCATCCGATCGCAAGGTGACACAGAGAGTAGTGAGGACGGCCCAGTACATCACTGGGGCCAAGATCCCTGCCATCCAGGACCTCTATACCAGGCTGTGCCAGAGGAAGGCCCTAAAAATTGTCAAAGACTCCAGCCACCCAAGTCATAGACTGTTCTCTCAGCTACCGCATGACAAATGGCTACCCCCAAGCCATAAGACTGGTAAATATTTAGGTAAATAGTTAACCAATAGCTACCCGGACTATCTGCATTGACCCCTTTTACTCTTCACACACGCTGCTGCTACTGTTCAGCATCTATCCTGTTGCCTAGTCACTTTACCCCTACCTATATGTGTACATATCTACTGTACATCAATTACCTCGTGCCCCTGCACATCGATTCGGTACCCCGTGTATATAGATATATATTATCTTTAAGTAAGCATTTCACTGTTAGTCTACACCTGTTGTTTACGAAGCATGTGACATAACATTTGATTTGATTTGTTCAGGACGTGCATTTACAGAGATTGTGTTCCAGACAGCTAACTGTCTGTGGGCTCTCTTTCACTAAGATTACAATATTTCTACATGCTGTACAAAGAAACATACATGCATGGAACAAACAAAAAATACTGAACACCCCCACTTGTGTCCTAACCAGAGTGTTCAGAGACATACCAGGAGTTTTAAATTGGACCATTTGTATCCCTTGTCCGTGTGCATTTCCATATAGGAAAAAACTGACACAAAGTATTGTTCAAAAACATGTCTGTGAGGCAGTAAAAGAAAAGAAAACAAAGGTTTTTGTGACTAGGTCTAGTGGGGAGACAAGGAAAGGAAAGGAAAGAGAGAGGGAAGGGGGAGAAGGAGAAAGGGAGGAGAAGGGGATTGCAGCTCTGTCTTCAGCCCATCAGGGTGTGGAGGTGTTAAAATGGCCCATTGTGTCTGAATGTCAGTTATACAGAGTAGATAGGACTGATCAGAGATCTGTCCACAGCTTACAGCACAACTCTTTACCAGCTCTCCTACTAACACAGCCTCTTCAGGGTCAGTGGATTCACTCTCAGGCTCATTAAAGCAGCACATCATTAGCAGATAGCACTTAAACAACAGACAGGATGCTCTCTGCATGTCAGAGTAATCATTTTTATATTAAGATCAGTTTATTTGTCAATTCTACACTAATATATTGTACAAGGTCCAACCAATATGTGACTTCCACTTTATCCCAACCCTTCCAAAAGACACACATACCTCTACAGGTTGGAACAGGGGCCTGCCACACTGAGCTTGTGTGTAACGTTAAGGGTCTTGCTCAAGGACATCTAGTATTTGATACCTGTCACGCCCTGGCCATAGAGAACCCTCTGGGTTCTCTATGGTGTGTTAGGTCAGGGCGTGACTAGGGGTTTCTAGTGTTTTCTATGTTTTGGTTTTGTGTGGTTCCCAATTAGAGGCAGCTGTTGTTCGTTGCCTCTAATTGGGAATCCTATATAGTTTGTTCATTCCCCCACCTGGGTTGTGGGTGATTGTACTGTGTCTATTTGTATGTGCTGTGCTACATTTATTAGATCGTTTGTGCTTTGTTTTTGTATTTTGAAAGTTCTCTTTATTAAATATGTGGAACTACAACCACGCTGCGCCTTGGTCTACTTCTTCAGACGATCGTGACAGAATCACCCACCACCAAAGGACCAAGCAGCGTGCCCAGGCGCAGGAGGAGAAGGTATTCTGGACCTGGGAGGAGATAATGGGCCATAGCGAGACCCTTCCTTGGCGGGAGTCGCACCTTTGGGGGGGGTACTGTCACGCCCTGGCCATAGAGAGCCCTCTGGGTTCTCTATGGTGTGTTAGGTCAGAGCGTGACTAGGGGTTTCTAGTTTTGTTCTATGTTTCTGTTTTGTTGTATGTGCTGTGTGTGCTACACACAGATGTTACGATCTGGTGTTTCTTTATTGTTTTTTGATGGTTTCACTTTGATTAAAGATGTGGAACGATATGCACGCTGCGCCTTGGTCCGTCCTTTCCGTAGATCGTGACAATACCAACAACCCGCCAGTTGCCAGCTCACTTCCCACCAGACCCAGGATTCGAACTGTCAAACCTCCGGTTGTTGGCACACCTCTCTAACCGCTAGGCTACCTGCCACCAACAGTTTCACTGACACAACATGCAGTCAATACAAGTTCAAAGACATTTGGATGTACTTTCATCTTGATTTCAACCACATATCTGAACGCTTTGGAGGTGTACATTTGCATGACAATAGATATTTTCCTTGGACAGGAACTAAATCCAATCACAGCGGCATATTGATTGAAGGCCGTTGTTAAAAAAGTTACAGGAATCTGCCTCTCTGAAATGCCGCGAAAGCTAATGGAAAAACACCACAAGGCCAACATTGTTCCCCGGCTCTGTAAAAATGCCAATGGAGATGTTGTTGAAGGAAACCCTCTAGGACTGTGGGTGAGGAGGATTCAGGCTCTCTGGCAGAGGGAGACGAGAGTTATGTAACAGTATCTAGGGTGGTGGTGGGTGCACACAGTTCCTCTCACAAAACACCAAGCGTTTTGAGACCTGAATAAAGGTATAGATAGCAATGGCATGTATGTACAGTATGCCGTGTAATATCTCCTGGTTGAAAAAAAATGATGGACACATAGGGTTAGGTTTAGGGGCTATTTGACGTCATCATTAAATAGTAACATGAAATTAAGCTGCTCTGACATTTTCAGTAGCTCCACAAGCCGAGTACTAACCTTTGAAACAGAAGTCAAAATGATAAATCTCATGTTCTTGGAGACAACTTAAAGGGTAATCTAAAGGCTTGATTACTGTCACAGCATGCACAGAGCAGCTCAGGGTAGCCTAGTGTGCATGTTACTCAACACGCAGCATTGTGCAAGAAGCCAAAGAGCCGGGAGGGGAGAAAGAAACCAATGCCAGATATCAATGGCCTGGTTGCCATTAACTCTTCTCATGATTTTTTTAAATCCTCAAACACAGACTGAGAATTGCCCAGTCCCCTTCCACACCAGTTATCAGTCAAATCTGCAGCCTAGTTCACAGTAATCGGAGTGATTAGGATCGTGCTTCAGCAGTGTGCTGACTGTGTGGTAGGAGTTTAGGCCTGTCCAGACTACATTACAGGACACAGCAGAGAGAGCAGAGCAGTGTAGCTGTGTAGTGCAGCTCTAATGGGGGAGAAACAGCCCTCCGTTTAACATTGTAGTTATGGAGCTCCCACCAAGCTCCAGCTATTTAAAAACCACCACAGTGTTTCAGGACAGTGCCAAGAGAGCCTCAGGCCACGCTTCCTGCTGGGATCAAACATGGCTGCTCTCTTTACTCACCAATTAGCAGATCTCACTCGCACTGAATCCTAATGAATTACCCCACCTGAGAGCCTGAAATACCAGCGCATCAGCTGATATCCAAAGAGAACCACTACAACCATAGAAAAGGTTTTTGTCCCTGTGCAGGACTGAGACCTTCAATCTTCTGGCCTGAAATTCTGGTTGATAAGCAAACTCAAGCATCTCGTTAGAAAACAGACTTGAAAAGGAACTTCTAAAGTAAAATCAATCCAAGTATTAGACGGGTGACAATTCAGTTCTGTCACTCACTCAGGCACACAGAGAGAGCCCAGAGAACACCTCACTGACTTTGATCCCACATGATCCCTCTGTGTATGGAGAAGTGGGCGGTCTTGGTCCTTGTCTTGGCCCTGACAGACAGAGAGGAGCTAGGTGGGACAGGTCTGAGCAGCCCCAGAGGGTGTGGCGCGGGCCAGCTGCAGCTCAGGACGTGCCACGAGGAGTTCAGCCCCAAGCCAAGACAGGGCATAGCAAACACAGGGACCACATCTAAGCCTGGAAGCCAGGCCGGTGTGCTCTGAACATGGGTTTGTTATTCTCTCCCAGAGGTTAATTACAATGGGCCTTCAAAGACCTGGCCATCTGCGAAGAATTTGAAAGTTGGGGCTCTATTCAGTCTTTAAAGCTGAAGCGTTACAGATTCCGTGATAGAAATGTAAAGTTCATTTCAGATTGAGCAGACATGCAGCGTTTACCGTGAATGCAGTCTCCGCTAAAACAGGAACATTGCCTTTAAATTTCAATCACGCTGCAAAGCATTCAAACCACGATGCAGATTGAATGGAGCCCTATGTTTTAAATTACACTGGAGCCACAATGACAAAATAAACAGACCAATCAATCAGAATGTACACAGCTAAATTACACTTCCCTTAATTCTGGTTTGTGGAGATAATGGCAAGTTAATGTCTTACTCCACAAACTGCTTTGGGCCACAAGGGACGTTGTTGACACTTCCCTAATCCAATCATCGTCATCACTTACCTCCAAAGGTTATATGAGAATAATGTGCACAGGTTTGCTTGACTCACCCTCATTTTCTTGCACAATGTGTGGGTGAAATTGTAAATTCACATTTAAATTGGCATAGCATGTAGCTATGTCCTGTAAATCATTATTATTACCATAAATAGTGGAGAGGAGGGGTGAATAGAGGTTAGAGGGAAGTGAAAGGAGTGACACTGCGTTGATGAGAGGAGAAAGGTATAGGAGAGAAGAATAAGGAGAGGATTACAGGCCCCACTGATGTCCCTGGGCTCCCTGGCAGCTCTCATTAGTGCTATGAATAGTCAGCTATTTATTTTTGTGTAACTGAAGCCTGGCTACTTTATGACTGTTTACCATGGTGGGAGTCACACTGAGGGCCCCTGGCCTATTGGGTGTCGGTCAGTAAAGGCTATTCACCGCCCTCAGGGCTCAGCATGCTCACACACACACACACACACACACACATACACTCGCTCACACACACACACACACGCACGCACACACGCACACTCGTTCACTCACACGCTCCACACACACACGCACGCTCATTCACTCACACACATGCGTACCACTTCTATTTACCCTAATGAGATGCACAGGGCTTTGAGACAACCCATAGGTGTGTGTGCTTGTGCTTGTGTTTTTCTGTATATTGTGCCAAATTAATGAGGAGTTGGTGTGCCTATTCCCCTGCACAGTTATGTGTGTGCGTTCGTCTGTCAACCACGTGTGTGTGTGTGTGTGTGTGTGTGTGTGTGTGTGTGTGTGTGTGTGTGTGTGTGTGTGTGTGTGTGTGTGTGTGTGTGTGTGTGTGTGTGTGTGTGTACTACACTCAATGGGGGTTGTTTGTCTTACTGCTCTCGCCCCTCCTGAGCGCTTGGTCAAGAGCACACAGAGTGAATTGAGAACTGGGTCCCTGACAGAGCAACAAACCCAACCTCTCAGGGTTTTAATGCTTCCTGCTTGTTGTTTTATGTGTCTGCATTAAATGGTGCCACATGCTGTCAATGGACTTAGACACATGTGGAAGAAATGTTTGGTTTCTGGAGACTTGTGTGAACTTAGTCAAACACATGACTCAGGAAATCAATAAATAAATCAATAAAAATCCAGACATCTCTCATGGATCCATAAAGAACACGCATTGCTAGTCTAGTTAAAACCAGGGCGAAAGCCATGCGTCACAACGGGAGATTTGCGCAAACTGGGGTGTGGTGACAGACTATGACAGCCACGATGGCGCAGGTGTCACATCGTTGGGTGTGTATGAGTCACAGTCTGGCTCCGATCTGCACACCACCAGCCCATGGGTGTGTGCTTGGCACCCATCAAAAACCATTAGCATGACCTTTCATGGCAACGCACACCCTAGATTTCTGTGCTAACATGTTCTGACACACCACTGTGTGTGTAGACAGAAAAGCAACAACCCAACATGATGGACCTGATTTGCCTAGTATTATATAAAACACAACGTACTTGTCAACTGAATAGATGGGCTGTGACTCAAATGTTCAAATTAATAGCAACAGAGGTATTGGTTCGCTGAAATATAAGCATTCAATAAAATATGAAGGGTGTTGTTGAGAAGTTTGTCACTGTCACCAACGTAATGTGGACTTAAGCTTGTCTTGCATGCTGAGCAGAACATCCACTTTCCCTGCCTGTAGTTGGTAAACAGTACCAACCCTACCCAAAGGCCATGGGCTATTGCTATTTATCCACTCCCACACTCTCCCACCACCAGAATGTCACACATACTGTAGATTATTTCCCTTTCTGTAAATAAAAATACATGACAGGATACCCTGGACAGATCATAGAAATACGGAGGAGGTACAGAAGAGGCATAGATAGCTGTCTCTAACTCGTCTCTTATCCATGATCACATTGTCAGTGAGGCACATATAAATCAAAGGACAAATCGTACAGCGATCATCCCAACTGTATCCTAAGGAGGAGATTTCAATGAGTTGGCAATGAGAGAGTAATTGCTTTAAACATATCCATCAGCAGCATCAGTAGTAAATCTTCATCATGTTTATGGGCTCTGAGTGCTGAGAGATCTGAGGGGAAAAGAATGTGTCCTTCAAAAATCCCTGGACTCGGCAGTTCTCTTTTGTTTGTCTTTTAGTGGTATGCACTGTAGGCCACCGAGCTGCTTCTAAAGCAAAGGCCTCGAGTTCAACAAGCGAGCACAAATGTAAAACAAATGCAAAAGCAAACACCTGTGGTCCTTCTTTGAACTATAGATGGCTGAAACACCACCTACACAAGCTCCACATTTGGTTGAATGATACTGTACCAGGAAAACATTTCCCACCAATTTACATTTTAAAGCAATTAAACTAAATTAAACTATGCTCCATCATGTTTGGGTCTGTATGGAAGCAATTTAATCTCTTAGGAACCATAAGCGTGTCCCTTGGAGCAACACGATGTGGGAATAACATATGGATACTGGTTAGTTAGTACATTCTAACCGCACCATCAATAGCAGTTTAGTCATCCAACGCCTCCATCACACAGAGCAAATCAATGTATTTAGAAGGCCTAACGATACAGAATATATGTTAACAGTTAACGTTTCAGCATATTGCATAGTGAGTCATTTACCCAGTAGAAGTTGATGCCTGATATTCACAAAATATAAAAAAAGCCATTCATTCAACATGACATTTATATTTTACTTTCAATGTACAGAAAGAACCCAAGACAGATTAATGGTCCTCTGTTAGAAGGCCAAAACTGGCACAGAACACAGAGCAAAGAATAAGAAAATACATTTCAGAAACAATTCTCCTCTCCAAATCAAATACGTCCGGAGTTCAAAGACAGTCAGAGTGCACTTGCCACCATATTCTGGGTTCTTCATTGCTAGCATATGCACCAATGCTATTATGAATTTCCTTCATGGCCTCCAAGAGGCTAACCTACAAAGTGGTGTGAAAATATTATCACAGTACAGAGAACTGACCTGAGAGGGTGAAAGAAGGAAAGAACTACCCCAATCCTGATTCCACAACTTCCTACACTGGTTTTCTGACATGTTCCTTTCTGTCCTCAGTACTCTGAGACAAGAGAGACGGACAGGAAGAGCGCATTAATGGAAAAAGTACCCAATTTTCATACTTGAGCAAAAGTAAAGATACCTTAATAGAAAATGACTCAAGTAAAAGTGAAAGTCACCCAGTAAAATACTGCTTGAGTACGTCTAAAGTATTTGGTTTTAAATGTACTTAAGTATAAAAAGTACATGTAATTACTAAAATATACTTAAGTATCAAAAGTAAAAGTATAAACCATTTTTATTTCCTTATGTTAAGTAAACAAGACAGCATCATTGTCTTGTTTTTTAAATTTATGGATAGCCAGGGGCATGGTCCAACACTCCTTTACAAACTAATCATGTGTTTAGTGAGTCTGCCAAATCAGAGGCAGGGGATGACCAGGGATCTTCTCTTGATAAGTGTGTGAATTAGACAATTTGTCAAGCCCTAATCTGTTTCACCTGTCCTTGTGCTTGTCTCCACTCCCTCCAGGTGTCGCCCATCTTCCCCACTTATCCTCTGGGTATTTATACCGGTGTTTTCTGTCTGTCTGTGCCAGTTCGTCTTGTTGGTCAAGCTTACCAGTGTTTGTTCGGTCAGCGCCTGTCTTTTCCCAGACTCTCTTTTACCTCATCCTGTTTTTTTTAAAACCCTTGCCTGTCCTGACCCTGTACTTTTGCTCCTACTCTGGATTATCGACCCCTGACTGCCTTGACCTGTCGTTTGCCTGCCCCTGTTACAATAAACGGTTTCTTCACACAGTCTGCACTTGGGTCTTACCTTGATACCTGATAATTTTCCTGTCCTGCTAAGTATTCAAATTGTAACGAGTACTTTTGGTTGTCATGGAAAATGTATGGCGTAAAAAGTGCATTTTCTTTAGGAATGTAGTGAAGTAAAAGTATGAATAGTTGTCAAAAATATGAATAGTAATGTACAGATGCCCCCAAAAACTATTTCAGTAGTAATTTCAAGTATTATTACACCACTGGAAGTGCGAAGGAAAGCAGCTGCTGGTTCTGCTGCAGTTGGCTGCCTTTTAGCACTGTCCTGGGGTCAATTAGGGTCAGCGAGGAGTGGTGGGACGGTGGTTACAGTCTGACCTCGGTTCAGTCCCACACACAAGACCATGCTCACTGCCACAAGCAGCCACTGAGCTGGAGCTTAACTCTGAATCCTCACATCCTGTTCAAACAGATGGCATAGGCAAAAGCCATATACAGTGGGGTCTGAAATTATTGACTCCCTTGACTGTATAAAATAAAGAATTCTAATACTGAACTACACTACATGAGCAAAAGTATGTGGACACCTGCTTATCGAAAATCTCATTCCAAAATCATGGGCATTATTATGGAGTTGGTCTCCCCTTTTCTGCTATAACAGCCTCCACTCTTCTGGGAAGGCTTTCCACTAGATGTTGGAACATTGATGCGGGTGTCGGGTTCACCTAGGGGTCATGATAAAGGCTGTACCAAATGTTTGATGTATTATAATAATGGATTATGCTTATGTTGTATTAATAGAAGGGGGGAGGGGTTATAAGACCCTGCCCTCCTTACATTTATAGGGTCATAGACTACAGATTAACAATATATATATTCATTATAGAGGTTTAGTATTGTTCCACAGTTGTTTTCTAGTTCTCTCTTTCTGCCTCTTACAAAGAGACCCCCTCTGAAAAATGTGTGACTGAGACAGAACTCTGCAGGGGAGTGTAGGAGATAAGAGACTAGTCAGACATTCCACAATAAATCAACTTTGGGGAGTGGACATTTATTGCCTAGGCTTTAGAAAACACTGGACCTATTGTATCTCTCTTGCAAGTTTATATAGCTGTGTATGCATGGGCTTGGTCTGATGAGTAGTTAGTAATGATGTATGCAGTGACATCACAAGGGCTGGACTTTGGTTTTAATAAAATAACTTGGGACCTTTTCTTTTATGCAGAACTTACTCGGAAACATGTGTGCTATGTTCCTGATTGTCAACGTCTGTCTGCAATTGCATTAATAAAGGTTTTTGAATGATTTAATTAAAGATATTGTCATAATGCTAATTTCACCAATGAGCCAATGATTAACAAGGAACAAGAAAACGAACCCCAACACGGGGCATTGCTTCCATTCAGCCACAAGAGCATTAGTAAGGTCGGGCACTGATTTGGGCAATTAGGCCTGGCTTGCAGTCGGCATTCCAATTCACCCCAAAGGTGTTCAATAGGGTTGAGGTCAATGCTCTGTGCAGGTAAGCCAAGTTCTTCCACAACAATCTCAACAAATCACTTCTGTTTGGACCTCGCTTTGTGCACTGGGGCATTGTCATGCTGAAACAGGAAAGGGCCTTCCCCAAGCTGTTGCCATACGGTTGGAAACACAGAATCGTATAGAATGTCATTGTATGCTGTAGCATTAAGATTGTAAAGTTCAAGCAAAAAAGCCCCATCACATCAAAGATCCACCACCCTATTTTACAGTAGGTATTGGGTTATTTTTAGTTAATGTATTCTCCTTTTGTTGCCAAACCCACCACTGGTGTGTGTGGCCAAAGACCTCTATTTTCATGTCATCTGACCAAAGCACCAGCTCCAAATTCACAAATCCACTAATTTGAAGGGGTGTCCACATACTTTTGTATACTGTAAATAGTGTATGTCCACACAAATCTTCTCATCTCAGTATTATCTCAGTAATATTCATTACGTCTTCATTTTAAAGACTTGTTTTGAAGCCTATTAACTGGTATTCAGGATTACTGAACAAAGTTTTACCCTGACTGCAAAGTTCATATCTCAGTAATACCATTGTTGGCACCCATTGAAAAATAATTGTACGTTTGTTATTATTTTAATTGATGTAGACTATACCTCCAGCTGAATACAAAAACATCAACATCTGAGTAATGAATGAAGTAACTTTTGAAAACCCCACCAACAAAACATTGAGATGCTACAGAGCAGACAATACTGAAACTAAGCAAGAAATCTTTCAGCAAGAGCTGAATGTTTATTTTTTAAATTAACCATGTCAGTTAAGAACAAATTCTTATTTACAATGACGGCCAACCCCGGCCAAACCCAGACGACGCTGGGCCAATTGTACGCCACCCTATGGGACTCCCAATCACATCTGGATGTGATACAGCTTGGATTTGAACCAGGGACTGTAGTGATGCCTCTTGCACTGAGATGCAGTGCCTTAGACCTCTGCGCCACTCGGGAGCCCTTGGATATTTCTAAAAGGCTCCCACATTCTCTGGTGGGGTAAAAACCTATTTAATGAATGTACTGTAACAATACCGTACCAATGGTAGACAGTGCCACACACTACTTCATGAGTGTCACAACTTTCTCTATATTTCTCTTCGTTTTCCCCCAACCTTTTTTCTGTGAATACAGATTTGTGTGTGTGTGTGCGTATGCGTGTGTGTGTGTGTGTGTGTGTGTGTGTGTGTGTGCGTGTGTGCGTCAGTGTGTGCATACGTGTGTGTGTTTGTTAATCTTGAAGTCAAGCAAGTTGTGGCATGAGTGTTTGGCGTGGCGCGGTAAATACACCCACACACCGTGGGCGAGAGTGTGTGTGATGTGTCAGTGTATCTGTGTGTACAGGTTGGTACAGGGGCAACATAAAAACACAGGCTGTTTACCCACAGCTGTGTTGAGCAATCACAGAAATATTTCTGAGTGCAGATGTGCCTCTTATGCATCGGATCCTGCCCTGAGGGCCTGGCTGGCTGGCTAGCAGGGGGAGTGACTGGGGAACAACTGGGTGTATCAGTAGAGAAAACACTGACAGGATCATGTCCAACCAGAACTATACCTCTTGCACTTCTAGCAGTATCAGATCAGACCAGTCATGATCATGTTTGTCATGATGCATCACCATTTTTCTTTAATATTCAACGAACTCAACATATGTATGAGAAATTACTGAGGTTGGATTGAACGGTAATGATGCTGGCTCTGCACAGGCTGAGAACAATGAGGGGTTGTAGTAGGCCCATGCTTTGTTTTGGGGTTTGTGCTATTGGCCCACTGCTCCGACAATGTGATGGGAAAAATGTGAGGAATTTGCTTTCCTTTCATGTTGTTACTTGGCAGACACTTAGAGTCAAACATGCCACTGAAAAGTAAAGGCTCAAGGCAATCTCTCATTTCTGCCACAGTCTGCAGCTTAACTGACAGATAACAAACACTGAGGTATGAAGCCTGACACATACAGGAACCCACAGATGGACAGAAAGGCAAACAGAGAGAAAGATTGCACATGTATTTCTGCTAAAGCAATCTCCCGCTTCACATGACAAGATACACAAATAGGACAGGAAGGAAGCATCAGAAAAAAGGATTCCAAAAGGGTTCTTCGGCTGTCCCCATCGGATAACCCTTTTTGGTTCCAGGTAGAACTCTTTTGAGTTCCATGTAGAACCCTTTCCACAGAAGGTTATCCTATGTGGACAGCTGAATAACCCCTTTTAGGTTCTAGATAGCACCTTTTATCCAAGAGTGCAAAGGGCAAGCAGAAAGTCCATCTCCCTGAGGTCAGAGGTCACACTGAAGCGCTGAGGCTATTGACACAGAGAGAGGGAAAGAGAGAGGGGGAGTTAGAGAGAGAGAGGCAAGGAGTAAGAGAGCGGGGGGGAGAGAAAGAGAAAGGCAGAAAGAGGGCCAGAGAGAGAGAAAGAACAAAATAACAAAACAAAGAAAGAAAGAAAGAAAGAAAGAAAAAGAGAGATGCATAGAGAGAGAGAGAAAGAGTCAGAGAGAGGGAGAGGTGATGTTGAGTGGTTTTGACAGGGGGACTGAGAGTGATTAGAGAGCCACCACTAGCTCTGACTCTGAGAAGAGGGATTCTGACAGAGGACTCACTCAGCTCCCAGCCCATGCTGCTTCAGTTATTCCACTCCAAATCATCAGTGGCTCCTTCAAAAAACACTCTATGCCACCACCCACAGCCTACAGCTCCAAAGGCTTACAGAATACTTCACTATGGCTTAAAGTGCTGTAGTCTACAGCTACTTTGTTCCTTTGAGTAAACGGAAATATTGCATTGTTGCATCCTGTAACAAACATATTGTAAATAAACATAATTTAACACAGAGATCATAATACTGTAGCAGCTTTGTCAAATTGATGTGGTGCTTTCTATTTTTTTTTTTTATCTTTCTGTATTCCCCTCCTTTTTAGGAGAATGTGGCTCACCTGACCTTAACCTCCTGATACCCAATACAAACCAGCCAGGTCTCATTGACTAGACATAGCATAGAATATCATCACAGACAAATTTAGCATTTTAGCTAAATGGCAACTTTGCAACTACTTACTACTTTTTAGCTACTTTGAAACTACTTATCATGTTAGCTAACCCTTCCCCCTAACATTAACCCTTAACCTAACTCCTAACCCTAATTTTAACCCTAACCTTAACACTAACCTTAACCCTTAACCCTCAACCCATAACCCATAACCTATTCTAGCTAACATTAGCCACTTAGCTAACATTAGCGTTAACCACCTAGCTAATAATAGCAACAACAAATTGCAATTCGTAACATATCATACATTTTGTCAATTCGTAACATATTGTACAAATTTCAATTCGTAACATAGTGTACGAATTGTAATTCGTAACATATCATGTGAAATGGAGGATGGACATCCACAAATTAATACATACCATATAAAATGTAACACATCATACTAATTGGAGTGTTTCGGATTTACACTTACAATGTTACATCTACCCAGGTTTCCAGGTTGCACATTAACCCTCAATGACACAGAGGTACAAAAGAATCTTCAAGGCATGTCTATAATGTTTTTAACATTGAGATATAGGGTTGAACTTTACAGCTCTATGCCATAAATCAGAATAGGAAGTAAGATAACATTATATGTTATGTTTGAACAGGGTGAAATCCTTTCTGAGTAAACATAGCCGGGTAAATAATACCTTACACTACTGGCCCAATGTAATAACAGTATCATTCATGTTATACCACATAACTTTATATTGGTTAGGCTGGGAGTTCTCCATTTACAAACATAAAGAGTGATTTGATTCCCACCCTAGGCTAGCAGAGTCAACACCCACACATCTCCAAACAGAGAACCTATGCAAATACATTGAGCAAACAGGCTGTGGCATTGTCAGAAGGAGGAACTGTGTGAGTTTGTTTACAGTTCCTGTGCAGGAGGAGCCATGTGAAATGTACATACTATTCTGTGTAGATGTGGAAATTAACATGTTTTAATGGTGATTGATGGATGAGGAGAGGAACTGAACTGGTGTTCTTACACAAACACCTCTTATCTTCCTGTCCTTTCAGCCTCCAAATGGCCCACGTCACCTACACTACACTCGATACGCCCACTCTATTCACTCAATTTCTATGCACTTAATCATATCCGATTGCCCGAAATCCGATCAGATTTTTGCGACCAACTTAAAAACATTTTTTTAAGGGGGGTTACAGATACAAAAAAATATAAAAAATGCATATCAAGATAACCCCAACCCATTCCCCTCTCAGTCCCCATCCACCCACTCGCATCCTCCCTCCCCACCCAGAAACAATCCCTCCCACCCACCTAAACCCCCCCGACCTGAAGAAAGCATGCCTCCCACCTCTTCCCATCCCACCCAACATCCAAGGTTGCCCCTAAAAGCAAAGAACATAACAAAAGTCTAAATAAATATACAGTACCAGTCAAAAGTCTGCACACACCTACTCATTCCATTTCTTAATTTTTACTATTTTCTACATTGTAGAATAATAGTGAAGACATCAACACTATGAAATAGCACATATGGAATCATGTAGTAACCAAAAAAAAGTGTTAAACATATCAAAATATATTTTATATTTGAGATTCTTCAAAGTAGCCAACCTTTGCCTTGATGACAGCTTTGCACACTTTTGGCATTTTCTCAACCAGCTTCAACTGGAATGCTTTTCCAACAGTCTTGAAGGAGTACCCACAAATGCTCAGCACTTGTTGGCTGCTTTTCCTTCCCTCTGCAGTCCAACTCATCTCAAATCATCTCAATTGGGTTGAGGTCGGGTGATTGTGGAGGCCAGGTCATCTGATGCAGCACTCAATCACTCTCCTTCTTGATCAAATAGCCCTTACACAGCCTAGAGGTGTGCTGGGTAATTTTCCTGTTGAAAAACGAATTATAGTCCCACTAAGCGCAAACCAGATGGGATGGCATATCTCTGCAGAATGCTGTGGTAACTATGCTGGTTAAGTTTGCCATGAATTCTAAATGAATCACAGACAGTATCAACAGCAAAGCCCCCCTACAAAATCACACCTCCTCCTCCATGCTTCATGGTTTGAACCACACATGCAGAGATCAGCCGTTCACCTACTCTGCATCTCACAAAGACACTGTGGTTGGAACCAAAAATCTCAAATTTGGACTAATCAGACAAAGGACAAATTTCCACCAGAGTAATGTCCGTTGCTTGTTTTTCTCGCCCCAAGCAAGTCTCTGCTTCTTATTGGTATCTTTTAGTAGTGGTTTCTTTGCAGCAATTCGACCATGAATGCCTGAATTCAGTCTCCTCTCAACAGTTGATGTTGAGATGTGTCTGTTACTTGAACTCTGTGAAGCATTTATTTGAGCTGTAATCTAAGGTGCAGTTAATTCTAAATAACTTATCCTCTGCATGTCACGCCCTGGCCATATCACGCCCTCGCCCTGGCCCTGGCCCTAGCCCTTTTTGGCTTCTCTATGGTGTTTTTGTTCAGGACGTGACCAGGGGGGTTTAGGGTTCTATGTGTTAATTTCTATGTTGGTTTGGTTTGGGTTCCCAATTAGAGGCAGCTGTTAGTCGTTGTCTCTAATTGGGAATCCTATTTAGTGTGTTCAGTCCCCCACCTGTGTTGTGGGATATTATTTATTGTGTGTAGTTGCTGTGTTGCGCTACGGTCATTGTGACGGTATTGTTTTCGGTGATTAAAACATGTTTAACTCAACCCTGCATGCTGCGCCTTGGTCTACTCATGTCAGAGATCGTGATACTGCAGCAGAGAACTCTGGGTCTTCCTTTCCTGTGGCGGTCCTCATGAGAGCCAGTTTCATTACAGCGCTTGATGGTTTTGCGACTGCACTTGAAGAAACTTTCAAAGTTCTTGAAATGTTCTGCATTGACTGACCTTCAAGTCTTAAATTAATGATGTACTGTCATTTCTCTTGGCTTATTTGAGCTGTTCTTGCCATAATGTGAACTTTTACCAAATAGGGCTATCTTCTGTAAACCACCCCTACCTTGTCACAATACAACTGATTGGCTCAAACGCATTAAGATGGAAAGAAATTGCAGAAATTAACTTTTAACAAGGCACACCTGTTAACTGAAATGCATTCCAGGTGATTACCTCATTAAGCTGGTTGAGAGAATGCCAAGAGTGTGCAAAGCTGTCATCATGGCAAAGGTTGGGTACTTTGAAGAATCTCATATAAAATATATTTTGATTTGGTTAACATTTTTTTGGTTACTACATGATTCCATTTGTTATTTCATAGTTTTGATGTCTTCACTATTATTCTACATTGTAGAAAGCAGTAAACAATCTATAAAAACCCTGGAATGAATAGGTGTGTGCAAACATTTGAATAGTACTGTCACACCCTGATCTGTTTCACCTGTCCTTGTGCTTGTCTCCACCCCCTCCACGTGTCACCCATCTTCCCCATTATCCCCTGGGTATTTAAACCTGTGTTTTCTGACTGCCTGTGCCAGTTTGTCTTGTATGTTCCAAGTCAACCAGCGTGTTTTTCCCATGCACCTGCATTTTCTATTCTCGTTTGCTAGTCCTCCCGGTTTTGACCGTTGCCTGTTTTCTGGACTCTGTACCCACCTGCCCAACCATTCTGCCTGCCCTGACCTCGAGCCTGCCTGCCACACTGTACTTATTGGACTCTGAACTGGTTTTGACCTTTTGCCTGTCCACGACCATTCTCTTGCCTTGCCCTTTTGGATTATTAATACATATCAAAGACTCAAACCATCTGCCTCCCGTGTCTGCATCTGGGTCTCGCCTTGTGCCCTTATAGGTACAGTGTGTATGTGTGTGTGTGTGTGTGTGTGTGTGTGTGTGTGTGTGTATATATATATATATATATACTCCCAAATATAAAAAATGGGAAATAATTGGGATTCCATTAAGTAGAGATGTGTCCTTTGATTGATGAATTGCCTATGCCAGGGGCTCCATAGATAATAAGAATAGCAAATGCGATATTGGATCGCCTTGTCTGCTGCTTCTAGTTATTCTGAACGGAGCAGAGCAGATATAACTTGTTATAACTATGACTGAGGGATTGGCATATAGTATTTTAATCATATTACTGAAATTGGAGCCAATTTCCATATGTTCAAGGAGAGACCAGAAATATTCTAGTCTATCAAAACCTTTTTCTCCATCGAGAGATAATGCAGCCAAAGGAGTTGTTGTTTCTGATGAAGCATCTAAGATATGTAACTGTCGATGGAGGTTTTCCAAGGATAAACACCTTTTAACAAATCCGCTTTGGACCAAGTTGAGTAAGTCTCAACATTTTAGAAAACAGTTTAATATCTGTGTTTATCATCCACTTTTGTTGGGTGGCATCCTTACCTTTTTTTTATACAAGTGAAATTAGTGCTGTATTCACATCTCACCCAAATGAACCTTTGTGAACAGCTGTATTCATAATTTAGAGTAATAGTGGACCTAATTGATTCCAAAATTTTAAATAGACCTTAGGAGGAATACCATCCTAACTAGTTGATTTCTTTTGAGTTCATTGAGAGAGATTTGGGCTCCCAGCGAGGTGGCTCCCTCTGTTTTGAGAAGAAGAGTTGTTTATTTTTTTAAAAAGGACTTAGTCTGGCTTTGTCTGGATTTACAATCAGAGGTGTACAGTTATTTATAGCAGCAGGGGAATCTTTGATTAATTTGGGTTCTGATAGTAATTCCCCTGTTTCAGATTCCATGGTTGCTATAACAGCTACAGTCATTACTGCTTAGCTTGTTGGCCAGTATTGTTGCATTATTTTTAATAAAACCTTTGGTGGCATCCCATAGAATCAGGGGGTCATCAACTGAATATTTATTTATCATTGATTTTAGTTCAATTTCAATTTGATCACAGATTGTAGGATTTTGTAGTAATGACATGTTGAAACACCATCATTTGTTGAATTTCAATTTTCTTAATTAAAGAAAATAGAGGTGTAGATAACAGTATGAAGTCAATTCGTGAGAATGATTTACGCCTGTTTGGGTAGAAAGTATACTCTTTGCTTTAGGAATATGTGGTCTCCAGGCATCAATGAGGTTGTAATCAGAGAGTATATTCTGGAGAGCCTTGGTTGCGTATGGATTGTAGTTGGTCCAAAAAGGCATTAATGTCTGTCCCAATAACCAGATGGAATTCAGTTAATTCTCTTCAATATGCTGTTTAGAGAATCAAAAAGTGTAGGATCATACGAATTTGTAGCGTACACATGAATATTTTCTTTCCATTATGGATACATTTAAGGAAAGTGATTCTGCCTTCTTGGTCTACACCTTACCCAAGATGATCATTTTGAGTTTTCTTTTGTATCATTATGATTACACCTTTAGTTTTGTTTGGGGCTCTAGTCTATGTGAGTATCACACCATGATCTGTTTCACCTGTCCTTGTGATTGTCTCCACCCCCCTCCAGGTGTCGCCCATCTTCCCCATTATCCACTGTGTATTTATACCTGTGTTCTCTGTTTGTCCGTTGTAAGTTCATCTTGTTTGTCAAGTCAACCAGCGATTTTGTTCTCAGCTCCTGCTTTTTCCAGTCTCTCATTTTTCTCGCCCTCCTGATCCTGCCTGCCGTTTGGTACCGTTGCCCCACCTGTCTGCCGTTTGGTACCGTTGCCCCACCTGTCTGCCGTTTGGTACCGTTGCCCCACCTGCCTGCCTTGATCGGTCTATTACCTGCCCTTTTGGAATATTAAACTATTGTCAATTCGATGTGTCTGCATCTGGGTCTTACCTTGATTCCTGATAGAGTCCTTTTGGAGGAGGTGTGTTTCTTAGAGCATTGCTGTATCAACATGGTTTATTGCTAGGATATGAAGACATCTGGAATGTTTCATTGGACAGTTTAGGCCTTTCAAATACCAAGAGAGAACACCTAGTGTTGCCATTGTTTTTGAAAAACTCCTATATTATTAATAATGTAATTGTTTTCTTTAGTGTTGATAACCCCATGGATGTGAAACAAAAAACATGCATCAACTAGCCCTGGTCACTAATATGACTAGGAATATTCCTTTGGCTGCTGAACAATAAAATAAGTTGATTTGAAAAGCAATAGAACATAAGAAAAATGTTGGTTTCAATGGCATATTAAGTGTTTATAAAATAATTCCCTCAACATTTCTATTGTCATATTTTGGCTAAGCTAGGCTACTTTGAAACAAGGTAAGACATGCCTCAGAAAATTACATAAAACATCCAGGTATTAATTTTAAACAATTAAGTTTATGTTTAAATCGTTTAAAAATGCTGACCGTCTCACCCAAAGTGGGTGTTGTGTGGTGCGCAACAGACACTGTCTTTCCCTTTCAGGTCTAGTGACCATTTGATCTGAACAAAGTGTGCCTCAAGTATGTTGACAGAATCAAGCCTTTAAACGTTAATGTTAATTATCCTTCATTATATTTGTCAAACATGACTGTTGTTTAGCCTATACAGTGTCTCTATGTAATTAAAAGTCTCATTAAAGTTTGGCTTCATTTTCTGGCGCCTCCCTCATGTCAGCATTGGTTTGGACATGAGGATGTAGCCAATATGCATACCACCTACTCTTTGACATGTAAGCTTTTTTTATTTACAGTGCATTCAGACCCATTTACTTTTTCCACATTCTGTTACGTTACAGCCTTACTCTAAAATTGCTTAAAACATTTTTTTCATCAATCTACACACAATACCCCAAAATGACAAAACAAAAACTGGCTTTTAGAAATGTTTGCAAAAAAAAGACCCTTTGCTATGAGACTCAAAATTGAGTTCAGGTGCATCCTGTTTCCATTGATCATCCTTGAGATATTTCTACAACTTGATTGGAGTCCACTTGTGGTAAATTAAATTGATTGGACATGATTTGGAAAAGCACACACCTGTCTATATAAGGTCCCACAGTTGCCAGTGCATGTCAAAGCCAAAACCAAGCCATGAGGTTGAAGGAATTTTCCGTAGAGCTCTGAGAAATGGTTGTGTCAAGACACAGATCTGGGGAAGGGTTCCAAAAAATGTCTGCACCATTGAAGGTCCCCATGAACACAGTGGCATCCATCATTCTTAAATGGAAGAAGTTTGGAACCACCAAGACTCTTCCTAGAGCTGTCTGCCCCCGGCAAAACTGAGCAATCGGGGGAGAAGGGCTTTAGTCAGGGAGGTGACCAAGAACCCGATGGACACCCTGACAGAGCTCCAGAGTCCTCTGTGGAGATGGGAGAACCTTCCAGAAGGACAACCATCTCTGCAGCACTCCACCAATCAGGCCTTTATGGTAGAGTGTCCAAACCGAAGCCACTCCTCAGTAAAAGGCACATGACAGCTTGCTTGGAGTTTGCCAAAAGACACCTAAAGGACTCTCAGACCATGAAAAACAAGATTCTCTGGTCTGACGAAACCAAGATTGAACTCTTTGGCCTGAATGACAAGTGTCACGTCTGGAGGAAACCTGGCACCATCCCTACGGTGAAGCACGTTAGTGGCAGAATCATGCTGTGGGATGTTTTTCAGTGGCAGGGACTGGGAGACTAGTCAGGATCGAGGGAAAGATGAAAGGAACAAAGTACAGAGAGATCCTTGATGAAAATCTGCTCCAGAGTGCTCAGGACCTCAGACTTGGGCGAAGGTTCACCTTCCAACAGGACAACAACCCTAAGCACACACCCAAGACAACGCAGGAGTGGCTTCGGGACAAGTCTCTGAGCATCCTTGATTGGCCTAGCCAGAGCCCAGACATGAACCCGATTTAACATCTCTGGAGAGATCTGAAAATAGCTGTACAGCGACGCTTCCCATCCAACCTGACAGAGATTGAGAGGATCTGCAGAGAAGAATGGAAGAAACTCCCCAAATACAGGTGTGCCAAGCTTGTAGCGTCATACCCAAGAAGACACGAGGCTGTAATCGTTTCAACAATGTACTGAGTAAATGGTCTGAATACTTATGCAAATGTAATATTTCAGAATATTTTTTTTTATAAATTTGCAACAATAAAAAAAAATTGGTGTAGATTGAGGCAAAAAAAATATACATCAATTTTAGAATAAGGCTGGTACATAACAAAATGTTGAAAAAGTAAAGGGGTCTGAATACTTTCCGAATGCACTGTATGTAGGTTACATGAAAACTAGATTCAAATATTATTCCAATGTTAGCCTCTCTGATCCAATTATGATCAAAGTAATTGTTTGATATTGTGATTTTTGTGTTGTCACTGTTTAACAACTATACACCTCGCTTTGTCAACCAACATCAAAGGCCATTGGCACACTCACACAAAACACTTTTTTGTATCGTCATTCTATTCAAATTTTTCTGAACTAGTAGTCTATTGAGTTGACACTCATGCATTCAGGGTTTTGTTTGGTTGCCACAGTACATAAACATTTGTGGACTGACTGTGAGGACCTTTCTAAGTACACCATTGGTAACTATTTGCACTTAAATGATAATTAGTTGTTGACATTTGGTACCTAAACGTTTCAAGGACCTAACGTGCGTACTCCAAATACATTCTTATACTAAATCACACTGTGAAAGTGCTAGCTGTGTAAAACAGACAGACCAAACTGTAACACAGTAAACAAAACCATTCCCTTATTTACCTATTCTCTGTTCAAACAGAATGGGCAGGAAGTGAGGAAGTCAAAGGAACCGGGCGTTCAACACAACAGGTGAATCACTGATTAAAGATCAGTGTGGACGAGCTCGTAGCATGCGAGGCTAACAGCTGTGGGGCCTAAGGGAAGTGCTCAGCTCAGCCAGCTAGACGCTATGGAGAAGATGTCAACACGGTACGGGACACAATAAGCAAAAAAATATGCTGCCATCACTTTGCATTGTCCCGCAGACACGATTTGGAAGAAATATGTTTACAAGTCAGTTAAAACACATGGTTGTCTACTCTCAGTGAATATAACTGTCATATACTCTGTTCATACACTTAATGGTGAAAAACTTTAAACACTCCCACAGTCAGATACAGGATAGTGCACACTTGTAAACAAGCCAGCTCTGTGGTAGGCCTATGGTCAGGACTGGATCTTCTCTACAGAGAGAGAGAGGGTGGGGGTGTTTTGGTGATGGAGGGGAAGTAGCGGAAAGGGTCTCCCAAGCCCGAAACCTCAGCTCTGCCCAGTGGTCTCCAAACATTAAAACCAGATGCACTATCCAGAGCAGTGAGGTGTATTGTGAATTAAGGTTCTTAGATGGTGGTATATTTAAAAAGTGCCAGTGTCATCCATCATGGAGTCAGTTTTAGATTACACTCTGACTACTGCTCCTCATACATCATTCTGCTGTATTCACAACCAGCTCTCCGTTTCAGACTTCAACAAGTGGGTCAAACTGAATGGATAGTATGCAGCCACACTAGTGTTATGTGTGTACATTGTGCGAAAAGCAAAGTATAAAATGATCACCTGTATACTACATTCCCAGGATTCACGGCTGGGCAGTCTGAAAAGAGAGAGACATTGTGTGTGTAGAAACCACAGTGACGTCTCCACTGGTTGAAAACAACCTCCCTGCTGGCGGACTGAGCCAGGACGGCCTTGCAGTGGTTTGTTTACATTGAGAGCTATTCCAGACAGCACATGCACGGGCATACACACACACACACACACACATATACACACACTCAAATATGCACTCAAATGCACACTCAAATTCAAGTCTTCACTTGCTCTTCTTACAAACAGATAAAAGCCCAAAAATGTATTTCTCTGCTATTCTGTCTCTCTCACAAACACACACCTGTGCTGTGTTCCAGTTCCACCTCCACACAGCTAGCTTGGCACTGGGCTGTGAGCAGAGAGAGCGGCCAGCTCAGTGAGAATGCTGCAGAGCGTGTGTGTGTGTGTGTGTGTGTGTGTGTGTGTGTGTGTGTGTGTGTGTGTGTGTGTGTGTGCGCCAAGGGCTATGAGGTGGGGAGCAGGATGTGAGTGATTGCACTGAGAGCGCAGGAGGAGGGATGATGAAGCACACAGGGATGAATCACTAGCAGGCTGCCTGGTTTCATGGTTTCACCCGCCCCCTTCCCCCTGTCCTCCTGTCTGAGACAATGTGAAGCCTCCCCAGGGTTACCCCCCATCCCACCCCCTGGTTCCCCGGTTTGGAACCCAAGTGCAAAGGTCCTATCCTGTATCAAAACCCCCTACTCCAGATTCTAGACAAAAACCACCCCCATCATAGCCTACATAATGTGGTCAAGGACACTACCCCCATCCACAGTCTGTAGCCAAGGAATGAGCTAGTCCAAATACTTTAACAAGTTCTAAAGCTTTCCCACTGTTGTACTGCTCCCACGAGCTGCTGGTATACAGTAGAGGTCTTCACGGGTCCAACAGACCCCAGTTCTTTAAATATGCAAAAAGTGTTTTGTTTCATTTTGTAGAGGCTATATTAAGTTCGACCTGTCTTTTACATTTTCTTAAGATAGGTTAAAAGTAGGCCTGTTGTAAAAGAATTACCATCAGCCTATTACTGTCATTTGTTTGGTAGGCCTACAGTAAGCACTCGCCTTCATTGGTAATTGCTGTAATATAAGCCTGTTCAACTTTTGTGAAGGTTTAAACCAGTTCTTTAAATATGCATCAAGTGTTTTGTTTCATTCTGTTGTGCCATTCTCTTTGGCCAAATTAAGTTCAAAGTAAACTGTAATGTTGTTTTCCTAACGGTCTACTATAGGGCTACTCACACTCAAATCATGAACAGAAAAAAAGAAAGAGGGCGAGATTTAACATTGGCTTGACTTACTTTTGATATTACCCTAACTTTTGTGAAGGTTTGGTGTGGTATATTAGGCTTATGATGGCAGTGCGCCAGCGCTCCAACTGATTCCGACAGTTGATCTTGAGGAAGAATGTTTTAGGCCTACCAGAGTTACTCCCTTAAATCTAACAATATAATGCTTATCTTTATAAAAAGATAAGACATTACATACTTCTGTCCAAACATAACATTAGGCACACAGCACACATACCTAAGTATGATGCCCACAAAACCTGCTCATCCTCTGTGTCTTATAGATCAAATCTCTTCTGTAATCTTTTACAAATATGGGGATCATTGGGATGCGCTATTTTGAAAAGGAAATACCTGTATGATGACATGATGATGCTCCCAAAGACACCTGCCACAGTGAACTCCTGACTACTCCCACAGCACAGCCCACACTTCCTGCCACAGTGAACTCCTGACTACTCCCACAGCACAGCCCACACTTCCTGCCACAGTGAACTCCTGACTACTCCCACAGCACAGCCCACACTTCCTGCCACAGTGAACTCCTGACTACTCCCACAGCACAGCCCACACTTCCTGCCACAGTGAACTCCTGACTACTCCCACAGCACCGCACAGACTTCCTGCCACAGTGAACTCCTGACTACTCCCACAGCACCGCACAGACTTCCTGCCACAGTGAACTCCTGACTACTCCCACAGCACCGCACAGACTTCCTGCCACAGCTCCACTCCATCACAATAACACTAAGATGAAAACAGCCATAAGAAAACAAGATAACGTGTGCAAGCTTAAAATGCATTCAATTAATTACACATTATAGATCTTAGACAACAAAGCAAAGCACAGATGTATGATAGTTTTATAGGGACCCCAAAAAAATAATTCATGATTTCCTGGGCATATGCTGCAATTATCATGGAGAGCAGCTGAACCATCGAAGACTCAATCAACTTCCCCAGACACACACTCCCTCCTCTGCTGCATTGTGTATTTGTGCTCTGATTTCCCTCTTGGCAGGGTTGATGTTTGTAAGAGTAACTGGGGAACCTTCAACAAGGGTTCCATTCTTTATCCTGCTGGGCTGTGATGACTATCCTGTCGGTTAGACTGAACTCGGGTCTGCTGTAGCTCCATACTCATATAGTTACTGGGAGTCATACAGCATTCCCACCCTGTCCCCACCCAGTCCTGAAATATACTGGGCAAGACATTTTTACGCGCACACACACACACACACACACAAACACAAACACACACAAACACACACAATTTGAAGAGAAAGTCGGTTGTGTCAAACTGTCAGGTGCTGGCTTAAGATGCTAAATGCGAAAGCATATTCAAACTGAACACTAAATGTTTCCAAAGGACTAGCATTACTGTTGGGACATTGATTTTATCAATGTCATCATACAAACACAGTACTCCACTAAATACCTTTGTGTTGTGTCTTCATCTCCATCTCCACCCGTCTATAGGCCTACGGAGTCCAATCTCATCATGCTGCTGCTATACATTTGTGACTTGTACGCTGTGTATTTACAATAATTGTGGCACTAATCTATCTCCATACTTCTGTGAGAAGAGTGGACAGGCTAATATATATAATAATATCCACTCCCCTCCTCTAATCTGACTCTAGGGGACTTGCCAGTGTTTAATGGCATTCTTGATATTTGCTGGACAGTAATAGAGAACAGCAACAGACAGACCAAACTAGCAACAACACAAAAACATATGGTATAGTATATAATGTACTGTATAATAACAACAACAGCCTAACGACCAACCCAATGTACCTATACACTGAGTGTACAAAACATTAAGAATACCTTTTGCCCTCAGAACAACCTCAATTCTTCGGGACAAGGTGTCGAAAGTGTTCCACAGGGATGCTGGCCATGTTGACTCCAATGCTTCCCACAGTTATGTCAAGTTGGCTGGATGTTCTTTGGGTGGTGGACCATTCTTGATACACACAGGGAACTGTTGAGCATGAAAACCCCAGCAGAGTTGCAGTTCTTGACACAAACCAGTATGCCTTGCACCTACTACCATAAGATACTTAAGAATGTGTTCTTAACTGACTTGCCTAGTAAATAAAGGTTACATTTAAAATATATATATTATAATAGTGTAGTATCAGTCACAGAGCCCCAACTAACCTGGGAGGAGCAGTGCGGACGTGCTCTCCCTGTCGACTGTGTCTGGAACTGATCCAGATCATCAGGGCTGGATTAGCTCCAGGTGCAAAAAAAGCTGGCAGGCACATTGAAGAGGGACCTCTCCGAGATCCGGCTGTTCAGTTCAGCGCAGAGCAGACAGTCGGCTTGTAGCTGCCAGATAGACTTCTGCGTTACAGTGGGATAAAGTCATATTGTTTTATATGACTTCCATTGCTTTCTGGAACGTTTTTGAATCGAGAATGGACGATAGAATGACAATATAATTTCTGGTTAGTTGTCAGGGCGTTTCTGGAATTGGCTTTTAGTTTCTTGCTTGTCAATTATTTATTATTTGAGAGTATTTGTTTGGGATGACATACTGTTTACCAACCGTCTGATGGAGATAAAACTGTTAGGCTATAATAACAAATCAAAGGTTTGTGAATTAGGGCTATAACCTACTGGCACAGAAATACGCGATTAGTGTGTGGCAAATTGAAGTTATGGCTTTATAATGTAATGACAATATTCTAATATTATTTTCAAATGTGTTATTTTAGAAATCTGTTTTGAATGAAGAATTTGACCAGGGATTTCCCATCTCCGAATGACGGGATTTGTGCGCATTTTGGGTTGCAGTCATTCAAGAAAATTGGTTGGCTCGTCATCGCCTTGAGTGACTTTGCCTGGTTTTTGTTTTGAGCTCTCCCAGAAATGGTGGGGCACCTACATTTACAAGCTATGGATGACAGTCTGAAAGGAAAGAATCGGGAGGGACTGCTTGACAGTCCGGATTCGGGACTCCCTCCAAGTCCAAGTCCACCCTTCTATTCGCTTTCCCCCGGTCTGCTCGAGTCGCGCTCCGGGAGTTGTACGACGCCAGTCGAGAGCCATGGATACTATAAAAAGGAGAGCAAAGAAGGCAAACTGGTAAGCAACAGTTGATAAGGTGTTTTGATAGCTTACAAGTGCCGCTGGCTCTGCGCGTTGTGCGCAACAAGTGAGCAATTCTGAATAAAAAAAAAAACTGAAATTGTTTGAGCAAGACAAGAAGGAATTGCAGCTATGTACCCTCCGATTGACTTTATTGTTAAACCATGTCTGTCATGGTAGTATGTAAACTGTTTTTAACAGATACACGAACTTCCACATTTCTTACTCCTAAACATCTGGTTTTCCTCTTACAGTTGGAATTTCACTGGTGCAGCGCATAGGTCTAGACATTTTCTGATTCAGTATTATCATTAGAAATCATATAGTTTAACGAATTCTGACATGTCTTGATGATTGCTTGGATTCAGGATCATTCATCTCAAACAATAATAAACACGTTTATGGATAAATTATTGATAGGCCTCAGATCAGACATCTAGAATGTCTGATCATCCAGTCCTATAGGCATCTAGGATGTCTGATCATCCAGTCCTATAGGCTACAGGTATTATGTGTTATAATAGGTGTAGCCTATAGGACTGGATGAAATAGGACCAATGGTCTAGCTTTCTCTAATTTCGCTGTTAAAATGGATTCAATTGTTTATGGTGATTTTGTCATTTGTAATAATTAACTTTTCACTGCAGAAACCCTAAGAGAAGCAGTGTCCAAAACACCCTCTCTGTTAATGTTCCATGAAAGGGATAAGCATCAACATGGGTTATTTCCAATTGCTTTGATATGTTCTTGCCTCTTGAGTGAATATTTAACAATACTTAAGAGTCAATGAGGAATGTTACAAGAGAGTCTCAGCGGATGTCAAACATCTCTCTCTGTCTGTCCCATTCGTGATGGAATAGTTTGCAAGTTCATTGGCGGCCCAGGGTTGAAGTGACTCATAGAAACAAACAGAACTCTAGGTCAATGTGTAAACACTTTAACCTTGTGAGTGTGGGTGGTGGTAGCAATGAAAATGAGTGAGGGGACAAAACAGAGTGTGATTGTGATTATATCTTGATTAGTTCCTTGTGTCTGTTGTGGTCTCCATTACTGACAACTCTCAGGTTAATGGCCTCTAGTCGACCACGCTGCTGCTCATGCAGAATATTACACTATAACCTGGCTTTACCCTTTCACTGCAGCCAATACCTGCTTGGAAACCAGACAGCCCATATAGGCACATGCTTCGGGCTTGAAATCCCCAATAAATAGATAGAGTGTGAATAGTGCCTCACACTTGGGAAAGGACACACATTTGATTTATTATTATTTGATCAAGAAATGCAATTTGTGTAATGTTGGTTAGAAATAATAACAGTTGTATCAATCATTTACTATGATTTGAGTGAGGTGTAGTAATCCCACTGAGGAACAAATGTAATTTATATAAAAAAAATAGTTACCAAGGCACTCCTAATTTAACTATCAAAGGAACATGTTCATACAGGTCTAGATGCCATTTCTGTGTGCTTTTAGAGGGAAGCCAGCAGCCAACTTCACATACAGTACAATACAGTAGATGGGAGTTGCGTGACACTGGTTTGTTGAGGCCTGAAAGGGAGAGATATGGTCCTAATCTCCATGGATGTGGGGACTGGTGGAGCTCCCCTGCTTTGTGGTTTCCCTTCAAAACAGAAGCTTTGATTGGGGCTGATTCTGCTTGAGGTTCCAATACCTTTAATGGGATTGCGTATGTATGGGAAAAAATATATATCTTCCATTAGAAAAGGCTGGCAAAGCATTTTTTTGTGGGAGTTTGGGCTATTTTATTTTATATACAGTATGTGTATGCTTGGCACTGGCAGTAGGCAGACATGCATGCACTTGCAGAAAACTTGACAAGCAGCATATCAGATGAAAGGAGGTTGTCAATGGAGGGGTGAGCAGGTTCAACAGTATCCCCTTGGATAGACATTTATTTGTATCACAGTCAAACTCCTGCTTTATATTCTGGATATTAAATGGTTTATTACACCGTTATAGCTTCGAATGGGGAGGCTGAGAGTCGCTCTCATCTGTCAGTGTTCTGGCCTAGTCAAGGAGCTCAGTCAGCACTATAACTATCCCTGCATTAGTGTATAGGACAGAAAAGAGACTCGTGTTGTGAGTCATCAGATGCTTATTCCAGCTTTAGTGTTGATATTGATAGTGATGCTGGAGTTCGAGGACATCTACTATACTCAGTCTGAGGGTTACTGTGTGATGATGATGGGCAGAGTTTTTCCTTACTCCAGGTTCTCGTGATCTACCTCGAGTGTGTGAGAGAGTTGCTCTCTGTCTGAGTGTGTATTGTACTGTATGTAGCTTTATGCTTAGCTGCACACCACGTCGACTAGGTTGGGTAGAGAAGTGCTTCCGGGAGAATGAGTTCCGTATGTGTGCTGCTGCCTGGGTACTTTCCCGAAGATCTACCAAATTTCAATATGGGGAATAATTCAATGTCACTGCGCCACATTGCCGGCATAGCTGCGCCACTATGTAAAGATTTCACAGCAAGTGAAACTGATAGTAACAATATAGTAACTTTGATTGCCAATGTGAATTGCGAAACAGGCCGTTCATAAATTCCGAGCGTTATCATGTTCGTAAATTAATTCAGCGCATTTCAGCAGTAGGCCTAGGCTACTGTATATGGACAAAGAGCGCGCTCAGAACTCACAGAGCGCACCGGGAGTAGGCTATAGCGTTGTCGAATCATTGAATCATTCAAACTTTGTAACGGGAGTCAAATAAAAGTCAAATGACCAAGCTTGCTAGATAGCCTCCAACGAATGACAGAATATCTCATATTTGGCAAAATCGAGTTAATAATTATACAGATAGCAGAAAAGCTCATAAATAACGGGAACATGAAGAGAGGAAATTGTTTAAATATCAAGGTATTTTAACGGGGACCAACTAAAAAAATATATCTCTACTTTCATACCGTTTAGTGATCACACATTCTCTACCTAAGCTCTCATATGGGCAGAAATACGAGACAACGCATAGAAGTGGGGGAAATGGTATAGGCCTAGCGGGATTTTGACATAGGCTACATAGGCGAGACGTGCTTTGATAATGCTACCTATGGATTACAATGTAAAGTTAATCATTTTCATGCGAGAAGTAGTCAGGATTTGGGGTTTCAGTGGAATTGTGACGATAGGAAAATAGCTCTATATAAGGCTATATAAAACTACTACTCGAGTAGTAGTAAATAATACTCTTGATTTAGGTTACATTATTGCATACTAAATGTCATTATTGTCAGTGATAGATGAGCAAACGAATAAATGAGCTACCACTTCCACTGGTCCAGCCAGAGTTCAATTAACCAAATATACAGACAGAGATTCAGTGAAGCAAAATCACATTGATTGATTATCAGACAAGTCACATGCTTATGGTCGGGAGTTGGACAGGCTACTACACGAGTGAAGAGCAAAATCCACGTGTAGACCTATAACATTCTAGTGAAATGTTCTGATCAGCTAATATATGTTCAAACTAGAATAAAGATTATCATTAGCACACACCTCAATTTAGCTAACATGTCCCCAGCCTAACTGTTACCAAATATCCAAACGGAGATTCAGTGAAAAATCAATCAATGTCACATTTTAGTTATCTACAAGAGTCCCCACGGCTTGTCTCAAAACAGCTCGATGGCGCTGTCCCAATCAAAACGGTGCTGAAATTATAATCTAGGCGACCACACACGACTATTGCTAAGAATGAATATAACGGTTGTATATGACTTTCGGAGTTTCAGTATAAGCAAGAATGTTATACATGCCTTCAATTGTATTAGCCTACTTTATTCCAATATTTGTATCATTAGTTGATCATAACTAAACATTTTTAGTTTTTCTCAGCGCTTGTTCTAGGTTCTAGGCTGTTTCCTTGTCTACACTCCAGTTTAAATCAATATAGCTTACTGTTTTCTAGAAATCAGGGTATTTGGGGGGGTTCGGTCTCATTTAATTTCTGTTATGTCGGACCAGGCCTAATGAGAACTCTAAACTGCATTTGGGTCTTGTGTGCAGTCCAGCAGTGTCAATTATGCGTGTGCTTTCAATTTATGGCGACAAAGTACATATGCTAGGCTAAAGGCTTCCATGTGACAACCTGTTTGGATAATGTGCTATGTGTGTGTTTTGTGGAAATGCTGTAGTGCGACATTGGGTGAAAATTTAATTTCCCTTGTCATTACATTTTTTTCGGGAAATGTGAAGAGCTGTCCCGGGACAGTCCCGTGATTCTGGTTGCCAATGTTAATCCCTACTGTAGCCTGGAGCCCACCTACCATTCACAAGTGTTTACACTTTCGAAGGCTGCCAACATATTCATTCCACTGGAAAAACAGCCAGGATGCTGTTCCTGCCAGAGCACAGAAGACATGCCATTCACACTCTAATATGATGATGCCAGCAGCACACAGTGGAAAATTAATGACTTTGAAGATGAAGGTAGATTTACAGGGATTAACAGCAATGAGGGTAGCATGGTTATTGGTTACACTAGCTCTCATCTGAGTCAGAGTGATATACTCAGCAGAGCTGAAGTTGCAAGCTGGGGTACAGTACAGCCTACAGAGTGAGGTTTTGTCTGGTGCCGCTTTGGGGGTTTGGGTAAAACAAGAGCAGTGGAGCAGTGACATTGCCCAGGTTCAGGACACAAAGAGGTGGAGGGACACTCTCAACTAGCCCCCTCAGCTACACAACAGGCAGACATGCTGGCTGGCTTTGTAAGTTCTTTCAGAAGCATAACACTAGGCTGCTTGGGGGCTCAATAAAAAGAGATTTACAGCTACTGTAACAATTCATATAGCCTTGTCCCACTATATAATTATGTGAATGAAAAAGGTAGTGGTGTTCTGTTTGCTACTTGTTGCGTAGACGTGAATGACCATTTCCTCTATCTAGCCAGGCTGTGTTCATCTATTGCAGCTGTGTTGTGTGAATGCTGGGGGAGATAACACAGGACTCCTCATGTGAGTTCCTGTCCTGTTATAGGTGGATTCAGAGCATGCATCTTTGCCAGCTAAATAAATTGTGCTCTGTATTAGGTAGAGAGCAATAGTAGTGGGATCTCGCAGGACAGTCTGTGATGACATCTACTCTGGCCTGTAGAATGGATTCTGCCAGCTCACTTCCCTCACCTGCCAGCTCACTTCCCCTCACCACCAGTAGGTTTGTTTTTACACATTAACAGGGGGTAAAGTGATGGATTTATAAGAATGGCCTACCTAACCTCAAACCTATATCCTGCCCTAGCTGCCGTACCTTCTCCTGAACTCAACGGGGACGGACCCGAGGGCACGCATGTACCCTGTGTTCTTTGGGGAGAGCATCGAGGTCAACCCAAAACCTGAAACAGAGATCAAGTGAGTGACCCTTCACCAAACTACATACAGAATGGCTTGCTATTAACAGTAGGGCTGTGACAGTCTTGAAATTTTGTATGACGGTTATTGGCCAGCCAAATGACCGCGTTCACCGTAATAACCGTTCGAATAGCATTTCTTAAAAAAAATATCTATATACAGTACCAGTCAAAAGTTTGGTTACACCTACTCATTCAAGGGTTTTCTTTATTTTTACTATTATCTACATTCTAGAATAATAGTGAAGACATCAAAACTATAAAATAACACATATGGAATCATATTGTAACTAAGAAAGTGTTAAACAAATCAAAATATATTTACATTCTTCAAAGTAGCCACCCTTTGCCTTGAGTTTTACAAATTCTTGGCATTCTCTCAACCAGCTTCATGAGGTAGTCACCTGGAATGCTTTTCCAACAGTCTTGAAGAAGTTCACACATATGCTGAGCACTTGTTGGCTGATTTTCCTTCACTCTGCGGTCCAACTCATCCCAAACCATCTCACTTGGGTTGAGGTCAGGTGATTGTGGAAGCTAGGTCATCTGATGCAGCACTCCATCACACTCCTTCTTGGTCAAATAGCCCTTATACAGCCTGGAGGTGTGTTTTGGGTCATTGTCCTGTTGAAAAACAAATTATAGTCCCACTAAGCGCAAATCAGATGGGATGGCGTATCGCTGGAGAATGCAGTGGTAGCTATGCTGGTAAAGTATGCCTTGAATTCTAAATAAATCACAGACAGTGTCACCAGCAAAGCACCCCCACACCATCACACCTCCTCCTCCATGCTTCACAGTGGGAACCACACATGCAGAGATCATCTCACAAAGACACAGATCTCAAATCTCAACTTTGGACTCATCAAAGCAAAAGACATTTTTCCACCGGTCGAATGTCCATTGCTTGTTGGCCCAAGCAAGTCTCTTCTTCTTATTGGTGTCCTTTAGTAGTGGTTTCTTTGCAGCAATTTGACCATGAAGGCCTGATTAATGCAGTCACCTCTGAATAGTTGAAGTTGAGATGTGTCTGTTAATTGAACTCTGTGAAGCATTTATTTGGGCTGGAATCTGAGGTGCAGATAATTGACGATTTCTGAGGCTGGTAACTATAATGAACTTATCCTCTGCAGCAGAGGTAACTCTGGGTCTTTCGTTACTGTGGCGGTCCTCATGAGAGCCAGTTTCATCATACCGCTTGATGGTTTTTACGACTGCACTTGAAGAAACTTTCAAAGTTCTTGAAATTTTCCATATTGACTGACCTTCATGTCTTAAAATAATGATGGACTGTGGTTTCTCTTTGCCTATTTAAGCTGTTCTTGCCATAATATGGACTTGGTCTTTTACCAAATAGGGCTATCTTCTGTATACCAACTCTATCTTGTCACAACACAACTGATTGGCTCAAACGCATTAAGGAAAGAAATTCCACAAATTAACTTTTAACAAGGCACACCTGTTAATTGAAATGCATTCCAAGTGACTACCTCATGAAGCTGGTTGAGAGAATGCCAAGAGTGTGCAAAGCTGTCATCAAGGCAAAGGGTAGCTACCTTGAAGGATAAAATACATTTTGATTTGTTTAACACTCTTTTGGTTGCTACATCATTCCATATGTGTTATTTCATAGTTTTGATGTCTTCACTATTATTATACAATGTAGATAATAGTAAAAATAAAGAAAAACCCTTGAATGAGTAGGTGTGACCAAACTATTTTGACATACAATATATTTTCTCCTCCGCTCCTGACTGCATGTGCTTCCATAGAAATAGAATGAATAGAACAAGCGTCCCCATTTAAGTCAATGATGGCATAATGGGTGGACTGGCGACCATTGCAAAGCAGGAAGTAAAAGAAGGAAGTGTACCCAAATTTGTTGATTAATCTCAACTGACATTACAAAAAAACATTCTATTGCATGAGCAACATCATTTGAATGAACATTCTACATTACCATGGAAACGGTTGCATCACAATATCAGACAGCGATTGCAAGTGAGTTTACAAGTCAAATTGCCACACAAATGCCCGGCTGTCTGGTCTTTAGTCAGTTGTTCCCCCTTCCCCCCAAAAGAATGATGGTCTTCATCCCATAACCGTCTGTTACACAGTTATACAGTAATTGTGGCAGCCCTACTTAATAGTGCCATCGTGCCAGCTTCTATACCAGTTAATGCTTAATCTATTACTTCATGTTTGCCCTTCAAAGTACTTTGGTACTTCAATACTTAATCCCATGTCTTTGGTTCTACTTCCCAGGTGTAACTCTGAGGTGAAGTACGACTCAGACAAGCACTACCGGAACCAGGTGTACTGCGCTCCCGTTCCAACGGTGACGTCCTACAGCGAGACGGTCGTTGCAGTGCAGAACTGCACCTGGAGGAGTTACAAGTCACAGGTATACCTAGAGCCGCGCCAGAGGCCCCTGCACTACCAGAGCACCACCATTGTGTACCCCAAACACACCAAGAACACTTACCGCACCACGCTCAACTACAACGCTACGGGCTCCCGCCGCTGGTTTGTCTCCACCGTCCAGCTGGAGTCCAGTGAGGACAGCAGCCCCTGCATCATCTACACAGAGGACCTCTAAACTTGATCCCAGATCTGACCTGCCTGGCTAATCCAACTGTTATGGACTGGACACACACACACACACACACACACACAGAGGCTGACAGACGGGTGGACACAGGAAGACTGACACACACATAGTCATATTGCATAATGCATTAGGAGTACTGTAGGGGAAGTACAGCAAATCACATAGGCCTTTAAAGAGCTGTACTTCATGGTTCATTATTTGTCTGATTGAGTTGAGGGCACTGCCACTCTGTAGCCTCCTCTCATCTCCAGACACACCTCTGATAGTTGAGCATGACTAATTAAGGGTTGATGGTAGCATGTTTCACATCTTGTTGGACTCTCAATATGTATTATAGAAATGACATTCATGAATGCTCAATAGGGAAAATGTGTGAATACACAGAGACTCATGAAAAGCAGCCTTTGTGTAAATGATGTGGGTATTCTGAAAAGAGGGGGAAACAGAAATGCAATACTTAGCATTTGAAAGATTGGACCAAAGATTTTGTATCAAAGGAGGTTTCACCATAGTAGTGAGTCATGTCTTTGTCTCAACCTCATCAAACTGTCAGAAAGGACTCCTGCATTAGATCTACTTCACAACTGTGCATCTTTCTCATCTCAACATGTCTTGAGGGTGTCATTAGCACATCATTGCCACCTCCAGTGATGTCATACTCCTCTCTGCCGCTTTGCTGTCTTGCTTTGACACCAAACCACATCTTCATGACAAACTCTAGAATCTGCCTTTTTTGTCTGATAGACAAAGGTATTTTAAAGGAAAATATCACATTCTCGTACTATTTTCTACAACCAATCAGAAACAGAGTCTTAGCAGGCACCTTAAACTGCAGGCAGACAGACAGTCAAGGTTTCTGTTATAGAAAGCCTCTGGTGAAGGAGATGCTCTTTGTCACTGCCATAACTACAACATGCCAGTTGGAAATGCCGAACTTGGATCCAGAGAGGAGGGAGAGCAGAGCTAACCAGTTAATACTGTGACTAGCTGGGCAAACCTGAGGAACATTTCTGTCTGTTTTTAGACAGCTCTAACCTCTGATGTCCTGGTTGTTTGGCAGACTGGTCAACACAACCATAAAAATCCCAACAGCTAGTCTCTCCAGCACACTGCTGTAATATACTGGATAAGGAAATTGGTGGCTTGGATTTATATACTGCTGTCAGGTGATGTTGTAGGAAAATAATACAGATGTAATATAGATTATTAAGAATTGCCTGATCTGGCTCACAACCTCTTTTTGTCTGTCTTATATACATATGGATTATGGAACCTGGTAAATGTTGAACTGTGTATTATGAATTCAGATAACTTACCTCAGTTTTTTTTAATCTCTACTCTATTTCATTGAAAATGTGTATTCCCTACTTTTAATTGACATATTGAGCAATTATCTAAAATGAAAACTGCAGTTATTGTAGGTGTTGAAAATGTACAAAGAAAGGTGTGTTTTATACACTCAAGAATATGGACAGAAGAAAGTAAGGAGAGAAAGTGAAGAGAGGCTGTGCAGTTTTATCAGCGTTTTTTGGAGGGTTTCTTGAGGGTTAAGATGTTCTGAATACTTACAATACTGAGGGTTTGAACCATAGGTATTATAGTGGCTTGCACAGAAAGACCGTTCACTGGAAAGATTGTTGTGGGTTTCTGTGATGTGCAGAAGGTATCTGAGAAGTCATTATTGGTACGTTTGAGGTTATGAAAATCTAGGGTCTGTTTTTGGTTGTTTTTCTTCTTCTTAAAGTTAGTGTTAGCTAACAGTTGATTTTGTTCTTGTAAAATACTTTCCTGTTGTATATGTGGTATTGAGGCATTCTCTTTATATTTTTGTATATTTCCTGTCAACCATCTTTTTGTTTTGGACAAGAGAAAATAATTTAAAAAGACAAATGTATATCATAATTGAATAAAAAACTAAATTCCAAAACACAAAGTGCACTATGGCCTCTTGTATTCTCAGTATTTTATTTTCAGCAGATTAAAAGAGCCTAAAAGCCTGGAACACAAAGCTGCAGTATTGACAGCCTGACTTAAATTCCCAGCAGCATTCCCATGGCTTGTCCAAAGTTAAAGATAGGGCCAGGAACAAACAATCCATACAGCCCCTCTGTTATTAAAGACAGGCCATTATTAAAATTTTGTGTTCACCACAAAGGAAAGGAATATAATTTATCCAGCAGCACAGGAAAAAGGAAGTTCCCCAGACACAGAGCGCCAGGGAAAAGGTCACATTAAATGTGGCGCAACTCCTTAACTGTTGAAGGTTCTGCCCTGCCTCACACTTTCAGGAGTAAACGAGTGAAAGAAGGAGAGGAAAAATTTAAATGAGAAGCTCATAGACTTGAAAGTAAAAAGGCAGAACTTTCCCCAGAAATGCTTATATCCATTACAGTCAACACTTCTACAATTATCACAATCATGGTCATTTCCGTAGCTTGAATATTTAGCATCTATAACTCAAGCACTATTCCGTCCCATGAATCCATCCTATTAATATCCAGTTGATATTAAAATAACAGCAGCTCTGCCTCTCTCGTTTGGCAGAGGGCATGTAGAAGGGTTTGGGTGTGTGCCTCAGAGCCCCATGGTCTTCTCAGTAGCACAAATCCATCAGCACCTCCTTCCTCACTCTGAAGCTAATAGCACCAGACAGGATTAACATGTCACACAGGAGCTGTGACTGGGGCTTGGGCCCAACCAAGACTACAACTAAACGCTCCACTCTCATTTGTTCCTCCATAGCTACAAGGCAGTCAGTTGTGAAATTGTAGCTAGTCTCAGCACAACAGAGGGACAAACATAAAAGATGAGAATAGTTGGTATAACGCAGAGCAATCTATTTAGAAATAAACTCTGTTATAATAAAAGTGCTTCTAAAGAAAAGGAAAAGCCGCACTCTAGTAGCACCGACGCAATCATTTTTTCACCAATGTTGACAGCAAGCAGTCTTCATTTTAGCATAAATCCAAAAGTGCTCCATACAAGAATTTACAATACTATTCTCCACTTCTGTTTGGCTTTGGAACATTCTCAGCAAATTTAAGGAACTTGACAAAAAAGTTATTTCTTGGTATTTCATTACTTTAACAGAAAGTTTCCTAAAAGTTCAAACATGGTAAAATAAAATATACATATTTTTTAATGTTCTAGGAACATTCTCCAACTGGTTTAAGAATAGTTCAGGGAACGTTAAGAAATAATGTTCTTCTGGGGGAATTTCAGTACTAAAGCACTGTGTTTCCTACAGGTTTCCTCATAGTTCTATTTAATGTCAGATTCGCAAATTGGTCCAAGAACATTAACAACGTTCTTTTGTGGCAATTTTAGTACTTCAGCATAATGATTCCTTATGGTTCTATTTAAAGTCATGTTCTTAAATTGTTCTGAGAACGTTAAGAAAACTTTCCATAAAAACCACAAGAAAACTTTAGTAACGTTCTGAGAACTTTCTAAGAATGTTATTTAAAACCATATACATTCCCTTCTTAGCATCAACAAAACTCAGGTGTGTTTGCCGTGCCCACTAATTGGCCACATCTGATCTTAATGAGTGCTTGTTTCCTTTGAAATGGAGTCTGTTTGAATCATAGAGAATGATAGAGGCCTCTATTGGCCAAAAGGCCATATTAGCATAGGCAGCACCATTGAGGGCTTCTACCATTTTAATGTAGTCAACTGGGTGAGACTTCAACTTCATTGTCTGATACCTCCAGGTGACCCTGTTGGAGTCATGTCAATCATGAATAAAATGGACTACAAAATGGAGATTGCCTCAATGGCACTCCCATGCAGTCACAGATGCTATAATGGCACAGATACAAAGATGAGTCCTCTATCTATCTCTATGGTTTGAATAGATTAAAATGAACAGCTTGTATTTGTAAAAAAAACATGGCATGCTAGCTCCATCCTGGTGGCGCAGTGGACTAATTCCATGTAAAGAGAACAGAAGATTATATGTTTGAATGTCAACGATGCAGTGTCACACAAAAAAATAAATGTGGTTGCATGAATGCTTAAGGAAATTAATTTCTGTATGTCCTATCTGTGCTTGGAGTAAAAAGTTAACCCAAAATAAGCTAGCAGTGTTATTAAAAGTCTTATTGAATCATTCAGTGAAAGTTGTTTATAAAACGTTCAAGGAACCATAGTAAAACGTTTTCAGAACCTCCCTGCAACATAAAAATAAACGTTCCCAAAACAAGCAAAAAGGTTTAAAAAAAGAATGTTCAGTTTTACCAGTCAGGAAACACATGGCTTTGTTCACACAACTTCTGGGTATTGTTCACAATTAACCCCTGGGGATTCATAGTTCATTAACTCATAATTGCTGGACCTCAGATCACTGCATTTAACCCCCTCATATAACCACTCATTTGACTGTCAACGTGACATTTCTTCTCCTCCTGTGTTTTATGGTACTCTGTTTACGGTCAGAGAAGTGGTATGTGGCAAAGCTATGCAGGCAGCTCATTGTCCCAACCACCACATCCAATAAGAGTCTAGCACCCACTTGTGGCGGCTGGTTTCCACTGCACTATATTATGTGTGGTAGCAATTTAGACTGGGATAGCTAACTTTTCTAAAACTAGATCAGCTTTAAACATATACTGCTTGACCAAAAGTATGTGGACATCTGCTTGTTGAACATCTCAATCCAAAATCAAATAATATGGAGTCGGTCCCCCCTTTGCTGCTATAACAGCCTCCACTCTTCCACACCATCACACATCTCAACAAACCATTTCTGTATGGACCCCGCCTGGTGCACAGGGGGCATTGTCATGCTGAAACAGGAAAGAGCCTTCCCCCCCATCACTGTTGTCACAAAGTTGGAAGCACAAAATCATCTACAATGTCATTGTATGCTGTAGCGTTAAAATTTCCCTTCACTGGAACTAAAGGGCCTAGCCCGAAACATGAAAACCAGCCCCAGACCATTACTCATCCTCCGCCAAACTTTACAGTTGGCACTGTGCATTGGGGCAGGTAGCATTCTCCTGGCATTCGCCAAACCCAGATGTCAGTCAGACTGACAGATGGTGAAGCGTGACTCATCACTTCAGATAACACTTTTCCACTACTCCAGAGTCCAATGGCGGCAAGCTTAACACCACTCCAGCCAATGCTCGGCCATGAAAACCCATTTCATGAAGCTCCCGACAAACAGTTCTGAACAGTTCCAAACAGTGATGTTGCTTCAAGAGGCAGTTTGGAACTCGGTAGTGAGTGTTGCAACCGAGGACAGGTGATTTTTTACACGCTTCAGCGATCCCATTCTGAGAGCTTGTGTGGCCTACCACTTCGAGACTGAGCCATTGTTGCTCCTAGACATTTCCACTTCACAATAACAGCACTCAGTTGACCAGGGCAGCTCTAGTAGGGCAGACATTTTACAAACTGACTTGTTGGAAAGGTGGCATTCTATGATGGTGCCATGTTGAAAGTCACTGAGCTCTTCAGTAAGGCCATTCTACTGCCAATGTTTGTCTATGGAGATTGCATGTCACTTGTACACTTGTCAGCAATATAGTATCTCTTCGGTTTTCTCTCATGAGATCCAAGATAGTTGTTTGCATCATATCTAGTCTTTTAGTTTATTTCCCCCCTCAATTTAAAATAATATTTCTTAAAATAGGCTATTCAATTGGTGATCATATACATTTGTAACAATGAAATGCAATCAAAGTATACAGAAAGACATGAACAGCATCAGTTTCAATGGCAATAAGCTTTTTATTTAAACATTAAGGCAGTGTTTTTTTTTGTTTTTTTTACACTGCTATCCACAAAGCTTGCTGGTGGGCATGTAGAATTAAACAGTGTGAATAGTTTTTCTGTAAATACCAACCTTGCAGCAAGCCACATAAATATTTACATCTCTTCAGTTCTATATACAATCCTGGCTATTATACAGTGGGTTATAATTATAAAAAAACTCATCATTACGCACAATACGGTTGATCAATGTCAATGCCATCCCCCCCGCCCACCTGTGGACAACACAGGGATTGTATCGGCCCTTCGATTAATTTGTTTTTCGTTCATTTTGAATCATTCCTTTCATTACAAATGAAATGCTAACTATTAGCATGGAGAGTGTCATGACCATAATCAAAGCAAGTGGTGTAAGAACAAACAGAAACAAGAGTGAAAAGCATAAATCATTCAAATACACATCAGTACATTTAAAAACAACTGATTATTCTCGTTTCCTCTGCTATTTATTTAGCTAACACATCTGGATATGGTTTTGTCTTCTTGTCATGTCAAACTTTGCTGTCATTTTGCTCTCCCATTGACATCATGAATAGTCAATTGATAAACAAGTAAAGACACAAACTATTTTATAATACAAAGCTGGGGTTACCTTGTGTTTGATTGGGTCCGGTTACAAACTTTTCATTTAGCTTCACCTTGACTGATTAGATCTAAACCTTGACCAGTATAATAGGTAGCCAGAGTAGAAACGTTCTATAATCCAGTGAAGAGGAAGAGGAATGGGAAGAAGGGGGAAAGCAGTCCAACTGTTACACGTTCATTACTAACACGTCTCCATCATGACTAACTCAACTCCCTCTCAACTAGTGGACTGGACAGGATAACACACTGCAGTGCAGTCCCTCTAAACAAGTCCCACTGAGAACAGCTGTGCTTCTCTGGCTTCAACAGTCAACACAAAGCCATGGACACGATCACACTCAATACAAGCCAGGGACACCATCATTACAATGGATAAAAACTTAAATCACACAAATGTAACTAACTTTTGGACTGTTTAAACCTCCTTTGAATCAGGACCATGATTCTACCTTTCACAAAGGACTTCTTGGCATTCACCTTTTATATAGCTATTGCTTAGCCTGCAAAGAGCAAGAGGACATTCAACTTGACCATGTCGTTGCCCATTGTCATGGTAACCTGATGTGACAGCAGCAAGTTCTACATTCCTCAGACAGAATACACTGCTTTTCATTTCTTAACATTCACAACAGTAAGTTAGCAGCTCCCATTGTAAATCATGTGTAAGTGACAGTTACAGTTAAGCGCTAAGGCTGTGACAGATTTGGAAAAAAAAGACATTTAAAGAAGGACATTTCATCTGCTCTTGGTTTCAACATTTCCCTGCATGAACACTTATAACCCTGGCATGTAGAAAACAATATTTAAAAAAATGTGTGCGTCACTTGGTAACTACTACTGTATATGGAAAATGAATGGCACTTAACACTAGAAATCTTATAACTGTACAAAATCGGGTCTAGATAAAAATGTGCGTCTGGCTTGGTGAGGCAGAGCTCCTCTTCCTCTAGACAGTAAAAGAGGTCAGACCGTCAAAACAGGCAGCTCCTAGAGACATTAGGCGTTCCATCCTAGAGACGGGCTTCCAGCAGGCCAGCCGGGGCTCACACTACAGCCACAGCCGGCACCACCATGGTCCAAGTGGCATAGAAACATAGATGGCTTTTATTTGTCACCTCTTTAATGCAAGCACATTCCAACTCTAATGCCGGGAAATTTGCCCTAAAGCAGCTTTAAGGTTGGTCTCTACCCGCACTATGCGGACTAGGTAATGTTTCACTAACTGTGATTGTCGCTTGAGTGCGGGAACACTAAATCATGCATGTGGCAAGAACAAAAGAAACATGTTAAAGGAGGAGGACGCTTCTATTAGTAGGATTCTACACTCTTCCTCTTGAGTCCATTCTCACCTGCCCGAAACACACATTCTTAAAAATGCCATTGTGAACAGATTGACATCTAAGTGCTTAACATCCAAAAACAGTCTCAACAAACACATAGACATGATTCATATACAAAGAGTGAGAAAGTGTCACTTGTCTCTTGCCATCCATCACACCCACAGTCCGCTCTCTCTATTGGATGCCTGGAGACCCTACGCCGCCACTGTCCTCCAATAACATTTAAAATGTATGATGACATCATCATCATCATGGATAGCATGTATACCCTGTTAACCAATGATATAATCCTCCCACGTACCCCCCCCCCAAGATAAATCGTTGCAAATAAGAAACAATAACTGACACCATCAAAATTCACCATAAAAAGTACTAACGGTCTCAACTCACTTTCAAACACAAGACTGGACTGACTTGATTTAAAAAGGAGAAAACTAAATAACAAACACAGGAAAACAATGTTTTTTTCCTCCTGTCAATCATCTGATAGTGGTATAAATGCACCGGCCGTCTGCACACAGTGTCCGCTGTAATGTATTGTACTCTACTGCACTATGGATGCCATGCCTGGCTACCTGCCTGTCCCACTGCAGTGACATGGGTCAGTGAAGGAGCACTTCCCTAGCAGACCTCTCCATGCAGAGCTCTGTGTGGTTAACTCCGTGTCCATGGGGTCATTGGCAGAGAGAATGAGAGATAGAGATGGTCAGTGGGGGCAGCAGGCTTCTCCAAGTTGAAGCTCCAGGTTGAAGCCCTGCTCACAGAGCCCAGACAGAGTAGAACAGGATTCCTGAACAAGCAGAGGACACATCCATCCAGGGCCAGTGAATCCATCAACAGGTCAAATTAAAACACATGAGCATCAGACTATGTTGCCGTATCAAGTCCCTTCCACAATCGGTAGAAGACACTAGAAACGTACACAAAAAAGTGAGTGAGTTGATGTGTCCGTATTGATAAGGCCAGCAAGAGGGGGCAAAATAATGTTTTTTTAACTAAGTGATTTGTCCTTTAGAGTAGTCCTGAAGTGAGTGTATACACAGAAACACCAACACACACACACTCACTGAGCAGCAGTGTTTCAGCACACCACCATCAGCGCTTGAGATGCTCAGTCATCAGTGTGAGATGGGAGGCTAAGAGGTCACTCCTTTCCTGGGTGGAGAGTGTAGGGTGGGGTGGAGAGTGTAGGGTGGGGTGTGTGTGTGTGTCTGCAGCAGCAGTGGAGGTGGTTGATAGTTGGCGGGTGCTCTTCTGTTCCATGGTAGGGTCTCTCACTCGCTGTCAGACAGGGTCTCGTACTGAGAACACAACAGGGGCTTAGGTTCCTCCTCCCAGGCCCGCCCCTGCCCCGGACCCTGTCCCTGGGCCCCTAGCTGGCCAGAGGAGGGGGAGGGCGCTGACACCGGCATGCCACCGGGGAAACGCATGGTCAGGGGGTTACACGGGAAGGGAGTGGGGCCTGCAGGAGGAAGAACAGCAACAATACATCATTGAGTGCTGACCATGATGCTATGGGTAGCAGACTGCAGTACACAGGGTTTAAAGGTACAGCTGAATATGAGCAGTGAGGGATGAGATGGTGTAGACGTGAGAGGTGCAGTATGGTCCGGGAGAGTGGGAGCAGTACCTGTGGAGGAGGGACGGTCCTCCCAGACACGGTTGATGAGGGGCGTGCGGCGGTTGGTATCCCCCTCAGAGTGGACAGAGGAGGGTCTCTCCCCCCCTGACAGGCCCGGCCCGGGGGATTTGGCCTTCCGCCCGTTAGAGCGCCCGCTACCCTTTGGCTTCCCCACACCTGCAGGCAGAAGAAGGGAACAAAACACAGCCCTGTGGTTTAATGACCAATTCTATCCACATTTATCTACATACCAGGTTCCATACATCTGAAATATTAACTAAGTAGCCTAAATACAATATTTCATTTGTTACACATACATTACGGCTTCATAATTGGAAATACTGCCTGCTCTGAACACCAGTACATACAATGCACAGAGACAATACCCCTACCCTGTAACTGAGTGGAGGCTTATGACAGAGGGAGATGTGGGGTAATATCACACCTTGTAGTGAGTACGAGTCGTCGGTCCGTCCGTCAACGAGAGGATTAGCGGCAGGCACACTGGCAGCCATGGGGTTAATAGCATTGGAGGAGGGAGGGCGCTCCTCGGCCTGGTCATCATACTTGCCCATCAGGGCCTTTCTGATAATGGCTTCCAGGCCTATGGTGTTACCGGATGCCTCAGGAGCCGGGTGGCTGCGGATACTTACAGGTCCTGGGAGGCAAGAGGGGACAGGGGGAGGTTAGAGAGGGTGAGAGGGACAGAACCAAGGCATTGAGTAGTGGGAGAGAAAAAGAGAGATACAAATAAATAGAGCAAGAAAGAGTCAAATAGAATTGAAATGGAAAGAGCCAATATGAGAATGAGGAGTAAGGGAAAGAAAAGGGGAGAGTGGAAGAATAAACCAGCCAGCACATCCTCAGAGACAAAGAGAGATGCAGATTTCAGTCTGGCAGTGGGCATTATGTAGGTTAGGAGTCTCCAGAGGAGAGAGAGAGGGTGGGGTGTACTTTAGATAACACCCAGGATGTAGCTACTGCTCTCCAGTCTCCTGTGAGCAGCCTAGCTGACGCACATGCCCTAAAGCTTCAGCCCGAAGCCTAGCTGTGCCTGTTAGGGGTTCATATGGAGCACATGGCCATATCTGCACAAACTGGAGGAGAGCCTCTCTACTGTAACATGCTGATCTATACCACTACATAGTCACCAGAGTTGGGGAGTAACTATTACATGTAACGGATAAAAACATTAAAAAAATTATCATCCGTTACAAGCCAAAGTATTGTAATCAGATTACAGATACTTTTGAAAAGCTAGATGATTACTTCTAGGGTTATTTTTAAATTCAGAAAGGATGTTTGTGAGAAACAATGACATTCAATCCAGCATTGAAAAAAGGTGCAAATGCGTTTGATGGATCACAGGAAAAGAACAGGAATATGCTTTTGTAGGCTACAGTCCAAGCTATATCTTCTAAAACTATTTGGCTAATCTATACTTCCAAGTCCTATTCTTGAAGATCAAGGGGTTTAATTAATTGGAATGACTGGAAATCTGACAGACTTTGGGTTTTAATGTAAAGATATAACCTTCATATTTTTATCTGTAGTAGAAAGCAATGGGTTAGAAGAAGCCTACTGTGCATAACCAACCCATGAAGTGAAATGCAACATACATTTATGGCCAGCTATGATTTATCCTGCAATAGATGTCATTCAACTGGTAATATTATTTTATCTTCTTTTAATGCCTTTAGGGGAAAGTAATTTAAAAGTAACAAAGTAATCTGATTACATTACTTTGGGTTATCCAAAAGTTATGTTACTAGTTACCTGTCCAAAATGTTTATCAGTAACAGATTACAGTTAGAAAGTAACCTACCCAACCCTGATCACATAACAGCAAATCTATCTAGCACAGTCTACGGTGCATAAATCACAGAAAAACTAGGACTACTCTAAGCACGTTATACAACAGCATTGTGGTTGAGTGTAACACTAATCCACCTCTCACCACAAATATCCCATGGTAATTAATGTCTATCTTACCTGCAGTGGTAGAGGCAGGCATGTTGAAAATCTCTGTTCCTGGCTGGCCAGCATCTGTAAATAGAAACAGAATATTTTTTAAAGCATATTCTCTTTGTCAATGAATATAGTATCCATAGTACTACAGTATCAATGCTGTATGCGGTCACTGTGGTGGTGGGACTCACTGAAATCAGTGTCACTGCCGACCACGGTCATCTTCTTGATCATCTCCTGTTTCTTGGACTTGACAATGGCCGAGGTGCTCTCAGTGAGCTTGCTAAAGAAGGCTGGGGGCTGGGTGTTGGGAGGGGAGCGAGAGCCCATGCTGTGGGGAGACGTCCACGTCTGGTTAGCATCAGGAGAACTACTGTGCTACACACAATAGAACATACAGCCCTCCATTTTTACCAAGAGTTGTCCAGAAAATGTGTTAACAATAAGGAGTACATAACTGACATTGTGGGTAAGAGTGATTGAATGACTACTAGCTGTGTGAGGAAGGGAAGGAGGTAGGGTGAGGCCTTACCCCTGCTCTCCCTGCTCGTTGGGGTAGGAGGCCCCGTGTGTCTCTGGTTCGGACATGGCTCCTGCAGGGGACACTGGCTCAATGCCGTCTGCAGACATACTGACAGGTGATGCCTTGGGCTGAGGAGACCTAGGACACACACACACACACACACTAATAAGCCACTGTGGTCTGGCTGAGTATAGCAGTTAATATTCAACTTCTACATTTCCACATGTTGGTAGATATATTGTAAATAACATGCTGACCACACTGCTCAGTTTACGCGTCCGAGCGCTGCAAAATAAATGTACACATACATGTTACTCAATCATTGCATCCAAAGTGCTTGCGCGTGTCAACGAGCCTCTGCCTAGCCAGGCGCTAACATAGAACCTCTCCCATCTCCTCGTTGGTTTTAAGGAGCATATACCCACGTGGGTGACAGAAAGCTGAACTGAGGTCCACACTCCAGTCCAGTTGGTGGTGGTAATGCACCTTAAAGTTGTTTGCCAACCACCATATAAAGTCCAAAGAAGAAGAAGAAGCCTGAAGGAGGAGAGATCACTAGAAAGAAAATCGCTTTACCCTTTTATCTGTGGATTAATTGCCGGAGTAGAGGACCTTGTGTATTTCAGGTATAATAACAACCCAATGCTTATATCCCAGGACAAATTAGCTACCAACAGCAAGCTAGCTAAATTGCCATGAATGTTTATTGCTTTTAGACCTGTCCCCAAATTAATATAGTTGGTTCAGAGTTAGTTTTGTTAATTCAACCTGCGTGTCTTGATCGTGTCTGGATGGACAAAATCAACATGTGTGCGTGAGTCAGCATGTAAGTAGACATATTGTACATAAAGTAACCTAATGTAGCAGGCGTGAAAGATACCTGACCAGGACACCCCGCAATTTGCTCCTGATGAGAAAAGGGTGGGATGTTCTCTTCTGCACTGTTCAACCAATCTAATAAATGTGGAGGAGTTAAGATGGAGTGTCGCCTTGTTAACATCCAGAAGCAGAAGTCGCAGCACAGGCTCTCTCCCATTTCCCCTGAAAACCGGATGCATCCGATTGTGTCGACCCCGCTAAGGGTGTACAAGGGTGTACAAGTAACACACAGTCCTGGGCCATACCCGTCTCTGGTACGTTCCCCTCCTGTCCCCTCTGGAGTGTAGCGAGGTCCCTGGCTAGACTCCTGAGAGGCAGGCAGGGCATGGGGAGCGCTGGGGGGCCGGGTCAGGTCCAGGACTGGGTTGCTGTGGTAGGACTGCTGCTGGGCCTGTTGGCTCTGGCGGGTATAGTCCTTAGTGATCACCTCCTGTTACCCACACACAACAGACACAGGTCAGACAAACGACAGGCAGCAAGGAGGAAACCTACTTACTTCTAGTGACTTCTATACTCCCACATCCCCAACCCGTTCAGCAAGATCTTTACCTTCCACTTATCAACCCCCAAGAAAAGCTCCCCATTCAATTTCTACAGAAGACTTTGATCTGAGAAGAACTGTATTTGAAATCATCCTTATCATGATAAATGCAACACTGATATAATACAGTAAAATATAATAATTCTTTAAGATCTGTGTCTTGTGGCAGAAGTTGTGTGGGGGCTTACACTGATATGCTGTGCTAGGGTGACCACCCTCTGGCTGCCTTTCATCAGGGGGGATTGCTGGCCCGGGGACAGCCTCTCCTCGGAGGGAGGCCGGTATGGACCGTGCTGCTCCATGGGCATCATCTTCTGTTGAGCTGAGGGTCCAGGACACAGCCCAACACACACATTGCACACACAGGGGTGGAGCCATACAGAGCCAGCACACACACACACACACACAGATTGCACACACAGGGGTGGAGCCATACAGAGCGCACACACACACAGATTGCACACACAGGGGTGTGCACAGATTGCACACACACAGCGCGAGCACACACAGACACAGATTGCACACACAAATTAAGCAGGACCACCAGGTACACAGACACACACAGAGGGAACAAAGAAGGCGGAAATTCAGTTGCTTGGGCCAGTTTGAATAGAGGCAGCTTACAGGCAGAGCTTGTTATAAAATAAACAAAAACAAATGCATAGTAAAAAAAAGTATTGTTTTCAAAATAAGTCCGCTATGTGCACAGCGGACACTGTGCTCGGTAAACATTGCGTGACATCTGCTGTGTATAAGAGTGCAACGGCAGTTTCCCTTCTGCAGAAATCCTGTCTCTACTAAGTGCTGTCAGTCAGTGTGTTGGATTTGACAATCTACTTCAGATCACTATTGTCTTATTTACATATTGCACTCCACTCAAAGGAGACGCACAAATCTCAAACCCCACAAATCTGACTAAGAAGCTAGGCGGTGATATAAAATGGTCCTCAAATTGACGAGCTTTGAAGAAATGGCGACGAACTTAAGAACCACCGAACACTGCCGCTGCTTTTCACTCTATATTTATGATATAGGCCTAGATTCCGGCAGATCAAATGGGTTTCCTGCCACAACTCCTTTAAAAAGTGTGCTAGCAACAAGTGTGTATGCTGTAGTATAGTACCAATTTAAATGGACCAGGACGTTCTCAGACAGCCCTAGTGTGTCATTAAGGTTCATTGAGGAACTATTTTGAAGTCATTTTCCCAGGGGGCTTTAGGGAGTGCCCTAAGCCAATTTGACTAATCTCTGGCTTTCATTACAGAAACTGTGCGCAATGCGCATACAGTGTGTGTTGTGTTGTGCTCTGGAAATGTTCTGCACCAGAGCATTCATCTTTAGAGCAGCTGATGTAAGTCAGTCCACCCCTGGAGGGCAGCATAGTTCCCTGGAGTCCCACTGTGTTGAAGACACTCATCTGTTCTATTGCTAGAGCTTAGGAACAACATGACACTCTCTCTTCGGCTAGCAGTTGCTACCATCTCTCAGAAAATAGTGTCTCCCGTCCATTTGAAATCCAGCTTTACAGTGCACTACTGTCTTCTCTCTGTAGCATTGTGAATGTATGGTCTAGCTTTTTCCTAATGGACAATACAGAACATGCAACAGTATATAAATATATCACAGTCTGTTTTACCACAATACTTATCTGAGCTTGGCATGCACACACTTGCCCTATATGCATGTCAGAAATATTGATGTGGCACATAGCTTTACAAGTGGAAAAACAAGAAAACAAGATACTTTTTTTTTGTGATGGGAAAGGTCGGAGGTTTTGTTGAGAGGTGTGCGTTGAGCGGTTTGCATGTGGAAAAATCTGCATAAATTACAGTGAGGCGTAATAAGGGCATGCAGAGACTTTGTGGCCTGAAGCTGCAGCACCCCCCTCCACCCTGGATCTTTTTTGGGTCTCACCACCACCCCTCAAGCCCTCTCCCTGCCCCCTACCTCGACCCCCCTCCAGTGGAAGAGCAACACTATCTGGAGCCCCAGGGAGGGTCTGTCTGGTGGCTGGTGGGGCTTTAGGCTGGTGATGCACTCTGGCAGGCTCACCTGGACATTTCCTACTACACGACTCACACTGGTTTATATTGATAGAAGCCGACTGTCACACACCATAAAAGAGAAAGCTTAGGTCATTTAGGTAATCTAGATAGAAATATTCCGCCTTACTTCTGGCACATTTTATGTGTTGTGAGGTGAGTCTGTAAGGAAGGTGTCATTACTAACTATTAATCAAATATGAACAGAATTACTACAATCCTAATAAGCATACCAACATTACATCTCATAGATGAGTTTCTAATCTGTAACTCTCGAACACTACAGGTGAACTAAGTCTGCAATATGGGGGGTGCCACATGGTAGACCGTCATGTCCTGAAATGAAAATAAGAAGCAGCAAAGGATGTTATGCTTAAATGATCAATGAATGATACCTTAAAGGGCACCTAGGATCTTTCTCTTCAAGGAAATACCAATTGAGTTCCGTATTTTTGACATAATAATGGTCAATACATAGTAATTTAATAAAAACGAGCTGGATTATTAGATTTATCCAGCTCGTCAGCCGCTTTCATCTCCTTAATATTCTGTCCATATCTAGTAAGTCAGCTCCAGGTTCTGCTTTTTCTTCTGAATGTCAAAACGTGTTATAAAATAATATTAGATGTTCAAGTTTGGATCTTTTTTTTCTTTTCCAGAGGTCACCTTTGGTGGTCTTCAAGTACCCACATTTAAAAAAAAATTGACATCGTTCTAAGTTACATGTAAAAATAGCTAAAATAGTATAGTGTTGGGAAAAAAAACGAAAACATAACATGTAAAAATGAATTAGACTGATTTGATAATGCCAACCACCACAGCGTGCAATATGCCACAGACGAACGGGGGGAGGGTCTGGGTGATGAGGGGACCCTGGGATCCAGAGCGTCTTACCATCACTGGCGCTGTTGGCCACGAGCGAGCCCGTCTCTGGCATCCCCGTTTCACAAGAAATTTGACGCATGATAATCGCGTTTATGAAGTTGGCCGCAGTCATGGTGGTCTTACCGAGTGATCGGAGCTCTTGTTCCTGAACGGACATCGGTTTGTTTTGAGTCTTTTCCCTACTAGGCGTGCCACTTTCTCCGCGGCCAACATGGTTATCCGACTGGGGGGGCAGCAGGTGAGGTGGGGGCCGGCCTGAGTGGTGAGAGGCTGCAGAACCCTGGGGGTAGTGCACGGGGTAACCCCCTTGGTTAGGGCTGGCCAGCTTGTGGTCAGATTTGCTGGAGGATATAGAGGGCCCATGTTGGTCTTGGGTGTGTTTAGGAAGGCCTCCCCTGCTCTTGCCACCATCCCGGCCCATTTCCTTGGGGTCCATGCTTGGTGGGTAGCCCTCAGTAGGCATCCCGGTCCTCTGGAGGTGGCCGTAGCCTGGGTAGCGATTGGAGCCTGGCATGGACCTGGGAGAGGTAAACCAATCACTAAAACAGTCAGTGAACATGCCAACCACAGTTGAACCCCCGCTACAGTCTGCACATCATATTTAGAAAAAACACAGAAGGAGCACATGATATTCAGTGAACCAAGGCACATATTGTAGGAGACACTATTTCCTTGCAGCTTACCTTAGCACAGAAGGGTTGTTGTGGTCACTGACAGGCAGACTCTTGACCCCAGTGTTGTGCAGGACGCTGGGCCTCTGCTGGACACTGTCCTGGGTACGAGGGGACACCGGGGAGTGCTGGTGGCTGTAGCCAGAGTGGGAGGAGGGCCTGACACTGCTGCTACCACCGGAGCTGTGCTCTGTGCCTGAGTGAGGGAACAGAGGGAAAACAGTACTCACATTACACACTGCACAAAGTAACATCTTTCATCTCATAGAAAAGCAGCATACACATCACATACAGACGATGTGCTGTAAATGCGCTACCATAATGGTAATAACATAACAGCGTAATAATGTAATAGCAGAGTGTGTCTAGATCTTTACACACCTGGTCTCCAGATGGGGGCATGTTCCACGTTGCCATGAGAGATCCCCTTCTCTCTGTCCCGGTCCCGCTCTCTCTCCCGCTCTCTGTCTCGCTGTCTCTCACGATCCCGCTCTCTCTCCTGCTCCCGGTCTCTCTCGCGGTCTCTCTCGCGGTCTCTCTCGCGGTCTCTCTCGGTCTCTCTCTCGTTCGCGATCAGTAGATGATGGTGCGCCGTGCTGCTTGCTCATGTGTTGGGGCCCAACTACACAGCAAAGGAGAGACACAAACAAAACACACAGATGAGTCAGTCACACAGCAACCCTTTCAAACACAGACAACACCTCTGTTCCCAGGTCGCTGGCTGGTGTGTAGAGTACAGTACAGCCCAGTACCTGGTGAGATGGGGGAGGTGGTGTAAGGCCGGCTGGGGAAGCCTCCCTGGCCCCCGGGGATGTACGTGATGCGGTCCATGGGGGAGCCGGAAGATCCTGCAGAGGGAGGGACTAGGACAGGTAAGTGTGGCACCTGAGATAGATCGATGATCCCTGGGGAAGAGAAGGCAAGAAGAACACTAGTCAAAACTACAGTACACTACACCGGTCCAGCTAGGTCTCCTTTCTGTGTGCGTGTGCTTGCACTGTGACAAGAGTGAGGCTCACCGCGCGGGGCAGCAGAGTAGGGCATTTGGAGGGGCTGGTCCCGTGGCGAGAGCCCCCTCAGCAGGTCTGAGCGCTGGGCAGCCATAGCGGCGGCTGCAGGCCACTGGTGCATCTGCTGGGAGGTGATATAGTCGTTGAGCAGCGTCTGGCGGTTCTCCAGGGCCGCCGTGTCTGGGAATCCCCGGATCAGGTAGGGGTAGGGGTGAGGGTAGCCAGGGTTAGGGGCCAGGTGGCGAGGCAGGTAGTAGGCTGATAAATGGGGAGGAAGACAAAGAGATGCCATCATATCGTGCCATCATATCAAGTCCCATAATCCCTCCCCCAAACCACATCCTTTCAACAGACAGAAAGAGGAGTTATTTAAGGAGCTCCTCTGTAGTGTACTGTACAGTGGACACAAGAATGGACCAGTCGTGTACTATATACCTGGGTCGATGGGGATGCCCTGACGCAGGGAGGCAGGATCGAAGGATAGGGGGATCTGTCCTCGGTACACGTCGGCCCCCAGACCCTGCAGCAGACGCTCGTATGATGCCAGGGATGCCTGTTGTTGGGCCTGTTGCTGGGCCTGCTGCTCGGCAACACCCGGCAGGGGTGACTTGCCGGAGCTCATCTCCCGAGGGGTGGGTGTGGCCTTGCGCTCCTGAGGCTGGTTCTTATTGGAGCCTGGACCACACGGAGAGGAGAGATGGGAGAGAGCAGGACGCTTAAGAATACGCACACACTGTGGCCTTCATATTAGGTATATTAACACTAGAGGAGAGCAACTCAACCCAGGGCAAAAAACAATCAATGCATCTCAACGTTTAACGTTGGGATCCTTAATGTTAAGAAAAATCCCTGACTGAAAATCTTATTTTTTTCCCCCACAAAACTAAAATCAGTGCAGTTATCACAAAACATATCATTTTTCGTGTTATAGCTTAACTCGACAATAGGCTATAAAGTCCTGGGGAAAGTTGTGTAATTTAAATAAAACCAGAGAGGAAGAGGTGAACTTTAGGCTACTTTGGTGAATTTGTGAGGCATGCAGGACAAGACATTGAGAGATACAGATTACCAAGAGATACAGATTACCAAGACATTCTTTCTGCCTGCCCCCTCTTCTCTCTCCCTCACGCTGGCTCGCCTGCTCGTGCTCTTCATTAATGAATGCGAGTGTGTGTTCAGTCTTCAGTCTGTTACATGTAAAATATCCTAGCCTATTCATTGATGATAGGCCCTGCTTTACTGAAGTTGCGAGACATTGCAGGCCACAAAATGGTAAGATACAGCATTCAATAGATAGGCCTAGTGCATGGTTCTGACTGCCAATAGATAGGCCTAGTGCATGGTTCTGACTGCCAATAGATAGGCCTAGTGCATGGTTCTGACTGCCAATAGATAGGCCTAGTGCATGGTTCTGACTGCCAATAGATAGGCCTAGTGCATGGTTCTGACTGTCTGCCTGGTGACCAAACGACTTGGTGACCAAACGACTCTCTCCGCCCCTCGATAGCTCGATGTGAAAGATGTTTTTGTGTGTGTGTTCTCGGAAGTACAGCAACTAATCAGACTCCTCCGTTCCAAAAATACTCAATCTTAGGAGTTTATCTTTACACTCAGAAAGGGGAGTCGACACCGGGAGTCGAGGAATCAATTATTTTGGAGTCAACATCTCCATCATTGCTAACAGTTGGAAAAATATCAGAGAAAGGCAAGCGACAGCAGCAAAGTCCTGTATGGCAATACTTAAATGAGAAGGAAATGCAACACTTAACCATCTGAAAGGGAGACAAAACTGTTGCTGGCCGCAGTGCAGCTGCATTGTGAATTCACAACAGAAAACTGATAATAAAATGTCTGTTTAACTTCTTTGGGAGCAGTGCATGAGGTGACCGTTTTGGAGAGCCTGGCGTGCCCAAAGTAAAATGCCTCCCATTCAGGCCCAGAAAATAGGATATGCATATATTTAGTACCATTGGATAGGAAACACTCAGAATTTTCCAAAACTGTTAACCATTTGTCTGTGAGTGAAACAGAACGCATATGGCAGGCAAAACCCCGAGGAATTTCTGTCCTGGAAAAAGTGATTGACACATTGCTCATTTGGGAACCCCTCCCTATTGAAAATGACCATATAAGGGCATATGAATGCAGTACACGTCGCTTCCTTATGATGTCAACAGTCTCGAGACAGTGTATTTCTTCCATCTTGGATGAATTAGACCAGAGAAAACGACCAAACAAGTGAGTCCCCTCTTGATGACAACAGTACCCAGCGCGCGCGCATGAGAAGTCACGCAGTTTCTTTTTTACCGTTGTTATCGATCAGTTTATATTCCGGCTGATTTATAATAGTAAATATACGTAAAAGTGTTCTTAAGGATACATTTAAAACTATGTTTGATTGTTCTTGGACAAGTTTATAGGTATAAGTTGAACGAGTTCGCGCCACGTTTCAATGGACTAGTGGAGGCTGTCGTTTCTGATTATAACGCCAGAACCAAATGGAGGATTTATGGATAAAATACGTTACTTTTTCTAACAAAAGAACCATGGATTGTCTTCGTTGGACACTTAGGATGACCTCAGCAGAAGTTCTTCAACAGGTAATTGATTTGTTTTCGCTGTGAAATGTGTTGTGTGTGTGCCATGATGGCTAATCGATACATGGCTATTGGAAAAATATGTGAGGTGCTAGCCTCAAACAATGAAATGTGCTGCTTTTGCCGTAAAGCCTTTTTGAAATCTGACAACGCTGTGATATTGCCAAGAAACAGAGCTTTTGATGAGTATGGAACACTTGTATATTGGTGGATGTTTAATAATTCAACTTTGGGATTTTGAATTTGGCGCTTTACATTTTCCCTGGTAGTGTCGGGACGAGCCCGCTAGCGCCCCACTGGGCCCCAAGAAGTTAAACGCTAAGAAAATGTTTCCATTTGTCACATCCCTATGACCGTGTACAGTCAGGTCTCAGTGTGTGACATACCTTCATGCTGCCGCTGGCCTGACTCTCTTGACAGGGGGGATCCTCGGTGAGAAGGTCCAGGGTAGGGAGCCCTCATGCCGCCCTTGTGTTCCTCATAGCCCACAGGGCTGTGGTGAGCCTTGCCACCCTGCTCACCCCCCATTGCCAGGGGCGAAGATCGAGCCATGGAGCTGGCCGTGCTGACCACAGTGCTGGGACGTCCCTTAGGACCCTCCTCGTAGCGGCCCCGCTGCTCGGGGCCCCGCATCTCCAGGTGGGAGGGCATGCCGTAGTAGGAGCGTGGGGAGCTGGCGATTATGGAACGAACGTCGTGCCCCTTCCTTGAGCCACCCTGCTCCTGCTTCATAGGAGTGCCCTGAAAAAAAAGACAATGAAAAATACAGAATCTTTCTAGCAACAATAGTGACTTTTGTTGCTTTTTTATTTTCCTGAGGCACTGTGCACTGACGCGCAGTGCATCTACAGTGTGGCATTCCACTCACCTGTGCTATGATGCCCTCTTTGCCAGCCTTGGGCATCATCATGCCTTCGGGCATCAGTCGGAGCTCCTCTCTGGGGATGAGGTGGATAGATCGTCCCCCCTCCTTCACTGTGGGCACAATGGCCTCTCGACCCTTCATGGGGTCAGCCATCTGGCCAGTCCCCCGGGATGGGGAGCCCTCTCTCTTCATCTGCTTGGCCTCCCGCCTCATGTAGCCATCCTGGATGTCCAGGTGACGGGGGATACCTGGAGGGAGGAGAGGAGGAACACAAACACACAGGAGTTACAAACTTCACGAGCCATTGTGCAACTAGGTGAGGTGACCATACCCTGATGGAATAAAAGAGGGTGGGTCTATTTGCTTACCCTGTGAAATGGAACCACGGATGTGGTGGGTTGGGTGTGGGTGGTCTCTCTCGTGAGATATGGCTCTGCCTATCAGACCTGAAGTAGGGGCAGAAGTGAAGAAAGAATTGCATTGGTTACCTCACTGTAGTCTACATAAAGTTCATGCTAGAGCTGTTAGAAGGTAGCTGACTCCTAAACTTACCCTCACAGTTAGCTGTAGACAGTGTCTCCCTCATGGGCAACCCCCTGACATCATAGGGGCGCTTCAGCCCCAAGATCTCCCCAGGCTGGCCCCGGCCGTCATCTTTAGGGTTCTGAGAGGGTGGGCCTGAGGAGAACACACCACAAACAACTGTCAACAGAGGAACAGGGACAGTCCACCTAGAAATACCAAGCATCAGAGGGTATTGAGGGGTGGTTTTTACTCTTCAGAAAGTAGTCATACCCTTCAACTTATTCCACATTTTGTTGTGTTACAGTAGATTTGAGTCATCTTGGGTATGGCTGTATCAGCTTTGCACATCTGGATTAGGAGATTCTCTCTCATTCTTCCTTGCAGATTTTCTCAAGCGCTGTTAAGATAGATGGGGAGCGGTGGTGAACAACAATCTTCAAGTCTTTCCAAAGATTTTCAATGGGATTCAAGCCTGCGCTTTAGCTGGGTCACTGAAGGGCTTTTACATTCTGGATCTGAAGATTTTCCTGCATTGCTTTGGGTGTATGCATGGGGCCATTATCTTGTTGGAACTTAAATCTTCTCCCCAGTCTAAGGTTGTTTGCACTGAAGCAGGTTCTCATCAAGGATTTTCCTGTATTTGGCTCCATATAGGTGTGCTACATTCTAAATTATTGAATTGGCCACAAGTGGGCTCCAATCAGGTTGTAGTGAGATCTCAAGGATGATCAAAGGAAATTGGATGTGAATACAAAAGGGGTGTGAAAACTTACAGTGCATTCGGAAAGTATTCAGACCTTCACTTTTTCCACATTTTGTTACGTTACAGCCTTATTCCAAAATGTATTCAATAAAAAATATTCCTCAAAATACACACAATACCACATAATGAGAAAGCATAAACAGGTTTTTAGAAATACCTTATTTACATACAGTACCAGTCAAAAGTTTGGACACTCAATTCAGGATTTTATTATAATAGTGAAGAAATCAAAACTATGAAATAACACATTTGGAATCATGTAGTAACCAAAAAAGTGTTAAACAAATATATTTTATATTTGAGATTCTTCAAAGTAGCCACCCATTGCCTTGATTACAGCTTTGCATTCACTCAACCAGCTTCATGAGGTAGTCACCTGGAATGCATTTCAATTAACAGATGTGCCTTGTTAAAAGTTCATTTGTGGAAATCCTTTCCTTCTTAACACATTTGAGACAATCAGCTGTGTTGTGACAAGGTAGGGGTGGTATACAGAAGATAGCCCTATTTGGTAAAATACCAAGTCCATATTATGGTAAAACAGCTCAAATAAACAAAGATAAACGACACTCCGTCATCACTTTAAGACATGAAGGTCAGTCAAACCGGTAAATGTCACGAACTTTAAAAGTTTGTTCAAGTGCAGTTGCAAAAACCATCAAGCGCTATGATGAAATTGGCTCTCATGAGGACCACCACAGGAAAGGAAGACCCAGAGTTACCTCTGCTGCAAAGGATACGTTCATTAGAGTTACCAGCCTAAGAAATTGCAGCACAAATATATGCTTCAATGAGTTCATTTAACAGACATCTCAACATCAACTGTTCAGAGGAGACTGCGTGAATAAGGCCTTCATGGTCAAATTGCTGCAAAGAAACCACTACTAAAGGACACCATCAAGAAGAGGAGACTTGCTTGGGCAAAGAAACACAAGCAATGGACATTAGACCGGTGGAAATCTGTCCTTTGGTCTGATGAGTCCAAATTTGAGATTATTGGTTCCAAGTGCTGTCTTTGTGAGACGCAGAGTAGGTGAATGGATGATCTCAGCATGTGTGGTTCCCACCGTGAAGCATGGAGGTGGTGTGCTGGTGAAACGGTCTGATTTACTTATAATTCAAGGCACACTTAACCAGCATGGCTACCACATTATTCTGCAGTGATTAGCCATCCCATTTGGTTTGCGCTTAGTGGGACTATAATTTGTTTTTCAACAGGACAATAACCCAACACACCTCCAGTCTGTGTAAGGGCTATTTGACCAATTTGGAGAGTGATGGAGTGCTGCATCAGATGATCTGGCCTCCACAATCACCTGACCTCAACCCAATTGAGACGGTTTGGGATGAGTTGGACCGCAGAGTGAAGAAAAATTAGCCAACAAGTGCTCAGTATACGTGGGAACTCCTTCAAGAGTGTTGGAAAAGCATGCCAGGTGAAGCTGGTTGAGAAAATGTCAAACGTCTGCAAAGCTGTCATCAAGGCAAAGTTTGGCTACTTTGAAGAATCTCAAATATTTTTTTATCTGTTTTACACTTTTTTTGGTTACTACATGAATCCATGTGTTATTTCATAGTTCTGATTCCTTCACTATTATTCTACAATGTAGAAAATAAAGAAAAACCCTTGAATGAGTAGGTGTGTCCAAACTATTGACTGGTACTGTAAGTATTCAGACCTTTTGATATGAGACTCGAAATTGAGCTCAGCTGCATCCTGTTTCCATTGATCATCCTTGAGATGTTTCTACAACGTGATTGGACTTCACCTGTGGTAAATTCAATTGTTTGGACATGATTTGGAAAGGCACATACCTGTGTCCCACAGTTGACAGTGCATGTCAGAGCAAAAACCAAGCCATGAGGTCGAAGGAATTGTCCGTTGAGCTTTGAGACAGGATTGTGTCAAGGCAGCGATCTGTGGAAGGGTACCAAAAACTGTCTGCAGCATTGAAGGTCCCAATGAACACAGTGGCCTCCATCATTCTTAAATGGAAGAAGTTTGGAACCACCAAGACTCTTCCTAGAGCTGGCCGCCTGGCCAAACTGAACAATCGGGGGAGAAGGACTTTGGTCAGGGAGGTGACAAAGAACCCGATGGTCACTCTGACAGAGCTCCAGAGGTCCTCTGTGGAGATGGGAGAACCTTCCAGAATGTCAACCATCTCTGCAGCATTCCACCAAATCAGGCCTTTATAGTAGAGTGGCAAGACGGAAGCCACTCCTCAGTAAAAGGCACATGACAACTCGCTTGGAGTTTGCCAAAAGGAACCTAAAGAACTTTCAGACCATGAAAAACAAGATTCTCTGGTCTGATGAATTCAAGATTGAACTCTTTGGCCTGAATGCCAAGCGTCACGTCTGAAGGAAACCAGGCATCTGGCCAAAACCATCCCTACAGTGAAGCATGGTGGTGGCAGCATCATGCTGTGTTGATTTTTTTCAGTGCCAGGGACTGAAAGACTAGTTGGGAAAGATGAACGTAGCAAAGTGCAGACAAATCCTTGATGAAAACCTGCTCGAGAGCATTCAGGACATCAGACTGGGACGAACGTTCACCTTTCAACAGGACAACGCAGGAGTGGCTTCGGGACAAGTCTCTGAATGTCATTGAGTTGCCCAGCCAGAGCCTGGACTTGAACCCAATCGAACTGGAAAGACCTCTCTCTCTGGAGAGACCTGAAAATAGCTGTGCAGCGATGCTCCCCATCCAACCTGACAGAGCATGAGAGGATCTGCAGAGAAAAACGCAAGAAACTCCCCAAACAAAGGTGTGCCAAACTTGTAGCGTCATACTCAAGAAGACTCGAGGCTGTAATCGCTGCCAAAGGTGCTTCAACAAAGTACCGAGTAGAGGGTCTGAATACTTATGTAAATGTAATATTTCAGTTTTTTTATCCATTTGCAAAAATTTCTAAAAAGCTGTTTTTGCTTTTTCATTATGGGGTATTGTGTGTAGATTGATGAGGGAGGAAAAAAACTATTGAATACATTTTAGAATAAGGACAGACAAAATTGATTCACTGTTTAACAGATTTTCCCCCAGAAAAGTGGCGCGAGCGAATAAATAAACATTAAGTGATAAGGAATAACAGAACTTTACCACATTGTCGTAGGGGGCACTTGTGCAGGCTCTAGGCCTAATGTGAGCTTCAAGAGTTATTATTCCATGCGAAAACCTACACTATGTTTCTTAAAAGAAAGCAGATGTTACAATGCTGTTATAACCATGATAAATGAAACAATGGGAAGTACTTGTATAAAATTTTGATGTATAATAATGAATTCATTATCTGAATGCATCTCTATAGCCTATAAGCATTAACAAATGATTCATACAAATACAATTAGGCCTCTCAGACTAGGCCTTGTAGAAAGAGGGTCAATCAAGTTAGGTCTGCCAAATGAATGTAGCATTGGAAAGAAATACATAAATCCAGCCATGGAGTATAGCCTATCATCATCAACATAAAACATTTTGTTTATAACATGCACAATTAGAAGCATCAATCTATATAGATCAAACGAGCCCAGTAACTTTGCTCACCGCATCCTCCTTCGACTGCCTCACCTGGCTGCCACGAAAAGCCCTCACCTTGGAGACAGTCGATCACATCATTGTGGAGCTGCTGATCTGCACAAAGTGTGCGCGTGCCACTGGCCATGTACTTCGCTGGACATGCTAGCTATTCTCGGCGGCACATCACTTAAAACGCACTTCATCTTGGTGTTATCAGTTGGCCTACAACTACTGGTAGTACCGGTAAAATTTAAGTTATGAATCGCAAATCACCATACAGCTGACACACTTCGATTTCAATCATTTTGACTTCAATTTGGTCGTCCAAAATACAATCATCTTGCACTGCGTCTTTGCTGATGAATGCCCTGATCTCTGGCCAGTGACGTTGTTTCATATATTAATCGCTTTTAATAGATCTGAAAATGATGCATTAACCATGAATTTAACCGACTGTTTGTTTATGAGGGACGTCCCACGTTTAACCTGGACACATAAATAGTAGGAATTTGCGCTGGCTTCAGCCATGACGGCATGAGAGAGAAAGGAAACATCTGCATGTCGCTTGCATTGCGAGCGTGTGTGTTTCACTGTCCAATCCGAGGCTCAAACATTATCTGAGGCTGTTCGGTCTCTTGCGCATCAACTTGGGAAAGCCTCAAGGGAGAGAGGACAGTGTATTATAAACAAAGAGCTGCATATATTGCCAAAAAAATAACACATCCGATTTGTTTTTGGTTTTTTTTGCGAGGTGTGGAGAAAAGTAAGGCGGGGCATCCGTTAAACAGCAATTCAACATTACAAAATGTGGAAAAAGTGAAGGGGTCTGAATACTTTCCAAATGCATTGTATGTAAATTTGATATTTCTGTATGTAATTTTCAATAAACTTGCAAAAATGTCTAAAAACATGTTTTCCCTTAGTCATTATGGGGTATTGTGTGTAGATGGATGAGAAAAACAATACATTTAAAATTCAGGCTGTAACAGCAAAATGTGGAATAAGTCAAGGGGTAAGAATACTTTCTGAAGGCACTGTAAGTAAGTGAAGTAGCACAGCGTTTCTAGAAGGTTAGAGTACTGACGGTCATAGGTGAGGATGTGTCCACTGATGCCCTCATAGACCACGTGTCCTTTGGACAGGAGCTCATCTCGCTCCCTCTCCGCTCTGCTAGGGCTGTCCTCTGTGATCAGACGGGTTATGGTCCCCTTGTACAGCACGTCTGCCGGGGTGCCCTGTGAAGAGAGGGGGACAGACATAGGAACAACACTCAATCATCTCACAAGATATCAGTTGAACAGATTTTTCTTTATTTTTACTATTTTCTACATTGTAGAATAATAGTGAAGACATCAAAACTATGTAATAACACATATGGAATCATGGCGTTAAACACGTCAAATTATGTTTTATTTTTGAGATTCTTCAAAGTAGCCACACTTTGCCTTGATGACAGCTTTGCACATTCTTGGCATTCTCTCAACCAGCTTCACCTGGGATGCTTTTCCAACAGTCTTGAAAGAGTTCACACATATGCTGAGCACTTGTTGGCTGCTTTTCCTTCACTCTGCGGTCCAACTCATCCCAAACGATCTCAATTGGGTTGAGGTTGGGTGATTGTGGAGAACAGGCAATCTGATGCAGCACTCATCACTCTCCATCTTGGTCAAATAGCCCTTATACAGCCTGGAGGTGTGTTGGGTCATTGTCCCGTTGAAAAACAAATGATAGTCCCACTAAGCACAAACCAGATGGGATAGCGTATCGCTGCAGATTGCTGTAGTAGCCATGCTGGTTAAGTGTGCCTTGAATTCTAAATAAAATCACAGACAGTGTCACCAGGAAAGCACCCCACACCATCACACCTCCTCCTCCATGCTTCACGGTGGGAACCACACATACGGAGATCATCCGTTCACCAACTCTGCGTCTCACAAATACACGGCGCTTGGAACCAAAAATCTCAAATTTGGACTCATCAGACCAAAGTACAGATTTCCAACAGTCGATTGTCCATTGCTCGTGTTTCTTGGCCCAAGCAAGTCTCTTCTTATTGGTGTCCTTTAGTAGAGGTTGCTTTGCAGCAATTCGACCATGAAAGCCTGATTCAAGCAGTCTCTTCTGAACAGTTGATATTGAGATTTGTCTGTTACTTGATCTCTGTGAAGCATTTATTTGGGCTGCAATCTGAGGCTGGTAACGCTAATGAACTTATCCTCTGCAGCAGAGGTAACTCTGGGTCTTCCTTTCCTGTGGCGGTCCTCATGAGAGGCAGTTTCATCATAGCGCTTGATGGTTTTTGCGACTGCACTTGAACAAACTTTCAAAGTTCTTGAAATTCTCTGGATTGACTGACCTTCATGTCTTAAAGAAATGATGGACTGTCATTTCTCTTTGCTTATTTGAGCCGTTCTTGCCATAATATGGACTTGGTCTTTTACCAAATAGGGCTATCTTCTGTATACCACCCCTACCTTGTCAAAACACAACTGATTGGCTCAAACGCATTAAGAAGGAAAGAAATTCCAAAACCTTTTAACAATACTTCGCTACTATTGGCCTATGTATTGCCTTACCTCCTTAATTTGCACACACTGTATGCAGATATTTATATTGTGTTATTGACGGTACGATTGTTTATCATCTGTGTAACTGTTGTTTTTGTCGCACTGCTTTGCTTTATCTTGACATGGTTGCAGTTGTAAATGAAAACTTGTTCTCAACTGGCCTACCTGGTTAAATAAAGGTGAAATAAAAATAAATAAAATAAAAACAAGGCACATCTGTTAATTGAAATGCATTCCAGGTGACTACCTCATGAAGCTGGTTGAGTGAATGCAAAGAGTGTGCAAAGCTGTAATTAAGACAAAGGGTGGCTACTTTGAAGAATCTCAAATATAAAATATAGATTTTTTGTTACTATATGATTCCATATGTGTTATTTCATAGTTTATGTCTCCACTCTTATTCTACAATGTAAAAAAATAAAAAAAAAACCTGGAATGAGTAGGTGTCTCCAAACCTTTGACTGGTACTGTATATTTTTCCAGAATTACATTTTTCTTTGTGATAGCTCTGGTGAGTAAGATCATATGGAGTGTACATCATGCACTGATGCCACATAGTCACATAATAATACAATTTGTGTCTCAGACAATAAGCCCCACAGACTCTGCAGTGCTAACACTAGGTGACAAAATGGCAGCAGCAGGTTTGGTCGGGGCTTTGTGTCATATCTCTGGCACACTTTGCTGTGAGTCATACTTCCGCCGTGGCCGCTGAGTGTTTATGTAAGCCTGCTGGGAGGCTGATAGAGAGCACACAAGGCTGTCATTGGAGCCTGATATGGAGTGTGGGAGGGGGCATGTGTTGCCCTAGATCACATTACCTGTCTGTTGATTACAGCTCTTTCCAAAGGGTGTAGTGTAGGTCAGGGGCCAGGGCATCTACTCTCATCTACCTTCAGCATTCAACTTTATCAAGGGAGATGCGAGCGACGCACCTGATACAACAAAGCCTTATCTGTACACGCATACACACACACACGCTTTCGCTCTGCCTAGGAGTCAGCTAAACAAACAAAGGAGCAGGCTAACTTCCCCACCTGCTCTGATTACATCTCTCTCACCTTTCCCTCAGTTATCTGTCTGGGCAAATATAACATCACCCCATTTCAAGGCCAGTTGGCCGAGGCAATTACAGCAAGCTGAGGACTGTGCATATCAGTGACGGGGCTTAGTGAGTGGAGAATAAACAGATAAATAAAGTAGAGAACAGACGTGGTACAGTGTGTACCTGTTGCTAGGGCGACAGGGAGCAGTCAGAGCCACGATCATGTCACACCAGGTTGGATCAGCAGGGAGATCCTGCCTGCCTGCAGCTCCAGCCTTTCCCCTGCCTTGCCTGAACACCAACTGAGCCTGACTAACTTTTCAGCCTGGGCTCATGACCTCTCAACACGCCTATGTCGTTGTCCTTGTTTCATTTGGAGGCATACAATAAACAGTCCGGTCAGACTTTTAGGTCAAAGCTGATAAAGTCATGACAATAAATAAGCCACAGTAAGCAGAAGCACATTGTACTGTTGTGGTCAGTGTGTTGCTCTTACCTGGGTGATGGAGCCTCCCCGGTAGGAGATAGGGGAGTCCTGGTGCACTCTGGTCCCTGGGATGCCCTTTGTGATGCTGCCCCCCTGCACTGCTGGCAAAGACCCTGCAAATTCAACACATCCAGGAGCAGAGTCAGGGCTTTATATTGGCATTGAGATCTGTTTATGCACCAATAACAGGGAAGCGAATAAGCAGAGTGCAGTGTACACTGGTGCCCAACATCGAGGGGTGTGGAATGTATCTAGTTGGGAACTCACCACGTCCAGCGTTGGTGTCATGGGGCGTGGACAGGTTCTCTGCCTGGGATGACTGGCACCACGGGGACAGCTGCTCCTGCTTCACCACCGGGTAGGGACCTGGTGTGTGTGTGTGAGTCAGAGAGGGACAGAGTGAGACAAGAGCAGAGAGGAGAGAGAGTGTCAATGGAGAAAGCCCAGGACATCTGAACTCTACAATTGAAGGTTAGGGTAAGAAGAAGGCAACTCACCAGCAAACCAAGGCTGGGAGTGCTGCACCCACTCCAGACACTTGGACTCACCCACTTTCCTCTGATCCATCCAGGACAAACCCATCTGTGCAGGGGGCATCTTCCCATGGTCCATCCCGTGAGCCGGGCTATGCAGCTGCACTGGGGTGCCCTGCGAACCACACAACAACAGTGAGCATGGTGCACGGCAACACTCAATTCACTTTTACAATAACTCAACATCTAATGGGTGCTATGGCTCTCTCGCGTAGTGTCCTATACCTGTGTGATAGACCCCCCTGGCTTGTTGGAGGAGATGAGAGGGGGTGGCTCTGGCATGTGGAGGGGGAGCACCGCTGCCAATCTGGCACCATCCTGCTGTTGACCAGGGGGCCCAGAGTGGCCAGCCTGCTGGAAAGCTGAGAGCAAAGACAGAAATATACTTAAAAAATATAGACAGGGCAGTTTAGGGAAGCAAAGTATGGTTGGCTAAGAATAGCACAGAGCAAGGAGGCATAACAATGAAATGAGAGACGAGACTTGAACTGAAATAGAAGGGATGAGGGTCTGATGATGGGAATAGGAAGGGGTGAGGGTCTGATGATGGGAATAGGGAGGGATGACGGTTTGACTAGAGGGAATAATAGTAAGGTAGGGAAGGCCTGGGGGCTAGAGAAGGGTTGTAGTGGGACAGTGGACAGTCAAAGCACATGGCTCTCAGATATCTCAATTCCTATTAGCCAATACCCGTTCAGTGATAGGGTCCTTCTCGCAGGCATCTCAGCCAAGAAGTAGGCTACAAGTGAAGACGGAACTGCGCGCAACCTTCTTATCGGATTCCGAGGCACATATTGAATATGTCCGTCCACATTTGGCCTACAGTACTTTTCGTCAGCCAACAAGATGAGTAGGCCTTACAAACAGCAAAAGCAATAGCCTATGTCAATGTACAATCCCCCCATAGTACAAAAGTGTTGTCCTTCTGTGCAAGAAATATATTCCAAACATATTCTGGGACAGTTGGGAAAGGGGAATACCAAGTCAGCTGTACAATTGAATGCCTTCAACTGAAATGTGTCTCCCGCATTCCACCCAACACAGCTCTGGGATTCGATCCAGCATTTCGGTTACTGGCCCAATGCTCTAACCACTAGGCTACCTGCCGCTAGGCTAGGCTACCTTGTGGGATGCGATAGATCCCAAATTAATACAACCACTAGCAAACCTGTGGCTGATGCAACCGACCAGAACGTTTACCTTAAAATGTTGATAAACTATAAGGCCATTTCTATTTCTTGACATTATCTGCGCAGCAATGCGCACACAGCAGTAGGCGCGAATGTTCCAAAATGCAATCAATTAGCAGCAAAACACTGTTCTCCAAAGTGACCGCAAACGCGATTATGCATGTAATTCTTTATTATAAAAGTTGCATCTTCCCCAAACTTGAAACTCACACGCCGCCTATGTATGCCAGTTAGGCTTTACACTGGTTGTAATGTGCTTAATTTTAAGAAGTTTTGGCCACTTCAGTTGTGATACAAACCTTATCAAAACATATAGGCCTATGGGCTAGGCCAGTGGTTCCCAAACATTTTATAGTCCCGTACCCCTTCAAACATTCAACCTCCAGCCTTGTACCCCCTCTAGCACCAAGGTCAGCACATTCTCAAATATTGTTTTTTGCCATCATTGTAAGCCTGCCACACACACACTATACGATACATTTATTAAACATAAGAGTGTGAGTTGTCGTCACAAGATGGCCAGCACCCCGAAGTCACCTCTTCATTGTTGACGTTGAGACTGGTGTTTTGAGGGTACTATTTAATGAAGCTGCCAGTTGAGGACTTCTGAGGCGTTTGTTTCTCAAACTAGACACTAATGTACTTGTCCTCTTGCTCAGTTGTGCACCGGGGCCTCCCACTCCTCTTTCTGGTTAGAGCCAGTTTGCGCTATTCTGTGAATGGAGTAGTACGCAGGGGTGTATGATTCTTGGCAATGTCTCACATAGAATAGCCTTCATTTCAGAGCTCCAGATACTCAACTAGTCTAAAGGCCAGTTTTATTGCTTCTTTATTCAGAACAAAAGTTTTCAGCTGTGCTAACATAATTGTAATTGTTAATAATTAATTGTTAATGATCAATTAGCCTTTTAAAATTATAAACTTGGTTCCAAGAAGGCGTAGCAGTCGGACATGTGTTTTGTCTTGTCCCGCTCTGTCCAGTGTAATTATCGTTTTTCTCCGTATATATTTCGTATACATTTTAATCTCACTTTCCATCTACGGATTGAATATACTCTCCTACAACCCGCCTCACCCAATGTGGTACGGATCTGCTATTTTTATACTTTAGAACCGGAACCCCCATGAGAAGATAGCTAGCTAACAGCTAGTAGTCAGTTAGCCACTGATAGTGGTCTTCACCGTTAACTCGGACACCAGCAAGCCTCAGCTCGGTCAATACCTGGAAGTGTGCACAGCGCGATATCAACCCAGAGAATATCGGACTGCTTTTTCCTCTACCACATCTCCGGATTCCTACCTCAAGCTCTGAACCTCTACACCGGATCATCGCATCTAGCTAGTGGCTACACCTGCCTAATGTCTCTGTCCCGAAGCAAGCACCAGTTAGCCTTGAGCTAGATGACCAGTTCTTATAGCCTTTAGCCGTACTCCTCCTCTGTTCCTCTGGTGATGTAGAGGTAAACCCAGGCCCTGCAGCCCCTAGCACCACTCCCATTCCCCAGGCGCTCTCATTTGTTGACTTCTGTAACCGTAAAAGCCTTGGCGTCATGCATGTTAACATCGGAAGACTCCTCCCTAAGTTTGTTTCATTCACTGCTTTAGCACACTCCGCCAACCCTGATGTCCTAGCAGTGTCTGAATCTTGGCTTAGGAAGGCCACCAAAAATCCAGAAATTTCTATCCCCAACTACAAAATTTTCCGACAAGATAGAACTGCCACAGGGGGCTGAGTTGCAACCTACTGCAGAGTTCTGTCATACTATCCAGGTCTGTGACCAAACAATTCGAGCTTCTACTTCTAAAAATCCAACTTTCCAGAAACAAGTCTCTCACCGTTGACGCTTGTTATAGACCCCATTCAGCCCCCAGCTGTGCACTGGACACCATATGTGTATTAATTGCCCCCCCATCTATCTTCAGAGTTCGTACTGTTAGGTGACCTAAACTGGGATATGCTTAAAAACGTGTTTGGGCTAGGGTCCTTTTTTCTAAATTTCCACCTGACTGACGTGCCCAAAGTAAACTGCCTGTTGCTCAGGCCCTGAAGCCAGGATATGTATGTAATTGGTACCATTGGAAAGAAGACACAGTTTGTAGAAATGTTTAAATAATGTAGGAGACTATAACGCAATAGATATGGTAGGAGAAAATCCAAAGAAAAACCAACCAGAATATTTTTGGAAAGTATAGGGGCATTCTGAAATCTAGCTCTCAGGACGCCATTCCTATGGCTTCCACTGAGTGTCAGCACTCAATGTTCAAGGTTTCAGGCTTGTTTCTTCCAAAACGAGTAAGAATAATAAGTTTTACTACAGGGACACAGACTTGGACATTTGTGTATGCGCGCACACGAGGAAGAGGACACACACCTGCTAATATCGTTTTCCTATTGAACAAACTTCTTTCCGTATTAAATATTATAGTTTAATTACATTTTAGGGTATCTGAGTAGAAACGTGTTTTGACTTGTTGAAACAAAGTTTAGGGGAAGATTTTCAGATTCCTATCTTGGCATGTTGAACGAGTGGATTACTCAAAACGCTGGCGCCAACTAAACTGACTTTTTGGGATATAAAGAAGGATTTTATCTAACAACACTACATGTTATAGCTGGGACCCTTTGGATGACAAATCAGAGAAAGATTTTCAAAAAGTATTTAATCACTATTTGTGAATATATGAAACCTGTGCCGGTGGAAAAATATTTTGATGTGGAGCGCCGTCCTCAAACAATTGCATGGCATGCTTTCGCTGTAAAGCCTACTGTAAATCGGACAATGCAGTTAAATTAACAAGAATTTAATCTTTTAACCGATATAAGACACTTGTATGTACCTAAATGCTAAATTAGCCATAATTTTTATGATTATTTATTTGAATTGCGGGCCCTCCAGTTTCACCGGAAGTTGTTCCGCTAGCTGTCTTCAACCAGGATCTCAGTGATCACTGCCTCATTGCTTGCGTCCGTAATGGTTCCGCGGTCAAACGACCACCCCTCATCACTGTAAAACGCTCCCTAAAACACTACAGCGAGCAGGCCTTTCTAATCGACCTGGCCCGGGTATCCTGTAAGGATATTGACCTCATCCCGTCAGCAGAGGATGCCTGGTTGCTCTTTAAAAGTGCTTTCCTCGCCATCTTAAATAAGCATGCCCCATTTAAAAAATGTAGAACTAAGAACAGATATAGTTCACCCCAGACTTGACTGCTCTTGACCAGCACAAAAACATCCTGTGGCGTTCTGCATTAGCATCGAATAGCCCCCTCAATATGCAACTTTTCAGGGAAGTCAGGAACCAATATACACAGTCATTTTGAAAAATCTAGCCTTAGCTTTCCTAACAGAAATTTGCTTAATGTAGCACTAATTCCCAAAAAATTTGGGACACTAAAGTACATGGAGAATAAGAGCACCTCCTCCCAGCTGCCCACTGCACTGAGGCTAGGAAACACTGTCACCACCGATAAATCCACGATAATCGATCATTTCAATAAGCATTTTTCTACGACTGGCCAAGCTTTCCGCCTGGCTGGGCCAACAGCTCTGCAACCCCCCGGATACACTCTAGACCCAAACTGTTATAGACCGATATCCATCCTGCTCTGCCTTTCTAAAACCTTCGAAAGCCAAGTTAAACAGATCACCAACCATTTCAAATCCCACCGTACCTTCTCCACTATGCAATCTTGTTTCCGAGCTGGTCATGGGTGCACCTCAGCCACACTGAAGGTCCTAAATGATATCATAACCCCCATCAATAAAAGACAGTACTACGCATCCATCTTCATCGACCTGGCCAAGGCTTTCGACTCTGTCAATCACTGCATTCTTATCGGCAGACTCAATAGCCTTGGTTTCTCAAATGACTGCCTCTCCTGGTTCACCAACTACTTCTCAGATAGAGTTCAGTGTGTCAAATCGGAGAGCCTGTTGTCCGGACCTCTGGCAGTCTATGGTCTTGCCACAGGGTTTCTTGGGCCGACTATTTTCTCTGTATATATCAATGATGTCGCTCTTGCTGCTGGTGATTCTCTGATCCATCTCTACGCAGACGACACCATTCTGTATACATCTGGCCCTTCTTTGGACACTGTGTTAACAAACCTCCAAACAAGCTTCAATGCCATACAACACTCCTTTCGTGGCCTCCAACTGCTTTTAAATGCTAGTAAAACTAAATGCATGCTCTTCAACCGATTGCTGCCCGCAACCGCCCGAATAGCATCACTATCACTACAAATACCTAGGTGTCTGGTTAGACTGTAAACTCTCCTTCCAGACTCACATTAAACATCTCCAATCCAAAATTAAATCTAGAATCGGCTTCCTATTTTGCAACAAAGCCTCCTTCACTCATGCTGCCAAACATACCCTTGTAAAACTGACTATCTTACTGATCCTTGACTTCGGCGATGTCATTTACAAAATAGCCCCCAACACTCTACTCAGCAAACTGGATGTAGTCTATCACAGTGCCATAAGCCCCATATACTACCCACCACTGCGACCTGTATGCTCTCGTTGGCTGGCCCTCGCTACATATTCGTCGCCAAACACACTGGCTCCAGGTCATCTATAAGTCTTTGTTAGGTAAAGCCGTGCCTTATCTCAGCTCACTGGTCACCATAGCAACACCCACCCATAGCACACGCTCCAGCAGGTATATTTCACTGGTCATCCCGAAAGCCAACACTTCCTTTGGCCACCTTTCCTTCCAGTTCTCTGCTGCCAATGACTGGAATGAATTGCAAAAATCACTGAAGCTGGAGACTTATATCTCCCTCACTAACTTTAAGAATCAGCTGTTTAGAGCAGCTTACCGATCAATGTACCTGTACACAGCCAATCTGTAAATAGCACACCCAACTATCTCATCCCCATATTGTTATGTATCTTCTTGCTCTTTTGCACATCATCATCTGCACATCTATCACTCCAGTGTTAATGCTAAATTGTAATTATTTCGCCTCAATGGCCTATTTATTGCCTACCTCCCTAGTCTTCTACATTTACACACACTGTACATAGATTTTTCTATTTTCTTTTCTTTTGTGTTATTGACTGTACGTTTGTTTATGTGTAGCTCTGTGGTGTTGTTTTTGTCGCATTGCTTTGCTTTATCTTGGCCAGGTCGCAGTTGTACCTGAGAACTTGTTCTCAACTGGCCTACCTGGTTAAATAAAGGTAAAATAAAAAATAAAAATAAAATTAGCTAACACAATGTGCCATTGGAACACAGGAGTGATGGTTGATGATAATGGGCGTCTGTACGCCTAAGTAGATATTCCATAAAAATCTGCCATTTCCAGCAACTAGTCATTTACAACATTAACAATGTCTACACTGTATTTCTGATAAATTTGATGTTATTTTAATGGACAAAAAATGTGTTTATCTTTAAAAAACAAGGACATTTCTAAGTGACCCCAAACTATTGAACAGTAGTGTGTGTGTGAAATTAGTTTTGATTTAGAATGGACCATTATCATGCACCTGTCTCAGAACAGGGTCATGGGGGAATAAATAGATGGAATCTATGCACTTAAATAGCGAATGGAGGACGCTTTTCCCGTGGTTTATTTTCATGCCAGCCAGGTAGGCTATACTCCTGCTGTAAAGCGAAACAATGCGCTTAATATTAGGAAAGTGGATAAATAAATATAAACTGAACAAAAACAAACGCAACATGTAAAGTGTTGGTCCCATGTTTCATGAGCTGAAATAAAAGATCCCAGAAATTGTCCATAGGCACAAAAAGCATACCAAGAAGCTTATTAAATATCATTACCATTACATAGGTGCACATTGGGCTGGGGACAATAAAAGGTCACTCTAAAATGTGCAGTTTTGCCACACAACACAATGCCACATGTCTGTTTTGAGGGAGCGTGGAATCGGCATGCTGACTGCAGGAATGTCCACCAGAGCTGTTGCCAGAGAATTGAATGTTTATTTTTCTATCCTAAGGTGCCTCCAATGTCATTTTAGAGAATTTGGCTGTATGTCCAACCGGCGTCACAACCGAAGACCACGTGTAAACACGCCAGCCCAGGACTTCCACATCCGGCTTCTTCACCTGCAGGATCATCTGAGCCCAGCTACCCAGACAGCTGATGAAACTAAGGAGTATTTATGTCTGTAATAAAGCCCTTTTGTGGAAAAACCCACAACTAATTCTGATTGGCTGGGCCTGGCTCACAGTGGGTGAGGGTCTTCCCAGGCCTACCCATGGCTACACCCCTGCCAGTCAAGTGAAATCCATAGATTAGGGTTCTGGGTACCAGGCAATTAGCACATTTGGGAGGCCACTAATGACTAACAGCAGCATCAGAGCATGGAGAAGCCTAGTTACCACGACTAAAGGGTCACGTGGAATTTGACTGCGGTCACCGTAACAGCCCTAAGTGGGACTCACAGGAGTTGTAGTGGAGTAGGTGCTGGTCGTGGGTGAGCTTGGCCATGTCTCGATGGGACACTGGGTAGGGGGACATGACGGGCCGGCCCAGGGTAGTGGCCCTCAGGTCCTCTGGTCCCACCCCCTGCTTCTTAGGGTCACCATGAGGAGAGAAGGCCCGGGACTTATCTGCAAGACGGGACACACACACAATTGGTAAGGGATGAGGGGTAGTTGCTATCTTTCTGGAAGCTGAGAACCACCCCTTGGTCAGCGCTAGCTTTTTATGCTCCTACTCATCATCATCATCATCATCATAGCAAGGAGTGCAGCCAGGCAGCGTCTGCTCAGTCAGCCACACAGCAACGCTGCTCCACACAGCCACAGCCCACATACTGCCAAACCTACTAAAAGTGTTCCACACACAATCAAATCCCACTGAGGAAGTGAATTAGCTAGGTGTGTGTTGGGCGAAGGGGTATGAGAGGGATAGATCGGGGTGGGGCGGGGTGTGAACCTACGTAATCCGTGAAGTAGAGTCTGCAGCCACCTCTCGTTGCCTTCCAGCTCTGCAGGGACACAGACATACTGCAGCTGATCACATACATCACACTCACACACACACAGTCATGCGTACACATGTTCATGTAGGGCTGGGCGATATGGCCAAAATATTATGACACAGATTTTTTTTTAATTGACGATATGACGTATTTGAAGGTATTTTATGTTTTTTAATAATAATAAAATAAAATTTGCTTCACGAGTAGTGAGTGACCCTAGGGTGGCAACACATACAGTTCAGTCAGAAGTTTACATACACTTAGGTTGGAGTCATTAAAACTCGTTTTTCAACCACTCCACAAATTTCTTGTTAACAAACTATAGTTTTGGCAAATCAATTAGGACATCTACTTTGTGCATTGCAAATTATAATTTTAATACTTAGACAAATCACAGGTAAAGTTAAATACGCAAAGTGGAAAAAGAGATGGCAGCAAGAGCAAGCTGATGTCCGGTCCCTGACTGCACTTTATACAGTAAATCAAGGGAAGAAGCCACCAAATGTCACGGTTTTCCGATAAAAGATATGGAGTGATCCAGAAGAAGGTTAATAGCAATTCTAAATAGTAATTACAATATAAAGACTCCTGCAGCCAACCTTGTATTGCTGCATGTGTGTAGCAAGCATTTCAGTGGGGATGTATGAATGAGATATGCAATCTGAAATTATGGGGACAGGAAACTGAAGGATACTAAAAGATACAGCTGTTGCTACTATATTTCCATGGACTGGATATGGCGCAATGCCAAAATACAAAGGCGCATTTGAGAAGAGAAAGCGACAACGCAAGCTTTTGGAGGTAGGTAGACTAGCCTGACGTACAGTTGAAGTCGGAAGTTTACATGCACTTAGGTTGGAGTCATTAAAACTCGTTTTTCAACCACTCCACTAATTTCTTGTTAACAAACTATAGTTTTGTGCATGACACAGACAGATTTACAGACAGATTCTTTCACTTATAATTCACTGCGCCGTATCCAGTCCATGGAATTATAGTAGCAACAGCTGTATCTTTTAGTATCCTTCAGTTTCCTGTCCCTGCCTTTAAACAGCTTGGAAAATTCCCTTTAAATTATGTCATGGCTTTAGAAGCTTCTGATAGGCTAATTGACATAAGTTGAGTCAATTGGAGGTGTACATGTGGATGTGATTCAAGGCCTACCTTCAAACTCAGTGCCTCTTTGCTTGACATCATGGGGAAATCAAAAGAAATCAGCCATGACCTCAGAAAAAAATTGAAGACCTCTACAAGTCTGGTTCACCCTTGGGAGCAATTTCAAAACGCCTGAAGGCCACTTAGCAAGGAAGACACCACTGCTCCAAAACCGCCATAAAAAAGCTAGACTACGGTTTGCAACTGCACTTACTTATTGGAGAAATGTCCTCTGGTCTGATGAAACAAAAATATAACTGTTTGGCCATAATGACCATCGTTATGTTTGGAGGAAAACGGGGGAAGCTTGCAATCCGAAGAACACCATCCCAACCGTGAAGCACGGGGGTGGCAGCATCATGTTGTGGGGGTGCTTTGCTGCAGGAGGGATTGGTGCACTTCAAAATAGATGGCATCATGAGGCAGGAAAATGATGTTGCTTCAATATATCCACATCTCAAGACATCAGTCAGGAAGTTTAAGCTGGGTCCCAAATGGACAATGACCCCAAGCATACATCCAAAGTTTTTGCAAAATGACTTAAGGACAACAAAGTCAAGGTATTGGAGTGGCCATCACAAAGCCCTGACCTCAATCTCATAATTTGTGGGCAGAACTGAAAAAGTGTGTGCGAGCAAGGAGGCCTACATACCTGACTCAGTTACACCAGCTCTGTCAGGAGGAATGGGCCAACATTCACCCAATTTATTGTGGGAAGCTTGTGGAAGGCTACCGGAAAAGGTAATGCTACCAAATACTAATTGAGTGTATGTAAACTTCTGACCCACTGGAAATGTGATGAAAGAAACCAAAGCTTAAATAAATCATTCTCTCAACTATTATTCTGACATTTCACATTCTTAAAATAAAGTGGTGATCCTAGCTGACCTAAGATAGGGAATTTTACTAGGATTAAATGTCAGAAATTGTGAAGTTTAAATGTATTTGGCTAAGGTGTATGTAAACTTCCGACTTCAACTGTACATTCTAAGTAATTTCAATGGGTCTTTCTCCATTCTGATTGATATATACTGTTCAATTAAACTTAAACCCAAAAAAATGTAATAATTTTAATCAATTTCTACATTTGAGATAATTTCCACACTGCCACGTAGGACTGCACAATATGAGAAAGCAATCTGGGCCTTATTTTTAACCAAATGTTGCACTTTGATTTAGAGCAAAACACTTGGGTTAACTGTTGGGAGTCATGGAAATAGAATGTCTATTCTAGTTATATAGTTAGAATATAATAGTGGCCATTTTTAATACAGTGTTGTTTGACATGACAACTAATGAAAATGCCAGGGAGGAGTTATTGTGACAGGGTAGGAACTGAAGTGTTGATAGATATTTCCCTATAATCTTTGGCTACATTGCATGTTTTCTCTTAGCTACTTCATGTAGCTAACATATTCTTGCTTTGCGTATTCCTCTTTGATTTAGAAGATACTGTTGCACAAACAACATGCTGATTTAGGTCTACACCATCACTGGTATTATAAGGCTGTATTAGCTAGCTACATTTGCTCTTACTCTTAAAAGACAAACTAGTTGTTTGCAGATGTAAGAAACACAAGCTAATAGTGTAATTATAGAATGCTGGTAGATTTATATTGAGAAGCAAAGTGACAACTGCATCGTTGTCATCAACATTGTTGCATATGCTGCATCACAACGCAGACTGAACGCAAGTGTCTCATGGTCGAGGAAGAACAAATATGCTCCTTGAGTGACAGGAGCCGGGGCTAGGTCTGTGTGGAAAGCGGCATGGAGAGAGAGAGTGGAGAGAGATGACTCAAGTAGAGAAGTAAAGTATAAAAATGGACGTTACACACTGCGTATCACATTTAACAAACCACAAATTCTAATACCGTTCTAGAAAGTAAAGTAAAATCCCAAACCGGTCCCTGTGTCAATACCGATATATCGCAAAAACTGGTATACCGCCCAGCCCTATGTCCATGTGGCTCGAATCCCCAGATGGAAACTCTTCAGTCCTCCATGTCTGTCTGACTATTTATAACTCCAGCTCAAGTGGAGAATTTTGTGTAAACATCTGCTAATTAACGTCTAAATAAAACTAGGTCTGGATAGGTCTAGTAACTCACATGGAGCACAACTCCACAATGATATCCAAGACTGAACTCAACACAGATCCCATTGCATGGTTATAGCTGACTGTGAGCCCAATGATCAATACCAGCACTTTAGACAACACACTGTGGAACTGACAGAGTCCTCAAGTAAGCATGGAATTATCCAGAGCCACCAGGAGCTTCTAAACAATAGCACCAATGTAGAATAAAAGTAACAGTTTAGCTGAAGGAGGGAGTTGTGTTTAGACTGAGCAGGAGGGTGAGAGGAGCTGGAGAGAGAGGGCTGATGCTCGTACCGTCCTTATCGCCGGCGGAGGGGCTGCGTGGGTTGACGCAGGGGCTGCTGATGTTGTTGGGGTCTCCCTGCGCTGGGTAGGGGTGCTGTTTGCTGGGCTGACCTGCATGCTGCTTGGCCTCCTGGGAGGACTCTCCATGGGCCATGGTGATCTGCTGCTGGTAGAGAGCCAGGGCATGGGGGGGCAGCTCTGCCTTACCACCCCGGCCCCGAGGTCCACCATCCGGCATCTGGGGCATCTGCACACACAGGAGAGAGAAGCCTGGTGAGCAACAGATACACATTCAAACAATATACACACCGGGAGATCCTGGTTCCTGTTATTTTCCCTAATGCCTGGCATCTTGTTTCTCCTCTGGGTCAATGTATCCCCTCTCCTCCAGCTGGCCTGCTTATCTAATACAAATATGATAGGACTTCATAATTTTACTCGCCATGCTGTTATCTGTGTAAGAAGCAGTATTGTCATTACAGGTGGGCTGGCCTTAATACCACTAGGGGGTAGAATGACCAGGCTGGACTAATCCAAGGACTTATCTGTTACTGATTCTACCTGGCTGGCTTCCATATGCTTTCCAAGGATGGAGGAGACAAAGATACAGGCTGTGGCCCTGGAGTGTAACGAAAGGAGGGGGATGAAAGTGGTAAGACTCACAATAGGGGGGATGGCAGCAGCCCTCTGTTTGAGCTGCTTCAGGTCCATGGGCTTCTGCAGGGGGGAGGAGATGACCCCATCATGAGCATAGTTCAGCAGGCTTGGACGGCTGGGAGATGTCATCCTGGGGGGGGCAGAGAGAGAAAGAGAAGAGAAAGGCAAGAGAGAGAATGAGAGGGAGAGAGAAGTAACTAGAACACAGAGTTCCCCATTCAGTAGCCTGCCAATGGATGTCCCACGCATTCCTTAATATGGCCACAGCCCAGACTCTCTTATTTACTTTCCCAATAAACACAGATTGACCTGGAGCAGAACCTCCACTATGAAAACACAAAGAGAGCAGAGGTTCTGATTGTGTTTCCATCCCACATGCCTAGCCACCCATCCCCCAATAGCAGATACACACATACAAACACACAAAGATACTCTGCAACACACACACACAGGAGACTGGGGAGCACACACACTCCCTCCCATTGTTTGCTTTGGCACAGAGGGCAACGTTTCCCTAGGCTCTGCCAATACATGCAGTCTGCTGTCATGGAAAAAACAGAGCAAATACCATGCAAACACTGCAGCACGAATCACCACTCCCCCAAGCAGTCAGCCCACATATTTCACACACACATTTACGCTTGCAGGCAAACACACTTACACAGAAGCACACAGGTACATACAAAATGAGTACATTTTACTGATATCGATAATGACAAGTTGCCTATACTAGAACAAATGTTGTTTGATGGTGAAGAGAAAGGTAAAGTCTGTCAATATAGGCGACAGCTAACAGGACAACTGATCTTCAGCATTTAAAGTTGTAGTAGTGGTGGTTTTAAGGGTAATATAAAAAAGTAACTGTGTTCACATTACTGTTAAAAATGTATCTTTAGAGTTATCGTTAAAAAAAAATTGTACATATCACCCAGCTCTAGTACATATGCACACACTCACAAAGGCAGATGGAGTTTATGTTGATGATTGTTGTAGAGTATTGGCCACAAATTGCTTGACATCTAGAAAACTAGTGACACTCTCCCTCTCTTCCCTTCCCCAGTCCAGATACAGTCTCGCTACAGTGGGGAATTCAGAACCCCACCCCCACCCCCACCCCTCCCCCCACCTGCACGCACCCAGCCCCTCTGCCCCCACCTTAGTCAACACCACTCTGACATTGCTTATCCTAATATCCATTATTTTACTTTAGATTTGTGTATATTGTTGTGTATTGTTAGATACTACTGCTCTGTTGAAGCAGGAACACCAGCATTCGCTACACCTGAAATAACATCTGCTAAATATGTGTGTGACAAATTAAACTTGATTCGATTTGAACAGCCCCCAGCCCTGAGCCCACACCCACACCTCCCCCAGCCCTGAGCCCCCACATGCAACCCCCCAAGCTCAGAGCCCTCACATGCAACCCCCTCCCCACCCAGCCCTGAGTCACCACATGAAACCCCTCCAGCCCTGAGCCCTCACATGAAACTTCCCTCCAACCCTGAGCCCCCACATGCAAACCCCCAGCCCTGAGCCCTCACATGCAACCCCGACAGCCCTGAGCCCTCACATGCAACCCCCCCAGCCCTGTGTCCCCACATGCAACCCCCTACCCCACCTAGCCCTGAGCCCCCACATGCAACCCCCCCTCCCCATCTCAGCCCTGAGCCCCCACCTGTTCTTCTCTGTGCTGTCCAACTCTTCCAACTCGTCAGCGCTGCAGGTGGCACTAGAGTCACTGTCTGCGTGGGAGCCCGTCTTGGGCCCATGGTCCCTCTTGGAGCTCTTGGATGAGCTCTTGCTCTCCTCTGCATCTGCAGTGGGGGGCTTCATGTCTCGGTCTGTGGATTCGCTGGGCTGCTCCTTGCTGCCCTCCTCTGCCTCTGTCTTCACCTCCTGCTTGATGGCCTTCCCCACTTCTCCTGGGGGTTTCTCATCTCCTCCCTGGCCCTTGTGGGAACCTGAGGCCTCCTTGTCCCCAGAGTTTGAGCCAGCTTTGGCCCTGCCACTACCCTCCTCTTTAGCCTTGCTGTCCTCAGAGGAACGCGGAGAGGGCAGGCTCTCTGTGTCAGAGCTGTTGTTAGCCCCACCTGGTAGAGAGAGAGAGAGAAGGACAGATAGAGAGAGAATGGATAACCGCAGATATTACATGGGCTGCCTAGCTGAGTAGTAACCTAGTAAATCGAAATCAAATGTTATTGATCGCATACAGATATTTAGTAGATGTTACTGCGAATGTGTAGCAAAATGCTTGTGTTCCTAGCTCCAACAGTAATAAAACAAAATACAGCAAAGTTGCTTAGGAGCCATGAACAGGGCGACCATGTCTATCGGTGCCATCTTGCTATCATGTAGCATCCTCTTGTCGTCTTTCACTTCCCTCTCTCTTGCGCCCCAACTTTCTCAAAAACCAGATTTCTCAAAGTGCAACTTTCCACCTAATTGGCTTTCACTGTACAATGAGGGAGAACACAAAACCAATTTTGAATGTGGAGGAAATACCCTGGGACTTCCCAGCTCTATTCTGGTAACTGAGACTATAGGTATATCAACAAATTACTACATCAGGGGTCGCCAATATGTAGCATTCGGAAAGTATTCAGACCCCTTGACTTTTTCCACATTTTGTTATGTTACAGCCTTATTCTAAAATGGATTTAAATTTAAACAAATTCTCATCTATCTACACACAATACTCCATAACAACAAAGCGAAAGCAGGTTTTTAGAAATACCTTATTTACATAAGTATTCAGACCCTTTGCTATGAGACTCAAAATTGAGCTCAGGTGCATCCTGTTTCCATTGATCATCCTTGAAATGTTTCTACAACTTGATTGGAGCACCTGTGGTAAATGAAATTGATTGAACATGATTTGGAAAGGCAGATACCTGTCTATATAAGGTTCCACAGTTGACAGTGCATGTCAGAGCAAAAACCAAGCCATGAGGTCGAAGGAATTGTCTGTAAAGCTCAAAGACAGGATTGTGTCGAGGCACATTTCTGCAGAATTGAAGGTCCCCAAGAATACAGTGTACTCCATCATTCATAAATGGAAGAAGTTTGGAACCAGTAAGACTCTTCTTAGAGCTGGCTGCCCGGCCAAACTGAGCAATCGAGGAAGAAGAGCGTTGGTCAGGGAGGTGACCAAGAACCCGATGGTCACTCTGACATAGCTCCTCTGTGAAGATGGGAGAACCTTCCAGAAGGACAACCATCTCTGCTGCACTTCACCAATCAGGCCTTTGTGGTATAGTGGCCATACGGATGCCACTCCTCTGTACAAGGTACATGACAGCCTGCTTGGAGTTTGCCAAAAGGCCCCTAAAAGGACTCTCAGACCATGAGAAACAAGATGGTCTTTTCTGATGAAACCAAGATTGAACTCTTTGGCCTGAATGCCAACCGTCACGTCTGGAGGAAACCTGGCACCATCCTTACAGTGAAGCATGGTGGTAGCAGCATCATGCTGTGGGAAAGTTTTTCAGCGGCAGGGACTGGAGGAAAATAAAAATAAAACTGTTTTTGCTTTGTCATTATGGGGTATTGTGTGTAGATTTATGAGGGGAAAAAAATATTTAATAAACGTTCAACATAACAAAATGTTGAAAAAGTAAATGGGTCTGAGAATACCTTCCAAATGCACTTTATGTAATTTTAGTTTTGGGTCAAAATCACCAGGAATTTAGCAAAAACCTGTTAAACTACTCCCACAAATATTGATTCTAGATGCAAAGACTTAGCTATTGAGATGCCAAGGTTCCACAGCTCTCCATGGTTACTAATACACTAGAAACGACGAGCAATAACAGTTTTGAGAATTTGGAGGGTCCGTTATCAACCCAGGGTATTTAAATTAGTCTACCAGTAATATGAGCAATCAGCCAGGATCCAAAAGAAGATTCTAGAATTAAAAACGCAGATGTTGGTATGTAGACCACTTATGTGGAAATATTTGCTACAGAGCAAAAAAGTATTTATCTAAATAATGAATGTCTTAGCCAAGTGCTTTGAATTCCCATGCACCCATGGTCAGAATCTCATTTTGATGATTGCAGTCTTTGTATTCTCAGAATCGCATTCAACTCCATGTTCTACACATACATTATTGTGATGCTGTTAAAAGTCCATATTGCACTTAATTCTTCCTTCAGCACTCAAGGCACTCCAGATATTTCTAATCAAGAAATACTGTCAACACATAACATAATCATAAAGACATAACCTTCAAATTGATTGAAAACATTTTCATAAACTAGTTTCAACATAAAGTCTACATGGCTGGTTTCTAATCAGTCCATGTGAATGAGTGATCTCAAGTTCATGGAAGTATTCTGACAGTGCTTATGGACGGTATACTGACAATGGCTCCCTATCCTCTATGACATTGATTATTGTAGTGTGTGTGTTGTTCCTACCTTCTCCATCCTCGGGGGGCCTCCTCCTCATTGCCGCTGGCCCCGGAGCCCTCCATCTCCTCCTCCTCGGCAGCAGACGGGGCGCTGGCCTCTTCACTTTGTAGGGCTTTGCCTTTACGCCGCGCCGCCTTACGTTCTCTCTCCTGGGTGAAAACCAACACACACTAAATACCGCAGCTTGGGAACACCACGCTATGAGAACCACAAGGTAAATGTGCCTACTGCGGTCTGTAACTCAGAGGAATGGCTTGCACTAAGACAGGTGCATTACTAGGTCAGACTATAGGTTTTCTTTCAGAGAGTTGATCATTTAACTGTTCTAGAAAGCAAGATGAGACATTACCGATTTCATTTTATGCTGCTGCAGAATCTCGTCGAGTTTCTGCCTCTTCTTATAGTTGAAGTAGAAATTCTTGCACTGGGACACAGTTTTGGAGCCCACCATCTTGGCAATGGCCGACCAATTCCTACCATACTGGAGAAGACCTGGAAGAGACAAGGATTAGACTACAGCACATGCAGACAAGCCAAGACTTCATTACATAGAATAATTGTTTACATCTAATTTACTACATGAAGAATGACGATCTGTCAATAAACATCCAAGATATTTTTCCTCCCTCCCCTCCAGCTCAACAGTTTTGTCAAATTGCATAATCACACCATGTGCTGTTCTTAGCTGAACCGGTCATATCAATCTAACTAATGACATCACTAATTCTCATCGCTGGGCTGGGGTCATTCTCAGTCACATTATGTGAAACTTTGATGTGATCCAGTTCCCAGAAAGACTGGTGCTTTGCCCGGTCAACCACATTATTGTGCCTTACACAAAAGGCTAGAAGCCCTGCTGTGCCCAAAGCTGAGACAGATCAACCTGTCTTGGGACCACACTGCTACTGTGTGAGAGAGAGAGTGAGAGAAAGAGAGAGCAAGAGAATGAGCGCGTTCGAGTTGACTGCATCTGTGATGCATTGTGGGTAAATTGTGACTGATTGATCTACAAATAATAATGAGTAGCTACTTATGATACAAGGTGATTTGTAGATTAGTCCGTCGGCAGTCGCCTGCAGTGGTGGTTGCAACGTGGAACAAGCCCAATGTGTGTGTGTGTGTGTGTGTCAGCTAAGGGCAGCTCATTAACAGTAGCCGCTGTAAGGTGCTTACAATGCCCAATTGTTTCCTGTGCCAGCCTGACAGCTTCTGGCATGAGGAAAGACTCTGGTGGGCCAGGCCACACTCCGTTATCAGTAGGCATGGACCCAACAACTTCCTAGGACAAAAAACTTTAGACATGCGTTCCCAAGATAATATCTCCAAACGGAGGCAGTAGGACAACAATCTAACAACCACACGATAAAACAACACTTTATAAAACACCAGGCCTGCACCATCTCCTTTCCATATTTTATTTATTTACCCATCAAAAGTTTACTACAGGTTAAAAATACCACCTCAACAGTAAGTGAAAGTAGGCCATGTTTGTGCAGTCTCTTTCTGACAGTTGACTCATGCACTTCGATATTGATTGTGGCAAGAGAGGCCTGTAGATCCCTTAATGTTACCCTGGGGTTCTTAGAGACCTCTATGTGCATCTTCCGGTCATCTCTTGGGCTGAATTTGGTGGGATGACCTGTCCTAGCTAGACTGCCAGTGGTCTGGAATTTTTTCCATTTGTAGACGATCTGTTGGACAGCGGAATGATGTACTTCGAATTGCTTGGAAATGAATTTGTAACCCCCTCCCAGACTCATGCTCATCAATTATGATTATTTTTTAGGACCTCGGATAGGTCTTTTGATATTTGCATGGTGTGTTACCACACACTCATATGGTTAAGACCAAACCAGACCAAATTTATAATCTTTATGGAAGGCTGGACCCTCCCAATTATTTCCTAATCATTTGCACCTGTTTTGGTGTACCTGATCCAAATATTTCCTGCACAAGGATTTTTTTTTTATGTTAATTGCATAACATGGTCAAAGTACATTTTTTTGTGTGTTATTTGTTAAATTGAGTTACCTTCATCAATGAATGTGGTTGCAATTTAGCTCAAATATCCATGTGTCCAAATATAAAAAGAAATAAAAAAAGACTACTTTCCAAAGGGTGTACTTACTTTTTCACATGACTGTATACACACAAACACTGCCTCAGTCCAAGACTCAACTGTCATATTCCCTCTCAGGGCCTGTGTGTATGTACAACCCGTCAAGTGTTAAAACTAGACTGGGTATTTAATTTCAAATATTCCTTACAGGTGTGGAAGGCCAAGCAGGAGAGATGTGAGAGAGAAAAGAGAGAGGGCCAGACGACCAGGTTCGTTCCAAGAGAGAAGAACACGTGATCAACACCTATTAACCTTTTACAGCCTTGTCCCGGGGTGCAGGGAGACAGCCCACTGAGCCCAGAGCACACAAGTCCAGCCAGACACCCTGCTACGTGCCACACCAAGAACACACACACACACGAGAACGCACACACACACTTTGCTCTACCCAGTGAACCTAAAGCAATAACACTGCAATTCATTCACTGGAAGTCAAGGGTCACTTTGTTACAACTCACTTTCACAGATCCAGTCCATTCAGTTTAACCAAAGCACAGAAACAATCCCAAGCAGCTCCAGTTCCATCGGCCTCAGATCCTGGCCAGTTGAGCAACACACAAGAAGAAGCAGGCATCCAATCAGCTGCTGCTCAGCTAGAGCAGGTGGCAAACTCAATCAACCAATTATGATCCTCCATTTCATAAAAGCTTTTCCCATCGACGGCCCAATCAACACCTAGTCAGGGCCGGGGGTGAGTGTCCCCCTTCCGTCCCTCGTGCCCCTGGTCTGTATCACGCTATCGGCAGTCTGATCTCTGTGGAGAAGTCAGGTGGGCAGGCAGTGATTCCACTCCAGAGGGGCAGAGAAAGAAAACAGCTAGGCTCCAGCTCAGCCTCCACACCCCTCCTGCTGGCCTGATACTGGAGCCAGTGTCAGGTTGACATGCTCAAAACAGCACATGCTCTGCTTCTCGCCTCTCCCTTCCTTTTTCCTCACCCTTTCACTTCCCACACCCTCTCGCTCGCTGTCAGGGCTAGTCCGTTGCTCTCCGCCGGGTCTTTCCCCAATGGCTGCTGTCTGGGAGGACTTTCACAGGAAAGTGGGACTGTGCTATGTGCTCAGCCTCTCTCTCCCCTCATCTGATCTCTCCTCTATCTTTCCCTTTTTTCCCCTCCTCTCTCACTCCCCCTCCCTCCCTTCCTCTTTCACTCTCACTCTGCCAGCAGGCATAGCTGCACACACACACACACACAAACGAATGCACAAGCACACTCCCTCAGTCTCTCTTTTTCGCTTGCTTACTCTAACACATACACAGCTAGTCCGAGGATAAACAGAGAGAGAGTGAGAGCAGGGGAGTTTAGCTAGATGGACAGTGGAGGAAAGGAAGAGAAAGGGGGAGTTGATGTTGATACCATGAGAAAGCATAAAGGGTTTCACATTTTTCCTGACTGACCTGCTTTTCATCCTGAATGTGACCCCTCTCCAGTCTACAACAACACCGAGAAAGGGAGAGAGCGAAAAAAAAGAAAAGAAAAAAAAGAATCTTCCATAGCTCCTGCCAATCTGGGCCTGTGCCATCTCCTCCCATCTCAGGACACACTGACTGGTAGGCCAGATGAGAGAGTTGAGAGCACGAGAGGAGAGGAAGGGGGGAGAATGCTCTGGCCTGATCCACTCCAACAGTCCAGAGCACAGCAGAACTCTACCTACTACTCCTTTAAAAGGACCTGTACAGTACTGTACACTACAGCAGGCATGGAGGGAGGGACCTGATTATCCAGATGCCTGGCTGCCCAAGTAAGCCTGCCAGATTAGAGAACTTACATAACAAACACTAACCAAGGAGCGAGTACACACACTCCCGCTTTGCTCCCCGCACACCCTACCTTACCTGGTTCTACAGTGGGACCATTTTAAATCGCATTTCCGCTTTAAAAATAGATGTGTGTGAACTGAAAAAGTCAAGTATGAGCATATGTGCGATTTGTGATATATAGCAAAAAAGTGGGTACATTGTACTTGATTGAGCATGGCACACTCCAAAACACTTTTATTCATTAACTTTTAATAATTTCTTATAATAAAAACTCTCCCTCAAATACATTAATTGTGCTCCTAAATGTATGTGTGCTCTTAAATTGTTAAACGTAGGCGCGCATAGAGCCCTACCTTAATTACACACACCACACACACGCTCAAAGGGATATACAAGGACAACGGATGGAGACTTAACAAAGCTCTACAATCCCTTGTTAAATATGCCAGGCTTTTTGACCAGGAAAGACAGGGGCAATCAGTCGAAGTGTGTGGCCTTGCCATCCCATGGGGGATTCTTGGCGCTGCCATGCTTAAATGCTGCCATGCTATGAATGTCATTATTGAGATCTTTTTAGCACAAGGGGATAAACACATTAGCATGAGGAGATGTAAGCCTCTTTAAAACATCTACAGGTCAAGCTCCTGGAAGTGGAGTGTGAACCTTGACTGTCAGGCTGGCATTTACATTCAGGCCAAGGGAGCGGGGCTGGGACTGGTGGGCTACTCTACATATGAGGAGCAGTGGAGGGGGAAGCCCTTTTGGCAGGCATGGTTACTGGCTGATGAGCAATGGCAGGGTGGGGGTTAAAGATCCCCTTCCCCCCCAGACAGGGGCCCTGTGGTTGTGGTTACATAAGCCCTTCATAGAAGCCCAGCTCCCACCGGGCTGCAGGACTAATCCCCTGGGATGCAGCGGCACACTAATCCCAGTGCGGGAGAATGGAGTTGAAGACATTAAGCAGGATTACTACTCAGGGCCATGTTCAAGGGCCAGCGCCAGTCATCACAACAGCCCCCCGAGACAGTCTGCAGACTGCCAGCAGCAGGAGAAATAACACCACGAGACAGAATGACTGGGTGTCTGCTGTATAGGAGTTCTCTCTTCACTAGCACATTCATGGTGATAAAGGAACTTTTGTAGAAAAAATAGGATTACACAACAGATCGGCTAGAGTTCTGCTGAATTACAAGACAGGTATTAGTCATACCCAGAACTAAAAAACATACAGAGAATCTATGACACGTCATCTAAACAGGCCAAAACCGTCCTGCAGGGTATTTTTGGGGGCCCCCAGGGTTTTTCGGTAACGTTTTGGGGGAAATCTGTTCCCAAGTATTGCCATAAAAAAGAGATGCATGTTATCTTGTCTCAATGTAATCAAGCTAAGGAATGATTGTTATTGTCAAATACAATATTTTATTGGGCTTAGTTGTGGTCAGTTTGCAGCATACAAGTTATTATAACTACGTTGTGGCCCACCGACCATCCACTCCGCGGCTGAATCTAGTTACCTAACCCTGCTGTAGACGGAGCTGTGTGCAGCACACGCAACACAACTAAACCACAGCAAACAGACAGGCAGAATCACAGCCACCTTCTCTCTGCAGGACCCACAGGCCAGGCAAGGCCAGGGTAATCTTCAGTTAAAGACAATAAACAGGCCATGTAAAGAGTAAACAGACTTCTGCAGTTGGAGCTGTTCTAGCCAAAGATAAGAGGGTGGGACTTTTACAGCAGGCTTCAGAAACAGCCATGGCAGGCGTGTAGGACACAGCCCTGGGTCAGGCAGCGGAGCAGCAGAGTGGAGCCCCACACAGCTCTGCAGACAGAAAGACAGACAAGCTAGGCTGCAGCCACGTGCTGTCTATCTGACAGGAAGTCACAGGCACATGCACTTGTCACCACTTTCGAGAAAACCTCACCAAGCTAATTCTATGGGCAGTTTTCTCGTTGACAAGGAAAGCATGACAATGGCGCTGCTGGGTCGTATTTCACACAGAGGTAACTTTTTTTCTTTACCTTTTTTTAGCGGTTTCCATCTCCTCCTCAGTCCAGCGAGAGCTCTCATTCATCTCCAGATTGGCTGAAAGGATAAAAGCAGAACCACCACGTTAGAAAGCGGGCAGGAGGAAGGGGGAGGGGAGTCTCAAGTAGACAGAGAGAGCGAGCGACTGACTGACCGAGAGAGAGAGAGAGGGAGAGACACAGAGAGGGAAAAGAAAGAGAAAAGCTAGGGGGCAGGGTTGTCTTTGCTGCTTGCTGGTGCAGCACGGTAGAGCCGGTCGACAGGGGCTGTTAGTTTAAGAGGAGAAAGTCAGTTAATGATTAGAGACATAAAAAGTGGTTGTTCCACCTGTCTACAGTAGGGACCAGCCTGACCCTGACAGAGGAGAAGACAGGAGAGAAAACGAGAAGAGGAGATGAGCTGTGGTTTCAGTGCTGTTGTGTCCTCTCTGTAGGGCTGTGACGGGCACAGTAACAGCAGGCGAGGTGAGGAAGGGGAAACAAGCCCAGTAACAGTGAGACGAGACACTAGAGCTACTGATCAGAACAGAGCCCCTCTGGCTGGATCAGACCACAGCAGCAGGAGCAACCAACCACCCACTGAAGTGTTGAAACATCAAAACCATAATCGCCTACAGCTACAGCGTGTGTGTGTGTGTGTGTGTGTGTGTGTGTGTGTGTGTGTGTGTGTGTGTGTGTGTGTGTGTGTGTGTGTGTGTGTGTGTGTGTGTGTGTGTGTGTGTGTGTGTGTGTGTGTGTGTGTGTGTGTGTGTGTGTGTGCGTGCGTGCGTGCGTGCGTATATAAAAGCAGCCTTGCAAACTGCAGAGAGAATAAAAAGCTGAGACAGATGAGTATTGCTGCCTTAATGGTTACGTTCGGGGATACTTTAAAGAAATTAGATGGGGAAACTCGCATTAACTTCTTTAACGCCCATTGTGTACGTTACCCTACATTGTCAATGAGCCATGTGGTGCATTCTGGGCAATTCTGGGAAGGGGAGTGCACTCCAAGGAGTAAATGTGAGTCAATTGGGCGCTAGCTCAAAAACCCAACATTAGCATGAATTACGTAAACAAAAAGCAAATATTTTCAGAGATGTGAGATAATTAACTTGTTCTCTGTAATATCGTATAGATTTGAAATCGTGACATTACATACTTGAGGAAAATAGGCATACTTTGACTCAATCTGACTTTTAGAAAAGATGCGTGACGATTATCTTAGCAACCGCGTGACGCAGCATAACAATGTGAACGCGATTGATCGACAGTCTGATGGTATTTTGGTATTTTATTAGGATCCCCGTTAGCTGTTGCAAAAGCAGCAGTTACTCTTCCTGGGGTCCACACAAAACATGACATAATACAGAACATCAATAGACAAGAACAGCTCAAGGACTGAACTACATACATTTATGTAGGGGCATTATACGTTCCTCCATTCACTTGCCATTGAGATTCCCATCTCCTCATTGTTTAAAGCATCCCTGGTATTTTCTCATTAAGTATCAATTTATTGGCTCTCTCTCTTGTTTAAGCAAAAATGATCTTAATGGCAGCTTGTGTGTGTTTGGTGCACGTGTGTCAAATTGTTTTGAGACAGATCTACAGTGCACCCTTGTGGTGTGGGGTATCAGAAGGGAAATAAACACACAGAAATTACGGGAGTGTTCATATGCTCAGTTCACATTAAATCAGGTGGACCTACTAAACAGACGTGCTTCAGCAATATCATGGCCATATTTTTCCTTCAAACATACCGCCAATCAGCGACATTTCAGACCAAAATACAGACGTTAAATATTTCTGGTCAGCGAGGCCCTGGCTCTTTCGGTTTATGAGTTGTGTGATGAAAATCTAGTCAGGTGAAAAGAGCAGCGGGTGAAGATGCAGTGAAAGACATCATGCGGCAGTGTAGACTATAGCAGTAGAGTGAGACGTACCGAGTTCCCCGCTGAGCGGCGGCGTGGCGGTCTCCTCCACCTCGCTGGTCATGGAGCGGGTGATGCGGCCCTTGCGCCGGCCCTGGCTGTTAGCCGTGCGTCGACCCTTTAAGGCCACCGTGGGCTCTTTGTCTTCCCCGTCCTCACCAGAGGTGTCGTCCCTGCAGGGAGAGTGTCAGTCACACCACCTTCATCATCAATATTACCCTCCTCTTCCTCACTGCCTGGCCTGCACATGTGTACTGTTTAGTTTGTTAACTTAAAACCTGACAAAGTGCAGAGGTTTGTCTGGGTTAAAAAAACAGAAAATAACTTCAGTATGTGCCAAAGCACACACACAGACGTGCACAAGTACACGCACACACACAGGCCTCAAGGCTCAGGAGAGAGTAGTTTGGAGTTTTGTAAGCAAGGCAATATATCCCCTGTCAGTGTCATGGCAGGCTAACAGATAGACAGTGATTTTGTAGCCGGTGTTCTTCCATTCATTTTCACCTGGTCCGGCATCATTATTCTAAAGGGGGCTGTCCTGTTACCTGGCGGGTGTGCCAGGGGTTACAGGCAGCCACCACAGGGGGCGTGGGAGTCAGGGACTCCTCTTCCTGCTCTCCTTAGCCCAGGTACTGGAAGCACTGAAGATGCTTCATCATGATCAGCACCACTCATTCAGACAGGCAGGACAACTCCTGTTCACTGTTCTGTTTGTCAGCAACACCAAACAACTCCAACCTGTCCAACCTCTATTCAGAGAGCTGGGAGCGTCACTAGAAGATTGGACATGATGATGATGGACTTCCATCATTCACTGTTCTCCCCTGTGAAACATGTGACTCATCAAGACTGCTGTTCCACTGCTCACATAGATTGCAGTGCTCAGCAGCACTGACTGATTTCACCATCCTCCTCTCCTTCACGCTGGAACTGTGCCTACAGAGATGCCAGGGAAAGGCAGCATCACACACAGCAGATCACACACTCTGGAGCTCCCAGCTCTGGAGACTTGCTGGATTATTGTAGCAACCGACAGTACAGTAACGGTGTTGCTAGGCTGTCAATCATATCACTTTCCCCCCCATTAAAAAAGAAAATAAGTATGGAATCTTAAAAATGTGACTTTTGGTAGCCTACTGGGAGTGAGAGAAGAAAAACAGGAAAACAGCTGTTTATAAAAGTAGGAGGAGAAGACTTACGCAACAGATCGGCTAGAATTCTGCTGAATTACAAGACAGGTATTAGTCATACCCAGAACTGAAAAAACATACAGAGAATCTATGACACGTCATCTAAACATGGCCACACCACAAGAACTAGGGCTCACAGTGAAACCGCATTTCGTCAGATATGCAAAGAGTATCTGAGGTTACAAACAATCATTTTCACAACCAAACATGAAATAGACAAGAGGAGTACCATTTATATCTAGTGAAACACATAGCATTTGCTGCATTCTTATCTCGCCAATATACAGTGCATTCGATAAGTATTCAGACCACTTTTTCCACATTTTGTTTGGTTACAGCCTTATTCTATTATGGATTAAATCGTTTTCCCCCTCAATCTACACACAATATCCCATAATGACAAAGCAAAAACAGGTTTATTGAAATTTAAAATATAAAACAGAAATACCTTTCTTACATAAGTATGAGATTCAAAATTGAGCTCAGTTGCATCCTGTTTCCATTGATCATCCTTGAGATGTTTCTACAACTTGATTGGAGTCCACCTGTGGTAAATTCAATTGATTGGACATGATTTGGAAAGGCACACACCTGTCTATATAAGGTTCCACAGTTGACAGTGCATGTCAGAGCAAAAACCAAGCCATGAGGTCGAAGGAATTGTCCGTAGAGCTCTGAGACTGGATTGTGTCGAGGCACAGATCTGGGGAAGGGTACCAAAAACATTTCTGAAGAATTGAAGGTAGCAAAGAACACAGTGGTCTCCATCATTCTTAAATGGAAGAAGTTTCCGAACCACCAAGAGAATCTTCCTAGAGCTGTTCCCCCGAGCAAACTGAGCAATCGGGGAGAAAGGCCTTGGTCTGTCTGACAGAGCTCTAGAGTTCCTCTGTGCAGTTGGAAGAACCTTCCAGAAGGACAACCATCTCTGCAGTACTCCACCAATCAGGCGTTATGGTAGATTGACCAGACAGAAGCCACTCCTCAGTAGAAGGCACATGAAGGCCTGCTTGGAGTTTGCCAAAAGGCACCTAAAGGACTCTCAGACATGAATTTGACCTGAATTCCAAGCGTCACATCTGAAAGAAACCTGGCACCATCCCTACGGTGAAACACAGTTGTGGCAGCACCATGCTAAGGGGATGTTTTTCAGCAGCAGGGACTGGGAGACTAGTCAGGATTGAGGGAAAGATGAACGGAGCAAAGTACAGAGAGATCCTTGATGAAAACCTGCTCCACAGCGCTCAGGACCTCAGACTGGGGTGAAGGTTCACCTTCCAACAGGACAACGACCCTAAGCACACACCAAGATAACGCAGGAGTGGCTTTGGGACAAGTCTCTGAAAGTCCTTGAGTGGCTCAGCCAGAGCCTGGACTTGAACCCGATCTAACATCTCTGGAGACCTGAAAATAGCTGTGCAGCAACGCTCCCCATCCAATCTGACAGAGTTTGAGAGGATCTGCAGAGAAGAATGGGAGAAACTCCCCAAATACAAGCTCGTAGCGTCATTCCCAAGAAGATTCGAGGCTGTAATCGCTGCCAAAGGAGCTTCAACAGAGTACTGAGTAAAGGGTCTAACTACTTATGTAAATGTGATATTTCGGTTGTTTTATTTTAAAAAAATCTGAAAAAAATGTCTTACAATTTGACACAGTATTTTGTCTAGATCATTGACAAAAAAGTACAATTAAATACATTTTAATCCCACTTTGTAACAACAAAATGTGGAAAAAGTCAAGGGAATGAATACTTTCTGAAGGCACTGTAGGTTTAAATACTCAGGGTTATGATGATTACCTTTCCTGATCTAGTCAGGGAAGCCAAATCTAACTCAATTTAGAGAGAGGAAGGCAAGCAAACTCACTTCATTACATCCTCCTTTTCTTCCCCCTCAGTCTTCTCCTCCTCCCTCTCTCCCTCCTTCTCTTTCTCCTTCTCCTCCTTGTCCTCCTGGCTGCTGCGGTTCACTTGTTGTTGCTGTTGTTGTTGCTGCTGCTGTTGTTGCTGCTGTTGTTGTTGCTGCTGCTGCTGTTGCTGCTGCTGTTGTTGCTGCTGCTGGCCATGCTGTTGGGGTGGAAGAAAATACGACAACATTTAGTTCGTTACAAACATGATCCCTGGTAACAGGAAACATGGTGTGAACATGCGCGCACAGACTACATGCACACTTCCAGACATGTAAAACATATAAGAACCTATATACACACACAAAAAAACATGAGCCGTGTAGTAGTGTTAAGGTCATTCTGCCATCAATACCAGTAGGTACACCACACAGACAGCCCATTTGTCTTCCTTCATCTGGCACCCAGAACCACTTCCTCTTCCACTTCCTGTCTGTCTGGGCTCAGGTTCATATCATGAAAGAAATACTGCAGACTGCCAAAGACCTGCCACTAACACTGTTATAACTGGTGGAAACTACACCTATTTGAGCATTGTAAAGGACAGTTGCCTCAGTATATGGGAGTTGTGCTGTGTGTTAAGGTGCTCAGCATTTTCTTAAAGCTCTGTAAATGGCTTTCTAGCTAGAGGTGAAGCCAATCCAATCCCATGTCTACACTAATAACAGAGTCATTACATCTAGCTCTGGGCATGGAAACACAAAAAGGCAGAGAAAGAGAGTAAGAGAGGGGGAGGCTAAATCAAAATGGACCTTTCTCACAGAGATACCTTCCTCCATTTGAACCATATCACTAGAGTTGATGTCCCACCTCTCTCTAAGATAAACTCAACCCAATGCAAACAAAAGCCATAACACTGATTGATTCTCCAGTGGATAAACATGGTCTCCCTCTCTCTCACCCTCCCCCTCTCCCTCCTTTCCTCCCTCCCACTGGGAACCTGGAGACAACAAACAGCAGCCGAATCATCTCAATAGACTGCCATTATCTCTACGGAGTCATGCACCTAAACAAACCGAACAGCAAACACACGGCCATTCACAGGTGTCTTAAATGAGACAGGCCCAGGCAGGTGATATCTAAAAGCCTGCTACTGTGTCTCTGCTCTGCTTAACAACAACAACAACAATAAGAAAATATTAATCAAGGTTGGGCGCCGCCCTTTAGATTAGCTTTTTTGTTGTTATTACTACGTACTCACCCGCCTCTTGCTCTCTCTAGGTGTCATTAACGTTAGCCTTTTCCTCTACTCTCCCTTGTTCCTCTCTCTTTTCCTACAAATCTCTAACTCGCTGACTCCCTCTCTCCCTCCCTGTGTTATTAGCATTAGCCCCAGTGCTCAAGCAGCTCTGTTAACGAACCCATAGTGTTTGTGTGCTGAGCTAACCGTCGACAAGCTAGGTAATGAGCTGAGGTGTCTGGGAGAAATGAGGAGACACCCAGCTACGACCACAGAAAGGTCGCTGGCTAATTAATGCAGCATTTCATTAGCACCCACCACACCGCCATTGGATTAAATGCCTAACACCCAATCTGGGCCTAAGTAATAACTGGGAGCTCATTAGCAATGGAAACCACCTGTTTAGAAAAAATCATGTCAATACGGACACATGAGTGCTGACACGAAGAGGGAGCACAATGGCACGTGTCACATAATCGGTGTGCTACTTGCATGATGACCTATCCTCTACTGATCCCACTGCTCAGACAGAGTCCCATGGGTATGTTACCTCTCCATGTAAGTTCTACTGACAAACTTCCTTCACCTAATGCCTTCTCAAGTGTGGAGTGGTTAGGGCTGTGGCAGCTGGTGATTGTCAAGCATATAACTGTCGGCCTCACGGTAATTGACCGTTAATGAACAAACACATTTAGCTTCTCCTGGCTTCCACTACAAGCCACTGATGCAGACCTTTGGAACATCTACATATGAATAAGTCTAATAAATCCATGTAATATAGCCTACACCATCACAATATATCCATTTATTTTACACAGGTCTAAAGAGGCATGATATGAAGAAAATGTCTATTTCAGAAGAACAGAATAGCATACTCCTGACTTATCCTTATGTTAGGTCCTGATGTGACCATGCCATATGACTGTGGGCTACACTAGTTCATTTAGCAGATAAGATTTACTTAGAATTCCGTGGCATTATTTTATAGTATGAAGAATACCATTCAACAAAGCTGAAAATATAAATATTTTCTCCAAACGGTTTGAGGGAGTGCGCACATGCGGCAATTCTGTGTTGAGCGGTTAACAATGAAATAGGTACTACTATAGGCTTCATTTAGTTAATGTAACTTTAGTTGTTCTACAAACGTTGGGCTATATGTTTTGTTTAAAAAAAAAATAGTAAGGCTGCATGATACGACTAATGATTATTTGAAAAAAGTCACTTGAAAGGAATGAGCACTGCTTTGTTTTTTTGGGCAGGCTGTATACACTTCATTAGTCTCTCATTCACAATTTGGCAAGCACTTGATAATGCCTCGAATTTCACGGCGGCATCCCCTTTGTGGCTGTAATGCAACCTTAAAAAATCCATGCCTTTTGCGGCCAGTGGCCGTTGTGCCCTTCTCCCTGAGTGCTGTGCGCTCCGAAGCGCCTCTAACTCACATGGCTCTCAATCATGTGATCAGGTCTTTCTCAGAGGCTACAAGTGAAGACAGACACATTGGGGATGCAACTGCATGCATCCTTATCCAATTCCAAGGTGCATTTTGAAGATATTGGAAGAACTGTTCACATTTACTTTTTGTCAGCCAACAAGTTGAGGCCTAATGAACAGCAAAAGCACTAGCCTATGTTAATCTAATATCACCCATAGTACAAAAGTTGACCTATTCTATTCTCTGCGAGAAATAAATATTCCAAACATAGTCTGGGACAGTTGTGGGATGCGATAGATCCCTAAGTAATACAACCACCAGCATCCCCCCCAAAAATGTACGCAATGTGGCTCACGCACCAGATCAGAATGTTTAGCTTAAAATGTTGATAAACTATTAGGCTATTTCTTCACATTATAAGCGCAGCCATGCGCACATGGTAGAAGGCTATAAGCGCAAATGTTCCATTAGCGGGAAAACCCCATTATCAAAAGTGACGGCAAATGCAATTAAGCACCATTTTATCTTCCCAAAACATGAAACTCACGCACTGCACATGTATGTCAGTTAGGCTCTAAACCCCTTGTAAAACAGATTCATGTGCTTCATTTTATGAAGTCATATGGCCACTTTAATTGTGATACAAACCTTATCAAAACATATAGGCATATAGGGTAGGCTACATGAGGTGTGCGACTATGATTAGAAAAGGTTACAAAAAAAGGCAGTTTCGATTGCTGGGCATCATTCACAAGTGATAGGCTAATATTGTCACCCATCAGACTATGATTGATTTATACTTGTCTTTACATTCAGTACCAATCAAAAGTTTGGACACCTAGTCAATCAAGAGTTTTTCTTTACTTTCACTATTTTCTGTAAAATAATAGTGAAGACATCAAAACTATGAAATAACACATATGGAATCATGTAGGAACCAAAAATGTGTTAAACAAATCAAAATGTATTTTATATTTGAGATTCTTCAAAGTTGCCACCCTTTGCCTTGATGACAGCTTTGCACACTCTTGGCATTCTCTCAACCAGCATCATGAGGTAGTCACCTGGAATGCATTTCAATTAACAGGTGTGCCTTGTTAACTTCTTTGGGAGCAGCGCACGAGGTGACTGTTTTGGAGAGCCTGGCGTGCCCAAAGTAAAATGCCTCCCATTCAGGCCCAGAAAATAGGATATGCACATATTTAGTACCATTGGATATGAAACACTCTGAAGTTTCTAAAAGTGTTAACATTTTGTCTGTGAGTATAACAGAACGGATATGGCAGGTGAAAACCCGAGGAATTTCTGTCCTGGAAAAAGTGTTTGACACATTGCCTCATTTTGAACCCCTCCCTATTGAAAACAGCCATATCTGGGAGTAAGATTGCAGTACCTATTGCTTCCACTGGATGTCAACAGTCTCTAGACAGTGTTCGGTGATGTTAGGTTGCTCTGGATGGTAATAGAAGAAGAATTTTGAACTAGTCACAGGATGTAAACAGAAGAGGAAGCTCGTTCACGGGCTCGCCGCGCGCTGTGGTTTTTTTCCTTTCCTATCGTCTAGTTTATAATCCGGTTGAATTATTATAGTAAATATACATAAAAGTGTTCCTAAGGATACATTATCAATGATGTTTGATTGTTCTTGGACAAGTGTATAGGTATAGGTTGAACGCGTTCTCTTCACGGTTCAATGGGCGAGTGGACGCTGTATTTTATGAACATAAACGGCGCCAACCAAACAGAGATTGATGGATATAATAAATGACTTTTTCTACCAAAAGAACCATTGGACGTCTTCGTTGGACACTTGGGAAGCACTCAACAGAAGTTCTTCGAAAGGTAAGGGATTTTATATTAGCGATTTTATTCGTTTTATGAGACCCGCGTTGGTTATGGATTTATGCTGATGCATAAAATAAGAGAGGGGCTATCCTGAACCAATCAAATGTTGTGCTTTCGCCGTAAAGCTGTGATATTGCCAAGAATCAGAGCTTTTGATAACTATGCAACACTTGTATATTGATGAATGTTTAATAATTCAACTTTGGGATTTTGAATTTGGCGCCGGGTAGTGTCGGGAGCGCTAACGCCCCACTGCTCCCTAAGTAGTTAACAAGAGTCTAAGCTTTTGAAGGGTGTGCAGCATTTATATTTTCATGAATGTCTGAAATAAGTATTTTTGTAATTTGAATTTGGCGCTCTGCATTTCACCGGATGTTGTCAAAATCGATCCCGTTCACGGGATTGAATCCGTAACAGGTTAATGCGTTTGAGCCAATTAGTTGTGTTGTGACAAGGTAGGGGTGGTATACAGAATATAGCTCTATTTGGTAAAAGACCAAGTCCATATTACGGCAAGAACAGCTCAAATAAGCAAAGAGAAACCACAGTCCATCATTACTTTAAGACATGAAGGTCAGTCAATACGGAACATTTCAAGAACTTTGAAAGTTCCCTCAAGTGCAGTCGCAAAAACCATCAAGTACTATGATGAAACTGGCTCTCATGAGGACGGTCACAGGAAAGGAAGACCCAGAGTTACCTCTGCTGCAGAGGATAAGTTCATTAGCGTTACCAGCCTCAGAAATTGCAGCCCAAATAAATGCTTCACAAAGCTCAAGTGACAGACACATCTCAACATCAACTGTTGAGATGTGAGGAGACTGCATGAAACAGGCCTTCATGGTCAAATTGCTGCAAAGAAGCCACTACTAAAGGACACTAATAAGAAAGAGACATGCTTGGGCCAAGAAACACGAGCAATGGACATTAGACTGGTGGAAATCGGTCCTTTGGTCTGATGAGTCCAAATTTGAGATCTTTGGTTCCAACTGCCGTGTCTTGTGAGACGCAGGTGAACGGATGATCTCCGCATGTGTGGTTCCCACCGTGAAGCATGGAGGAAGAGGTGTGATGGTGCTTTGCTGGTGACTGTGTGATTTATTAGAACTCAAAGCACACTTAACCAGCATGGCTACCACAGCATTCTGCAGCGATATGCCATCCCATTTGGTTTGCGCTTTGTGGGACTATATTTTTTTTTTAACAGGACAAATACCCAACACACCTCCAGGCTGTGTAAGGGCTATTTGCCCAAGAAGGAGAGTGATGAGTGCTGTATCAGATGACCTGGCCTCCACAATCACCTGACCTCAACCCAAATGAGATGGTTTGGGATGAGTTGAACCGCAGAGTGAAAGAAAAGCAGTCAACAAGTGTTCAGCATATGTGGGAACTCCTTCAAGAGTGTTGGAAAAGCATCCCAGGTGAAGCTGACTGAGAGAATGCCAAGTGTGTGTAAAGCTGTCATCAAGGCAAAGGGTGGCTACTTTGAAGAATCTCAAATATAAAATAAATGTTGATTTGTTTAACACTTTTGATGTTACTACATGATTCCATATGTGTTATTTCATAATTTTGATGTCTTCACTATTATTCTACAATATAGAAAATAGTACAAATAAAGAAAAACCATTGAATGAGTAGGTGTCCAAACTTTTGACTGGTACAGTATACTAAATAATGTATGTGTGAAATTTGTTTTGATTTAGAATGGACCATTATCATGCGCCTGTCTGGAAACAGGAGCAGTAAAAAAAATACATGTCATCTATGGACTTAAATAGCAAATGGAGGAAGTTTTTCCTGTGGTTCATTTTCATGCCAGCCAGGTAAGCTATAGGCTTGTTGTAAAGATAAACAATGTGCTTAATATTAGGAAAGTTGACAAACAAATACAGCAGGCCTAGTCTATAGAAAGATGATGGGATCCTCCTCTTTTTAGTAGACGCCATCTCTCCGTTTTCTCCCGCAATTGCATAACCTGTAGAAATGTTGCGCAACATGAAGTGTTCGATTAGATTTTGTAACACATTTGCATTGATGTCAGAGTGATTAGAGGGACAACAGAGTGCTGAGTACCAGGCAGTTGGCAAGTTTGGAAGGCTACTAATGACCAGCAGCAGCAGCAGAGCTTGGAGAAGCCTAATTACCGTGACTCAACGGTCACATGGAATTTGACTGCCTTCATGACTCGTGACATGGTGTGGCGGTAATACAGTCACCTCAACAGCCCTAGGAGTGGTTTGAAGTTGTTCAAGTTAAGTTCTGTAACTACAGTACCTGGCTCCTGCCACGGCGCCGGTAGTTCCTGCGCACAATGTTCTTGTAGTTCTCGTTCTTTTTGGTCAGGTAGTAGAAGAGGACACATTCTGCCACCGTCTGAAAAAAACAAACATTACTAGGACCTCATCTCCCAAGCAAGATGAGAAAAAGACTACTCAGGTGTCAGGACTCAGGGTCGATCATTGTGCATGGAGTTAAGGATCTTCCAAACTGTACCTTTCTCTCCAGGAAAGAAGCAATCAGGCCAAAGTTCTTTGGGTGCTGGATGAACCTGTGACACAAAGCAGACAGATATATTAAAAAAAAACTATTAATCTAATAAATGATCTGGAAGCACTCAGTCTTTTGATATGCAAGTAAATTGAGGAGTGAGTGACGCATGTGTAGTTTGGTTGATAGGAGAAGAGGCTCTCATCAGTGCTGACATCACAACACAGTCACTCATCCATCTCTCTAGAATTATCTCACTCTATTACTCATCTAACGCATGCTCTCATCAACACTAACCTAGAGCTCCCTCACCATACTTCTAGCAGCACATCCTGACTAACATTACTAAATATCCCAATAGGATAACACAGCCAGTACTGAGCATTGCTTACATCTCTTCCAACTCTCTCTTATTGATGTGTTTTTATATGAGCTTAGGCTGAGCGGACAAGACAATTCACAGTCTGCAGCAGGCATCCGATCCACGTCTCTCTCTCTCTCTACTTTTCTCTCCCTCTGCACCGGGGAAGCATTTACAGTCTCTGATCTGTCTGTGGGTTAGGTTTGGCTGGTTGATGTATCCTCCATCCTCCAAGATTAACTTCCTCAACAACTCCCTGACCTTTGGATAGTTCACAGATATTTCTAGTCTAATCTCAGTCCGATTGCTATCAGAAAAACGAAACAATGCTTTGTCTACTACTGCACAGCACACACTCCTGCCATTCTATGCAGAGTAATTCTACGGTGTGTATGACATACTTATCGCGGAAGGTGTCCTTCTCCTGTTCGCTCCACATGTTCATGACCTGCCGGTCCTTGTACACCTTCATGGGGTCGTCCATCAGGCCGTTCATGTTGATGAACTTGATGCGCTGCTGCTCGGCGTCAAACAGCATGGGAGGGATGACCGCAAGCTGGCGCATTTGCTTCTCGGTGTTCTGACACAAACCCGCACACGTGTGTAAACAAACACACAATCAGACAAACACAGACAAACAGACAAAATGTATTGGAGTGAGTACACTGTAGTGTACACCAAGGCAGAGCTTTCCAAACATTAGGCTGAGATAAACACAGTGTATAGAGGCAGTGGTGGTGAAACAGTCGAAGCAGTCATGTTGTGCTAAGTGTGTAAGAGGTCATAAGACGTCGGGGAGGAGACGAGAGAGATGCTGCACGCTTGGTGTGAGCAGTCAGTTCTTATCCAGATGTAAGGAACCACAGCTGAGTGGGCCTGGGCTGACATTACAGAGAAACACTGGCCCTGTACTGTACTCAGTGTGATGACTAGCCCTGTTATTCACAAGCCAGCTCTGCTTTTCCTGTGGAACACTCAGAACCCCCAAAACCACGGTGCCTCTTTGGTTGTGCAAGTGGCAGAATTATAGTCTATTTACTCTGTGTGTGTGTGTGTGTTTGTGCATCTGTCTGGTTCACACAAATCATCACATGCTTCCTGAACTAGTTCTAAGTGTTTTGCAGCTACAGTAACTGTGTCCTGTAACTTATGTGTGACAAATACATTAGTGCTTGAGTAAGTCAAGCAACAAACCTGACAAGAACACTGTATATTGAGAGATGGGAGAAATGGCTGGTCCAGAGGGGAGAGAGGATGGAAGGATAGGTGAAGACCGGGCGGTGAAGTGTAAGAGCTCACCTCTTGCTCTGATATGCCATCAACGATCTCAGAGACCTCGTGTTCACTGCGGGCTGCAGATGAGGCCAGTCCTCCTCCACGCTGCCCCACCCGGCTGCTCCACACCGGGGGAACACAGAGGACATGTCAACACACTGCAGGTACTGGAAGTGAGCTCTTCCTTCTTTGACATCACACACACACACACACACACTTCTGTCCATACTGTAATCAAGCAACAACTCAACGCAATGTAATCAGACTGTTTTAACAGAATGGAATCTTATATCTTATGTTTTAAATAGAGCACACTAGACTCTCCCCAACCTAGAATATTGAGGAGGAGCAGGAGGCCCCGGGGCCTTGACTCACCTCTGCATGCGCTCCTGCAGCTCTCTCTGCTTGCGGATCTCAGGGAACTGTTTCTCGTAGTACTCTCGCACCTTGCTCTCCTTAGCCCGGCGCCGGGGGTTGTTTTCAATGCGCTCCACCTTCTTCTCCCAGGCCTCCATCAGATGGTCATAGCGCTGGCAGAACTTCTGTTCCTGAGAGGATGAACACACAGGGTCAATCACCATTTTAAAGAATCAACTCATACCAAATAACAAGTGTCCCTTTTTTCTCTTCATATCAGGATGTCATTAAAACGTCTGAAATAGCATGTGCCACAAACCAGAATTCAAAGGAAATAGGCCTAGTAGTTGAGCGAAGTGAAATCAGTGAAAAGACCAGTAATACGCTCTACGGATATGCTGTTGTTCCTACCAACTCATCATACCGTACCCAGGTTGCCTTCTCTAGCCCTATTCACGTGGTAGGTGACTATGGCGATGTACATACTTGTTTACATGTGCTCTATTCCCTCCTCTCGGTTTCTTTAGTCCTCTAATCCCTTTCTCCCTTCCGGTCATCTCAGCATGCTTGTCCATGCAGCATACTGCACTGTGTATCTGCAGAGACTGAATGTAACCTTGAGTCATGACAAGAACAGAGCTCCATACTTTCCCAGCTCCTCGGCGGAGCAGGCAGTAAAGCAAACCATTAACCCTGGAGGAGACATAGGCTTCTGAAACCTCTTAAAACATGTCTCCGCAGGCCGCACTCTGCAACTATCCCCTCTCCTGTCTGGAGCTGGCCTGGGACCTCTGCTTACACTAAACACCATGACTGGGTAGTGGATACATGACCTTGCAGCGCAAGGCTCATCAAACAGTGCTATGGGGCGGTGGGTGTGCCCCTCTATACATTACAGTCTAGATACGGTTATTGCATTTAGAGTTAGGGGTTAGTGTAACTGTGCAACGATAGAATTATTCCCAATTACAGATGTCCTTTTACTGATGCACAGATGTGAAGCATGGTTCTTAAACATAGTGTACCCCTGTGGAAATATATTCCACAGGAAAAGTCCGGGCTTGATTTGTGGTAAATATTTTTAGGAAGTCTGCCTAACTCGGACTTCAGTCTGGGCAATCGATAGCAGGGTTATTTATAGCTCTGCTCGCTGCCTCGGTCCTGCTCAATAACACAGACACACACAGAGACAGAGACACACAGAGAGACACAGAGAGACACAGAGAGACACAGAGAGACAGAAAGACAGAGAGACAGAGAGACAGAGAGACAGAGAGACAGAGAGACAGAGAGCAGTGGTGATTCTCCTGTACTATCTGCTATCTCCTAACCAGACAGGAAGCAGACTTGATGTGAGAGGAAAAAGTCCTGGGAGAGCTGAATGTTTCAGACCTTTCATTTTTCAGAAGCAGTAACAGCCGTGCTCAAACACTGCATAGGACTAGCTACAGCTCCAGTGTTACCAAAGAACAGGCACAAAGGCCCAAAGCTCTTTTTGCCTTTGGAACATGGACACTCTTCCAAGGAGCTTCTGGCCCAGTTTCAATCTGGTCATCGGTCATAGAGCAGTCCCAGCAGAGAAGCACACTGTTCTGTACTCACCCACTGCTTACGAGCATGATTTCTCCTCTTGAAGTAAAGAATGAGTTTCTTCCTCATCGCCTGGTTTCTGTGAAGGGTGAAAAGAGGGATAAATAAAAGAGGCAGTTGGAAAGGGAGAACACAGAGACAGAGAAGTGGAAAATCAACACAAATATTGTGCTCTTATGTCAACAACAATAAGCCTCTGTGAGCACACGGTGTAGCTTACATGTTCTGCTTTCAAGGTATGAACTCTATATTACCCCCCCCCACACACACACACACACAGACACACACCACAGGCATGCAACGCCTGTCCCTATTGGGGTTTAATGGCGGGAACCAGGTTACAGAGAATTACAGAGATTTCCTGCCCAAATCTACTCCTTGATAAATAACTGCGAGTAAAACGGTAAATTATAATAAATGACTTCTATGAAAAGCATGACATTAAATGGAACTGTTCAATTATATGCAATGTCCTAACCTGGCTTCTCTACGGCCTTCTCTGCTCTGCTATCGGCATGATCAATCATCAATGCTGAGGGTGGGGAGAGACAGCGCATCTCAGTACGGAGCGCAGTTCACAATGCATGCATCATCTCATCAGCTGGTAACTTTCTCCTTCTGAAAATGCTACAGTAATATTATGACTAATATATCTTAAAGCGCATCTAATTTACACATCTCCATCTGGCTTTCGAAGGTTAACTTATTTTTTAATTGTAAAGACATTTTTAAATCTGCAGAGTTTTAAAACAGCCTATGACTCAAATACTATTATCTCTCCAACAATTACATTCAAACTGCATTCAAAATAGATCATCCTGTTCAAGATATACACTAACATACAAAACATTAGGAATACTTCTTTCCATGACTGACCAGGAAGAAATCCAGATGAAAGCTATGATCCCTTATTTATGTCACTTGTTAAATCCACTTCAAATCAGTGTAGATGAAGGCGAGTAGACAGCTTAAAGAAGTATTTTTAAGCCTTGAGACAATTGAGACATGGATTGTGTATGTGTTCAATTCAGAAGGTGAATGGGAAAGACAAAAGATTTAAGAGCCTTTGAACGCTGTATGGTAGTAAGTGCCACCAGTTTGTGTCAAGAATTGCAACACTGCTGGGTTTTTCCACGCTCAACAATTTCCCGTGTGTATCAAGAATGGTCCACCACCCAAAAGGACATCCAGCCAACTTGACAACTTTGGAAGCACTGAAGTCAACATGGGCCATCATCCCAGTGGAACTCTTTCAACACCTTATATATTCCATGCCCTGACGAATTGAGGCTGTTCTGAGGGCAAAAGGGGTGCAACTCAATAGTAGGAAGATGTTTGTAATGTTTGGTATATTCAGTGTATATATAGATGTACTATCATACCTCTTTCAGGTAATACATTTCGAAATTATAGCCTCCATCTTTGTTCTCCTGTGAGAACAAAGATGGAGGCTATAGATGGAGGCTCTTTGTTCTCCTGTTCACCTAATATATATTTTTTCCGCTGTTGGTTAGAGCCTGTAAGTAAGCATTTAACTGTAAGGTCTACACCTGTTGTATTCGGCGCACGTGACAAATAAACTGATTTGAGATATGCACCTGCTCTCAGCTGGCCTCTCTCCTTATCTCTTGTAGAGTCCCAGGAAAAGCTAGACGAGAATCTTATTGGGCATTTTTTTGTGTTTCATATACTAATATAATATTCGAAGAGAGATGCAAGCTTGCTCTTGGTTTCTGAATTAAATACAGCAGTGGGGAGTTTGAAAGAAGAGCGGTAGCGTGCTGCAGTGTGAGAGAGAGAGTGAGAAAGAGAGAGAGAGAGATTACACAAGGCGGCCAACTTTTAAAGCTGGTGTGGCCCAGGAATGGAGAGAGCCAGAGTTCTTCAGATAAAGGTCAGGGCAGTAATCACTCTGGCAGCCGCTCCCTCCATTATCTCTTTCTTTGGTGTAAAATTAACTTAATCTGGCAGTTGTACGGTCACATCCCTCCTGATTAATGTAATTGTATTCTACATGAGTCACATCATCTGGTGTCACAGGCAAGGACAGACAGACGGCAGGAAGCAAATAAGGCACTACGTGGGTGTGTGCGAGTGCGCGCGTTACGCAGAAGACATCACAGAACGCAGTCTAAAGTGGACACGATGACCTCTACATCAAAACATAAAGACACCCCCATCTACACCTGTTCCTATATAAACCAACATCTAAACTCACATTAAAATGTAAACACATACTGAGCCACAAATAAACACTAATTCACTCTCCCACACAGTCGGACATGTACACCATACCACTGTGGTGCATAGACAATACAGGCGGAGACAGACAAAAACACAGATGTACACACATAGTAGACAGGATTCTATAGATAGATGTTAGAGGTGCACAGAGGAAAAGCAAGCTTCTGTAACTGATGCGCACACACACACACACACACTTTTAAAAACATTAACGTGTGTATGTAAATTGTAAAGTACTTTGTCTGTAATGTCTTTTTTGTTGTGTGTCAGACCCCAGTAAGACTAGCTGTCGCCATTGGCATCAGTAATGGGCATCCTAATGAATCAAATCAAGGCCAGACCAGACCAGGGCTGACAGATGAAGTCCTATAGAGACAGAGGTGGCATTGTTCTCCGGACATTAGATGGTGGAATGAGAGATTAGCTGCTCTGGACCGTTTCAAAAGGTTTTGTTTGTCCAACACTAAGAGTGCACCATATTCCTGAGAAATCACAGTATACTGTAATTTAGTGTAACCTGCACCAAAAACATGAGGCATGTGGAAATTATAGCTGTGCAAAAGGGTTTTCATGTTGATATGTGCCGCACTAAAGACACAAGCATGGTCCATGTTCTCGTTCTGTAACGTGTGTAAGATTGTGGTGAAAAATAAACAATACATTTACTTTAACCTTTATTTAACTAGACAAGCCAGTTAAGAACAAATTCTTATTTACAATGACGGCCTACCCCGGCCAAACCCAGACGACGCTGGGACAATTTTGCACTGCCCTATGCCCAATCACGGCCGGATGTGATACAGCCTGGATTCGAACCTGGGACTGTAGTGACAACTCTTGCACTGAGATGCAGTGCCTTAGACCGCTGCACCACTAGGGAGCTACCTGTGGATATATTTCCATGGATTTATATATTCTAGGTTCTGAAATACTGAACACTGGCTACTGGCCCCAACGTTGAGTCAGTGTGGGAGATGAGAGGGGTAGTGGACAGAGGAAGCAGAGAGGTTAAGTAGGGTAGGGTGGGGGGTGAGGGTGGTGTCTATGAATCTGGTACTCATCTCTCTCAACCTTGGCACCCGTCCTTGTTATCAAACCAGTTAGGGGCACCACAAAGAAGTCAATTGCGATGGATCGAAGCTATACAGCGCTATTTAATAACACATACCCTTTCTGATCAAACAGTGCTGGGATCAAACAGAGTGGAGAAAGAGGGGCAGTGAAGGTAGGAGGTCAGTTAAAATGTAAAATGTGTAACATTTCCTTCACTTACATTGCTATAGTTATGAACAAAAGTGCAGTATAAATTCATTTCCACAAAAAAATGACCAAAATGTGTTGTCAGAGAGAGATCACAAGGTTAAATAACTGAAACATTGATGGTCTGTGGCCGTTTGTTGGGATGGGACTCTCTAGAGTAGATAAGGAGCGCAGTAATGGCATTTAGGACCATAGCAATCCAACTGAGCCCACAGGGACAGATGATATACACTCAGACAAACACACAGACACAAACATTAGCATAAACTCAGTGCCTTTACCCCAGAGGGTGGGCTAACTTACATTTTGATGTTGTCATGGTACTGCTTGGTGTCGGATGGCTGGTTGTACAGAGGCTGAGAGGGGGAGAGAGACGCAGGATTAGTGATGCTGCCAGAGGTGGGAATTCAGTTTCACAGCAGCATGGAACATGAAGGCTAGGAGGTTATACATACACATCTACAGCTTCTACACTCCCTTCTCTGTACCCTGTCTGGTGTCACTGCAAAGCTACTATGCCAGATGCAGTAACAACATTCACCCATTACATTCTACCAACAACATGTTGAATATCTCAGATTGAACAACAGTCTGACAGATGGTGTGAAATTATACTGGTTTATACAAATATCCGAGAAAGGTCTGCCAAAAAGTTTGGCTCAGATTTTGTACGATAAATCAATAACTCAACCAACTGAACCCTCAAATTCTATTTATTAATTAATCTATCATTTATTTAATCAAACGCACGCGAGAGAGTGTGAAGCAAAGGCTGTCGTGAGGCTCATTTGGGCATCGCCCTGAGTTCCGTAGTACTGTATAACTGTTACTGCTGTGCCAAGCTGACAACAATAATTAGTAAGCAGAATGGCGGGGCGGCAGGTAGCCTAGTGGTTAGGACTAGTAACCTAAATGTTGCAAGTTCAAATCCCAGAGCTGACAAGGTACAAATCTGTCGTTCTGCCCCTGAACAGGCAGTTAACCCACTGTTCCTAGGCCGTCATTGAAAATAAGAATTTGTTCTTAACTGACCTAGTAAAATAAATAAAGGTAGAAAAAATTACGACATGACAACCTAATCCAGCCCTTCTCTCAAGACTGTTCTCACGAGACTCATAAGAGGGAAAAAGCCCATTTTTGGAAAAAAATTGTTTGGTTACAAAACAAAACAAAAAAAAGTGAGTTAAAAAGTGAGTTAAAAAGGGAGTTAAAAAGTTGAGAAACACATTGGATAACAAACAGCCTTCATGGGTCAAACGTTTGAATCTGAAATGGTTGTTTCTGTGGTCCAGCTATTTTACCATCTCTCACTCTCATTCCTGAACAGAAAACTAAACCCACATCATGCTCTCCTTCTACACATCTTTGAATTCAGACAAACTCCTCCTCATCCTCTTCCGTTACTTATCCTTCCGCTCAAAGGTAAAATAATGCAAAACATTTGACGTTGCTAGACTTTTTACAAGATGACCATTAAGAGGTGAGAAAACGGCAGAGACTCACCAGTTCTACTCGGGGTCCCAGTCCTTCCAGAATCCTGTGCGCTTCCTCTGCCTTTTTCTGAGGAGACACAACACACACAACACATTCAGCACGTCAACAACAAAGCCTCACGTCTCCCATCACCAAGGCAACGCAGCAGCCTGCTCACTCAATCGCTGACGTTTGGATGGGCACTCTGGATGCAGCAACTATTATTAGAGCTTTTAACACAAGGCAGCACCTCGCCTCGGCTCCCTCTCGCTTCTCCTCTCCTGGATGAAAGATTACTCACCTCCCCGAGCACAGATTCCAGGAGAGAGAGAGGGGTAGAGCGAGAGCACGCAGGAGAGGGAGCATGAGAAAGAGCAAGAGCGAGTGAGACTGCATGGCTGCAGTGCATCTCCAATAAGGGACATCTGACAAAACAGAGAGAAAGATCTCACCTAGTGTGCTTAGATTGTGGTTTCAGACTGAGCGAGTGAGCGAGAGAGAGCCGGCAGAGTGTTGGGCAAGTAACCAAAAGTTTGCTTGTTCGAATCACAGAGCCGACTAGGTGAAACATCTGTCGCTGTGCCCACTGCCCACTTAACCCCAATTGCTTCTGTAAGACACTCTGGATAAGTGTCTGCTAAATGACTAAAATGTCAAATGTAGAGCGAGAAGAGTGAGAGGGAAGCTGAACCCCATCACTGTGCCTCTATCACAGATGACCTCTACTCAGTTGAGCTCTATACATTTATATTTCGCCATGCCACACGCACTCGCTCCCTCTCCCTCTGTACCTTTCTCTCTGGTTCATTGGTCCGATAGATTCTCCTTAGTGACACCTTCATTCTCATATTGTACTGATATAGATCTGCAAGACTAAGGACATATCAAAGACTATGATCAATGACATTGGCAACAAAGAGAAGGGGATACATGTGTACGCTAGATTAAGACGGGGCAATGACAACACTGTTGATCAACACGGAGCTTTGACACGCTACGGTTCCTCCTCCAATCCATCTCAGCCAGTCACACCTGAGATTAAATTGGCAGCCAGTGATTGTGAGTGAGGCTGGACCAACTCAAACATGCTCCCATGCTCACAGAAGCATTTCCAGTCCATAGAAAAGGGAAATATGAGCTACATCATAAGAAATATGTGATTAAAATGAGGGTTTAATATTGGCACAAGCAAAGAGGGAAGGTGCAGTAACTTGAGAGTTCTCTCTGTACAGTGTGTGTGTTCAGTGGGATAGTGCAGTTCCAGTGAGTCACGGTTGTGTCTCTTGTATTTGTGTCCAAGGCAGCCATTTTCTAATACGTAATGGTGAACTTGAGTGGTGTCGCCTATGGCGTTGACAAAGGCCTGTGGGTGTATCCCTGTCGCTGAGAGACAAAGTGACACTAAGCCCACAGGGACAGATGACACCAGGCCTGACTGAGAAGAACGCTTCTGCTGAGACTGGAGTCATTACAGCCAGCTGCTGAAACACACACACGTACCCAAGACAAACACCAACACCCATGTCTTGCCTTCTTCACATATACTTAAGGATCACACACACGTCGCACCGAATGTGGATCTCCCCGTTCATCTACCGATCGTTCAGTGAACTGTTGTCTGACGCACGACTCTACCTCTGTTCAGAGATCCTAAGTACTCTGGGCAGGCAAATGCTATTGGTGTGTCTGACTGAGCCTTTATGTGATATGCAAACAAACAAACGAGAGCGAGACCAGTGTGGTGGTGGTGCTCAGCAGCAATCAGTGTTAGTAGTGATAGGGGGGTAAAAACGCTACAGTACATATTGCTATATTATTTGGGACTATATTATAATCGATACTTTGACTCCAAGTATCTATTTGTTTTGTTGGTAGGTAGGTAGCGTTAGCTAGCCCTAGTCTGCTGTACCTGCGTCAAAACTCTGGTATTTTTCACCTATAGCTTGTTCTCCATCTTTTTAAATTTAAGCCCATTTATTTCCATGACTGATAAAAACTCCTTTTCTCACGGCAGCAGATGTTTGAAACATCAAATTGCAATAAAAGCGCAGTGTAAAATCACAATACATATAGAATCGGGAGAATCGCAATACACATCGTATGGACACCGAAGGATCGTGATAATATTGTATCGTGAGGTCCCTGGCAATTCCCAGTGTGGTGGAGGTGGGGCTCAGCTCAGCAGCACTCAGTGGAGTGGAAAGTGTTCCAGAGTTCAGGGACATTGGACGCGTCGCCCTTACACTTCCAGGCTTTGAGATCATCATGCTTTCTGTGCTCAGCCAACTCCTTCTGCATGGACTCAGTGGTGCCATCATGATTCAGCTCTGAGCTATACAGTACTGTTGTCGGTCAACAGGTCTCTTTTAGACCATTCAATTGTTTCTATTATATAATAGAAGATTACTTTACTTCAAGAGTTGACCTTCCTTAAGATTCTGACCCGGCCCGGCAAGGAAACGTACAGAGGTCCTGCCCCTTACACATACAGGGGACCATCTGTGGTCGGCATAATGAGTGGGAAAAGACTCCTTATATAGACCATTGCAATCTACACAAACATGTTTATACAGTTTTGTGTATCCGTATGCAAGGAGCAGTGCTTACCACTAGGTGGACTAAGAGTATTGGAAATGAATACATTATTAACTACAACTAGATAATATCCTACTCAATCTGCTTTGATTGACCTAGATTTCCTTGAAATCCTTGCAAAAACGTTAACCTAAAATGTTTTTATGTATTTGGATTGCTGCCAGACAAATGTTACTGTAGTAGAGAAACATGAGTAAGGTGTGTGTGTGTGTGTGTGTGTGTGTGTGTGTGTGTGTGTGTGTGGGGGGGTCTGTCTGAGGGTGTGAGTGACCTGCTAAGCAATGCTGACCTTTAGCAGACTACACACTCGGACGGAAGGACTTTGTCTGGTCTTGCCATATTAAGAGTGGGAGGCTAATGGGTTAATACCTTTTCATACAGCCTTTCCCACTCTCTATTGACATGGGCTGTTGAAGATGATATCAGGAGGAACAGCAATGACAGAGCTCACACATTAATCTCTCCACAATCATTGTCACGGCAGAATGCTCCGAATACAAATTCACTTCCATTCAGCCCACCATAGGGGCAATTAGCTAAATAAGTTCTCAAACAGCATGAATCCAATGTCTGAGGGGAAGCAGAGTGACAGACTACCATATTAGTTTCTCATCAAAGAGCTGTCAGATCGACGTCCTATGCACCTCATCCAGATGCTCCCAGTCTTCCTTCACAGCTTTAGTCTCATTCTCAACACTTACAATCAAGCAATTTCTGTGAACCCAATAATACCGTATGGAATCCCAAAAAAGAATACTATTTCAGTCATACAGAAACATTCATTCAAATGAAGTCTGAGTTTTTGGAATGGTTTTGCTCATTATCTTACATCACTGCCACCCCAACAACTAGGATCATGATGAACCACAGGGTATAGCTAGCTCACATAATGAGGTCAATACATGTATTCTAACATTTACCAACCTGTGAGGTGATTTAGGAATGCACACTGACTACAGCCATTACAGCCCGAGCACTGATTGAGACACACTCATAATTACAGAGAGAGAGAGCAGTGTGTGAGTGTGTTAAGGCATTTGAAATTATTTATGTGAAATAACGTCATATTTTTTAGGAAACTTCAATCGGAGACTTGCTTGAGAGAGCCTGTGTGCTGCACTCTGCTTGTTTCAGAAGAACGGCGGGGAAGGGGCGTGACAGGAGCAGGGGCCGGTGTGTGTGACAGTCTATGTGTGGCACAGAGAGAGAGAAAAAAGAGTGAGAGAGAGAAAGAGATAGTATTTATACAAACGTGTTGCTGCCATAGGTTATCTATCACACCACCTGATAGTGCCTGTCTTGACTGCATCAAATAATTGTACAGTAGCCAGCTAAGTTAGCCAGCTAGCTAGCTAAAGTAGCAAGGCTAATTGAGGCTTGTTTGCTGAGCTCCCCGTCCAATGTCTACAACAACTCCATTCACATGAAACAACCGCCTACCTCTTGGCTGATTATTTTAGCCTACTCCTCCTCCTTCTCATTTAGCCAACTCAAATCTGTCATTGTAATTCCACTTTGTATGGATTAGAAATCTCCCACTTCACTTGCTACACATGGAGCCTCTGACTGCAGCAGCGCTTTGATTGACCGACAATAACCAGCTACACGTGTGATACGAGTGTAGGCTGCCTGAGAATCTTTTTTATGGAGTGCACTCATACAAACTGTCATAACAAATTTAGTTTTATAAAAATGTTGAATGTAATGGTTTATCCTTGTAGGCTATGTAACAATGTCACAGATAATTGTATTTCATTTGAGACAAAGACTGTATACTCTCCCAAGTGATTGAATACTAGTGTCCGTTCGGATATTCAAATATAATAACCGTGGCCATCCCTAGCGTGTGTGTGATGGTACTGACTCTGTTCTCATCATAGATGATCTGCACCAGGCTGCGGTGCTTGGCCTCGCTGGGCGGGGGGGAGATCATAGACCGCTCCGGCTCCTGGGGCTTCGCTGCCTCCTCCTCCAGCTGTTGCTGCAGGTCACAAACACACACACACACACACACTCAGGGTTACTGGTGAACACAGTGTGTCGGCAAGATGTCCCTTTGACTCAGGTTGGGAGAGAAGAATATGCAAGAGAAAGATGACAGATAAAGGTTATCACAAGCCGTGAACAAATGAGAAATCCCTGATCCTGCAGCACCTTTGTGCTTCTCTGTTTCTGTGGAGACAGGTTACTAGGGAAGTGTGTGTGTGTGTGTGTGTGTGTGTGTGTGTGTGTGTGTGTGTGTGTGTGTGTAGCCCCCCCCACTCCCCTCCTGCTACTCATCTCCAGCAGTGATGAACCAAACTGTCCTACTAGCTGTAATAGCTATTAAGTCCCATGGGTCCAGTTAACCAAAGGGTTACCACAACATGGTGTAACAAAGCCAGCCAGGGCCGGCCGCATGCCAGAGAGGAGAGAGCGAGAGTAGGACTGAGGAGACAAAGTATCTCTTAGGTCAAGAGGATACACTATTTTCCCTTTTGTCGGCCAACACAACACCCATCCTGTACTGGAAAGCATTGCTTTTTCAACTTCCTGGGCAATATCTTGGTGGCTTTTTATGAGGGACAAAAACAGGAGAATAGGCCACAGGACAGAGCCTATAGCCAAAGCAATGGCACAGCAGCATCCACTGAACTGATCCATTACATCCATGACGTGTATTTAGTGGGGACATTATGGCCTCCTTACAGCATAACCAGAATCTTAGATCTGCAATAACTGACATAATCAGGGTTTATTACAACTTCAAGTGAAATATCAATAAATAAAAATAGAAATGATCCAATAAAAAAAGATAGGTAAGTAGGAGTAATAAGAACAGCAGTATAAACAGACTAGGGGCAGTGCTGGTCGTCTGTGGCAGCAGGGCTGCAGATGTGAGTGGTCCAGTCAGAGGTTTTAGTGAAGCTGCTTCTCTGGGGGCTAGGGCTCCTTGTCAGTGTGCTGCTGCATGCTCTGCAGGGAGGTGATCTACAGTAGAGACAGTCTCCCTCCCCCCTCCCCCAGAAAAAGGCCTGGGCCAGGGCCTCAGCAGGGGGAGAGAGAGAGCTGGCCCTGGGCCCTCAGGATCATCCTGGGCCCCAATCGGGATGGATAAGCAGCTGGGGAGGAAAACGCACACATTCTCAGAACCTCCCCCTTCCAAACCCACGGCAGAGTAAAATAAAATAAACCAACTGTCCTGAGCCTGGCTGACAACACAGGCTGGCTGTAACCGGAGCCCCAGCCCCCACTCTCTGCCAGAACTATTTAAATAAAGTTTTACCACACCACTTAACTGCTCCAGAAGTTGTAATGCTTGGAGAGAGCTGAAGAGAGGAACGCGTTATGGCGGGGAAGGGGTGGTAGCGCTGTTAAAAAAAAACCAAAAAAAAAACATAAAAAGCATAGTGTGTGTTGAGGGAAGGGGAGGGGGCCTGATTTATTTTTCTAGGTAGCAGAGCGTACTCTTTCAATCATTCACTAGGCTTCATCACTAACCCCCCATCCCTCCTCCGCCCACCCCCTACACCTCCCACAGTGGACCGTGCCATGGGTTACAGGTGGCTTAGATTTACGAAGCAGCATTTTGAGTGCCAGCCAAAGGAGAGACTTGAGGGGGGAGAGCTGCACCATAGAGCTCTTCTATAAAACATGACGTGGCAGGCAGCCAAGAGGAAGGCCGCGAGGAGAGAAATATGAGTGATTTAACGGTCACAAAACTTCCACCATAATCCTCCTTTCCCCCGGGGGAAGCTGTTATTTATGGCTTTATATATTTTTAACCTACTTGTCTCCTAAAAGAAGAAGAGAGGAAGGAAAAGCAGAAGAGAACGCAGCTGCCTAAAAGCAGAGCACTGTGGCAGGCTGTGTGAGCCCTAACTACAGTAACTCAATACAATAATTACAGCAATACAGCCATGTCTGCTCTAAAGGCTTTACTGTGTGAAGATCCACTGAAGACAGGCAATGAGAGGGATACTAGATTTAAACACAGATGGAAACATTTCAGGAAGATTGCTGGAACTGTCAGAGAACACGCTGACGGTAAAAACAGTGCAGGCCACGCACTTTCACGGAAACATTTAGGCTCAATGAGAAGTAATGACACTGATAGACACATTCGGGTCATCCTTAGAAGATAAAGCATATAGATTGCATCAAATAGAAAAACAGTAAACTAAGCACACAGTCTCATAATGACAAACAGCGACAAGCACCAAACAAACCGGAGAGAACAGGACCTACAGTATAGCCCACGTTTGTACGGTACCTGTACCTGTTTCTTGCGTAGCTTGCAAATCTGCTGCTCCACCATGGTGATCTCCCGGTCAACACGGTCCATGTTCTGGATAAGCTCCTCCTTGGAGAAGCGGGCTGGCACCAGGTCCAGATCAGGGTCCATCTGGGCCGGGCTGACGGGGGGAGATGGGCTCCAGCTTCCCCATGGAGCTGCCCCGGTCCTGGAGGGAGATAGAGGTGACAGAGGATGTTAACTCAACAGTTTATTGGTGTTTCACAATACCAACACTGTTTACTTTGTACATTATGCATATTGTCATGTTGCTCGGCAAACAGAAGACAGAGTATGCTGTTAAAACTGGAACCTCTATAAAGGACACAGAGATGGAGGCGAAGAGATAAATCAGCTTGTATGTTTAGACTGCAGCCATCGATTAGACAGCCATCGATTAGAAAGGAAATCTAAACTGTCCCTAATTCAGTTGCTGGTTTAGAGGCAACAATGACATACTGCATCTCTGTCTCTCTCTCTCCTTTTGTGTGTCTGTATCTGTGTCTGTATCTGTGTGCGGTCTGTGATATGGGTGGCTCTGATAAACACGTGCTCTTAACACCCTGCCCGTGTCTCCTTTGGGAAGGCAGCAGCACGCTACGGTAATGAAGTCCTCTGGGTAATGAAAGCCTGTGTCAGTGTCTCACAGTCACTAGACCACACCAATGAATATAAAATCAGACTTCATAGAAGAGATCAGGCTCTGTTTGAGTATTGTTTGTTTAATTTGAAGGATGAAACACACAGTTAGAAGGAAAACACAGGGTGGGGGTTATTAAGAAATTCTACAACTGCATCATATATGAAACTCAACTCTGGATTAGGGCTGGGCGATATGAACCAAATATCATACTATAATATTTCTCAAATGTTTTGACAGTATGGTGGTATTTGATAGTATTTTAAGTTTCTGAATATTAAGTTAATGTTTTATGAGTAGTGAATGACCCTAGAATGGCAACAAATGAATTCTAAGTGATTATATTTGGCTTTCTTCGTTCTGATGGTTTTATACTCACCCGAACTAGGACAAAAAAACAGCAGTGAAGTACTCCAATTTGTAGAACTTTGCATTTATTTAGCACTGTATAGAAATACCTTCATAGAAGGTATTGTAAAAATCTATACCGGAATGTGGATCCATACCGGTATACACAATATATCGCCTAGCCCTACTCTGGATAGCTTAATTTGCAATGCCTTCTTTACATAGAAGTGAAAGGATGAGCTATGTTGTGCCTTGGATCCAGAGAGCCCCACTCAGCAGCAAAGTCTAGTGGTCTCAGTGGTATTGCTGACTATAGGAGGAGGTCTTTGTGCCGGGTCAGTTTAGAGGCTTTACTTCTCTGAGGAATAACAATGTCAGCAGGCGAGGTGCGCCCTCTACATTTTAACTAGCTTTAACATATTTTACTCAATGTATTCTGTATACAGTAGGGACAGGCAAAGAGGACTATAGTCCATAATTGTTCTGTGTAGCTTGGCATTTTACAAGCATTGACTAGGTATTTGTATAGACGGTTAAAGTACTGTATATGGATGACAGAAGCAACCAGCATGGAAAGTGTGTAAGTGTGTACAAATGACTTTGCTGAAAACTACGGCATCTTTTTCCAACACAACTCCCAATAAACCACTAATCCCTCCTAGTAAACCCACTGTGTGTGTGTGTGTGTGTGTGTGTGTGTGTGTGTGTGTGTGTGTGTGTGTGTGTGTGTGTGTGAGAAACAGGGAGAGGAAATAGAAGTGTCTGTGTATGTTTCATCATGTGTATGGTATGGCTGTGACGATACCAGTATTGTGATCTTTATTCCATGGCAAAAATGAAAACACGAACTAGACTAATCTTGGTCCTTTAAAAACCTGCTGTATGTAAATATTGTGTGCTATAGCTTGGAAAATAAATACATGTGACTCTGGATGACAACATAATGTTCATTTTCAACATGAAGGCTGTCTTCCTAAAGAAACTAAATCTGCTTCGTGTTTTGCTTCCTTGCCACGATACTAACAAGTCTTGCAGTACTGGTATCATGCCGGCCCTAGTGCATGGTATGTGTGTGTAAAGACACACGGACAGTAAATGAGAGTGTGTGATTCAGCTTGGGTTTTGTTCTGTGTTATTTTTAAACTGCTGTAATGAGCGTTATATAACTGGCCTAATCTAAGGGGAGGCAGGCAGGCTCAGGCTGGGTCTAGCTGCTCTCTGACCTGCTGCAGCTGAAATGTCAGGAGGGGGATGGAATGGACTGGCTGGGATGAGATGATGAGCACCCATGCTGCTAGTCATACACGTCCATCACATCACAGACAAACACACAAGTCTACCAGTTCTTTGTCTGCTAAACATCTCCATTTCTAATCATATACTTGGAATGCTGCTACAACCCCTTGTTATAGGATATATCTTAAAGGGGATATTTCATAAGTTCCCTCTGAGAAATGATGTAAAAGCAGAGAATGGCCAAGATGAAAGAAGAGACTGCGTGGGTTAGGAAAAGACTGAATTTGGGAAGAAAATCATTGATATAATGTCTAGAAAGGAAATGTAGGAGGAGGAAATTGTAGGCCTACTTCAATAAAAACTGAAATGTCATAAAATGGTAGGTAGAGATTAGGTTACATTGCCCTCAGTATTAAGACCTTAAGTACCAACTGTCTGACAAGCAACCTCTTATACCAGAGTTAACTCAATGACTTCTGAGTTTGTGTAAAACATTGAGGTGTTATATGTGGTGAGAGGGCTATCTATCAAAAAGAGGATTAGTTCTCCTGGGCTTTCAAGTAGTTCTCTAGGGCCTACATCCTGACTGTCTTCTGTACTTGTGAAGAGCAACACATTTCCACACACTGCTAGCAGATGGAGTGTGAAAATATACTGAAGAAAAATATAAAAAACGCAACATGTGAAGTGTTGGTCCAATGTTTTATAAGCTGAAATAAAAGATTGCAGAAATGTTCCATACGCACAAAAGTTTATTTCTCTCAAATGTGCATACATTTGTTTACATCCCTGCTGGTGATAATTTCTCCTTCGCCAAGATAATCCATCCACCTGACGTGTGGCATATCAAGAAGCTGATAAAAACAGCATGATCATTACACAGGTGCACCTTGTGCTGGGGACAATAAAAAGGCCACTATGAAATGTGCAGTTTTGTCACACAACGCCACAGATGGTATCAAGTTTTGAGGGAGTGTGCAATTGGCATGCTGACTGCAGCAATGTCCACCAGAGCTGTTGCCAGATAATTTAATGTTAATTTCTCTGCCATAAGCCACATCCAACGTCGTTTTAGAGAATTTGGCAGTACACCCAAACGGCCTCAAAACCACGTGTAACCACACCAGCCCAGGACCTCCACATCCGGCTTCTTTACCTGCGGGATCGTCTGAGACGGGGAAATCCATAGATTAGAGCCTAATGAACGCATTTCAATTGACTGATTTCCTTAGAAGAACTCAGTAAAATAGTTGAAATTGTTGTATGTTGCGTTTATATTTTTTCCAGTATAAGTGACCCCCATGTTAAAGCCTGTACCCACTGCAGATCATATACCCGGTCTAATACCACACATGAAAAATTACACTCATTCAACCAACTTTAGACTAACGTTGGACTGCGTGTGATTGTGTGTATGTGTACACAAACATATATAATGCATGCTGAGTGAGCACAAGCTTTGATAGAGCGTGCATGCTGTACAGTATGTGTCAGTGAATATACACTGTACCAGTCAAATGTTTGGACACACCTACTCATTCCAGGGTATTACTTTCTTTTTACTATTTTCTACATTGTAGAATAATAGTGAAGAAACAAAACTAGGAAATAACACATGGAATCATGTAGTAATCAAAAAAGTGTTCAATTAAAATATAATTTAAATTTTAGATTCTTCAAAGTAGCCACCCTTTGCACACTCTTGACATTCTCTCAACCAGCTTCACCTGGAATGCTTTTCCAACAGTCTTGAAGAAGTTCCCACATTACTCACAGCACGTGTCAGTAAGTGGGGTTGGCCTAAAACACTATCTCTGACCATGAAAACAGCCTGTTCCAAAAGCTAGTCAGTATAGATAGAGAGCTGCCAGTATCATAACTGACAATACAGAACAATCCACCTAATGACAGTCCAGTAGACAGGAGAATGTGGGGGAAAATAAATGAAGGGGGTAGCACACACACACACACACACACTCACTCAAACAAACAATTATGTCATCCAAACAGTCTGGCATGGACTTGTTTGCCTCCAGATCACCTCAGTCTTCCAGGAAAGGTATTTGGATGTCCACTAGGGCTGTGGCGGTCATGAACATTTTGTCAGCCGGTTATTGTCATGCAAATGACTGTACGAGCAACACTCACTACCGAGTTCCAAACAGTCTCTGGAAGCAACATCAGCACAATAACTGTTCATCAGGAGCTTCATGAAATGGGTTTCCATGGCCGAGCAGTCGCGTGTAACGCGCTTCACCATCTGGAAGTCTGACAGATGAATATTGGTTTGGCGGATGCCAGGAGAACGCTACCTTCCCGAATGCATAGTGCCAACTGTAAAATTTGGTGGAGGAGGAATAATGGTCTGGGGCTGTTTTTCACAGTTCGGGCTAGGCCCCTTAGTTCTAGCGAAGGGACATTTTTATCTTACAGCATACAATGACATTCTAGACAATTCTGTGCTTCCAACTTTGTGGCAACAGTTTGGGGAAGCCCCGTTCCTGTTCCAGCATGACAATGTGCCTGTGTACAAAGCGAGGTCCAAACATAAATGGTTTGTTGAGATCAGTGTGGAAGAACTTGACTGGCCTGCACAGAGCCCTGACCTCAACCCCATCGAACACCTTGGGATGAATTGGAACGCTGACTGCGAGCCAGTGCTAATCGCCCAACATCAGTGCCCGACCTCACTATCGCTCTTGTAGTGAATGGAAGCAAGTCCCCGCAGCAATGTTACAACATCTATTGGAAAGCCTTCCCAGAAGAGCGGAAGAACTCCATACTAATGCCCATGATTTTGGAATGAGATGGTCGACGAGCACGTGTCCACATAATCTTGGTGTATATAGGGCTATGCGAATGTATTAGCTCATATGCTTTTGGGTGTTTTGAATAAATCACCTTCGAAAGCGTTGTCCATTTCGTTATGTTTGGCTGTTTTGTACTGTACTGTTTTGTGTTTGTTGTAATTTTGGATTTCATTTGCATGCAAAATGGTTAGAGGGACAATAGAGCCCTGAGTACCAGGCCATTAGCAACCTGACAGTCATTAGCGATTGGGTACTGAACGCATGTCCAGGGTGCATAAGAGGAGATTACGTCACTCAATGGTCACGTGGAATTTGACTGCGGTCATGACTCATGACTGCCAGTGTGGTGGTATTACGATCACCCCAACAGCCCTAGTTTCAACAACAGCATAAATAGCACTGTCAGACTGACCGGTCAGGCCACACGTTAGAGCAGTGTTGGCAGTGTGTAACACGCATGGACATTTGGTTAAGTCATAGCTCAAGAGATGTGAAGAATGAACTTCCAGCCCTCAGTAGCCTCCCCCTCCAAACTCCAACCACACACACGTGTACACACACACACACACACACACACACCGCATTCCTATTCTGTCTTCCCGGGGCCGATCAATAAGCAGAGGCTTAGACAGCAGAAGGCCTTTACTCCATATCTCACTGAGGAGAGAAAACAAGGCTGTCATTGTGTTCTGTGGAGGGCTGTCATGCTGCCGTGGAACTAAGCCTGTGGATATGCCTCTAGTCTACTCCATTACATATCAACACACAGCAGAGGATATCTATGGTTGAGCACTGCTTACTATACAAAGCGTTGAGCAAGTCTTTGATACCACAGTAGCAAGATAAGTGTATACTGAGTGTACAAAACATTGGCTCTTTTCATGACAGAGTGACTAGGTGAATCCAGGCGAAAGCTACAATCCCTTATTGAAGTCATCTGTTAACTACTTAGGGAGCAGCCAAATTCAAAATCCAAAAGTTGAATTATTAAACATTCATCAATATACAAGTGTTGCATAGTCATCAAAAGCTCTGATTCTTGGCAATATCACAGCGTTGTCAGATTTCAAAACGGCTTGAGGATAGCCCCCCTCATATTTTATGCATTAGCATAAATCCATTACCAACACGGTCTCACAAAACGCATAAAATCGCTAATATAAAATCCCTTACCTGAGGGCTTCCCAAGTGTCCAACGAAGACATCCAATGGTTCTTTTGTTAGAAAAAGTATTTTATTATATCCATAAATCTCTGTTTGGTTGGCTCGTTATGATCATAAAATCCACCGTTGAGTCACCCATTGAACCGTGAAGAGAACACATTCAAATGATACCTATACACTTTCTACAAACAAATCAAACATCATTTTTTATGGATCCTTAGGTATCCTTTTGTGTATATTTGCTGAAATATTTCAACCGGACGATAACGTGAACGATAGGAAAGAAAAATAAAGTGGTGCGCGTTCACAATCTTGCGCACCCTATTTGTTTTGCTTACTCCTAGAATTCCCAGTCTTTGTATAGAGACTGCTGACATCTGGTGGAAGCCATAGGTACTGCAGTCTCAGTCCTAGGTAAAATACAAATGAATAGGCACAATGGAGAAGATGGTCATTTACAAAAAAACTGCAAATCCGGATGGATTTTCCTTGGGTTTTCGCCTGCTATATCAGTTCTGTTATACTCACATACATTATTTTAACACTCTTAGAAACTTCAGAGTGTTTTCTATCCAATAGTACTAATTATGTGCATATCCTATTTTCTGGGCCAGAGTGGCAGGCATTTTACTTTGGGCACGCCAGACTCTCCAAAACCGTCACCTATGCAGCCACTCCCTAAGAAGTTAAATCCACTTCAGTCAGTGTAGATGAAAGGGAGGAGACCGGTTAAAGAATGATTTTTAAGCCTTGAGACATTATGTATGTGTGCCATTCAGAGGGTGAATGGGCAAGACAAAAGATGTAACTGCCTTTGAACGTGGTATGGTATTAGGTGCCAGGCGCACCGGTTTGAGTGTCAAGAACGGCAACGCTGCTGAGTTTTTTACTCTCAACAGTTTCCTGTGTGTATCAAGAATGGTCTGCCACCCAAAGGACATCCAGCCAACCTGACAACTGTGGGAAGCAAGGGAGTCAACGTGGGCCAGCATCCCTGTGGAACTTTTCCGACACCTTGTACTGTCGAGTCCATGTACCGACGAATTGAGGCTGTTCCCGAGGTCAAAGTGGGGTGCAACTCAATATTAGGAAGGTGTTCCTAAAGATTGTTGTGCTTTTATCATTTTTAAGTTGGAAGCACCAGTGCTACCAATGAAACATTTTAATTTAGAGCACAAGTGTATGTAAGAACTAGCTTCAAAACGATGCGCAAAAAAGAGTGGATAAAATGAATGCAAAAAAGGAGCTATATTGTCGGCAAAAAAAAACAGGGACATTTTATTATTTTATACTAATACAATTGCTCAGAAAATGTACTTTGTTTAACAAGTTATATAAAAAAAATATATAAAAAGATGGGGTCAAAATGATTGTTTTCAATACCTTTTTAACTTCTTAGGGAGCGGCAGCTGAGGTGTCGGTTTTGGAGTCTGGCGTGCCCAAAGTAAAAGGCCCAGAAACTAGGATATGCACATAATTAGTACTATTGGATAGGAAACACTGAAGTTTCTAAGAGTGTTAAAATATTGTCTGTGAGTATAACATAACTGATATAGCAGGCGAAAACCCAAGGAATTTCTGTCCTGGGAAAAAGTGTTTTTGACACCTTTCCTCATTTTGAACCCTCCCTATTGAAAACATCCATATATGGGAGTAAGATTGCAGTACCTATTGCTTCCACTGGATGTCAACAGTCTCTAGACAGTGTTGGTGATGTTAGGTTGCTCTGGATGGTAATAGAAGAAGAATTTCTAACTAGTCACCAGATGTAAACAGAAGAGGATGTTTTTTCCTTTCCTATCGTCCAGTTTATAATCCGGTTGAAATATTATAGTAAATATACATAAAAGTGTTCCTAAGAATACATTATCAATCTTGGACAAGTGTATAGGTTGAACGTGTTCTCTTCACGGTTCAATGGGCGAGTGGACGCTGTATTTTATGAACATAACGCGCGAAACACCAAACAGATTTATGGATATAATAAATTACTTTTTCTAACAAAAGAACCATTGGATGTCTTCGTTGGACACTTGGGAAGCCCTCAGCAGAAGTTCTTCAAAAAGTAAGAGATTTGTTTTCGCTATGAAATGGGTTGTGTGAACCGCGATGGTTTATGAATTTATGCTAATGGAAATATTGTAGGTGCTATCCTCAAACAATCCAATGTTGTGCTTTCGCCTTAAAGCCTTTTTGAAATCTGACAACGCTGTGATATTGCCAAGAATCAGAGCTTTTGATGACTATGCAACACTTGTATATTGATGAATGTTTAATAACTCAACTAGCGCCCCACTGCTCCATAAGTAGTTAAATGAAATCAAATCTTATTAGTCAAACACATATTTAGCAGATGTTATTTCAGGTGTAGCGAAATTCTTGTGTTCCTGCTTCAACAGAGCAGTAGTATCTAACAATACACACAAATCTAAAGTAAAAGAATGGAATTAAGAAAGAAAGAAATATCAGGACGAGCAATGTCGAAGTAACATTCACTAAAATACAGAAGAATGGAATTCAGTATGTACATATGAGCAGTAAAGGAAGTACACATTATTAAAGTGACCAGTGATTCCATGTCTATGTATACAGGGCAGCAGCCTCTAAGGTGCAGGGATGAGTAAACGGGTGGTAGCCGGCTAGTGATGGCTATTTAACAGTCTGATGGCCTTGAGATAGAAGCTGTTTTCAGTATCTCTGTCCCAACTTTGATGCACCTGTATTGACCTTGACTTCTGGAAGGTAGCGGGGTAAACAGACCGTGGCTTGGGTTGTTGATGGCCTTGATGATCTTTTAGGCCTTCCTGTGACATTGTGTGCCGTAGGTGTCCTGGATGGCAGGCAGCGAGGCCCCGGTGATGCGTTGGGCAGACCGCACCACACTCTGGAGAGCCCTGGGGTTGCGGGCAGTGCAGCTTCCATTTCAGGCAGTAATACAGCCCGACAGAATGCTCCGAATTGTGCATCTGTAAAAGTTTGTGAGGGTCTTAGGGGCCAAGCCAAATTTCTTCAGCCTATCTGTGTGGGTGGACCAATTCAGATTGTCAGTGATGTGTATGCAGAGGAGCTGGAAACTTTTCACATTCTCCACTGAGGATAAGTAATTTTTTCAATCACATTCCCAGTGGGTCTGAAGTTTACATGCACTCAATTAGTATTTGGTAGCATTGCCTTTAAATTGTTTAACTTGGGTCAAAGGTTTCGGGGAGCCTTCCACAAGCTTCCCACAATAAGTTGGGTGAATTGTGGCCCATTCCTCCTGACAGAGCTGGTGTAACAGTCAGTTTGTAGGCCTCCTTGCTCGCACAGACTTTTTCAGTTCTGCCCACAAACTTTCTATAGGATTGAGGTCAGGGCTTTGTGATGGCCACTCCAATACCTTGACTTTCTTGTCCTTAAGCCATTTTGCCACAACTTTGGAAGTATGCTTGGGGCCATTGTCCATTTGGAAGACCCATTTGCGACCAAGCTTTAACTTCCTGACTGATGTCTTGAGATGTTGCTTCAATATATCCACATAATTTTCCTTCCTCATGATGCAATCTATTTTGTGAAGTGCACCAGTCCCTCCTGCAGCAAAGCACCCCCACAACATGATGCTGCCACCCCTGTGCTTCACGGTTCTTCGGCTTGCAAGCCTCCCCTCTTTTTCCTCCAAACATAACGATGGTCATTATGGCCAAACAGATCTTTGTCCCCATGTGCAGCTGCAAACCGTAGTCTGTTTTTTTATGGCGGTTTAGGAGTAATGGCTTCTTCCTTGCTGAGTGGCCTTTCAGGTTATGTTGATATAGGACTTGTTTTACTGTGGATATAGATACATTTATACCGGCTTCCTCCAGCATCTTCACAAGGTCCTTTGCTGTTGTTCTGGGATTGATTTGCACTTTTCACACCAAAGTCCATTAATCTCTAGGAGACAGAATGCGTCTCCTTCCTGAACGGTATGATGGCTGCGTGGTCCCATGGTGTTTATACTTGCATACTATTGTTTGTACAGATGAACGTGGTACCTTCAGGAGTTTGGAAATTGCTCCCAAGGATAAACCAGACTTGTGGAGGTCTACAATTTTTTTTCTGAGGTCTTGTCTGATTTATTTTGATTTCCCCATGCTTTCCCCATGCTGTCAAGTATATCAAGGTAGGCCTTGATATACATCCACAGGCACACCTCCAATTGACTCAAATGATGTTAATTAGCCTATCAGAAGCTTTAAAGCAAAGACATTTTCTTTTCCAAGCTGTTTAAAGGCACAGTCAACTTTGTTTATGTAAACTTCTGACCCACTGGAATTGTGAAACAGTGAATTATAAGGGAAGTAATCTGTCTGTAAACAATTGTTGGAACAATTACTTGTGTCATGCACAAAGTAGATGTCCTAACCGACTTGCCAAAATTATAGTTTGTTAACAAGAAATGTGGGGAGTGGTTGAAAAACAAGTTTTAATGACTCCAAACTAAGTGTAAGTAAACTTCTGACTTCAACTGTATATGTCTATGTTATTCTCAGAGGCTAACCGGAACATATCCCAGTCAGCGTGATCAAAAAAATCTTGAAGAATGTATTCCAAATTGGTCAGACCAGCTTTGAATAGACCTTAGCACAGGCACTTCCTGTTTGAGTTTTTGCCTATAGGAAGGGAGGAGCAAAATGGAGTCGTGATCTGATTTGCCGAAGGGAGGACAGGGGAGGGCCTTGCAGGCATTCCAGAAGGGAAAGTAGCTGTGGTCAAGTGTTTTAGTAGCGTGAGGACTACAGTCAATGTGTTGATAGAACCTCGATAGCGTTTTCCGCAAATTTGCTTTGTTAAAATCCCCAGCTATAATAAATGTGGCCTCAGGACGTGGCTTCCAGTTTGACAAAGTCCTGTGTAGCTCCTTAATACGTCACCTTGCGAGGATAACGGCACTGAGCCATTTCCTCAAATGTTTTATGAGATTGGAGAACACATTGTGAGGGATCTTAGACCATTCCACCATACATAATCCTTCCAGATCCTCAACATCCTTCGTCTGCACTTATGGACTGCCATCTTCAATTCAAACCACAGGTTTTCAATGGATTTCAAGTCCAAAGACTGATGGTCATTGAATAATTTTTTATTTTGTGGTCAATTAACCATTTCTTTGTAGATTTTGATGTGCGCTTGTGGTAATTGTCTTGCTGAAAGAAACACTCACGGCCAGGTTCAGCCTCCTAGCAGAGGCAACCAGGTTTTTGGCTAAAGAGCTTTATTTTCATGTCATTCATCCAACCACAGCACCAGCTCCAATCCAAGTGGCAATGCCGTTTAGCAAACTCCAGGAGCCTCATTTATCAATCATGCGTAGGCACAAATCTGTGCATAAACCATGCGTGGGATCATTTCCACACAAGGTGTGAGATTTATCAATAGGAACGTTTGCTTGAAAGTGTGCATGTATTTACGCATAGCCATGACCATGTGTACAAACAGTATCACGTGGTGGAGTAAGGGAACTGCTTGGAATGGGGAAAATATATGTTTAAAATGTGTGATACTGTGACAGTAAAAACTAAATAGTTTTTTTTTAATTTCATTGTATTACAATTGTGAATTCACGCAACATATCGTGACAGGCTATATCATACAATTTGACCACATCAGTGCATTTGTTACGATAATTAATATAGCATACAATGATTTGTTTAATTAGAGGCATGTGTGAAAATAAAACCATTGTTGAAATAGTATAAAAGACATAACGGGAAATCGAATAAGAGATGGCTGATCTTGTTCTGTTGGAAAATCTGGCACAGCTGCATTTCGCAGAGAGCAGCTTTCTTTGCAGAATGTACAGATTGGTTTTTTTTGGAACAATATCTGATGAGCCATTCTTATAGGATTTTTGCGAGGATTTAATACCTACTTTAGAAAAACAAATACGTGTCATTCCGGTGCACATCCAAGTGCTATAATCCCTCAGGTTTGGCAACAAGCACATTTCAGCAGGAGCTTGCCAATCAGCATCTCACAGCCCTCGATGAGACAATGTTTTGGATGCAATCATCAGCCAAACAAACTGTAACATACAATTTCCATACACCATCGTACAACATGTTTAAGTCAAGAGGGGATTCTTTGACATCAATGGATTCCCAAATACGAACGAAGCAATAAACGGCACCCACAAAGCCATAAAAGCCCCATTCCAAAACGAGTTCAACTATGTGAACAAAAAAGGCTTGCACTCTGAATGTTAAGGTGACAGTTTATGTGATGCCCAAAAGACGCTGTTGAATGTGGTGGCAGGTTGGCCAGGTGGAACGCAGGACTCGTTCAATCTGCAGAACAGCAATGTTGGCCTACACGCCTACAAGAGGGAGCTGTTGAGGATGGATGGCTTATTGGTGAGTGTTGTTTACTCATTTGAAGTATATTTGCCATTGCTAAAGCAACTTCAATTGTCCTAATGGTCCTTTCTTTGTAGCTGTGTTTTTATTTTTACTGGTCAAAGCACAACTGAGTGAGCCAAATAAAACCTTCTGGTTGTACTCAATTTGACAATTGCATCTCTATTTCAGCCTCAGAAAAGTATATTTTCATAGCTTTTTTTTTTGGTTGCGCAATTGTATTTCATGGTAAGGCGTTGTATACTACCCACATATGGGGTAACCATATATGGCTAATAGGGGACGTTCAACATTTAAATAGCCATGGTCGTGCACAATAACTGAGGATGAGAACTGGTATTTAAATGATTATCTCCTACCCGTGTGTGTACAACACTGGTAGCATTATTTCATAAATCACACTTCTATGCATACAAACATTCTAAATTACGTTCGTAAGTAGTATTCAAGAATAGTTTCTACGCAATATTGAAAAACTAGAGCTCCTTGGCCATGCATACCAGGGCTTAGTTTGAAATAAGGATACATAATAAGGATACATCGAAATAAGGATACATAAGCAGAAAAGAACCACAAACCTACTAAACAATATAGTGGTGGATCTCTGATGTTATGGGGCTCTTGTTGAGGACAACAAGTTGAGGACATACAGGTCAATCCCCCTCCTCATCCTTCTCCCAGTCCAAGGATCACATTGTGATGGCGGTGTCTAATAATACCCTGGCCGCCCTAGGGGAAGATGCTGCCACTCAGCAGGATCTCAAGCAGAAAAAAACACACTGCTGTCCCCACAAGCAGGCCATACAGAGAAAGGCTATTTTCACCACTGAGGGACAGCCACTCTTTTGCCCCTTATTCGAAAATTGACTAAATGATGATTAATCTGGAAAATATTAAGAAAATGGGCAAAAATACTTATGCTAACATTTGACCTGTAGAAGATAAACAGGACGTAGCTTGCTAAACAGAGACCGCAAGAGTGGGTGTAGCACCCTTGTTCCCTGAGCACTATGTCAATGACGAACAACTCCCACTGACACCAGATGGTAGAGTATGAGTGGGAACAATCATTCCTTCCAGGTGCCAGAACTTGCTGATGAGCAAAGAAACGGTACTAGCAGTGTGTCATCGTCTGTGTTGATGACAGGTGAGCGGAGAACGGAGCAGTGAGCAGAACAACCTTCCCCTGAGGCTGACCTAGAAAAATACCCTGTAGAAAGTAACACACACTGACTGCACCAGCCCCGATCACAGGACACATTCTCAGAGCTAGCTAACATTCCACACATTTGCGATTGCCACTTTACATGCCACAGCACCAGTGCAGTTAAAGCAGAGCACAGTTGATGACTGATGGTGGTGTAGGGTGCGACCTCTACAAGTGAAATGCAATCTGCCTCACTCACTGATGACTGAACTGATCGCTTGATGAAGATATTCACTATCACTAGCTGCTGTGTATACAGTGAGGGAAAAAAGTATTTGATCCCCTGCTGATTTTGTACGTTTGCCCACTGACAAAGAAATGATCAGTCTATAATTTTAATGGTAGGTTTATTTGAACAGTGAGAGACAGAATAACAACAAAAAATCCAGAAAAACACATGAAAAATGTTATAAATTGATGTGCATTTTAATGAGGGAAATAAGTATTTGAACCCCTCTCAATCAGAAAGATGTCTGGCTCCCAGGTGTCTTTTATACAGGTAACGAGCTGAGATTAGGAGCACACTCTTAAAGGGAGTGCTCCTAATCTCAGTTTGTTGCCTGTATAAAAGACACCTGTCCACAGAAGCAATCAATCAATCAGATTCCAAACTCTCCACCATGGCCAAGACCAAAGAGCTCTCCAAGGATGTCAGGGACAAGATTGTAGACCTACACAAGGCTGGAATGGGCTACAAAACCATCGCCAAGAAGCTTGGTGAGAAGGTGACAACAGTTGGTGCGATTATTCGCAAATGGAAGAAACACAAAAGAACTGTCAGTCTCCCTCAGCCTGGGGCTCCATGCAAGATCTCACCTCGTGGAGTTGCAATGATCATGAGAACGGTGAGGAATCAGCCCAGAACTACACGGGAGGATCTTGTCAATGATCAAGGCAGCTGGGACCATAGTCACCAAGAAAACAATTGGTAACACACTACGCCGTGAAGGACTGAAATCCTGCAGCGCCTGCAAGGTCCCCCTGCTCAAGAAAGCAGATATACATGCCCGTCTGAAATTTGCCAATGAACATCTGAATGATTCAGAGGACAACTGGGTGAAAGGGTTGTGGTCAGATGAGACCAAAATGGAGCTCTTTGGCATCAACTCAACTCGCCGTGTTTGGAGGAGGAAGAATGCTGCCTATGACCCCAAGAACACCATCCCCACCGTCAAACATGGAGGTGGAAACATTATGCTTTGGGGGTGTTTTTCTGCTAAGGGGACAGGACAACTTCACCGCATCAAAGGGACGATGGACGGGGCCATGTACAGTCAAATCTTGGGTGAGAACCTCTTTCCCTCAGCCAGGGCATTGAAAATGGGTCGTGGATGGGTATTCCAGCATGACAATGACCCAAAACACACGGCCAAGGCAACAAAGGAGTGGCTCAAGAAGAAGCACATTAACTTCTTAGGGAGCGGCAGCAGAGGTGACGGTTTTGGAGAGTCTGGCGTGCCCAAAGTAAAATGCCTACCACTCAGGCCCGGAAAATAGGATATGCACATAATTAGTACTATTGGATAGGAAACACTGACGTTTCTAAAAGTGTTAAAATAATGTCTGAGTATAACAGAACTGATATAGCAGGTGAAAAACCCGAACATTTCTGTACAGATTTTTTTTTTTGTAACCTTTGCTCTGTTTGATACTCTTCCTATTGATTTTTTTGGAGCTTGGTATCCAGCTCCAAGATTGCAGTACCTATGGCTTCCACTAGATGTCAACAGTCTTTATACAGAGTTTGGAAGCTCTAGCAGTGAGCAGAACGGATAGGAACAGGAAATAGTCGAGGTAGCTCAGATGTCAACAAGATTTCACGGGCGTGAGACCGTATGCGCGCCCCACTGTATTTTCCTTTTATAACGTTTAGCTTACCATCCGAGTGAAATATTAACGCTAATATTCATAAAAGGATAGCTAAGGATGCATTATAAATGGTCTTTGATTTGTTTAGGAAAAGTTTATAGGCATATTTGAACGCATTCTCTTCACGGCTCAATGGGCGATTCGACGTTGGATTTTCTGAACATAACGCGCCAACCAAACAGAGATTTATGGATATAATGGACTTTATGGACTTTTTCTAACAAAAGAACCATTGGATGTCTCCGTTGGACACTTGGGAAGCTTTCAGCCAAAGTTCTTCGAAAGGTAAGGGATTTATTTTAGCTCTGATATAGGTTTTGTGTGACCCGCGCGCTGGGTATGAATTTATGCTAATGTGGAAAATATGTGGGGTGCTATCCTCAAACAATCAAATGTTGTGCTTTCACCGTAAAGCCTTTTTGAAATCTGACAACGCTGTGATATTTCCAAGAATCAGAGCTTTTGATGACTATGCAACACTTGTGTATTGATGAATGTTTAATAATTCAACTTTTGGATTTTGAATTTGGCGCCTTACATTTCACTGGGTAGTGTCGGGAGCGGCCCGCTGGCGCGCGCGCCGCTGCTCCCTAAGAGGTTTTAAGGTCCTGGAGTGGCCTAGCCAGTCTCCAGACCTTAATCCCATAGAAAATCTGTGGAGGGAGCTGAAGGTTCAAAACCTTAATGACTTGGAGAAGATCTGCAAAGAGGAGTGGGACAAAATCTCTCCTGAGATGTGTGCAAACCTGGTGGCCAACTACAAGAAACGTCTGACCTCTGTGATTGGCAACAAGGGTTTTGCCACCAAGTACTAAGTCATGTTTTGCAGAGGGGTCAAATACTTATTTCCCTCATTAAAATGCATATCAATTGATATAAATTTTCACGTGTTTTTCAGGATTTTTTTTGTTGTTATTCTGTCTCTCACTGTTCAAATAAACCTACCATTAAAATTATAGACTGATCATTTCTTTGTCAGTGGGCAAATGTACAAAATCAGCAGGGGATCAAATACTTTTTTCCCCTCACTGTACCACCACCAGTGGTCATTTGTAGCTTAGTTGCTAGAGCATGGTGCTTGTAACAACAGGGTAGTGGATTTGATTCCCGGGACCACCGATACGTAAAATGTATGCACGCATGACTAAGTAGCTTTGGATAAAAGTGTCTGATAAATGGCATATACCGCATTCGGAAAGTATTCAGACCCCTTTACTTTTTACACATTTTGTTACGGTACAGCCTTATTCAAAAATGTATTAAATTGTTTTTTCACCCCCTCATCAATATACACACCATGACCCATAATGGCAAAGCAAAAACAGGATTTTAGATTGTTTTGCTAATTTACGAAAATGTTCAAACGAAAATATGACATTTGCAAAAGTATTCCAACCCTTCACTCAGTACTTTGTTGAAGCACCTTTGGCAGCGATTATAGATGAGTCTTTTTGGGTATGATGCTACAAGCTTGGCACAGCTGTATTTGGGGAGTTCCTCCCATTCTTCTCTGCAGATCCTCTTAAGTTCTGTCAAGTTGGATGGGGAGTGTCGCTGCACAGCTATTTTCAGGTCTCTCCAGACATGTTAGATCGGGTTCAAGTCCGGGCTTTGGCTGGGCTCTCAAGGACATTGAGACTTTTACTGAAGCCACTCCTGCGTTGTCTGGGCTGTGCGCTTAGGGTTGTTGTCATGTTGGAAGGTGAACCATCACCCCAGTCTGAGGTCCTGAACACTCTGTAACAGGTTTTCACCAAGGATCTCTCTGTACTTTGCTCAGTCTCCACAATATGATGCTGCCACCACCATGCTTTAACATAGGAATGGTGCCAGGATTCCTCCAGACGTGATGCTTAGCATTCAGGCCAAAGAGTTTAATTTTGGTTTCATTAGACCAGAGAATCTTGTTCCTCATGGTCTGAGAGTCCTTTAGGTGCCTTTTGGCAAACTCGAAGAGGGCTGTCATGTGCCTTTTACTGAGGAGTGGCTTCCGTCTGGCCACTCTACCATAAAGGCCTGATTGGTGGAGTGCTGAAGAGATGGTTGTCCTTCTGGAAGGTTCTCCCATCACCACAGAGGAACTCTTGAGCTATGTCAGAGTGACCATCGGGTTCTTGGTCATCTCCTGCCAAGGCCCTTATCCCCCGATTGCTCTGTTTGGCCGAGCAGCGAGCTCTAGGAAGAGTCTTGGTGGTTCCAAACTTCTTCCATTTAAGAATGATGGATGCCACTGTGTTCATGGGGACCTTCAATAATGCAGAAATGTTTTGGTACCCTTCCCCAGATCTGTGCCTCAACACAATCCTGTCTTGGAGCTCTAAGGACAATTCCTTCGACCTCATGGCTTGGTTTGTTATCTGACATGCACTGTCAACAGTAGGACCATATATAGACAGGTGTGTGCCTTTCCAAATCATGTCCAATCAATTGAAGTCCACCTGTGGTAAATTCTATCAAGATGTAGAAACATCTCAAGGATGATCAATGGAAACAGGATGCACCTGAGCTCAATATCAAGTCTCATAGCAAACGGTCTGAATACTTACAGTTGAAGTCGAAAGTTTACATACACTTAGGTTGGAGTCATTAAAACTCATTTTTCAACCACTCCACAAATCGGTTAGGACATCTACTTTCCGCATGGCACAAGTATTTTTTCCAACAATTGTTTACAGACAGATTATTTCACTATTCCAGTGGGTCAGAAGTTTACATAAGTTGACTGTGCCTTTAAACATGGAAAATTCCAGAAAATTATGTAATGGCTTCAGAAGCTTCTGATAGGCTGACATAATATGAGTCAATAGGAGGTGTACCTGTGGATGTATTTCAAGGCCTACCTTCAAACTCAGTGCCTCTTTGCTTGACATCATGGGAAAATCAAAAGAAATCAGCCAAGACCTCAGAAAAGATATTGTAGACCTCCACAAGTCTGGTTCATCCTTGGGAGCAATTTCCAAACGCCTGAAGGTACCACGTTCATCTGTACAAACAATAGTACGCAAGTATAAACAACACGGGACCACGGAGCCGTCATAACGCTCAGGAAAGAGACGCATTCTGTCTCCTAGAGATGAACGTACTTTGGTACGAAAAGTGCAACTCAATCCCAGAACAACAGCAAAGGACCTTGTGAAGATGCTGGAGGAAACCGGTACAAAAGTATCTATATCCACAGTAAAACTAATCCTATATCGACATAACCTGATAGGCCGCTCAACAAGGAAGAAGCCACTGCTCCAAAACCGTCTGAGTTTAAATGTATTTGGCTAAGGTGTATGTAAACTTCTGACTTCAACTGTATGTTTTCATGTCTTTATTGGACACACCGTGTAAACATTCACAGTGCAGGGTGGGAAAAGTATGTGAACCCTTGGATTTAATAACTGGTTGACCCTTCTTTGGCAGCAATAACCTCAACCAAACGTTTTCTGTAGTTGCGGATCAGACCTGCACAGCGGTCAGGAGGAATTTTGGACCATTCCTCTTTACAAAACTGTTTCAGTTCCACAATATTCTTGGGATGTCTGGTGTGAACCACTCTCGAGGTCATGCTACAGCATCTCAAATCGGGTTGAGGTCAGGACAGATTGGGCCACTCCAGAAGGCGTATTTTCTTCTGACTTCAACTGTACAATTGTTTGTGTGTTAGTAATTTAAGCACTGTGTTTGTCTATGGTTGTGACCTAGATGAAGATCAAATTTCATGAGCAATTTATGCAGAAATCCAGGTATTTCCAAAGGGTTCACATACTTTTTCTTGCCACTGTATATTGGCAACTATGTAAAAATAGCTTACATTAATAACATTGCAGCTTGCAGGCAGAAAAAATCTTATAAATCACATTGGCTACACATGGCCTGTCTGCAACAAACTTGAAACATTATATCAACTATTAACTTGAATACCGGCAGCTCAAATGTTCTACTGCTTCAGTTCCTGTTCCTCTTATAGAATGTAAGATCAACAGTATGGTGGAGAGCCTGTACCTACATATAAACAGTACCAGCACCCAAAATGAGTCCCGGAAACTATTTCAGTCAAAGTCCAACACTAATGTGAAGTACTCAGGTAGGCCTATTTTATAACATTTGCATTGGATCAGAGCATGACATTTTTCCCTTCACGCTGAGTGGTTATCGAAAGGGAGACAGCTGGAAAGATTTTTCAAATACATTGAATTACTATTGTAATTCTCAATTAACGTGAAAACAGATTTTGTCTGCTTGCTGTTTGAGGTGAAGAAAACATTACTTTGAGAAGCTCCACATGTCATTAGCGGTGGTGCATTAAGCCAATCAGAAATACTCACAGATCCCCAAATGGGCACATTTATATGCCTACATCTGCACGCAGGCCAGGTAGCATACAGACCTGCTTATATGCGTGTGCGTCCTTACTCAACATTGATAGGAGCGCTCCAAACAAAAGAATGACTAAATTGACAAAAAAAACTGGTAAATGGAATGAAATAAACAAAAACCTGTTTCTCACAAGTGTAGCATAAGTTGTGCACTCTGCAAACAATGTGTCCACTCGGACAATGAGAACGGGAAGACTAGAACAATAATTTTTAATGCATTAAGATAAATTACCGTAAACAAAGTAACAAACATATTATAAACTATAGGAATTAACAGTAAATGTACTACTGATGATATATGTAATGGGGAATTGATATACACTAACAATCAAATGCAAACAATTCACACAATGAAGTTATGAAACAATGAATGTGCACAAATTGGCACATTCTGGTGAGGGAAGTGCATTGTGCATCTGGGCGCATGGTCAATCCGACGTCTGCATTGGTCATGCAGCATTTACGGTGATATGGCCTCAGCAGAAGTCAGGGCATTCATACTTCTTGCAGTGCAGAGCTGTTGTCAAGCAATTGTGATCCGATTCAGGAAACTAGGCATATGTCGCAAGTCACGACTTCACAGAGTTGTTTGAACTTAAAAATGTTTTTTGGCAGAAATGCCTTCTTGAGCATGTGAACTTTCATGTGCCTTAATATCAAACTTGTATGCCATCTGTAAATACGAATAAAATTGCTAAATTACGAGCCTAGTTGGTTTAGCCACAGAAAACGTGAGCGACCTTCCCACTAGCCATGATTGGCTGAGAATGTGTGGGCTGGACATGATGAGAGATGAGTTTGGATTGGTCTACCATTTAGCACGCGTCTGTCAATTGGAGCTGGTCAGTATGTCTAGGTAATCGTGTCAAACAGATTTTTTTTAAATGTATCATGTAGTAAAACTGCATAAACCTAATGTCAAGTTTTATTTTTATTTATTTCACCTTTATTTAACCAGGTAGGCAAGTTGAGAACAAGTTCTCATTTACAACTGCGACCTGGCCAAGACAAAGCAAAGCAGCTAGACACATACAACAACACAGAGTTACACATGGAGTAAACAAACATACAGTCAATAACACAGTAGAAAAACAAATCTATATACAATGTGTGCAAATGAGGTAAGATAAGGAACGTAAGGCAATAAATAGGCCATGGTGGCGAAGTAATTACAATATAGCAATTAAATACTGGAATGGTAGATGTGCAGTAGATTAATGTGCAAAGTAGAAATACTGGGGTGCAAAGGAGCAAGATAAATAAATAAATAAATAAATAAATATAGTAGGGGATGAGGTAGTTGGATGGGCTATTTACAGATGGGCTATGTACAGGTGCAGTGATATGTGAGCTGCACCTGTACTGTTAGTTAAAGTGTACTGTTAGCTAGCTAATGTTAGCTGGCTCGCTAGCTAACGTTATGTGTATGCTCTCCACTTTCTGGACAACCAAGTTTTGAAATCAGTGGAATTTGAGTATGACAGCTAAGGAGATGGAGAAAATACCCGTCTGGATTACATTGTGCATGGCAAGATTTTCAGATATTACACATTTCTTTTACACATTGACAGAAAGTGGTTTCACTTCAAGTGTACTGTTAGCTAGCTAACATTAGCTGGCTGGGTCGCTAGCTAACGTTACGTGTATGATCTTATTCTTCATATCTCAGACACATTCGCTTGACTAGTTTAAGCCATAGAATCTTGTTGGTTAGCTACCTGCAGAGTCATGCAGGGTAGTAATGTCATTATGGTAAATTTTTTAGCTAGCTAGCTACATGTCTTAACAAGAGACTCCACTCTAATTTTGACAAAGTATTTTCATTTCAAGTTAGTGTACTGTTAGCTAGCAAGCTAACGTTAGCTGGCTGGCTCGCTAACTAACGTTACGTCATGCGTTGGGATTCATTGTTTACCGAGCTAGCTAGCTATCTAGTTACATTTCTTAAAATTCTCTCATCCGCGTGTGCCAGAGCGCAGAATCAACTGATGCATTTTTGAACGCTCAACACCCGTTGAATATGTCCGGTGTCAGTAAACGTCGGCAACGAAAAGCGTTATTCAATTGTTGCCAGCTGCACAGTTACAGTCACCAATGCTCTGGATAACATGAAAAAAGCCTAACCAGCTCTGCTAGGACAAATAAAATGGTCAGAGTGGGGTGTTCTCTCATTATGTGTCTGGAAATGTTAGCCAGTTAGCTTGGTTGCTTGACTGTAGTTTTGAGGTCAGAGCTTCGGAACAACCCTACTTATTGGCCTGAACGCAAAACGCTCTGAATTTACTTACGGACAATCTGAAAGCACAGTTGCAGTCACCAACGCTCTGGAAAACATACTGTAACAGCCTAACCAGCTCTGCTAGGGTGAGTAATGTTCAGTGAGCTGTTCTTGCTTTCTTAGACATCCGGAAGTAGCTGGCAAGTTAGTACAGAACGGTTGGATCAACCCTTAAAGAAATGGGTGGGGCTAAGGCTTAAGGGGGGGTGTGAACAATGCTGAATGGGTGTAGACAAAGAAGGGCTCTCCGATAGTAATACCAAAACATTGAAAGACAGTTCTCAAAAGTGAGTTTACAAGTTAACTTTCAAAGCAAAATTACTTTCCCATTGTTTCCTCAAATGCAGTGTATGATATACCATTTTGTAGCTCTGAGTCTCTACTTTTATCTAATGTAAAAAAGCATAAATTAAAATAATGCAACATAAGACAGAATCCAGGTGGTGAGTCACATATACACAACAGATAGATGCAGTGAAATGTGTTGTTTTACAGGGGCAGCTGTAGTAGTATGGCGCCCCTGGAGCAGATTAGGGTTAAGTGCCTTGCTCAAGGGCAGAGCCAGATTTTCACCATGTTGGCTCAGGTATTCGAACAAGCAACCTTTTGTTTACTGGCCCAAGGCTCTAACCGCTATTCTGAGTCTCTACTTACATCCAATGTAAAAAAACTGAAATTCAAATGTTGCTACACAAGACCGAATTCAGTTGGTGAGTCGCAATTGAGTTTGTACTTATACATGAGATACATGTACCACCCCACCTACCGTCAACCAATCATGTCATTGCGGAGCTGTACAGAGCCCTCCGCATTGTTACAAAATGTTGGAGGCGCATGGCGATGCGGTACGGAGATTGATTTGGCCCCTGCATGCCTCTGGAGGCTCCGCAATTGCGTCTCACCCTCCATATGGAGTCTGACAGGATTTTCAGATAAAGCATGAATGGTTTTTAGTCTAGGCCTCAGGGTAGCCTAGTGGTTAGAGCGTTGGACTAGTTCAATTCCCCGAGCTGACAAGGTACAAATCTGTCGTTCTGCCCCTGACAGGCAGTTAACCCACTGTTCCTAGGCCGTCATTGAAAATAAGAATTTGTTCTTAACTGACTTGCCTAGTAAAATAAAATAAATAAAATATATGGAGTCATGTAGTAACCAAAAGTGTTAAACAAATCAGAATATTTTGATGACAGCCTTGCACACACTTGGCATTCTCTCAACCAGCTTCATGAGGTAGTCACCTGGAATGCATTATAATTTACAGGTGTGCCTTGTTAAAAGTACATTTCTGGATTTTCTTTCCTCCTGAATGCATTTGAGCCAATCAGTTGTGTTATGACAAGGTAGGGGTGGTATACAGAAGATAGCCATATCTGGTAAAAGACCAAGTCCATATTATGCTTCAGAAATAGCATCCCAAATAAATGCTTCAGAGTTCAAGTAACAGACACATCTCAACATCAACTGTTCAGAGGAGACTGTGTGAATCAGCCCTTCATTGGCGAATTGCTGCAAAAAAAACATTGCTAAAGGAAACCAATAAAAAGAAGAGACTTGCTTGGTCCAAGAAACACGAGCAATGGACATTAGAACGGTGGAAATCTGTCCATTGGTCTGATGGAACCAAAATCAAAAATTGAGATTTAACTGCCTTGTCTTTGTTAGACGCAGAGTAGGTGAACGGATGATCTTCCCACTGTGAAGCTTGGAGGAGGTTGTGTGATTGTGTGGGGGTGCTTTCCTGGTGTTGGTGATTTATTTAGAATTCAAGGCACACTTAACCAGCATGGCTACCACAACATTCTGCAGCAATACGCCATCCCATCTGGTTTGCGCTTTGTGGGACTATAATTAGTTTTTCAACAGGACAACCACAACTCCAGGCTGTGTAAGGGATATTTTGACCAAGGAGAGTGATTGAGTGCTGCATCAGATGACCTGGCCTCCACAAACACCTGACCTCAACCCAAATGAGATGGTTTGGGATGAGTAGACCGCAGAGGGAAGGAAAAGCAGCCAACAAGTGCTCAGCATATGTGGGAACTACTTCAAGACTGTTGGAAAAGCATTCCAGGTGAAGCCGGTTGAGAGAATTACTTTGTCACATAGGGCCATGAAGGTTCGGATAGCTTTTTTCCCTTAATAAATACAATTATCACTTAACTTCTTAGGGAGCAGCGCACGAGGTGACCGTTTTGGAGACCCTGGCGTGCCCAAAGTAAAACGCCTTCCATTCAGGCCCAGAAAATAGGATATGCACATATTTAGTACCATTGGATAGGAAACACTGAATTTTCTAAAAGTGTTAACCATTTGTCTGTGAGTAAAACAGAACGGATATGGAAGGCAAAAACCCCGAGGAATTTCTGTCCTGGAAAAAGTGGTTTTGACACATTGCTCATTTGGAACCCCTCCCTTATGAAAATGCCCTTATAAGGGCATATGAATGCAGTACCTATCGCTTCCTCTGGATGTCAACAGTCTCGAGAAAGTGTTCAGATTTTTTTTAGATGCTTTTAGAGCAGAGAAGAAGAGGAATCAGGAAGTGCCCCCACAGATGTCAATAGAAGAGGACGTGCGCTCTTTGGTTTTTTCCTTTCTTATCGCCCAGTTTATATTCCGGTTGAAATATTATACCATTTATACAGAAAAGTGTTCCTAAGGATACATTTAAAATGATGTTTGATTGTTCTTGGACAAGTTTATAGGTATAAGATGAACGAGTTCTCTTCACGTTTCAATGGACGAGTGGAGGCTGTAGTTTCTGATTATAACACGCGCAAACCAAATGGAGATTTATGGATATAATACATGACTTTTTATAACAAAAGAACCATGGATTGTCTTCGTTGGACACTTGGGAAGCCATCAGCAGAAGTTCTTCAACAGGTAATTGATTTGTTTTCGCTGTGAAATGTGTTTTGTGTGAACCGTTAAGGCTAATGAATTCATGGTAATGGAAAAATAGTGAAGGTGCTACCCTCAAACAATCAAATGTGGTGCTTTCGCCGTAAAGCCTTTTTGAAATCTGACAGCGCTGTGATATTGCCAGGAAGCAGAGCTTTTGATGACTATGCAACACTTGTATATTGATGCATGTTTAATAATTCAACTTTTGGATTTTGAATTTGGCGCCTTACATTTCACCTGGTAGTGTCGGGAGTGGGGCGCTAGCGCCCCAGCGCACCTTGCTGCTCCTTAAGAAGTTAACTGCATTTTGTGTTTACTTGGGTTATCTTTGTGTAATATTAACATTTGTTTGTTGATCTGAAACATTTAAGTGTGACAAATGTGCAAAACAATAAGAATTTAGGAAGGGGGCAAATACTTTTTCACAGCACTGTATATTTGTTACTGCTCGACTAAAACAATCTTGGTCGACCAACCGCCTAACGACCAAACAATTGACCAGTCGACTAATTGGGGTCAGCCCTACTTTGAACCAAACACACATCAAAGCAGGAGTAATTTTAGTCCGTAATGCAACAGTGACCTATGACATGCCAGCATTACCCAGATGTTGGATTTCAGAATTCAAACTAAAAATTCTAAATGAAAGTCCCTCAAGAGATTTAATCAACTTTGGCCTTTGAGATCCTTCTGTCAAGTAATCAATACTGACCTTTGACATGTCCTCAGCCCCTCCCAGAGGAAGTTGTGGGCGGTGGGCTGAGTGTCTCATGAGAGACTCCGCCCCCAGGTCCAGGCGGGGACGCTTTATCTCAGCATACTCCACCTCTGATTGGTTGTTGGGCTCAGGTAGGTAGATGTGCTCATAGCGGATGTGTTGCTCCTGACCTCTGTCAGGAGAAAGCACAGTGAGAGAAGACAGGTTAACATCTATATCAATTAACTTATGGTATGTCATTTCCATGTAAAATGACCCATGAGCACCAACATGTGAAGTTCATAGGAGCATGTTAAATTGGGTGTCAAATGAAAGCTAAGATTCTATATTTTGGAGAAATGAAGGCATAAATACATTATTCAATCATTTTCCATTCTAAAAATTAGGAATACACAAAGGCTTTGATTTCTTGTCAAATAAATTGAAATTGGGTCTAGCAGAAAAAGTCTTAAAACTGAACCATTTTATCTCCAACTCTTCATTCAAAGACTCAATCATGGACACGCTTAGTGACAGTTATGGCAGCTTCATGTGATGTATTGTTGTCGCTACCTTCTTGCCCTTTGTGCTGTTGTCTGTCCCCAATAATGTGTGTACCATGTTTTGTGCTGCTACCATGTTGTGCTGCTGCCATGTTGTTGTCATGTGTTGCTGCCATGTTGTGTTGTCATCTTAGGTCTCTCTTTACGTAGTGTTGTAGTGTCTCTCTTGTCATAATGTCTTTTGTCTTATATTTGCATTACATTTTTTTTATTTTATATCCAGACCCCATCCCTGCAGGAGGCCTTTTGGTAGGCCGTCATTGTAAACAAGAATTTGTTCTTAACTGACTTGCCTAGTTAAATAAAGGTAAATAATATATATCATCAAGGCAAAGGGTGGCTGCTTTGAAGAATCTCAAATCTAAAACACATTTTTTGGTTACTACATGATTCCATATGTGTTATTTCATAGTTTTGATGGATCATTTGTTCTGCCTTCTGTACGTTTAAGAAACATTGCCTTGAACCTTAATTCCGTTAACAGAAACCAACATTCCTTTAAGATATTTTCTAATTTCTCTCCCTCATGAGGGAGGATAATGAAAGTTCACAGAACTAACAAGTAAAAGGTAGACCTATCCATTAGTTAAGAGTTTTTACTGATATCAATTCTGATATGAATTATTAAGTGATTAAAACTCAAAATGATGTTACCAAATCGGTAATTGAATTGGCTACAATGGGAAATCATATTAGTCACCAACCACAGTTGGGCCACATGCTACTGTCCTCCCTTCCACTGCATACTGTTACGTTCAGCTGATAAGTTCTCTTTCTGTCTTCTGGTGGTCAAAGCAGAGTGTGAAAAGTATGGACAACCCCTCCCTCTCTCTCTTCTCTCCAATTAATGTCACCTCTTCCGGCTCTTACTCACCCCCTCCCTTTCCATTTACTGTAACCAGCATCCTAAACCACTGAGCACCGACTGACACTGGACGTTGAAAAGTAGTTTACATTTCATCAATCTGCCCTGGCCTTGATTTCAACATCCACAGACATCTGGACCGGCCATCATTTGGCCAATGATTGGTTCAGATCTAGTCTGGTCCGGACCAAATCTGAACCAATCATATATATCTGTTTCAAAAAGTTTGGACAGTACAGTAGAGCACAGTAGACCACAAAAAAGTAGAGTAGAGTATAGTTCAGTACATTGCAGTACAGTAAAGAAAAGTAGAGTATAGTTCAGTACAGTCCTGTACAGTAGAATAGAGTGTAGTAGTGTTCAGTGCAGTACACAGTAGAGCACATTAGAGTTGAGTACACTAATGTACTGTACTATACTGTCCTGTGCTTTACTCTACTGAGTTATACTTTTATGTCCAAACTTGTGAAACATAGACATTATCATTTGTTCATATTTGGTCTTGTTTGGTGGCAGAGATCATTAAAATAATAGCCAGTGTGTAGAATAATACCCAAATATGCAAAGGAGGATATTGCATTTCTACATATGTGTACCTATTTAGGAAACATCGCCATGAACAGAAAGACATTCATATCCATTATTCTGCGTTTCTGTGTTATACAGATCAGGGACCCATGATGAAATTCCATTACCGCAATTGTGTTAATGACTGTAAATCCACTTCACTTCAATAACCAAAATAGATTTTTTCAAACTCAAGGTGTCATGTCTGACACACCATTCTTTTTTCAGACATCTTTGAATCTTAATTCGGAGCAGATATGTAACAGAGTTTAAGGAAAACGTGGTCACAATAACACAGGGATATTTTACCAAAACTCTGTTACCAAACTTCACATCTGCACAGTTCCTCTTTCAGAGGAAGGCCCTAAAAATTGTCCAAGACTCCAGCCACCTTAGTCATAGACTGTTCTCTACTACCGCATGGTAAGCAGTACCGGAGTGCCAAGTCTAGGTCCAAAAGGCTCCTTAACAGCTTCTACCCCCAATCCATAAGACTGCTGAACAGTTAATCAAATGGCTAGCAAGACTATGTTTGTATTTTACGCTGCTGCTACTCGCTGTTTATTATCTATGCATAGTCACTTTACCCCTACCTACATATTACCTCAACTAACCTGTACCACCGCACATTGACTCAGTACCGGTACCCCCTATATACAGCCTCGTTATTGTCATTTTATTGTGTAACTTAAAAAAAAATTAAAAGTTAGTTTATATTTCTTAAAACTGCATTGCTGGTTAAGGGCTTGTAAGTATTTCACAGTAAGGTCTGATATGACAAATAACATTAGATTTGAAATGTGTTTTTGTAAAAATTTCAGTGTAAACTGTTAAAAGTAGTCCTTAGGCTTGGGCGATATACCGTATACCGGGGTATTTGGAAAAATCCACTGGATGATTTTTCAATAACATCAATCCCGATGAAACTATTTCTTTGAAGTTTTTTTTTATAAATTTGAATATTTGTAGCTACTTAAGTAAATACCTGCAGTCAACTGGTGAAACAATTTAGGAGATTATCATGAAGCGTACAATAGTCCCCAGTCACGCGTCACGTAGTGTTTGTTTACAAGCACACAATGACGAGAGACCGGAGCCTTGTGAGTCACTCACAGTTGTGCAGTAGGCGCCAGGATAATCTAATTACAGTATGGAATTCACAACAAAATGTTTGCCAGCTAGATATCTTATAACTATTAAGTAAACTGTCTAAAAGGTTCTAAATTATCTGCAGTTGTACATTTGGTTTGCCAATTTAGTAGCTAGTTAGCCATGTAGCTAAGTGATTAGCTTCTTCCAAAATCAAGCATTCGCTTGGTAACAATAGAGAATCCCCCCTCCTGGATCAAGAGCCTCGCTGGCTAATATTTGTTTTGTGCATACAGCAAACTGTGTAGTATTACTTGTATAGTTTAGGTCAGAAACTGTACAAAATGTTCCCAATGAGCTCGTTAACATTGAGTTAGCATTCTCTATGGGATTTTACATGTACTTGTTAGCATTGCTAACCTTCGGATTACAGAGTATGAGTGGGTTTTGAAAACAGCGCTCTTTGTGTTTAGTGCCGGTATTACCGAATATCCTGGTATGGCACAAGGTCGGTATGAAGGCATGACAATCTGGATACCGCCCAAGACGAGTCCTTGTCCAGTGAGGGAAAAAAAGTATTTGATCCCCTGCTGATTTTGTACGTTTGCCCACTGCCAAAGAAATTATCAGTCTATAATTTTAATGGTAGGTTTATTTGAACAGTGAGAAACAGAATAACAACAAATAAATCCAGAAAAATGCATGTGAAAAATTGATTTGCATTTTAATGAGGGAAATAAGTATTTGAACCCCTCTCAAATCAGAAAGATTTCTGGCTCCCAGGTGTCTTTTATACAGGTAACGAGCTGAGATTAGGAGCACACTCTTAAAGGGAGTGCTCCTAATCTCAGTTTGTTACCTGTACAGTGGGGGGAAAAAAGTATTTAGTCAGCCACCAATTGTGCAAGTTCTCTCACTTAAAAAGATGAGGCCTGAAATTTTCATCTTAGGTACACTTCAACTATGACAGACAAAATGAGGGAAAAAAAAAATCCAGAAAATCACATTGTAGGATTTTTTATGAATTTATTTGCAAATTATGGTGGAAAATAAGTATTTGGTCAATAACAAAAGTTTCTCAATACTTTGTCATTGCCAACAAAGGGTATATAACAGAGGTCAAATGTTTTCTGTAAGTCTTCACAAGGTTTTCACACACTGTTGCTGGTATTTTGGCCCATTCCTCCATGCAGATCTCCTCTAGAGCAGTGATGTTTTGGGGCTGTCGCTGGGCAACACGGACTTTCAACTCCCTCCAAAGATTTTATATGGGGTTGAGATCTGGAGACTGGCTAGGCCACTCCAGGACCTTGAAATGCTTCTAGAAGCCACTCCTTCAAGGTTGCCCGGGCGGTGTGTTTGGGATCATTGTCATGCTGAAAGACCCAGCCACGCTTTCATCTTCAATGCCCTTGCTGATGGAAGGAGGTTTTCACTCAAAATCTCACGATACATGGCCCCATTCATTCTTTCCTTTACACGGATCAGTCGTCCTGGTCCCTTTGCAGAAAACAGCCCCAAAGCATGATGTTTCCACCCCCATGCTTCACAGTAGGTATGGTGTTCTTTGGATGCAACTCAGCATTCTTTGTCCTCCAAACACGACGTTGAGTTTTTACCAAAAAGTTATATTTTGGTTTCATCTGACCATATGACATTCTCCCAATCCTCATCTGGATCATCCAAATGCTCCCTAGCAAACTTCAGACGGGCCTGAACATGTACTGGCTTAAGCAGGGGGACACGTCTGGCACTGCAGGATTTGAGTCCCTGGCGGCGTAGTGTGTTACTGATGGTAGGCTTTGTTACTTTGGTCCCAGCTCTCTGCAGGTCATTCACTAGGTCCCCCCGTGTGGTTCTGGGATTTTTGCTCACCGTTCTTGTGATCATTTTGACCCCACGGGGTGAGATCTTGCGTGGAGCCCCAGATCAAGGAAGATTATCAGTGGTCTTGTATGTCTTCCATTTCCTAATAATTGCTCCCACAGTTGATTTCTTCAAACCAAGCTGCTTCCCAACCTGGTGCAGGTCTACAATTTTGTTTCTGGTGTCCTTTGACAGCTCTTTGGTCTTGGCCATAGTGGAGTTTGCAGTGTGACTGTTTGAGGTTGTGGACAGGTGTCTTTTATACTGATAACAAGTTCAAACAGGTGCCATTAATTCAGGTAATGAGTGGAGGACAGAGGAGCCTCTTAAAGAAGAAGTTACAGGTCTGTGAGAGCCAGAAATCTTGCTTGTTTGTATGTGACCAAATACTTATTTTCCACCATAATTTGTAAATAAATTCATAAAAAATCCTACAATGTGATTTTCTGGATTTTTTTCCCTCATTTTGTCTGTCATAGTTGAAGTGTACCTATGATGAAAATTACAGGCCTCTCTCATATTTTTAAGTGAGAGAACTTGCACAATTGGTGGCTGACTAAATACTTTTTTCCCCCCACTGTATATAAGACACCGGTCCACAGAAGCAATCAATCAGATTCCAAACTCTCCACCAAACTCTCCACCATGGCCAAGACCAAAGAGCTCTCCATATCAGACCTTACTGTTCCCAAGAAAGCTAAGGTGACTGAGCTAAATGACTAATCGCCCCGTAGCACTCACTTCCGTCATCATGAAGTGCTTTGAGAGACTAGTCAAGGATCATATCATCTCCATCCTGCCAGACACCCTGGACCCACTCCAATTTGCTTACCGTCCCAATAGGTCCACAGACGCAGCCTTAATCGCAATCACACTGCATACTGCCCTAACCCATCTGGACAAGAGGAATACTTATGTAAGAATGCTGTTCATTGACTACAGCTCAGCATTTAACACCATAGTTCCCTCCAAGCTCGTCATTAAGCTCGAGACCCTGGGTCTCGACTCCAGCCCTGTGCAACTGGGTCCTGGACTTCCTGACGGGCCGGTCCCAGGTGGTGAGGGTAGGAAACAACATCTCCACCCCGCTGATCCTCAACACTGGGGCCCCACAAGGGTGCGTTCTCAGCCCTCTCCTGTACTCCCTGTTTACCCATGACTGCGTGGCCAAGCACGCATCCAACTCAATCATCAAGTTTGCTGACGACACTACAGTGGTAGGCTTGATTACCAACAACGACGAGGACGGCCTACAGAGAGGAGGTGAGGGCCCTCGGAGTGTGGTGTCAGGAAAATAACCTCTCACTCAATGTCAGCAAAACAAAGGAGATGATCGTGGACTTCAGGAAACAGGAGAGGGAGCACCCCCCTATCCACATCGAGGGGACAGTAGTGGAGAAGGTGGAAAGTTTTAAGTTCCTCGGCGTACACATCACGGACAAACTGAATTGGTCCACCCACACAGACAGCGTGGTGAAGAAGGCGCAACAGCGCCTCTTCAACCTCAGGAGGCTGAAGAAATTCGGCTTGTCACCAAAATCACTCACAAACTTTTACAGATGCACAATCGAGAGCATCCTGTCGGGCTGTATCACCGCCTGGTACGGCAACTGCTCCGCCCACAACCGTAAGGCTCTCCAGAGGGTAGTGAGGACTGCACAACGCATCACCGGGGTTAAACTACCTTCCCTCCAGGACACCTACACCACCCGATGTCACAGGAAGGCCAAAAAGATCATCAAGGACAACAACCACCCGAGCCACTGCCTGTTCACCCCGCTATCATCCAGAAGGCGAGGTCAGTACAGGTGCATCAAAGCTGGGACCGAGAGACTGAAAAACAGCTTCTACCTCAAGGCCATCAGACTGTTAAACAGCCATCACTAACATTGAGTGGCTGCTGCCAACATACTGACTTAAATCTCTAGACACTTTATACATAGGAATTGGATGTAACAAATGTATCACTAGCCACTTTAAACAATTTTGTATATAATGTTTACGTATCCGACATACTCATATCAAATGTATTCACTGTACTCTAAACCATCTACTGTATCTTGCCTATGCCGTTCGGCCATCGACCCAAATCTCTAGCCACTTTAATAATTATAATTGGATGAAATAATGTATCACTAGCCACTTTAAACAATGCCATTTATATAATGTTTACATATCCTACATTACTCATCTCATATATATATATATATGTATATACTGTACTCCATACCATCTACTGCATCTTGCCTATGCCGGTCAGCCATCGCTCATCCATATATTTATATGTACATACTCGTATTCATTCCTTTACTCTTGTGTGTATAAGGTAGTTGTTGTGAATTTGTTAGATTACTTGTTAGATACTACTGCATGGTCGGAACTAGAAGCACAAGCATTTCGCTACACTCGCATTAACATCTGCTAACCATGTGTATGTGACAAATAAAATTTGATTTGGATGTCAGGGACAAGATTGTAGACCTACACAAGGCTGGAATGGGCTACAAGACCATCGCCAAGCAGCTTGGTGAGAAGGTGACAACAGTTGGTGCGATTATTCGCAAATGGAAGAAACACAAAAGAACTGTCAATCTCCCTCGGCCTGGAGCTCCATGCAAGATCTCACCTCGTGGAGTTGCAATGATCATGAGAACGGTGAGGAATCAGCCCAGAACTACACGGGAGGATCTTGTCAATGATCTCAAGGCAGCTGGGACCATAGTCACCAAGAAAACAATTGGTAACACTACGCCGTGAAGGACTGAAATCCTGCAGCGCCTCGCAAAGGTCCCCTGCTCAAGAAAGCACATATACATGCCCGTCTGAAGTTTGCCAATGAACATCTGGAATGATTCAGAGGACAACTGGGTGAAAGTGTTGTGGTCAGATGAGACCAAAATGGAGCTCTTTGGCATCAACTCAACTTGCCGTGTTTGGAGGAGGAGGAATGCTGCCTATGACCACAAGAGCACCATCCCCACCGTCAAACATGGAGGTGGAAACATTATGCTTTGGGGGTGTTTTTCTGCTAAGGGGACAGGACAACTTCACAGCATCAATGGGACGATGGACGGGGCCATGTACCGTCAAATCTTGTGTGAGAACCTCTTTCCCTCAGCCAGGGCATTGAACATGGGTCATGGATTTGTATTCCAGCATGACAATGACCCAAAACACACGGCCAAGGCAACAAAGGAGTGGCTCAAGAAGAAGCACATTAAGGTCCTGGAATGGCCTAGCCAGTCTCCAGACCTTAATCCCATAGAAAACCTGTGGAGGGAGCCTAAGGTTTGAGTAGCCAAACGTCAGCCTCGAAACCTTAATGACTTGGAGAAGATCTTAAGGTTTCCTTCGTCTATGGTAACTGAGTTAGGAAGGACTAGGGTTGCAAAGGGTCAGAAACCTTCCGATAAATGTCAGGAAATGTTCTGGAAATTTTCCATGGGAAGTTCTGCCTGGGAATTTGGGAAATGTTTGATAAATTCATCCCAAAAAAGTTAGCTTATAACAGTGAACCTTTTTTGTGGGATAAACAAGGCAATTCTAGGTCTTGTGGCATATTTTGGTCAAACTATCCCCAATTCAATGGAATTGCAACTCTCTGCATGCACAGTGCATTCTTCCATCACATGCGCAGCTGATTCTCAAGATCTTGCACACTAATGAGATGCTATTGAGCCCACACTACTACACTGTCTGAGCCAAGGACTACATGCTTTCTGGTAAGTTTTGATTACAATACTGGGTGTGGTGAATATATTTTATATGACATACAAACTTTTTTGTTAACTAATAAATAGAGTCTAGGGCAAAGTGTGTTTAACTCATGTCTAACTTGTTAACAATTTCTGCTAGTTAGTTTTTGCTACCATGTGGGTTTTAGCTTGCTTGAGCCTGCTAACTGAGGAGTGTTAATTCACCTGTTTCCATACATGTTCCATTTAAAAACATTTATCTTACAAAGGAGTTGTTTTAATCTAACTGCTTAACTATTTATCTGTACATGGAATTGTATTTGGATTTTTTTTGCTAAAAAAAAAATCTAATCTTTACAAGAAAATGCCACGGGCACTATCTGATGTGTGGAGACATTTTACTGCAGCTAATGTAGAAGGAAGGAAAAGCTGTGTACATTTGCAAATACTGTGCCAAGTCATAACTGAAGAATGCAACAAAGATGTAGTATCATCTGGCCAAGTGCATAAAGTTCCCTCAGCGCTCACAACAAGCAACCTCTGACAAAAGTCTACTTCGAGGTGAAAATGATGAATCAGACACCTTATCGATAGCAACAGCTCATGGTCCTCCTGGAATCAGAAGTTGTTTTACTCAATGGAGGAACATAGTCAGAGAAATGCAGATGAATGTCTTGCTTGAGCTATGTATGCAACTGGTTCACCTCTGATGCTCACAGGCAGTGTATTGGAAGAGATTTCTGAATGTTCTTCACCCAGCATACACCCCTCCAACCAAACATGCTTTATCTACTCATTTGCTGGATGCAGAGTTCAACAGAGTTCAAGTGAAGGTCAAGCAAATCAGAGAAAGCAGACTGTATTGCAATCATCTCTGATGGGTGGTCGAATGTTCGTGGGCAAGGAATAAATAACTACATCATCTCCACCCCTCAACCACAAGAGCACAGACACAAGGGACAACAGACACACTGGTCTCTACATTGCAGATGAGCTTAAGGCAGTCATCAATGACCTTGGACCACAGACGGTATTTGCACTGGTGACAGACAATGCAGCAAACATGAAGGCTGCTTGGTCTAAAGTGGAGGAGTCATACCCTCACATCACACCCATTGGCTGTGCTGCTCATGCATTGAATCTGCTCAGGGACATCATGGCACTGAAAAAATGAATACACTCTACAAGAGAGCCAAGGAAATGGTTAGGTTTGTGAAGGGTCATCAAGTTAAAGCATCAATCTACCTCACCAAGCAAAGTGAGAAGAATAAGAGCACCACATTGAAGCTGCCCAGCAACACCTGTTGGGGTGGTGTTGTCATCATGTTTGACAGTCTCCTGGAGGGGAAGGAGTCTCTCCAAGAAATGGTCATATCACAGTCTGCCGATATGGACAGCCCCATCAAGAGGATCCTCCTGGATGATGTATTTTGGGAGAGAATGGTAAGCAGCCTGAAACTTCTGAAACGTATAGCAGTAGCCATTGCACGGATTTTGGGAGACAATGCCATCCTGTCTGATGTTCAGACTCTGCTTGCAGATGTAAGAGAAGAAATCCGTACTGCCCTGCCCACTTCAATGTTGCTCCAAGCAGAGGAAACTGCAGTTCTGAAATACATCAAAAAGCGTGAAGATTCTGCCCGAAGCCCATACACGCCGCAGCGTACATGTTGGACCCCAAGTATGCTGGCAAAAGCATCCTGTTTGGTGCAGAGATCAACAAGGCCTGTGGTGTCATCACTACCGTGTCTCACCACCTTGGCCTGGATGAGGGGACGGTTCTTGGCAGTCTCCCAAGGTCTTTGGGATGGAGATGCAATATGGCAGTCGTGCCAACATACTTCATCAGTCATCTGGTGGAAGGGAAAATGAGGCCTCAGAGGGATGTTCAAGAGGTGGATGGAATTTGAGGAGGTCCAGGGAGAAGACATGGAAGCCTGAGAGCAAGACAACCAAAGCTTTAGTTTCTAGACTAGATCATTTTACAGATGTATGTTGAAAAGGTTTTTGGGGAGATGCGATGGACCATTAGGGATCATTCAATATTCCCTTTCTTTTGTTGTTCAGTGAAATCATCCCATGTGAACTCATTTAAAGTTCAATTCGTAACTAAATTGTTTTTAAAATTTCTATTGGAAGGATTTAATCATAATAATTATGTCTACTTATGATAAGGTAAAAGGTATATGTTTCTGTCTCCATATGATATGGTAAATATAATTCCAATGGTATTAATATTAATTCCCATACAGTTGAAGTCAGAAGTTAACATACACCTTAGCCAAATACATTTAAACTCAGTTTTTCACAATTCCTGACATTTAATCCTAGTAAAAATTCCCTGTCTTAGGTCAGTTAGGATCACCACTTTATTTTAGGAATGTGAAATGTCAGAATAATAGTAGAGAGAATGATTTATTTAAGCTTTTATTTCTTTCATCACATTCCCAGTGGGTCAGAAGTTTACATACACTCAATTAGTATTTGGTAGCATTTCCTTTAAATTGTTCAACTTGGGTCAAACGTTTCAGGTAGCCTTCCACAAGCTTCCCACAATAAGTTGGGTGAATTTTGGCCCATTCCTCCTGACAGAGCTGGTGTAACTGAGTCAGGTTTGTAGGCCTCCTTGCTTGCACACGCTTTTTCGGTTCTGCCCACAAACTTTCTATAGGATTGAGGTCAGGGCTTTGTGATGGCCACTCCAATACCTTGACTTTCTTGTCCTTAAGCCATTTTGCCACAACTTTGGAAGTATGCTTGGGGTCATTGTCCATTTGGAAGACCCATTTGCGACCAAGCTTTAACTTCCTGACTGATGTCTTGAGATGTTTCTTCAATATATCCACATAATTTTCCTTCCTCATGATGCAATCTATTTTGTGAAGTGCACCAGTCCCTCCTGCAGAAAAGCACCCCCCCACAACATGATGCTGCCACCCCCGTGCTTCACGGTTGGGATGGTGTTCTTCGGCTTGCAAGCCTCCCTCTTTTTTCCTCATAACATAACGATGGTCATTGTAGCCAAACAGTTCTAATTTTGTTTCATCAGACCAGAGGACATTTCTCCCAAAAGTACGATCTTTGTCCCCATGTGCTGTTGCAAACCATAGTCTGGCTTTTTTATGGCGGTTTTGGAGCAATGGCTTTTTCCTTGCTGAGCGGCCTTTCAGGTTATGTCGATATAAGACTCGTTTTACTGTGGATATAGATACTTTTGTACCGGTTTCCTCCAGCATCTTCACAAGGTCCTTTGCTGTTGTTCTGGGATTGATTTGCACTTTTTGCACCAAAGTACGTTCATCTCTAGGAGACAGAACGTGTCTCCTTCCTGAGCGGTATGATGGCTGATTGGTCCCATGGTGTTTATACTTGTGTACTATTGTTTGTGAAGATGAAAATGGTACCTGCAGGCATCTGGAAATCGCTCCCAAGGATGAACCAGACAATTTTCTTTCTGAGGTCTTGGCTGATTTCTTTATATTTTCCCATGATGTCAAGCAAAGAGGCCCTGAGTTTAAAGGTAGGCCTTGAAATACATCCGCAGGTACACCTCATATTGACTCAAATGATGTCAGAAGCTTCTAAAGCCATGATATCATTTTCTGGAATTTTCCAAGCTGTTTAAAGGCACAGTCAACTTTGTGTATGTAAACTTCTGACCCACTGGAATTGTGATACAGTGAATTATAAGTGAAATAATCTGTCTGTAAACAATTGTTTGAAAAATGACTTGTGTCATGCACAAAGTAGATGTCCTAACCGACTTGACAAAACTATAGTTTGTTAACAAGAAATTCGTGGAGTGGATGAAAAACGAGTTTTAATGACTCCAACCTAAGTGTATGTAAACTTCCGACTTCAACTGTAAATACTCGTTAATTCCCACAGAAAGTTACACCTCTGAATATTACCCAAAATGTGCAACCCTAGGAAGGACTCCTATATCTTTGTTGTGACTGGGTGTATTGATACCCCATCCAAAGTGTAATTACTAACTTCACCATGCTTACCTACTTAGGAAGTAGCGACGCCCTAGCGGGCCACTCCCGACACTACCCGGTGAAATGTAAGGCACCAAATTCAAAATCCAAAAGTTTAATCATTAAACATTCATCAATATACAAGTGTTGCATAATCATCAAAAGCTCTGATTCTTGGCAATATCACAGCGTTGTCAGATTTCAAAAAGGCTTTACGGCGAAAGCACAACATTTGATTGTTTGAGGATAGCACCCCACATATTTTCCACATTAGCATAAATTCATATCTAGCGTGGGTCACACAAAACCCATATCACAGCTAAAATAAATCTCTTACCTTTCGAAGAACTTCTGCTGAGGGCTTCCCAAGTGTCCAACGAAGACATCCAATGGTTCTTTTGTTAGAAAAAGTCATTTATTATATCCATAAATCTCTGTTTGGTTGGCGCGTTATGATCAGAAAATCCAACGTCGAATCACCCATTGAACCGTGAAGAGAACGCGTTTAAATATACCCATCAACCTTTCCTAAACAAAACATAGATCATTTATAATGCATCCTTACCTATCCTTTTATGAATATTAGCGATAATATTTCACTCGGATGGTAACCTAAACGTTATGAAAGGAAAATACAGTGGGGCACGCATACGGTCTCTCGCCCGTAAAATCATGTTGACATCTGAGCTACCTCGACTATTTCCTGTTCCTATCCGTTCTGCTCAGGGCTACAGCTTCCAAACTCTGTATAAAGACTTAACATCTAGTGGAAGCCATAGGTACTGCAGTCTAGGAGCTGGTTTCCATTAAAATCAATAGGGAGAGTATCAAACAGAGCAAAGATCACAAAAAAGAACTGCTATATCAGTTCTGTTATACTCAGACATTATTTTAACACTTTTAGAAACTTCCAAGTGTTTCCTATCCAATAGTACTAATTATGTGCATATCCTATTTTCTGGGCCTGAGTGGCAGGCATTTTACTTTGGGCACGCCAGACTCTCCAAAACAGTCACCTCTGCTGCTCCTCCCTAAGAAGTTAAACACTATTGTTGCACACAGAGTGAGTCCATGCAACTTATGTGACTTTTTAAGCACATCTTTACTCCTGAACTTATTTAGAGACTTGCCATATCATAGGGGTTGAATACTTATTAACTCAAGACATGTCAGCTTTTCATTTTTAATTAATTTGTAAATAAAAATGTATTTTGACATTATGGGGAATAGTGTGTAAGCCAGTGACAAAAAAAATCTAAATTTAATCTATTATTTAGGCTGTAACACAACAAAATGTGGAAAAAGTGAAGTAGTGTGAATACTTTCGGAAGGCACTGTACATTTTAGGTGACAAATCTCAGCGCAACTTTATTACAGTGGAATTGCCCTCTAGAATTGTAAGTTTGTTAAATCAAATCACACAGATCAAGTTCAATGTTAGTGGGTAGACAATAAAAGCCCTCTATGAACAAAATGTTCCATTGTGTATTAGGACTATGATGTATCAGAGTAATAGAGTTATTCACAGTCATTGTGCTAAACGGTTTCTTTGAGGATGACAGATTCTCCTTCGAGTGGTTGCCAATATCCATTCCTGAGAGCTCCTCCACCCCCACCGTACAGTGGTGGAAGTGCTTCGTCACTTGGGAAAACCACTGTGCTACATGAAAAAGTGACAATCCATGAAACACTCAAAACAGATAATGTTCCTCTGGGAGATGTGTGATTTGACAACATGACTGTAATGATTAGCTCATCCATTTGTAAGGCCAACAAGGTGAGTGGTCTAAAAAAGAGGAAACTACACAAGAACAATTAGACCTATCCCACTCATTCCTTTACTCACTCAGAGCAGCATACTGCCTTCGCATACTAGCCTACCTGATGCATTCCATGTCTGCACACAAACCCTGGGTGATTGGCTAAAAACGTGCAAGTCATAATGACCTTAAATATTACTTGTGTCTGTACAGTCTGACATGATAAGCTAATGGCGTGTCTAAGCAAAGCCTATGACTCAGAGGGAGCATAGTTTTTCAGTAGACTGGAATTCTGAGGCAGATCAAACAGACCACCAAAATGTAAAGGTACATAGTTCAGTAAAAGACCTTCAGACTCAGATAAATACACTACAATAAAACAAAGCATAAAGCCTAGTTGCTCTTCAATTTGTTGAGCTTTGCATTGTCAAGTGGTCAGTTCTCACTAGGCCACACACAGATGCCCAAAACCATGTGTGGCATCTAAAGTCTGACCTCCCCTGCAACATCCCTGTACTGTACCACACAATCAGAAAAGAGCTGGGTGGCCTGGAATGCTAACAATTACATGACCAAAGTCATGGGTAGAGGGGAGGAGGGGGGAGCTGGACTGTAATATGATAGGTCATGGTCTGCTTTATGTGTGGTTTTAAACTCAAACATGCTATTCATCAAACTCAGGGAATTTAAACAATAAGTATACATTTTATAAACAAGGGTCTGGAAAAGACGTCTGTTTGCGTCAATGTTTTGTGAAATGAAAAGCTTTGAATAATCAGTTAACTACTTACATCAGTAAAGGTTAATGACTAGTAAATGTTGCTCTGTTCCATATGAGGCCATGACTTTCTAACCGCCTGCCTTCGAGGCATTGTTAGGTAGGCCTAGATGCTGAAATGTCATCTCTTTCATACTAAGACATTCTTCCGGCAACTTTTTTTTGCCTTTCCTTATCTGAAAGGTATTGCCGGTATCAAAGCAGAAACTTTTATTTCCACCTAACGACCTAGTAATAATTTCTGTAAACTTCTGCCTACGGCTTTGTATGAAGCGTAGCTGTAATGCCGAGGCAGCATTGGCATGCACTACGTTCTTAAACTCTTGATGGATGCTAGGCAGCACCATTAACCACTCTCCTGCCAGTTCTAAACTTTGCGAGGCATGTCACTTCTCCCATCTCTTCGCATAGCCCACCACTAAGCATGAACTGTTATCTTAACCACAACCGAATGGATTCATAAATAATTACTGTGGGAATAAATATCACTGAATGACGAAAGTATTGGAATAAGTAGGCTAATGCAACTGAAGGCATGTATGAAATTGTTTCTTACTTAAACTCCCCAAGTCATCTAATCGTTGTAATGCTTTTTAAGCATTAGCTTACCCCCGTGTGGTCAACTAGATGATCATTTCTGCCAAAGTTTTGATTGGGACAGCGCCATCGCGCTGCTTTGAGACAAGAGCGGGGACACGTATTGATAAATCAATAGAAATTTCATTTTTGTTTTCAATGAATCTCCGTTTTGATATTGGTTAGACTAGAATTAGGCTGGGGAAATGTTAGCTAAATGGAGAAGTGCGCTGCTCATGACCATAGTGTCTAGTTGTCTCCTTTATTAGAACAGTTAGCCAGCATGTTATGTAGTTTAGCAAGTGTTTTATTTTTGCTCTTCACTCACAGTTGCTTAGTAGCCTGTGACTTCACTGACTTGTCTCAATCAATGTGATTTTGTTTCACAGAATCTCAATCTGTATAGGCTATTTGGTTAATTGGTTTGTGGCTGGGCAAATAAGTGGAGGTGGTATAGCTTATCTATTTGTTTTCTCGTTTCTATCACTGATCAGAAACATTTAGCATGCAATAACGTCGCCCAAATCAAGGGTAGGCCTCGATCGCGAACCAAAAGCACGCGGAGGCTGTGATATATGAACGTGATACTCACATGATTTTGAAAATAGAATTGCTATTATTTTTAATCGGTATCATGATGAAGATACTCTCAATGTAAGACCCTACACCTGCTCCCTAACAAAGTGGAGTAGGGGAGGAAAGAGATTAAACTTGGATAAAAAAAGCATGGGCCTGGGTTTCAAAATATAACTTGATAACGTTGTTTTGAAAAATATTTGTATTTTATTCTGTTATATTCATACCCACAAATATACACTGAGTGTACAGAACATTAGGAACAGGCATGGCCCATGTTGACTCCAATGCTTCCCACAGTGTCAAGGTGGCTGGATGTCCTTTGGGTGGTGGACCATTCTTGATACACACAGGAAACTGTTGAGAGTAAAAAAACTCAGCAGCGTTCCCGTTCTTGACACTCAAACCGGTGCGCCTGGCACCTACTACCATACCACGTTCAAAGGCACTTAAATATTTTGTCTTGCCCATTCACCCTCTGAATGGCACACATACACAATCCATGTCTTAATCCTTCTTTAACATGTCTCCTCCCCTTCATCTACACTGATTGAAGTGGATTTAACAAGTGACATCAAGAGGGGATCATAGCTTTCACCTGGATTCACCTGGTCAGTCTGTCATGGGAAGAGCAGGTTTATACACTCAGTTTATGTGCATTGACTGATTGTGGTAAGTGTGTCTTCTCTGTTTAATGAACCAAATAATGAACTATAGATTTCATTCATTTGGGCATAACAAAGTCAAAATACACCATTCTGTTATTTAGAAAATAAATTGTATTAGTCTTATAATATTTCTTAGGACCTGCCTAAAATAATTTATTTATTTTTGATGCTGTATAGTCAATAGATTTATTAAAATAGATTCCCACCCACATCTGCACACCACTAGTCACCAGCATGCGCACGGTAGGCACAAAAGGCGTAGGCAGACAAGAATGTGGTAAAAATGGGCCCGTTTGTAAAGGGGTCATTTAAACATTGGCCTTAAAAAATATAAACCGTAAATCCTATGTGAAAACAGCATCAGTAACAAGACTGCTAATGTCAAAATGGAAGTGGCTGTCTTGCAGGACGCCAGTGGTACTATAATCATTTAGACCCGTTCTGCTATATTATCCCCAATGACTAGACAGCAGGAATGTAGCAAGGACCTATTTATTACTTATGCAATGCTGAATCTGAATGTGAAAGGTGTAATGGGGGGGGGCCTGGATTGAGAAATTACAGACTTTTCTGTGTATAATTCCTTAAACAGTGTTGCAAAAAAAAAAAAAATGAAAACCCAGATGGTGTATGAAAGCCCTTCCCCCTGCTTACTCCCTTTCCTGACACACACTCTGATTTCCATAGAGGCTTGGCACTTACATAATCACATCAAGATCTGTGGATTTTTTTATACTCCCCCCACCCCACTTCTCTCTCTCTCCAATCTTATGCGTGAGTGTGCAACATAATCTGTTCTCCGGGGAGGATTTGTCAGGAGTGAAAAGGAGAGAGGTATGGGGGGTAGGGTAGAGGGGTGAGGGACGGCGGGGGGGTAGCGGTGCGCAGCGCAGTGACACGAAACAACAACGGCTCCATTAGTCTATCACTGGCTCAGGCCCCATTATGAGCAGAGCACAGATCATGCGTGCTGATAGCGCTGTGTTATCGTGAAAACACTACGCGTTTGTGCCTCTGCCAATCTCTCTACTACCATCCCCCCTCCAAGGATTAGCTCAACTCCGCAGCTGTGCAGAGAGCAGGGGAGGATGGGAGAGGGGGCCAGGAGTAGGAGCTCCATGGCAGGATTAGGAAACTAAATAGAGTACAGTAATAGCAAAACAATAAGGAGAGAACGTCAAAAAGATACAAATGGGTTTACCCTTCCACTGAATGGCACACAAACTGAACATCATCGAGACAATTGGGTTTGATAGTTGGTCAAAAATAGAGAGGGTAACTTATACATGATGCAATAGCCTAGAGTGCTGTGCCTCAAGAAAAACATACAGTGAAAGGATTATGATATGAAGAAAATGTATTTCAGGTGAGCAGACTGAGTTGGCCTACTGTAGATATAGGTTATCTGGTTTGTTCTATTAGCTGACAAGATATGCTTATAAATCCCGTGCCAGTGTTTTTTAAAATTATTTTACAGTAAGAAGAATATAATTGAACTTGAATAAAATAGAAAGAATATTTTTCCCATTACAGAGCGTGTGCGCATATGAAGTGGCTATGTTGAGTGTAAAAGTGATAATTTGAAACAGGTCCTACATGCTAGATTTAGACTTATTTGACAACTTTAGTTGTGAATGATACAAAACTTAGAAAGTCTTAGAAAACTTTTTCCACATTTTGTTATGTTACAGCCTTATTCTAAAATGGATTTAAATTTAAACAAATTCTCATCTATCTACACACAATACTCCATAACAACAAAGCGAAAGCAGGTTTTTAGAAATACCTTATTTACATAAGTATTCAGACCCTTTGCTATGAGACTCCAAATTGAGCTCAGGTGCATCCTTTTTCCATTGATCATCCTTGAGATGTTTCTACAACTTGTGTCCACTTGTGGTAAATTCAATTTGGACATGATTTGAAAAAGCACACACCTGTCTATATAAGGTCCCACAGTTGACAGTGCATGTCATAGCAAGAACAGGGAGGTGACCAAGAGCCCGATGGTAACTCTGTCAGAGCTCCAGAGTTCCTCTGTGGAGATAGGAAAACCTTCCAGAAGGACAACCATCCAGAAGGACAACCATTTTTGCAGCACTCCATCAATCAGGCCTTTATGGTAAAGTGGCCCAACGGAAGCCACTCCTCAGTAGAAGGCACATGACAGCCCGCTTGGAGTTTGCCAAAAGGCACCTAAAGGACTCTCAGACCATGAGAACAAGATTCTTTAGCATGAATGCCTAGCGTCACATCTGGAGGTAAACCTGCTAACGTCACGTGTATGATCTGTGTAATAATATTATTTGAATCAGAAATCCATTTGCATTGCTAGCTACAGCCTAATGTTAGCTAGCTAACGTTGGACCTAGTTGTTAGATTTAGCTACCTGCAGATTAATACTACAGCTATGACAATGTTTTTACTGATAGTAGTATGAGTTGGGAGCTGGTTCATTGTTTAGCTAGCTAGCTAAACATCCGACTCCACTTCGGCAGATGATTAAATGACCCATCAAGTTAACCAAGTGTGTCTGTGGGTGATTACAGCCATCTATTGTATTTATGAACATGTATACATGTCTAGACCATAGTGACCCATCCACTTAGCTAGATGTGGTTGAGGGGTGGTTATAGCATTTCCTTCACATGAACCATGAATTTTGACAAGTGTGTCAGGTAAGCGTCATCTAATAATTATAAAATATTTTTATCTGGACACGTTTAGTTTTGATATTGCTACTATGCAAGTAACCATTTCACTGTACCATTTACACCTTCTGTATCCTGTGCATGTGACAAACTTACATTTTATTTGATCTACTGTGTGTTTACCAGAGACGGTAACGTGAAGAACAACATGACCTGCACCAAAGTCAGATTAGAATATAGACCATGGACTAGAAAGTGTACAGTATAGACCATGGACTAGAAAGTGTACAGTCGTGGCCAAAAGTTGAGAATTACACAAATATTAATTTTCACAAAGTCTGCTGCCTCAGTTTGTATGATGGCAATTTGCATAAACTCCAGAATGTCATGAAGAGTGATCAGATGAATTGCAATTAATTGCAAAGTCCCTCTTTGCAAATGAACTGAATCCCCAAAAAACATTTCCACTGCATTTCAGCCCTGCCACAAAAGGACCAGCTGACATCATGTCAGTGATTCCTTTGTTAACACAGGTGTGAGCGTTGACGAGGACAAGGCTGGAGATCACTCTGTCATGCTGATTGAGTTCAAATAACAGACTGGAAGCTTTAAAAAGAGGGTGGTGCTTGGAATCATTGTTCTTCCTCTGTCAGCCATGGTTACCTGCAAGGAAATGCATGCCGTCATCATTGCTTTGCACAAAAAGGGCTTCACAGGCAAGGATATTGCTGCCAGTAAGATTGCACCTGAATCAACCATTTATCGGATCATCAAGAACTTCAAGGACAACGGTTCAATTGTTGTGAAGGCGGCTTCAGGGCACCCAAGAAAGTCCAGAAAGCACCAGGACCGTCTCCTAAAGTTGATTCAGCTGCGGGATCAGGGCACCACCAGTACAGAGCTTGCTCAGTAATGGCAGCAGGCAGGTGTGAGTGCATCTGCACACAGTGAGGCGAAGACTTTTGGAGGATGGCCTGGTGTCAAGGAGGGCAACAAAGAAGCCACTTCTCTCCAGAAAAAATATCAGGGACAGATATTCTGCAAAAGGTACAGGGATTGGACTGCTGAGGACTGGGGTAAAGTCATTTTCTCTGATGAATCCCCTTTCCAATTGTTTGGGGCATCCGGAAAAAAAGCTTGTCCGGAGAAGACAAGGTGAGAGCTACAATCAGTTCTGTGTAATGCCAACATTAAAGCATCCTGAGACAATTCATGTGTGCGATTGCTTCTCAGCCAAGAAAGTGGGCTCACTCACAATTTTGCCTAAGAACACAGCCATGAATAAAGAATGGTACCAACACATCCTCTGAGAGCAACTTCTCCCAACCATCCAGGAACAGTTTGGTGACAAACAATGCCTTTTCCAGCATGATGGAGCACCTTGCCAAAAGACAAAAGTGATAACTGAGTGGCTCGGAGAACAAAACATCTATATTTTGGGTCCATGGCCAGGAAACTCCCCAGACCTTAATCCCATTGAGAACTTGTGGACAATCCTCAAGAGGTGGGTGGACAAACAAAAACCCACAAATTCTGACAAACTCCAAGCATTGATTATGCAAGAATGGGCTGCCATCCGTCAGGATATGGCCCAGAAGTTAATTGACAGCATACCAGGGCGGATTGCAGAGGTCTTGAAAAAGATGGGTCAACACCGCAAATATTGACTCTCTGCATCAACTTCATGTAATTGTCAATAAAAGCCTTTGACACTTATGAAATGCTTGTAATTATACTTCAGTATTCCATAGTAACATCTGACAAAAAATATCTAAAGACGCTGAAGCAGCAAACTTTGTGGAAATTAATATTTGTGTCATTCTCAAAACTTTCGGCCACGACTATTTTTTACCTGGAGTTTTTCCTTATTGTAGGCTACTACTTTTTCCACTTTTAGTCTTGAAATCTTTGGTTGTTTACTAAACTACTCTCTGTTTAGCACATGGCCTCACCTGTGAATTCTTAAAGAGATGGGTGGGGCTAAGGCTTAAGCAGGTGTGAACGATGCTGAATGGGTGTAGATGAAGAGCTCTCCTGTAGGTGTACCAAAACATTCAAGGGCCATTTCCTCAAAAGTGGGGTTACAAGTTTATCAACTTTCCCATTGTTCCTCAACTGCAGTGTATGATATACCATTTTCTAGCTCTGAGTCTACTTTTATCCAATGTAAAAAAACTAAATTTCAAATGTTGCTACATAAGACCGAATCGAGGTGGTCGGTCACATATATGGGCTGCATGGTGCGACTATAGGCTATTGATGATTTGAGAAAGTAGCAAAAAAAAAAGCTTGCACTCTGTTCCTTGCCTCAGGCTGCACAGCTGTTCTCTCGTCAAGGGATCATATTTTCACCCATCAGACTATTCTCAATTTAATCTTGTCTTTACTAATATGTCAAATTAGTTTAGATTTAGAATGGCACATTATCAAATAGGCAGGAACAGGGGAAAAAAGATAGGTCATCTGTATGCACTCAAATAGCGAATGGAGGCCAAGCGCTTTCCCGCCGGTCGATTTTGTAGGCTAATTCGGTTATATAGCAGAGCGTGTGTTTAACATGAACAGCTGAGAAATAAATAGAAGAACACTTATTTCACTCCAGGCATCAACCACTGTTTGAGGAGCATGCTCTCCAACCTTGTTCCTGCAGCTACCCAGTGCTTAATTTGGGAAACCAAGTGAAATCTGTTTGGGAACATCGATATGCTTTCCCAACAAAACATATTTCACTAAACTGTGGGCCACAGAAAGAAATAAAAGAGAGCGAGGAGATGGAAACGGACGGTGGTGAGATTCTGTATAGCTAAAAGGTAATGTGTCACCCAATTAATTATGAAAATATAAAAAATAACCTATTACTAGGCTATTCAAATTCACTCATTTTAGGCTAACTGTAAGCCGCCCTGCCTAATCAATGAACCAACAGCATCGCCTAGGGCTATACGTTCTCTCCCAGACTCATGGATAGACATTTTGGAGAATAGCATAAGGTAACCAGTCCATCCGGTATGCATAATACACTCCACACTCAAAGGCAATTACTCAAATTTTGGAGTATAGGCTAGACCAATTATGTTTCAAAGATATCTTAAAATCGGTTTTGTTTTATGTTTTTCTGCTATGCATAATATGCGATAGGCTATGTATTACATAAAGGCATAATCATAATTTTTATTCAGGTTGTTTTTTGCCGGGCTCATAAGGCCTATGCAGGAGCTCTAATATGCATATGGATGTTTTTAATGAATCATCACCTGAGAAAGCGCTGTCCATTTCATTGTGTTAGGCTTTGAAACAACATCCACAACAACCAAGTTTCAATCTGCATTTGAACTTCTTTCTTCAAATGGATCATCACAGTGGAGGTGAGATTAAAAAGCAAGGGTTTGAGCATAGCCTGAAGGTATGGAGGGGCAGGGTGGCATCTCAGCTCAATGAAGGAATGCTGATAGTTTAAATCTTGACTGGGGACTTACACAAGCTGATGCTGCTCAGCACAACCTGCAGCTAATCACTCTGATGAAAACAAGAAACGTAATCTCTAATAGCTTGATATGATGAAGTCCTACCATATTTGATGTATTGAACAACATATAAGGTACTAATCTTGCTAAAATCACACAGCTCACACATGCCCCCTGAAAGAAGCACATGTTCACAGAGACTAGGCTGGTATTCCCTCATGGTTTTACTTTTCAGGAGTGCCTGCTAATCAACGTCCTCTTGGGAAGAGGGAGAGAACAGTGTGGTGTTCATGTGTTGACAGAACTAGTGGAGTCCTCTACTGTACACAGAAAAGGGACAGGACAGAGAACTGCAGTGGTTGAGGAAGAACAATGCTCCCTGGGCAGGTTCTTCAAAAACAAAGTCCCAGAGAGCCCGTAATTCTGTCTGACTGATACTGGAAGACACAGCCAGCCACACACAAATGGTTAGCCACACACTGCTACACATTACACACACACCGACCATCTGGTGTCGGCCAATGTGTCCCGTAACATTCCTGAGGGTAATGTTGCCTAACTCACTTGACCTCCGGAGACACACCTCCATTTCAACTACAAAGAAAGATGTGCAGGGGGATTTCTAGAGGAGAGGCCAGACAGTGAACTAATTCAAATTCATATGAAGACTGATGCACAGCACTGCTTTGACAGCCATGCAAATAGTATCCAGTTGCAGCTGACCTCATGAGAAAAGAGTTTGTTGAAGATAAAGTGTGAAGTATTTCTCTTGTACTTTTCCCATGTAACAAATGCAGGAATATCGGCTACTTCAATCAACTGATTAAGAATAATGACTCTGTGCTCAAGGCCTACCCTCTGTGTGCCATGCAAAATTCATGGAATGCATATAAATAATTCATAACTACTCATCAAGACTCATCCTCAGAAAAAGCATGACATATATATATATATAGCCACAGGATAAGTTCATTAGAGTTAACTGCCTCAGAAATAGCAGCCCAAATAAATGACTCACAGTTCAAGTAACAGACACATCTCAACATCAACTGTTCAAAATCAGGCCGTCATGGTCGAATTGCTGCAACAACAAAAAACACTACTAAAAGGAAACCAATAAGAAGAAGAGACTTGCTTGGTTCAAGAAAAACGAGCAATGGACATTAGACTGGTGGAAATCTGTCCTTTGCTTTGATGAGTCTAAATTTGAGATTTTTGGTTCCAACAACAGTGTCTTTGTAAGAACAAGAGTGGGTGAACGGATGACCTCATGTGTAGTTCCCACTGTGAAGCATGGCGGTGGTGTGATGGTGTGGGGGTGCTTTGCTGGTGACACGGTCAGTGATTTCCTTAGAATTCAAGGCACACTTAACTACCCGGTGAAATGCAAGGCGCCAAATTCAAAATCTAAAAGTTGAATCATTAAACATTCATCAATATACAAGTGTTGCATAGTCATCAAAAGCTCTGCTTCTTGGCAATATCACAGCGTTGTCAGATTTCAAAAAGGCTTTACGGCGAAAGCACAACATTTGATTGTTTGAGGGTAGCACCTCCAATATTTTACCATTAGCATAAATTCATAAACCATCACGGTTCACACAAAACATATTTCACATCGAAAACAAATCCCTTACCTTTTGAAGAACTTCTGCTGAGGGCTTCCCAAGTGTCCAACAAAGACAATCCATGGTTCTTTTGTTAGAAAAAGTCATTTATTATATCCATAAATCTCTGTTTGGTTGGTGCGTTATGTTCAGAAAATCCAATGTCGAATCTCCCATAGAACCGTGAAGAGAACGCGTTCAAATATACCTATAAACTTTTCCTAAACAAATAAAATACCAGTTAAAATGCACCCTTAGCTATCCTTTTATGAATATGAGCGATAATATTTAACTCGGATGGTCACCTAAACGTTATATAAGTAAAATAAAGTGGGACGCGCAGCCAGCCTTGCGCACGAGAAACCTTGTTGACATCTGAGCTCCCTTGGCCATATCCTTTCCCTATTCTTCCTGCTTCCTCCAATCTCTCTGAGGCTTTATACACTGCTCAAAAAAATAAAGGGAACACTTAAACAACACAAGGTAACTCCAAGTCAATCACACTTCTGTGAAATCAAACTGTCCACTTAGGAAGCAACACTGATTGACAATAAATTTCACATGCTGTTGTGCAAATGGAATAGACAACAGGTGTAAATTATAGGCAATTAGCAAGACACCCCCAATAAAGGAGTGGTTCTGCAGGTGGTGACCACAGACCACTTCTCAGTTCCTATGCTTCCTGGCTGATGTTTTGGTCACTTTTGAATGCTGGCGGTGCTTTCACTCTAGTGGTAGCATGAGACGGAGTCTACAACCCACACAAGTGGCTCAGGTAGTGCAGCTCATCCAGGATGGCACATCAATGCGAGCTGTGGAAAGAAGGTTTGCTGTGTCTGTCAGCGTAGTGTCCAGAGCATGGAGGTGCTACCAGGAGACAGGCCAGTACATCAGGAGACGTGGAGGAGGCCGTAGGAGGGCAACAACCCAGCAGCAGGACCGCTACCTCCGCCTTTGTGCAAGGAGGAGCAGGAGGATCACTGCCAGAGCCCTGCAAAATGACCTCCAGCAGGCCACAAATGTGCATGTGTCTGCTCAAACGGTCAGAAACAGACTCCATGAGGGTGGTATGAGGGCCCAACGTCCACAGGTGGGGGTTGTGCTTACAGCCCAACACCGTGCAGGACGTTTGGCATTTGCCAGAGAACACCAAGATTGGCAAATTTGCCACTGGCGCCCTGTGCTCTTCACAGATGAAAGCAGGTTCACACTGAGCACGTGACAGACGTGACAGAGTCTGGAGACACCGTGGAGAACGTTCTGCTGCCTGCAACATCCTCCAGCATGACCTGTTTGGCGGTGGGTCAGTCATGGTGTGAGGGGGCATTTCTTTGGGGGGCCGCACAGCCCTCCATGTGCTCGCCAGAGGTAGCCTGACTGCCATTAGGTACCGAGATGAGATCCTCAGACCCCTTGTGAGACCATATGCTGGTGCGGTTGGCCCTGGGTTCCTCCTAATGCAAGACAATGCTAGACCTCATGTGGCTGGAGTGTGTCAGCAGTTCCTGCAAGAGGAAGGCATTGATGCTATGGACTGGCCCGCCCGTTCCCCAGACCTGAATCCAATTGAGCACATCTGGGACATCATGTCTTGCTCCATCCACCAACGCCACGTTGCACCACAGACTGTCCAGGAGTTGGCGGATGCTTTAGTCCAGGTCTGGGAGGAGATCCCTCAGGAGACCATCCGCCACCTCATCAGGAGCATGCCCAGGCGTTGTAGGGAGGTCATATAGGCACGTGGAGGCCACACACACTACTGAGCCTCATTTTGACTTGTTTTAAGGACATTACATCAAAGTTGGATCAGCCTGTAGTGTGGTTTTCCACTTTAATTTTGAGTGTGACTCCAAATCCAGACCTCCATGGGTTGATAAATTTGATTTCCATTGATCATTTTTGTGTGATTGTTGTCAGCACATTCAACTATGTAAAGAAAAAAGTATTTAATAAGATTATTTCATTCATTCAGATCTAGGATGTGTTATTTTAGTGTTCCCTTTATTTTTTTGAGCAGTGTATATAGACTGTTGACATCTAGTGGAAGCCATAGGTACTGAAATCTCAGAGCTGCTTGCCATAGAACTCAATAGAGAGACTGTCAACCAGAGCCAATGTGACAAAAAAACAGTAATTCCGGATAGATCTTTCTCGGGTTTTCGCTTGCTATTTCTGTTCTGTTACACTCACAGACATAATGTTAACACTTTTAGAAACTTCAGAGTGTTTCCTATCCAATGGTACTAATTATGTGCATATCCTATTTTCTGGGCCTGAGTGGGAGACATTTTACTTTGGGCACGCCAGACTCTGCAAAACCGCCACCTCGGGAACCGCTCCCTAAGAAGTTAACCAGCATGGCTGCAACAGCATTCTGCAGCGATAAGCCGTCCCATCTGGTTTACGCTTATTGGGACTATCATTTGTTTTTCAAAAGGACAATGACCCAACACACAACTCTAGGCTGTATAAAGGCTATTTGATCAAGAAGGAAAGTGATGGAGTGCTGCATCAGACGACAAGGCCTCCACAATCACCTGACCTCAACCCAATTGAGATGGTTTGGGATAAGTTGGACCGCAGAGTGAAGGAAAAGCAGCCAACAAGTGCTCAGCATATGTGACCGACCAGTCGGAAGATTACATACACCTTTAAACTCAGTTGTTCACATTTAATCCTAGTAAAAATTCCCTGTCTTAGGTCAGTTAAGATCACCACTTTATTTTAAGAATGTGAAATGTAGGAATAATAGTAGAGAATGATTTATTTCAGCTTTTATTTCTTTCATCACATTCCCAGTGGGTCAGAAGTTTACATACACTCAACTAGTATTTGGTAGCATTGCCTTTAACTTGGGTCAAACGTTTTAGGTAGAATTCCACAAGCTTCCCATAATAGGTTGAGTGAATTTTGGCCCTTACCTCCTGACAGAGCTGGTGTAACTGAGTCAGGATTGTAGGCCTCCTTGCTCACACAGACTTTTTCAGTTCTGCCCACAAATTTTCTATGGGATTGAGGTCAGGGCTTTGTGATGGCCACTCAAATACCTTGTCTTTCTTGTCCTTAAGCCATTTTGCCACAACTTTGGAAGTATGCTTGGGGTCATTGTCCATTTGGAAGACCCATTTGCGACCAAGCTTTAACTTCCTGACTGATGTCTTGAGATGTTGCTTCAATATATCCACATCATTTTCCTTCCTCATGATGCCATCGATTTTGTGAATTGCACCAGTCCCTCCTGCAGCAAAGCACCCCCACAACATGATGCTGCCACCCCTGTGCTTCACAGTTGGGATGGTGTTCTTCAGCTTGCAAGCCTCCCCCTTTTTCCTCATAACATAACAATGGTCATTATGGCCAAGCCAGTTCTATTTTTGTTTCATCAGACCAGAGAACATTTCTCCAAAAAAGTATGATCTTAGTCCCCATGTGCTGTTGCAAACTGTAGTCTGGCTTTTTTAATGGCAGTTTTGGAGCAGTGGCTTCTTCCTTGCTGAGCGGCCTTTCAGGTTATGTCGATAAAGGACTCGTTTTACTGTGGATATAGATGCTTTTGTACCCGTTTCCTCCAGCATCTTCACAAGGTCCTTTGCTGTTGTTCTATGATTGATTTGCATATTTCGCACCAAAGTACGTTCATCTCTCGGAGACAGAACGGGTCTCCTTCCTGAGCGGTATGACGGCTGCGTGGTCCCATGGTGTTTATACTTGCGTACTATTGTTTGTACAGATGAACGTGGTACCTTCAGGCATTTGAAAATTGCTCCCAAGGATGAACCAGACTTGTGGAGGTCTACAATTGTTTTTCTGAGGTCTTGGATGATTTCTTTTGATTTTCCCATGATGTCAAGCAAAGAGGCACTGAGTTTGAAGGTAGGCCTTGAAATACATTCACAGGTACACCTCCAATTGACTGAAATTATGTCAATTAGCCTTTCAGAAGCTTCTAAAGCACTGACATAAGTTTCTGGAATTTTCCAAGCTGTTTAAAGGCAGTCAACTTAGTGTATGTAAACTTCTGACCCACTGGAATTGTGATACAGTGAATTATAAGTGAAATAATCTGTAAACAATTGTTGGAAAAATTACTTGTGTCATGCACAAAGTAGATTACCTAACCGACTTGCCAAAACTATAGTTTGTTAACTTCTTGGGGATTGCTGGGGCGCCAGCGCCCCAATCCCGACACTACCAGGTGAAATGCAAGGCGCCAAATTCAAAATCCAAAAGTTGAATTATTAAACATCCACCAATATACAAGTGTTCCATACTCATCAAAAGTTCTGTTTCTTGGCAATATCACAGCGTTGTCAGATTTCAAAAAGGCTTCACGGCGAAAGCAGCACATTTGATTGTTTGAGGGTAGCACCTCACATATTTTTCCCATAGCCATCAATCCATTAGCCATCACGGCACACACATAACACATTTCACAGCGAACACAAATCAATTACCTGTTGAAGAACTTCTGCTGAGGTCTTCCTAAGTGTCCAACGAAGACAATCCATGGTTGTTTTGTTAGAAAAAGTAATATATTTTATCCATAAATCTCCATTTTGTTCGCGCGTTATAATCAGAAACGACAGCTTCCACTACTCCATTGAAACGTGACGAGAACTCGTTCATCTTATACCTATAAACTTGTCCAAGAACAATCAAACAGTTTTAAATGTATCCTTAGGAACACTTTTACGTATATTTACTATTATAAATCAATTGAATATAAACTGATCGATAAAGACGGTAAAAAACACAGTGCGCTTTGTCGGGAGCGCGCGCTGCCTACTGTTGACAAATGAGACACTTCCTGGTTTCCTCTTTTTCTCTGGTCTAATGCATCCAAAACGAAAATGAACACTGTCTCGAGACTGTTGACATCCAGAGGAAGCGATGGGTACTGCATTCATATGCCCTTATATGGGCATTTTCATAAGGGAGGGGTTCCAAATGAGGCACTCTGTGAAAACCACTTTTTCCAGGACAGAAATTCCTCGGGGTTTTGCCTGCCATATCCGTTCTACTCACAGACAAATGGTTAACAGTTTTAGAAAATTCAGAGTGTTTCCTATCCAATGGTACCAAATATGTGCATATCATATTTTCTGGGCCTGAATGGGAGGCATTTTACTTTGGGCACGCCAGGCTCTCCAAAACGGTCACTTAGTGCGCTGATCGCTAAGAAGTTAACAAGACATTTGTGGAGTGGTTGAAAAGCTGGTTTTAATGACTCCAACCTAAGTGTATGTAACCTTCCGACTTCAACTGTGTGTAGCAGAATTTAAAATTGTGTTTTTTACATTGGATCAAAGTACAGACTCAGAGCTACAAAATGATATATCATACACTACAGATGAGGGACAATGGGGGAAAGTAATTTTGTTTTAAAAGTTGATAAACTTGTAAACTCACTTTTGAGAAAATGGCCTTTGAATGTTTTGGGACTACTACTGGAGAGACCTTCATCTACAGCCATTCAGCATCATTCACACTCTCTTAAGCTTTAGCCCCACCCATCTCTAAGGGTTGATCTGAGCGTTCTGTAATAACAGCAGCAGTCAAGCACCCCTGTAAAGACCATTACTATACACAGATTCAAAATAGCAACTGATAACAAATGTGTTTTTAGTGGTTGTGACCCAGACACTCTTGACCATTTACTTTGGGACTGTTCTTATGTCAGATGATTTGAGTGAGTTAGATTTTATTTTAAAATAAACTACTATTAATGTACATTTGAAAGACTCTGATATGTTTTATTTTGATCAAAATTATATGGACCCTGATTTAACTTCCATTGTTAATTTGTTTATTTTTCATGGCAGATTCTTCATCCACAAAATTAAGTGGGCGGAGAACAAACCCCTCTTCACATTAATATAGAATTTAAATATTATTTTGAAAATATCAGTAAGTGTAAAAACAAAAAAGCAATATGTACCAAAAAACTTGTTTCTCATGGTCAGAGTCCTTTAGGTGCCTTTGGGCAAACTCCAAGCGGGATGATCAATGGAAACAGGATGCACCTGAGCTCAATTTCGAGTCTCATAGCAAAGGGTCTGAATACGAATGTAAATGTGATATGTTTTTTATTTTGTATAAATCTGAAAGAAAAAGAAAAAAAACGCTTCGATTTGTCATTATAGGGTATTGTGTGTAGATTGATCAGGGAAAAAAACGATTTAATCCATTTTAGAATAAGGCTGTAAAGTAACAAAAATGTGGAAAAAGGACACTTCCCCAATGCACAGTATTTCCTGCATCAAATGCCCCCACGATACCATCCCTCATTTCTACTCTCCATGGACTTGAAATAAACCACCCTAAAATGATTTTTCTAAATCTGGCAAACCTGTTTAGCTTTCGCGCTTGTATTTAGGGTGATGATCTGTGAGGTGATAACATTATTTGCTTTGTGATGTGTCAAAAACTGTAAACGACATGTAAAAGGAATGTGCTCCGGATCTTGTGTATACTGTAACAAGTACATTGTCCACTTTTCAGCATGTTAGAAATCTTCAAACTAAGTCCATATTTTTGGGGCATTGGGAGCAGCCATCTTTGACTTTGACTTTGTTTATTTGCATCTTATAGTGAATGGCATTCTGGGATTAGGGAGGTTTTGATTGTCCATCAAAGAATTTAGCTGCTGTTAGCTTAGCTGACACATACAGTGAGGGAAAAAAGTATTTGATCCCCTGCTGATTTTGTACGTTTGCCCACTGACAAAGAAATGATCAGTCTATAATTTTAATGGTAGGTTTATTTGAACAGTGAGAGACAGAATAACAACAAAAAAATCCAGAAAAACGCATGTGATGTTATGAATTGATTTGCATTTTAATGAGGGAAATAAGTATTTGACCCCTCTGCAAAACATGACTTAGTACTTGGTGGCAAAACCCTTGTTGGCAATCAGAGGTCAGATGTTTCTTGTAGTTGGCCACCAGGTTTGCACACATCTCAGGAGGGATTTTGTCCCACTCCTCTTTGCAGATCTTCTCCAAGTCATTAAGGTTTCGAGGCTGACTTTTGGCAACTCGAACCTTCAGCTCCCTCCACAGATTTTCTATGGGATAAAGGTCTGGAGACTGGCTAGGCCACTCCAGGACCTTAATGTGCTTCTTCTTGAGCCACTCATTTGTTGCCTTGGCCGTGTGTTTTGGGTCATTGTCATGCTGGAACACCCATCCACGACCCATTTTCAATGCCCTGGCTGAGGGAAGGAGGTTCTCACAAACGATTTGACGGTACATGGCCCCGTCCATTGTCCCTTTGATGCAGTAAAGCTGTCCTGTCCCCTTAGCAGAAAAACACCCCCAAAGCATAATGTTTCCACCTCCATGTTTGACGGTGGGGATGGTGTTCTTGGGGTCATAGGCAGCATTCCTCCTCCTACAAACACAGCGAGTGGAGTTGATGCTAAAGAGCTCAGTTGTCCTCTGAATCATTCAGATGTTCATTGGCAAACTTCAGACGGGCATGTATATGTGCTTTCTTGAGCAGGGGGACCTTGCGGGCGCTGCAGGATTTCAGTCCTTCACGGCGTAGTGTGTTACCAATTGTTTTCTTGGTGACTATGGTCCCAGCTGACTTGAGATCATTGACAAGATCCTCCCATGTAGTTCTGGGCTGATTCCTCACCGTTCTCATGATCATTGCAACTCCACGAGGTGAGATCTTGCATGGAGCCCCAGGCTGAGGGAGATTGACAGTTCTTTTGTGTTTCTTCCATTTGCGAATAATCGCACCAACTGTTGTCACCTTCTCACCAAGCTGCTTGGCGATGGTCTTGTAGCCCATTCCAGCCTTGTGTAGGTCTACAATCTTGTCCCTGGCATCCTTGGAGAGCTCTTTGGTTTTGGCCATGGTGGAGAGTTTGGAATCTGATTGATTGATTGCTTCTGTGGACAGGTGTCTTTTATACATCAATTTATAACATTTTTCACATGCATTTTTCTGGATTTTGTTTTTGTTATTCTGTCTCTCACTGTTCAAATAAACCTACCATTAAAATTATAGACTGATCATTTCTTTGTCAGTGGGCAAACGTACAAAATCAGCAGGGGATCAAATACTTTTTTCCCTCACTGTATATCTTTTCTAAACAATATTACGTCTCCCTTGTGCTCACCAGAGATACATAGTAAACAAGTATAGATGTTAGGTCACTAACTTATGTTTAGTTTTTTGTCAGAGCAACCGGTTATTTAGAATGATTTATAGAATGAGTTTGGCTGTGGATGTGTTCCTTGTGAAGCTTGGATGAAGTTCACATTTATCTTTCACAATATAAAATTAAGGAATAAAATTGTGAAGATCTTTTTTTCCCCATCAGTACAAAGCATTATTTAGATGCTTTTCAAACAACAATGCTGTTTAGATGCATTTGTTGCATCATACGTTCTGTTGCTACTATTCCAATCAGATATTTGCGATGGTACGCTGCAGGGACCACTCAACAATGATCACAAATATGTGATTGGACACGTCAAAGGGTTAAAAATGATTTAAGGTGATGAGCAAAGGTGACAGAGGCTTCTAGAAAAGTCTGAGAGATCAAAGAAACCAGGGGGTCCTGGGTCCTGAGGGAGAGCAGATGGTGTGTGTTATCATGTCTAGTACAGTAGCAGATAGCTACGTACCTCTCAATCCCTGGCTGGAACTCGGACAGCAGGGAGGGCCGGCGGCGGTGTGGCTGAGCCAGGTGTGAACTGTAGTCCCGAGAGTGAGGGTGGTAGTCCACCAGTCCCACATCCTGAAATACACACACACACCCAGCAACGCATGAGGATAGCACACCAGAAATCTTCCGATCTGAGACAAGTCTATGATAGCGTGCCTGGGAAGACAAGACACATATCCCTCTGATCCTTTCAAAAAACAGTCATGGTGATTAAGAAATGAGGGAAGACATTTGGGCATAATGGAGGAACCTAGAACATGATTCCACCATGAACTTTCAATTCAAACATCTAATAAGGGAGCAGGTTCTAGGGCAGCATATCCTTTGTGTGCATAACAGTGTAGCCGCAACAGTGTAGTCACTCAGTGCAGGATAATTCTCTGTTGACAAAATCACAGCTAACCTAAGGGAGCCGGGGTAACATCTACATGTAGATCATTATACACTGAGATTTTCATGTGAAGGCACTAAGTAGCAGTGTTCCTGTCTACAGCTAGGTTGGTCCAGGGTTTCCCAGGGCTCTTACCGTGTGTGCCCGTGCCAGCTGCAGCGGTAGACTGGCAGGGTTTGGCAGGTGGCGGATGTCCACAGCCCTCCGGCCCTGAGGCACGGACTGGGGGTGGGAGGACATGCTAGTGCGGCCGCTTCCTCTACAGACAGGATGTGGGTGGGGCTGCAGAGCAGGCGCGGTACATCATGGGTTTGGTCCTGTAGACAGTGACCTGTAGGGAGAAGAGAACAGCATGATGAGAAACTAGCCACTTACAAGTCAGGACAGTTGACAAACCCAAATTCAGCCATTTTGAAGTCATAAGTCCTATCAGGGTTTTGGGAGTCTTAGGCACGGATATCAGCTTTCTGCAGAACAATAATAATCCTTCTCGCTGTATGTAGATTGAGAAGGGTTAAATGCTATTTGGCCACCAGCTCTTTTGGACCAGTTAGAGACGAATGTGTCAGTGCATCCTGGATATAAGAATGTCAGCACCTCTCTGCAGCAGCTGCTAGCATTTCCACTGCTCCTGATGGAGGGGGACTCAGTTCTTGCACCTGCTTGGCCGGATAGTTGGCTCCCTGGCCCTGCCTGCCTACACACTGAATGGCCTTCTGTCCCTCGCACTGGAGGAGTTGTCTATGAAAAGCTAGGCAAAGTCAAAATGCTAGTTGATAACCTAATGCCCAGGGTTTAACAGGGAAATAATTACACTATGCTAAGTATGGATGTTCCAACACCAATTAAGTTTAAAACGCCAAGGACATATCAACAAACGGCAGCGAGTGCACTTCTAGTGGTTGAGAGATGGATTCAAAATGGAGTGATACGACGAGTGCTCTGTGCTGTTTGAGTAGGCTTCTCCCCCACAACCACTTTGGAAAAGCTCATGGACAAGATCTCCTATCCTTCACAGTGCTGAAGAAATTAAAATAAAAAGGAGTGGGAAGAGAGAGGCATAATCCTCTTACTGTTTTCATGCCTATTACCTTACACATTAATGAGAGAAAATAGATTGCTATAGAACACAGCAGCATATATCCTATGAAGCAGAGATTTTGTGAAGCGGTGAGTGTTTACAGTACCAGATCCCCTGGAGTTGAGCTGGGCGATATGGACACAAATCCATATTGCAGTAAATTGCCTGAATTGATGCGCTAACCAGGGTTGGCATGTCTGCGGTTTTCCCCGCAAATTGGGCTATTTTGAAAAACAATATCACGGGTGTAAATGTATTGGTCACGGGTTGTGGGTTTTTGGGCAATTTCTAAGTTGCACCGCGGTTGCCCTGGCACGTATCTATTTCACTGTGACCTGCTGCTGACTATCAGGCAATGAGGCAGGCTGTTGCTGAGTAAGTGAGTGGTTGGGAGGGCAGGAGGGGGGGGGTGTTCGTGTTGAGAGAGCACTGCAGCATGCAGCTTAGTCCACTATATCCCATGAGTGAGAGAAGACAGAGCAGCACGTGCGCACGTCATGACAACTTTTTACCAGTTGTAGTTCGGCTATTTAACTCGTCATTATGCTCGAGCCGACATTTGAAATGGAAGTTATGTAACTCCCTCGTGTGCTTCTATTATGGGGAAAAATTCTCAATGAAGCTGACATTAAATGTGGAGAATGATACATTTGCATCGGTTGGCCATTAAGTAGCCTATTAATTGTATATGCCAATGTTTGCTACTGTAGGCTACAATAAATATATGTTGAAATGACTATCACTGGAGATACTGCAAATCAAATGTGTCACTTGTGTAGCCTCCATGGAGCTGGCAAACAAATGTTTAAATACGCTATAACTTCAGTGTATTGTTGTTGTAGCCTTGTGTTATTATGCAATTATTAATGGCCAAGTTTAGTTAATTAAATTGGAAGTTGTTGACATGCATATTCAGTACAAGTCAAACATTTGACACTCATTCAAGGGTTTTTCTTAATTTTTACTATTTTCTACATTGTATAATAATAGCGCAGACATCAAAACAAGGAAGTAACACATATGGAATCATCTAGTAACCAAAACGTGTGAAACAAAATTAAAATATATTATATATTTGAGATTCTTCAAAGTAGCCACCCTTTGCCTTGATGACAGCTTTGCACACTCTTGGCATTCTCTCAACCAACTTCATGAGGTAGTCACCTGGAATGCATTTCAATTAACAGGTGTGCCTTGTTAAAAGTTATGAAATTGAAATTTCTTTCCTTCTTAATGCATTTGAGCCAATCAGTTGTGTTGTGACAAGATAGGTGTGGTATACAGAAGATAGCCCTATTTGGTAAAAGACCAAGTCCATATTATGGCAAGAACAGCTCAAATAAGCAAAGAGAAATGACAGTCCATCATTACTTTAAGACATGGTCAGTCAATCCGGAAAACTCTTCAAGTGCAGTCACAAAAACCATCAAGTGCTATGATGAAACTGCCTCTCATGAGGACCGCCACAGGAAAAGGAAGACAGAGTTACCTCTGCTGCAGAGGATAAGTTCATTAGAGTTACCAGCCTCAGAAATTGCATCCCAAATAAACGCTTCAAGTAACAGACACATATCAACATCAACTGTTCAGAGGAGACTGTGTGAATAAGGCCTCCATGGTCAATTGCTGCAAAGAAACCACTACTAAAGGACACATAAGAAGAGACTTGCTTGGGTCAAGAAACACGAACAATGGAAATTAGACCGGTGGAAATCTGTCCTTTGGTCTGATGAGTCCAAATTTGAGATTTTTGGTTCCAACCGCCGTGTCTTAGTGAGACACAGTAGATGAACAGATGATCTCTGCATATGTAGTTCCCACCGTGAAGCATGGAGGTGGTGTGATGGTGCTTTCCTGTTGACAATGTCAGTGATTTATTTAGAATTCAAGCACACTTAACCAGCATGGCTACCACAGCATTCTGCAGAGATATGCCATCCCGAGTGGCGCAGCGGTCTAAGGCACTGCATCTCAGTGAAAGAGGTGTCACTGCAGTCCTTGGTTCGAATCCAGGCTGCATCTGGTAGTGTTTGGGAGTCCCATAGGGCGGCGCACAATTGGCCCAGCATCGTCCTGGGTTGGCCGGGGTAGGCCGTCATTGTAAAGAAGATTTTGTTTTTAACTGACTTGCCTAGTTAAATAAATCTGGTTTGCGCTTTGTGGGACTATCATTTGTTTTTCAGCAGGACAATGACCCAACACACCTCCAGGCTGTGTAAAGGCTATTTGACCAAGAAGCAGAGTGATGGAGTGCTGCATAAGATGACCTGGCCTCCACAATCACCCGACCTCAACCCAATTGAGATGGTTTGGGATGAGTTGGACTGCAGAGTGAAGGAAAAGCAGCCAACAAGTGCTCGGCCTATGTGGGAACTCCTTCAAGACTGTTGGAAAAGCATTCCAGGTGAAGCTGGTTGAGAGAATGCCAAGAGAGTGCAAAGCTGTCATCAAGGCAAAGTGTGGCTACTTTGAAGAATCTCAAATATAAAAGATATTTTGATTTGTATATCACTTGTTTTGGTTACATCAAAACAATAATAATTTAAATCACTGAATTAAATATTAATTATATATATACAGTACCAGTCAAAAGTTTGGACACCTATTCATCCATGTGTTATTTCATAGTTTTGATGTCGTCACTTATTCAGCAATGTAGAACATTAAAAAAAATATTAAGAAAAAACGTTGAATGAATAGGTGTCCAAACTTTTGACTGGTACTGTATATATAATTAATATTTAATTCAGTGATTGAAATTATGACCCCTTCCTCAGTAGCCTATTCCAACAGGCTATTGGGAAAAACAAGCACTTCTTGTCTTGAAATCACCAAGCTATTCATGTTGAATAAATTATTCTGTTAATTTGAGCTAAGCAAGCTGCTAAATCGTTCAGTTTACATCTTGCCTAGGTTACTATAGACTATCTGAAATAAGATGTAGGCAAATCAGGGGCTACAGGCGATCTGCATCTATCGAAGCAAACCATGGAAAAGTTGAATTACAATCATGAACCCAGATTTTAGTATGTAGCCTATGCCTATTGAAATGTCAATCTCGCGCAAAAGGGCCATTTATAACTGTTTCTAGTGGTAACATCTGGTTTGTGATCTACCAATCTACCATGGCTAACGGCTGTATCCAGGCCCTCCGTGTTGCATCATGCTTATGAACAGCCCTTCGCCAAGGTATATTGGCCATATATCATACCCTCTCGTGCCTTATTGCTTAATCATAGCAGTCAAACGAGTTAAATCAACATCCACCGATGGGAAATGATTTGGCGAGTTCTCTCTTGCAACATTCAAATTTGTTTATTACTTGATGTCGCACTAATAATTAATTTGATGTCATTAGTTACGTTGATAATCCTTAATTAGCTCGATAACGGTATTGGAAAAAGGGTTTATTGTATAAATGTGGCAACTCTTGCTGTGGAAAAAAAAATGTGTGCTAGTTTTCAGGCCTTGAGTGGCTAGACCTGGCATCCCTGGCGCTAACGATAAGTTTATACCATTAATGTGCACCACCGGTTTTTTTTTTATTATCCTGTAAACCACAATTAGTTTGATGGTTGTAGCCATCAATTGCCCCATTAACAATTACCCCTATTAGCAAACTTATTTCATTTCAAACTTAACATTTTTCTAGAATAGCCTACTTTTCATAATTTACAATATCAGCAAAAAGCCTGCAACAAGTGAACGGCATGGTCGGTGTCGATCATTTTTGGTGTATCGTCCCAGCTCTACCCTGCAGTCAAGGATTTTGTTTGATTTTACAGAGCAGAGAGGACATTGGATTTAAGCGAACTTGTGGTTAATTTGAAACAAAACATATCAATAACCTAAATGTCTCAAATACGTGGCTGGGTGGTTATAAAAGTCGGCAAAATAGAGTGAATGGAGTGAAACAACTGAAAGAGGAAGATCACTTTTAGATTCAGACATTCACACACACACACTAGACTCACAAAACCCTGTATTTTGATAGAGACTGGGAGTAGGATACTCATTACATGTGACTCTTGCCAAAATAGGCATTAGGACCCTTGCCATTTCCCTTGGCCTCTGAGGAATGAAGACCCTGGTAGCTCATGTTTCACCACTGCTCTGCAGTCTACACACGGAGGGATGGTGTGTATGGCTGCCAGCACTATGGCCTAACATGATGTGATGCTTCAGTGCATTGGCTTTGAGCAACCACCCAAACCAGATCTCTCGCGCTCTGGCATAGATACTACTAGGCCTAAAGAGTTGCAGCTGTAGAACTGAAAACAGTACAACATCACTTCCCAGTAGTCAAGTCATCATGAAACCCTGCTCCAACCTGCTATGCATAGGCTATATCAGTTCTCCATTTCAGTTTCATCTTAATTAAATAAACGCTACACAGACAATTGAACAACATACAGTAGGCTATAAGAGGTAATCTTCAGTTAGCTGATGAAAAGAATCTGTTCAAAAAGTTTCAAAACCATAAATCACAGAGCACAGTATGTCTATGAGGGACGGGTCAAAAAACTATGTACGAGCCTCATTATTAACTCAACAAAAAAAGAAACATCTCACTGTCAACTGCGTTTATTTTCAGGACACTTAATGTGTAAATATTTGCATGAACATAAGATTCAACAAACTGAACAAGTTCCACAGAAATAGAATAATGTGTCCCTGAACAAAGGGGAGTCAAAATCAAAAGTAACCGTCAGTATCTGGTGTGGCCACCATCTGCATTAAGTACTGCAGTGCATCTCCTCCTCATGGACTGCACCAGACTTGCCAGTTCCTGCTGTGAGTTGTTACCACACTCTTCCACCAAGGCACCTGCAAGTTCCCAGACATTTCTGGGGGGGGAATGGCCCAAGCCCTCACCCTCCGATCCAACAGGTCCCAGATTCTCAATGGGATTGAGATCCGGGCTCTTCTCTGGCCATGGCAGAACACTGCCATTCCGGTCTTGCTGGAAATCACACACAGAACGAGCAGTATGGCTGGTGGCATTGTCATGCTGGAGGGTCATGTCAGGATGAGCCTACAGGAAGGGTACCACATGAGGGAGGAGGATGTCTTCCCTGTAACGCACAGTGTAGAGATTGCTTGCAATGACAACAAGCTCAGTCCGATGATGCTGTGACCGCCCAAGACCATGACGGACCCTCCACCTCCAAATGTATCCCGCTCCAGGGTACAGGCCTCGGTGTAACGCTCATTCCTTCGACGATAAACACAAATCTGACCATCACCCCTGGTGAGGCAAAACCGCGACTCATCAGTGAAGAGCACTTTTTGCCAGACCTGTCTGGTCCAGCGACGTTGGGTTTGTGCCCATAGGTGATGTTGTTGCCGGTGATGTCTGGTGAGGACCTGCCTTACAACAGGCCTACAAGCCCTCAGTCCAGCCTCTCTCAGCCTATTGCGGACAGTCTGAGCACTGACGGAGGGATTGTGCGTTCCTGGTGTAACTCGGGCAGTTGTTGCCATCCTGTACCTGTCCCGCAAGTGTGATGTTCGGATGTACTGATCCTGTGCAGGTGTTGTTACACGTGGTCTGTCGCTGCGAGGACGATCAGCTGTCCGTCCTGTCTCCCTGTAGCGCTGTCTTAGGCGTCTCACAGTATGGACATTGCAGTGTATTGCCCTGGCCACATCTGCAGTCCTCATGCCTACTTGCAGCATGCCTAAGGCACGTTCACGCAGAAGAGCAGAACCCTAGGCATCTTTCTTTTGGTGTTTTTCAGAGTCAGTAGAAAGGCCTCTTTAGTGTCCTAGGTTTTCATAACTTTGACCTTAATTTGCCCACCGTCTGTAAGCTGTCAGTGTCTTAACGGCCATTCCACAGGTGCATGTTCATGAATTGTTTATGGTTCATTGAAAAAGCATGGGAAACAGTGTTTAAACCATTTACAATGAAGATCTGAAGTTATTTGGATTTTTACGAATCATCTTTGAAAGACAGGGCCCTGAAAAAGGGACGTTTCTTTTTTTTTGCTGAGTTTATATGACTTCTCATTATGCCCATGCTTCTATCTCCCTGACTTTCACCATATACGACATATTGGGAAAATCTTAAATGGATACTGCTCGCCTCCTTCTCAACACCCATTGGATGAGAACGAGAGGGTTGGGCACTATCCAGATTTCCATACCATGCCTGTGCCATCCTGGGATATACGGTATTACCAGTAGTGCACACAAGGGGTGCTATTATTATTTTTTTCAAGTGTAAAAAAGCCCCGAAGAACTTCACTTACCAGATTGATAACAAAATGCAAAAAAAAATACTAATAAAGAATCATTGTAGATGAAAGGTAAATGCTAAACAAGCACATACAAATATTTACTACTAGGACAGACAACCCAGCTCATAAAGTTACGCAAGTATCTGAAAACACAGTTTAAGTAAAAGATACCTTGATAGAAAATGACTCAAGTAAACATGAGTGACCCAGTGAAATACTACCTGAGTAAAACTCTAAAAGTATTTGGTTTTAAATATACTTAAGTATCAAAATTAAATGTAATTGATCAAATATACTTAACTTAAATAGTTATAAGATATATAGCTGGCAAATATTAGTAGTGAATTGAATACAAGTGTAACTTGATGACCTCACTTAAGTTGCGCTGCAAGAGTGACGCACCTCAAAAATCTCCCATTTTGCTCGTAGTGCTTCTTTGTAAACAAACACACGTGACCGGCTCAAACCGCTGTTTTGGGAAACTAGTACCGGTAAGCTTCATAATGTGAAAGCTCTATAATGAAAAATGATCTAATGGGCGATCTGATTTATCTATTACCTAGTGCACAAGTTGACTGCAGGTATTTCTTTAAAAAGTACTAATATTCAAAACTCAAAAAACATCTCTTACCTGAATGCTAACAAAAAGCTAACAAGTACTAAGGAATCATCATCATCATCATCGACAAAGCTAACTAGTGCATTCAACATTTTGTACAGTTTCTGACCTAAACTACACAAGCATATAAAGTAACTCAAAAACGCTACTCACAGATTGATGCACGCACAAAACAATTATTAACCAGCCAGTCTCTTGATCCAGGAGGGGATTCTCTGCTGTTACCAAGCGAACGCTTATTTTTTGTTGTGAATTTCATACTGCAGATTAGATAACTTGGCGCATGCTGCACGACAGTGAGTGACTCTGGTCTCTTGTCGTTGTGTGCTTGTAAACAAACACCAAGTGACAGGAAACTACCATGAGCAACATAATGTTCTTTATCTACTAATGTATTTCACAAGTTGACTGCAGGTAGTCACTTAAAAAATATTTTTTTAAACTTCAAAGAAATATTTTCAACAGTATTCAAGTTATTGAAAAACCACCCCGTGGCTTTTTCCAAATATCCCGTTATACAGTATATACGGTATTCCGTCCAAGCCTACAGAAAGCCAGAGGTCCCTGCTCTCTAACCTTCTCCTCCAATGGGTTTTGCGTAAGCGAGGAGAGAGGACGCAAGGAGTATGCAATGGAGATTCTCCTAATGAGGAGCAATATCTGGCCTTCCTTCCTGTCTCACTGTCTGCCACACAGTTTCATTTGATTTCACAGTCATGCAGCGGCACAAAACCCTGAGCGTGATTCTGCTAGTGAGGAACAGTGGGGCTTTATGCACACACTGAGGTGCCATGAGACTAGACAGGCACACAGCGATCTCACACCAGCCTCCTGGTGCCTCACTCACTCGAACTGGCATAAAAACATAGATCAATCTTTAATCAGATACTTGAAGCATTACAAGCAAGTCCCATTCTCAAAGTCCCATTCTCAAAGACACAAGTATTTATAATTCTCTTATCACACCTGCAGAGCTTGAATAAATTGTAATAAACAATTCCCAGCCCCCCTTCCCCGCAGGAGGCCTTTTGCCTCTCGGTAGGCCGTCACTACTCTTGGACAATGTATTGGATTATAGGCAGTAATGGTAACCTAGATAATTTCAAAACCAATTCCTTCCCTCCTAATATCCATATCAATACTGTTAACAAACATTTCAACACAATCTTTTTGTTACATTTTAGAACGAAGTAAACAACAGCGTCTTTTTATGAGACTGGCTATTTTAGTGGTGTCACGATACCAATATTTTACTAATGATTTTATACCAGGCCAAGTATCACGATATTGAGTAGTATCACAATACCACGTGGGGAAAATTAAGTGGCCTAGTGTGCATAATGATCTGCATGTCATCTGCATGAAACTTGACTCTTCAGTAAACAGTAGAGGTCGACCGATTAATCGGCATGGGTTTTATAACAATCGGTAATCTACATTTTTGGACGCCGATTACATTGCAATCCACAAGGAAACTGCGTGGCAGGCTGACCACCTGTTACGCAAGTGCAGCAAGAAGCCAAGGTAAGTTGCTAAATCAATCTTCACATAATCACAGGTTAACTACACATGGTTGATGCTATTACTAGGTTAAATAGCTTGTCCTGCGTTGCATATCATCAATGCGGTGCCTGTTAATTAATCATCGAATCACAGCCTACTTTGCAAACGGGGGATGATTTAACAAAAGCCCATTCGCGAAAAACATACCTAACCATAAAACCTGCATATTTAGTTGAAAGAAATTCATGTTAGCATGCAATATTAACTTGGGAAATTGTGTCACTTCTCTTGCATTCATTACACGATGTAGGGTTGCCACCCGTTCAATAAAATACGTAATGGTTCCGTATTTCACTGAAAGAATAAACATTTTGTTTTCGAAATGATAGTTTCCGGATTTGACCATATTAATGACCAACGGCTCGTATTTCGGTGTTCATTATTTTATAATTAAGTTTGATTTGATAGAGCAGTCTGACTGAGCGGTGGTAGGCAGCAGCAAGCTCGTAAGCATTCATTCAAACTTTCCTGCGTTTGCCAGCAGCTCTTAGAAATGCTTGCTGTTTATGACTTCAAGCCTATCAACTCCTGAGATTAGGCTGGCAATACTAAAGTGCCTATTAGAACATCCAACAGTCAAAGGTATACGAAATACAAATGGTATAGAGAGAAATGGTCGACGCGTCACAACTACAAAATAAAACTTCTTAACTGGGAATATTGAACCACCAGCTTGCATATGTTCTGAGAAAGGAACTTAAACGTTGGCTTTTTACATGGCACATTACACTTTTACGTTTTTGCATTATTTAAACCAAAATGAGTACGTTTCATTATTTATTTGAGACTAAATAGATATTATTTATGTATTATATTAAGTTAAAATAAGTGTTCATTCAGCAATGTAGTAATTATCATTATTACACACACACACACACACATATATATATACACACACATATATACACACATACACACACACATACACACACACACACAGTGGGGGGTGAAAAGTATTTGATCCCCTGCTGATTTTGTACGTTTGCACACTGACAAAGAAATGATCAGTCTATAATTTTAATGGTAGGTTTATTTGAACAGTGAGAGACAAAATAACCCAAAAATCCAGAACACGTGAAAATGTTTATAAATGGAATTGCATTTTAATGAGGGAAATAAGTATTTGAACCCCTCTCAATCAGAAAGATTTCTGGCTCCCAGGTGTCTTTTATACAGGTAACGAGCTGAGATTAGGAGCACACTCTTAAAGGGAGTGCTCCTAATCTCAGTTTGTTACCTGTATAAAAGACACCTGTCCACAGAAGCAATCAATCAATCAGATTCCAAACTCTCCACCATGGCCAAGACCAAAGAGCTCTCCAAGGATGTCAGGGACAAGATTGTAGACCTACACAAGGCTGGAATGGGCTACAAGACCATCGCCAAGAAACTTGGTGAGAAGGTGACAACAGTTTGTGCGATTATTCGCAAATGGAAGAAACACAAAAGAACTGTCAATCTCCCTCAGCCTGGGGCTCCATGCAAGATCTCACCTCGTGGAGTTGCAATGATCATGAGAATGGTGAGGAATCAGCCCAGAACTACACGGGAGGATCTTGTCAATGATCAAGGCAGCTGGGACCATAGTCACCAAGAAAACAATTGGTAACACACTACGCTGTGAAGGACTGAAATCCTGCAGCGCCCGCAAGGTCCCCCTGCTCAAGAAAGCATATATACATGCCCGTCTGAAGTTTGCCAATGAACATCTGAATGATTCAAAGGACAACTGGGTGAAAGTGTTGTGGTCAGATGAGACCAAAATGGAGCTCTTTGGCATCAACTCAACTCGCCGTGTTTGGAGGAGGAGGAATGCTGCCTATGACCCAAAGAACACCATCCCCACCGTCAAATATGGAGGTAGAAACATTATGCTTTGGGGGTGTTTTTCTGCTAAGGGGCCATGTACCGTCAAATGTTGGGTGAGAACCTCCTTCCCTCAGCCAGGGCATTGGAAATGGGTCGTGGATGGGTATTCCAGCATGACAATGACCCAAAACACACGGCCAAGGCAACAAAGGAGTGGCTCAAGAAGAAGCACGTTAAGGTCCTGGAGTGGCCTAGCCAGTCTCCAGACCTTAATCCCATAGAAAATCTGTGGAGGGAGCTGAAGGTTCGAGTTGCCAAACGTCAGCCTCGAAACCTTAATGAGGAGAACGTCTGCAAAGAGGAGTGGGACAAAATCCCTCCTGAGATGTGTGCTAACCTGGTGGCCAACTGCAAGAAACGTCTGACCTGCCAACAAGGGTTTTGCCACCAAGTACTAAGTCATGTTTTGCAGAGGGGTCAAATACTTATTTCCCTCATTAAAATGCAATTCCATTTATAACATTTTTCCCTTGTGTTTTTCTGTTTTTTTTGTTGTTATTCTGTATCTCACTGTTCAAATAAACCTACCATTAAAATTATAGACTGATAATTTCTTTGTCAGTGGGCAAACATACAAAATCAGCAGGGGATCAAATACTTTTTTCCCCCTCACTGTATACACACACACACTTCAAGTCAGAAGTTAACATAAACCTTAGCCAAATACATTTAAACTCAGTTTTTCACAATTCCTGACATTTAATCCTAGTAAAAATTCCCTGTCTTAGGTCAGTTAGGATCACAACTTTATTTTAAGAATGTGACATGTCAGAATAATAGTAGAGAGAATGATTTATTTCAGCTTTGATTTCTTTCATCATTCTGGGTTTTGCTAACTTGCTAATGTTAGCTAGGTGGCGAACGTTAGCTTGCAAGATCAAGCTTCTTGGTAACAGCAGGAGACAATATCCCTGCTGCCAGTGGTGTAAAAATACTTTCTCTACTTAAGTCGTTTTTGGGGTACTTGTACTTTACTGTTTATAGTTTTGACAGCGGTTTAAAGGCACAGTCAACTTAGTGTATGTAAACTTCTGACCCACTGGAATTGTGATGCAGTGAAATAATCTGTCTGTAAACAATTGTTGGAAAAATTACTTGTGTCATGCACAAAGTAGATGTCCTAACCGACTTGCCAAAACTATAGCTTGTTAACAAAACATTTGTGGAGTGGTTGAAAATTGAGTTTTAAATGACTCCAACCTAAGTGTATGTAAACTTCCGACTTCAACTGTATGTATGTATGAATGTACATACACAAATTATATAAAAATTGGCCGATTAATCGGTATCGCCTTTTTTTTTTGGTCCTCCAATAATCAGTATCGGCATTGCTAAACAGACCCACACACAGTCTCCCTCGCTCTCATAAACACACACACTCTCTCTCTCCCACAAACACATCCTGTTCCCAACTTAAAAACAGGCACCAAACTACATTTAAAGAGCACCAGAAAGAGATTGATTTTTAATATAGTTAAGGCTTACATTAGGCCTACAGTGCCTTCAGAAAGTATTCATACCCCTTGACTTAAAAAAAAAAAAATGTTACAGCCCGAGTTTAAAATGTATTAAATTTATATTTTTGGTCACTGGCCTACACAAAAGACCCCATCATGTTAAAGTGGAATTACGTTTTTTCATAAAAACTAAGAAAGCTAAAATGTTTTAAGTCAATATGTATTCAAACCCTTTGTATGGCAATCCTACTGTAAATATGTTCAGGAGTAAACATTTGCTTAACTACTTAGGGAACAGTGGGGGCGCTAGTGAAATGCAAGGCGCCAAATTCAAAAGTTGAATTATTAAACATTCATCAATACACAAGTGTTGCATAGTCATCAAAAGCTCTGATTCTTGGCAATATCACAACGTTGTCAGATTTCAAAAAGGCTTTAATGCGAAAGCACAACATTTGATTGTTTGAGGGTAGCACCTCCAATATTTCTGCATTAGCATAAATTCATAAACCATCGCGGTTCACACAAAACACATTTCAGTGAAAACAAATCACTTACCTTTCGAAGAACTTCTGCCGAGGGCTTCCCAAGTGTCCAACGAAGACATCCAATGGTTCTTTTGTTAGAAAAAGTCATTTATTATATCCATAAATCTCCGTTTGGTTGGTGCGTTATCATCAGAAAATCCAAAGTCAAATCGCCCATTGAACCGTGAAGCGAACGCATTCAAATATACCTAGAAACTTTTCCTAAACAAATCAAATACCAGTTAAAATGCATCCTTAGCTATCCTTTTATGAATATTAACGATAATATTTTACTCGGATGGTCACCTATACCTTATATAAGTAAAATAAAGTGGGGCGTGCCAGCCAGACTCGCGCCCGAGAAAACTTGTTGACATTTCAGGTCCCCATGCCATTTCCTGTACTTATTCGTTGTGTTTACTCCAATCTCTCTGAGTCTTTGTATATAGACTGCTGACATCTAGTGGAAGCCATAGGTACTGCAGTCTCAGTCCTGGTAACAAATGGATTCAATAGGGAGTGTGTCTAACAGAGCCAAAGGTCACCAGAAACTGATTTCCAGATGTTTTTTTCTCTGGTTTTTGCCTGCTAAATGAGTTCTGTTATACTCACAGACATTATGTTAACACTTTTAGAAACTTCAGAGTGTTTCCTATCCAATAGTACTGATTATGGGCATATCCTATTTTCTGAGCCTGAGTGGCAGGCATTTTGCTTTGGGCACGCCAGACTCCAAAACAGTCACCTCACCTGCCGCTCCCTAAGAAGTTAACAAGTCACATAATAAAGTTGCATGGACTCGCTCTGTGTGCAATAATAATGATTTTTCAATGACTACCTCATCTCTGCACCCCACACATACAGATACTTGTAAGGTCCCTCAGTCAAAACAGACTCAACCACATATACCAGGGAGATTTTCCAATGCCTCGCAAAGAAGGGCACCTATTGGTAGATGGGTAAAAAATAAAAAGCAGACATTGAATATTAATTACACTTTATTAATACACCCTGTCACTACAAAGATACAGACGTCCTTCCTAACTCAGTTGCCGGAGAGGAAGGAAACCGCTCAGGGATTTTACCATGACGCCAATGGTGACTTTATGTGAAAAAACCGATGTGAGAAAACCATGTCAAATGTCAGTGTGTGTGTTTATTTAACTAGGCAAGTCAGTTAAGAACAAATTCTTATTTACAATTATTGTCTACCCCAGCCAAACCCAGACGATGCTGGGCCAATTGTGTGCAGCCCTATGGGCCTCCCAATCACGGCCGGACGTGATACAGCCTGGATTCTGAGATGCAGTGCCTTAGACCGCTGCGTCCATGTGTGTGTGTGTTAACTATTTAACTGTTCTAGAATGCTTAAAAGGCTGCTAAAAAAAATTATATCGGTTATTGGTATTGTTTTTTTGGGGCAAGGAAAACATCGGATATCGGTACATCACTACTGAATACAAAGTGTTATGTTTGAGGCAAATCCAATACAACACATTCATGAATACCCCTCCATATTTTCAAGCATAGTGGTGCTTGCATCATGTTATGGGTGTTTGTAATCGTTAAGGACTGGGGAGTGTTTCAGGATAAAAAAAAGAAACTGAATAGAGCAAAGCACAGGCAAAATCCTAGAGGAAAACCTGTTTCAATCTGCTTTCCACCAGACACTGGGAGATGAATACACCTTTCAGCAGGACAATAATCTAAAACACAAGGCCAAATCTAAACTGTAGTTGCTTACCAAGAAGACAGTGAATGCTCCAGAGTTACAGTTTTGACTGAAATCTACTTGAAAATCTCTGGCAAGAAATGAAAATTGTTGTCTAGCAATGATCAAGAACCAATTTGACAGAGCTTGAAGAATTTTGAAAATAATAATGGGAAAGGTTTTACAATCCAGGTGTGGAATGCTCTTACAGACTTACCCAGAAAGACTCACAGCGTAATCACTGGCATAGTTTCTTCTAAAAAGTATTGACTCATGGTTGTATTTCATATTCAATACATTTGCAAAAATGTCTAAAAACATGTTTTCACTTTGTCATTATGGGATATTGGGTGTAGATGGGTGAGAGAAAAAAATAAATTTAATACATTTTTAATTCAGGCTATAACACTACAAATTGTGGAATAGGTCAAGGGGTATGAATACTTTATGAAGAAACTGTATATGAATCCTACCTTTGAAACATATGAGTCATGAAGCAGACCCTTTTCCTTTATGTGCCAATCAAATTTGCCTAGCCCTACTGTCAAGTTCGCATGTTGTCAGTTAGGTAATGACTGAACAACGTTGTTTATCAAACAAATAATTAGAGACCTGGGATTAAATTAAAACATGGTTTGTGAAATTATATTGAATCTACACAAAATAGAGGTCCTGGAAAGCAGGAAGCTTGGCCCCAGTGATGTACTGGGCCGTACGCACTACCCTTTGAAGTGCCTTGCGTTCGGAGGCCAAGCAGTTGCCATACCAGGCAGTGATGCAACCAGTCAGGATGCTCTCAATGGTGCAGCTGTCTAACCTTTTGAGGATCTGAGGACCCTGAGGGGGAATAGGTTTTGCCGTGCCCTTTTCACAACTGTCTTGGTGTGCTTGGACCATGTTAGTTTGTTGGTGATGTGGACACCATGTTAGTTTGTTGGTGATGTGAAGCTCTCAACCTGCTCCACTACAGCCCCACTTATTGATGAAGGCAGTGACTGATGTGGTGTACTCCTCAATGCCATCGGAAGAATCCCGAAACATTTTCCAGTCTGTTCTAGCAAAACAGTCCTGTAGCTTAGCCTCTGCTTCATCTGACCACTTTTTTTATTGACCGAGTCACTGGTGCTTCAGGATGTAATTTTTGCTTTTAAGCAGGAATCAGGAGGACAGAATTACGGTCAGATTTGCCAAATGGAGCCCGAGGGAGAGCTTTGTACACGTCTTTGTGTGTGGAGTAAAGGTGGTCCAGAGTTTTTTTTTCCTCTGGTTGCACATTTAACATGCTGATAGAAATGTGGTCAAATGGATTTAAGTTTCCCTGCATTAATGTCCCCGGCCACTAGGAGCACCGCCTCTGGATGAGCGTTTTCCTGTTTGCTTACGGGGGAATACAGCTCATTGAGTGAGGACTTAGCGCCAGCATCGGTCTGTGGTGGTATGTAGACAGCTGATCATGATATACTCTACCTCAGGCGAGCAAAACCTTGAGACTTCCTTAGATATCGTGCACCAGCTGTTGTTTACATATATACATACTCCAGGTTTCCTCCAGACGTGACGATTGGCATTCAGGCCAAAGTGTTCAATCTTGGTTTCATCAGACCAGAGAATCTTGTTTCTAAATGGTCAGAGTCCTTTAGGTGCCTTTTGGCAAACTCCAAGCGGGCTGTCATGTGCATTTTACTGAAGAGTGGATTCCGTCTGGCCACTCTACCATAAAGGCCTGATTGGTGGAGTGCTGCAGAGATGGTTGTCCTTCTGAAAGGTTCTCCCATCTCCACAGAGAAACTCTGAAGCTCTGTCAGTGGCCATCGGGTTCATGGTCAACTCCCTGACCATGGCCCTTCTCCCCCGATTGCTAAGTTTGACCGGGGGCGGTCAGCTCTAGGTAGAGTGTTGGTGGTCCCAAACTTCTTCCATTTAAGAATGATGAAGGCCACTGTGTTTTTGGGGCCCTTCAATGCTGCGGAGATTTGTTGGTACCCTTCCCCAGATCTGTGCCTCGACACAATCCTGTCTCTGAGCTCTACGGACAATTCCTTCAACCTCATGGCTTGGTTTTTGCTCTGATATGCACTGTCAACTATGGGACCTTATATAGTGTGCCTTTCCAAATCATGTCGAATCAATTGCATTTACCACAGGTGGACTCCAAACAAGTTGCAGTAACATTTCAAGGATGTGCAATGGAAACAGGATGCACCTGAGCTCAATTTCGAGTCTCATAGCAAAGGGTCTGAATACTTATGTAAATACGTTTTTTTCTCTTCATACATTTGGGGTATTGTGTGTAGATGTTTTTATTTAACTAGGGGTTAACTGCCTTGTTCAGGGGCAGAACAACAGATTTTTACCTTGTCAGCTTGGGGATTTAATCTAGCAACCTTTCGGTTACTGCCCCAACACTCTAACCACTAAGCTACCTGCCGCCCCAGGTAGCCTACAGTGGTTCGTCCTTTAAAAGTTGCGTCATACTGCGGCACACCCTGCGTGCTGCTGCAGAATTCTGTGGCACGTCATTTAATTCTTAGCCATTTCTTCTGTTACTGCAAGTTATTGCTAGTTTGACCCCCAGAGGGCATCTTTGAGAAGCATTTGATAGTATTCCTTATTGGCATTACCGGAGAATTTAAAACCTTTTTTGTAATAACATAGTATATGGGATTGATTTTAAGAAATTTGGCTTAATTATTTGAATAATATTATGGTGATTCCATTCAAAGAAAAATTGCAAGTTTGTAAATTCAGACCGTTTCACTCTCGGAGCGAACAATGGACGTTCAGGCCGAGGAGTAGGGTTGATTTGAGCGTTCTGGCCTTACAACGGAGAAAGAGCTCAACAAAGAGCTGAGAAAAACGCAGACAAGACAGAGGGCTGAGATAAGAGTTCCTCTTCAGTAGCCTCTTTTTGATGAAGATACAGAGATTCCCAGAGAAGGGGGGGGAAAGTTTGAAGTCAGTCACAAGACATTCAGGGAAAAACATTGAATCAAAATGAGCGAGCGACACAATAAATAAGCTTTGACAAACACTGAGCAAGGCCTTCCAGACGGGAGGCTAAACACATGCACTGACATTGCTACAGACACCCACAGGCAAGCCACTGGCTCACTGCCAACACTGCGAATGAACTCAGTCACCCAGTAATGCTCCAGCTCCCCTCCCTTCACTCGCTCTCCCCTGCTCCCTCAGCTCGATCGATCTGTCTTCACTCCTACAGCGCTACAGTGAACCTGCATTACACACTAGCCTGTATTTCATCTCTGTGACTTCCTTCCTATCCAATTTAGGAATGGCTTTGTAAATGCAAGCCTACACACAAATACTGGGCCTATACAGGCTACTTCTGCCAAGAAGGAAAATAGGAGCATGACTTCCAAAAATGGCTTGATTCTTCTGGAAGCATATGAGCCAGTCATATCTGTGGAGAAAGACAGTGACAACATCTGTCAAGCTTTCGAAGACTGTCAGGAATTTGTCCATTTTACATTGATCTTTTATCTAATGGTAGCCAACGTAAGACTTGTGGAAAACATTTCCAGGAACCAGCTAGAGCTTTGTACTGTCAATTCATAGCAATAGGACATATTAAATAAATGTCCTTTTCCATTCCAGTGTGTTGACTTTTAAGGCTACATGATGCACATTTGTTTGAACCAGAGGCTTTTTCATTATCTGATCTTTACGTCATTGCATCTGCAAAAACTTTGCTTACATGATGTCATCTTGCTATAGGCCTACTCCTGTTTCTTAATCCTGTTTCTTAATCATTTTCATTACTCCAGCTCAGCTGGTAAATACCATCTTAATTTAACTGCTTTCTTTTATTAATAGTCTCTCACAAAACTTCCTTGACTTCATGTACGATCAGGTCTGTTGTTGATGTCCTCTTACACATAGGAACAGGAAATAGGCCTAGCCTATTCGGAAAGCCTGGATTACAAATACACTGTATAAATATACAAACGTATGTGGACACCCCTCCAATTAGTGGATTCGGCTATTTTAGCTACACCCGTTGCTGACAGGTGTTTAAATCGAGCACACAACCATGCAATCTCCATAGACAAACATTGGCAGTAGAATAGCCTTACTGAAGAGCTCAGTGACTTTCAATGTGGCACCGTCATAGGTTGACACCTTTCCAACAAGTCAGTTTGTCAAATTTCTGCCCTGCTAGAGTTGCCCGGTCAACTGCAAGTGCTGAAGCCCAGTGTCCTCGGTTGCAACACTTACTACAGAGTTCCAAACTTCCTCTGGAAGCAACGTCAGCGCAATAACTGTCGGAGCTTCATGGCCGAGCAGCCGCATCACAAGCCTAAAATAACCATGTGCAATGCCAAGCATCGTCTGGATGCTGTAAAACTCGCCGCCATTGGACTCTGGAGCAGTGGAAACTCGTCCACTGGAGTGAGGGATCACGCTTCACCATCTGGCAAGCCGAAGGACAAATCTGTGTTTGGCGGATGCCAGGAGAACGCTACCTGCCCCAATTAATAGTGCCAACTGTAAAGTTTGGTGGAGGAGCAATAATGGTCTGGGGCTGTTTACATGGTTCGGGCTAGGCCCCTTAATTCCAGTAAAGGGAAATCTTAACACTACATCATACAATGACATTCTAGACTATTCTGTGAATCCAACTTTGTGGCAACAGTTTGGGGAAGGCCCTTCCCTGTTTCAGCATGACAATGCCCCTGCGCACAAAGCAAGGTCCATACAGAAATGGTTTGTCAAGATCAGTGTGGAAGAACTTGACTGGCCAACACAGAGCCCTGACTTCAACCCCATCGAACACCTTTCGGATGAATTGGAATGCTGACTGCGAGCCAGGCCTAATCACCCAACATCAGTGCCCAACCTCACTAATGCTCGTGTGGCTGAGTAGAAGCAAGTCCCTGCTGCAATGTTCCAACATCTAGTGGAAAGCCTTCCCAGAAGTGCGGAGGCTGTTATAGCGGCAAAGGGGGGACCAACTCCATATTAATGCCCATGATTTTGGAATGAGATGTTCGATGAGCAAGTGTCCACATACTTTTGGTCATGAAGTGTAGCTAATAAACAATCAAGCACTGTTCCTAGACATTATCTTTATCTCACACTTGTAATTACACAATAAGCTCCCACTCCGCCACGAAGAAAAAACCTTTCAATTACTACTATTGCGAGAAGGCAGATGAGTGAAATGTAATGGGCATCAGCCCGTTGGTTTGGTAACCACTTCAGAAGTGTGTAAAGTAGAACCCTTGAGAGGGGAAGGGGGCTGGTAGGACTCTAAGGCCAGGAATGTGGCACCCTGTCAGGTCTCATAAGGATTTATCTCTCCGGATTCTCATTACCAAAAGGGCGCTGGCCAAGGCAATGGCGTCACTCTCTGAAACACACACAATTAGTATGTCAAGATCAAGTCACTTGTATGTACCAATGACTAAACATCCCCCATATAACAGCCAATGTGGTCATTGCACATAAAATATTTGTAATACTTATACTCTTGATTGGCACACGATTACCAGAGAACAATGACATGTCATTGTGTTTATCTGCTCATATTGTAGTTGTAGACTTAAAATCATGGTATGAAGCAACCTTCCAAGCATCTATTTTCCCACACTCAGAGGAAATGTGAACACACAGCTGGCCACACGAAACAGCATATCATTTCCTTCATCTCATTCCTAAGAAACCAACACCTTTTCTTTCAATGTTTCCAAAGACTGTTACCGGCAGTGTTAGAGGACTTGTTGAAATCCAACAAATAACTTCTTGCTGCTGGGCCAGCTAGCATTGAAGGCTTGTTTTTGGTGCTAAACCTGACACTCTATCCCTTTCTCACCACTGACATGAAAACAAAGCCATGCAATTAACCTATTGAAGGTTTTTTTTAGGTCAGAGTGCAAGAACAAGGTCAATCTCTATGGTAAAGGACTGGATCTGGGTCAGACACCATGGAAACACTTAACCCTCCCAGTTCCAAGCCGCTTTGACCCAGTTGTTTATCAAAGATCATACACCCAAAATATACAGAACCTTCAGATTAACTATTGACAACACAGCCTATAACTCAGGGCAATCCCTAATATTGAAAACAAAGCACCTACTGAGCTGAATGACACTATTTCACTTAAACGGTTCGCCAGTGCTAGAGTAGGCTACATGTATTCATAAAGATTTCATTGTTGTTTCAAATAAGTAATTTAATCCAGGCCAACTTCTTGAGAATTGGATACCAATGGTAAGCTAATCAGAGACACCATAGGGAGAGAGGAAATAGCATGAGCACAACATCCAGTAAAAAAATTAAAAGCTGTGGTCTGTGAGAAAAGTGTGATGCTCTGCCATGTTTTGACTTTTTTCCTTTTTAAAAGTAGTGAAAGCAGCCTGGGTCTGGGAGGACAGCACAATATTAGCTAGTAGGCTAAGCTAGATAAGGCAATGTGTGAATTTAGCTAACAGTACACCGTCTACACCTATTGTAGGCTATTTTTGCATATTCAACAATATTTGCATGTACACCAGGTTTAGCCTAGGCATGTGATTTCAAACACACCACTATGATTATAAACGTCTATATGCTACTACAGTTTGACAGAGATGGACAATTGTTTGACTTGAATTTTGTAAATGTATGGTTTGATTCCAGACAGCATACTTTTATTTATTGGATGTAGTCAGGCAGTAGCAATGTAAAGTATCTCTGAGCAGAATTGACAAAATAACCAAGAGCATTCCTCAATATTACCTGGCTCTCTGCCAGACTGGTCCCAGACTGGTCCCGCACAAAAATGCTTTCATATTACAAGAGGAATCTCAAAAATCCCCAAAACCAATAATCATTTACAGACATTCTGGCATGTAAGAATTGTCAAATAATGAGGTTCTACAGTACCAACCAATTAGACAGGCCAGATAATAAATCAATTAGATGACGAACACAGGGGAAATGAAACGTTATTGTCAGGTATTTTCCAGTAGCAGTGAAGACATGTGGGAGGTACTCAAACAGTAGTTCCATCACCTGCAACATCACAAATTAACCCATGCTCAACTCTCAGACAGGATATGAATCTGCTGTCACCCCACAGCATACAACCGTTAACATGAGAGGCTGCCAGAGAAGTGTCAACACCCACACACACACACTAACAACAACGGCCATAATGTGAGAGACTGGTAGAAACACCTCCCTAAGCCACCGGCTGTCACATCTCATTCTGCATCTGACAGAAGACGCATATTCCCTCATGTTCACACAAGGATTTCAGTGGTCGCACCAGCTAGGCTCGATCTCATGAATCTGCTTTCACATTGCAGAACTCAGCAAACATATTGCTTCATCGTTTTCTCTTTACTGGTGTGTTGAACAATAAGCTAAGTTAATTAAGAAATCCATGACGGTTCTAACAGTATTAGAGCAAATAGGACTGCAGTGCATACAAATCTGGAGTAGTCCAACATTTGAGACAGCACACACAGGCTGTATTTACTCCTGGCAATGGCACACATACATATTCCTGTTCCTATGTTAGTCCTGTTATCCAAAGACGATGAAAAAATAAAAAGTAACTAGCTACGACTGGAAAATGACTACAATCCGATGCCAATACTACAACCTGTCCCACAACCTTATTGACAATGTGGAACATTTCTGAAAGACAAATAAGTGGAGAGGAGAGCTGTTCTTGGGCCAGTGATTGGCTAGCCTGTACCTCCAGATGTGCTTGTCCAGCTGTATCCAGGCTGCAGAGCAAAGCTAGTATTAGATTTCCTCCCTGTTCCTGTCTCAGCCACACTTTGTGGATTACATAAGGACCCGTCCCCCCCTCACTCCCAGGCCCAGTGCCTTCACACTCTGCCACAAGTCAACAGCCAACTATGAATCCCAGTAACCATGGTGTCTCAGACATTCCACAAATACACAGTAAAGGAGCTGACACCCAACACATAGGCCTAGTACACACACACACACACACACACACACACAACTTCTTAGGGCTAGGGGGGCAGTATTTTGAAGTTCGGAAGAAAAATGTGCCCAAAAATCAAGGGAGTAAGACCACTTGTTCCTGAGTTCACGTCAAGTGTCCTGTTTTGGAATTTGCGCGTAACGGAATGCGCGCTCAGTTATTTTTCTCTTCTATTCAGCAGGTTATATTCCGTCTGAAATATTATCGTTCATATTCAGTTTAGGGTATCTGAGTATTGATTAGAAATGCTGTTTGACTTGTTTCAACAAACTTTACCGGTACTTTTGGGATATCGTTTGTCTGCATGGATGAAAGCCTTTGGGCAGGTGGATTACTGAACAAAACTCGCCAACCAAATGAGCTATATGGATATAAAGAAGAACTTTATCGAACAAAAGGACCTTTTATTGTGTAACCTGGGAGCTTGGGTATCCCATCAGAGGAAGATCAAAGGTAAGCGATTTATTTTATGCTATTTTTGAGTTTTATGACACCTCTGCTGGTTATGTTATTATGCTAATTGAATGTGTGCGGGGGCACTGTCCTCAGACAATCAAATGTTCTGCTTTCGCCGTAAAGCCTTTTGAAATTTGACAACGCTGTTAGAATAACAAGATTCTAAGCTTTGAATGGTGTGCAACGCTTGTATTTTCATGAATGTTTAAAATTAGTATTTGTAATTTGGATTTGGCGCTCTGCATTTCACCGGATGTTGTCAAAATCGATCCCGTTCACGGGATTGGATCCGTAACAGGTTAACAGGGAGCCTTTCATCAGGCCGCCTGTATTGCTGGCCTTACCTGCTTTTTGGAAAGTCAGCCTTGGTCGAAAGGTGGGTGCAGTGACCTGAAGAACATTGATTGTTCAGCTAAACAGAAAAAGAAAAGCAGGGCATGTAAGAATTTGCTTTTAGGAGGACACGACGAGAGGGAAAGTTCCATTAACAAGGGCAACTACAAGGAGCTTGCAGAGGTAATTGCACGTTATGATGCTTTACTTGCTGAACATATGGAACTTCGACTGTCTTTTCTGGGAAGTTGAAAACAATTCCGAATGATTTGATAGATTCCATCGCCTCATCCATTAAAAGTTATATTAAAAGAGAGGTTGACGTAGCGCACTTTTTCGCATGCGCTCAGGTAGGCTTTCCACTTTCCTCCGGTATTTATTAAGCAAAGATAACACAATCACTCCGGACAGACACAAGCAAAACCTCATGACAGCAGCCTAAGCTACACCTAAACATTAGAAATCTGACATGCCGTATCGGATGAAAACGATAAGATTTTTCAGTCTGATCAACTGTTAAAAACTGCCCCACCGCTCTGGGACCTGCACCAGTCTGCTTGCAGTTGTTAGTTATCGTCAGGTATGAGGATGATCAGGGCTTTATTCAGGAAACGTTTCTTGGGCTACTTTAATGTGTCAAGTGGGCGAGATGCGCAGTTTGTTTGACTTCATGAATTTTGAAATGTCTGAGTTTAAGTTCATAGAGAAACTCATTGTCCAAACCCACGATGGCGCAGCTGTAATGGAATGTATCTGCTATTTGTATTTACAGCTAAGTCCCCTCCTGTTCCCTGATTAAGAGGTGATGACTACTCCACTCCACCTACCATTGTCAACTTTCTCCTGACATGAACTGAAGCCACGTCTCATGTGCCCGCTCATCCACTGGCACATTGAATGTTTCCCCTCCAAGCACTGAGTACCCCTATCAATCTTCTCTTATTACTGTATGTAGAGTCAATCACTTACACAATCATATTATTACACATCAATGATTTTACACCTTGCTTGGACTAACTCATTCTTAGCTCTTTTGTCTAACTGTGGGGTGTGTTTTCTTATCGTTTTTTTGTCTTCTCAGTCAAATCCTGTCCTGCACTGAAGTCAAGCATCTGAACACCTCAACTCATGCCTCATACCCTCATCCAATCACTGCTGTGATCCCTTCCCAATACTGTGTAAGTAGCCCTCTCATTCCCATATTATTGTACTTTAAATGTCTTTATTAAATGCTTTAGGTTAAAACACACCTTTTTTAAATATTTTTTTTTTGTCTCTGTGCGTTACGCGCCTATACCGTGGGTCTCCCATCCTCCTCAATTGTTTAAGTCACCAGCCTCCACTGCTATGGACGACCCAGTCGTTCGTTCTAAATGTTCCATTGCCATACTGGCTGGCAACATTCTTATCCCTTGCTTGCTAGCTAGCCAACTACAGCTAACTTAGTCACAACAAACAGTAAAGCCAGATTAACACCAAAGTAGCTGCATTTGCTAAGCTGTTTTCTAGAGACATTTGAATACATCCATAACAATGAGCTAATTATGTGCCAATTTCCTGGCATTGAACATGACGAGAGAGCACAAGACACTGTTGTTCAGAGGAGCTAGCCAACAACACAGCTAACACAATCACTTCAAACTGAAGCTGGAAAGACTGCAAACTAGCTGCATTTAGTTTAGTTTTTACCTGTTTTCAATTGACATTTCTTTGTATATATATCCATAAAAACGATGCCAGTTGATTCATGACTTCGACTGGCTGAGAAAAGCTGCCTGCCTGTCGGTCTCATCCCGACTCCATTACTATGGGACATCTGGAGATCGAATTTCAATATTGAAACAATGTTGCAAATGTCAGCGAGACAGACAGGAAGGTTTATACAAATCTCCGGGGTTGAAAACCAAATGCTAGTCTAAATGTCTAGATGCTTTTTATAGTGGAGATCAAGTTCATAAATTGCCTGGCTGGGCTGATGAGACAGTGGATTGCGCAGTGAGTTGGAACAGAGTAAATAGGCATTTCAACATCATAGCTTTAGCCAGTGGTAATTTGTGGAATGGACACTGGCTGGAATGCAGTTTTAACCAATCAGCATCCAGAAATAGACCCACCTGTTGTATAATTAAGCAATAAGGCCCGAGGAGGTGTAGTATATGGCCAATATACCACGGCTAAAGGCTGTTCTTATGCACAACGTGACGTGCCTGAACACAGCCCTTAGCCGTGGTATAATGGCCATCTACCACAAACCCAGAGGTGCCTTACTGCTATTATAAACTAGTTATCAACATAATTAGAGCAGTAAAAATACATGTTTTTTCATACCCATGGTATACGGTCTGATAGACCACAGCTGTCTGCCAATCAGCATTCAGGGCTCAAACCTGAATGATGCATAACCACTCAGACCAAATACACTCTCCTTGTACTTTCCGAAGATCTCCCCAGGGTTGTTCCATGTAATTTCAGCAAGCCATGAAACCCACAATCTCAAATAGTTCTGAAATCATTTCTGTAGTTAGAAACAGATAAGATAAGCATTCCGACAACATTCCTTTGTTGAAATTTTTTTTTACTTCTCTGAGAAATTAAGCTAATTGATTGCACCCAAATTGGCCATTTTAATATATAGGATTCATATATTATTCATTAATTATAGTACAAACATCTGATTTGGACCAAACTTTTTTCAAAAAATTAGTAAGACATTTTATATATTTAAGTCATTTAGCAGACACTCTTAGTAGGGAGTGCATACACTTTCATACCTTTTTCCCCTGTGGGAATCGAACCCACAACCCTGGCGTTGCAAGCGCCAAGCTCTACCAGCTACACGGTACCACGAGGAACCGAGATTAATGGGCGATTCACGATAAGTTTTTTTTAGGCCATATCACCCAGCCCTAATTCAGCTCTCTTTCCAGAGGGGGGAGAAACTAAAACAGGGCAGTGCTCTTGTCTCCTGGACTGACCTTGTTCCTCTTCTCTACAGATCAATTATTCAAAAGCTTCTGTATGGCAACATTCTGCAACCCCTGATTGCCCCTGTTTGCTCCAACATGACAGCACTTTACTGCCTGGATTTGATGTACATTACTTGTATTTACTGCTTGAGACGACATAGATGTAGGCTATTCTTTGAGAACTAATATCAGGCTATTCCATTTGAATCCCATTTGCAGACACAAGGCAGGATATATCAGGCCACCTGTGACGATTTGACAGTGAGAGAAGGCATAGCTAAAGTAGCCCAGCCTTCCTCTCTGATCAATCACAGGCCAGGGGTATCATTGATGAGACACATCAGGATCAGGGACCACAAAACCGTGCGTGCGTACGTACAAAAAAAAAAACCAAAATGTGCGTGTTTTAGTTCAAACTTTAGACAATGACTATGCAATACAATATTTCAACAACTACGCAGCTAGTTGTTGAAATGTTGTATTGCAAGCTGGCAAGTAAGTATTTTGTGCAAATGGGGGATATAATAAAATAAAATTAAAAAAAACATAAAAAATGCAGCCATTTGCCAGAAGAGCGAAAATATGCGTTTTAATTTTAGGGCTCTACCCAATCCGTAGTGCTGAAGATCCCCTTCATAGCACGATTGACAATTAAAAAAGCAATGTTTCCGCGGTCGACGCTGCATATGTATGTCAACAACCTAATCGGAAATCTGCTTTACATTTATAGTGCGTAACACTTCAGTGATCCAGATTGAATGGAGCCTTTAGAATCGAAAATAATGAGACATAGGAATCGTTTTCATATTTATTCGATTTAAATAACCATTGCAGAATGAATTCCTCACTTTTTCTGTCAAAGTAGCCATACAACAAATTATCATGCACATCTCTAGTTTAATTGGACAGCCTAGTAAATAGATAAGCTTTATGCATTTCATGTTTTGCAATCCTATAGGCAGCTCGGTTTAGAAAATACTGTCAACAATTCTTAGCTATACTGTCAACAATCCGTAATTTGCATAGAATTGTGGGCTGTAGCATTTAGCCTACTTTTAAATTGAATATACAATTCAATCTTGCAGAATGCGCGGACAGGTACTCACTATATATCGGCAGCATGTTCAGTTTGAAAAGGTCACAGCAAAATATCAAAACATTCTGCCCATACCTCTACAGAAAATTGCCATTACTCTTCCTTATAGAAACGGGGCATTAGAATCACCATAAAAAGGAGTTTCAGGTGGAATTTTTATGCTAGTTCACAGTTTTACGACAGGTCTGATTTATAACAGGAAACATGTCTGTATGGCATGCGCCAAAATGATAAATCTAAATATTTTTGTATGCATGCACTTTTCAGAAATGGCGCACGCAGAAATGTATGAGGCCCCCATCATCCATACCATTACACAATGACCTGTAATCTCCTATATAGCCTAATGTCTCTCACACATATTCATATACTGATGACGACCTTGTGGAAATCTGCACGAGTCAGAACCGACCATGCCTGGAGTACACCAGTGTGTTGCTGGTGGGCTGCACAAAGAAGCAGCAAGCTGCACTGGACAGGGTATAGAAAAGGCAAGATAACAGAAAAACAGAGACATTCCACTGACCATTCCCCCACTACAGTCACGGAGAGAGCAAGCAGTAATAAGATTGGTCACTGACATGCACCAGCCTGACCAGTCCCTACATGATCTCCTACCACAGAGAAGGGGAGACGGCACTGGCAGAGTCCTCCGAAACCAGAACCAACTGTCCAGCATCAACTGTCCAGCATCTGGTGACTCACACATTTCAAACAATTCAACCATAGCCACTGCCATCAGACTTTTAATAACAAAATGTGACTTTTTAAACTGTAATTTCTTGACAGCTAGAAACTTTTTAAAGACGTGCTCCAGAACTTTGGCAACTACTAAGTATTTTTTTAACTCCCGCTTTGGGCTGGATGTGTCAATGTGTAGTTCATACATGCATAATCTATGAACAGAATTACTTTTACCTCAATTAGCCACAGAATCCCTAGTTTGAAAGAGACCGTTTTTCTGGAAGCTGTGCTGCGCCATTTTCCATACATTTACCCCCACACGTGGGCCAGCCCCCTAGAAATTTGAGTTATAGCCAATGACCTGCAGCCCCTCGTCATTTGAGTGGCAGCTACCAAGATGCACAGCAGAGCAAGAGAGCGCAATGACGGTGGTGCACATATACTGGGGTCTGAAATGATTGACACCCTTAATAAAGATAAGCAATAATGACCTGTGTGTGTGTGTGTGTGTGTGTGTCTTCAACAACAGCAAAATGTTTCCCCAATTAATTAGCCTAGATGGTCATACAAATTAAAAAAACTAAATTCAAAATAAATGAGACAAAACAATCAGTCGATTTACAGTCAGTAAGGCATGTCTGTGTAAACAAATGTACAGCTTTATATTTGCTTTGGATTAATTAAAAATGAAGTCTGAGCAGGCTATATCCTAAAAATGAAGAAGTTTGTTAGCCTGGGTTTCTGATGGATTTGTCATGTTTAGAAAATCAGGAGTGGCAAGGCGTGGAATGACAGCTCAATAGCCTTGTACCCAGGCTAGAAGTCTGTGGCTCTGTCATGAAAACAGGTTTGTTTTTCACCATCAACTGCTAACCTTTGGATTTAATTGAATTCACAGCAGAGGATGCCATCAAATCACATCACTAAAACTAGCCCTAATTTGCATGATATGTGATGTCACAGGAGTGAATACGGAACATGGCAATTTTAAACATAGGTTTGTGTGGGGGATATAGCTGGTTTATGACAAGGTATTATGATACAGGTGGAGGGCAACTCAACATGGCACGCGCCGTGGTGGATGTCCATGAATGAATGCAACAAAAATAAGGCAACAATAAACATGCCGTCCCCCACGAATGATGCTGCGCCCCCCCACATTGGGCCTATTAAGATAAGAACACATTTCAGATCGCGTGTGTGACCTCAGATTATCCATTAGATTCAGATCGCGTGTGTGACCTCAGATTATCCATTAGATTGACAAAATACTCAAGTGGCTGCTCTAACAATGAAAATAAATGTCTTAAAAAAAAAAATGGAAGGCAGTTAGCCTGAGCACCAGTCTCTTCAGCTAATCCAATCCCTGTGCTCTAGGTCATGTGCCAAAGACTCTTTTGGCAATGACAAGGATTGGCAAGGAGTGGAATGTTAGCTAATGAGACTGGTACTCAGACTAGAAGGCAGTGGGGATGCGGCTAGATCAGGTGGGACCATTTTAGCCAATGAGAGGGCAGATGTGTGTGAACAGGAACTCCGATGTAAGGTGTTTTTTCTCAAAGTTTCCGTGATGTATTGTGTCCTACTTATCAGTACACTCGTAACAACCTAAGCACTACAAAACTTCTACTCGATCAAATAAGCCACAAGTAGCAAATAAGCCATTCAATTGTGTTAACTTCTTAAGGAGCGCTAGCGCCCCACTCCCGACACTACCCGGTGAAATGCAAGGCGCCAAATTCAAAATCCAAAAGTTGAATTATTAAACATTCATCAATATACAAGTGTTGCATAGTCATCAAAAGCTCTGCTTCTTGGCAATATCACAGCGTTGACAGATTTCAAAAAGGCTTTACGGCGATAGCACTACATTTGATTGTTTGAAGGTAGCACCTCCAATATTTTTCTCCATTACCATAAATTCTTAAGCTATCACGGTTCACGCAAAACACATTTCACAGCGAAAACAAATCAATTACCTTTTGAAGAACTTCTGCTGAGGGCTTCCCAAGTGTCCAACGAAGACAATCCATGGTTCTTTTGTTAGAAAAAGTAATTTATTATATCCATAAATCTCAGTTTGGTTGGCGCGTTATGATAAGAAAATACAGCGTCCACTCGTCCATTGAAACGTGAAGAGAACTCGTTCAACCTATACCTATAAACTTGTCCAAGAACAATCAAACATAATTGATAATGTATCCTTAGGAACACTTATGTGTATTCAGTATAATATTTCAACCAGAATATAAACTGCGCGTTAAGGAAAAAAAACACAGAGCGCGCAAGCCGGGAACGCGCATTCTCTTCTGTTTACTTCTGTGTGACCACTTCCTAACTCTTCTTCTTCTGCCATCTAAAGCAACTAAACAGAATCAAAACAGTGTCTCGAGACTGTTGACATCCAGAGGAAGCAATAGGTGCTGTATTCATACTCCCATAAATGGGCATTTTCCTAAGGGAGGGGTTCCAAATGAGGCAATGTGTCAAAAATCACTTTTTCCAGGACAGAAATTCCTCGGGTTTTCGCCTGCCATATCCATTCTGTTATACTCAGACAAAATGTTAACACTCTTAGAAACGTCAGAGTGTTTCGTATCCAATGGTACTAAATATGTGCATATCCTATTTTCTGGGCCTGAGTGGGAGGCATTTTACTTTGGGCACACCAGGCTCTCCAAAACCGTCACCTCGGGAGCTGCTCCCTAAGAAGTTAACCAAATTCTACACATTCATTGACCTCCATACAAATACGCCTCGCTTGGTGAGAAAAATAAATAAATAAAAACGCCACCTGCTGGAGACGACAGATTTTTGGCCCAGTTATCCCTCTCGCTTCACCTCTTCCTCTCTGGTGACTCACACATTTCAATTAATTACTATAACTCACACCTTGGGCCAATCAGTGTCATTTTATAAATGCTGGCTCTCTATAGCAAGACACATCATTCACCCAAGTTTCGTAAAAAATTGGGCCAGTGCTGACTGAGATAGTTTGTGACTAACGTACGAATGAACAGAGACAGATTCACAGTCCCTCCCCGTTTTCTTTGTGGGGGACAATTACATGGGCCTATCCAGGTGACAGACAGTAATAAACTGAAGAAGAAATGGGGGGGGTTGGGAATAGGCCTAACTGATTCTAAGTGGTTCTAGGCTACACACACTGCTCTCACTTCCTTCCGATGCGGAGGTATCAACTGCTCCAGCGGCAGACTGACTTGCTAGCATGTCATTACAACAGGAAATTGTGTGGAGTATGATAAGAGAATAACTACTACAGCCCCATACCATGTGAGGAAATGGTTTCCACAAGCATTTGTTTTCAATGAGATACCAACCAACCACCGACATCTACTATGGGAAAGGGTTAAAAGTGTGTCCGTGTTTAGTATAACCCCTCACAAAGGTAACCTACATTCATAAAGAGAGCACACTAATTGAATTACTTCGCTTTTTATTTCAGCAAAACCACTTCCTTGAAATGGAAACTACTTACTGTGATAGAGTAACATTACTAATTAAAAGGCAATAGGCAGCATGTAATTGCATGCTCTTGTGACAATTGTGTGTGAGTTAGTATAGCCTACTTCTCTACTGTAATGAATGAAGTGAGAGGAGAATCCAATTCTCAGCCCTCTCCTGTACTCCCTGTTTATCCATGACTGCGTGGCCAAGCACGCATCCAACTCAATCATCAAGTTTGCTGACGACACTACAGTGGTAGGCTTGATTACCAACAACAACGAGACGGCCTACAGAGAGGAGGTGAGGGCCCTCGGAGTGTGGTGTCAGGAAAATAACCTCTCACTCAATGTCAGCAAAACAAAGGAGATGATCGTGGACTTCAGGAAACAGGAGAGGGAGCACCCCCCTATCCACATCGAGGGGACAGTAGTGGAGAAGGTGGAAAGTTTTAAGTTCCTCGGCGTACACATCACGGACAAACTGAATTGGTCCACCCACAGACAGCGTGGTGAAGAAGGCGCAACAGCGCCTCTTCAACCTCAGGAGGCTGAAGAAATTCGGCTTGTCACCAAAATCACTCACAAACTTTTACAGATGCACAATCGAGAGCATCCTGTCGGGCTGTATCACCGCCTGGTACGGCAACTGCTCAGCGCATCACCGGGGGTAAACTACCTGCCCTCCAGGACACCTACACCACCCGATGTCACAGGAAGGCCAAAAAGATCATCAAGGACAACAACCACCCGAGCCACTGCCTGTTCACCCCGCTATCATCCAGAAGGCGAGGTCAGTACAGGTGCATCAAAGCTGGGACCGAGAGACTAAAAAACAGCTTCTACCTCAAGGCCATCAGACTGTTAAACAGCCATCACTAACATTGAGTGGCTGCTGCCAACATACTGACTTAAATCTCTAGCCACTTTAAACATAGGAATTGGATGTAACAAATGTATCACTAGCCACTTTAAACAATTTTGTATATAATGTTTACGTATCCGACATACTCATATCAAATGTATTCACTGTACTCTAAACCATCTACTGTATCTTGCCTATGCCGTTCGGCCATCGACTCCAATCTCTAGCCACTTTAATAATTATAATTGGATGAAATAATGTATCACTAGCCACTTTAAACAATGCCATTTATATAATGTTTACATATCCTACATTACTCATCTCATATATATATATATATATATATATATATATGTGTGTATATACTGTACTCCATACCATCTACTGCATCTTGCCTATGCCGGTCAGCCATCGCTCATCCATATATTTATATGTACATACTCGTATTCATTCCTTTACTCTTGTGTGTATAAGGTAGTTGTTGTGAATTTGTTAGATTACTTGTTAGATACTACTGCATGGTCGGAACTAGAAGCGCAAGCATTTCGCTACACTCGCATTAACATCTGCTAACCATGTGTATGTGACAAATAAAATTTGATCATTTAAATTCTCATCTATTGAGGCCAAGCTGAGGACCTCTCCCACCAAACAAAGTGGGCCCTCTGCTCAGTCTAATGAAAACTCCTCTCCATAAATACTGCTCTGGACCTGGTGAGCTACACACAGTGACAGGCTTAGGATCAGTCTTGCCGCCAGACCCCATTAACCCCTGGGCCAGCCTCAGGAGCACCCATCATAAACACTAGACCCCCTTTGTGTAACAAGTTCCACAACTTTGTCCAAAATATGTTCGAGACAGCTGTGTGTGTGCACACACACACACTAGCCTTCACTGTGTAATAAGTATGATAATTGAAGCATTGTGTCCGCAGGCTCCTGGATTGGTTGCTGCTCAGTTAATGTAGCCAAACCAATTTACCGCATGGTGATGTCACTATGGAAAGCCGAAACTCACTGTGAGCAGAGGGCCCACATGCAAACCTGCTTATTAGAAGGTCCTGTGTAGATAGTTTCAGGTTGAAAAAACAATCAGGAAATAACAATGACAGTTTCAGCAGCTGTTGTACAGTATCATAGAAAACACAGGAAAAATGTATTGACTGCACTGGGCCATTTAGCATCGTTTGTTGCCACAGTGACAGAGATACTTTTCAAGAAGAACAGATAAGACAATTTGATTTCAGAATCAATAACCTCAAGAGCTTCTAGAAAACTATAAACACGGCACTGCCACTAACCAATAAACATGCCTCCACAAATACTGAGATCAACCTTAGTACAAGAAAACATACAGCCTTGCCTAGATAATGAAAAAAAACGATTAATTTACAGAAGGCTTCGACCCATTAATATTGGAGTGCTGCAATGCCATTTTCAAAAGACAAAGTATCCTGCATTGTCTGGGGTAAATTGTAGAGGTAAACCGATTAATCGGCAGTTATAATAACAATCGGTAATCTGCATTTTTGGACACCGATTATGGCCGATTACATTGCAATCCACGAGGAAACTGTGTGGCAGGCTGACCACCTGTTACGCGAGTGCAGCAAGGAGCCAAGGTAAGTTGCTAGCTAGCATTAAACTTATCGTATAAAAAACAATCAATCTTCACATAATCACTAGGTTAACTAGCTTGTCCTGCGTTGCATATAATCAATGTGGTGGCTGTTAATTTATCATCGAATCACAGCCTACATCAACTTTGCCAAACGTGTAATGATTTAACAAAAGCGCATTGCGGAAAAAAAGCACAATCTTTGCACAAATGTACCTAACCATAAACATCAATGCCTTTCTTAAAATCAACACACAGAAGTATATTTTTTTTACACCTGCATATTTAGTTAAAATAAATTAATGTTAGCAGGCAATATTAACTAGGAAAATTGTGTCACTTCTCTTGCGTTCAGTGCAAGCCGAGTCAGAATATATATGCAACAGTTTGGGCCGCCTGGCTCGTTGCGAACTAATTTGCCAGAAATATGACATAACATTGAAGGTTGTGCAATTTAACAGCAATATTTAGACGTAGGGTTGCCACCCATTCAATAAAAATAATTTTTGAAATGTTACTTTCCGGATTTGACCATATTAATGACCAAAGGCTCGTATTTCTGTGTTTATTACATTATAAGTAAGTCTGATTTGATAGAGCAGTCTGACTGAGCGGTGGTAGGCAGCAGCAGGCTTGTAAGCATTCATTCAAACTTTACTGCGTTTGCCAGCAGCTCTTAGCAATGCTTGAGTCAAAGCGCTGTTTATGACTTCAAGCCTATCAACTCCTGAGATTAGGCTGGCAATACTAAAGTGCCTATTAGAACATCCAATAGTCTATGAAATACAAAATGGTAGAGAGAGAAGTAGTTGACACGTCATAATTCCTATAATAACTACAATCTAAAACTGGGAATATTGAACCACCAGCTTTCATATGTTCTGAGCAAGGAACTTAAGCATCAGCTTTTTTACATGCACATATTGCACTTTTACTTTCTTCTCCAACACTGTGTTTTGCATTATTTAAACCAAATTGAGCATGTTTTATTATTTATTTGAGACTAAATAGATTTTATTTATGTATTATTAAGTTAAAATAAAATAAAAAAGTGTTCATTGTTAATTCAGTATTGTTGTAATTGTCATTATTACAAATAAATAAATATATATAAAACAATTTTTTTTATTTTTTTAAAGGCATCTCTGTTTTTTGGTCCTCCAATAATCGGTATTGCCATTGAAAAATAATACAATCGGTCGACCTCTAGTAAATTGACACAGCGTCATAATCCCAAACTGAAGTAGATTCCCTCGGTGTGTGGTGTGCTTTGCGATAACAGGGCAGGCTCTATTCTCACATGTCCTAACATGAACCCAAAGCCTTTCCATTGGGCAAGCTCAGTCTACTGTAATGTAGGTATTTTCTCAACATCAGGACAAGACCAAAGCGGCTGTGTCCAACTCAATGCTACTTTCATTATGAGATTCCTTAAGAGGCTTCTCTCTGAGACAGCTGCAGTGGATAATGCTGCATTGTTGGACCGTTTGAGTCAACCATAACATTCGACTTGCACTGAATCTACCAGGTGCAGTCTACTAGGAATCCAGTGAGCAAGAAATGCCAGACAGCTGTTACTCATTCAGTGAGAAAGAAGGGTTGAAAGAGGGACTAGTCCTGGAAGGCAGTTTCACAATGACTGCTCCATATTTCCCTTTGTATTCTGCATGTCAACTTAAGTGTTTACAAAAGGTGTGCCAGGACATACCAGCCTCATGCCACTTCTATGAAACCATGTTTACATTGAAATGCAGCCAATTTGGCTTGATATTAGGGGGAAGTAGCTAAGATCCAGGCTTTAGTCTAAAATTAGAAGGCCTTTTCCTAGGGCTGGGAATTGCCAGGGACATCAAGATACAATATTGTGCCGATACGATATGCATTGCAATTCTCACGATTCTATATGTATTGCTATTGTGATTTTAGTGTGATGTCAAATTGTGGGGGACTTTCTGGGAATTACTGTTTCAGTTTTTCACTACTGCAGTAACACTACAGGTGCATCAAAAGTAATTCTCGGCTAGAAAATAAACTTCAGTCTTCTAAATCTATAGCTGGTTTTATGGACTTTTATCGTCTTTGTTCAGCCACTGTCACATAGGAAGACAGCAGAAATCAAACAGATACAGTGCCTTCAGAAAGTACTCACACCCCTTGACATTTTCAACATTTTGTTGAAAATGAATAGACTTAGGTTTCAGAAAAAAGTTATTTGTTTGTGGCCATTTTGAACCTGTAATCGAACCCACAAATGCTGATGCTCCAGATACTCAACTAGTCTAAAGATGGACAGTTTTATTGCTTCTTTAATCAGAACAGTTTTTCAGCTGTGCTAACATTATTGGAAATTAGCCTTTTAAAATGATAAACTTGGATTAGCTAACACAACGTGCCATTGGAACACAGGAGTGATGCTAGCTGATAATGGGCCTCTGTACGCCTACAGTTGAAGTCGGAAGTTTACATACACTTAGGTTGGAGTCATTAACACTCCCCAAATGTCATGTTAACAACCTATAGTTTTGGCAAGTCGGTTAGGATATCTACTTTGTGCATGACAAGTAATTTTTCAAACATTGGTTTACAGACAGATTATTTCACTTATAATTCATTGTATCACAATTCCAGTGTGTCAGAAGTTTACATACACTAAGTTGACTGTGCCTTGGAAAATTCCAGAAAATGATGTCATGGCTTTAGAAGCTTCTGATAGGCTAATTGATATCATTTGAGTCAATTGGAGGTGTACCTGTGGATGTATTTCAAGGCCTATCTTCAAACTCAGTGCCTCTTTGCTTGACATCATGGGAAAATCTAAAGAAATCAGCCAAGACCTCAGAAATAAAATTGTAGACCTCCACAAGTCTGGTTCATCCTTGGGAGCAAGTAGAACTAGTCCTATAGACAGCAAGGAAGAAGCCACTGCTCCAAAACCGCCATAAAACAGTCAGACTACAGTTTGCAACTGCACATGGGGACAAAGATTGTACTTTTTGGAGAAATGTCCTCTGGTCTGATGAAACAAAAATAGAAGAAGAAAACTGTTTGGCCATAATGACCATCGTTATGTTTGGAGGAAAAGGGGGGAGGCTTGCAAGGGGGTGGCAGCTTCATGTTGTGGGGGTGCTTTGCTGCAGGAGGGACTGGTGCACTTCACAAAATAGATTGGCATCATGAAGAAGGAAAATTATGTGGATATATTGAAGTAACATCTCAAGACATCAGTCAGGAAGTTAAAGCTTGGTCGCAAATGGGTCTTTCAAAATGGACAATGACCCCAAGCATACTTCCATAGTTGTGGCAAAATGGCTTAAAGACAACAAAGTAAAGGTATTGGAGTGGCCATCACAAAGCCCTGACCTCAATCGCATAGAAAATGTGTGGGCAGAGCTGAAAAGCGTGTGTGAGCAAAGAGGCCTACAAACCTGAATCAGTTACACCAGCTCTGTCAGGAGGAATGGGCCAAAATTCACCCAACTTATTGTGGGAAGCTTGTGGAAGGCTACCCAAAACGTTTGACCCAAGTTAAACAATTTATAGGCAATTCTACCACATACTAATTGAGTGTATGTAAACTTCAGACCCACTGGGAATGTGATGAAAGAAATAAAAGCTGAAATAAATCACTCTACTATTATTCTGACATTTCACATTCTTAAAATGAAGTGGTGATCCTAACTGACCTAAAACAGGGAATATTTACTCTGATTAAATGTTTGAAACTTTTGAAACTGAGTTTAAATGTATTTGGCTAAGGTGTATGTAAACTTCTGACTTCAACCGTATGTAGATATGTCCAGCTACAATAGTAATTTACAACATTAACAATGTCTACAATGTATTTCTGATCAATTTTATGTTATTTTAAAATGGACAAAACATTTTTGCTTTTCTTTCAAAAACGATGACATTTCTAAGTGACCCCAAACGTTTTAAAAACACACTACCACTAATGTAAAGCTGAAATGTCGAGTCAATACGTATGCAACCCCTTTGTTATGGCAGGCCTAAATAAATTATAGTAAAAATGTGTTTAACAAGTCGCATCATAAGTTGCATGGACTTACTGTGTGTAATAGTGTTTAATAAGAGTCTATTGCGTCAATCGAAGTAACATAATAAAATAATCCATCAAAATCCGTCAATTTAAGATAAAGATATCAGGTTTATTTGCATGGGCGGCATCTCAATCCATGCATGAGCTACAGTGATGTTTGTCATAGCATGAGACATGCCGAAAAAAAAATCGGTAATCTCACAAAAACATCTGTAGCGTCCAAACAGTTTGGCCTACAAACTATTATGACCATTCTATAGAAAGGGGAAACCCCCGCGAAGATGATGGTGTTCTTCTACGTTTTGGTCTACGACCCCCACAAGTTTCACGGGACTCATCTGAAGATAACCTATACAAATCAATGGAAGTACGGAGGTAGTTTTGGGCCATCAAAAATAAGGATTTAAATGTATACTAAAAAACTGTTTTCCTGAGCTTTCTTATACATGACATACTCAAAAGTATGTGGACACACCTTCAAATTAGTGGATTCAGCCACACCCATTGCTAAGATGTATAAAATCGAGCACACATACATGCAATCTTCATAGACAGTGGCAGTAAAATGGCCTTACTGAAGAGCTCCGTCATAGGATGTCAGCTTTCCAACAAGTCAGTTCGTCATATTTCTGACCTGCTAGAGCAGCCCCGGTCAATTGTAAGTGCTGTTATTGTGAAGTGGAAACATCTAGGAGCAACACCGGCTCAGCTGCTTAGTGGTAGGCCAAACAAGCTCACAGAACGACGAGTGCTGAAGCGTGTAAAAATTGCCTGTCCTCGGTTGCAACACTCACTACCAAGTTTCAAACTGCCTCTGGAAGCAACGTCAACACAAGAACTGTTCCATGGCCGAGCAGCCGCACACAAGCCTAAGTTCACCATGCGCAATGCCAAGCGTTGGCTGGAGTGGTCTAAAGCTCACCACCATTGGACTCTGAAGCAGTGGAAACGCGCTCTCTGGAGTAATGAATCACGTTTCAGCGTCAGGAAGTCTGACAGACAAATCTGGGTTTGGCGGATGCCAGGAAAACGCTAACCTCCCCAATGCATAGTGCCAACTGTAAAGTTTGGTGGAGGAGGAATAATGGTCTGGGGCTGTTTTTCACAGTTTGGGCTAGGCCCCTTAGTTCCAGTAAAGGGAAATCTTAACACTACATCATACAATGACATTCTAGACAATTCTGTGCTTCCAACTTTGTGGCAACAATTTGGGTTAGGCCCTTTCCTGTTCCAGCATGACAATGCTCCTGTGCACAAATTGAGGTCCATATAGAAATGGTTTGTCGAGATTGGTGTGGAAGAACTTGACTGACCTGCACAGAGCTCTGACCTCAACCCCATCGAACACCTTTGGGATTAATTGGAACTCCGACTGCGAGCCAGGCCTAATCGCCCAACATCAGTGCCCGACCTCACTAATGCTCGAGGCTGAATGGAAGCAAGTCCCAGTAGCAGTGTTCCAACATCTAGTAGAAAGCCTTCCCAGAAGAGTGGAGTAGCATATGGGGGAACAACTCCATATTAATGCCCATGTTTTTGGAATGAGATGTTCGACGAGCAGGTGTCCACATATACTTTTGGTAATGCAGTGTCTCCTAGATATAGGACAGACACTTCAAAAACATATTCCTTATGATATATCTTTTTTGCCATTTATAAATGGGTTATTCAATGTGTTTCGGGACTATAGAAGTAAAGGCCAAATTAAATATTTTATCAAATCATTTTTACACACACACACACACACACCTAAAGGGGTGCTAACATTCCAAATTAAATAGCTAAATCATTCATGGTATGACCATCTTAAATCAATTCCATATGTTAGCTTATTACCCCCCCGACTTAGACTTTGAGGTTAACATGATTTTTTAAGGGACCTTAGTTGTAAGGTCCCTTAATTGAGCAGTGAATTTCAAACAGATTCAACCACAAAGATCAGGGAGGTTTTCCAATGCATCGTATTGGTAGATGGGTAAAAAATATAAAGCAGACATTGAATATTAATTACACTTTATTAAAACACCCAGTCACTACAAAGATACAGGCGTCCTTCCTAACTCCGTTGCCGGAGAGGAAGGAAACCGCTCAAGGATTTCACCATGAGGTTAATGGTGACTTTAAAACAGTTCCAGAGTTTAAAACTGAGGACGGAACATTGTAGTTACTCCACAATACTAACCTAAATGACTCAGTTTAAAGAAGAAAGCCAGTAGAGAATAACAAATATTCCAAAACAAACATCCTGTTTGGCGGCAGGTAGCCTAGTGGTTAGAGCGTTGGGCCAGTAACCGAAAGGTTGCTGGATCGAATCCCCGAGCTGACAAGGTAAAACATTGTTGTTCTGCCCCTGAGCAAGGCAGTTAACCCACTGTTCTCCAGGCGCCGAAGACGTGGATGACGATTATGGCACCCCCCGGCACCTCTCTGATTTAGAGGGGTTGGGTTAAATGCGGAAGACACATTTCAGTTAAATGCATTCAGTAGTACAACTGACTTGGTATCCCCTTTCCCAAAGTGTTGTTTTGTTTGGGGCAAATCCAATACATTACTGAGTACTCTACTACTACTCTCCATATTTTCAAGCAGTGGTGGCTGCATCATGTTATGGGTATGCTTGTGATCATTAAGAACTGAGGAGTTTAAAATAGATAAAAAAACGGTACGGAGCTAAGCACAGGCAAAATCTTAGAGGAAAACCTGGTTTAGTCTTTCCACCAGACACTGGGAGAGGTGTTTATGTTTTGCTCGTCTCGGTTTGTTGCTAAAGCAGTACTGCAGTAGTCAGACATAAATTACCAACATAGCTGGATCCTTCATTTATTTTTGCACCACACATTAAATGTTTAAAAGAACAGAGTCAGCCCTCGAATAATTGCTAGCTAACAGTAGCTAAGATTAACTTGCAAATCAGAATTGAAACAAGCTAGGTAACCAACTTGAGCTAGCTAGTAGGCTTGGACGGTATACCATTTAGATCCCTCAAACTCAACTCATTGATCCCCTTTAAATCAAAGTCTGATTTAGACTTGGGACACCAGGTGTGAGCAATTAATTAGAAAATCTAGCAACATTCTGGAAGCAGTGAGAATGAAATTCGAGCTAGCCCACCATGGCCAGCCCAACCCAACCCGTATCGATTTCAACGTGCGAGGCTTTAGATACGGACGTTTATTCTCTCGAATTCTAACAAAGAGGTACGCTACAACAGGGCTTGCTCTTGGTTTGCACAATTTCTATTGAGAAAAGACCATAAGCCTTAGACCGGATTTGAGATATCCCATAATCTCCCAAAAACGGATGTCCCGCCCTGGAAACAAGAGAAAGGCCTATTCCCCTAACAACTGAGAAAACAAACCCACTTAATAATTCAGCTCAGTCAAATAAAAATGGAATGGTTTGGTTCATGGAATTGTAAGGGGAAAAAAATGGGAATCACCTGACATGAAGCCTACACACCAAAGCTGGCCCCTTGGGCAGTGTTCCTCATTCACAGTAACAGCAGAGCGGAACGTCCCAGCCCACGCCAGAGGCAGTCAGTCCCCTCCCAGGCAGCACACAGCTACAACGGATAGTGGTTTGGAAAACGACGTGTATAGTCTGCCCTGCTGTGACATCATGTTGAAATTATTGTACACCCACCCCCACCACCCCCTTCTCCACTGCTTTTCCTCTAAACAATTTCTGCTGCTATTTGAGGAATATGCCCATTTCAAAAGCAGGCCACAACAGCTCGTCATAAGGTACTGTACATTCCAGTGGTGTTCTGGTTTAGCGCTTGTGGTGACACTTACGGAAATGGACATGCCGGTATTCAACATAGGCCTATGCAAACTGAGGAATTGTGAATTGACATCTAAAAGCAATAAATACTGTGATTTCTGATGAGAGGGTGTTGCAGTTTGTTCCCAAAAGGTATCACACATGTATCTGAAGATTTCCTACCCTTCCAAAGTGGACAACAGAATTGTATGCTAGCTATCCCCTCATCTAGTTTCAGAATGGCCGTCTGTTGCATAAAGCTGGCAATACTGGAACTAGTAATAAAACTGTCTGCACTGTCTCCCTCGGGCCCGACACTGAGCACAGAATAATCTCTGCCCCCATTACCCTGTTAGACAAGAGTGGAGATATCTCCAAACACATAGGGCTGTGGATGGTCATGGAATGTTGTATGACAGTAATTGGCCACCCAAATGACCGTGGTCTCAGTAATAACAGTTAGAGTAGAAAAATATAATAAAAAAATGCATCCTACATTACCATGGAAATTATTGCATTGCAATACCAGGCTGCCATTGCAAGCGTACCCATGAGTTACCAGTCAAATTGCCAGGGTTAGATGTTCCAAGTAGGGCTGGCCAATATGGCCAAAGTATCATATCACAATATTTTTCACATTTGTGACGGTATGATGGTATTTAATGTTTTTGAATAATAAAAGTTCTACATTTCCTTTATGAGTTGTGCATGACCTTAGGGTGGCATTCTCCATTCTGATTGTTTTATACTGTGTAATAACAGATCATTTCCAGACTGCCACGTAGGGCTGCACGATATTGGCTACATTAAATGTTTTCTTACTTCATGTAGCTAACATATTCATGCTTTGCCTATTCCTCTCTGATTTAGAAGATACTATTTCACAAACATGCTGATTTAGGCCTCCACCAGCACTGGTATCAGTATTAGCTAGCTATGTTTGCTCTTACTCAATACATTTATTAGCTAGCCAGCTAACTACACTGAACAAAAGTATAAACACAACATGTCAATTGTTGGTCCCATGTTTAATGAGCTGAGATAAAATATCCTAGACATTTTCCATACACAAACAGCTTATTTCTATCATATTTTGTGCACAAATTTGTTGACATCCCTGTTAGAGCATTTCTACTTTGCCAAGATAATCCATCCACCTGACAGATGTGGCATATCAAGAAGCTGATTAAGAAGCATGATCATTACACAGGTGCACCTTGTGCTGTGGACAATAAAAGGCCAGTATAAAATGTGCAGTTGTGTCACACAACACAAAGCCACAGATGTCTCAAATTTTGAGGGAGCATGTGCTAATAAACTTGATCCTCTCTCAATCAGTAGATGTCATGAGACACATTTGAGTACCAAAATAAACAAATTCTAGTACAAAACTGTTTTACATATAATAATCAAAAGTACCTACAGTGCATTCGGAAAGTATTCAGACCACTTGCCTTTTTCCACATTTTGTTGTTGCAACCTTGTTATAAATTGATTAAATAGTCGTCGTCCCCCCCACCATTAACCTACACACAATACCCCATAACAATAACCCATGAAGCAAAAAGAGTTTACATTTTTACAAAGTTATTAAAAATAAGAAAATGACATTCACACAAGTATTCAGAACCTTCAATCAGTACTTTGTTAAAGTACCTTTTCAGCAATTACAGCCTTGAGTATGGCGCTACAAGCTGTATTTGGAGAGTTTCTCACATTCTTCCCTCCAGATCCTCTCACGTTCTGTCAGGTTGGATGTGGAGCACCGCTGCTCAGCTATTTTCAGGTCTCTCCAGAGATGTTTGATTGGGTTCAAGTCCAGGCTCTGGCTGGGCCACTCAAGGACATTCAGAGACTTTCCCCGGAGCCTCGCCTGCGTTGTCTTGGCTGTGTCCTTAGGGTTGTGTTCCTGTTAGAAGGTGAACCTTCACCCCAGTCTGAAGTCCTGAGCGCTCTTAAGCAGGTTTTCATCAAAGATCTCTACGTACCTTGCCCCGTTCATCTTTCCCTCAATCCTGACTAGTCTCCTAGGCCCTGACGATGAAAAACATCCCCACAGCATGATTCTGCCAGCACCGTGCTTCACCGTAGGGATGGTGCCAGGTTTCCTCCAGACATGATGCTTGGCATTCAGGCCAAAGAGTTCATTCTTGGTTTCATCAGACCAGAGAACTTGTTTCTTATAGTCAGAGTCTTTAGGTGCCTTTTGGCAAACTCCAAGTGGGCTGTCATGTGCCTTTTACTGAGGAGTTGCTTCCGTCTGCCCACTTTACTATAAAGGCCTGATTGGTGGTGTGCTGCAGAGATGGGAGAACCTTCAAGAAGGACAACCATCTTCACAGAAGAACTCTGGATCTCTGTCAGAGTGACCATCGCATTCTTGGTCACCTCCCCTGACCAGTGCTTTTCCAAATCATGTCAAATCAATTGAATTTAGCACAGGTGGTCTCCAATCAAGTTGTAGACAGCTCAAGTATGATCAATGGAAACAGGATGCACCTGAGCTCAATATTGAGTCTCATAGCAAAGGGTCTGAATACTTAGAACTTATTTACATTTCTGTTTTTTTATTTGCAACGATTTCTAAAAACCTGTTTACACTTTGTCATTATGGGGTATTCAATGTAGGCTAAAAAAAAAAATAGGGGAATAAAAAAAAAAAAATCTATTTTAGAATAAGGCTGTAACGTAACAAAATGTGGGAAAAGTCAAGGGGTCTGAATACTCCCGAACGCACTAAGTTTTGGTATACCTTGCAACACTACAAGCAAGGTGTTGTAGCAAACAATGAATTTCTTCAGTCAGCTGTTCGTTATAAAACATCAATATTTTAATACCGGTCTTCATCCATAACCATCGGTTACAACAATTAGAAGGAAATTGTGCCAGCCCTACTCACATGCATGGTTAAATCAGATCAAGCCCGAACTGTGCAATGTAGTAGGGAGTAGTAGATTCCAACAGGCCAATATCCTACACAGTGCATAAAATTTGGTTGTGAACTACAATGACCATAATCCATTGCGCACCCACTTGTCTGGTCTTTGTGTTTCTTTCACACCTGCTAAGTAAAAGAGACAGAATAATGTGCGATGGAGAGTGATAGAGAGCAGTTGCTTAACAAGGCATCTCTACCTGAAAATACATTATCTAAGTGATTGATAGTTGGTATTCAGCAGGCATCAAAATATGCCTTATTTACTTTGAAGAACTACTAAAATTGTGATTTCTCAGACAGCATAGGCAGCTGCTCTATAGAGATTAGATAATGACTTGGAATTAAATAATAAAATAAAACAATGTAATAAACACAAGAACTGAAATATTTTATTAAAGTAATGTGATTAAATAATGGTTAGTAAGTGATAAGCAGTAACGGGCAGTTACTACCATCAAGGGACTTGTATTACTTGTTTTATTGTTGTTACAGCATTCAACCCACATAATGCATAGTTCTTTAAAAATATATATCTTAACTTAAATCGAAAACCGTAATTTAACCGAAACAGAACAGACCTCAAAAACCACTACTTAAAGCTTAAGTTGTAACGAGTCTGCAGACATTTGAATGGAGTCCCCGCTTTGCTCAGAGGACGCTCGGCAGATAATTCTGTCAGTTATATGAAAGTCAAATTTTGTACTGTCACTAAATATGATTAAATGTATTTTACAGTTAAGGTAAAATCTTATAGTAAGACGATTAGAATTTGATTGTTACCATATTTAGCACAGCTCAGTGTTTAACATCATAGTGCCCTCAAAGCTCATCACTAAGCTAAGGACCCAGGGACTAAACACCTCCCTCTGCAACTGGATCCTGGACTTCCTGATGGGCTGCCCCCCAAGTGGTAAGGCTAGGCAACACATCTGCCACGCTGATCCTCAACACCGGGGCCCCTCAGGGGTGTGTGCTTAGTCCCCTCCTGTACTCCCTATTCACCCATGACTGCATGGCCAAGCACAACTCCAACACCATCATTAAGTTTGCTGACGACACAACAGTGGTAGGCCTAATCAAATGGCCACCCGGATTATTTATATTGCCCCTGCCCCCCCCGTCCTCTGTTTATTATCTATGCATAGTCACTTTACCACAACCTACATATACAAATTACCTCAACTAACCTGCACCCCCACACATTGACTCGGCACCGGTACCCCCTGTAAATAGCCTCGTTATTGTTGTAATCTTGTGTTACTGTTTATTTTTTTACTTTAGTTTATTTAGCAAATATTTTCTTAACTCTATTTCTTGAACTGCATTGTTGGTTAAGGGCTTGTAAGTAAGCATTTCACTGTAAGGTCTACACCTGTTGTATTCGACGCATGTGACAAATTTGTCAAATTTGATTTAGAAAGCATTTCAATCATTTCAAGCCTGATTCCCCCACATTTGTTGAATAGTGGGGGGGGAAAATATGATCTTTCATAACTGTACTGTGTGCTTGTGTCCTCAAAAGTGACTACAGCTCAGTAATTTATAACTACTTTTCACAGAAATGTGAGATTAATATTTCTGTCAGTATAAGCATTACTATGTATTGTTTATGGCCCTCATGATAAATAATTACTTTTGGGTATGTCTATTTAGGCGGTCACCTACATTTATCCGGTTTTAAAAGAAGGCTAAACAACCTCTTCTCACACTACCTTTGATTAGCAGCTGACTTGGTGAGCTCAATCCCTGCTTGGATCAGATTATCCTGTTTAATAGGAGGGAGACTTCAGGGTGGGATTTCCTTCAGAGAACAGAGTCACACTCCGTAAACCTCTACACCTTTAAGATACAATAGAGGTTCTCCCACCTCCTCAGTTTCTTGTCAGTCTTGAGCAGAGAAGCATTCAATGATGTATCAATAAGCACAACATAAACAGGCTATTTAGGCTGCCACATAGGGCATTATGGCTTTACTCAATTTATAGGAAGTGTTTGTAATATGCCTGACATACAATGATGCATAACACAATCAACTCAGAGGAAACCATATCAAGGCAGATTGTAGCCGTATTGCAGCCAATCGTAGATGAAACCACAGCTCTTTAACAAACTGTTCTCTAGGCCAGGGCTCTCCAACCCTACTCCTAGAGCGCTAACGCCCTGTAGGTGTTTAGCTCCAACCCCAATCTAGCGCACCTGATTCTAATAATTAGCTTGTTGATAAGCTGAATCAGGTTAGTTACAACTGGGGTTGGAGTGAGAACCTACAAGAGGGTAGCTCTCCAGGAACAGGGTTGGAGTGAAAACCTACAAGAGGGTAGCTCTCCAGGAACAGGGTTTGCAAGCCCTGCTCTAGGCACTCTTGCAGTAATCAGAATTTGATATTCGATTGTATGACGATTCCACAACAACATTATTTATCTAGACTATTTATTTTACTCAAAATGGCCATCAGAGTGGCTTGACCTTGTTCAATAACCACTACCAGCATTTCATATTATTCAAATATACTCAATGGCATTTGGAGCTAATTTCCCTCAGGTCTTTTATTGTAATTAAACACTTGGCCTGGGCTCTGGCATTTAATACCACAACAGAAAGCACGCACTTGACCTTATTAACTATGGTCTGAGCCTCAAAGGGCCAATAAAGAAATAAACATCTTAGCCCAATTTCATGCTCCCTCAAATTATGCTGACAGTGCAATTTCACTCTGTTTATATTAACCAATCAAGATGTGGTCAGATATGTAGAGCTAACTGTAAAAGAGGCTCATATGTAGGCCTCTGATAGACCCCTTATAAATGAATGTCAGTAACCCCATTAACGCTAAAATATGAGAGTTTGCTCTGCATTTACAGAGAGTCAGTTATTTTCTGACCATGATAGCTAGTAGTAGTATGCCATAGTAGAGATTTGCAGGTTGACTGAGGTGAGTAATGTTTAGGGTTAAGAAACTGCCCTAGCTCTATCGTGACATGAGATATGCCTTTGTTAATTTCTTCATGATTTTCTCTGTGCAGCACAACTTTCACTTCTGTCCCAACTTTCAGACATGTCATAGAAAAGTAAGCAAGCAAGTAATTTGCAGGCAAACCAGAACATGTTCTATAGTTAGCTAACCTTTCATCTGTGCTTATACATTCTGTATAATACGCCAACAAAGCTGTTTGTTTCTCATAAAAGCACTCCAAATCGGCAAAATTGTGTAAATGTTCCTTACAAGCCAGAATGTTGAATAAAAATATATTTAAAATGTACTCTACCAAATTGTCTGTGCGGTTTGTCCTTCTGCTGCTCAAAATTTATATCCACAGGAAAGTATTGTTTAGCCAACTTTTTAGAGAGCGGGTAGGGATATTTAAGCAATAAAGGCACAAGGTGGTGTGGTATATGGCCAATATACCACGGCTAAGGGCTGTTCTTAGGCCTACACCATAAACCTCAGAGGTGCCTTATTGCTATTATAAACTGGTTACCAATGTAATTAGAGCAGTTAAAAATAAATGTTTTGTCATACCCGTGGTATACGGTCTGATATACAACGGCTGACAGCCAATCAGCATTCAGTGCTCGAACCACCCAGTTTATAAATGTTCATTTTGCCCCTTGGTAAAGTAAATGTTATAGCGGATATTAAATTCTCTCGTCAATGGCTATTGAACCAAGCATGCCATGACAATGAAAAGTGTTGTCTAAACATCACTGTTACTGTGGTTACTCCATGGATATGAGTCTGAAAGTCTATACAAGCCAGAATGTTGAATACAATGATATTTAAACATACTTTACAGGTTGTCCGTGCTGTTGGTCCTGTTGCTTGTATTTTCCATCTCCTGGTGCATTTCATGTGACGCACAATATGTAAACAATAGCCAAATGTAACCAAACTTTGTTGACCAGAGTGCATTGTGTCTCACTTTATTGGATCACTCTAATATATTGATATCACTCTGCGGCGGAGGGATACATCCTAGGTGAAGATTTACAGATGTACTCCTGTGTACACCTGTGTCACGGCTGGGGTCCGCCCCTATATATAGACCCCATGGCCGCGACACATTTGCTTTCATTTTCTCGTGGACATCCGTGTGGTTTGAGGTACAAAACTTTCTTGGTAAGTCACTGGTAAGTAATATCTTGTGTGAAAGTATACTCACTGGCTGTTAGCAGCTTGGAGCAACTGGCCACATGGCCAGCCCCTCCTCTTGAGTGCTCCACTCGCTGCGTGCGGTTGATCTGTATCTTCCGCCCGTGGTTTGTCGTGCTTATGTTTTCGTTAGCGTTACACTACGACTCTGTGTGCATCTATTAATATATTGGTGGCTCTTGCTGCCACAAACTGTATTTACCTTACACAACTTGCCGACTGGCTTGTTTTGTGTGTGTTGTGAATTGCTTTAACATGTGCTATAGGCTCGGGTTCTCTGCTAATTCCCCTACACGGGTTCTCTGCTAATTCCCCTACACGGGTTTTCTTGTTCTTTCTGCTGCAGAATGTAAGAGTATGGTGGTGGGCTGCCACGACGTTGAGACAAACTTTGGAGTTCCTTAACGGAGACTCCATCATATGGTGCTGTTTTTTGTTTTCTGCTTGGATATTAAACCTGCTAGGTAAAAATCGCAGTTGGCATAAAACAATAACAAAAAAACACAAATCAAATCCCTTACATGGTTGCTGTTTTTTTTGTCTGCCTGTTTTTCCCCACAGGGGTCTCCCCCTGTGTTTGCAGAGGTACTGGGTAATTTATCCCTCACCGGGTTCCTATTCCTCCAAGCGGGTCACAACATAGCTCTCCCAGGGCGTCGGACCTTTGCTCCGTGGCCTTGTTGGTTGGCTGAGCTTATGGCTTCCCTTTGTGACAGGTGTGATGGTGGCATCCCCCTGGGGATCCACATACCTTGTGTATGCACTGCATGGGTTTGAGCCATACTGGATGCCTGTTTTGTGTGGTGTTCTTAGAACGCCTGCATCTGGTGTGATTGGAGGCCATGCGCAAGTGGGGTCGGCCAGGCTGGGGCTCAGGCTGGGGACGAGCTCCATCCCTCAGGAGCGGTAGCGAGCTGTTAGTTCATCTACTGGGCCCAGTACCCGTCCAAGGAAGCGTGGCCAGAGCCACCGCAGGCAGAGCCCATCTGCTGCCAGTCCTGGACGGGGGCATGAGTTGGACCGCTGGGACCACCTTGAACGGAGGGCGCATGCCCTGCGTCAGGAGGTTGATAGCGTCGATGGCAACAACAACTGTTCCCTGTTGGCCAGTGATAGGCTGTTCCTGGGGGACGATGCTGGCACTGTTCACCATGTGAGCGGGGCTGACAGGCAATCAGAAGCCGCCAGCGGCTCGAGAGGCTATGAGAGGCCAACTCACTTGGGTAGCCACTGCACTGGACATCAACTGGTGGACAGTGAGGACTCTCCATCTGTCCCCATCTCTGCTGAGTTCTACGAGGCCTTGCAGGAGAACTGGGCCTCTGCCAGGGCAGAACCTGCGAATGAAGGCGGGACCCCCCCCAGAGTCTTTGATGTGGACTTGAGAGACACATATGGGTCCCTATGCTCCCTTGGCGGGAGGGTGCAGGTGGACCTGTTTGCCTCCCTGCACACTGCCCCCTGTGGTACTCCATGTCGGAGCCACCAGGGCCTCTGGGCTTGGATGCCCTGGCTCACGATTGGCCAGGGCTGGAGCTTACGCATTCCCCCCTTTTCCCCTGATCCAGGCTGTGCTGGACAGGATCAGGATGGCAGAGCATCGTCTGCTTCTGGTGGCCCCATTCTGGCCCAGAGGATCCTGGTGTTCAGCCTTCTTCTGTCCCTGTTGTCTGGGACAGCTTGGCAACTTCCCCCTGAGACCGGACCTGCTATCTCAGGTCAGGGGAACTCTGTGGCATCCGAGGCCACGCCGCCTCAGTCTGTAGGCTTGGCCACTGAACGGCACCAATGGTCCATGTTAGGACTACAGGAGGGTGTAATGAACACCAAGCAGAGCGCAAGGGCACTGGTTACAACTGCGGCATACCAGTTGCGCTGGCGGTTGTTCTGCTCTTGGTGCACTGGTATTGAGGTTGTGCCCGAGTCATGCGGGCACCGGCTGCCTATGTGGAGCGGACACGGTCAGTGAGAACAACAGACCAGCTCTTTGTCTCACTGGATCGTAGACAAGATTACGACAGCATACCGCCTGGCTGGCAGGCCAGTGCTGGGATCTGTGGTGGTACATTCAACACTGTGGCTGCGTCCTGGGCTCTACTGAGAGGAGTGCCCCTCGCTGATATCTGTGCTGCGGCTAGTTGGGATTCCTCTTGCACCTTTGCTAGGTACTATCGGGTAAATGTGGCACCTCCCTCTGCGGTTGATTCAGCAGTCCTGGGCGGCGCCTCCCCTTTCGGGACTGTGCTGGGATCCCCCCTTCCACATTGACGGCCCCTGCGTCTTGGTTCCGTGCTGAGACTTTGCCGGTCTCTCTAGCACTGACTAATCTGATACAGGTATACCAATACATTGCAGTGATCCAATATAGTGAAACATAACGAAGGTTACGTATGTAACCACGGTTATGTAAGCTATACGGATCACTCCAATACTCGATGGTGCTAGAGACACCTCAAAAATGATGTATCCCTCCGCCGCGGAGTGATACCAATATATTGGAGTGATCCATATAGCTCACACAACAGTGGTTACATACGCAACACTACTCTGTGGATATTTTTTCTCAGATTACCTTCCACATCAGGATAAAAATCAGCAGACAACAGGTGAAGTACATTCAAATTAAGTTTATTCAAAAGTCTGACTTGTGATCAGACTATTCACAAAAAGTGAGACAACATGTTAGAGATGAGGAGTCTTCGGGTGTGTTCGTAAATTCACTCGAGTGCAAGAGTGCACTCTGAGTGTTCGTAAATTCAGAGCAATTTGCTCTCGGAGCATTCAGAGTGCACACTGGACAGGGAGTAGGGTAGAGCGTTCTGACCTCATAATGGCAGTCAAGCACCCATGCTAACTGGCTAGCTACTTGCAGACACAAATGAGAGAACACCTCACTGACTATTTTACTCGCCCTAGCAGAGCATTGGTGACTGTAACTGTGCTGCTTGCCACAATTGTATTACATTTTTTTGCAATGTTTACTGACACGGCCATATTCAACAGGTGTTATGCGTTTGTAAATTCATCAGTTATTCTGTGCTCTGGCACACTCAGACGGAGAAAGCTCTGAAATCAGAGTAGATAGCCATTGTGAATTTAGGAACGTACCCTTTCACTCTCGGATTCGTAGAGGCTATGAACATTTTATATTCGGAATGACGGGAGGATGGATTACACCACACCTCTTTCTTTTTATATATATATATTGTTTTATTTAAATTCGAATATCCAACATTAAACTAATTTTACCTCGGTGCTGAAACAAACAATATACATACCCCAGCTCTCTAACAAGTCAGGTAAACAATACTTTCCCTTTGATATTGTCTCAAATTTCGTGCATACGGACAAACCGCACAGACAACCGGTAGAGTACGTTTACATGTCATTCTATTCAACATTCTGGATTGTAAGGAACATTTACACGATTGTCTCAGGCTGTAACGTTAGTTATACCAATTAATTGTACATTACAGCCTGCCTAATCAGACTAATAGGATCCCCCACGTCAACAACAACCAACGTGTATCAGGAGCGCAGTGTTGACAAGCTTATGACACAAATCAATGAATGTCTGGCATAATAGGCGTTGCTAGCTAGCTAACTGATTAAGTGTGGCCATTGCTCACTATATAGTTAGCCAAATTTATCAAATATATTACGAAGACACGTGCGTTTTAAGAGATGCCTGGTTGGTGACTAACACTTACCAGTTAGCTTGCTAACTAACTAACTCGTCTATGTAGCTAATGGTTTGTCTTGTGACAAGATGTAGCTAGTTACCAAGTTAGATCAACCAAGTTATCGAGAAAAGGCTCGCTATATAATCCAGTAAATCGAATTATTTATACCAATTAACTAGCCAGCTAACATTATTTGTATGATAACGTCAGCTAGTTAGTTAGCTGTTAGCTAGCTGACTCGAATATTTCGTAACAAATGATACTGGTTTGGCTACGGACGGTAGCTAGCTGTAGCGTGTCAACCTTAGCACCAGTACGGGTGATGGCTAGCTAACAAATACCGTGATGAGTGTTATCTTACCGTATTATTCCAATCTTTGTATGTTGTTTCTGATGTTGTATTAGTTTCCGTTTTGGTAGGGCTTTGTTTTTCCAGAAATAATCCACACGTTCTAATTTACTCCACTCCTTTCTAACATTACTTGCGGCAAATGTCGCGTCTACTCTCCCGGAGAATGGTGCCGAAACGCCTCTCTTGATTCAGCTCTTTCTATAGGTCGCATGTTCTCGCGCTCTCTTGCTCTTTCGTCTCCCTCAAGCCCACTCATTCAATCAGCCAATTAAGCATTTGCCATATTTAGTGTTTCTCGAGTGTACCTCTACATCTGTGCTGTTTGATGCCTAGACGGGGAACAAGCTGTGAATACAGTGACTAACATTGAAAAATAGTATTTGGGAGATCACAGCATCCCATGCTGTGGGTTTAGCAGATGATGTAGTGAAGGCCAGTGCCCTGTTAATGGTCTGAAACCGTTCTCCTCTGGATCATCTGGACCTGCCCTGCTCCTGAACCACCAGTCTCCTAAACATCTAACAGAAAATACACACATCAATTACAATTGAGGAACTTTAGATTTTATAGAATCTCTCAGCAAGAGTGAGTTTGACCCTTAAAAACAAAATCCCAGAAAATATTATTCACCTCTTAATCCTAGATTTGGCATAGCCTACTTTAATAAATTATCCTATTTCCATTCTCAGATTTGAATGATGTCATACAGTTTAAACAATGTAACATTATTCTCTCTAACTATACTTGTTTTTGTCACATTGGGAGCAGCATGTTTTATCTTACCTACATTTCAGCTTCAGCCTGCTGCTCCATGATGTCAGATGAGATTGTTTTTCTTTCCTGTGTTTTTCTTTCTGCTCTGTGGTTTGGGAGACCCTGTCTAACAACCACCATCTCTCCATCCACCCATCACAGATCAGGAAAGAGCTCTGTTTACTTCAGCTGGGCTTTCTGGACCCTGGCAGTATGTCTCACTAATCTATCTCCATCTTTGCAATGCCCAATTAGTCAGCTCAATGATAAAGTACAAAGTGTTTTCAGTTGCCAGTTTTGATGTCCACAGCTGTGCTTCATCAGGAGCAGCAATCCCCCGCCCGCAGTGTTAACCTTGTGTTTAGACAAAGTCATAAAGGCTTTCAATGGTTTTCAGTATTTTACCCTTTCTGATGAATGTAATATACACTACGTATTGCATAATAAATAGCAAAGAGGTGCATTAAAAGGCACAATCGAATGAAACTGTTTATTGTTATTGTTATAGTTGTTTATTACAACAGCGGCACAAATAATAGAGACTACAGTAATCATTTACAACCTGCCTTGGAGGGAGCCAATTTATTTTTGCTGTTTTATTTTCAGAAAAGTAAAAACTACTGTGAGTAGTGGTTACATTTGAAGATAAAAGCACCTCCTCTCAATATGACTCCACCAGCTCCACAGACTGGAAATATGAATTTCAAAGCTTCTCCGTTAATAGATGCACCGAAGACAGTCATTAAGCAAATCAAATAAATGATAAACAACTGAAAATACCTGGGAAAAGAAAGGGAGGATGAAATGTCAGATGAAGGAAAGCTTTGAGCAGAGAGGCTCTCAGTAGAGAAACTGGCAACTGGAGTTTACTAGGTTAATTGAGCCCCCCTCTGTGGAAGATCAGCTTTGATATCAAACCACCTCCTGTCAAACTGTCACCCGCTCTAAGGGATGGCCATTTCATTGTGTTGTAATTCTTCTATGTTCTATTTTGTTATAATGCAGTACTTCCTGCATCATAACAATTGTCAATGAGACCTTGATGATTGATGCTCTACTTTTTATTTTCACCCTCTACATATCCATCACCGTGTTTAAACCTGCATTATCACTTATATCATAACATACTGATATACAGTAAATAACGTGCAAGAATGTTGTCAATTGTATTATAATGGTTTCCATGGGCTGGGAAGTCAGTTTTCAAAAAATACTATAGAACTAGCAGTTGGCTATTTTGTACTCATCTGGTCAAGCCCAAGCCAATGTACTACAATACAAATTCAAATTTGAAGCAATGTCAAATATATTCTCATATCGTTATGAAGTCCCTTATCCAAAAAGTCATGTGGCTCAGCTTAAATGTGATGTTTAAATGGAGGTGATGGATTCTTTGTGGCATCTACTTCTATATATAGCATCAATTTAATTACATGCCAGGTTCTTGCTTGGACTGTGATGTACATTTCAGGCCCAGACATAATTCATTCTGCCAGTCCTGGCATTTATTATAGTCACAACGGAGCTCAGGTCAAGCATTCTGGGAGAATTATCTTTCCCCTCAGACAGACTACGACAAATAAAATTGTATTTCTCACAGGCGCCAAAAACAACGGGTGTAGACTTTACCGTGAAATGCTTGCTTATGAGCCCTTTCGAACAATGCAGAGTAAAAAAATCTTAATAAAAGAAAAATAGTAACACAAGAGGAATAAAATACACAAGAATGGAGCTATATACAGGAAGTACCATTTCACTGTGCAGGGGTATGAGGTATTTGAAGTAGATATGTACATGAAGTCAGGATAAAGTGGCTAGGCATCAGGATAGATAATAATAAGGGTATAAGACCTCCTCCCTATAGGCTGTCTCATCATTGTCAGTGATCAGGCCTACCACTGTTGTGTCGTCAGCAAACTTAACGATGATGTTGGAGTCATGCTTGGCCACTTAGTCGTGGGTGAACAGGGAAGGGAGTACAGGAGGGGACTAAGCATGCACCCCAGGAAGTCCAAGACGCAGTTGCAGAGGGAGGTGAAGCAAGAGTCTCTGGTCTGATGAAACCAAGATTGACTCTTTGGCCTGAATGCCAAGCATCACGTCTGGAGGAAACCTGGCACCATCCCTACTGTGAAGGTGGAAGCATCATGCTGTGGGGATGTTTTTCAGCGGCAGGGACAGGGAGACTAGTCAGGATCAAGGGAAAGATGAACGGAGCAAAGTACAGAGAGATCCTTGATGAAAACCTGCTCCAGAGTACTCAGGACCTCAGACTTGGGCGAAGGTTCACCTTCCAACAGGACAATAAAGGTCTGCAGCTTAACATGAGGTATTCTTAATCAGGTGAGCAAAAGCTCAAGATTTCCTTCACACTGGAAGTAGCGCATAAGTTGATCTTTATGAAGAGGCACACACCTCCCCTTTTGGACTTGCCTGAGGCCGCCTTTGTCCGATCATGCTGCTGCATGGAGAAACCACTGAGTTCTACATACACAGAGTCATCCAGCCACGTCTCTGCAAGTAATATAATACTGCAGCTTTTCAAGTCTTTCTGATAGGAGACACTCGAAACAAAGCTCATCTATCTTATTCTCCAGTGACTGGACATTTGCCAATAGAATGGAGGGGAGTGCCAGTCGATTTTCTCTTTGTCTCAGTTTCACCAGGTGACCGGCTCATCTACCGCATCTATGCCTGCTGCATTTTGGTAGCCCATGAAACAAAGGAATGAACAAGGGAACATCTGAGTCGCAGTTGAAGTCTGATGTCCAGAAGTGCTTGGAAATCATATAATAGTATGACATTCCTGTATAAAAAAGTTAAGATAAACACAAATAAATATCACTAAATTGTCAGGCTGCACTCGTAAGATGTTGCACTTCTCTGTCAGTGCCATGAAAGAGTGCATTTTTGTGCACAAAGGAGATATAAAAGTACTTTAAAAAGTTAACATCGTAAAGCCTACTACCTCTTGCTAAACTCAGCAAAAAAAGAAACTGCCCTTTCAAAGATAACTCGCAAAAATCCAAATAACTTCACATATCTTCATTGTAAAGGGTTTAAACACTGTTTCCCATGCTTGTTCAATGAACCATAAACAATTAATGAACATGCACCTGTGGAACGGTTGTTAAGACACTAACAGCTTACACTAACAGACACTAAAAACTTAGCACACTAAAGAGGCCGTTCTACTGACTCTGAAAAACACCAAAAGAAAGATGCCCAGGGTCCCTGATTATCTGCGTGAACGTGCCTTAGGCATGCTGCAAGGAAGCATGAGGACTGAAAATGTGGCCAGGGCAATAAATTGCAATGTCTGTACTGTGAGACGCCTAAGACAGCGCTACAGGGAGACAGGATGGACAGCTGATCGTCCTCGCAGTGGCAGACCACGTGTAACAACACCTGTGTGGGACAGGTACATGATGGCAACAACAACTACCCGAGTTACACCAGGAATGCACAATTCCTCCATCTTTGCTCAGATTGTCCACAATAGGCTGAGAGAGGCTGGACTGAGGGCTTGTAGGCCTGTTGTAAGGCAGGTCCTCACCAGACATCCCTGGCAACAACGTTGCCTATGGGCACAAACCCACCATCGCTGGACCAGACAGGACTGGCAAAAAGTGCTCTTCACTGACGAGTCGCGGTTTTGTCTCACCAGGGGTGATGGTCGGATTCGTGTTTATCGTCGAAGGAATGAGCGTTACACCGAGGCCTGTACTCTGCAGCGGGATCGATTTGGAGGTGGAGGGTCCGTCATGGTCTGGGGCGGTGAGCTTGTTGTCATTGCAGGCAATCTCAACTCTGTGCATTACAGGGAAGACATCTTCCTCCCTCATGTGGTACCCTTCCTGCAGGCTCATCCTGACATAACCCTCCAGCATGACAATGCCACCAGCCATACTGCTCGTTCTGTGCGTGATTTCCTGCAAGACAGGAATGTCAGTGTTTTGCCATGGCCAGCAAAGAGCCCGGATTTGTTGGATCGGAGGGTGAGGGCTAGGGCCATTCCCCCAGAAATGTCTGGGAACTTGCAGGTGCCTTGGTGGAAGAGTGGGGTAACATCTCACAGCAAGAACTGGCAAATCTAGTGCAGTCCATGAGGAGGAGATGCACTGCAGTACTTAATGCAGCTGGTGGCCACACCAGATACTGACTGTTACTTTTGATTTGACCCCCCCTTTGTTCAGGGACACATTATTCAATTTCTGTTAGTCACATGTTTGTGGGAACTTGTTCAGTTTATGTCTCAGTTGTTGAATCTTGTTATGTTCATACAAATATTTACACATGTTAAGTTTGCTTAAAATAAACGCAGTTGACAGTGTGAGGACGTTTCTTTTTTTGCTGAGTTTACTTTCTCAAAATACCACAAAAACGGACAAGTTTAAAAGATAAATGGCACTATTCCACTGAAGAACTCAATGACTGCCTGCATTGTTGAAATTCTGTCCCAGCTTCCAGTGTCTGTCTCCACCTGGACTGCTGCCAAAGCACTCTTTACTCTGTTTTTTCCTTTTTCCACATCGACTTACTTTTACTATACCGACACGACCATATTCCTTCCAGTTGGACAAAAGCAGAAGTGTTGCAAAATGAATCATTTTCGGGGTTAACTTCTTAGAAAGCCATAAATGTTGCACGCTGCTGAAATTAACTCACAGTGCAATGAAGAGTATAGAATAGAATAAATACAAACATTCACAGATATGACATAATATCTATTTAACTTCTTCAGGCTAGGGTCCTTTTTCAGAATTTCAGCCTGACTGACGTGCCCAAAGTAAACTGCCTGTTACTCAGGCCCAGAAGCCAGGATGTGCATATAATTGGTAGCTTTGGATAGAAAACACTTTGAAGTTTCAAAATAATGTCTGAGACTATAACACAATTGATATGGTAGGCAAAAATCAGAAGAAAAACCAACCAGATTCTTTTTTTTTTTTTAGGTCCCAGGCTCTTATAATGGAAAGCTATGGGCTATGTATATTACGATCGTTCTCAGAAATGGACCAAGGCGCAGCGTGCATGGAGTTCAACATTATTTTTTATTTAAAGTGAAACGTCAAAACAATAAAGAAACAACTGATCGTAACATATTTGTTCAAGTGCTCCCAGGCACTAACACAAGAAACAATATCCCACAAACACAGGTGGGAAACAGAACACTTAAGTATGATCCCCAATTAGAGGCAACGAATAACAGCTGCCTCTAATTGGGAACCACACACAAAACCAACATAGAAATGAACAACATAGAAAACTCCCCTAGTCACGTCCTGACCTAACCACTATAGAGAACCCAGAGGACTTTCTATGGCCAGGACGTGACAAAGTAATTCCCGGCTCCCAGATTGCAATTCATATGGCTTCCATTAGATGTCAACAGTCTTTGTTCAAGGTTTCAGGCTTGTTTCTTCATAAACGAGGAAGAATTTTGAGTTTTGATATAGAGACTACCGGAACAATATCAGTCTGTCGGTGCGCGAGGAAGAGGACGCGCTTACTAATTTTACTTTCCTATTGAACATACTACTTTCCGTATGAAATATTATAGCTTATTTACATTTTAGGGTACCTGAGGATTACATAGAAACGTAGTTTGACTTGTTGAAACAAAGTTTAGTGGTAGCTTTTTGGATTCTTTTGTCTGCATGTTGAACGTGTGGATTACTGAAATCGATGGCGCCAACTAAACTGACTTTTTGGGATATAAAGAAGGATTTTATCTAACAAAATGACCATTCATGTTGTAGCTGGGACCCTTGGGATTGCAAACAGAGGAAGATTTTCAAAAGTAAGTTATTTATTTAAGCTCTATTTGTGATTTTGTGAAGCCTGTGCTGGTTGAAAAATATGTTGATGTGGGGCGCCGTCCTCAGACAATCGCATGGTATGCTTTCGCTGTAAAGCCTATTGTAAATCGGACAACGCAGTTAGATTAACAAGAATATAAGCTTTTAAATGATATAAGATACTTGTATGTTCATGAATGTTTAATATTACAATTATTTATTTGAATTGCACGTCCCTCCAATTTCACCGGATTCTGTCAACTGTTGTCCCGCTAGCAGGACGCCTAACCTTTTAACACTATGAATTAGTTTCTCATGTATTTTGTATAGGGCTCAAAACATCTGAAATCTCTTTATCAGTGTGGCTGTAGTGGTTGGTGTGACAGATATATTCACATTTGTTACAGGTCCAACTGAACCCCTGTAATGAAATTGGCAGCGTTGCTGGAGCTCTAATCAGTGAACCATCTGTTAGCTTGCATGTATCCCTCCAGAGCAAAACAGAGTGGAGCTTTTCTGGAGAGATTCCAATATCACAGTTGTGACATTAATGTCCTACATGAATTGTTGAAATATCCAATCCCTCTTCCAAATGAAAAAGAAATGTTCGCAAACTATAATTCACTGTTTTCACAAATATTTTGTTGTTGAGCCCTGCAGTAATGTTTTGTTTGTGGCTGATGGTGGTACTTGCTCATCTTATGGCCTAAGACACCACACCCAGGATAGAAGATGTTTGTCAGCTATTGAACCACATGGTCAATTATAGACCCCAAACACTGATCTCTGTGTGGATGAGTGGCATGTACATTTACATTTTCCCTGCAGTGAAGATAAAGTATGATTAGCCTGTTAGCCATCTCTGCTTGCACAACATGGACACTGGAGGACTTCCTCTCTCTCTCCCAATGACAAAGCTGGCGCTGGCTCTTGCTCCACACTAAAAAGCTTTTGGTTTTATTAATTTATTGCCACCGGGGCCTGCCGGTGTAGCTGGTAAACTGCTTGCTGACTGTACACTGTACTGTGTGATTGTAGCGGGTTTGCTAACGCGTTAGTTCTATTAGCTATGTTGACTATGATGTTAGATAATATGGGGACAACGATGTAAGTTTTCTTTGCTAGGTCACAGACAGCTGAAGTCCACATGCGAAGGGAAAAGGTGAGAGAGGAACGTAGATGCTTGAAGGAATTACAACGAGCAAAGTGATCATGCTGTGTGAACGTGGCTGCTATGAAAGTGAACTGTGTTTGGGTGTGATCAGGGGTGTATTTATTCTGCCTATTCTGTTGAAAAACGTTTCAAATGGAACGAAACGGGGATAAACATACCTGAATTAACTGTTGGACTAATGATTACCTAGATCAGCTAGATGCAGGCAAGAGTGTGCAAGCCGGTATTGAATGTGTCTCTGTCTGTCACCTTGATTACAAAAAATTATCTCGAACTGTGCACCGAAGTTGTAAACTTTAATTCATAGGCTAGGTTGCAGAAACCGAGTGATGAGAATAGGGAAAATGTTAGTATCATGTATTAGCCTAAACCTATCAATGTTATATTGAGCTGGGTGAACGGAATGTGAATGATAGTCATCTAATACGTATGCTGTAATAGAAATAAGGTTACGCTCATAAAAATACTTATCGTCCTCCGTCATCTTAAGGGGCACTCTTTTCATATGAGTGGAAGTTTGTGTGTGTGAGTTACATCTGGAGCAGACAGGTCTCCTGGCTACAGAAACACAATGTCTGCACGACTTGGCTTCCGTAATGGTCCAGGTGATCTCTAAAAGTTCTCTGGCCTCAGAACAAATAAATTAATAGAAATAGCGCTGCAGTGCAATATCATAGTTGAACTAGTGCTGAATTAAACTGATATTTATTTATCTCTATGTTTTGTTTATGAATAAGTCACCCCAAACTAATATCTATGAAAGAGCAATATAATGACATGAGGAAAGAAGTCTTACTCTCACTTTCAGTCAAAGTGAAATGTCTGGCATCAAAGGAAGCATGCACACAATCCATACGCACAGCTTTGTTTTTGTAAAATTTCAGGACACACACACACACACATCCGTATTAGGGCGTCCCGGAAGGAGGAGGAATATATCCTATTCAGCAGCTTCTGTCTGTGTCTGCTGACATCAAGGTCACAACTAACACAGCCCTGCTAGAGAGGGAGGCAAAGTACTCCAGCGTCTGTCGGCTTCCTGGAGAAATGTTGATGCAGGAATACAGGGTACTCTGAGAGTAGAGCCAGTGAGCCAGAATACAGAGTATTGTAGCGGCAGCCTTGTAAGCATCCACTGCCTGAACATTCAACATTTTCTATCATGGTTTAATCTTCTCACCACTATATTTTCTATCACAGACAAAACAATAATGTATTGATTTCGTAATTGTCTCTGAATTGACTTATGTGTAGAGATTTCTACAGATAAATCATACTGATAAGCATTAATACATAAAGTGACGTATCGTTACAATAAATACAGTAGTTATTAAAGAATATCATATGATAATTATGATCACAATTATGATGCCATAACCCTCATGTGACTGAATTGGATACAGGAACAAAATACACTACTGCCTCAAGGCTATCAGAAGATGTTATTTCAGTTCACATAATCAAAAACAACTTATGATTGATTGTGTAAGAAAGCCTGTATGACACAATCAAAGAACAGCCTGAAAATCCTATTTACAGTAAGACGGTGTTTCCAAATCTCAGTCCTGGGGACACCAAGGTCCACGTTTTGGTTTTTCCCTGGTGCTACACAGCTGATTGAAATAATCAACTCATCATTAAGCTTTGATTATTTGAATCAGCTGGTTAGTGCTAGGGCAAAAACCCAAAACGTGTACACCTTGGGGTCCCAAGGACCGAGCTTGGGAAACCCTGCAGTAAGAGGAAACAGAGCAATGGAAAAAGCTGAGTGGTCATCGTATGAGTGTAACAAATTAGGAATTTAAGCCTCTGCTGCCAGAGCTCTAGTGAGTCACATTCAAGTGGAGAGATTCTCTTTGGATGTAGGAGAGGTGTGTGTGTGGGCAGGAGAAATATGATATAGAAGTAGCGTTTCAGCCATGGCACATTTCTGTTGAATACCAAGAAATGTATCTGTCCTCCTTGGAAGACCCTCAAGGACTTTGAGGCTGAGAAGCGGTGAGTGGGAAAGACTGTGTGTGTGTGTGCTTATGTGAGCTGTAATATCTGCCTTGAGCAGTGCACTCTCTCTCTCTCTCTCTCTCTACATGTTTGGACACTTGTTTTTTTATCATGTTAATAATTTGTGCCCAATATGCTGGCAATAATGTCCCCATTCTCAGGCATTTCCTCACAGGGGTCAGAGGTGCTGGGTCATTAACACACAGGATATGACCTTTAACCTAGTAGCAGTTTATTTCAGCATTAATCTGAGTCAGCCAGTATTCAGCTCTGATAATGGCATGTTAATTAATTATGCTCTTTTGAGAGAAGTCAGCCATGCACCACCAGGCACGATGGTTGACTGGTTAACCCCTCACACGCTGGACTGCTCACACACTCACCACACACACACAAACACACACACACACATTTTAGTAATTTATCAGACACTCTTATCCAGAGCAACTTACAGTTAGTGCATTCATCTTAAGATAGCTAGGTGGGACAACCACATACAGTGGGGCAAAAAAGTATTTAGCCAGCCACCAATTGTGCAAGTTCTCCAACTTAAAAAGATGAGAGAGGCCTGTAATTTTCATCATAGGTACACTTCAACTATGACAGACGAAATGAGAAAAAGAAATCCAGAAAATCACATTGTAGGATTTTTAATTTATTTATTTGCAAATTATGGTGGAAAATAAGTATTTGGTCAATAACAAAAGTTTATCTCAATACTTTGTTATATACCCTTTGTTGGCAATGACAGAGGTCAAACGTTTTCTGTAAGTCTTCACAAGGTTTTCACACACTGTTGCTGGTATTTTGGCCCATTCCTCCATGCAGATCTCCTCTAGAGCAGTGATGTTTTGGGGCTGTCGCTGGGCAACACGGACTTTCAACTCCCTCCAAAGATTTTCTATGGGGTTGAGATCTGGAGACTGGCTAGGCCACTCCAGGACCTTGAAATGCTTCTTACGAAGCCACTCCTTCGTTGCCCGGGCGGTGTGTTTGGGATCATTGTCATGCTGAAAGACCCAGCCACGTTTCATCTTCAATGCCCTTGCTGATGGAACAGCCCCAAAGCATGATGTTTCCACCCCCATGCTTCACAGTAGGTATGGTGTTCTTTGGATGCAAGTCAGCATTCTTTGTCCTCCAAACACGACGAGTTGAGTTTTTACCAAAAAGTTCTATTTTGGTTTCATCTGACCATATGACATTCTCCCAATCCTCATCTGGATCATCCAAATGCTCTCTAGCAAACTTCAGACGGGCCTGAACATGTACTGGCTTAAGCAGGGGGACACGTCTGGCACTGCAGGATTTGAGTCCCTGGCGGCGTAGTGTGTTACTGATGGTAGGCTTTGTTACTTTGGTCCCAGCTCTCTGCAGGTCATTCACTAGGTCCCCGTGTGGTTCTGGGATTTTTGCTCACCGTTCTTGTGATCATTTTGACCCCACGGGGTGAGATCTTGCGTGGAGCCCCAGATCGAGGAAGATTATCAGTGGTCTTGTATGTCTTCCATTTCCTAATAATTGCTCCCACAGTTGATTTCTTCAAACCAAGCTGCTTACCTATTGCAGATTCAGTCTTCCCAACCTGGTGCAGGTCTACAATTTTGTTTCTGGTGTCCTTTGACAGCTCTTTGGTCTTGGCCATAGTGGAGTTTGGAGTGTGACTGTTTGAGGTTGTGGACAGGTGTCTTTTATACTGATAACAAGTTCAAACAGGTGCCATTAATACAGGTAACGAGTGGAGGACAGAGGAGCCTCTTAAAGAAGAAGTTACAGGTCTGTGAGAGCCAGAAATCTTGCTTGTTTGTATGTGACCAAATACTTATTTTCCACCATAATTTGCAAATAAATTCATTAAAAATCCTACAATGTGATTTTCTGGATTTTTTTGTTTGGGTGTCCTAAATAGAGCTTGTAACAATGTAATGTGTACTTTATGTCAGAGTACAGGAACAGTAGATGATTTATAAGCTCTCTGGAACCTACCAACATACCTGTGTGTGAGTGTTTTAACTGCACGTCAGTCATTCTCTCTCTTTCCCTCTCCCTCTCCCTCCATCCCCAAATCTCTGTCTCTCTGTAATATACACATTCATACATGTGTAGACTATACATGATATACCCAAAGGACTCCCACAGTCCCAGTTAATACATATGACATCAAATATCTCTGCTCTCGTCTCTAGTTAAATGTTGCCATAAAAATGGGAAGCATCATGCTGAGGCAGAGCCGGGTAATGTATCATGTACATTGGGGGGTGTCATTATGGCGATGTGAGGGAACAGGCCCCAAAGTAAAGGGCAGGGGTGTCATTCCCCGGGATCATTGACTGTATTTATGGGTCTATATTCCCCGGGGGACTGGAAGGCAGAGCCCATTCCCCTCCTCTCCTTTTTCTTCCCCTGTCAGTGAAGTCTGGCTGTGGCATGTGTAACCATGATCACAGCCCTGCCTGTCTGGATGTGGCAATATTGAATAAATAAATCATCCACCCCCTTCTCCTCCTTGTCCTCCTCCTCCCCTTCTCTTTCTCTTCCCTTCCCCCTCCATCAACAGTTTGGGGTGGCTCAGATATAGCAGACTGATTAAGATTACGCCAGAGAAGAAGGCAGACGTTTTACGTGCCCCCAACCGATTGTGTTTTTTTGTTTGTTTATTTGCGTTGTTTGTAACTTCTTTTTTTACTTATTTTGTGGATAAGGTTGCAGCTACCATCTATTATGACCGAAAATAACTTCTGGACATCAGGACTGTGATTACTCACCACAGACTGGCAGAATCCTTTTTTTCCTTTAACGAGTCTGACGAGGCTGACGCGAACGATATATACTGCTTTCTCGGGAACAGGCCCAGATCCCCGTGATTTGCGTGAAGAGGAGGCGCAGAAAAAGGGGCCGGAGGGCGGGAATTCGTACATTTATCTGAGAATTCGTAGGCGATCGAATAAACCCCCACTTCCTTCCACTCTGCTAGCAAACATGCAATCTTTGGACAATAAAATAGATGACCTACGCAGAAGATTAAACTACCAACGGGACATTCAAATCTGTAATATCTTATGCTTCACGGAGACGTGGCTGAACGACGACACTATCAACATACAGCTGGCTTGTTATACACTGCACCGGCAGGATAGAACAGCGACGTCTGGTAAGACAAGGGGCGGCGGACTATGTATTTTTGTAAATAACAGCTGGTGCACGATATCTAAGGAAGTCTCGAGCTATTGCTCGCCTGAGGTAGAGTGTCTCATGATAAACTGTAGGCCACACTATCTACTTAGAGAGTTTTCATCTGTATTTTTCATAGCTGTTTACATACCACCACAGTCAGAGGCTGGCACTAAGACAGCATTGAATGAGCTGTATTCCGCCATAAGCAAACAAGAAAATGCTCACCCAGAGGTGGGCGCTCCTAATAGCCGGGGACTTTAATGCAGTGAAACTTAAATCCGTTTTTACCAAACTTCTATCAGCATGTTAAATGTGCAACCAGAGGGAAAAAAAATCTGGAGCACCTTTACTCCACACACTTCCAAAGCTATCCCTCAACCTCCATTTGGCAAATCTGACCATAATTATATCCTCCTGATTCCTGCTTACAAGCAAAAATTAAAGCAGGAAGGACCAGTGACTAGATCAATAAAAAAGTGGTCAGATGAAGCAGATAATAAGCTACAGGACTGTTTTGCTAGCACAATGCATGGAGGAGTACACCACATCAGTCATTGGCTTCACCAATAAGTGCATCGATGATGTGAACTGCGAGCATGCGCTGACCAACTGGTAAGTGTCTTCACTGACATTTTCAACCTCTCCCTGTCCGAGTCTGTAATACCAACATATTTTAATCAGAACACCATAGTGCATGTGCCCAAGAACACTAAGGTAACCTGCCTAAACAACTACCGACCCGTAGCACTCACATCTGTAGCCATGAAGTGCTTTGAAAGGCTGGTCATGGCTCACATTAACACCATTTTCCCAGAAACCCTGGACCCACTCCAATTTGCATACCGCCCCAACAGATCCACAGATGATGCAATCTCTATTGCACTCCACACTGCCCTTTCCCAACTGGACAAAAGGAACATCTATGTGAGAATGCTATTCATTGACTACAGCTCAGTGTTCAACACCATAGTGCCCTCAAAGCTCATCAATCAGCTAAGGACCCTGGGACTAAACATCTCCCTCTGCAACTGGATCCTGGACTTCCTGACGGGCCGCCCCCAGGTGGTAAGGGTAGGTAACAACACATCCGCCACGCTAATCCTCAACACAGGGGCCCCTTGTGCGTGCTCAGTCCCCTCCTGTACTCCCTGTTCACTCATGACTGCACTTTGCCGAAGACACAACAGTGGTAGGCCTGATCACCGACAACAACTAGACAGCCTATAGGAAAGAGGTCAGAGACCTGGCCGTGTGGTGCCATTACAACAACCTCTCCCTCAGCGTGATCAAGACAAAGGAGATGATTGTGGAATACGGGAAAAAGAGGACCGAGCACGCCCCCATTCTCATCGACGGGGCTGCAGTGGAGCAGGTTGAGCATGGTCCAAGCACACCAAGACAGTCGTGAAGAGGGCACAACAAACCTATTCCCTCTCAGGAGACTGAAAAGATTTGTCATGGGTCCCCAGATAGGGGCTCGTATTTAAGCATTTCCCTGTAAGGTCTACACCTGTTGTATTCGGCGCATATGACTAATGCAATTTGATTTGATTTGATCACTAGAAATAGACTTTGATTTCGGACATTTGAAAAGGTCCTGAGAACTTCGATATACAGCTAGACCCCCACACCGCATGACAGGGATGTGTGTGTGATTTATGTGTCTTGTCCTGTCTCAGTGGGAGCTCAGAAACTAAACCTCAACCCCTCTTCCCACATCTCAGACAAAGCTCCTTGCTTTTCGTGTGTGTGTGCATGCATACGTGTTTGCGTGAGTATGTGTGTGCGTCCATGTGTGGTAGTTGGGGGAGGTTCCGTAGATATATGAAAGAGGTGGTGACTTGAGTCACTGAAACTATGTAGCTCAGTAGCTCACATCAAGACTGTCCATCCAAAAGGTCAACTTTCCCAGTTTTCAGAATGTGTAGAATGTGAGTACATACCGGACATTAGTGGATGCAGCGATTTATTGCAGTATTTGCAGTATTATTTTTTTTTTTAATTCTGCCGCTTAATGTAACTCAACAGGCAAGTCTCCATTTACAGAGTTCAGTTGTTACACTGAAATGCCCTAATGTATTCAGAACTAATTCTCTCTTCCATTCATACTGGACCCCCACCAGTCATTTAGTGTCCAGAATGATTAGGTGATAAGTGTAAATATACACTGAGTGTAAAAAAACATTAGGAACACCTGCTCTTTCCATGACCTATACTGACCAGGTGAATCCAGGTGAAAGATATGATCCCTTATTGATGTCACCTGTTAAATCCGCTTTAATCAGTGTAGATAAGGGGAGGAGACAGTCCATGAGACATGGATTGTGTATATGTGCCATTCAGACGATGAATGGGCAAGACGAAAGATTTAAGTAACTTTGAACGGGGTATGGTAGTAGGTGTCAGGCGCACCGGTTTGAGTGTGCCAAGAACTGCACCGCTCCTGGGTTTTTCACACTCAACAGTTTCCCATGTGTATCAAGAATGGTCTACCACCCAAAGGACATCCAGCCAACTTGACACAACTGTGGGAAACATTGGAGTCAACATGGGCAAGCATCCCTGTGGAATGCTTTCAACACCTTTTAGTCCATGCCTTGATTAATTAAGGCTGTTCTGAGGGCAAAAGGGGTGCAACTCAATATTAGGAAGGTGTTCCTAATGTTTTGTACACCCAGTTTATATGTGTGGACCAATCACTCTCACATGCTGTCATCTGCGTACAGTACAGTTGCAAATATATGCTGACATGCATGCACGTATACACACACACACGGAGCGCCACTCCGTCACATTAATCTTTCACATTTATCCACCTGAGCAGCTCATGTTGCATATCAACACTTCCATTTGTGCAGTGGCTTAAGTAGGTTAGAGGCAGGCATGCACACTCCACTTCCGTCTCACAGCCCTCCAGGCAGTAAACGATTCTGTCAGTGAGGCTGGTGCTCGTTATCGACATGCTCACAGGCTAGAAGTAGTCTCAACAGCACCTAGCTACACAGCAACACACCACTAGGGCTATAATGGTGACTGTATTACTACCACACCGGCGGTCACGAGTCATGACGACAGTCAAATTCCATGGGTCCGTTTAGCCATGGTAATTAGGCTTCTCCAAGCTCTGCTGCTGCTTACGGTCATTAGTAGTCTACCAAACTTGCTAACTGCCTGGTACTCCGCACTCTATTGTCCCTCTAATCACTCTGGCATCAATGCAAATGTATTTGAAAATCTAAGGAAACACTTCATGAGAGCCCATGAGCTCATGTTGCACAACATTTCTATAGGCTATGCAATTGCATGAGAAAAAAGAGGAGGTTCCCATCTGCTTTCTATAGGCTAGGCCTACTATATTTATTTCTCAACTTTCCTAATATTAAGCAACTATTAAGCACAATGATTATCTTTACAACAGGAGTACAGCCTACCTGGCTGGCATGAAAATGAACCGTGGGAAAAGCGTCCTCCATTCACTATTTAAGGGTAGAGACTACATGTTTTTTTTCCCCTGCTCCTGTTTCCAGACAGGTGCATGATAATGGTCCATTCTAAATCAAAACATATTTCACACATATATTATTTAGTATATGTAAAGACAAGATTAAATCAAGAATAGTCTGATGGGTGACAATATTAGTTATCACATGTGAATTATATATTGTCACTTGTGAATGATGCATAGCGTGCGCAGTAAGGCAAAAAACAGCCCATGCCTTTTTCCCAAAACCTTTTCAAATCATAGACACTCACCTCATATAGCCTAGCCCATAGGCCTATATGTTTTGATAAGGTTTGTATCACAACTAAGGTGGCCAAATGACTTCTGCTTTACAATGGGTATAGAGCCTAACTGGCATACATACATTTGAAGTCGGAAGTTTACATACACTTAGGTTGGAGTCATTAAAACTCGGTTTTCAACCACTCCACAAATTTCTTGTTAACAAACTATAGTTTTGGCAAGTCGGTTAGGACATCTACTTTGTGCATGATACAAGTAATTTTTCCAACAATTGTTTACAGACAGATTATTTCACTTATAATTCACTGTATCACAATTCCAGTGGGTCAGATGTTTACATACACTAAGTTGACCGTGCCTTTAAACAGCTTGGAAAATTCCAGAAAAGTATGTCATGGCTTTAGAAGCTTCTGATAGGCTAATTGACATCATTTGAGTCAATTGGAGGTGTACCTGTGGATGTATTTCAAGGCCTACCTTCAAACTCAGTGCCTCTTTGCTTGACATCATGGGAAAATCAAAAGAAATCAGCCAAGACCTAAAAAAAAAAGTCTGGTTCATCCTTGGGAGCAATTTCCAAATGCCTGAAGGTACCACGTTCAACTGTACAAACAATAGTATGCAAGTATAAACACCATGGGACCACGCAGCCGTCATATCGCTGCGTGGGGGGAGGCTTGCAAGCCGAAGAACACCATCCCAACCGTGAAGCACGGGGGTGGCAGCGTCATGTTGTGGGGGTGCTTTGCTGCAGGAGGGACTGGTGCACTTCACAAAATAGATGGCATCATGACAAAGGAAAATTATGTGGATAAATTGAAGCAACATCTCAAGACATCAGTCAGAAGTTAAAGCTTTTCACAAATGGGTCTTCCAAATGGACAATGACCTCAAGCATACTTCCAACGTTGTGGCAAAACGGCTACCCAAAACATTTGACCCAAGTTAAACAATTTAAAGGCAATGCTACCAAATACTAACTGAGTGTATGTAAACTTCTGACCCACTGGGAATGTGATGAAAGAAATAAAAGCTTAAATAAATTATTCTCTCTACTATTATTCTGACATTCACATTCTTAAAATATAGTGGTGATCCTAACTGACCTAAGACAGGGAATTTTTACTAGGATTAAATGTCAGGAATTTTGGAAAACTGAGTGTAAATGTATTTGGCTAAGGTGTATGTAAACTTCCGACTTCAAGTGTACATAGCGCGTGAGTTTCAAGTTTTCACCATACAAATGCACCTTTATAATAAAAGCATTACATGTTTAGTCTCATTTGTGGTCACTTTTGAGAATGGTGTTTTCCTGCTCATGGAACATGTGTGCTTATAGCCTACAGCTGTGTGCGCATTGCTGGCTTATGATGTGAAGAAATAGCCTAGTACTTTATCAACAATTTAAGCTAAACATTCTGATCTGTTGCATCAGCCTCATTTCTAAAAAAAAAAGTTTTTTTGATGCTAGTGGTTGTATTAATTTGGGATCTATCACATCCCACAACTGTCCCAGACTATGTTTGGAATATTTATTTATCGCACAGAATAGAATAGGTTAACTTTTGTACTATGGCGGATAGTAGATTGACATAGGCTAGTGCTTTTGCTGTAGTCAGGTCTACTCATCTTGTTCTTGGACAGTTCTTCCAATATCTTCAATATGTGCCTCGGAATTGGCAATTGGGTCTCTGATGTGTCTGTCTTCACTTGTAGTCTGTGAGAAAGACCCGATCACATGTAGGAGAGCCATGTGAGTGAGAGGTGCTTCGGAGCATGCATCCAGGAGAATGGAATTATAATTATTATATCCAGCCCAAGGGCACAACGGCCAATGGCTGCAAAAAGCATGGATTATTTTAGGGGGCGTTACAGCCACACAAAAGGGATGCCGCCGGGAAATTCAAGTGCTTGTCAAATTGTGAATGAGAGACTGATGAAGTGTATACAGCCTGCGCAAAAAACAAGGCAGAGGTCATGCCTTTCATGCAACATTTTTCAAATTATAATTAGTCGCAAAATGCAGCCTTAAAATCTATAAAAAATCTAAACATATAGCCCAACGTTTGTATCACAACTAAAGTTACATAACTCTAAATGTGTCACGACTTCAGCCGGAGTTGGTCCCTCTCTTGTTCGGGCGGCTTTCGGCGGTGGACGTCGCCGGTTTTCTAGCTGCCGCCGATCTACTTTTCATTTTCTATGTTTTTGTCTTCATTATGCACACCTGGTTTCCAATCACTAATTACATGTTCCTTATTTAAACCTCTGTCCCCCCCATGTCTTTGCGATTGATTGTTTGCTGTAACTCGGTCTGTCTTTGTGGGCTCGTGAGTGTACCGTTGTTATTTTATATTTTGAGTAAATTACGTTGATTACTCTATTCTGCTGTCCTGCGCCTGACTCTCTACACAGCTACACACAGGACTATTACACAATTAAGCATATAGGAGTACCTGTTCCTTTGTTACAGAATAGCCACGTGTGCACTCCCTCAAAACCATCTGGTATAGAGGTCCTGGATGGCAGGAAGCTTGGCCCCAGTGATGTACTGGGCCGTACGCACTACCCTCTGTAGTGCCTTGCCGTCGGAGGCAGTGATGCAACCAGTCAGGATGCTCTCGATGGTTCAGCTGTAGAACCTTTTGAGGATCTGAGGACCCATGCCATATCTTTTCAGTCTCCTGAGGTGGAATAGGTTTTGTCGTGCCCTCTTCACGACTGTCTTCTCTGTGCTTGGACCATGTTAGTTTGTTGGTGATGTGGACACCAAGGAACTTGAACCTCTCAACCTGCTAGACTACAGCCCCGTTGATGAGAATGGGGGGGGCGTGCTCTGTCCACTTTTTCCTGTATTCTACAATCATATCCTTTGTCTTGATCATGTTGAGGGAGAGGTTGTTATCCTGGCACCACACGGCCAGGTCTCTGACCTCTTTCCTACAGGCTGTCTTGTCGTTGTCGGTGATCAGGCCTACCACTGTTGTGTCATCAGCAAACTTAATGATGGTGTTGGAGTCGTGCCTGGCCGTGCTGTCATGAGTGAACAGGGAGTACAGGAGGGGACTGAGCACGCACCCCTGAGGGGCCCCCTGTGTTGAGGATCAGCTTGGCGGATGTGTTGTTACCTATCCTTACTTCCTGAGGGCGGGCCCGTCAGGAAGTCCAGGATCCAGTTGCAGAGGGAGGTGTTTAGTCCCAGGGTCCTTAGCTTATTGATTAGTTTGAGGGCACTATGGTGTTGAACGCTGAGCTGTAGACAAAGAATAGCATTTCACATAGGTGTTCCTTTTGTCCAGGTGGGAAAGGGCAGTGTGGAGTGCAATAGAGATTGCAACATCTGTGGATCATCTGTTGATCTGTTAGGGCGGTATGCAAATTGGAGTGGATCTAGGGTTTCTGGGATAATGATGTTGATTGAGCCATGACCCGCCTTAATTTATGTACAGTGAGGGGGAAAAAGTATTTGATCCCCTGCTGATTTTGTACGTATGCCCACTGACAAAGAAATTATCAGTCTATAATTTTAATGGTAGGTTTATTTGAACAGTGAGAGACAGAATAACAACAACAAAATCCAGAAAAACGCATGTGAAAAATGTTATAAATTGATTTGCATTTTAATGAGGGAAATAAGTATTTGACCCCTCAGCAAAACATGACTTAGTTCCTGGTGGCAAAACCCTTGTTGGCAATCACAGAGGTCAGACGTTTCTTGTAGTTGGCCACCAGGTTTGCACACATCTCAGGAGGGATTTTGTCCCACTCCTCTTTGCAGATCTTCTCCAAGTCATTAAGGTTTCGAGGCTGACGTTTGGCAACTCAAACCTTCAGCTCCCTCCACAGATTTTCTATGGGATTAAGGTCTGGAGACTGGCTAGGCCACTCCAGGACCTTAATGTGCTTCTTCTTGAGCCACTCCTTTGTTGCCTGGGCCGTGTGTTTTGGGTCATTATCATGCTGGAATACCCATCCACGACCCATTTTCAATGCCCTGGCTGAGGGAAGGAGGTTCTCACCCAAGATTTGACGGTACATGGCCCCGTTCATCGTCCCTTTGATGCCGTGAAGTTGTCCTGTGCCCTTAGCAGAAAACACCCCCAAAGCATAATGTTTCCACCTCCATGTTTGAGGGTGGGGAGGGTGTTCTTGGGGTCATAGGCAGCATTCCTCCTCCTCCAAACACGTCGAGTTGAGTTGATGCCAAAGAGCTCCATTTTGGTCTCATCTGACCACAACATCTCATTCAGATGTTCATTGGCAAACTACAGACGGGCATGTATTTGTGCTTTCTTGAGCAGGGGGACCTTGCGGGCGCTGCAGGATTTCAGTCCTTCACGGCGTAGTGTGTTACCAATTGGTGACTATGGTCCCAGCTGCCTTGAGATCATTGACAAGATCCTCCCGTGTAGTTCTGGGCTGATTCCTCACCATTCTCATGATCATTGCAACTCCACGAGGTGAGATCTTGCATAGAGCCCCAGGCCGAGGGAGATTGACAGTTATTTTGTGTTTCTTCCATTTGCGAATAATCGCACCAACTGTTGTCACCTTCTCACCAAGCTGCTTGGTGATGGTCTTGTAGCCCATTCCAGCCTTGTGTAGGTCTACAATCTTGTCCCTGACATCCTTGGAGAGCTCTTTGGTCTTGGCCATGATGGAGAGTTTGGAATCTGATTGATTGATTGCTTCTGTGGACAGATGTCTTTTATACAGGAAACAAACTGAGATTAGGAGCACTCCCTTTAAGAGTGTGCTCCTAATCTCAGCTTGTTACCTGTATAAAAGACACCTGGGAGCCAGAAATCTTTCTGATTGAGAGGGGGTCAAATACTTATTTCCCTCATTAAAATGCAAATGAATTTATAAAATTTTTCACATGCGTTTTTCTGGATTTTTTTGTTGTTATTCTCTCCCTCACTGCTCAAATAAACCTACCATTAAAATTATAGACTGATCATTTCTTTGTCAGTGGGCAAACGTACAAAATCAGCAGGGGATCAAATACTTTTTTCCCTCACTGTAGCTAAGGCTATATTTTCATACACTAAAATACCTATACAAGCCAAAATAAATATAATTACATTTAATAGAGCTAAAAAAAAATATTCAAGGCTGTACTTGTCCCTCTACAAGGCAATACCAAAATAGCTGTAGAAGAATAAAGAATAGGCGACACCACAACTGTCACGACTTCCGCTGAAGTTGGTCCCTCTGCTTGTCACGATCTCCTTGAGGGACAGACCAAGGCGCAGCGAGGTATCCAGTATACATGCTTTATTTAATACATGTAACTGAGTCAAAACAACAAAACGAACGAAAACGAAGATCGTAACATGAACATAACAAACAAACGAAGCTATGTACAAACAATAACCCACAAACCCCTAGTGCAAACTACAAACATATATATGGTTCCCAATTAGAAGTAACGACACTCAGCTGCCTCTAATTGGGAACCATTACCCCAACATAGAAATAGAGAACCTAGAACAAAAAAAAACCTACACCAAAACAAAACTAAACACGCCAGCCTGTCTTCTCAGGCCTGGACGTGACAGTACCACCCCCCAAAGGCGCGGACTCCGACCGCGCCAAAAGTCCATTGGGGGGGTCTTCGGGTGGGCCTTCCTGTCCCAGGTGGCGGCTCCGGTGCCGGCCTTGCTGGCTCTGGGTCCCACACCGGAGGCCCTGGGCTATTTGCCGGAACAGTTAGTATAGAACTGGGGACCCTCTCTGGAGGCTCCGGACTGGAAACCTTCTCTGGAGGCTCCGGACTGGGAACCTTCTCTGGAGGCTCCGGACTGGGAACCTTCTCTGGAGGCTCCGGACTGGGAACCTTCTCTGGAGGTGGGAGCCTGGTGTGTGGAGCCGGTACTTCTCTCCCCGGGTGTTCACTCACCCTTGCCTCACCGATGATGAGAGCTGGAATGTCTCGCACTGGGCTGTGGATGCGAACCAGAGACCCCACACGCAGAACCGGTGCAGGATATCCTGGTCCAAGGAGGCGCACCGGAGACCAGGAGCGCTGAGCTGTGGATGCGAACCGGAGACCCCACACGCAGAACCGGTGCAGGATATCCTGGTCCAAAGAGGCGCACCGGAGACCAGGAGCGCTGAGCACCACTCTTCCAGGCTGCACACTCACCCTCCCCTGACAGATGAGTGGCGCTGGAATCTCTCGCACCGGGCTGTGAACGCGCACTGGAGACACCGTGCGCAAAACTGTATAGCACGGCGTCTTACCAGTGCGACGCTCCCTCCAACGCTCCCTCCAAAGAGCACGAGGAGTTGGCTCAGGAGTCCATCCTGAACCGGCCAAACTCCCCGTGTGCCCCCCCCACATTTTTTTGGGGGGTGCCTCTCGGGTTTCCGCGCCAGGCGAGTCCCAACATATCTCTCCCTCTCCGGGTTCCACGCTCCATATAAATCCTCATAACTCCCTCGCTCAGTCTTCGCCGCTTCCATCTCCTTCTTGGGGTGACGATGCTCTGCCGTCTTCTCCCAAGGTCCCTTACCAGCCAAAATCTCCTCCCAAGACCAGAACTCCCGGGTCTCTCGCTGCTTGGTCCTTTTGTGGTGGGTTATTCTGTCACGATCTCCTTGAGGGACAGACCAAGACGCAGCGAGGTATCCAGTATACATGCTTTATTTAATACACGTAACTGAGTCAAAACAACAAAACGATTGAAAACGAAGATCGTAACATGAACATAACAAACAAACAAACAAACAAACAAACAAACAAACAAACAAACAAACAAACAAACAAACAAACAAACAAACAAACAAACAAACAAACAAACAAACAAACAAACAAACAAACAAATTAACGAAGCTATGTACAAACAATAACCCACAAACCCCTAGTGCAAACTACAAACATATATATGGTTCCCAATTAGAGGTAACGACACTCAGCTGCCTCTAATTGGGAACCATTATCCCAACATAGAAATAGAGAACCTAGAACAGAAAAAAACCCTACACCAAAACAAAACTAAACACGCCAGCCTGTCTTCTCAGGCCTGGACGTGACACTCCTGGTTCGAGCAGCTACCGGCGGTCGACGTCACCAGAATCCTAGCCACCAACGATCCATATCTCATTTTCTGTTTGTCTTGCTCATATCACACCTGGTTGACATTACCCAAATTGTATGTGTTATTTCATTCCTTTGTTCCCCCCTCAGTTTTGTCCGAGATTGTTTCATGTATTGTGGCTCCATGTAGTGAGCAGGTGTGTGACTACGTTGGTAGTAATTTTCGTGTCCCTTATAAAAGGAGTTTTGTTGAAATCGGTTTCCTGCGATTCCGGAAGACCTGCATTCAAGAGCCCTCACAACAACGCTAACATAGCCACACTATATGATCAGGCAAATCTAGCTGTACATTTGGTGATTTAAGTTTACAGCCATTACGAGAATCTGAAATAAGTTGTTATGAATGTTCATTACCTCCCCTGCATGTGTGAGAGAATCTTACACTACAATGAGTCCCAGTTTCTATGGAAAACTCCTCACTGGCAGTGTAAACTCTTGGAAAAAATTGTGCTATATCCAGGTAGAACCCTTTTTTGTTCCATGTAGAACCCTTTCCACAGAGTGTTCTATAAAGAACCCAAAAGCCTTCTACCTGGAACCAAAAAGGGTTCTCCTATAGACGGGTTGGCTGACAATGTCACTAAATGATGCGGGTGATTCAATGGGGCAGACGTCAGTGTGTTGTTGTGATTCTGGATGGCTAGATAGCTTCTACTGTATTATTGACTGTATGTTTGTTTTACTCCATGTGTAACTCTGTGTTGTTGTATGTGTTGAACTGCTTCGCTTTATCTTGGCCAGGTCGCAGTTGTAAATGAGAACTTGTTCTCAACTGGCCTACCTGGTTAAATAAAGGTGAAAAAAAGAGGAAAGAAAAAAAAGAAGCTGCCATGTGGGGAATCGTAGGTAGTTCGTTAGTTTTATCTTGTTCTTGATACCATGTCTTTTTTTTAGGTGTTTTGACAGATATCTATGCTAATGGCAAAAATTCGCTATCTAGCCAACCAACAACTGTAACTATGTATTTGAGAGACAACAAGTACACATTGTGAAAATGTATGTTTTCAATAAACATTGGAGATGAAATATAGTTACATGTTGTAAACAATCTATGTCAACCCCGCCTGTTTTGCCCAATAGTTGCGTGCGCGTGGGTTTTGTTGCTAAACAATCATCCCGTTTATGGGGACAACCAAAGAACCCTTTAGTAACCCTTTTTTCTAAGAGTGTGCTGTGTTTGCCTCTGAGCTTAAATGGGAGCAGCTTTAGCAGAATAACAACCACCCTCACACTAAAGCCCCCCATCTTGACTGGCTCATCCTGGATATTGCCTTGGCCTTTCAGACCCAGATACACAGAGACAAGTGATTTACGTCCCTCTGTCTGCACATTGGACACGATTGTGTGTGCCCCTCCTGATTCAATTGAAAATGTATTCTTTAACGGACCATAGACTTCCATGGAGGAGGTAGAAGCATGTACCAGACTGCATGCTCAAAGTATTTTTAGAGACCCTCTGTTCTCCTGTGTCATTCCAGCCTGTGGTAGATACCAGAATACACTGCTGTCAGACGGTAATTTCTGGATGTAGTTAGACCAGAATAACAACAGATGAATGATCAGATTAATGACCTCTGTTCGGCTCATCTGTTATTAGGTACTGTACATAGTAAGTCATTCATTGGTGTTTGTGGCAAGGTTGCATATCTGTGTTTGTTTGTACGTCTGAGGGCCCTCTACCCTATGACATTTCTTACCCTATAACATTAACATGATGTGCCAGAGGAGAGTGTACTAAGTGCACTGTACTGAGAGCACATACAGTCCTGTCCTGTCTTGTACTGTACTGTACTGCAGCAGGATTCCCTGGTTTGTCAGTGCAGAGCCCTGATCATGTGATCCACCTCCATTATCTCCCGGCGACCTGCCAATCCAACACACCTGTTTCCCATCATGGCCGGGACATTCCAGGCATCGCCCAGCGTTCCACTAAAAGGTCTATCAGAGAGAGTGTGCCCAAATAGATCCAGTTGCCATAGAAATAAACAATAGAGAGACGAATTCTGCCTGGCTCGTCCAATGATTTATATATACACTAAATGACTGACAGGGGGTGCTGTTTTGAAGCCACTGCGCCTCCATTTTTGCACTCCCCCAAAATTGTAAAAAATATATTGGAAGCTATAGTTTACGTTTATTCTATTATCATAAAAAAATGACATTTTCCTTAAAGTATAATTTTGAGACAGATCTAATGTTACTGTTCCCAATACAACACAAAGAAAATACATAAATAAATGTAATTTTGTTGTTTAAACATTTATTTGAATGAATTCCATTCATTACCATGGAGGATTGCACCTGGGGAGTCATTCAAAGCCTCTCATTGTCCAATATATAGCATCAACAATTGTCCAATATATAGCATCAACAATCCAGGGTTTATATACATCATTGGGCACGTCTGTTTTCACCCAGAATACAGAACAGACACACATGACAAGGATGCAGTCAACGTGTACACCACATACTGAAGCTTCATTCTGCACTGAACATGTGCTGACCATGCAGTGGCTAGGCATCAATCATTCACTGACCCATGCACAGACATCCTACTATATAACTGACCATGGGCAGGCATGCTACTCTATAGCCCAGTGCATGGTAGAGAGAAATAATAGGATTGTCCAACATAACTCTGTGTATCATATCACCCCCATAACGAGCAATTTCACTTCAGTCCATGAGTGCAAATGTATTCATCCACAAATATAGTCTATTACAGGACGATGGAGTCCATTGCCATGCATGATATGCAAATGTTGACTCACCACCAATGCATGTGTAGCTTTAAGGAGTATAATTACAGTAAGCTGATGATGAAACGCTAGGCCTCTCTCTGTCTGCATTTCCCCCCACCCAGGATTGACCAAATAGAAAGGAAAGAAGAGAGGACAAGACAGAAGAAGAGAAGACGTGGAGGGAGGGGGGGTGGGCGAGTCATCAGTGGGGGTGGATCAGGACAAGATCAATGAGAGTGCAGGAGGCAGCAGGAGGTTTTAGCCAAGCCAGTAAATAACATCCCATTGAGACAGCCACCCCTGGACCCGGGCCCCCAGGCCTACAGACAGGGCCCCTGATTACTGCCCTCAGAGGGGGGATGGAGGCCCTGTCTGCACAATACACCTCTGAACCTTGGCCCTCACTCACCCCTTTCTCTCTTTCATTTGTTGAACATTCATCTTTCTGCATGTGTGTGAGTTTATTTAGGGGGTGGGTGATAAGGGGAGGGAGGGTGGGAGAGGACTGGGGAGCGAGGGGAGGCACTGACCACCCACTCACCACTATTCTACTATTCTATCCCCTGGCTCTATGGCCCACTGCTGCTGTTCCAGTGAATGAGTGTGGTGAGTTGTCTTTCCCAAAGTCTGGCTGCCATGCAGGGAGAGTCTTTCCATTCTGAAAGCATGACAACTGGCGCCTATGAGCCAATTGTGCTTTATTTCACACACACGTACCTGCATGAAAACCAGAGTTTCTAGGTGAAATTGGATCTGCTATATTCTCATGAAATGAGAGGTGCACACACATCCCCGAACCATTGTGTGTTCCTAATTAAATTCACAATTATGCATTAATACGTTTCTGGAAATTTCCGGACTGTGCACATCGCATAAATTCTCAACTGCCACAGGCGTGTGCCTCTCTACCTCATGTGTTGGAAGAGAAGCCCAGTTATTTATCCTGTTTTCATGGTTGTAACATTTATAAGCATGGTTTCGCTTTCAAAATCTACATAAAACATGTTTATCTAAACTGTGATGAGTTTTCTGGTCATTTTGATATAAAATGTAAGTGTTTTGACCGAGTGAAAAACAAGTGAGATTTTCTCATTCATATGAGTGTAGCCAAGCTAAATTAGATAACCTTGTATTTAGGTTAAGATGGCGTTTCAGATTATTTTTTAGTTCTGTGATAAATGTTTGTACAAATTAACAACACTAATGATATGTGTTTTAGAAGTTTACTTTTTTATGACATTTGTATCTAATGGTTGCATGCTAATTGCTAACCGCTAATGTTAGCTAGCTCAGCAGTAGGCGCTAGCTAGCCTACCATTTCTCCCTACTAGCTAGTTACTTTTAGCTTATGTTGTTGTTGGCTAGCTGTTCATGGGTTTTTCTTACATTTAATGCACAGGCCTCTTCTATAATTTGTTTGTACTATTGTACAACTGTTGTTTTCCATACAAGGCATTGGTGAATATTTAGTGGTTTTGCACACCACAATCTTTAGTGATAATCTAGCTAACACTAGCTAGGTAACTAGCAAGCTAACTAACCCGGTTCAACCCCTGATGCATTATACATACACACCTAGTAAGACATCCATTTTTGCAAAGGCAAATAAATTGTTGAATAGAAAATGTAAGACTTGCAATCTCTCTGACACACAGATTTACTTCCCAGCACAATGTGTCTGTCTGATGTCAAAGAGCACGAACACGTCACCGGATGTTAATGTTCATTCAAACACTGAAAAATAGGAGTACTATTAAAGGTATGCTTAATGCTCTTCATACATATGATAGTAAGGCTCTGCACCGGTGGCCTGGCCACCAAAACAACATAAAATTAACCTTGTGCTTATATCCATTGCAGGTTCTTGTGCCATCTATTACGAGAATGTGAGGCGGGAGTATCTCTCAGGTTTACTTGAGAACATAGGGGACACAATCTTAGCGATCCATGCAAGAAGGCTCGCCAAAAGAGAAAGCGGGTAAGCATTTTTGTAAAAGTAGTTTTTTTGTGTAACACTAGGTTTATGACTCCTGTATTACTTCTAAACCTTGGAATACAAAGTGCATTTATGGACCTCTTACAAGTTTGATGTTGTATATTTGAGTCTAGAAGAGTAGAATTAAAACAGATGTTGAATTCCACCCAGCTGGTCTAAAGTGGTTGCTATAGCCCCTGTAGTTCCATTAATCACAGATTACTATACATTGTTGGAACACTAATTGCCTCTGTATCAGAATTGCATTGACTGTTTTACTGAAAGTAACAGTAATCATGAGCATGGTATACGTTTTGGCAAACAATTCTGTTTCATACTCTAGTCCACATGCCTGTAGCTCTGTGCACTGACAGTACAACATGCACAACTTGTAGCATATCATGTTTGATTATAATGACCTTTGGGTAGGTGTTTGTGAGTGATACATCAAGTGAATGTAGCCAAAGGCCTGTGGAGCCCCCTTTCAACCAGGTGGATGGAATTCAACTATTGTTTTCACAATAGTCCAATAATACCAATAATCTCAGTAATATATAATATATAAGATATCAAACATTGTTTGGGGGGGTACTACAACAAAGTTAATGTCAAAGCATGGAATTCCCCTTTAAATCAAATCCAAACAAATTTTATTTGTCACATACACATGGTTAGCAGATGTTAATGTGAGTGTAGCGAAATGCTTGTGCTTCTAGTTCCGACCATGCAGTAGTATCTAACAAGTAATCGAACAATTTCACAACAACTACCTTATACACACAGTGTAAAGGAATGAATACGAGTTTGTACATATAAATATATGGATGAGCGATGGCTGACCGGCATAGGCAAGATGCAGTAGATGGTATATAGTACAGTATATACATGTGAGATGAGTAGTGTAGGATATGTAAACAATATATAAATGGCATCGTTTAAAGTGGCTAGTGATACATTTATTACATCCACTTTTTAATTATTAAAGTGGCTAGAGATTGGAGTCGATGGCCGAACGGCATAGGCAAGATTCAGTAGATTGTATAGAGTACAGTGTATATATTTGATATGAGTAATGTCGGATATGTAAGCATTATATACAAAATTGTTTAAAGTGGCTAGTGATACATTTGTTACATCCAATTTTCTATTATTGAAAGTGTCTAGAGATTTAAGTCAGTATGTTGGCAGCAGCCACTCAATGTTAGTGGTGGCTGTTTAACAGTCTGATGGCCTTGAGATAGAAGCTGTTTTTCAGTCTCTCGGACCCAGCTTTGATGCACCTGTACTGACCTCGCCTTCTGGATGATAGCGGGGTGAACAGGCAGTGGCTCGGGTGGTTGTTGTCCTTGATGATCTTTTTGGCCTTCCTGTGACATCAAGTGGTGTAGGTGTCCTGGAGGGCAGGTAGTTTACCCCCGGTGATGCGTTGTGCAGTCCTCACTACCCTCTGGAGAGCCTTACGGTTGTGGGTGGAGCAGTTGCCGTACCAGGCGGTGATACAGCCCGACAGGATGCTCTTGATTGTGCATCTGTAGAAGTTTGTGAGTGTTTTTGGTGACAAGCCGAATTTCTTCAGCCTCCTGAGGTTGAAGAGGCGCTGTTGCGCAGTCATGGGTGAACAGGGAGTACAGGAGAGGGCTGAGAACGCACCCTTGTGGGGCCCTAGTGTTGAGGATCAGCGGGGTGGAGGTGTTGTTTCCTACCCTCATCACCTGGGGCCGTCCCGTCAGGAAGTCCAGGACCCAGTTGCACAGGGCTGGGTCGAGACCTAGGGTCTCGAGCTTAATTATGAGTTTGTTGGGTACTATGGTGTTAAATGCTGAGCTGTAGTCGATGAACAGCATTCTTACATAGGTATTCCTCTTGTCCAGATGGGTTAGGGCAGTGTGCTGTGTGATTGCGATTGCGTTGTCTGTGGACCTATTGGGACTAGGGTGTCTGGTAGGATGGAGGTGATATGATCCTTGACTAGTCTCTCAAAGCACTTCATGATGACGGAAGTGAGTGCTACGGGGCGATAGTCATTTAGCTCAGTTACCTTAGCTTTCTTGGGAACAGGAACAATGGTGGCCCTCTTGAAGCATGTGGGAACAGCAGACTGGGATAAGGATTGATTAAATATGTCCGTAAACACACCAGCCAGCTAGTCTGAGCATGCTCTAAGGACGCGGCCAGGGATGCCATCTGGGATGCCATCAGCCTTGCGAGGGTTAACACGCTTAAATGTTTTACTCACGTTGGCTGCGTTGAAGGTGAGCCCGCAGGTTTTGGTAGCGGGCCGTGTCGGTGGCACTGTATTGTCCTCAAAGCGAGCACAGAATTTGTTTAGTTTGTCTGGAACCAGGACATTGTGGTCCGCTACGGGTCTGGTTTTCTTTTTGTAGTCCGTGATTGACTGTAGACCCTGCCACATTCCTCTCGTGTCTGAGCTGTTGAATTGTGACTTTGTCTCTATATTGACTCTAAGCTTGTTTGATTGCCTTGCGGAGGGAATAGCTACACTGTTTGTATTCAGGCATGTTTCCGGTCGCCTTACTCTGGTTAAAAGCAGTGGTTTCACGCTTTTAGTTTTGCGCAAATGCTGCCATCAATCCACGGTTTCTGGTTGGGGAAGGTTTTAATAGTTGCTATGGGTACAACATCACTGATGCACTTGCTAATAAACTCGGTCACCGAATCACCGTATACATCAATGTTAGTGTGGACCTGATGAGCAAAGAGGAGGTTGGCCTGCAGAACAGCAAACCATTGTTGTTCGTCAAGCCCCCCAACTTTTGGAGTGAGGTGCTCACTGCCCTTAGTCAAGAACTACAGAGCTGCTTGGAGAGGGACCAGATCTACTTGCAGACCCACATCACACAGATCATGTTTCACCAAGGCAACCTACATCCCACAGACCCCTAAACCCTCAACACTATAGCACACTCAATGGAGGTTTACCCTGGGCCAAGCTGGATCTCTCCTGTCAGGACTGTGTTTGATTCTTTAGAAAACACATTTGTTGATCTTTGAATTTTATATTCCTCCATTTAAGATATACCCCCAACCCCCTTTAACCCTTGTAAGCAGGTCAGCACCACATTCAAACTTCAAAGATGAATGAAAGTGTTTTTAAAACAGTCCTTCAATAAGTGTATTTGTGTGTTTTACTCAAGGAACTAAGAGTTGTATTAGTATAGTGATGTCCTGGAAAAATCTTGATAGTGGTGCTTGAATTTTATTTCTGAAAAGGTGTAGGAACCCTGATGTGTGATATTAATAATAATAATAACAATAATTAAAAGTAATTTATTCATTCATTCATTTATTCCTAATTCCCTATAATTCATTAATTCATTCATTTAATCATTTATTGTGTTTTGAATATAGCTGTGACTAAAGCAAGCTAGAAAAGACTAGCATTAGCATTCAGTGGGTCGAATAAGTGTGCACAACCTTGAGCAGGTACACGTCCATTTATTGACATTTCTGGGAGAGACTTGGACGGACGTGGATGGAGATGTATTGCAACTGATGTCTAAGGCGTGCACTGGAATTTCAAGATGTGTCCTGGTAAGCGGGTGGATGTGTGTGATCGTTTCTGGTGATTTAGAAGCTTCTGATAGGCTAATTGACATAATTTGAGTCAATTGGAGGTGTACCTGTGGATGCATTTCAAGGCCTACCTTCAAACTACCTTCAGACCTCAGAAAAATCAATTGTAGACCTCCACAAGTCTGGTTCATCCTTGGGAGCAATTTCCAAAAGCCTGAAGGTACCACGTTCATCTGTACAAACAATAGTATGCAAGTATAAACACCATGGGGCCACGCAGCCGTCATACCGCTCAGGAAGGAGACGCGTTCTGTCTCCTAGAGATGAATGTACTTTGGTGCGAAAAGTGCAAATCAATGCCAGAACAAGAGCAAAGGACATTGTGAAGATGCTGGAGGAAACCGGCACAAAAGTATCTATATGCACAGTAAAACGAGTCCTATATTGACATAACCTGAAAGGCCACTCAGCAAGGAAGAAGCCACTGCTCCAAAACTGCCATAAAAAAGCCAGACTACGGTTTGCAACTGCACATGGGGACAAAGATTGTACTTTTTGGAGGAATGTCCTCTGGTCTGATGAAACAAAAATAGAACTGTTTGGCCATAATGTTTGGAGGAAAAAGGGCCTGCAAGCCAAAGAACACCACTCCAACCGTGAAGCACGGGGGTGGCAGCTTCATGTTGTGGGGGTGCTTTGCTGCGGGAGGGACTGGTGCACTTCACAAAATAGATGGCATCATGACGAAGGAAAATTATGTAGATATATTGAAGCAACATCTCAAGACATCAGTCAGGAGTTTAAAGCTTGGTCGCAAATGGGTCTTCCAAATGGACAATGACCCCAAGCATACTTCCAAAGTTGTGGCAAAATGGCTTAAGGACAACACAGTCAAGGTATTGGAGTGGCCATCACAAAGCCCTGACCTCAATCCTCAATTTGTGGGCAGAACTGAAAAAGCATCGGAGCAAGGAGGCCTACAAACCTGACTCAGTTACACCAGCTCTGTCAGGAAGAATGGGCCAGAATTCACCCAACTTATTGTGGAAAGCTTGTGGAAGGCTACCCAAACATTTGACCCAAGTTAAACAATTTAAAGGCAATGCTACCAAATACTAACTGAGTGTATGTAAACTTCTGACCCACTGGGAATGTGATGAAAGAAATAAAAGCTGAAATAAATAATTATCTCTACTATTATTCTGACATTTCACATTCTTAAAATAAAGTGCTGATCCTAACTGACCTAAGACAGGGACTTTCTTATTAGGATTAAATGTCAGAAATTGTGAAAAACTGAGTTTAAATGTATTTGGCTAAGGTGTGTATGTAAACTTCCGACTTCAACTGTACACGTTTGTGTATGTCTGCACACAAAAGTGGTCCATTACCTGAGATTTACGGGAAATGTGCTGGGCCGAAAACTGCTGGACACGTGCCCGCAAATGTCCAGAAATTGTACGTTTTCAGACTTGTGCGCTGGAGTGTTCAACCCGTAAAAGTACCATTTCATGTAGTGTCTCATTGTGTCAACCGGTCGACTTGCCTCCCTGCAACACAAACATCTCCAACTGTCCAAATCCTGAATCACATGCTGCTCAAAAAAGAGGGGTCTTTTTCACTGTTATGTGTCCCTGGTGTTTATCAGCATACAATTAGACACAATTTGATACAATAAAATGTATTGTTCAGGGAGTTCCAAATAGATACAAGCAACATCTAACGGTAGAGGTTTTTTTATAATGGTAAAAATAGATTGTGACCCTTTGTGCTCCAGGTACTGCTCCCTTCAAAACATCCCTAGATATAAACTGAGGCTTTGATAAACTGAAATCTATGTTCCTCTCTCAGTTATTGGATATATTCAATTAGAGTTGTTTATTGCATTTGGCATTCCCCCATTGTATTTGGGAAGTGCAATTCAGGTCAAGTGACTTGGCTGTCTTCCCTGGCCTCAGTAAATAAATCATATGAAGTCTAAAAATAGAACCAACTAAATCACAGGCTGGTTTAGTGAGATTAAAAGAGGGGGCGGAGGGGGCTCTGGACTGATGCTGCTGGTGTGAAGAGAACTGATCTGACTGGGCCACACCAGCCACCATCAACAAAACATCAAATTATGGAATTTCTCATGGAAAATGGTGTAGCATTCCTGCAATAGAGTCCCAAACACTTGTAGAATCTATGTCAAGGTGCATTGAAGCCGTCCTGGCAGCTCGTGGTGGCCCAACGCCATATTAACACACTTTATGTTGATGTTTCCTTTATTTTCACAGTTACCTGTATATCTCAATGTTACATTTTCAAAGTGACGGATGACACCTTCTATCAGTATATTAGGGTGCTGGTGCTCCCTCACCCTATCTCCCATACAGAGCAATTACCATTGGCACATCTTTCCCCCTGCGAGTCCCTGGAATCAGGCAGCAGGATCTGATTAATCACTTAGAGCAATAGGCCGCTGCACCCACAGGATAGACAGACCACACAGAACAGACAAGAAACACATATCATATGGGTTTTATTCTTTAGATGTCTAGCTATCATATGGAATGTTCCACTCCACAATCAATGGAAGAAGGAATTGCAATGATGTAGTAGCAGTGTATGCTGTCTTATCATTATCAATGCACAGTAGGTTATTATCATTTGAAAATCCTGTTGCCCTCATTTTAGATATTCAGAAATGGCATATGTATATCGATATGAAGCACACCACATACAGAGGTATTAGTATTGGTACACTGAATGACAAGAGGCACTGTTTTGCCATGCAAAGACAGGTGTAGCAATTGGTTTCCATGACAACCCTTCTGTATGGCTGAAGGTCTTTGAACGTCACAACAACGTAGACTTTATTCAGTAGAATCTGAATAAAGCAGGTTCATCATTAGTTGGTAGCCCCCTGGGGCTCTGTGATCAGAAACCGACTGACCAGGGCATCCCTTAGTGTGGCATGTTAGGTAAATAGATAGGCCATGTGTTTCTATTATCAGGATTAAGGTAGACCAGAATAGAAAATATTGTCCATTCTAGGATATATGCTGTTTGTTCCTTTGCATCACCTTACAAACATCCTTATCGGCAGACTCAACAGCCTTGGTTTCTCAAATGATTGCCTCGCCTGGTTCACCAACTACTTCTCCGATAGAGTTCAGTGTGTCAAATCGGAGGGCCTGTTGTCCGGGCCTCTGGCAGTCTCTATGGGGGTGCCACAGGGTTCAATTCTTGGGCCGACTCTCTTCTCTGTATACATCAATGATGTTGCTCTTGCTGCTGGTGAGTCTCTGATCCACCTCTACGCAGACGACACCATTCTGTATACTTTGGCCCTTCCTTGGACACTGTGTTAACTACCCTCCAGACGAGCTTCAATGCCATACAACTCTCCTTCCATGGCCTCCAACTGCTCTTAAATGCAAGTAAAACTAAATGCATGCTCTTCAACCGATCGCTGCCCGCACCTGCCCGCCCGTCCAGCATCACTACTCTGGACGGTTCTGACTTAGATTATGTGGACAACTACAAATACCTAGGTGTCTGGTTAGGCTGTAAACTCTCCTTCCAGACTCACATCAAACATCTCCAGTCCAAAATTAATTCTAGAATTGGCCTCCTATTTCACAACAAAGCCTCCTTTTTTTTTTAAACTTCCTTTTACTAGGCAAGTCAGTTAAGAACAAAGTCTTATTTTCAATGACAGCCTAGGAACAGTGGGTTAACTGCATGTTCAGGGGCAGTACAACAGATTTGTACGTTGTCAGCTCAGGGATTTGAACTTGCAACCTTTCGATTACTAGTCCAATGCTCTAACCACTAGGCTACCCTGCCGCCTACCACCCCTCCTGCCACCCCTCCTTCACTCATGCTGCCAAACATACCCTCGTAAAACTGACCATACTACCGCTCCTCGATGTCATTTAAAAAATAGCCTCCAATACTCTACTCAACAAATTGGTGCCATCAATTTTGTCACCAAAGCCCCATATACTACCCACCACTGCGAACTGTACTCTCTTGTTGGCTGGCCCTCGCGTCATACTCATCGCCAAACCCACTGGCTCCAGGTCATCTACAAGTCCCTGCTAGGTAAAGCCCCGCCTTATCTCAGCTCACTGGTCACCATAGCAGCACCCACCCGTAGCACACGCTCCAGCAGGTATATCTCACTGGTCACCCCCAAAGCCAATTCCTCCTTTGGCCGCCATTCCTTCCAGTTCTCTGCTGCCAATGACTGGAACAAACTGCAAAAATCATTGAAGCTAGAGACTCATATCTCCCTCACTAGCTTTAAGCACCAGCTGTCAGAGCAGCTCACAGATCATTGCACCTGTACATAGCCCATCTGTAAATAGCCCACCCAGCTACCTCATCCTGATACTGTATTTATTTATCTTGCTCCTTTGCACCCCAGTATCTTTACTTGCACATTAATCTTCTGCACATCTACCATTCCAGTGTTTAATTGCTATATTGTAATTACTTCGCCACTACGGCCTATTTATTGTCTTACCTCCCTTATCTTACCTCATTTGCACACATTGTATATAGATTTGTTTTTCTACTGTATTATTGACTGTATGTTTGTTTACTCCATGTGTAACTCTGTGTTGTTGTATGTGTCAAACTGCTTTGCTTTATCTTGGCCAGGTCGCAATTGTTCTCAACTTGCCTACCTGGTTAAATAAAGGTGAAATTAAAAATAAAACAATAATTACAAGAACACCACAGGGACAGCTGAACCTATTCAATCGCACACGGTTTTCTTCCCAATGTACCTCTAAATGTATTCTGCTCAGCCAGTATCGACGTCTCAGACAGACAACAACAAATCCCCAACCGTGTTGCTATCCTGACTGAAGCAGTAGGGTATGTGTCAACACAAATATTGATAGTATCTCTCTGACTGGAATAAGGTTCTCATTGGCAAGGCTTTTCTTCCTCAGGCTCAGGGCTTCCCTTTCACGGCTCTGTGAAAAAAGAGAGACATCCATACAATGGTAAAAGAGCACCCGGATACCACTTTCTCTCACATTTGACACCGTTCAGAGGTAAATCAGGCACTCCTGAGGTAAACACTTCATAGGATGCCCACCCTGTGCCTGAGCAGAAAGATGAAACTGACTCTGAAAGCCCCACCAGCTCTACCCAGTACTGCTTTATCTACTCCGTCGGAATGCGGGAGACACTGTCAAAGGAAATGAGGATATCAAAACACAATGCTAGACTCCAAAGTGCTGCCATGGGGCTTTCCTGAGCTGAACGTACTAGCTGTAAAACCTCTCGTTTTTACTGGCTTCTAGATCAGAGCGCTTGCATCATTGCTGTTTTACAAGGGAATGAGAAATCGACTGAAGGGAAACAGTCAACCGTGTTTCTTGTTTGAGAAGTTTGACTTCATCTTGCCTCATTCTTAAACAGCTAGGGATGAAAATGATCTATTACAATAATAGAAAGCTGCAACAAACAAACGCACAGTTCTGTATTTCATCACTTTCTACCTCTGTCAGACACACACGCACACACTCAGGGAACAAGAGCAAAAAAGTGCGGTGATTCATCTACTGTCCTTAACACATGACAGCTCCTGTCCTCTGAGGTCTGCTCAAACTCTTCCTCCCCCAGGTTTAATGGGACCAGCCATTATGACCCTCAGAGGTTTCCTCTGTGCTGTGGTTTCTGGTTTTATGTCATGCCACAAAAACCCTCCATCCTTGGCTCTGCATTGACCCACAGCGAAATCCTCCAATCCCTCTCTAACACTCACAGTCATAACTACAATGACCTATTACACTGTTCATGTCTGTGATAAGCCTGATCTCATAGACTAGACGTAACATAGTAAATGTAAATCCGGGACACTCAAATTAGTATAATATGTTATGTTTGGTATGGTTAATAAGACAAATGGTTATTTAAGGCAAAAGCGAAAGTAGGGTGGTTGGTCAGGGTGGAGGGGTGGGCATACAGTATTACGCGAATGTCTAACGACCCAAAGGTTATGAGTTTGAATCTCATCACAGACAACTTTAGCATTTTAGCTAATTAGCAAACTTTCAACTACTTACTACTTTTTAGCTACTTTGCAACTACTTAGCATGTTAGCTAACCCTTTCCCTAACCTTAACCCTTTAGCTAACCCTTCCCCTAACTCTAACCTTAACCCTTTAACCTAACTCCTAAACTTAACTCTAACCTTAACCCTAACCCCTAGCCTAACTAACTTTAGCCAGGTAATTCGTTTTTGATGGAAGAGGGAGATGTAGACATGGGAGAGATGCTAGAAATGCAATGATAGACGGTGCCATCGGTTTTCTGAAAAGAAGTGCCTGATAAACCCAATGCTGACACCACAATGCCCCCTTGCTGTGCATCAAATAATTGCATTGCTCTTACAGCTATTCTGTTCTTTCGAACAGAGTGTTACCCCTTTACTATTCATGTGTATTGGTCTGTGGGGGAGTAATCTGTTTATGACTGATAATAGGACGTAACACAGGGATGAGGAGAAAACAATCAATTGGATCCTACACAACACATTGTTGTATCTAAATACATCCACAAGACGGCGACATATACACATTTCTTAAAACCATTTAACCTCTACTGCGCTCATCCAAAAAACGATAGTGATGTCATAGACTCCTTCAGTCCATGACGTAGCCTACTAACTAAAAGTCGTCGTCTGCAAAAATAACCTTTTTCATAACTCGACTTGAAAGTAGCCAAGCCAAAACACTCAATGACATGCTTTTCGAGATATAAAATTAGCTATGGTGGAAGAAAAGGTAAGTGAAATATTGGGGAAGGTAGAACATGTTTTACAGTAAGTTTAAAGTTGTTATCACCAATTTAGCTCTGATAGGCCTTTGGCAATCCAAGCTTTTGGGTTCGTACTCAAGGCTACTTGGTCTCCTGGAGTGTACGTTTTCGTTCGCTTCTTCATACGAATCTAAAATCATTGGATTGGTGGAGGCAAGGGCTAGAGAGGAATATGCGTACCAAATAGCACCTTATTCCCTAATGTAGGCCTACTTTTAAGTAATGCACAATAAGGAATAGATCAATCAACTGGCTCACTATATGGGGTATCGAAATAAAGCCACAAGAGGGCGACACGAAATTATACTAGGTTGATTTCTGTTTTGACTTGCTGAGTCGCAGTGCCTAGTGAAATGATTACATTGTGGGCCTAGCGGTATCGAAAACGGTTGACTGGGAAATTGTGTAATCGGATCTGATCAATATATTTCTCCCCAATATTAATGAGAGAATGGGAATGTGCAATTAGCCACTGATATCATAAAGGTCTAACATTCCATGACGTGGTATGTAGTTCTTAATTAGTCAGTGGCTGCAATATTGTCCTCAATTAACTCAACATGAATGAAATCAACACAGACAAGGACACGTTTTTCGAGATAAAAAATACTGTGTGTTATTATGGATGAAGAAAAGGTAGGTTCAATGACACAAAATATTTTGGAATGTAAATAAGGAAAACGTCATTTAAGATAACATAGGCTTTTGCAAAAACAATGTATAATTCTCTGTATTAAGTCAATCACCAGTTTAGCTCTGATATGGCTGTAGCTCTATGTCCTTTGCAAGAATCTAATCTAACATTGACATGAAATTCCTATGTCCTTCAGGTAGTACAGAGGGATGATGATGATCCCCAGAGGGAGGGGAAAGAGGTTGTTGAGGAAGAACCAGTGACCCAGCTCAAAAAGCAGCCCAAGAAGACAGGAAAGGTAAAATGGCAGGAGTGACAGGGCAACTACTAGACTAGTAACACTCACTTGTCACAATAGCTGCATTGACCTGATGGAAGATGTGTATTATTTGTGATCTGAAATCTATTCTATTATATTCTATCCAAGGCGAAGAGGAAAAGTAGTGGCAAGAAGTCAGGGGAGCAGGGCACCGATACGGATGCAGGTCATAGATTTTCCCTCTGTAGTATGTTGGTTCTCCAAACCTGCATATCATAGATAAAGGCCATGTTATAAATTGTAGTCAAACTGGAGTCAGTAAGAAATGTTGCATGGATAGTTTTATTCAATAGTCCTATTGTAGCAATTTTATCAAAGTATTGCATTAAGAGAAAAGCGTCTGATTTATCCTGAATTTTCCTATACGGTAATCACATATTTAGGATTGAGGAATAAACACCTGGACAGAGGATCTGTTATTGAGCTCTTGGAGAAGAATGCTCTTAAGGCTGCATTTGGCCCAGGCAACAAAGATGAGATGGAGTACTGCTACCCAATCCTGATCTCATTCATGCGCAATCTTACTGATGAGTATGTTCTACTCTAGCCTCACATATTTTACATGTCTAAACTCTTGTGCAGTAGGAAATAAAAAGTAACTAAAACACATTTCTTTTTTATTTTCTAGGCAGTGGCAAGTGATCTATAAAGGATTAAAAAAACCTGTAAGTTTCTCCATCAGCCTTTGACCTTTGATTTGGGAATGTTCTGTTGAATCAAGAGAGGAATTAACCATAGTTCTATTCTGCTATTACGTTCATTAATCTGTCATACTTCATTCAACTTTGAATTCAGTCACAGATAAGAAAAACGATGTTGATAAAATGCATTCTGTTCAATCTAGAATACTTTACATCAGAGTTTCATTGCCAAACCTGCTGTGTTCTGTTTTGTTTGTGCAATACAGATGACAAAGGAACAGCTTGCAAAATTGTGCAAGACCATTGTCAACTTCATTGCACAGACCACCCTGCAGATCCTGCTGCCGGCCCTGGCCCGCATTCTAGGGGTGACAGACTTATATGACAACGCTGACTCACCCAAGAGGGGCGGCAGTGCAAGATCCTTCACTGCCTTTGAGCAGAAAAGACTGGAGCTCATCCAGGAAGTTAAATATTTGGCGAAGGAGATGTGTAACTGTGGCGGAAGGGCTCACCGACCAAGGTCTAGCACACCCTCTTCCATGAGGTACTGTATGTTCCCCATAATGAGTGTGTGTGTGTGTGCAGTTAACCCTAACCCTCAAACTGATGAACAATAATTTCTCCATTTAAATATTTCCCAGCTTTCTAGCAGGTGTGTTTTGCGATATCTAATGCACACATAAATTACATTTAGAATTCTACAATTATAGTGCTTGTCTGATTTGTTAGCAGTAAGAGATCGATTTGCCAACTTCAGACAGCAATTAACATGCTTTGCTTGTTCATTTTAAAGTTCCCAGACCTCAGTCAAAGTCCACCTGGGAATGCCAGAGGATAGTATCATCAGCAGTGTCCAGGAGCAACTCTCTGACCATGAGATTTTGGCCTCTTGCCCACCTGAGCTGACCGTTGGTCTTATCAAGGAGGTGCTTGAACAGCTCAACTTGGCCCTCTCTTTGACCATCAGTAGAACCATTTCAGGGCGGTCGTCCCCCATTGCCTCTGGTACTCAGGCCGCTGAACAGATGATTAACATGGTCCAGAGGTTTTTCTATGATCACACTGCTCCAGAGGACCAGTTAGATGTTGATTCCTACATTCCATCTGCAACAGAAGAGGTGATCACTGTTATTGCAGACATGGTGGATGAATTGAAAGGAGAAGATGCAGACTCAGCTAAGCTGCTTCAAGAAGTGGCTGTGAAAGTTAAAATGTTGGCATCTGGCAGTGACCTTGCAGTGGAGCAACTGGATGATGAAGACTCTTCTTTCCCAAAGGAGCTGAACTCGTGTATATCTTGCAAGGCATTGGCGAAAAACCTTGACATTCTGTCAAGTGACAAGTTCAAGACCAAAGCCTCAAAGGCTGTGAGCGAGATTCTAGTGAGATGGTTCCCCAGGGGAACCTCTGGTTTGGTTCAACATTCTCGTTCATTTACTGCTACTTCCAGCTTGATGAATGTGTCTGACACTGACACCATCCATCAATCCGTGGCCACTGGGCTCATACAGACCAATATGGATTTGGAGGCGCCAAATATAATTGATAGTTTTGTTGAAGAGGTCAAAGGCATCGTGAAGCAAGCTGAGTTAGATCAGCCAATAAGCACCCAGAGAGATCCGCAAGTGGGACACTGTATGCCAAAGCGAAAACCCTTTCACACGTCTCGTAGACTTTGCGACAGGCTCCAGGCAAAGATAAAAGAATTATTTCACAGAATGGGTGGAGCTGCAGTCCAAAGGGAAGAACTTCTGGAGAAAACTGACTCCAGTGCTGTGCTTCTGGAGCACACTGACTCCAGTGTTCTGCCTGGTTCAACCCTGAACTCATCTTCAGCAAGTAGGAGTCTATCACACGTAGCAGAATGCAGTTCATCTGCTGTTTCTAGTGGACGTTATTCATCTGGCTCTGTAGAAGAGAAACCATTTGAGACCAGAGCAGATTGTTCTCATGGTCAGAACTCTCCTCTACTCAGTAAGAGTGAGGCCATACTGCAAGAGGTCAACTCAACTGGACGTGGTGCTCTCCGCAAATGCCAGAGTGAGAACTCCCAACCTTTACTGGTTCTCTGTGATCCAAACCTGGAGCCCTGCACTAAAGAGATCTTATCTCAGATTGTGGCTGTGTATAGGTCCGAGACGGCAGATTTGGAATCAACGTCCAGTGTTGTAGAGAGTTCCTCTTACAACTCCCTTGAAGTCTGTGACTTTTTGGATGGTATCATGTCTTACCTAGAACACATGCCTGTGTCCAGTTCCTCATCATTGGAGGGAGTAAGTGTTACTCCAGCCTCAGTCATTGAGAAGCTCTCGAGTGAAGTGTTTCAGAAGAAGGCAGCCAACAAAGTCAGAAAAATACTTATCAAATCTGTCAATCGCTTCCCCAGCGAAGTCGGTTCAAGCCAGACAGATTCTCAGATGTCACCAGCATTATCCACAATTTCCTTGAAGCATACAGATTCAGTTGCTTTTGAAATTGTTGGATCAATTGCAAACGATATTAAGAGCATTTTCCTGCTCACAGAGTCTCCTACTACTCTATGGCAGGCAGACTCTATGCTTCAACTGAGTGATGAGAAAACCTCAGAAGCCACTAAGGCTGCAGCTGTAAGCTCCCAGACTGGTGTGGAAGTATCTGAGAAGAAGATCTGGATAACTGCAAATACTATTTACCACAATGTGAAGGCAAAGATGAGGAATTATTTCTCATTGCAAAGACAAGCCAAAGCAACGAAGGCTCAAGCCAAAAAGACCCTTAGCCATATTCTGGTTTCCATTCAGAAAGAACTGTCAAAATCTGACCAAATGGTGGCTGCAGGAGAGCTTTCACAAATAGATAAAGTGGTTGGAACTATGCTGGAGAACGTTGAGAAGATAAGCAGCGAATGTGGTGAGGAATTGGTCTATCAAGAGTCACTGCGGTCTTCCTCCTCGTTGTCATCCTCAACTGCCAAATCACAGAAGTCAGAGTGGGAATTTGCACTCCCTGGCACTCCCATTCCTTCTGAGTTACCTGAGAGTACTGCTCAGCCCATTGTAAGATGCTCAGTCATCGACATGAGCGAATCTACTAAGCCAAAAACATTGGTGTGTGATGCCAGAACAAGCATGTTTGCGATAGCAGATACCATCATGAAGAAGGTATATCCAGAGGCAGAAGGGCAGGTTACATCTCACCCTGATCTAACAGATGCAATAGCTAGACTGGAGGAGCTCATATCTCAGGGTAGGATTGGTGCTCTCTCCCGTGATCTCAGTCACCAAGTCAACCGCATAATTTCTGAGAGCAACTTGACCCCTCTGGTGCTGACAGTGGCGGCTAGAAAGAGTGCATCTGATACCGTCCTTTCGAAGCTGAAGAGGAATGACAAGGTGGGGAAGCCCACAACTTACGAGCTGGTTCAGCTGTTTGCAGAGGAGTCTGTTAAGTGCCTCCTACTTCCTTGCCTTGTGCCCTATTTAACTTCAATGAGTTTGCCTCAGGGAGCCAAGGTGTTGGCTAGAGTGTCTGAAGATAGAATTTCATGCTCTTCTTCTTCATCAGTATTTAGTGACACAGTCAGTCTCTTTACCAAAGTTATGGTAAGCCAGGTCATGGACTCTGTGGTTTCTGATGCACAAAGTAGAGGATCCTCTCCAACTGAATCTCTCCAAGAATCTCAAACCACTATAACTGATGTAGGCAATCTATTGAGTGGCAAGTCCTCCCCTCGGCTGTCTCTTTCTAGCGTCATTATGGCAACAAGCGAGACCTCCAATGCAGCACAAATGTTTAAGGCGAACATTGATGGAGAGGAAGTGAATACCACCAGTCATTCTGGTGTAGCTCTAAACTTTGTCAGGGACGATATGTCAACCAGCCCAGACATGGTCAACGATGTCCCACTTCCAACCTCATCCTCTGATAACTTGGGCAGGGATGATGACTTCACCGGCCTCATCAGCATGTTAGTGGTGAGAATTCTAACAAAAATCCAAACCCCAACAGAAGATTACCCAGTTGATGTCACACGCAAGTCACAAGACCTGATCCCCAAAGTTATGGCTGTCTTCTGTGCATGGTCAGGCTGCTCTGAGACACAAGCCTATCCAGAGAACCTGAGGATTCATAAAGTCTACAGGGCCGTCTACAAAAATCTGTTGGAGGAGTTTGGCTCAGAGAAAATCCTCCATCTGGCTGTGTCGACTCAGGACTCTTCATTTGATAGGATTCTTGTCAAGTCTTTGAGTGAAGTGCTTCTCCACAGATGTAATGAGGCATTGAGGGCAGCCTCAAGAACATCAGTCAAAACCACCGGGCCTAAGGCTCTTCCGCTGGCTGAGGATGTGAGGGCCAGCAGTGGGAAATTATCTTTCCTACAAAGGCTGGTCAGGCTGACAAGCAACTTAAAGGTACAGCAAATTTATTGATTTTATTTGTGGGAGACAATGTGAGTAAACAATGCTATTCTGTGTAAAAAATATAAAACCATCCATACATTCCAATCATAAATGTTGTTGTGCTGGTGTGGTAGATGTGATTGTTATCATCATGAGGTTGTTCAGCTGTGACATGTATTCATTATTTAATATGTTTTTCTCTTTAAATACTTAGCTATTCAAGAAGGGGAACAAGAAGGATTCCCACCGCTCCAAATCAGAACAAGTACAGACCACTGCTGAAGATAGCATGCGTAAGTCCACACAACAGGACATTGTCTGTTTGAGATATTGGTGTACAAAGAAATTCTATTTCAAAATAACCTTAAAGGTTATGTAGCCTATCAAGAGTCATCTCTTATGTAAAAGTATGTATATTCTCCAAACCTCTAGCTGTTGGTTCTCATTTATCAGTGTCAGTTATGTTGAGTTGTAACTGAGAATAGAAGTTAGCCTACATTACATAATTTCTAAATTAAACTGCATGTAAACTCTCTCCCTCTTCTGTAGTGCCCAGCATAGTGCCACATGCTGCCATGTCTGCACTGCCAAAGGATCTCCCTGCCAGCTCTCAACAGGAGACGCCTCACAAACGTCCACTTCTCGTCAGGATGTTTTCTGCCATCTCCAAAGGCCTGTTCAAGCCCTTCAAACAGTCCTTAAAGACCAAGTAACTTAAGACAATTTATTAAACATCATTCATTGCATTAAATTGGCCTTTGTCTTCTTATGTGCTCCAGTTAACAAACCAGATTACAAAACTGGTCTTTTAAATGTTAGCAGTGATAGCAACATTAACTGTAGTGGTGTGTATAGCCTTCTACACAAAGTCTGACTCTCCTGACACTATGTGACATGGCCTATGATCTTCTGAGTGGCTTTAGGCCGGAATCTCTGCCCTCCTGCCCAAATAAATGTTTTCTCTTCTGACATATCTGCCACTGTCAGCAGCCAGCCAGCAGGGGAAAACAGACAGCGCTGTTGAGAGCTTTCTTTTCTCCCTCACGACTAAAACACTGAGAATGGCTTTTATCTATTGTTAAATATTTTGATTTAACCTATTATACATTAGTAGTACACATTATTTCCGAACGGTTATATAACAGGAAAGGTGTTATAAAAAGTAAACTTACAGTGCATCCGGAAAGTATTCAGACCCCTTGACTTTTCCACATCGTTACATTACAGCCTTATTCTAAAATTGATACACAATATTTTTCCCCTCATCAATCTACACAAAACATGACAAAGTGAAAAGTTGACATTTTTGCAAATATATTAAGAATAAAAACAGATACCTTATTTAAATAAGTATTCAGACCCTTTGCTATGAGACTCGAAATTGAGCTAAGGTGCATCCTGTTTCCATTGATCATCCTTGAGATGTTTCTACAACTTGGAGTAAACCTGTGGTAACTTCAATTGATTGGACATGATTTGGAAAGGCACACAGATCTGGGGGAAGGGTATAAAAAAATGTCTGCAGCATTGAAGGTCCCCAAGAACACAGTGGCCACCATTCTTAAGGAACAAGTTTGGAACCACCAAGACTTCCTAGAGCTGGCTGCCCGGCCAAACTGAGCAATCGGAGAAGGGCCTTGGTCAGGGAGGTGACCAACCCAATGGTCACTCTGAAAGAGCTCCTGAGTTCCTCTATGGAGATGGGAGAACCTTCCAGAAGGACAACCATCTCTGCAGCGCTCCCACCAAATCAGGCCTCTTATGGTAGTGGCCAGACGGAAGCAACTCCTCAGTAAAAGACACGACAGCCCGTTTGGAGTTTGCCAAAAGGAACTTCTGGGAAACAGACCATGAGAAACAATATTCTCTGGTCTGATGATACCAAAATCTAACTCTTTGGCCTGAATGCCAAGCTTCACGTCTTTAGGAAACTTGGCACCATCCCTACGGTGAAGCATGGTTGTGGCAGCATCATGCGGTGGGAATTTTCTTCAGCAGCGGTTACTGGGAGACTAGTCAGGATAGCGGGAAATATGAACAGAGCAAAGCACAGAGATCCTTGATGAAAACCTGCTCCAGAGGTTCACCTTCCAACAGGACAACGACCCTAAGCACACAGCCAAGACAATGCAGGAGTGGATTCGGGACAAGTCTCTGAATGTCCTTGAATGGCCCAGCCAGAGCCAGGACTTGAACCCGATCGAACATCTCTGGAGAGACCTGAAAAAAGCTGTGCAGCAACGCTCCCCATCCAATCTGACAAAACTTGAGAGGATCTGCAGAGAAGAATGGGAGAAACTCCCCAAATACAGGTGTGTCAAGATTGTAGCGTCATACCAAAGATGACTCGAGGCTGTAATCGCTGCCAAAGGTGCTTCAACAAAGTACTGAGTAAAAGGTCTGAATATTTGTAAATGTGATATCAATATTTAATTTTTCCTTATAAAAAAAAATTTAAATCTAAAAACCTGTTTTTGCTGTCTTATTATGGGTTCTTATCTGTAGATTGAGGGGGCAAAAAATATTTAATAAATTTTAGAATAAGGCTGTAAAGTAACAATGTGGAAAAAGTCAAGGGGTCTTAATACTTTCCGAATGCACTGTATATAATGAAAATATCAGCTGGTTGCCACTAGATAGCTAGGTTATACAGTGCAGTGGTAATACTGCCTGCCTTGGGAGATAATGTAGGATGTGTGCTTACCCAGGAGCCAGACACAAGCACAAGCTTTCTTCAGTCTACATAGCTTAAACTTACAACGTAAAGATATGATTATCATTACTTAGGTCAGACCAGATAGTGTATAAAAACAAAACACTTTATTACAATTAGGCTGAAAAAATCCAATGAAAACACAACTACTTTACAAGTACAAATGTTTTCCTTTTTCATTGTTATTTACAGTTTTTTTTTCTTCAACATCAATAAAAAAAATGGCATATTTATGAGAAAACACAAGATACTAAAGTACATGTTTACAGTGTATTTGTTACATAAACATAATTGACTGAAGGAACATGCATTATTATCCATTAAATATCTGAAGGTTACAAAAAAACTAAATGTTACATTCAGATTATTTCATTTGTTTTCAGTGGTCGTCAGAACTGTGATACAATCACGATTGGGGCAGTTTTGGACCTGGCAAGCTCCCTCTTATGCAAACAATTAAGGAGCTAACTTTTAGGGACACTTATGTCAATGTTAAATTGATACATTGAAAAAGGTTAATGTGAATGTGTTTCTATGGGTAAAACTGCATTCACTAATGACTCAGGGCTTTGATGTGTGTGAATAAGTGTTTCACAATGACAATAAGCATGAGGACTGAAGTCCTCTCACCTTTATCCTTCTGGTAGGCAATGCACCTGTACTACTGAGATGTAGTCTCATTACTATGCATTACTTAATCAAGATACCTTTATTTTTTTATGAGAAGGGTGTTTTCTATATCTATCAACTATGAAATTACAGACACCATAAACGGTAAGCATGAGAATAATATCATCAAGGTCGGACAGGGACAATGTATGAATACACAAAACATTATTCAAATGGACATTCCCCAAATTAGCTATGCACCAGCCCATAGCCACAGGATATCTATGGAGTAACATTAATATATTCATCAATTTAAAAAAGGCATGAATATTCTTTATCGGCTTTTCTGATCTTATATTAGATGTTGGTCCAGGGGGAGGTTGCCTCCAGGGGAGACCTTCTGAAACAGTCGACAGTTACAGAACTGTGTTGAAGATAGAAGATGACGACACTCTTAAAGATTCCTTTACATGGAGCAGTTCCTTAAACCAGGTTAGATTCAACACAGCCACTTCAGACTGGACTCTACCACTCCTTCATAACGCTGGACCTCTTCATAACACTGCTCCTCAGAGTCACTGAGTGCATTTACACTGATGAGATGTCCTGCTTGGCTGAGAAGGGAGCTCTAACTAGTCCTGTGGGCACCTAGCTGCTGCCCCCGCTTGGCTTGGCCTGGGTCTTGCCCCTCATGGCACCCCCGCGAGCCTGGCCCTTGGCTGGCTGCTGCTGTACTGGGGACTCTGCTGCAGCGGAAACTGGAGCCTGTTGGGCCGGGCTGTGAGGAGGGGGGGTCTGTATCTGAGGCGAGGCAGCTGCAGTCACCACCTGCTGCTGGAGGAGCTTCTGCTGAACCACCTGGGCTGTGGCTGTGCCTGCTGGAATCATCTGGACCTGGGGCTGGGCTGAGGATGTAGCCTGGGTCAGGGCCACCGTCTGGGGCTGGATCTGTTACGAGACAGGAAGAGGGTCACATTAAATCAGACAGAAGACAACATGTTATAAAGTGTTTAAGTTGATCGCACGTGGTTGTAATCTTTTGGGACCGTCCCTGTCCAGGTGTCACTTCTGTAGCACTATTGTTAGCGCGCGTGTGTGTGTGTGTTTTTTATTTAACCTTTAACTTTAAATCCAGATAGCAGATGTTCTGAAAGAGCTGCATAATCTGGACCCCTACAAATCAGCCGGGCTAGACAATCTGGACCCTCTCTTTCTAAAATTATCTGCCGAAATTGTTGCAACCCCTATTACTAGGCTGTACAACCTCTCTTTCGTATCGTCTGAGATTCCCAAAGATTGGAAAGCTGCCGCAGTCATCCCCCTCTTCAAAGGGGGAGACACTCTAGACCCAAACTGCTACAGACCTATATCTATCCTACCCTGCCTTTCAAAGGTCTTCGAAAGCCAAGTTAACGAACAGATTACCGACCATTTCGAATCCCACAGTACCTTCTCCACTATGCAATCTGGTTTCAGAGCTGGTCATGGGTGCACCTCAGCCACGCTTAACTTCTTAGGGAGTGGCTCCCGAGGTGACGGTTTTGGAGAGCCTGGCGTGCCCAAAGTAAAATGCCTCCCATTCAGGCCCAGAAAATAGGATATACACATATTTAGTACCAATGGATAGGAAACACTCTGCATTTTCCAAAAGTGTTAACCATTTGTCTGTGAGTAAAACAGAACGCATATGGCAGGCGAAACCCTGAGGAATTTCTGTCCTGTAAAAAGTGATTTTGACACATTGCTCATTTGGAACCCCTCCCTCTTGAAAATGACCATATAAGGGCATATGAATGCAGTACCCATCGCTTCCTTTAGATATCAACTGTCTCGAGACAGTGTAAATTTTCATTTTGGATGCTTTAGACCAGAGAATAAGAGCAAACCAGGAAGTGTACTTTTATGTCAACAGTACCCAGCGCGCGCTCCCGACAAGGCGCGCAGTGTCTTTTTTACCGTCTTTATCGATCAGTTTATATTCCGGTTGATTTATAATAGTAAATATACGTAAAAGTGTTCCTAAGGATACATTTAAAACTATGTTTGATTGTTCTTGGACAAGTTTATAGGTATAAGATGAACGAGTTCTCGTCACGCTTTCAATGGAGGAGTGGAGGCTGTCGTTTCTGATTATAACGCGCGAACCAAATGGAGATTTATGGATAAAATACATTACTTTTTCTAACAAAAGAACCATGGATTGTCTTCGTTGGACACTTAGGATGACCTCAGCAGAAGTTCTTCAACAGGTAATTGATTTGTTTTCGCTGTGAAATGTGTTGTGTGTGTGCCATGATGGCTAATGGATTCATGGCTACGGGAAAAATGTGAGGTGCTACCCTCAAACAATCAAATGTGCTGCTTTAGCCGTAAAGCCTTTTTGAAATCTGACAACGCTGTGATATTGCCAAGAAACAGAGCTTTTGATGAGTATGGAACACTTGTATATTGGTGGATGTTTAATAATTCAACTTTTGGATTTTGAATTTGGCGCCTTGCATTTCACCTGGTAGTGTCGGGAGTGGGCCCCACCGCTCCCCTAAGAGCCCCCTAGTGGGCCCCACCGCTCCCTAGCGCCCCACCACTCCCTAAGAAGTTAAACCCTTTACAATGAAGATCTGTGAAGTTATTTGGATTTTCACGAATTATCTTTGCAAGACAGGATCCTGAAAAGGGGACGTTTCTTTTTTTGCTGAGTTTATGTATGTTTGTTTGCTTGCATGTATATATAATTTTTTTTTTTCTCCCAATTTCGTGGTATCCAATTGGTAGTTACAGTCTTGTCCCATCGCTGCAACTCCCGTATGGACTTGAGAGAGGCAAAGATTGAGAGCCATGTGTCCTCCGAAACACGACTTGCCAAGCCGCACTGCTTCTTGACACCCTGCTCGCTTTAACCTGGAGGCCAGCTGCACCAATGTGTCGGAAGAAACACCGTAGAAGGAGTCGCTAGAGTGCGATGGGACAAGGACATCCCAGGCGGCCAAACCCTCAAAATTGTGCGCCGCCTCATGGGTCTCCCGGTCTCGGCACAGCCCGGGATCGAACCTGGATGTGTAGTGACGCCTTAGACCGCTGTGCCACTCGGGAGGCCCAGAGAGGGGTAAAGATAAAGATTTGGCAAATAGGCAGTCTCTTCTGCTGATGTGTGTGTCTGGTAGCGGTACTCTATCCTACTCTTTTCAGCAGGGTTAATACCAGCCTGGCGCCCCAACAAAATCTTTATCTTGTTACCAGACTATGCTGCCCTCTAGGTACCTCTATTCACTGTCATAACATTTCACAACAGTTCATGGGAAATTACCTAAATGTCACAACGCACAAATTATTTGTGCAATTTAACCAAGCTGACTTGTATTCAAGTGTTGAAGAAGTGAATGAAAGGTTAATAGACACAGGAAGCAGAACCTGTCATCTCTCATTGCATACGCCTCACAAAACTCCTGCATGATACTGCCCTTATGTGTGGGTTAGTGCTCTTACCTGCTGTGGAGATGAGACGATCTGCTGGATGTTGGCCACAGTGGATTGCCCCTGCACTATCTGGGGGAGCTTAGCCACCTAATATACAAGGGAAAGCAGTTAATATTCCTCACACCTTTGGATAATAGCTCTATACATTTAAGACCCAGTGCCTACAGGCCAGTGGGTTGGAGTATCTGAGTAGGAAGTTGCAAGTGTCTACCTGGATTTGTTGTGCCCCAGTGGGTTTCCCAGCCTGGGTGATGGAAGTAGTGAAGAACTGGGTCTTGATGCTAGGCTGTAGCTGGGTGGTGGCAGCATAGGTAACCTTCTGCTGCTGGGTAGCCGGCACTGTCATCTGCTGGGTGCCCAGCTGATGGAGAGGACAACAGACCACAACTAGGCTCAAGATTCTTCTGACAAGAATTCATGGCACACATTTCTTTCGTAGTAAGATTTCCAACTATGGATAGACTGGGTTGTAGTTTCAAGAGCACCACTTTCGGTTGAGATTTGTAATGCACCTCTGACCAGCCCATACCCTTACGGTAACAACAAGAGAACACCAGCTCTTTACTTGTAAATATGTGTGTGGCTGCGTAGACTGTGGTGGTTCTGTTTGCCCCCAGAGCCCCACCTTCTGCTGCACCGAGGCTTGTCCTGGCTGTGGCTGCACTGCTTTCTGCAGGGCTGCTGCTGCTGCCGCCTGCACGGCTGCCTGCTGCTTCTTCATCTGGAGCAGCTGCTGAACCTGCATCTGGGGGAACGGGGGCGTCAACACTGGCCCACCTACAAGAGAGGAAGCAAGATCAGGGACAGGACAACCTCAGGACATGTAACCCAACAGAGGGTATGTGTGTGTTATCATTGGTAAAGAATGCATGTTTGTGCTAAGAGGAGCAGATTATGAATGTTTCAGTCTAATTAGTTGCTAAGAATAGGAGGGTTTTTCCACCTGTTTTCTGGGCCTGTCCAATGGCTACACTGATGCCAGCCATAGTGACAGGCAGGGTGGTGACGCCAGCGGAGGAGACCACGGCGGGCACAGAGACCACGGGGGGCTTGGTGAGGGTCACCTGGGCCGTCTGCCCTGGCTGGGCCTGGATCTGACCTTGGGTGGGCAGCCGTGTCTGGGCAAAGGTAAAGACAGACACTGTCATAAACACTTTCAATGGATCATTAATTACACTGAAACCGGGTTACCTCTAGTAGATCATTATTCAAAATGGACACATCTCAGCAGTGACCTTCACCAGTCTGAAACTAGTAAAGATCAGCACAACACAGTGGTGCCTAATTCCCTAGGCCAGGCTTTATACACTATAGAAAAAAAACAAGAACAGGTGATTAAGTTGGTCCTTACCAGTCTGGCCACCTGCAGGTTAGCTACGGTGGTGCCAGCCAGCACGGCTCCGGCTCTGGGACCAGCAGCTATAGCGGCCAGCTGGGGGTTGGCCTGGGCTGCCTGGGGGTTGGCTGGCTGCACCTGGACGGGCTGCTGGCCGGCTCCTGCCTGCTGCTGGGGCATCTGCAGCTTCTGCTTGTGCATCTTCAGCAGCTCCTACAGCCCAGGGGAGAGTTAAAGGGTCAGTTCACTGATAGTCTGTACTGATTTATCGTTGGAGGAGGGCTGGCTGAAATGCATGGTTTCTTTATTTTTACTTTACAAGACAAAACGGCTAACTTAGTATTAGTCACAGAGTGTGAGTAGTCGGTGAGCATCAAAATAAGCTAATTCTAGGAGGCCACAGTGAATGAAAGGCTTCTCTGTACAGTACCTGGGGTTTTCCCACAGCCTTGATGCCTAGAGGTGAGGCAGCCTGCTGTTGTTGCTGCTGGAGCTGCTGCTGTCGGAGCATGTGGAGGTGGGCCTGGGTGATGGGCTTGCCCTGGGGCAGCTGCATGCCTGTGGCTGGGGACAGAGAGCGAGAGAGGAGTCATATCACAAAACCAGTGGACATGGCACTTCATTAACTAAGTAGTATGTTGTTATGTCTTTGTTGTATATTTTCAATGTAGAAACAACCGACATGTTATGTTATTTGATGGGTTACTGTAAAGCACTTAAATGATAAATGTTTCTGTCAAAAGCGATATATAAATACATTTGATTGATTGTGTGTTCAATGTGAACAATGTGTGCAGTACCTGGTGTGACCAGGGAGCGGGTCTGGGACTGCACTGGGGTCAGAGTGGTGGTCACCACTGCAGAGGCAGTCACCGGGGTAACAGCCCTGACACCCTGACCTGTAGCTATGGCAACCACCTCCCCAGGGGCGGCAGTGGCAGGTACGGCTCTCTGCTGGGAGTGGACCACCTGGGCACCTGCTGCACTGGCAGGCTGAAGGAGGGACAAGAGCACAGGGCCTCATGTTACCTAAACCAGACCAACACCTCTTAGGACCATTCACTCTGTCAGCAAGACTACTGAATACTGTACCCTCAAACAACGGTCATTGTGTGTTATAATACAAAAACTGGTAAAGAGTTGAGTGACGCAATGGCAGAGGTAATAAATAGAGTGACTTACAGACAGGGTTCCTGGTATGACTTGACCTGGTGATACCAGCCGTTTGTTGGCCTGGAACGGACTTGGAGGAACTCCAGCCACTGTGTTCACAATCAGGTTCCCCCCTACGGTGGCTGAAAAGATTTAAGAAATTACTATTGGATTACAGACTAAATGTTTTGTAATGATCAATGTGTGTGCCATGAAAACCCACCAGCTTGAATGGTTGTTCCCAAAGCAGCATTCTTTATGGCTCCAGGCTGAAAAACACAACATTCTTTAAAAATATATATTTCTAAATTATGCAATTTTACTCATTAGACAGCTCTTTTTTTAACCACAACGAACAACTTGGTTTGACATTGAAAATTCCAACGTTTTCCCCATTCTCACCAGGACAGCGGTGTTGGGTACAGCCATAGCTCCAGCCGCTGCAGGGGCCTGGAGGACCCCTGGGGCCTGGGCTTGGCCTGCAGCGGGAGCCCCAGCCTGGGGTTGGGCAGCACCGGCCACGGCCTGGGGGGCTCCAGCCTGCTGAGCTAGCTGCTGAGCCCTCTGCTGCTCAGCTAGGGCCTGACAGGACACACACAGACAAATAAGCATGTTGAAGATCAGAGTGCATACCACCATGACAACAGACCTGACTGTCACACTGCAAACTTAGCCATTCATCAAAATCCAGAGAGAACATACAGTAAACAGTACACACCTTCTTCTCCTTGGCAATCCTCTCAGCACGTTGAGATGCCACCTGAATGGGAGGGAGGGGCTTGTCGTAGCTGATCCCACTTTCTGCCAGGACAGAGGCATGTTTGGGGTTCTTCTGGAATGGGTTCATCCCCAGACTGAAGAAGCAAACATTGAATTAATAGTTTAAACACTGAGCATGTTTATCATAAGGCTGATGACACAGCATGCATTATTTCAAGGTACAGGGGAAAGATCATGTTGAGTGCTTACAGGGGTTTGATGGGGGGACTCCTCTTGCTGGCGATGATCTTCATGAGTTCAAAGCGGCTGTTGTAGAGCTGGATGTGTGTAGCGTTGTCATCCTGGGTGTAGATCTGACAGGTGCGCAGCGGCCGGCTGTTCTTAGACTGGTGGAGGAAAAAGGAGGGGCGCTGGTCAATAAAGAGGGCTCTGTGCATCAAACATTACGACCGTTGTGAACTGTAAGAGTAGGGCAATGTACCTTGTATATGCTCTTGGTTTTCTTCTTAGGATTCGCCTCATACACCAACTACAATGAATAACAAAACCAGTATGGTTGAATTATCTGAATGCTCAAACATGAGGTCTTGGTGCCACTCAGGGGTTTACTAACTCATGTCTGCTCACCTTGCCCTCCTCCCGGGGGATGATGACGTTCTCATAACGGTTGCGACACTGCTTGGGCGAGCGGTAGATACGGCTGCAGGAGTTGACCACGTCGCTGACCAGGTCCCAGTTGGGGGTGTGGGCCGGAGACACAATGGTTAGATTCAGAGGGAGCTCCAGGAGCTGCTTCATAGCCTGCCACGCACAGAGAGAGAGGACACTTACATCACTAACAGAATATAAATTACTGGACTATGTTGATTACAAATAGCTTAGCTTCTAAGTATTCTTCAGTTCACCTCATCTGAGAGTATCTAGCAAACATACAGAATGACAGACATTTCTTTAGACCAACCGCAGTATTGGGTAAAACAAGCCATCCCTGTAGCAGCCAGCCGAGTACCTGTAGCAGGGCCCAGTCTTCACTGATAAGCCACTCTGGGTTGTCCTGTCCGGCCTCCATGGCAGGTTTGACCAGAGAGGGGAGAGGCTTGGCGAAGGGTGCCTGCTGCTTCAGGGAGAAGTTCTTCTTTTGGTCTTTGCCCTCTCTGCGCACCTTGAGCATGCTGGCCTTCTCGAAGAGAGAGCGAGGAGGAATCACTGTCTCCCCATGACCCTTCTTCTTCTTCCTGCCCGCTGTAGGGCAGAAAACACAGGACAGAGCTCACAAGTGCATCACTTCACACAATGTACCATACTTTAACTTCTTAGGGAGCGGCTCCCGAGGTGACGGTTTTGGAGAGTCTGGCGTGCCCAAAGTAAAATGCCTCCCACTCAGGCCCAGAAAATAGGATATGCACATAGTACTATTGGATAGGAAACACTCTGAAGTTTCTAAGAGTGTTAAAATATTGTCTGTGAGTATAACAGAAAGGATATAGCAGGCGAAAACCTGAGGAATTTCTGTCCTGGAAAAAGTGTTTTTGACACATTGCCTCATTTTGAACCCCTCCCTATTGAAAACAGCCATTTCTGGGAGTAAGATTGCAGTACCTATTGCGTCCACTGGATGTCAACAGTCTCTAGACAGTGTTCGGTGATGTTTAGTTGCTCTGGATGGTAATAGAAGAAGAATTTCGAACTAGTCATCGGATGTAAACAGAAGAGGAAGCGCGTTCACGGGCTCGCGCGCGCTGTGTTTTTTTTTTCTTCCTGTCGTTTAGTTTATAATCCAGTTGAAATATTATAGTAAATATACATAAGTGTTCCTAAGGATACATTATCAATGATGTTTGATTGTTCTTGGACAAGTGTATAGGTATAGGTTGAACGCGTTCTCTTCACGGTTCAATGGGCGAGTGGACGCTGTATTTTATGAACATAACGCCAACCAAACGGAGATTTATGGATATAATAAATGACTTTTTCTAACAAAAGAACCATTGGATGTCTTCGTTGGACACTTTGGAAGCCCTCAGCAGAAGTTCTTCAAAAGGTAATTGATTTGTTTTTGCTGTGAAATGTGTTGTGTGTGAACCGCAATGGTTTATGAATTATGCTAATGGAAAAATATTGGAGGTGCTACCCTCAAACAATCAAATGTTGTGCTTTTGCCGTAAAGCCTTTTTGAAATCAGACAACGCTGTGATATTGCCAAGAAGCAGAGCTTTTGATGACTATGCAACACTTGTATATTGATGAATGTTTAATAATTAAACTTTTGGATTTTGAATTTGAATCTAGCGCCCCACCACTTCGTAAGTAGTTAATGTTTGTTACAAGAATACAAAGCCTTACCTGAGGGGTCCATCTTGAGTCTCTTGTGCTCCTTGCGGATGTAGACAGGAGGCAGTTTGGACTCAGGCATGGGAGCAGAGTCGTACATTAGACAGATCACAGAGTCGATATAGATGTCGTTGTCATCCTGCGGTGGGGTAGGTGGAGTCCACAGCTGCAACCAGAACCATAGGTTAACATACAGCTGACAGGCTCATGGAAAATAAGGGACTACATTATGATATACCTCAGGACAAGTAGATACGATCATGTAGATATGTGACTGACTTACCGGCATGATTTCCGATTGGCCATCTTCTCCATCAAACACATACTCCTGTTGAAACAGAGACAAGACTTTAACTCTCATCACCACTGATTTACAATGGAAACCCTACTACAGGATTTGTTCTCTTATTTGAAAACTGTTTACCGTTTAAAAACCAAACAGAGCAAAACAAGAGTTGGTATTGGACAAATTCAGTTAGGTCACTCAGTTTTGTTTGCTTCTGTTTAAGAAACATTTTGCAACAGAATCGGCGTAATGAATACGCCCCTGAGAGAGAGTGAAAGCCTACCATATTGTAAGCATCCTCTCTGGTGTAGGTGAACAGGTCCTCCTCTTCCTCAATGATCATCCTGTCCTCGTCTTGAGCCTTCAGTTTTTGGAGGTGCTGCATCTCCCAGCCTCTCTTCGCACACAACAGTCGCTCCTGAAAATTACATTAGGTATAATTCAAGTTATAAAACGTTTGTAATTGTGGTCTTGTGCTACTTTGAGAACGTAACGTCTATCTAACAAGCTAGTAGTACCTCCGGATATCTGAGAGGAGAGTTTGAGTCTTACCTTGGCAACAAGTTCGTCTTCACTGACATGAAGATACTCCAGGAATTGCAGGGCATATCTTTCTATTGGTGTTAACTAATGGAGGAAATGATGAAGACAATCCAGTATTAGTTCAAACTGATGTGCTAGCTCCCTGGTATGTAGTCTACAACATACTGTAAGAAGGCACTTCATGACCGTTTATCACCTGGTCCATTACAGCATTAAGCTCCTCAAGCTGAGAGGGCTCCTCTTTGACCTGCACCTCCTTCTCCAGGTCCTCCTCCTCCTGATGCTCTGGTGGCGGGGCGTCCTGGCTGATGCTGTGGAGGGCCTGGATGTAGGGCCTAGCCACGCGTGGAGAGATGGCCTCAGAGGGAGACGGCTCCTGGTGCAGAACCACAAATTCCTCAACCTTCTCCCCTGAGCCTTCCTCCACCTCAAAGAGGTCCTGGATGGTCCGCTGGACACACAGACACAGCGTATTTAATAACCAAATCTAGTATGGTTTTCAGTCAGAGGAGGGCTGGGGTCTGGTTGGTTTGTGGGTAAAGATCTTACCTGTGTAAGGAATGCCAGGGTGTAGTCAGCCCCCTGGGCAGCCACCTCTCGGATCAGATCCTTTGTGCCGTTCTTTAGCAGCTTCTCTTCAATGGAGTTCCCGCTCTCCAGTCTGGGATATAAAGACACCAAGTTAACAACCTCACACTGACTTACATTTCAGCAGCAACAACAGTATGCGTTTCTTCATATCCTAATATGGTATGTAGAGTTATGGCACAAGATGTCTTTTTCCTGTGTTTGACCTGTAGATGTGGATGTCCTTGGATCGTCCGATCTTGTCGCACCACTCCTGGGTGCGGGCGTCCATGCTGGGGTTGAGGTCCGTGTCGTAGAATATGATGGTGTCTGCGTCGAAAACGGTCCCCACGGCTGAGCAGCAGCGGTTGGTCAGGATGCTGCAGAAAACCTGTCTGTTCCTGTTGAAGGTCTTCATACGCTCCTGATGGAAGGGAGGGGGATATCGTGAGAAACATATTAGAGAGACAGATTAGCCCCAAGGAGAGGGCTTTAGAATTATCTTATCCCAATCAATTGGTTGAAGATTTTAAATGTATTTTTCCACATACAGTGCCTTCGGAAAGTATTCAGACCTCGTGACTTTTTCTAATTTTGTTAGGTTACAGCCTTATTCTAAAATTGCTTCAATCTGCACACAATATCCCATAAGGACAAAGCAAAAACAGGATTTTTATGACGCTACAAGTTTGGCACACCTATATTCCCATTCTTCTCCACAGATCCCCTCAAGCTGTTAGGTTGGATAGGAAGCCTTGCTGCACAGCTATTTTCAAGTCTCTCCACAGAGGTTTCAAGTCCACGCTCTGGCTGGGCCATTCAAGAACATTCGGAGACTTGTCCTAAAGCCGTGTGCTTAGGGTCGTTGTTCTATTGGAAGGATCTCTGTACTTTGCGCCGTTCATCTTTGCCTTGATCCTGACTAGTCTCCCAGTCCCTCCCGCTGAAAAACATCCCCACAGCATGATGCTGCCACCATCATTCTTCACCGTAGGGATGATGCCAGCCTTCCTCCAGATGTGACACTTGGCATTTTGCCCCAAAAGTTCAATCTTGGTTTCATCAGACCAGAGAATCTTGTTTCTCATGGTCGGAGAGTACTTTATGTGCAGTTTGGCAAACTCCAAGCGGGCTGTCATGTGACTTTTACTGAGGAGTTGCTTCCGTCTGGCCACTCTACAATAAAGGCCTGATTGGTGGAGTGCTGCAGAGATGGTTGTCCTCCCATAAACACAGAGGAACGCTAGAGCTCGGTCAGAGTGACCATCGGGTTCTTGGTCACCTCCCTGACCAAGGCCCTTCTCCTCCGATTGCTCAGTTTGGCCGGCCAGCTCTAGAAGAGTCTTGGTGGTTCCAAACATCTTCCATTTGAGAATGATGAAGGCCACTGTGTTCTTGGGGACCTTCAATGCTGCAGAAATGTTTTGGTACTCTTCCCCAGATCTGTGCCTCGACACAATCCTTTCTCGGAGAGCTACGGACAATTCATTCGACCTCACGGCTTGGTTTTTGCTCTGACATGCACTGTCAACTGGGGGTCAACCTTTTATAGACAAGTGTGTGCCTTTCAAAATCATGTCCAATCAATTGAATTTATCACAGGTGGACTCCAGTCAAGTTGTAGAAACATCAAGGATGATCAATGGAAATAGGATGCACCTGACCTCAATTTCGAGTCTCATAGGAAAGGGTCTGAATACTTATGTAAATATGGTATTAGTAAATTTTTTATAAATTATAAACATTTCTATTATGAGGCCCCATGTGTAGATTGATGTGGATTATTTATTTATTTAATCCATTTTTAAATAACGCTGTAACGTAACAAAATGTGGAAAAAGTCAAGGGGTCGGAATACTCTCCGAAGGCACTGTAATCAAATCAACCATATTCACTGAGCTTGTCTGGTGGTTTAAGCATACTGTTTTATGAAATAGCCTAATTAAAGACACAAATGACTAGAGGGAGTTCAACCTCAATTTATTTGATTGTACCGGTCCAGCTCAGATTTGGTGCGCTGTATAAAAAAAAAAATATGACAGCAATCAACTGTGACTAGAACCTGTTGTCTCCCTCTCCTCCCTGCTGCAGAGACCACCAGAGTGTTTATCACGCTGTCTGTTGCTGAAGCTGCAACATAATTACAGCCATTTCTGACTGAAAAGATACGTTACCGAAATCCCTCATTTGTTTAGGAAAAACATGACCTATTCCCTCAACCACTGCTCTCTTTACACGTCACATGTATGCATTGCATGCACGTCAACAATAGGGCCTGACCTATAGAATATAATAATCACATCAATAAATTGGTTATAACAAACTCCAAATACCATAACAGCAAAATGGATGCAGAGGACGTGACAAACTCAAAACGGGGGAATGTTTACTGGTTGCTCACGAGGTAAAGGGGAAGTCTGCGCCTTTCCTGTTTAAAAAAAAAAAAAAGTAAGGGCCTTCCCCAAACTGTTGCCACAAAGTTGGAAGCACAGAATCATCTAGAATGTCATTGTATGATGTAGCGTTAAGGTTTACCTTCACTGGTACTAAAGGGCCTAGCACGAACCATGAAAAACAGTCCCAGACCATTATTCCTCCTCTACCAAACTTTAGTTGGCACTATGCCTTCGAGCAGGTAGCGTTCTCCTGGCATCCGCAAAAACCCAGATTCATCCGTTGGACTGCCAGATGGTGAAGCGTGATTCATCACTCCAGAGAACGTGTTTCCACTGCTCCAGAGTCCAATGGCGGCGAGCTTTACTCCACTCCAGCCAACACTTGGCATTGCGCATAGTGATCTTAGGCTTGTGTGCGGCTGATCAGCCATGGAAACCCATTTCATGAAGCTCCCGACAGACAGTTATTGTGTTGCTTCCAGAGGCAGTTTGGAACTCGGTAGTGAGTGTTGCAACCGAGAACAGACGATTTTTACACACTACGCGCTTCAGCACTGGGCGGTCCCGTTCTGTGAGCTTGTGTGGCCTACCACTTCGCAGCTGAGCCGTTGTTGCTCTTAGACGTTTCCACTTCACAATAAAAGCACTTACAGTTTACCGGGGCAGCTATAGCAGGGCAGAAATGGACAAACTGACTTGTTGGAAAGGTGACATCCTATGACGGTGCCACGTTTAAAGTCACAGAGCTCAGTAAGGCCATTCTACAGCCAATGTTTGTCTTTGGAGATTGCATGGCTGTGTGCTCGATTTTATACACCTGTCAGCAACGGGTATGGTTGAAATAGCCAAATCCACTCATTTGAAGGGGTATCCACAAACTTTTGTATATATAGTGTATATGGATGATTTATAAAGCCAGGGTTCATTTAACAGTTAGGCTATTGATTATAGCCCTAATTAAGTTGGGTTTTCCTCTCTCCTCTTAGACAATAAGGCAAGGGCTGTTTTCTCGTCTCTTCATTCTGCTGCTGCCTCCGCCGCACTGTTCTCAACACAAATATGCTGGTTAACTTTGCTATTATGGACATAGCAACATGGTCTAGGAAAAGGCGCCAATTCAACAGTGCACTGATGTGTTTCAGAACCGCGGACAGCGACCACTATTCAACGAGGGAGAAAGCACAAATGACATAACCACATCCAATTTCAGTAGCACGTCTTAGAGTGATGGAATGTGCCATCCAAACGGCCTCCGCAATGGATTAGTCCACTCAGATAGGTGCCAACTAAATGATTCAGAGGGGTTGGGTTAAATGCGGAAGACACAATTCAGTTGAATGCAATTAGTTTTACAACTGACTAGGTATCCCCCTTTCCCCTAAATGGGGTCAGCCCTAAACCAAACACTTCTGGTATAGTTCACTCAGCTCACCGACAAGAGAGGGGGAAGGAGAATTAAACAAGAGGTCAGTTAGATAAGAGACAGACACGTCTGAATGGACAGACAGAAAATGAAATAAAGTATAGAAGAGTAAAAAGTACAGCACCAAAAAAGCCCAAAAGCCCCATAGGTTCTCTAGAGCTGCCACTGTGTGCTTCTTTAAGGCCCTTGGAGGAACAACATCCAGTAGGGAGGGAAGAGAGCGTAGGACTCTGTCCCCTTGAAGTGCCAGAACACTGCACTGAATCAAGAGGTTCCGGTGTAAGATAGGGCGAAACAGAGAGGCAGGGCTGTCACTGAGTGAGTGAACCACAATTAACCCTAGTAGTAATGCAACACTGACAGAAGTCTGTGTGTCAACTCACTATAACACAGGTACCATAACAGGTGCAGTTGATGACTATTTCCTTGGTACAAAGGGGTTTTACCTGGCGTTCCTCTGTGATCAGGCTCTCGTCAACACGGATGTATGTGAGCTGCCGGTGGTCCAGGAAGGCTTCCAGGATGTCCAGCATCTTCACCATCTGTGTGAAGATGAGGACGCGGCGATTCTCTGACCTCAGCTTCTGGAGCAGAATGGCCAGGGCCTCAAGTTTACCTTCGAAGCAAAAATGTTTTAATTTTTGTCCAGTTCGAAATGTGTGCAGCCCAAGCAGACAATGGACTACTTATGTTAATCAATGCTTGTAGGAGAGCATAAAGCCCTGGCACACAGCTAAATATATAATTGTCTGCTGAGCTCACCCGAGTCCATTTGCATGAGCTCCAGGTCAGGGAACTGGAGCAGGTGTTCAGAGGCCAGGCTGTGGATCTCTGTGCTGTGGGAGGCGGCGGCCTCCTGGAGCCTGCGACTGATCGACTTCTGCTCCAGGCTGTAGGGAGCTGGGGGATTGGCTGCATACAGGTAAGGGGGACGAGCTACTGCGGCAGGGACAACACATGATAACCTACAGAGAGAGGAGAGAGTGTTTTCAATGACTTGCATTTCTTAAAGGCTATATGAACTCAAGTGTGATTATGTCCGTCATGATATTAAAAGGTTTAATCCGACAGTGACGTGAGGTGATTGACCACCATGGGTAGTTGAGTACCTGCTGACTAGGCTGCTGCTGGCGTCCTGGTGGTTTGTGGAGGAGAGCAGGGCAGACTGGAGGTGTGTGGTGGTGGCCACAGGAGTCCTCTGGGCCCTGAGGCAGCTGTCCCTGCCCACCCATCTCCAGCCCCCGGGACTCAGGGCAGAGTGAGGAGCCCCTGGGGTCACAGAGCAGACCTGGAGCAGGTCAGCCCCGTACAGAACACTGCGGTCACAACGCCTCTCGTTGGCACTGAACAGGCGGCTCAGACGCTCTTTCAGCTGACGACCCCTCTCCTCTGACGACACCTGTACACGACACAGAGAACAATGGCATCATATTCACATTTCATCCCTTCGGTGAGAATACATGGGTTAGGGGACTACAGAAATATAAGTATGTTTTCATTTCATGTTCTTCTGTGTTCTACCAGTGCCTTTTCTACCCACCTGAGGGGCAATAGGAGCAGCAGGCGCAGGCTGGGCGCTTACCCCCAAGGCATTTGATGTCATCCCTGAAGCTTAAAAAGTAAAAGGAAGAAAGACTTTAAGACCATTATAACACAATCACTTTGTTAGAAAGGTGACTACAGAATAATATTTGACTGCGTTCACAGTGTAAGCCATGACAGCAGAGACGGAGTGCATACTACCATGCTCTGGGCACGCTAATTGTAGCACAGGAGAGTCAAAGTATGAGTCCAAATCAAAGTACACGAAACGAAGCACGGAGAGCACTTCTTGAACGCGCTCTCCGCTTGTACATATTTGAAACATGCATCGATGCAAGCTTCAACGGAAAGTATGCAAAGAAATATGACGCAACCATGTAAAAACCTACGCAAGATTTCCACTTTAAACTTTACAATTCACTCTGTGATAAGAGTCACTGACTCAAAGCCACAAGAGGGTAGAACATATTTCAAACGTTGCTTGTTAGGGGGAGGCAGTTGCAGAAACATTGGAATGGTTTAGTCTGCTTCCTCAATAGTTGGACTTCCATTATTTGAGCTGAAGCTAGAGAAAATACACTGACTTTATTAAATGGAATTAAATGTTGCCTATTCACATCTCATATGTTGCCTGAATACAATATTTCATGTCGATACGTTAATAAATACATGCATGTTTACCTGCCTACGTACCGTAGATCGCAATCCCATAATAAGTCAATAGGGCTAACGACTACTGTTATCTAGCCAGATAGAAAAAAAAAAAAAAAAAATCTTGCATAATATTAGTTTGAGGTCATTTTTCCCTGTTAAAATATCTGGTTAGCTACATTATTATGATTCACATATAGCTGGCTGATAGTTATGAAGTAAAACGTTTGCTTTGTGTATATTTTGTTTCGTCTCTATTTCTATTATCCTGGCTGGGAGACGGTTCAGTGAATGGGTAAGCCAATAGGGCTAACTGGATAGCTAGCTAGCCATGAAGAATTGGTATCTACCCCCAAAATGTTTTTATATTACCTTGCATAACATTCGTTTTCTGTCATTTTTTGCCTGTTTAACTAGCTGGCTAGCTTATTACGATTTACATATCTAGCTGATCATTCTGAAGTAAAACATTTGCTTGGTATATATCTTGTTTTGTCTATTGTTGCCATTGTCCTGCCTGAAAGAAGGTTCAGTGAACGGGGAGGTGAATCGTGAGGTATTACAGCAGGGGGAGTGCGTGTGCTTCTCAAACGTAATGTTTTATGCGTTCTCCACACTCTCGTCCTCACAAGAACGTACTCAAGAGAATGTCGTCTGAGAATGCACTCGGAGCATAAGAGTGTGGAGCACGGTGGTGTGCAAATTGAAAAACACCCATAGTGATGTAATGAAGGTGGCAGGCTTACCTTGTTGGGCGGGGGCGGCTGGGGGTGGGGTGCCAGATCTGGTGGAGGAGTTGGAGACAGGTGCAGCCTGAGGTACCGTCTGCATGACCATGGAGCCCTGGGGCCGGAGGATCTGCTGACCAGGGGCCGACACTATCTGCAGGATGTTGCCTGTACCATCACACAGCCAGGCACACAGACCATTAAACAGATATAACCATTGAGTTTTAATCACTCTCGTACCGCGGTCCCCAAACTTTTCTGCGCTACCTACAGCTCAGATTTGTATATATATTTTTTACATGACTTAAACGTAAGCCTATGCAAAATGAACCTATTAAACCTAGTTCTGTAGCAATGAAGTTTGTATTAGGCTATAGGCCCAAAACATTATCATTGCATATTGGCTATTCGTGAATTGCCCTGCCAATGTTGTTCTTCTCAGACCATTTTAAAATTATACTTAAAAACTTGAGGTATATGATCACACTGGTAATGTTTTATTACTTGTGAGGCATAGCTGAGTGAGCATAAATTGAAATAATGTGCTTTTTTTTTTTTACTGGACTGATTGTGCATTCATCTGATGGTCAGTCTCAGCGGAGGAAGAGCATCAGAGGGTCCGCCTTTCACCGTTGTCCTGTCCCTCAGCTCTCCCCCCTCCGCTAAGAGTAAGACTGACCAAAAAAGGGGACACCGTCTTCGAGCAGATGCCGAAAATCGAGTCACACCACATAATCTCTGCCCCATGCACAAATTCCTGTTGTTACCCCAAGACCAGAAAAAGTAAAACATTAAAACACACACAGCCGCTAATAAGAACAACGCAGGCCTATAGATACACTTTGCTCCTCATTCATTGAAGCTGCAGTGCTGGTTGCAGCACGAGTGGAGAAGCGCATTTCATGGCTTATAAAAGTGTTGAATAAAAAAATGTGTTGACAGCCTAATAAAAAATAAAATGAACTCACTTAAAAACAGCAGCTCTGTCCTCTATTCCTTTACAGCGTCTTTCTAGTCATGGTTTTAAACAGTATCAACTTACTTTTACACGGTGATCTGAGCAATTCGATTGGCTAGTGATAGGCCTATAGGTGCACTTGATTTGCTCTCCAGGCACACCAAGAAGGCAAAGTTTGTACCTTCAGACACATGAAACGGTTCAAAATGCGAACACTTCACCTACCCGGCGCGCTGAGCAGCTGAAACAAGTGCACCTATTGCCAACAGTGCGAGACAGAAAAAAGTAGGAATACAAAGCTTTGTTTTTTTTTTATAGAAATGTTTGGTGATAGACTATAAAATGCCTTGGTGACCACTGCTCTAGTAAGATTGTCTATACATGTAACATTGGTTATCCAACTCTGTATTTCTATGACGTGGACTCTACCAAATACATGGTTGAGTTAAAAGAAGGAGTATCATTTAAAATAGCATCTTTGTTCTAAGTGATTACAATATAGCGAAGGACATTCTGACAAAAAGGGCAGGGAGAAAATCAGAAGTCATAGGGAGAGTATGAAATGCTGGGTGTACATTACCGAGTGTACCTTGGAGCTGCAAGGGCTGCCCTGTGGTGAGCTGTCGGAGCTGGCTGGGGGACAGGGTGAACTTGTTACCCTGGAACTGCAGAGTGACGGGGGTCTCAGGCTGGGAGATTCGGTTCTGGCTGCCTGCTATGGACGCCAGCTGGGCTATCTTCAACACATCTCCACCTTCAGCAGGAGGAAAGACAGACACGCACAGGCCTCTAATCAAATAACACCACAGACCAAAAGAGTACTGCTGTACGACTGCGTCACCAAAAAGACTAAATAAAGACATATTTCAGTTAGCTGAAGGGTGAGAGAGACTAGACATGCAATACCAGGGTGGGTTAATGAGTGGGATGAGCGTAGGCTGCCCTCCACAACATCTGAACCATCGCAGTAGCTAATGTCTAGCCAACCCTGAGCGGGACAATTAACTACAAACAGTCATCTTCAGGTGAGACAGAGAACCTGCAACAAACATGTATTCAGTTAAAGCAGTGGCTTGCACTTAACTGCCTTTTCAACAACTACTACAACACACCTATTACAGGCATGCAAACAGATAATGCACCTTTATCCTCAAAATTATTGCTAACAAATAGCATTCTATCTAGAATAGTTTTATGCGCTATAATGTGTGTGTTGAGTTGCTATTGAAAAGGTTTCTGTGTGTTCACACTGGGGTAGGGAGTGGCCTGAGGACAGCGGTGTGTGGGACCATTTCAACATGCTTAGCAGTACACAAACCATCAGGGTCAAAAGAAACCATAACACAAAAAACTCTAACAAGAGGAAACAAAGCTTTGGGAACTCTTCCTGCAGCTGGGCTGACAAGAAGCAAAAGATTAGTAAAACGGGAGAACCAATATTTAGGTGGAGGAAAATATAGTTTTAAATGGTTAAACCAGTCTTGTGTGGTCTGTCATGGCAGCAGACGTTGGGTTGTGGACATGCAGGTTTCAGACTGAGGAAGATTGCGGCTGTTTTGGGGATGCTGCTGACATGGCTCTAGTTATCATTTATAAAGTGCTATTTTTCTTCCCTTAGTGATTCTCTGCAATAAAATAGGACAATGGAAATGCCATAGCTGTAAACCTGAAGATGTTTTATTTACCTCCAAAAATGTATCCAAAGGTAAAAAGGTTTTTGTTATGTTAAACAATACTGTTAACATAATATTATTCTAATACTATAATTATATAGATTTTACAGATAGTTCAAAAAAAATTCTAACTGTATTTAGACCAAAAAAGTGTTGTTTCTTTAAAAGCAAAAGACACTAACACCAAGCAGCAGTGTCCCAGAGAGAGAGAGAGGCCTGTTGTCAGAGCAGCCCTTTCTGTTGTGCCAAAAGTGGAGGGAGACATTGAAGGGAAGTGAGGGAAGGGGAGGAGGCCACTTACTAGGCAACCGTGCCTGGGCCTGGGACGTTAGAACCAGTCTCTGGGGAACCAGGCTGGGCTGGTTGGCATGGGTGGGGCCTAGAGCCGGCCTGGGGACCTGGGCAATACCAGGCAGAGTGGGCAGGGCTGCGCCACACAGAGCCACAGGGGGGGCAGCCCCCACCACACGCTGGCCAGCGGCGGAGCTCCCAGAGGATGCTACAGCAGACCCAGTGGTGCTGGTGGCAGGAGAGGAAGTCTGGGCTTTCTGAATAGCCGTCCCGGCCACTGTGAAGTACAAGGGGGTTTGGGATGGGCTAACGTGTCAGTTAATTCAACAGCACAACGAGGGTGGTGGTCCAGCAGTAAGTTTTGGTTTATACCCGTCTTGGATTGATAGGTTTAGAGTCAAAAGAGGATGTCAATATAATCAAATCTTCGCCTTGGACTTCTCTATTTTACGATCAATTTGGAGTAGTAAAATGTTGCCTTGGATGTTGCTCTAAAATGATGTTGATGACACTATCTTTTCGTTACACATGCATAAAACACACAATTTGAAAATGTAATGGCGGTAACGACACACACAGGCTATGCATAGTTAGTTTAATTAACTTCACTGAAATGCAGTTTTTAGTGTCATGACCAACTCAAATCACACTCATGCTTTACAAAACATTACATGGTAACATGAGATTATCTGTGTGATACACACTACACAAATACTGGAAACAATTCACTGTAATTGTTTGATTTCCTTCATTAAGTTATTCAACTTAAAAACAGCATGAAACGTGTGAACCCCAGCGCATACCAAGATGTAGCATTGTCAAGGGGTCTATAGTAAGGCCTTACCCTGTGTGGTGGTGGTGGTGGCCCTGGCTGGCTGAGGAGCAGTAGAAGTAGTAGTGGCGGTGGTGGGGGGGGTGGTAGTGGTGGCTGGAGGACGCTGCTGACCCACAGTACTGGTCATGGGCACCAGACGGCCCTCTGGCTTAGTACCATACTGCACTGGCTGGAACAACCTGTCAATCAAATCATTGACTCAATAAAGATCAAAGGTCATGCAACACAGCCTAGCGCTATTGATGCAACATGATAGAATATAATTTGTAAATATGATTTATTTTAAATTTTTGTGAGTAACAATGGAATCATCCATGTCATGTGCATTAAGGTTTCCATGGGATGTGAAAGGTAGAGCACACACCTCATGGGTTTGATCTTGCAGGGCTTGGGTCTGGCCGGTGGGTCCGGAGCACTGTGGATCTCCTCAATCAGCTGACGGGTGACTTTGAGTTTGGGTAGAACCTCCTCTGTCTCGTAGCGCGTCAGTCTGTTCTCATTACTGATCAAGTCAAACAGGGACAGGTCCAGGCTCTAGAAAAAGGAAATACAAGTGATAAACCAATCTAATCAATTTTATTCCACGTCACTCAGGTGAGCATTACTAATGAAATAGAATAAACCGTATTAAACCTCCAGGTGTTTTAGCTGTGTGTGGTACTGGTACCCTCCTAGTCCTACCGTGCGTTGGTCCTCCTGCAGGGCTCCCAGCACCAGGGAAGGGGTGTTGTACTGCAGAGAGGAACACACGTAGGAGCTGCTGGTCTCCCTGATGTTTACCAGGTCTGGGTGGTTACAGATCCTCTGCAGCTGCATCAGCACCTGCAGCACACTCACAAAATGACCAGTCTTCAATGCCTCCTGGGCTCTAGGGGCAGACAGAAGACAGAGCACAAGACATTCAGAAAGAGGGCAAGTGAATTTAACATTGAACAACAATGATCTGATAAAATAATAGGGCTGCGAATTGCGAGGGGTCTCACAAAACGATATCACGATACTTAGGTGCCGATACGATATGTATTACGATTCTCAATGTATTGCGATTCGATACCGCGATATTACTGCGATTTGATGTTCCAAAAATATTGCTCACTATATGTCTGCTGCACAGGGACAAGAGAGCATGAGAACACAAGTTCTAATCAGTCAGGGAAATAAAAGTGTTGAAAATTTGCTGGCTCACTATTTAAAAAGGAGAACGAGCTACAAGACGAAAAATACCAGTTAGATGCAGGTACAGCTGACTAGCTCACATACAGTAGCAAAAAAAATGTTTTTTATATATATATATATATATATATATATGTTTTTTTTTTTTTTTGATACTTGGGCAACAAATATCAATATAATATCTTCACAAAATAATATTGCCATACGCAACTATCGATCCCCCCCAACACTACCAAATAACCATGCATTTCCAGGTATAGAACCTGTGCTCAAATATTCAGTCCGAGTATAGAACTAAATACTACACTAATTACCATACATTAGGCAGAGGTTATGTGGTGTCTGGAAGGCCGACTCACCCTGGCTGAGTGAGGATATCTTCATACATGCTCTTCTGTCTGCTAGAAAGGCGACACTTGAGGATGTGTTCATACTTCTTAGGAAGCTGCTTCTCCACGTCCCTCTTACAGCGCCTCAGAATGAAGGGTTGGATCATCTGCAGAGGAGAAAGGATGTCAGATTGAATGGTATCTAGGTGTGAACAGCTCTGGTAAATGGGAATCCTACTGATGACCAGTAGCACTGATAAACGCTTAAAATTGGAAAGCAGTGACTGTCCAAGTAACATGCTATATATACACTGCTCAAGAAAATAAAGGGAACACTAAAATAACACATCATAGATCTGAATGAATGAAATAATCTTATTAAATACTTTTTTCTTTACATAGTTGAATGTGCTGACAACAAAATCACAAAAATTATCAATGGAAATCAGATTTATCAACCCATGGAGGTCTGGATTTGGAGCCACACTCAAAATTAAAGTGGAAAACCACACTACAGGCTGATCCAACTTTGATGTAATGTCCTTAAAACAAGTCAAAATGAGGCTCAGTAGTGTGTGTGGCCTCCACGTGCCTGAATGACCTCCCTACAACGCCTGGGCATGCTCCTGATGAGGTGGCGGATGGTCTCCTGAGGGATCTCCTCCCAGACCTGGACTAAAGCATCCGCCAACTCCTGGACAGTCTGTGGTGCAACGTGGCATTGGTGGATGGAGCGAGACATGATGTCCCAGATGTGCTCAATTGGATTCAGGTCTGAGGAGCAGGCGGGCCAGTCCTTAGCATCAATGCCTTCCTCTTGCAGGAACTGCTGACACACTCCAGCCACATGAGGTCTAGCATTGTCTTGCATTAGGAGTGACCCAGGGCCAACCGCACCAGCATATGGTCTCACAAGGGGTCTGAGGATCTCATCTCGGTACCTAATGGCAGTCAGGCTACCTCTGGCGAGCACATGGAGGGCTGTGCGGCCCCCCCAGAGAAATGCCACCCCACACCATGACTGACCCACCGCCAAACCGGTCATGCTGGAGGATGTTGCAGGCAGCAGAACGTTCTCCACGGTGTCTCCAGACTCTGTCACGTCTGTCACGTGCTCAGTGTGAACCTGCTTTCATCTGTGAAGAGCACAGGGCGCCAGTGGCGAATTTGCCAATCTTGGTGTTCTCTGGCAAATGCCAAGCGTCCTGCACGGTGTTGGGCTGTAAGCACAACCCCACCTGTGGACGTTGGGCCCTCATACCACCCTCATGGAGTCTGTTTCTGACCGTTTGAGCAGACACATGCACATTTGTGGCCTGCTGGAGGTCATTTTGCAGGGCTCTGGCAGTGCTCCTCCTTGCACAAAGGCGGAGGTAGTGGTCCTGCTGCTGGGTTGTTGCCCTCCTACGGCCTCCTCCACGTCTCCTGATGTACTGGCCTGTCTCCTGGTAGCGCCTCCATGCTCTGGACACTACGCTGACAGACACAGCAAACCTTCTTGCCACAGCTCGCATTGATGTGCCATCCTGGATGAGCTTCACTACCTGAGCCACTTGTGTGGGTTGTAGACTCCGTCTCATGCTACCACTAGAGTGAAAGCACCGTCAGCATTCAAAAGTGACCAAAACATCAGCCAGGAAGCATAGGAACTGAGAAGTGGTCACCACCTTCAGAACCACTCCTTTATTGGGGGTGTCTTGCTAATTGCCTATAATTTCCACCTGTTGTCTATTCCATTTGCACAACAGCATGTGAAATTTATTGTCAATCAGTGTTGCTTCCTAAGTGGACAGTTTGATTTCACAGAAGTGTGATTGACTTGGAGTTACATTGTGTTGTTTAAGTGTTCCCTTTATTTTTTTGAGCGGTATATATCTCCACCATGGCCAAGACCAAAGAGCTCTCCAAGGATGTCAGGGACAGGATTGTAGACCTACACAAGGCTGGAATGGGCTACAAGACCATCGCCAAGCAGCTTGGTGAAAAGGTGATAAACAGTTGGTGAGATTATTCGCAAATGGAAGAAACACAAAAGAACTGTCAATCTCCCTCGGCCTGGGGCTCCATGCAAGATCTCACCGCATGGAGTTGCAATGATCATGAGAACGGTGAGGAATCAGCCCAGAACTACACGGGAGGATCTTGTCAATGATCTCAAGGCAGCTGGGACCATAGTCACCAAGAAAACAATTGGTAACACACTACGCCGTGAAGGACTGAAATCCTGCAGCGCCCGCAAGGTCTCCCTGCTCAAGAAAGCACATATACATGCCCGTCTGAAGTTTGCCAATGAACATCTGAATGATTCAGAGGACAACTGGGTGAAAGTGTTGTGGTCAGATGAGACCAAAATGGAGCTCTTTGGCATCAAATCAACTCGCCGTGTTTGGAGGAGGACAACTTCACTGCATCAAAGGGACAATGGCGGGGCCATGTACCGTCAAATCAGAACCTCCTTCCCTCAGCCAGGGCATTGAAAATGGGTCGTGGATGGGTATTCCAGCATGACAATGACCCAAAACACACGGCCAAGGCAACAAAGGAGTGGCTCAAGAAGAATCACTTTAAGGTCCTGGAGTGGCCTAGCCAGTCTCCAGACCTTAATCCCATAGAAAATCTGTGGAGGGAGCTGAAGGTTCGAGTTGCCAAACGTCAGCCTCAAAACCTTAATGACTTGGAGAAGATCTGCAAAGAGGAGTGGGACAAAATCCCTCCTGAGATGTGTGCAAACCTGGTAGCCAACTACAAGAAACGTCTGACCTCTGTGATTAACAACAAGGGTTTTGCCACCAAGTACTAAGTCATGTTTTGCAGAGGGGTCAAATACTTATTTCCCTCATTAAAATGCAAATCAATTTATAACATTTTTCACATGTTTTTCTGGATTTTTTGTTGTTGTTATTCTGTCTCTCACTGTTCAAATAAACCTACCATTAAAATTATAGACTGCTCATTTCTTTGTCAGTGGGCAAACGTACAAAATCAGCAGGGGATCAAATAGTTTTTTCCCCTCACTGTATATATGACGTTGGAACTCTGTATGGGTTTTGACTGACAGCCGTTCTGAACTTCTCGGTGGCCTGGTCAATCCCTCCTGCTAATTGGACAACTTTAGCTGACTTGTTGTTTGTCTGGGTGAGGGGAAAGGCTGGGAATTAAGAGGACTATGTATTTTGAAAGATGAGACATTGAGGATTAGAATAAACACAGCTTTGATGTCATACAAGCCAGCCAAACACCCGTGAGTCCAAATTTCCATATCATAAAACTCATATGATCACTATGTTTGGTTGTTCTGAATGAGATGAGCTTGTTTTTTTGTGAAGAAAATTTTCTGCAGCACACGCACCTGAACACCTCATGACTCCTTTCTATGCTCACCAAAATGATCTGTGTCCATGAATTGCCCTGTGAAAGCCCAATACTGTTATATTGTAATTTTAACTTAGCTAGTCATGTTGGCAATAGAACAGTCTGAAATGATGCCCACCTGACCCAGATTGTGATTTCTAATGGACCGTTTGTGGATGGTGTCAACAACAGTAATTGTGTGAGGGCAGGGACGCAGGTTCCAAAGTGTACCTGCTCTAGTTCTTATAGTTGAAGACTCTTCGTCATAAAAGTGCATTGAAATGACTTAGGAACTGTGCACACTTTGGAGAGGTGTGTGGCTACTTGGGAGACACCAGATAGTCCTCTCACTCATACCCATGTCATTTTTTTGTCATACGTCACACCTACCCCACATTTTCCAGGAATAGTCTTATGTTACTGAATGTATCCAGAGTATTTTCAGATTGTTATCAACAAATGCAGTGAAAAGTACAGTAAATGTAAAATGTACATAAAATCAACGGTGTAATGTTTGGCTTCAGTCTTGTGTCAGGTGAACTGTTGTGCACTCACCTTTGGTCTAATAATTTCCCCATATTCACCAAACTGTTCCCTTTCAATTGCTACCATGCTTATGCAGATACTTTTCATATTTCTTCTGTAAAAAACATTTCAATTTATCCCGATCCACATAGGACAATCCCCACGAGAGTCAAGGGTTAAGCAAACAGATCTTCTTTAATGACCAGAAACACTCATTAGGAATGAAAGAACCTTCAGATACACAATCACTTCACACCACAACTGAAAGCGCTATCACATTGATGGATATCAATGACTACTAACTGTGACAAACTCTCAACACACAAGCATTAGAAAGAAGAGGGGTTTGGTTGTAACCCTACACTTACCCTATGTAGGCGGATGACCAGTTTGTGGCAGTAGTCCTGGTTCTGGTCTGTGCCTGGTTTGACAGGGAAGTCTGTGTAGGGTCGAGTGATGCCTGGCAGGAGGAAGTGGATCATGGTCCACAGCTCCTTCAGTGTGTTCTGGAGTGGAGTGTTGATCAGGAGGATCCTCTGCTGACTGGAATATAAACCACACCAACACATCATTTGATTTTGTTTCTCTTGCTCTAACAATTTAAAAAGGCCAAATCACATTTAAGAGTTTAGCCTTCAAAACTGTCTAAACAAACTTTCATTTAATGCTAAGCTGAGACCAAAAAGACCTCAGCACACCAGTCTGTGTGGGGGTGTAACCATGGAACCACCCTAAAATAAGAGTTGTTACCTCTTGAGAGCAAAGATGGTTTCCCAGTGTTTCTCTGACATGTTCTTAATGAGCTGCACCTCATCCAGGACCAGGTGCTTCCACCTCCTCTTCAGGAAATGGCTCTGGTCCTTCAGCAGCAGCTTGTAGGATGTCACACACACATGGAAGCTGTTGGCCTCCGCCCACCACTGGAGACACAGTAACAACACAAGTTATGGACAGACAGAAATACAAAACTGGTAAACAAGTGCATTTTAAATAACAGCAGAAGCCAAAAAGTGGTTGAGAAGAACATTTCAATCTTCATGGCATTCTATTCATGAGAAGTAAGCATTATTTATTGTCACATTTGGTGCTGCTGTCCTGCTCAAAGTCTCTCTGCTTGAATGGACTCAATATCATGGGGCTGTCTATTGAAAAAGGTCCTGTTGAAACAGATAATCACTAGTTACCATTCTCTTCGCTCTGCGTTCCTGTCTGTTGCCAAGGTAGAGGAGGATCTTGAGGCCAGGACACCAGCGTTTAAACTCCATCTCCCAGCTCAGGATCTTACACGTCCTCACCACAACCAGATGTGGGCCCCAGATGCCTGAAAAATACAAATAAATTAAGTCTATATGAATGTTTACATGCATAAAAATACCTACATGTTTGCATAAATAAACAAAAGATAAGCATTGAATGAAGTCTTCAGCAGTAGATTACCCTCTTGACAGGCCAGATGGGCCAGGTAGGCCACAGTCTGCACAGTCTTGCCCAGCCCTGTCTCGTCTGCTAAGATGCCGTTGAGGTGTTTCTTGTGGAGACTGGCTAGCCAGTCCACTCCAATCTGCTGGTACTCACGCAGTGATCCGTGCAGCAGGAAAGGAGCCTGGCTGCGGCCCTAAGATGCATAGCAAAGTGTCATAATGATTCCGTTTGTACATGTTAACCCACTAACGATCCTCTTAAATATATATTTCATATATTACATTTTTTCCACATTTATCTTGCCAAACTCCTCTCATTGACAAACTGGTTAAATGACACCCAACAGTGAACGACTGGTTCAGTGAGAGATGTGATGACTCACAGAAGTGGTGGTCCTGGCACTGCCCTTGGGTAGGATGAGTTCTGTGGCGGCTGCCACCTCTGCTATGTCCTTCTTGGGCTTCCCGTCAGCACCAGGGGGGCTGGCCTTCTCAGAACCTCGATACTGGTCCACACTGAGCAGGGAGTCTATCACTACAGCCTCATGGGGGGTGTCCAGAGAGGGCTCCATCTCTGAGGGAACAAATGACTACATCAGCACCACTGAGGGAACACCACCAGTTTACAAATCCTTCTGCTTTGAAACTAATAATCTTGGCATATCAATGAGCATGAGGCACATTGCTAGACTGGTACACAGAGATGAAGTATATATATATATATATATATATATATATATATATATATATATATATATAGTTTAGGTGCACCTTCAGTCTCGTCCCTGCCATCCTCATCACTCTGTGGGGAAGGCTGGGGCCAGTCAAAGTTGTCAGCGTAGGCACCAGCATACTGTTTCATCAAAGCATCCAGCGGCATCTCAGCTGAGAACAATACAAGACACAGAGGAAAGGCTCAATAGACACAAAAGACTAAGGGGCGCTTTTAAACCCTACATGATTTAATGAGTAATGGAAAAAAAACAATTGGAAGAAATAGATCACTAGTCATAGTAAGAGAAACAGTGCGTCGTGCTGACCATCTTTAGCCAGATCTCCCAACTCTGCCTTCTGATCAGCTGCCATCTCCACGGCCTCCTGCTCCTCTATGGTGCTCTCCTCATCTTGAACTGTAAGAGAGAAAGCCATAGACAAGATACAACATTTTCAACAACCGTTCAATGCAACAGTACACCTCAAATGATAAACCAGTAAAAATCTCTGCCGACATAGTTTTGCACACATACCTTCTTCTGCCAATGAAGTGCTGGACTTACGCTTCCTTGTTGACATATTGGGCTCCTGTGAATGAGATGAATTTTGAATACGTGTCCCTTCAAAAACCTGACTATGTGTCTGGACATTCTGGACAACCAGAGTGAGTCTGTACAGCCACCTACCTCTTTTTCAGCTTTCACTGCGGTTGACAGAGCAGGTTTAACATCTTGTCCTGTGACGCAAGGAATAACCAATATATTCAAAACGACATTATGATATTTAGATTGATGTAAAACAATTTCAAAAATCTCTTGAATAAAGTCTCACCTTTACTCGTTGCTCTCTGCAGGCTGAGCGTTTTCAGTCTTTTCTCATAAATCTGGAAACGCAGTTTAATTTCCACAACCTGAGAGAAACCAAATGGAACAGATGAAGAGGGACAGAGTTGATGACACTACAGGTCTAAGGACAACAATGGAAACGTTTCCACATTAAGAGAAATGTACCTGTTCAATGTTGGACCAGAAGAACTCCACCTCTCTGGCGATGGTGCTAGCAATGTGACGGAGACGCAGTTCTTCCTCTTTCTTGGATCCCTCTTCCATCTTCTTCTGTTCGTCATGGTAACGGGAACAGGTGCGAACCAGCTGGGAAATACGCAATTATGATCAAGTAGTACTGAAACAATGTACAAGTGCATAAGAATCACAGACATTACTTCAGTAAAAGTACACAGCCAGCATACCTTCTTGGCAGCAGCCATCTTCCACCTCCTCTCCTGGGCAAAGTCTGCTGCCATCCACTGCATCTCCTCCAGGAGGTAGTCCCAGTGGGATTTGGGCCGAGAGGACTCCATGAGCTTGGGCAGCCTGCTGGCTGACCACTGGCCCTCTTTCCTCAGCTCAGAGATACGCTGGTGCACTTGGCTCTCCTGTGTGTGTGTGTGTGTGTGTGTGTGTGTGTGTGTGTGTGTGTGGGGTGGGGGGTCAGAGAGAGGTTACATTATGAGCAGACGGATAACAAAAGCACTTGCAGAGTGATAGGTTTCTCAGAAGTAACTCCTCACCAGTTTGGCCTGTTCAGCTTGTTTGTCCTGTGAGCTCCCTTCTGATGACTGCATACCCGAGCCCTGACCAAAGCCTCCCATTTTGACTGTGGAGGTGCCGTTGGGCCCGGCCAGTTTGGACTGTGTGGCAGGGTTGATGTTGGACCCAGAGGGGCGGAGGGGGCCAATTGTGTGGGGGAAGGGGAGTGAGCTGGGGGCATTGAGGGGGGCAGGAGAAATGGAGGGGTTGGACAGGGAGTTGGTCATCATTCTTTGGCCAGGTTGGTTGGAGTCTGCTCCAGGACGAGTGAGGGCCACAGTCTGATCAAGGGAGGAGAGAGAGAAGACAAAACGTTGATCTACAAATCTATGAACACAACCAAAAACATGCAGTGTTTGGAAGCTATCCTCTAGACTCACCGCCTGTCCTGGCTGCAGCATGAGCTGGGGCTGCTGTGGCTGCATCTGGAGGTGAAGACCAGACTGCATCTGCTGCTGGAGCTGGGCTTGGAGCTGTGTGTGGGGGTTGACTGGAGCCATGATGGGGCCAGCCCCCTGCACCTTCACCTGGAGCTGATTGGCAGCCTGGGCTGAGCTCTCCACAAGCAGGGGCTGCTGAGAGAGAGCCATGGGCAGGACTGCCATGGGGAGGGTGCCCTGGGGCAGGCGGCCTGGCAGCTGGGGGGGAGGAGTATGCAGGCTGGCAGCGTTCTGCACCGGAGGCCCTTTGGACGGGTCATACTGTGGCTGGTTCTGCTTCTGCCCGGGGATCTGGACTGTCTGCGGGTTGGGGGGCATCCCGCCTAGAGCACAGTAACCAAGTCATAGGGAACACAAAGGGATGGAATGGAGAAAGGATAACAACATGTGGCTGTGAGTTAGTGTTGCTCTGTGGTTCCTCGATCCAAGTGTTGTCATGTCATACCAATCCTGCTCTGGCGCTCTGGTCTGTTAAAAGATAAGACTATACACGCTGCAGATTGAGAGGGACTGAGCAGTAGTCAGTCCAGAGCGCCACTTGTACCTCATACGTAAGCCATTATTTTTCAGTACTGACTGAACGTGATCATCAGATTCTAAAAGGAAAGTGTTTACAGCTCCAACTATTGTAACAGCTACCCAGAACTGGATGAATTGGATGTACTTTATGAGTCAACAGTAGTGTAGTTCTTACTGTTGAGGAAGAGTGAAAACTAAAATTATACAGCACAATGATTACAGAAGAAACAAATCAATGTGATCATCTACATGTTCTTCAAATAAAATACTACGTTTGTTAATGCAAAAATAAAAACATATTTAAAATGTTAAGAGAATGTGATTAAAACAGCTAAACTAATCATGCATAAACACCTTCAGAGAGACTGAGAAGAAAGGTTTCTAAATCAAATGAAATAGAAAATATAGAATAAAAAAAATAAACAATCACAAAAACACCTTATGTTTAGCATGAATGAAGCAATGTAGTTATTTTGTGGAACACAGAACATAGCAAAGCAGAGAAGTGAGCAGGACACACATGGGATCTTGCAGACAGCAGGCCTGGGCTGAGCAAAGCTGTGCACCCTGACTAAGCAGCACTTGTCTTACCCCTCTCTGACCATCACTCACATCATCACCTAGACCACATCAACACCTGGACCTGATAGACACACCCACACCACGCCAACCTGTGACATATCATGACTGCACCAAACCTCATCTACCCGGCTCCCCTTCTTCCTACTACGACTGAGGGAAAGAGGCCAAGTCAGAACGATATGCCATGGAAACAGATGGGGGAAACCAAAAGGATGAGCATGATGGAACAAGAAAAGTAAACAACAGATGCTCTTGATGACTGACAACTGAACATAGGATTGAGATGCATTGTGAATCCATGGTGACAATGCAAGGACAGACAACGGAGAGGGACAGGGGTGCGGGAGACGGATGGACGAGAATGATGACGAGTATAAAAAAAGAGGAATGAAAAAGCAATCATTAAAATGAGCAAACATGCCCCACTGAAAAGAGATGCATTTTTTTCCAGGGTTCCTCCTTTCTCACTTTCCGTGATCCGCTTGCGAAATAGCCAAAGCTCCAACGGCACAGGAAAGTCCGTCCAAACAGACGATCGAGAAGAACAAAACTTCAGAAAAGAAGAAACGGATGGAGACGGATGATCAATAAAACATAAAAAGTCAAATCATAAGACATGGCATCTTCCCAGTGAGAGGCTACATCTTTTCTTCAGACTTGTTTTTTTTAATCTTCTTCCCCATTTTAGCCCTTGGTCTAGAGAAAAAGAGCATGCTGGGAGAGCTAAGACTGAACTTCCTGAGGTCTGCTGGGGTGTCTGTCCAGCAGATGAATGAAGATCACTTTGTTGATGCTGCTTGGAGGTTTTCGGTGAAGACGATGGGACGTTGTTGGAATTCAGTTTGTTTCTTTGGATTAAGGACACGTCCCGCAGCATTGAACAGAACACAGAACGGCCTGGTAGTAGCACTCCTACCTTGCGCTGTCGGCATAAGCTGCTGGAGTGGAACGCCAGGTGATCCTAAAGCACCAGGATGCTGGAAAATCATTCCATGGCGACCAACTTCAATCCGGGACCTCTTAGCCTGATCTGGGATTTAAAACACACAATACCCTCATAACGGAAAAAAGACACTCGGCAAACAGCAATGACCTTCTGTACACCATACAGACCACCTCTCCTTCCTTGGGTTAAGACTTCTACACACAGCGCTAGTAGAAGATGCCAAATATCTAAAAGCAGAAGCAATTTAAGGGAAGAAAAGAAAGAAATAACAAAAAGAAAGAAAAGGGAGAGTAAAAAAACCAACAAAAGAGCCATGGGAGTGTGCTGTCCTTGCCTTACCTGCTTGTGCCATTGCCTGTTGCCTCTTAAAGGCATCCATGTCCCCCGAGTTTGTCATGCTGCCAGCTGCTCCCTGGTGCACCTGAGAAGACATTTCCAAGGGTTAGTAAGAGCTTGGCAATTTAAAAGGAAACATTTCAAAGAGACAAAGATAATCAGTTCCATCCTCTCTGTGTAGGGGTTGCAGTCATTTGGTTCCCCATCACCCTTCTCTACCTGGAACTGCTGCTGGGAAGAGAATGCTGCTGAAACATTGGGTGGAAGCTGCGTAGCTATGGCAACTGGTGTTCCGGCCTGTCCATCCTTTCCAGTTACAACCTTGACCTGGGAGTGGCACAGAGATTTGAACAAAATTCATATAGCCTATATACGGGATAAGATGTAGAGGCATTCTGAATGTATGACTATATGACATGATAGATCAATCAATTCTATAACAGTACCTCATCATTGATGACCTCAGACTGCTCCTCCTCTTCCTCTTCCTCCTCAAGGTCTAGGTCATTCTGTTTCAGGTAAGTGAAAAACGGGACACAGGGCTTCTTCTTGAAAGCCAAATAGTCCATCATGTTCCCCTGGAGGTGCTGCAGGAAGAACAGCTCAATCAGGTAGTCTTTGAAGACCTCCTTCAGACCCTCCATCTTCTTAGCATGGTGCTCCAGACACTGCTTCCTCAGCTGGGCCACTTCTGGGTTTGAGGGTGCAATCTCCTCCAGCTTTTTGGGTATCTGTTTCTTGATGGACCCCAAGCACATGCCGGTAGGGGTGAGGGGGGGATTGGGGATGCCTTGGGGAGGGTTAATGAGGGAAGGGCTGGAGGGAGGAATGGTGGAGGGCATACTGAAAGACACTGTGGCAGCTGTCCCCACTCCAGTTACCATACCCTGTGAAGTCTTCTCAAATATCATGGGACGTGCCAGCTGCCCCTGGATGATACTGCTGATTTGAGGTGGCAAGTTGGAGGTGGTGATGTGGCCTGGGCTCCCCAGTGTGGGCAAAGCAGTCCCACTGGCCACAGGACTCTGAGGTCCAAGGTGGTGGATGGTGCCTCCCGTCTGTGAGTGGGGCTGGGACAGACTGCGTTCCCGCACTGAGCCTGGCACCCCTGGGGAGGACAGCTGCACCTGCCCAGCCGTGGTTGGAGTTAGCTGCGTCAGCCCTGTCCCCTCTTGGTAAACAAAGTGCCCACTTCCAGACGGGCTGCCAAGACTGATTTGTCTCACAAGCATGCCAGCATCAACAAAGCGTGTTGGGCTCTGTCCACACAAACCCAGTCCTGTTACAGGTGCCCCTGGTCGCTGGAGGGGGACTGGGCTGTGCTGGGTGGGGCTTTGTGGCTGCATGGATTGTGGCAGAGGTGAGGTGACCTGGATATAGGACGGGGCAGGCTCAAACCTCCACTACGGGGCCGTGTGCTGGAAGCCGGGAGAGCCTGGGTTCTGGAGGGGGAGCGGGGTGAGGGTGATCTGTTGGTTGCCAGTCACCATTTGACTGACATTTTGTAAGGTGATGTTCATGTTCTGGCCTGTGACGGGGCTGCGGCTCATTATTATCTGGTAGTTGGGGGACTGGGGGCCTGAAGGGCTGGCTGCAGATGCAAACGTGGTCACAGTTGATTGTGGGTGGTTGGCTGTTGCCTGCTGTTGAGTAACTGCCATGGTCTGCTGCTTCTGGTGATCTTCTGCTTCAGATCCAGTGGTGGACTTGGATCTCTGAAGTTGCCGTTGCACATTCTGTGGTCCACTCCCATGGTGCATTGCGTAACACTGTTACTGTATGGGAAACAATACCTGTAGAGGATAGACATTCAAATCATGTAACCAATATTGGTGATATTTTATATGCAATCTTATTCAATCAAACATGGACATATTCTTTGTAACAATGACAATCATTCACAATTTTGCACATAACTTTATGATACTGAAACATTACATTTATTTCTCAATGATTAGTGAATGGCTTGGCAAAAGGTAGCCTGTCATGATGAGTTTCATCACACACACGCTAGCTAGACATTCACTGTTAGGCGAGAGACGCAGATGAGCATCTTGAGTGACAGCTATAGAGCTAGTTAGCTAACCATTGTTGTTGGCAGAATTTGACAGGCAATGTAGCAATGCTATTGAGCTAACGTTAACTAGGTAATATTATTAGCTAGCTACCTGGCTAGCTTATTTCGTGTTATGTCATTAACTAGCTAACACCACCGTCATAACCAGCCGGACTGATTTGCATGGCTAGCCGAAGCATAATAAACCCTAACGTTACGGTAGTAACTACATCTTTTCAAATTAGCTGTAGCCAGCTAGCTACATTATGCTAATTTTGCACGGCCTTGTCCTACCAGCTAGCTAGCTCAGATACGATATCGCTAGCCAACATTAGGGTTTAGTATGATATTAGCCAACTATGCAACTCAACGCTGTCCATGTATGGATGAAATATGTACGGTGCTTACAATATATTTTGGGAGAAGTCAACTAAACATCCATATACTTAGCACGCGTAAGGCCGAAATGCCGCTCCTTCCCTCCGATAGTAGCGTGCTAGCTAATATGTTAGCCCCAGGGTAAATAGACATCCCCGGATCTTGATACTTACACCAAATACAACTCCTGCGGTAGTCTCATCAATCAAAATGTATTCTTTAAAACAAAGACAATAATTATGCAGTGTAAATACTGCTATACGGCAATATTACATTTAATGCATTGGACATATTTCATTCTGAAACATGGCGGTGGCCACCTTATTTTTTTTCTATCTATTTCTTGAAGAACCGGAAGCAGTTCCGTTTCAAAGGAAGTGAATGACCCTGGACTCGTGGTGATTTCTAGTACTTCTATGGGCGCATTGCCCTTAATTAGTCTAAGGAACTTCAAATAACCTAGCTATAGCCAATTGATTCTCTCATGCGACTTTATTTTTTATTCCCTAAAACAAACTGCAAAACATTTATTTGCGCTGTAAAGACGAGTCAAACTCATACATATAGTCATGAGCTAGGACCAATCAAAATATTGTGGTAGCTTTATCTTCCATCTCCACCAGCTAATGCCTCACATCAAAACATGCCTCCTCTGTACTGTAGATCTGGATTTGGTCAAATGTTCTGCTGAGCAGCTGGCAAGTGTAGAGTACAACAGAAGCACCCCACAAAATGTGATAGACAGTTAATTTTAATCACTCTTCTCACACAATTTTCTCATATGAAACTGATTTTGGTAGCTTGGTTTTAGTGAACAAGAACAACATACAGTCAAAACAATTACTCAATATATTTACAAAGACATTTAATATTTAAAAGGTGCCTAGTTTTTATTTCAGAAAGCTGATACCATTGTCTTTCAGAAATAGGTCAATTCAAATGTTTAGCCACAGGCAGTAATATAAAAACTAAAGATTAAAACCAACCACAAAAAAAAAAGCCCAGAATTAAACAAAATCGTACTAAAAATACAAAAGTAATTACTCTATCCAGTGATGCCTGATAAATCCAGTAGATCAACAGTAGCATACTACTGGCCTGGCAGAACATACTATAGCATGACACACAACCACAACACACACTGCTCTCAGAGTGGAGTCAGACAGAACCACCCACAATCCTCTTCTCCCTTGTGGTACTAAACATGTTTGGTGCTAGTCTGTGGGTAGAGAGAAGCTATATCAGTGGTCTTGTCACTGAGCATGTTCGGTTCAAAGTGCTTTTGTGTGTCAACAGCGAGGAGCGCCATCTTCACAGAGGACAGAGGGACACCAGAGGGTCTGGAGGCTCTTTAACCAAGCTCAGAAGCTTCAGCTAATATTGTAGCTATAGTCCAAAAGCCTCAAGCTCAATCACACGGTGCAGTCTGCAGAGCAGAGAGGATGCATCTCTCAATACACTGTTTTCCTGAGACCAACACAATGGGAGAAACACAGAGAGAGAGGCATTAATACTTAAACTCTTCAAAGAAATGTGTTTGCACATGTGTGTGCGTGCATCTATAAGCTACTTAAATTTACTTATGTTGTCGATGTCTGCTTGCTCTGTGATGGTAAGGGACTCTCCATGAGCAGCAGGGCTTTGTGGTATCTCTGGATGGGCGCCTGGCCACGGTGGAACATCTCATCTAGCGCTGCTGACTGCACCTGGACACCAGAAACACAAACACTCAGCTATTAACATTGTTCTTACAATATTATAACCCCATCATAAATACTGCTGTAAAAGTAATATAGTAAAATTATATTTACAGTATCTACTATCCATCGTATATCCTACACTATGTCCAATGAGTCTACTATAGAAAGACTGAGAGCACATAAAGGACAAGACAGGGACTTATTGTACTGTCCAGTGAGAGAGAGGAGGCCTTACCATTGTCACGTTGTGACTGTAGATTAGTTTCTCTGCAGTGGTGTAAAGTACTTAAGTAAAAATACTTTAAAGTACTTAAGTTGTTTTTTTGTAATCTGTACATTACTTTTTATATTTTTGACAACTTTTACTTCACTACATTCCTAAAGAAAATATTGTACTTTTTACTCCATACATTTTCCCTGACAACCAAAAGTCCTCGTTACATTTTGATAGTCAAATTCACGTACTTATCAAGAGAACACGTGGTCATCCCTACTGCCTAATGGTGCCATCTGCTTTTCTTAATATAAGGAATTTTAAGTGTTTTATACTTTTACTTTTGATACTTAAGTATATTTAAAACCAAATACTTTTAGACTTTTACTCAAGTAGTAATTTACTGGCTGACTTTCACTTTTACTTGAGTAACTTTCTATTAAGGTATCTATACTTTTACTCAAGTATGACAATAGGGAACTTTTTCCACCACTGTTTCTCTGCAGTGATGTTGTTGATGTGGTCCATCAGTCTCTGCTTGTTGAGGAGGAAGCTATGCAGGCGGGCGTTGAGGGACCAACAGGACGTCACACTGCTCTTATACATTTCTTTCAGCTTCTTCACCACTACATAAAGTATAAATTACTTTAATTCAATACACTTTATAAAGCATATATAACATGATCATTAACAGGACTATTTGTTTTGCACATATCAGTTAGAAGAGGAACATGTGGTCCCATGTCTCACCCTGCTTGACTGTAGATGAGGGAAAGAGTGTCTTCTCTGATGTACTCCATAGCAGTGTGTAATGCAGACAAAATAAATTCTGCAGCCTTCATGTACAGTACCAACTGCTCTGTATAGCTGTGATACACACATCGATAATACCAATGTTAACAACAAAAAAATATCTAGAAGTACTAAAAATACACCATTACGCTGTGATTTTTAAATAAAGGTTAAATAAAAGTAAATAAATTAAATTGCAACAGCCAGTCCTAAAGACACTGGACTTGAGAGTGAGACCAGTGAAGACACTCCTGCAGCAAAGCCTGGTGGCTGATCAGATCAGTCTTCTAAGCCAGGAGTGGAGGTGAGGGGATGCATCTCTCTGTTATTGATTCCCTAAGCTTGAAGTTTCTGCTTAGGCCTGTTAACTTATACAGCACTTAGGACCTATATTTAACTAGGCAAGTCAGTTAAGAACAAATTCTTATTTACAATGACAGCCTAGGAACAGTGGGTTAACTGCCTTGTTCAGGGGCAGAACAACAGATTTTTACCTTGTCAGCTCGGGATTCGATCCAGCAACCTTTCATTTACTGGCCCAATGCTCTAACCGCTAGGCTACCTGCCGAGCCGAATACGATGGTAGACAGAGACCTGGTTTCAAGCGCAGGGTGCAGCAGGTGTTTATTCGTAAAGGACCACAGGAGGAGGCAGGTAGCTGGGTCCAGGGGCAGGCAGAAGGTCATACACAGGGGGTCCAAAAGGGCAACAGTACAGGCAGGGAAAAGGCTAGTAACGTAGTCCGGGAGATCAGGCAAGAGATTGATGACAGGAAATCCAATAGGCAAAAGTACAGGCAGGGAACAGGCAAAAAAGAGTAGTGAGGATGGCCAAAACATTGATACACTGGAGGACTAATACGGGAACAACAGAGCTCCGAATAGAAATGTGTATCAAAACAAACAATACCTCACAATGATGGGGTGCAAAGAACTGAACTAAAGAGTGTGTGTAAATGACATACAGGTGTGTGAACAAGTGATCAGAATTCAGGGGATTGGGATCTGGAGAGTGAGCTGCGTTCAGGGGATCTACGTGTTTGAGAGTGTGAGTTGGAAGCAGACATTCCAGCTATCTCTGTGAAGCGCAGGTTCCTCAGGCCATCCGCCTGCCAATGCTGTGATGGAGAGACAAAGGTTCGCAGAAAGGAAAGCATTGTGGCAACAGTTTAGTTTCTGGCAATGTGCAAACTGTGTATGTGTCCAAAATATATTAACAATAACTCAATGACGAATACATTGATGTACAGAGACCTAATATAATATGAAGGAGTGTTAATGTGCTTACCCCCATCAGTGTCTCCTCTGGGAGCTCTGGAGGGTCAAAAGCTACGTCCCTGTCTGGGCTAGCTGCCATGGGGTTGGTTAAGTGCTGGTGGTTAGGTACATCTTTATGGGTTCCTCTGCTGAATGACCAGGCTGGGCTGATATAGCTGGGCGATCTCACTGCTAGGAGGAAAGATCAAATAATCAAATAAGAAAAAGTTGTTTAATAGCATTGAAAAGCATTTCTCCCTCACTGCACATCCCACTGCATTACAAGAAAGTCACTGTACTTGTGCACATGACAATAAAACTTGAAGGTACCATCCTGAAAAGATTCATGTCTAATCAGACTCTACTGATCTAGTATGAGAACCAAATAAGAAGCCCTTCTAGTCGTCCTACTGTACTTTTAGAGCCTTATGTACCTGAGAATGTCCTAGTGGTATTTGGTGGGGTCCCAGTGCTGTAGGAACACATCAGGTGCAAATGGTGGCAACTAGTTGAACTGGCCATGGACGTTGACCACGAACCTCCACTACAAATGTATGGTTATACACCCACTGACTTACAGTCAGGAACTTTTTCAAAACATTGACTTTTCTTGTCAAGCGTCACCCAAGTTATAGATAAGACTTGTCAAGATATATTAAGACCTTACCTAATCCATGAAAAGAGTTGGCAGTAGCACAATTACATAATGTCGAACCCCATGACCAATAACAGGCTTAAACAACGAGAAACAAACAATACATTTTTCCAAAGCTCAAAATCCAATCCCCTTGGCTTGCTCATAGCACCCTGGTACCTGTGGTGTCCATGGGCCTCTCAGCGTAAAGGCTCTCGTTACTTCCTCCATCAAGCAGATGAGCTCCAAAAGCAGCCTTTAGCAGCATGTCAGACAGACGGCCTGTACTCAGAGACCTGGAGATAGGACACACACACACTTATACCCTCCCTCAGAGGAGCTCAGCGGACACGTTTAATTATTAAAATCAGTCATACCTAAAGATAGAGCCTACTATAACATTTATGGATATCAGCTGACCAATATCTGTAGAGCTGGTTCCCACCTTTTTTTGGGGCCCTTCCTCTTCCCTGTGGCCCTGCTGATGTGGCTCAGGTCTGATACTGTCCGTATGCGTGTGGGCATGGTGGATAAGTCCTCAAAGCTGGTGGGCTGGGGGAATTCATGTGGAGGGGTGGCCTAAGTAGGAACCAGAAAGATAACATGATAATTCTGTATTACAGAGTCACTACTTCATGAACTGGCAGAAGAGACCACTAAATGTGACATTGTTTTACGGCTGACCTGTGGGCTCTGTTGTTCTGTATGGATGCTGAAAGGACCAGTCTGCTCTGGGGCCTCTGGGATAGTGCCCACTGGGAGAAGAGAAGTAAATAAGTACATGTTATGGTGAGAGGCAATAGAATGTTGGAATGTCAGTATTGTAGTAATGCAGTAATGGAGGTCTGAAGGGATTCCTACTGTACCTTGTGGAGAGGGCTGGAAGGGTCTGGCCCCTACAGCTGACAGCCTGAGGTGGCTGAGCGCTGCCCCCCCCCCACCCCCCTGATGGGAGAGGAGGGGAGGCTCTAGTCTTCCTACTCCCTGGGGAACCCCTACTATCAACACAGCACAGGCTGGCCCTGAAACAGATGAACAACATCAATGTCCAGAATACATACACCCCAACAGTAGAAGTGACCCACTAAGGGAGAGAAAAAGAAAGACAGAGAGAGAGGGAGAGAAATGTACATCGACAGAGAAAAGACACAGAGAAGTGATGGAGAGAGATGTACCTGATTGAGCCATGCAGGCCAGCAGGGTGTATTTTCTGCTCCATGTGCTGGTAATTGTGGATCTGTGTTGGGACAGGAATGGGCACAGACTGGCTGTAGTTACTCCCACTGAACTCTGCAGGCCTGCTGCACAGACAGAGAGGAAAGGGTACACCTCAGTGATTCTGTTAGGGTTTGAAGGGGAAACAAGCACAGCAAATGTCTGTAAAAACACCACTTGTTGCCTCATAAATTGTTATTTCTATTAGATCAGGACTGGTCCCTCTTCCTTTTTCCCATGATGTTTGTAGTATGACAATCATGAAAGGATGTTGTAATTTGATACCCCTCAGTAACACAGAGTGAGTGTTTTATATCAAAGGCTGGTCAAATTAAAGGAGGGTGAGCTGGACAAATGCTGTGAAACTTCTAATGGCCCAGGTTTAATCCCCACCCCCCCCCAGACAGCCCTGCTCTTACCTAAAAGGATTAAGGGGGCAGAGGGGTGGAGAGGAGGGTGGTGTCCTGCCTGGACTCCCAAAACCTTCAGCAGCCAGCAGAGAGCTCCTGTATCATCAAGACAAAGGAACATCATAAGGGCTTCTCATAACCATCTCCATTGTACAGGTTTCTACAGTAAGACTATACATTTCCTTGTATTAAATACAACAGAGTCATACAATACAGTACATGCCCAAAAGTATGTGGACACCTGCTTGTCGAACATCTCATTCCAAAATCATGGCCATTAATATGGAGTCGGTCCCCCCTTTGCTGCTATAACAGTCTCCACTCTTCTGGGAAGGCTTTCCACTAGATGTTGGAACATTGCTGCGGGGACTTGTTTCCATTCAGCCACAAGAGCATTAGTGAGGTTGGACACTGATGTTGGGCGATTAGGTCTGGCTCGCAGTCAGCGTTCCAATTCATCCCAAAGGTGTTCGATGGGGTTGAGGTCAGGGCCCTGTGCATGCCAGTCAAGTTCTTCCACACCGATCTCGACAGACCATTTCTGTATGGACCTCGCTTTGTGCACGGGGGCATTGTCATGCTGAAACAGGAAAGGGCCTTCCCCAAACTGTTGCCACAAAGTTGGAAGCACAGAATCGTCTAGAATGTCAGTGTACACTGTAACATTAAGATTTCCCTTCACTGGAACTAAGGGGCCTAGCCCGAACCATGAAAAACAGCTCCAGACCATTATTCCTCCTCCACCAAACTTTACAGTTGGCACTATGCATTGGAGCAGGTAGCGTTCTCCTGGCATCCACCAAACCCAGATTCGTTCGTCGGTCTGCCAGTTGGTGAAGCGTGATTCATCACTCCAGAGAACGCGCTTCCACTGCTCCAGAGTCCAATAGCAGCAAGCTTTATACCACTTCAGCCAACGTTTGGCATTGTGATCCTAGGCTTGTGTGCGGCTTCTCGGCCATAGAAGCTCTCGACGAACCGTTATTGTGCTGATGTTGCTTCCAAAGGCAGTTTGGAACTCAATAGTTAGTGTTGCAACCGAGGACAGACGATTTTTACGCACTAAACGCTTCAGCACTCGCCGATCCCCTTCTTTTAGCTTGTGTGGCCTATCACTTCGCGGCTGAGACGTTGTTGCTCCTAGACAATTCCACTTCACAATAACATCACTTACAGTTTACCGGGGTAGCTCTAGCAGGGTAGAAACTTGACAAACTGACTTGCTGGAAAGGTGGCATCCTATGACGGTGCCACATTGAAAGTCACTGAGCACTTCTACTCCCAATGTTTGTTTATGGGGATTGCATGGCTGTGTGCTAGATTTTATACACCTGTCAGCAACGGGTGTGGCTGAAATAGTTGAATCCAGTAATTTGAAGGGGTGTCCACATATTTTTGGCCATGTAGTGTAGCATTCTCCTGTATTCAACTCACCCACTATACCCCAGGCTGCCCTGGACAGGTGACCCATCTGCCATCTCACATGTGATCTCAACTGGAGGTAGTAAAACAGGAGTCAGGGACATATCAGTCACATAACTATTACTATCAAACCCATATCAAGAACACAGTGCTGGTAATGTAAGTAATCTAATGAGAGAGAGATAGGGTGTCTTACTGGGGAACTGGTCAGGCACCATGACAAAGTTGTCAGTCTCAGAGGAGGTGTTCCTGCAGTTGTGGAGGGCTGTGTCCCGGGAAGGGGAGGGCTGAGCCTTGGCCTGGAGTCTCTGCAGCTCCGCATCAGAATGCTGAAGGGGAAAAGACTGAAAAATATCTAATATTAGACCCTAGGTTACTGGTATTGGTGGCAGATAATTTCCACTTCATATTGTAAACCATTGGGCTGAGCACTTGGAAAAGTGCTATATAAATCCTATTCATCATCGTTATCATTCCCTAGAGAGGAGGGGGGACTCACTTGAGTGGAGCAGGCCAGGTGGAAGGTGGAGGAGCTGCTAGAGGAGCTGGCAGACCCAGAGCTGGGGTAGGAAGGCATGGGCACCGGAGAGGCTGGAATGATGAAGGACACGGTCAGTGTGGTGCTAATCCCAACTACATACTGGGGGTCATGACATGGCTTTGGTACTCTGTTTAAGTACTAGATAACTTGAGCTGCACATTATAACTCGTTCATAATTCACACCTGCCAAAAATGCAGCTCTAATCCAACGATTAATTTGCCTGTATGGTCTATAGATATACTCACATTTCTTTGTGGATGAACTTGAAAAAACTAATCTGTGTGGGTAGATGATCACAAATAAATAGAAATAAGACTTTGACAATGAAAGCAATTTCAATTCCAGTGAAAAAGAGGTAATGTCAGAATTCAGATAGCAGGGTAAATGTAACTGAGTGAGAGAATAAGTAAGGCTAAGCAAAGTCCATGAGTTCCTTCTGGTTCCTTTGTAGCAGGCCCAGGAGCAGGTGTCTGAGGGGGACTGACGTCTCCCGCGGGATTCTGGAAAAGACACGAGGTTACGTATTTCCCTTTGGAAAAATGTCACTTTGAAAAAATTAAACCAGCTCTGTGTTCAACAAGGACACAGAGTAATGTCACTCGTTGGGTTGTTTTGTGTTTGTGTGTATTGACTGTGTAGATGATGTTTGTGAGTGAGTTTATATTTACTAGGCAATATATATTGGGTTGTTACGACACCCTGAGCTGTAATGTGGTTGTGTTTCACTAGCACTAAGAGCATTAAGACTCTAAGTGTCACGATCTTCTTTAGTGACGGACCAAGGCGCAGCGAGGTATCCAGTATACATACTTTATTTACGTAACTGGGCAAAAACAATAAACAAACGAAGATCGAGACAAAACGAACATAACATAGACTAAACACTTAAGCTATGAACCATACACAAACAATAACCCACAAACATATATATGGTTCCCAATTAGAGGTAACGACACTCAGCTGCCTCTAATTGGGAACCATTAAACCAACATAGAAAATCACACCTAGAACCAAAAACCCCTACACCAAAAACGAAACTAAACACGCCAGCCTGTAAACCGCAGGCCTGGACGTGACAGTAAGGTATGATACTGTATGAGTGTGGCCCTGTGCGTTTCTATATATTAGTCACTCAGGGCATTGTGACACCCTGAGCCGTGTGTGTGTGTGTGTGTGTGTGTGTGTGTGTGTGTGTGTGTGTGTGTGTGTGTGTGTGTGTGTGTGTGTGTGTGAAAATAGTGAAAAGCAAATAACAAACCGTGTAACCCACGCAAACATGCACATCCTTTTCACAGACTATCAGAGAGAGAGAGGTCTAATAGCCTCGTCGCAGACCATGGCAGGAATCAGCTAAAGAGCAGTCGGAACTCGAAATCAGTGACGCATCGCAACACGTCAAAACAATCAAATTCCTTGGGTGGAGATCCAAAGGTGCTCACCAGATTAGCGCTGTAGGAGCAACAGTGCGTGAGGACTAAAAGTGTCAACAAAGCAAGCACCGGTGACAAAACATTTTAGAACTTTTGTAGCACGCTGATTTTCACAGCATTTCTTTGTTATTTTGAGATGAGTTAAAGCTGCAGTAATAGGGGAGGAATGGTCTTCAATGCTGGCCATTTTTATTTTGACGTTTCTGAAGTGATATTTGGCTTTAAAGGCTAGCATGAGGGCTTACCTTGTAAACTACCAAGGAATAACTAAATAGCTACATACCAACTAGTTGGATCATAAAGCCAAAAACATTTTAATAAAAACAGCTGTGATAGTGACTGGGATACATAGACAGTACATGGTTGGCCTATCTATGGGAACAACTGCAAATCATTTTGCAAGCAACATTGCCAAAATGAATAAAATAAAATGAAATAACCTCATAAAATGTTATCTGTAATGCTCATCTCCTGTAGCCTAATTTTCATATCTTTATTTTCATACTGTACCTAAATTACAAGGGTTGGATTTGCAGCACTTAAAAGGCATGACAGATGCCCATAAGGCCAGTAATGCCATCATACTGTAGGCCTATGGCTGCATTGGTTATGCATGTCATATGATAAGTTGCAAAATGGATTCACATAGCTGATATACTGAGAGAGAGTGACAATCAAATAAAACTGATTGGAGATCTTACAACTACTGTAGAAGAACATAAAATGTTAATTAGAGAATACAATACAGAGACCCAGACACATTACAGACAGAACCCCTTCCCCTCTTTATTGCAGGGTTATGATATCAACTCAGCAAAAAAAGAAATGTCCTCTCACTGTCAACTGCGTTTATTTTCAGGAAACTTAACATGTGTAAATATTTGTATGAACATAACAAGATTCAACAACTGAGACATAAACTGAACAAGTTCCACTGACACGTGACTAACAGAAATTGAATAATGTGTCCCTGAACAAAGGGGTGGGCGGGTGTCAAAATCAAAAGTAACAATCAGTATCTGGTGTGGCCACCAGCTACATTAAGTATTGCAGTGCATCTCCTCCTCATGGACTGCACCAGATTTGCCAGTTCTTGCTGTGAGATGTTACCACACTCTTCCACCAAGGCACCTGCAAGTTCCCAGACATTTCTGGGGGGAATGGCCCTAGCCCTCACCCTCCGATCCAACAGGTCCCAGACGTGCTCAATGGGATTGAGATCCGGGCTCTTCGCTGGCCACGGCAGAACACTGACATTCCTGTCTTGCAGGAAATCATGCACAGAACGAGCAGTATGGCTGGTGGCATTGTCATGCTGGAGGGTCATGTCAGGATGAGCCTGCAGGAAGGGTGCCACATGAGGGAGAAGGATGTCTTCCCCTGTAACGCACAGTGTTGAGATTGCCTGCAATCTCAGTCAACAAGCTCAGTCCGATGATGCTGTGACACACCGCCCCAGACCATGACGGACCCTCCACCTCCAAATCGATCCCGCTCCAGAGTACAGGCCTCGGTGTAATGCTCATTCCTTCGATGATAAACGCGAATCCGACCATCACCCCTGGTGAGACGAAACCGCGACTCGTCAGAGAAGAGCACTTTTTGCCAGTCCTGTCTGATCCAGCGACGGTGGGTTTGTGCCCATAGACGACGTTGCTGCCCGGTGATGTCTGGTGAGGACCTGCCTTACAACAGGCCTACAAGTCCTTAGTGCAGCCTCTCTCAGCCTATTGTTCGGATTTACTGATCCTGTGCAGGTGTTGTTACAAGTGGTCTGTCACTGCGAGGACGATCAGCTGTCCGTCCTGTCTCCCTGTAGCGCTGTCTTAGGCGTCTCACAGTATGGACATAGCAATTTATTGCCCTGGCCACATCTGCAGTCCTCATGCCTCCTTGCAGCATGCCTAAGGCACGTTCACGCAGATGAGCAGGGACCCTGGGCATCTTTCTTTTGGTGTTTTTCAGAGTCAGTAGAAAGTCCTCTTTAGTGTCCTAAGTTTTCATAACTATGACCTTAATTGCTTACTGTCTGTAAGCTGTTAGTGTCATAATGACCGTTCCACAGGTGCATGTTCATTAATTGTTTATAGTTCATTGAACAAGCATGGGAAACTGTGTTTAAACACTTTACAATGAAGATCTGTGAAGTTATTTGGATTTTTACAAATTATCTTTGAAAGACAGTTTTTTTGTTGTTGCTGAGTTTATGACTAATCAACGTTGACACTAGTTCATTAAACACTTAACTTCAAGGAATACACAATGAATCACTTCAAAATGTACAAATAAGCTATATTGTGTGTAAAGATTAGACATAGTCTAAAACAGTGTTTCCTAACCCTGGTCCTCCAGTACCCCAACAGTACACATTTTCATTGTAGCCCTGGACAAACACACCTGACTCAGGGTTACAATAAAAATGTGTACTGTTGGGGGTACTGGAGGACCAGGGTTAGGAAACACTGGTCTTAACAACAATATATCATTGAGTAGTAACAAGTAGGATATTATTACTAAAGCATAATTTCAGGTGAACAACAAAAACCTCCATACCAGCGGTGGCCAACCTTGCTCCGCTGATCCCTGATCTACTGGGTGAGCATATTTATATTCCAGCCCAGCAATACTAGACTTGATTATGAACTCATTAGATGTTCTTCATTCTATAGCTAAAGGACTGCTGATATCTCTTGGAGTGATAAGTATATATTTTTTGTATTTCTGTTGTGGTCTAGTACTGTCTTTTTGCTAGCTAGGGCCATCTACTTTAACTGCGGATCCAGGATCCAGGGGCATGGAAATTTGTGACTTGTTTTGATAATCAGTGGCTGTATTGGACGGGGAGTGGTTTCACCACTCAGCAATTTGTACTTGAAGGTGTACTCTCCACCGTCGCTGAAACAAAGATGGTTCTGACGAGTTGTTCGAGGAAGGAAAGAAAGGAAGGCTCCGCACAGCTCTCTCACTTTGAGTATCTTACATATTTTATACATTTTTCTTTACTTACTTGAACAGGTTTTTCCAACTGCCTCAGTTTTTTGGGTCCTGACAAAAAACTAAATAATGGGCAATCTTCACAATATTTTTGGTGACAGCAAAGCGCAGCCAGCAGCCATGTGGACAAATGGAGACAAGGAAAAAAAGTAAATAAATATAAACTGTCGCCCACACTTGATGACTTGAAAACTAGCACTTGAAGCTAGCATATGCAACAACCACCCGGACGGAAAACAGTGATGCACATAACACACTTCTACTCTTGAAATGTCACATCCAATCAAAATCTTGCCACTGGCAGCCAGCAGACCATTCAAACTGTTTTTGCAATACAAAATTCTCCAGACCTCCAAGGGAGGTGTGACAATGATGTGATTTTGGAGGTATGGCAACGCACTTGACAGGAAGGGTAGAATGGAGAGTGGGGGGAGTAATGAGAAGTTCTCAGCTTGGCAATGGCAGTCAAACAGACACCTGTTAGCTGTGTGTGTGTGTTCCTGCAGACCTGGCACCAAGATAAAGTGACTAAGGGGGCAGTTGAAACTGGCGAGGGGCAACATTTTGGGGGGTTCTTGCATTGGAATTATATTGAATTCTGCTAATAGTTGAAGTCGGAAGTTTACATACACTTAGGTTGGAGTCCTTAAAACTAGTTTTTCAACCACTCCACAAATTTCTTGTTAACAAACTACAGTTTTGGCAAGTCGGTTAGGACAGCTACTTTGTGCAAGACACAAGTCATTTTTTAAACAATTGTTTACAGACAGATTATTTCACTTATAATTCACTGTATCACAATTCCAGTGGATCAGAAGTTTACATACACTAAGTTGACTGTGCCTTTAAACAGCTTGGAAAATTCCAGAAAATGATGTCATGGCTTTAGAAGCTTCTGATAGGCTAATTGACATAATTTGAGTCAATTGGAGGTGTACCTGTGGATGTATTTCAAGGCCTACCTTCAAACTCAGTGCCTCTTTGCTTGACATCGTGGGAAAATAAAATAAATCATCCAAGACCTCAGAAAGAAAAATGATAGACCTATACAAGTCTGGTTCATCCTTGGGAGCAATTTCTAAATGCCTGAAGGTACCATGTTCATCTGTACAAACAATAGTACGCAAGTATAAACACCATGGGACCACGCAGACATCATATCGCTCAGGAAGGAGACTCGTTCTGTCTCCTAGAGATGAATGTACTTTGGTGCGAAAAGTGCAAATCAGTCCCAGAACATCAGCAAAGGACCTTGTGAAGATGCTGGAGGAAACAGGTACAAAAGTATCTATATCCACAGTAAAACGAGTCCTATATTGACATAACCTGAAAGGCCGCTCAGCAAGGAAGAAGCCACTGCTCCAAAACCGCCATAAAAAAGCCAGACTACGGTTTGCAATTGCACATGGGGACAAAGATCGTACTTTTTGGAGAAATGTCCTCTGGTCTGATGAAACAAAAATAGAACTATTTGGCCATAATGACCATCGTTATGTTTGGAAGAAAAAGGGGGAGGCTTGCAAGCCGAAGATCACCATCCCCACCGTGAAGCACGGGGGTGGCAGCATCGTGTTGTGGGGGTGCTTTGCTGCAGGAGGGACTGGTGCACTTCACAAAATAGATGGCATCATGAGGAAGGAAAATTATGTGAATATATTGAAGCAAGACATCAGTCAGGAGTTAAAGCTTGGTCGCAAATGGGTCTTCGAAATGGACACTGACCCCAAGCATACTTCCAAAGTTGTGGCAAAATGGCTTAAGTCAAGGTATTGGAGTGGCCATCACAAAGCCCTGACCTCAATCCTATAGAAAAGTTGTGGGCAGAACTGAAAAAGCGTGTGCGAGCAAGGAGGCCTACAAACCTGACTCAGTTACACCAGCTCTGTCAGGAGGAATGGGCCAAAATTCACCCAACTTATTGTGGGAAGCTCGTGGAAGGCTACCAGAAACATTTGACCCAAGTTAAATATTTTAAAGGCAATGCTACCAAATACTAATTGAGTGTATGTAAACTTCTGACCCACTGGGAATGTGATGAAAGAAATAAAAGCTGAAATAAATCATTCTCTCTAATATTATTCTGACATTTCGCATTCATAAAATAAAGTGGTGATCTTAACGGACCTAAACAGGGCATTTTTACTAAGATTAAATGTCAGGAATTGTGAAATGTATTTGGCTAAGGTGTATGTAAACTTCCGACTTCAACTGTAAGGCTATACCACAAGAAACATAACGTTTAAATGCCGAGAACCCGAGATCATTGAGTGCTTTAAGTGATATTTCTAATAGGTGAATTATCTATGTGAATGCAGCAGTACACATAGCTGTCTTAGCAAAATCATGCAAACTAAATGCTAAAAGTAGTAGCCTAGTTAGAATACAAACACTGCAAATGCAAACGAATGAATGCCAACAGAACAAAACAGCGGTACCAAGTAGTAGTCCTAGAAAACAAAACATCAGATCGATAAAGGCATGACACAATCTATATTTAGGCTAGTTACATTAAACAAATACAGTAAACAAAAGGCAAATGGAGAGCCAATTAACCAAGAGACACAGCCATGCACAGCTGTTTTGTCAAATAAATAGACCTATAGGTCGGCTTCAAACATGGAAAATCAGGCTGCTCATGAGTTCAAGCAACACATTGTGATATGGCACAATACACTTCTGTGGATAAAATTTGACCCACGTAATCAGTTAAGCAATGCCATCCTACCATAAACACGTTTCCAATACGTACAGTTCAATTTACAACCACAAAAACCAATTGGCTACCAAGAACAATAATAGAATATAGGGGCTTCATTTGGGTTCTTGCATTGGAATTATATTGAAGTCTGCTTATATGACGCTATACCACAATAAACATAAGTTCCATGACGTGAATAGGCCCAGCCTCAGCTACAGTGGGGCAAAAAAGTATTTAGTCAGCCACCAATTGTGCAAGTTCTCTCACTTAAAAAGATGAGAGAGGCCTGTAATTTTCATCATAGGTACACTTCAACTATGACAGACAAAATGAGGAAAAAAAATCCAGAAAATCACATTGTAGGATTTTTAATGAATTTATTTGCAAATTATGGTGGAAAATAAGTATTTGGTCACATACAAACAAGCAAGATTTCTGGCTCTCACAGACCTGTAACTTCTTCTTTAAGAGGCTCCTCTGTCCTCCACTTGTTACCTGTATTAATGGCACCTGTTTGAACTTGTTATCAGTATAAAAGACACCTGTCCACAACCTCAAACAGTCACACTCCAAACTCCACTATGGCCAAGACCAAAGAGCTGTCAAAGGACACCAGAAACAAAATTGTAGACCTGCACCAGGTTGGGAAGACTGAATCTGCAATAGGTAAGCAGCTTGGTTTGAAGAAATCAACTGTGGGAGCAATTATTAGGAAATGGAAGACATACAAGACCACTGATAATCTTCCTTGATCTGGGGCTCCACGCAAGATCTCACCCCGTGGGGTCAAAATGATCACAAGAACGGTGAGCAAAGATCCCAGAACCACACGGGGGGACCTAGTGAATGACCTGCAGAGAGCTGGGACCAAAGTAACAAAGCCTACCATCAGTAACACACTACGCCGCCAGGACTCAAATCCTGCAGTGCCAGGCGTGTCCCCCTGCTTAAGCCAGTACATGTTCAGGCCCGTCTGAAGTTTGCTAGAGAGCATTTGGATGATCCAGATGAGGATTGGGAGAATGTCAAATGGTCAGATGAAACCAAAATAGAACTTTTTGGTAAAAACTCAACTCGTCGTGTTTGGAGGACAAAGAATGCTGAGTTGCATCCAAAGAACACCATACCTACTGTGAAGCATGGGGGTGGAAACATCATGCTTTGGGGCTGTTTTTCTGCAAAGGGACCAGGACGACTGATCCGTGTAAAGGAAAGAATGAATGGGGCCATGTATCGTGAGATTTTGAGTGAAAACCTCCTTCCATCAGCAAGGGCATTGAAGATGAAACGTGGCTGGGTCTTTCAGCATGACAATGATCCCAAACACACCGCCCGGGCAACGAAGGAGTGGCTTCAGAAGAAGCATTTCAAGGTCCTGGAGTGGCCTAGCCAGTCTCCAGATCTCAACCCCATAGAAAATCTTTGGAGGGAGTTGAAAGTCCGTGTTGCCCAGCGACAGCCCCAAAACATCACTGCTCTAGAGGAGATCTGCATGGAGGAATGGGCCAAAATACCAGCAACAGTGTGTGAAAACCTTGTGAAGACTTACAGAAAACGTTTGACCTCTGTCATTGCCAACAAAGGGTATATAACAAAGTATTGAGATAAACTTTTGTTATTGACCAAATACTTATTTTCCACCATAATTTGCAAATAAATAAATTAAAAATCCTACAATGTGATTTTCTGGATTTCTTTTTCTCATTTCGTCTGTCATAGTTGAAGTGTACCTATGATAAATTACAGGCCTCTCTCATCTTTTTAAGTTGGAGAACTTGCACAATTGGTGGCTGACTAAATACTTTTTTGCCCCACTGTACATCCAACATCCATAGCATAACTAGTCCCAGCCTCAGCTAAACCACCATTTCTAGCCTGACTAGACCCAGCCTCAGCTAAACCACCATTTCTAGCCTGACTAGACCCAGCCTCAGCTAAACCACCATCTCTAGCCTGACTAGACCCAGCCTCAGCTAAACCACCATCTCTAGCCTGACTAGACCCAGCCTCAGCTAAACCATCATCTCTAGCCTGACTAGACCCAGCCTCAGCGAAACCACCATCTCTAGCCTGACTAGGCCCAGCCTCAGCTAAACCACCATCCATAGCATGACTAGGCCCAGCCTCAGCTAAACCATCATCTCTAGCCTGACTAGACCCAGCTTCAGCTAAACCGCCATCGCTAGCCTGACTAGACCCAGCCTCAGCTAAACCACCATTTCTAGCCTGACTAGGCCCAGCCTCATCTACACCACCATCCATAGCATGACTAGGCCCAGCCTCAGCTAAACCACCATCTCTAGCCTGACTAGGCCCAGCCTCATCTACACCACCATCCATAGCATGACTAGGCCCAACCTGCTCTGCCTGCGTCTCATGGCCCCCTGCACTTTGACCTCAATTTCCCCCACTGGCGCTTGTACCCTCACCTTGTCTACAGCCTATTATGCCCCAAATGTCCACACTCAAAGCACCGTAGACTATCTGTGCTGGCTGACCCTGCATAGAGCCCCTCCCCATGCTTCACTTTAAAATGCACATTGTGGTGGAAATGCTACCTTTAACTAATAATGAGGAGAGGCAAAGTCAATAATCAATCAAGGTATTACTTTTATTAAAAACGTATTATAATAAGGAGGCTGGTCGCACCACCCACGCAGGTGAAATGGAGTGAGAGCCTCCTGTACAAAGAGTACCCAAAGCCTTATAGTCATGCTACCCCATGCAAGCATCTGCAAAACACGTGACCTTATATATATGTGTGTGTGTGTGTGTGTGTGTGTGTGTGTGTGTGTGTGTGTGTGTGTGTGTGTGTGTGTGTGTGTGTGTGTGTGTGTGTGTGTGTGCGAGGGGAGACTGAAAATGTTACCTCCATCTCTCGCAACTGAGTGAGCATAATAGGGGCCAGAATGACAGGAAGTCACTCCAGACATACTTCTAACAGTAGCTCAACGGTTCCCCCAAGTTGGGCAAGCAAGTGCCTTTGACTGTCGGCCCAGATGATGTATGGTCGTACTGGTCACACACACACACATAAAACATTAATCTTCCACCCAGAAACAGGCTCCAAACAGAACAATAGCTTTATCATTGGTGTGCAGGATATAACCTTTACTCTGTCTCCAGTTAAGTTAAGAGGAACCAGTCCGTTTCTATCAAGTCTTGGCTGAGTGCCCAGACATAATGGGGTCATTCTACACACACAGAACAGTTAGAACAGGCCTCTATTAATGTGCACACACTTTTCTATCTTATATGAGTTAGTTTCTTTAACAAACTCAAGCCCAATGCCTAGGCTTAAAGACTGATATTTTAGTACAAAAGCATAAGTAAGGTTGAACATAAAATGCCCTCACAACATTTAACTGTTGTTCATTGTTATTCAGAAACATGAACACTTTCCCCCAGAACGAAACATCATGCTTAACGGCATCTGCCTGAAAACCGCTAGCAAACTTACCAAACCGACTCAGTTCTTTCTGGATTTGATCATCCATAATAAACTGAGGCAAATTCGCAACTACGACTCTAGTCGAAAGACTCGAAAAGGGAGAAATTGGCACCAACACATTCCTTACAAATATTCCCCTAGCAATCAGCCTACCCACCAAATTCATTCTTTTCATGAACACAACAGCTTTATTCATTCTAGATGCTTCATCGGGATTCTGGCAAGTGAAGCTAGATGATGCAAGCACAGATAGGACACATGGAAATGTATTTCCTTAGGCATTGAAGGCCCAGTGCAGTCAAAATTATTCACTGGCCAACCCCATAATGTCAAAGTGGAATTCTGCTTTTCGTTTTGTTTTTTTATTACAAATTCCTGAAATTAAATGCTGAAATGTCTTGAGTCAATAAGTATTCAACCCCTTTCTTATGGCTATTTTAATTAAGTTCAGGAGTAAAAATTGTGCACACATTAGTTGCATGGACTGACACTGTGTGCAATAATAGTGTTGAACATGATTTTTGGATGAATATCTAATTTCTTTACCCCACACATACAATTATCTGTAAGGTCCCTCAGTCGAGCAGTGAATTTCAAACATTGATTCAACCATAAAGACCAGGGAGGTTTTCCAATGCCTCGCAAAGAATAGCACCTATTAATAGATGGGTAAAAATAAAAAATCAGACATTGAATATCCCTTTGAGCATGGTGAAGTTATTAATTACACGTTGGATGGTGTATCAATACAGCCAGTCACAACAAAGATACAGGAGTCCTTCCTAACTCAGAGGAAGAAAAACCTCTCAGGGATTTCACCATCAGGCCAATGGTGACTTAAAAAAAAGTTAGAGTTTAATGGCTGTGATAGGAGAAAACTGAGGATGGATCAGCAAAACTGTAGTTACTCAACAATACTAACATAATTGACGGAGTGAAAAGAAGGAAAAAAAAAATGAATGGAATGTCACAGGCAAAATCCTGAAGGAAAAGCTGGTTCTGATGTTTTCCACATAGACACTGGGAGATTAATTCACCTTTCAGCAGGACAATAACCTAAAACACAAAGCCAAATACACTGGAATTGCTTACCAAGAAGACAGTGAATGTTCCTGAGTGGCTGAGTTACAGTTTTGACTGAAATATACTTGAAAATATATGACAAGACCTTAATGGTTGTCTAGCAATGATCAACAACCAATTTGACAGAGCTTTAAAAATTTTGAAAAGAATTATGGGCAAATGTTGCACAATCCAGGTGTGGAAAGCTCTTACAGATTACTTGTTAGATTACTTGTTAGATACTACTGCATGGTCAGAACTAGAAGCACAAGCATTTCTCTACACTCGCATTAACATCTGCTAACCATGTGTATGTGACAAATATAATTTTATTTTATTTTATTTACAGACTTACCCGGAAAGACTCGCAGCTCTAATCGCTTTGACAAGTATTGACTCAGGGGTGTGAATACACATGTAAATGTTGTTTTTCATTTTCAATACATTTGCAAAAATGTCTAAACATGTTTTCATAAAAAAAATATGGGGTATTGTGTATAGATGGGTGAGGGGGGGGGGAGTCTATTTAATCCATTTTGAATTCAAGCTGTAACACAACGAAATGTGAAATAAGTCAAGGGGTATGAATACTTTCTGAAGGCACCGTAGAGTTGAAATGTATTCAATTTTGAGTTTGCATTACACTTCATATACATCACAGAAGACATAAACATGTGACCCGTTTCAAGAAGCTACAGTAGGCGTATGTCGCATGTCGCATGTCACTACTTCACCAGAGAAGCATTTTATTTTTGTATGCGTTTTTGGGCAGAAATGCTTTCTGGAACATGTGAACGTTCATGTGCCTTAATAACAAACTTGTATGCAATAATTAAAATTATGAAGACAATTGTTAAGTTACAAGCCTAGTTGGTTTAGCCACGGAAAAAGACAGGAATCTTCCCGCTAGCCATAATTGTCTGAGATAATGGATGGGCTGTACATGCTGAGAGATGAGTTCCGATTAGTCTGCCATGTAGCACAATTCTGTCTATAACATGAGCTGCTCAGTACGCGCAGATAATCCTGGCTACCGCTTTAAAAAAAAGACAAGCATGGAGAACTGCAAAAGTGCTGCTACTGCTCTTAACAACATTGCATCCCAGAATTTAGCAGGCGCTATCGTCAAAGATCAGTATGAAAAAGTTGTGATGGACTACTTTCTGCACACGGTCAGTGTGAACCGGATTGACTTGGCACAACAACGGGCCAAACAAGCTGTAGGTAGCAACAAAAACCAAATGGAAAAGGCACGCTGCCATGAAGCTCATTTGGTAGAGCATTTCGCAAGCACCAGGGTTGTGGGTTCGATTCTAACGGGGGACCAGTACGAAAAAAAGTATTGAAATGTATGCACTCACTACTGTAAGTTGCTCTGGATAAGAGCGTCTGCTAAATGACGAAGAGTCTAGCTACATTTTCAGATACTATTAATTTCAAATTTTGTCAGTCATTTTAAAATTAAAATGTATACAATATTTTTATCTGGACACTATCAAAGCCAGATTAGCATTTAGGCCAAGGACTAGATAAAGTGTAGAGTTTTTCCTTATTGTAGGCTACTACTTAAACCACTTTTAGTGTTGAAATCTTTGGTTGTTTACTACACTACCTTATTCACTCTGTTTAGCACATGGCCTCACATGTAAATCCTTAAAGAGATGGGTGGGGCTAAGGCTTAAGAGGATGTGAATGATGCTGAATAGGTGTAGACAAAGAAGAGCTCTCCAGTATGTGTACCAAAATATTCAAGGGCCCTTTTTCTCAAAAGCATGGTTGATCAACTTTCAAAGCAGAATTACTTTCCCATTGTTCCTCAACTGCAGTGTATAATATACCATTTTGTAGCTCTGAGTCTCCACTTTTTTTCCAATGTTAAAAACACTATGAAAAATGTTGCTACATATAACCAAATTGAGGCAGTCGATCACAAATAACAAAACCTTTTGACATAGAAACACAGACTTTTCGGTGGGCTTTAAAAAATATTAATTATGAACCATATAACATTCCACCCATGAGGCGATTTGTTTATTTGACTGCAGGAAAGGGCTCAATCATGCAAACACATTTATATTTATTGTGACATGGCATCAGTGAGATTCAAACCTATAGTCTTCTAGTTCTTTATCCATGGAATTAGTCCACTGTGCCACCAGGATGGAGCAGGCATGCCATGTTTTCTTTACACATGCAGAGCTGTTCATCTAGTCTATTCAAACAGACCCTATTTCAAAGGATACAAGCACTCATTTAGATCAGGTGTGGCCAATTAGTGAGCGGCCAACACACCTAACAAGCATAGAGAGTTTTGTTGATGCTGAGAATGGAATGTATATGTTTTTAAATAACATTCTTAGAACCTTCTCTGAACGTTATTAAAGTTTGTTTGTGGTTTTTAAGGAAAGTTTTCTTAACGTTCTCGGGACAATTTGAGAACATTAATTTAAATAGAACTGTGAGGAAACCTGTAGGAAACGTTATGCTGAGGTACTGAAATTCCCACAGAAGAATGTTTCTTCACGTTCTTGGTACAATTTGAGAATTACTTTAAATAGAACGATGAGGAACTCTGTAGGAAACGTTATGCTGAAGTAATGAAATTCCCACAAAATAATGTTGTTTCTTAACGTTCTCTGAACAATTAGATAACATTCCCAATGTCAAACCAGTTCGAGAACATTCCTAGAACATTAACAAAATTGAAATGAAATGTAACCATGTTTGAACTTTTATGAAACGTTCTGTTAAAGTAATGAAATACCAAGACAATGTTTTTTGTCAATTTCCTTAAATGTGCTAATGTTCCAAAACCAAGCAACTATCCTGCACCATTCCCAGAAGGTGGGAAGGTTGTATGCAAAGTACCCATGGGACAATCACACTCTCACCAAGCTCTATAAAACACATGGTTCTGAGCATGTTATATGCCAGCTGGGTAACTTCTTACTGGAGTTTCTACTTACAGTAGATAGTGCAGGTGTAACAGTACTTATTTCATATTTATTTTTTATTTTTTACATACATTAGCTACTGAGGACTGTTGACAGAGGAATTACATTCAATCCATTTTTTTGTTAGTATTTTTATTCCACAACAGAAATAAGACAGAAACCTTGAACATAAAGTACTATAGAACAAAAAAAATACAAGCCATATGATAAGATGGTCTGTTCTGAAAGACTAGGAAGTGCTTTTAAATTATTTCATAAAGTAAATCCTATTGTAGGAGACTAAGTGTTGGTACAGTGTCAGAACAATCAAGACATCTCCAATCTCAGTGAAACTCAACAAAATACACTTTGCTGGACTCGTTTGTGAAATACATGTGTATGCTATTACTACGTATCCTTAAAGACAAATCATGATAAAAAAAAATTATGATCTGTGTAATTTAAAAAGATAAATGGAAAACAAATACAAATTCACAGAACTATGTCTAACGCAATAATTCTCTATTTTATAAAAAAGCATGAAATAATGCAGCTTACAGAGACATGAGGTACATTCGGAAATAGCATTGTCAACTCATCTCAACTCATCATTGTAAGAAGAAACAACAAAGAACTTCAAGAGAGGCAGAGTATCAAACATTATGAGCATTGAGTGACTTGTGTGCTCTGATACTTTTAAAAAATGTAAAACTTTAAAGAATGACAAAATCCATAAACAAATACATTAAATTGTGGGGGTCTTAATTTGATTACACTTTTTACATGAAAGTATTCATCCCTGTATGTATGTATGTATGTATGTATGTATGTATGTATGTATGTATGTGCTAAAGCACGTTTATTTGGTGCCAGATTCAATGTTCTGCACTTTCTGGACATTAAATATTTCAGAAAAGAAGAACATTGTTATTTATTCTTTCATTGGTTGGTTCAACACATAATGGTTAATGTACCATCCAGCCAGGACCCTGTAATAGAATAACCATCCTGCACAAAACCATTACCAGGCTGCTATAGCCTCCATTGTGACTTTATCAAAACCATCATTCATTCTGAAAGTAACAATAAACTAAAGCTAAAGTATGTTTACATATCACAAAATTTACCAATGCAAAACATTGAAAAGTCTCTGGTGAAATTGATAATTATTCATGATAAATACTTGGGAAGAAACATTTCAAGACATTATACACTGTTGGACACAAACAATCTGAAACAGTTAACAGCATGTTTTAAATTCTCAAGGCCAAGGGATCTTACAATCTCACAAAGTCCCCTCAGAATTCCCATCCCTACACTCTTAGAAAAAAAAGGTGCTATCTACAACCTAAAATGGTTCTTCGGCTTTCCCCATAGGTGAACCCTTTGTAGAACCCTTTTTGTTACCAGGTAGAACCCTTTTGGGTTCCATGAAGAACCCTTTCCACTGAGTGTTCTACGTGGGAACCAAACAGGGTGCTCCTATGGGGACAGCCAAAGAACCCTTTTTTCTAAGAGTGCATATGCGTCTGGCCAGTTATCTTTTATTAGAGAAGTTGAACGGCACAGTCCCTCGAGTCTGTTTTGTCTTCAGGGGGTGCTGATGGGGTTACAGCTTTACATCAAATCATTGCATAGTGGAGGAGTAAGGGAGTGGGAGGCTGAGGGCTATGGAAGCTGTAAGAAGGGTTAGTCATTGTGTATAGAGCTCTACATGAAGACGCATGACATCCTGACTATGTAGCTACACCACAACACACCCCCTTATCTAAGGCATTGCCTTTTTAGTCCATGAGAGTGGATCATACATCACATATAACAGTGGGCAACAACTCAATACTTAAGCAAGTGTTTGTCAATGAATCTAGTGAACTAGTGAACCCAAGGTTGGCATGGCATCCTACTTCCGCCATTATTGTCCTGTAGTTTTACACAGCGGACAGGTCGATCCGATTGGCTGAGTAGGTGCTTTTGTCCCATGTGTTCATCTTTGTGGGGCTCACGCCTCCTCTGTTTCCATTAATCTATGAGAGAAAAAGGAGAGTAAATGATTGATCTCACATTTAAAGTTCTAAGTTGAATTCAGGTCTTTCTTCTTACCCAATTAGAACCCTCTACCTTGGTACTCACAACATCAGAGTTGAAGGGTTTCACATTGATGTTGCGAATGGAGCTGCTGGTAAGCGACCACACCTTGGTTTTGTGCTTGAAGGCAGCTCTGACCTACAGCAAAACCATGAGAACGCCCAATAACAGGTGCAATATTTAATAAACCTCCCCAGACATTAGAAACAAAACAGAAAATTTACTGAACAAAAATCTAAACGCAACACGCAACAATTTCAATGATTTTACTGAGTTAAAACTTATAAGGAATTCAGTCAATTGAAATAAATTCATTAGGCCCTAATCTATGGATTTCACATGACTGGGCAGGGGCGCAGTCATGCGCCTGGAAGGGCATAGACCCATCCACTTGGGAGCCAGGTCAACCCACTGGGGAGCTGGGGTCAGAATGAGTTTTTCCTCACAAAAGTGCTTTATTACAGACAGAAACACTCCTCAGTTTCATCAGCTGTCGGGGTGGCTGGTGTCAGATGATCCCGCAGGTGAAGAAGCCGGATGTGAAGGTCCTGGGCTGGCGTGGACACACGTGGTTGTGAGGCCGGTTGGATGTACAGCCAAATTCTCTAAAACAACGTTAGAGGTGGCTTATGGTAGAGAAATTAACATTAAATTATTATCTGGTAACAGCTCTGGTGGACATTCCTGCAGTCAGCATGCCAATTATACACTCCCTCAAAAGTTGAGACATCTGTGGCATTATGTTGCATGATAAAACTGCACATTTTAGTCGCCTTTTATTGTCCCCAGCACAAGGTGCACCTGTGTAATGATCATGCTGTTTAATCAGCTTCTTGATATGGCACACCTGTCAGGTGGATGGATTATCTTGGCAAAGGATAAATGCTCATTAACAGGGATGAAAACACATTTGTGCACAAAATTTGAGAGAAATACGTTTTTTCTGCGTATGTAACATTTCTGGGATATTATATTTCCCATGAAACATGGGGCCAACATTTTATATGTTGCGTTTATATTTTTGTTCAGTATATATCAACACTATAACAACATGAAGGGTGTGTCTTACCTCAGAGTTGAGAAGACAATGGAACAGGAAAATAAAGAATCCCTTTAGAAAGATCCACATGATTGCAGTCAATTACTGTAAATAAAGGCTATTAATAAAGACCAATTTGATGTACGGTATTAGATTGAATAATGGTACATTTACAGTAGGCTACTGACCTGTAATGAGTTGAACACAGCAAACATGTACTGGAACATCAGTGAGTGATCGTTGATGGCCAGTACCCCAAAGATCCAGGAGATGCCCAGAATAGGAAGGAGTACAGCCACTGCCTTTGCAGTCAGCCTATACACACAGAGAGGCACAAACACACTAAGTGTAAACTATCTACAAACAATGTAATAAGTACTGTATTCATGTCATTCTGACTGAGTGAGTCAGGATAGCATTATCACCATGAAGGTTTTAGGACAGAGATGATGACTCACTTGACAGCGTTGGCATCTCCATGAACCTTGTAATTCTCTGAACTAATACGAGAGATGATCCTCGTCACAGATATAAGAATCACAATATTCACCTGAGTCAGAGAGAAAACAACACACATCAGTTAACATCAGTTAACATAAAAAAATCACTTTTATGAATAAAAAGCTTGAGCTCAAGCACTTAATTAGTTGTTCAATAAGAACGAAAGTCAACTATAGTGGTGATTGCTTCAGTTCTCTTACCACAATGACAAACAGTGCAGGTGCCACAAAGGCCCAAATAGCCCCGATCTTCAAAGACAGCCAACAGCTGAGGGAGGGAGGAGAGATAAAACAAGCTTGGTTGACATCCCTCACATTATACTTCCCATTTCTGTTTCCCCTGTTGGTGTAAACTACTTATACATATATGGCTGTTTCATAGCACCAGTATTGATATTTCAACACTATTCAATGGGACAAAGTGCTGCCAAGTGTTTTTGAAAGTCCAGGTTGGAGTGTGTTGACAGTGTCTTACCTCCCAACCTCTCCGTAGCTGTCCAAGGATGATGTCATAGAAACCACACAGATCACCAGAGGAGACCCTGGGAAATGTTAATCACCAGATATAGAGACATCACACACATCGTGACATCTGTAACATTACATTGTCCAGTATGTGCTTCCTTATATTGATTTCAGTCTAGTGCTGTCCAAATCAAGTTTGGCAAGGAGTATTAGACAGAAGTTAAACAGGCCGAGAGTAGAGGACACAGGATATTTTGTTTATGAGGGTTTTCTGGGGTATTTTGTCATTGGTCATTTCCACCAACATGGTTATATTATTGGTAAAGCTTCTTTGTTTAATGTTGTAATGACTTACTGAGTCCACAGAGATTTCCAGACTTCCCCAGCACAGAACAATTAAACTGTTACGCCAAAAGAGGAAATTAAGAATAAAGGACCAGAAGCCTTTTTTCACTGCTAATTACAGGAGCTGTAAACAACAAAACTCAGATGTCCTAACAGCTATATTTCCAGCTGCTGGACACGGTTATGCTACTTAATTTGTAGCTGGCCACAAATCGCAGCATTACTTGGACCAACAACATCAGAAATGATAAAAATTGGATCTTATTTCCAATAATCACTCCAGCATGTGGAGGCCCAGTGTTCCCAGACAGCTAAACACACACACACACACACATTATCCTGTCTGTCTGTCCACTCTGGCCCACATTGACCAGGGCAGTCTCAAGGCCAAACAAGAGGTCTGCTAAAACCCGATCCAAAAGGTCATCCCAAAAAGTCATCCAAAAGGTCATCCCAAAAGGTCATCCAAAAGGTCATCCCAAAAGGTCATCCCAAAAGGTCATCCAAAAGGTCATCCCAAAAGGTCATTCCAAAAGGTCATCCTTTTAATTGTGTGAAACATTGTAAAGTATCAATCTTTTGATGCAGAGCAGTAAGGTTTCAAAATTCCAGTTACTTTCCCAAAATTCCCTGGTATTCCAGAAATCCTGGTTGGAAGATTTCTTGAGTTAGGAGGGGATGAGCAGGTAACCCTGGAATCCTCCAACAGGGATTTCTGGAGAACTTGAGAATTCTGGGAAAGTTACTGGAATTTTGCAACCCTACTGCTCTGCATCAAAAGATTGATACTTTACAATGTTTCACACAATTAAAAGGACAAAGCAGATTGTTGCATATAGCTACAGGTGTAAGTGGAAACACAGATTGATCCAGCTTGATCTGAATGGGAATCACATCATTGTCAGTAAGACATTTGTGCCTAAAAAGGTCAATTAATACAGTTACAAGATGTACCCCAGCCAATCCCGTAGTAGTAGATATGCTTGCTGCCCTCAGAGCCGAAAACCTTGATGACCATGCTGTAGAGGTGCAGGCCCTCCACCAGCATCCAGGCAAACGCACTCAGGAAGAAGAAGTGGAGCAGCACAGCCATCACCTTACAGGGCAGCTGGGAGAGGAAAGGGGTTAGGGTGCATCATCATCATCATGATCATAGTTGTTATCGTCATCATGCACGGTCTCATTATCATCATGCTTTGTTTCCTCTTCATCATCATACAGAAGGTGCAAAATCCCTTCCTGGTTCTAGCCAATGAGATACTCTGGGTGTGGTTATGAGGTGCTTACCGTGCCCGGGTCAAAGCGGAAGCTGATGAGCAGCAGGATCTGGGCAACCAGAATGGCAAAGGACAGGTTGGCATGGATGTGGTAGCGTTGGTTACAGATAGTGCTCACTGTCCTGCAAGGCCACACAAATGATAAGATGTAATATTACAAGAAATGTATCAAATACGTTTGACATAACATTTAATCATAATGGGGTGAATACCACTTATAAAGAGCATGTGTGGCACACAACACATGTGAGGTGCTTTGATATGTTTATTTTGATTGAGTCAGTGAACAATAATAATGGAGGGATACTCACGACAGGATTGCAAACGTCACCAGTGTGATGATCAGACAAAAGATGGAGATGGCGCAGCCAATGTAACTGATGGTTGATAGCGCCACCTGGTGGGGCTTGGAAAGCTGTGCAAAGGTTAGAATCACATCACGATTCATTAAAACATTCCAGACACAAGTTTGATGTTTAGATTCATGTTATGGCTGATTCATTTCAAAAGGATGCAGACCAGAATAGGTTGCATTGAACACATTACTAGAGAAATAACATAAAGCTGAAGTGAGAAGAGCAGTAAACTAAAGTATTGATTTTATAGGGAATCAGTGAGTGGAGCTTCACTATGAACCATCACTTCCCTCTGTGAGATGCTTCAAGTAAGTGATATTGTTAAACTTCAGAATTTCAGACACTCAGAAGATCTTGCCCATACTCCTGACCATGCCACTATATAGGAGGTAATTTTGTTGCATGGTTAGCCTCCATGGCAGGATGTGACTCCAATATGTGTGACCCCCTCAGTGCTTAGAGTCCTGTCCAACATGCCTGGCCAGTGGCAGTGCCAGATCCAGAGCCAGAGCCAGAGCCAGAGCAAGTGCCAGCAGAGTGGTGTGAAACAGTATGAAGTGCTGGGCTTTAACAGGGAGCAGTGACCCTCATTACTAGACCTCTGTGCAGGACTGGACTGGCTAACACTCTGCCACCATTGTAAAGCTGCTGTGGCATGAGACAACTCCCAGCAAAGTAAAGAATGAGCATGCCCCTGACCTTGTTTCTGAATGAGGTCCATTCTCAAACTATGCTGCTGCACATAGTTTCTGTCCTTGTAAATCAAGGATGATTCTCCATTTCTCTTTCTGTGTGTGTGTCTGTGTGTGTATATGCGTCTGTCTGTCTGTCTGTCTTTTTCATGTACAGTGCCATGAAAAATTCCGATACTGAATGTTATCAGACCTTCAACCAAAACCTAATATTAGATAAAGGGAACCTAAAGTTGACAAATAACCCAAAAAATTGATACTTATTTAATTTAAGTTATGGAACACCCCACTTTTTTTTCACCTTTATTTAACCAGGTAGGCCAGTTGAGAACAAGTTCTCATTTACAACTGCGACCTGGCGCAAGATAAAGCAAAGCAGTGGGACACAAACAGAGTTACACATGGGATAAACAAACGTACAGTCAATAACACAAATACTCAATAGAAAAGTATATATACAGTAAGATTAGGGAGGAAAGGCAATAAATAGGCCATAGTGGTGAAATAATTACAATTTAGCAATTACACACTTTAGTGATAGATGTGCAGAAGATTAATGTGCAAGTAGAGACACTGGGTTGCAAAGGAGCAAAAAATAAATAACAATATGGGGATGAGTTAGTTGGGTGGGCTATTTACAGATGGGCTGTGTACAGGTGCAATGATCGGTAAGCTTCTCTGACAGCTGATGCTTAAAGTTAGAGAGGGAGATATAAGACTCCAGCTTCAGTGATTTTGCAATTAGTTCCAGTCATTGGCAGCAGAGAACTGGAAGGAACGGCAGCCAAAGGAGGAGTTGGCTTTGGGGATGACCAGTGAAATATGGTGACCAGTGAGCTGAGATAAGGTGGGACTTTACCTAGCAAAGACTTATAGATGACCTGGAGCCAGTGGGTTTGGCGACGAATATGAAGCGAGGGCCAGCCAACGAGAGCATACAGGTCGCAGTGGTGGGTAGTATATGGGGCTTTGGTGACAAAACGGATGGCACTGTGATAGACTGCATCCAATTTACTGAGTAGAGTGTTGGAGGCTATTTTGTAAATGACATCGCCGAAGTCAAGGATCGGTAGGATAGTCAGTTTTACAAGGGTATGTTTGGCAGCATGAGTGAAGGATGCTTTGTTGCGAAATAGGACGCCGATTCTGACAGAGCGGCGTTGGACCACTATGAGGAGTTCACCCGTCGCTTCAGGACAGTGTTTGACCATCCACCTGATAGTAGAGCGGCGGGTGAATGCCTGTTCCACCTCAAGCAGGGGACGAGGAGCGCACAGGACTTTTCACTGGAGTTCCGCACCCTGGTCGCCGGAGCAGGATGGAATGGGGCGGCAGGTAGCCTAGTGGTTAGAGCGTTGGACTTGTAACCGGAGGGTTGCAAGTTCGAATCCCCGAGCTGACAAGGAAAAAATCTGTCGTTCTGCCCCTGAACAAGGCAGTTAACCCACTGTTCCCCGGGCGCCAAAGACGTGGATGTTGATTAAGGCAGCCCCCCGCACCTCTCTGATTCAGAGGGGTTGGGTTAAATGCGGAAGACACATTTCGGTTGAAGGCATTCGGTTGTACAACTGACTAATAATGGTGACTTTGAATGACAGGGCCCTGATCGACCATTACAGGTGCAGTCTGCGGAGGACGTCCAACGGGAGCTGGCATGCAGGGACACCACCTTATCCTTCGACCAGCTGGTGGACATGTCCATCAGGCTGGATACCCTGCTGGCCACCCGTGGACGTCCGGATTAGGGCCTGTTAGTTCCATCCCCCAATACCTCGGATCCTACACCCATGGAGCTAGGAAGGACTGTGCTTAGGGGGGCCGGAGGAGGGACCACTCCCTGCACCTTATGTGGCCGCAGAGGGCACACTGCTGGTCGGTGCTGGGGGGGTACCTCAGGGAGTCTAGGCAGCAGTCAGGGCACTATCGTGTCATCCCAGGTGAGTAGGCACCAGACTCGCCCAGAGCCCCCTGTTGATCACATGTTTTTGTTTATAGATTTTCCTGAGTTTTCCCCGCGTTCCCAGCATAAGGCGCTCGTCGATTCAGGGGCAGCTGGGAACTTTATTGACCGTTCATTTGCCCGTAGTTTAGATGTCCCCATTGTGTCTGTTGATATGCCCTTCCCTGTGCACGCCTTAGATAGTCGACCATTAGGGTCAGGGCTGATTAGGGAAGTTACAGCTCCACTGAGTATGGTGACGCAGGGGGGTCATGAGGAGAAGATTAGTCTCTACCTCATTGATTCTCCTGCGTTTCCCGTGGTGCTGGGTCTACCCTGGTTGGCCTACCATGACCCCACTATTTCGTGGCAACAGAGGGCTCTAAAGGGATGGTCATGAAAGTGCTCGGGGAGGAGTGTAGGTGTTTCCATCGGTGCAACTACGGTGGAGAGTCCAGACCAGGTCTCCACCGTGCACATCCCCTCAGAATATTCCGATTTGGCTCTCGCCTTCTGTAAAAAGAAGGCGACTTAATTACCACCTCATCGACGGGGGGATTGTGCGATAAATCTCCTGGTAGACGCAGCACTTCCCAGGAGTCACGTGTATCCTCTGTCACAGGAGGAGACGGTAGCTATGGAGACATATGTTTCCGAATCTCTGGGACAGGGATACATTCAGCCCTCCACTTCACCTGCCTCCTCGAGTTTCTTTTTTGTGAAGAAGAAGGATGGAGGTCTGTGCCCGTGTATTGACTATCGAGGTATCAATCAGATCACTGTGAGGTACAGCTACCCGCTGCCTCTCATAGCCAGTGCGATCGAGTCAATGCATGGGGCGCGCTTCTTCACAAAATTGGATCTCAGGAGTGCTTACAATCTGGTGCGTATCCGGGAGTGGGACGAGTGGAAGACAGCATTTAGTACCACCTCAGGGAACTACGAGTACCTCGTCATGCCGTACAGGTTGATGAATGCTCCATCAGTCTTCCAGGCATTTGTAAACTAGATTTTCCTGGACCTGCACGGGCAGGGGGTAGTGGTGTATATCGACGACATTCTGATATACTCCGCTACACGCGCCGAGCATGTGTCCCTGGTGCGCAAGGTGCTGGGTAGACTGTTGGAGCATGACCTGTACGTCAAGGCTGAGAAATGTCTGTTCTTCCAGCAGTCTGTCTCTCCTAGGGTACCGCATTTCCACGTCAGGGGTGGAGATGGATAATGACCGCATTTCAGCCGTGCGTAATTGGCCGACTCCAACTACGGTAAAGGAAGTGCAGCGGTTCTTAGGGTTTGCCAACTACTACCGGATGTAGTACTGCTTAAGGGGGGGGGCTGTGCGACTGCAGTGGTCAGCTGAGGCGGACAGGTCTTTTAGTCATCTGAAGGCTCTGTTTACCTCGGCTCCCGTGCTGGCTCATCCGGATCCCTCTTTGGCATTCATAGTTGAGGTGGACGCGTCTGAGGCTGGGATATGAGCTGTGCTGCCTCAGCGCTCGGGTACGTCACCAAAACTCCGCCCCTGTGCCTTCTTTTTGAAGAAGCTCAGCTCGGCGGAGCGAAACTATGATGTGGGGACACTGGCTTGAGGGGGCTAAACACCCTTTTCTCATCTGGACTGACCACCGTAATCTGGAGTACATCCGGGCGGTGAGGAGACTGAACCCTTGCCAGGCAAGGTGGGCCATGTTTTTCACTTGTTTTGTTTTCACCCTTTCCTACAGACCAGGTTTCCAGAACGCTAAGGCAGATGCACTGTCCCGGATGTGTGACACAGAGGAGCGGGCCATAGATCCCACTCCCATACGTCCGGCCTCTTGCCTGGTGGCACCGGTGGTGTGGGAGCTGGATGCGGACATAGAGCAGGCATTACGTACAGAGCCCACTCCCATTCAGTGTCCAGCTGGACGTCTGTACTTTCCGTCTGCTGTCCGCGACCGTCTGATCTATTGGGCCCACACGTCACCCTCCTCTGGTCATCCTGGCATCGGTCGGACAGTGCAATGCCTTAGTGGGAAGTACTGGTGGCCCACCTTAGCTAAGGACGTGAGGGTTTATGCTTCCTCCTGCTCGGTGTGTGCCCAGTGCAAGGCGCCTAGGCACCTGCCCAGAGGGAAATTACAACCCCTACCCGTTCCACAACGGCATGGTCACACCTGTCTGTGGATTTCCTGACGGATCTTCCACCGTCACAGGGAAACACCACGATCCTGGTCGTTGTGGATCGGTTTTCTAAGTCCTGCCGCCTCCTTCCTTTGCCCGGTCTCCCTACGGCCCTACAGACTGCGGAGGCCCTGTTCACCCACGTCTTCCGGCACTACGGGGTGCCTGAGGACATAGTTTCTGATCGGGGTCCCCAGTTCACGTCCAGGGTCTGTGATTGCCAACAAGGGTTTTGCCACCAAGTACTAAGTCATGTTTTGCAGAGGGGTCAAATACTTATTTCCCTCATTAAAATGCAAATCAATTTATAACATTTTTCACATGCGTTTTTCTGGATTTTTTTTGTTGTTGTTGTTATTCTGTCTCTCACTTCAAATAAACCTACCAATAAAATTATAGACTGATAATTTCTTTGTCAGTGGGCAAACGTACAAAATCAGAAGGGGATCAAATACTTTTTTCCCTCACTGTATTTCATGGTACGGCATTGTATATTCCCCACCGGCTTTAAAGTGATGGGTTTGACCATTTGTGGTCAATTATGGGCGTTTCGAAATTCAACTAGCCAAGGTCGTTCACGAGCACTGAGAACAATCGGTAATGGTATCTACTACCAGTGTGTGTATGATTGACGCTAGTAGGGGATTGTTTGATAAATCACACTTTTTTTTATGCGTACGAACATTCTAAATTCCGTTCGTAATTATAGATATTGATAAATGAGGCCCCAGGAATATTCACCCTGTGAGTGTGGTGACCGACCATCCATCTTGAATGGATTCCCAAAATAGGAAAGGAAAACCGTCCTTTCAGCTCAGTAATGTAGGCCTATTGCAGCAGTCGTCTCCTTGATGCTATACTTTCCTCCAGTCACTACCTAATTAGTGGGCAGAAGCTTTATCCCTCAGCTGGATGGGAACATCCCACTCATCAATATTCTGGAACACTGTGACTGCTCCACTGTCCTAATGACAAGGCGCACGCTAAAGTTAATGGAGAATCAAACCTCAATGTCTGTAAATAACATCTGCTAAATAAAACAACAACAACAAGCCTTACGCTACACACATACATACAGTGCTGTGAAAAAAGTATTTGCCCCCTTTCTAATGTGTTCAAGACCAAATCTCTACTTTTGCATATTTTTTATACTGAATGTTATCAAAATTTTCAACCAAAACCTAATATTAGGTCAAGGGAACCTGAGTGAACAAATAACAACCATGACGTATTTGTTTCATTTATTTAATGAACAAAGTCATGCAACACACAATGCCCCTGTGTGAAAAAGTAATTGCCCCCTTACACTCAATAACTGGTTGTGTGTCACGTTCAGGCCTGATAGTTATAGGCTGACGTGTTTAGTTTAGTTTTTGGTGTAGGTTTTTTTTGTTCTAGGTGTTGTATATCTATGTTGGGGTAATGGTTCCCAATTAGAGGCAGCTGTGTGTCGTTGTCTCTAATTGGGAACCATATATATGTTTGGGGTTTTTCTATAGGATTTTGTGGGTTATTGTTTGGTCATAGCTGGTAGTATGTGTAGTTGTGGTCAACGTCACGAGCGTGGTTTATATTTTGTTATTTTTTCCCAGTTACGTTCGTCATTAATAAAATGTATACTGGAAGCATCGCTGCGTCTTGGTCTGTCCCTTCTGGAGATTGTGACATTGTGCCACCTTTCCCTGCAATGACTCCAACAAAACGCTTCCTGTAGTTGTTGATTAGTATCTCACATCGCTGTGGAGGAATGTTGTCCCACTCTTCCATGCATAACTGCTGTAACTCGGCAACATTTGTGGGTTTTCAAGCATTAACTGCTTGTTTCCTGCCACAACATCTCAATTGGGATTAGGTCTGGATTTTGACTAGGCTACTCCAAAACTTCAAATTTGTTGCTTTTTAGCCATTGAAGACTTGATTGTGTTATTTGGATTATTGTCTTGCTGCATGACCCAGCTGTGCTTCAGCTCACAGACAGATAGCCTGCCCTTCTCCTGTAGAATTATCTGATACAGAGCAGAATTAATGGTTCCTTATATAAGGAAAGTCATCCAGGTCCTGAGGCAGCAAAGCATCCTCAAACCATCACACTACTAATGTTACCATCATGCTTGACCGTTGGTATGAGTTTCTTACTGTGGAATGCAGTGTTTGGTTTTTCGCCAGGCATAATGGGATCCATGTCATCCAAAAACTCATACTTTTGAATCATCTGTCCATAGAATATTCTTCCAAGTCTTGATGAAACCTTTTGGACGACATGGGTCCCATTATGCCTGGCGAAAACCAAACCCTGCATTCCACAGTAAGAACCTCATACCAACGGTCAAGCATCCTCGCAAATCCTCGCAAAAATATAAGATTGTCTTTGGGAAACGATATCTGATGAGCCAATCTGTACTTTCTTTAAAAAAAATGTCCCACCTGTAGCTAAAAAACCTTCTCTCTGCGAAATGCAGCATGTGCCAAATCTTCCAACAGAGCAAGATCAGCCATCCCTCATTAAATGTTCCATTATCTCTCCCCATTATCTCAGTCTTTTACAGTATTTCAACAATGCTTTCACTTACACACATGCCTCTAATTTAACAAATTACTGTACTTTATATAGGATATTATTGTAACAAATGCACTGATGTGGTCAAATTACTATATATGATATAGCCTGTTAAAATACGTTGCATGAATTCACAATGGAAATACAATGACATAAAAAAATTATGTAATTATTACTCTCACAATTTCACACATTTTCAACATATTTTCCCCATTCAAAGCTTGACAAGCAGTTCCCTTATTCCACCACATGGCACTGTGTACGCATGGTCATGGCTGTGCATACATGTATGCAAGCTCTCAAGCAAACGCTCATATTGATACATTTCACACTGTCTGGAAATGATCCCACACATGCTTTACGAACAGATTTGTGCCTACACATGATTGATAAATGAGGCTCCTGGCCTTTTGATAACAGAGAAGGGTTAAAGACCTTGCTTCTCTTGCCTGGAACATGTTAGATTTTTTTCATTTAGGAGAAAACAACGCACTAATGGTGATAAACTGTTTTGCGATCTGGAATGTGCTCCATTAAAAGTTTGAGGTACAGGTTTACAACAAGATGGAGATTGTGGCCTTCATGGTATAATATTGACATGTAATTAGTTCAGTAGTTTGTATATCTACTACAAAGAGGGTATAGAACGAGAATCCCTGAGCCAGACAGACTGTGGGAATAAATGGTCTTTGAAGCATGTCAAGGCCCAAAGGACCACACCTCATAATGGTAGTCCGCAGCAATGTCCTATTAAAGCACTAGTGAAACCAACATTTTTACTCTGGACCCATAAATGACCTACAGGAGAGGAATGCTGAAAACTCTAACAGAACCAGGACCTCTGGAAGGGGAGGGGGAAGTTACTGTGTAGTGAACCACAGACCACTGTCCAAATACACATAAATCACATACTGTGGTGCACTGATGGATAAACAAGAACAAAGAGGGACACACACACAGCGAGCGTCTGCATGGGACATGTTGTGGAGGAGAGGAGATCTTACCTCCATGGGCACCACCTGCATGAGGATGGCGAAGTTGGTGAGATGATTACACAGACACACCGAGAAGGACATGTTCCCTTCGGACCGCACACAGCCCTCATTGGACCAAACACCCTCCTTTGAACTGACAGAGGATAGACAGACAGACAGACAGCCAGCCAGTCAGGTAGAGGACGGAGACACAGGAGACAGCCAGTCAGGTAGAGGAAGGCGACACATGAGACAGCCAGTCAGGTAGAGGAAGGAGACACAGGAGACAGCCAGTCAGGTAGAGGAAGGAGACACAGGAGACAGTCAGGTAGAGGAAGGAGACACAGGAGACAGCCAGTCAGGTAGAGGATGGAGACACAGGAGACAGTCAGGTAGAGGAAGGAGACACAGGAGACAGCCAGTCAGGTAGAGGATGGAGACACAGGAGACAGTCAGGGAGAGGAAGGAGACACAGGAGACAGCCAGTCAGGTAGAGGAAGGAGACACAGGAGACAATCAGGTAGAGGATGGAGACACAGGAGACAGCCAGTCAGGTAGAGGATGGAGACACAGGAGACAGCCAGTCAGGTAGAGGATGGAGACACAGGAGACAGTCAGGTAGAGGAAGGAGACACAGGAGACAGCCAGTCAGGTAGAGGAAGGAGACACAGGAGACAGTCAGGTAGAGGAAGGAGACACAGGAGACAGCCAGTCAGGTAGAGGATGGAGACACAGGAGACAGTCAGGTAGAGGAAGGAGACACAGGAGACAGCCAGTCAGGTAGAGGAAGGAGACACAGGAGACAGTCAGGTAGAGGATGGAGACACAGGAGACAGCCAGTCAGGTAGAGGATGGAGACACAGGAGACAGCCAGTCAGGTAGAGGATGGAGACACAGGAGACAGCCAGTCAGGTAGAGGACAGCGAGACACACAGAGACATATAGACGCACAATAAGCTCGGAGATGCAAGTAGGCACACAAACATGCCTGTCATCATAATAGCAACGATAAATCTACAATTTCATTTTTAAGAGGGCTGTTAAGTATTTCAATGTTTTTCATGAAGCACAAGGGGAAGGGGAGAGTAAGCATTGTGAGTCTAAATAAAACACTAACAATTTACAATGATTTATAGTTTTAAATCAAATGTCAGTGTTTTTACAAAAGGTTGCTGCACCCCCTTACTCAAGGGGGTGCCAAATCTATTGATTCCATGCATCATGGATGTAATGTATATGATTATGATTCATACTCAAGACTAGACTATAAGTTTTCCTAATTTATAGGACAAATTATAGTAAAGCTCCTTATACATTTAGCCTATGGCAAAACAATATTCTCCTTGGGATTCCTAATTCCCTAATATCCACATACAGTACTGTTACGTCACAATTTCATTAACATAGCTCTAGCCATATCTTAGTGTGAATATGTAAACCAACCTGTAGTCGAGGAAAGCACAGTAGAGGTACACTTTGTTGCTCTGGTTTAAGGCTTGACCCTGCTGATCCCTGTTCTGAAAAAAGAAAGCAAGGTCGTCATTTCACGGTTACAGCACTAGGCTACTTCCCAACCCTCTATTGTGAGGTACACGCTTAGAAAAAAGGGTTCTATAAGGGTTCTGTGGCTGTCCCCATAGGATAACCCTTTTGGATCCAGGTAGAACCCTTTTTCCCACTGGAATTATTTTGTGTTCCATAAAAAAAAACTCTGTGGAAAGGGTTATACATGGAACCAAAAGGGTTCTACCTGGAACCAAAAGTGGTTCTTTGTGGACTTTTTGGTTCTAGATAAACCTTTTTATTTTCCTAAAAGCATAGGCATGTGACATTTTGATATCCCTTTGGCATTTTTCTCATCGCAATATACTGCCAAAGGCCTCATCTTATATTTCTAAACAGAAATTAACTTGAAGAAACACAATTCCAGGTCTCCCTTGAAAAAGTGGTTGTTTTATCAATGGGACAACCGGGTAAAATAAAGGTTAAATAGAAGACAATTGACTTGATTGTATTAGTGTGTCTGTGTGATGGCCACACTAGTGTTTGTTTACCCCCATAACCCAGAGAAACCTGTTAGGAAAATGCATGTTACTGTAATAATCATGACAGTGGTATGGAACCCTTTGGAAATGAGCAGCTCTCTCCAGCTGGCTTTCCGTGACTCCAGTTGGCTTCCCCTTCATCCATAAGCTTAACAAGACCATTAGAGCTGTCTCGATGCGCTCCAAAAATAGCAATCTCTTTCGAATTTGGAAGAATGAACCACCTATTTGCTTTTTGTTTTGTGAAATCAAATAACAATGCTCTCTCCACTGGTGCTGAGAAACCAATAAACATCTAAAGAGGACATCAGATGAACTAGCTAGAGCATAACAACGGATCAGCCGCACAGCAAAGGTGATTATTGTATTGTGTGAGACTTCCTGCTGTCTTAAAGCATTTTATTTTATTATAACTCACTTTTTCCATGTAATTCCTTAAATCAAATTTGGAGTCCCCAGAGACAGTGAGCTAATGGTTGAAGGAGTAGGAATGTGGTAATTAGGGCCTGGTCATGGTTTCAGGTTCAACTTAACACTCCGTCCAATCTTTCCTCAACACAAAGCAAAGCTTTCATAGGCTGGCGTGGTGTAAAATCTACAGAAGACCCACCTCTCCTTACTCCCTGGGCCTTAATGGCGAAATTATATCAGAGTATGTTGAGATGGACCTTCTGGAAAAAGTGAGTGAGAGGGAGAGTGAAGCTGACAGTGAGGCTCGATGTCTTGCGCATGTGTCTGTTTCCTGGCCCTACCATAGGCTGTCTGCTTAATATTATGTTAGATATGGCCCAAATTCAGTGTGTTGCTCACCTAAACATTGTGCTAGGGATATGTACAGATAGGACAGTGTGTTCCATAGAGCAGCACACATGCACCCCATCAGCATGGGCAACGTTTGTCTTTGAAAAGGTGCTAAAGACCCTCTGGGTGAGTTTACAGGGCATATGGGGTTTAATAACTCACTGGTTCTTGTCAGGAGTAAATAGAAGCAGATGGGAGAGTGGGGTACAACTAGGATCCATTCACAGCCCAGGAAGAGAAAGAACAATTACACACTGCCATCAGGCATCCCTTTACTCTGGAACATTAGTACTCTACTATCGCTGAAACTTTGATGATGATATTATGTTACAGAGGGGACGGGAGACTAATTTTCCACATTGAGTGAATACAGAGAGGGAAAATGTTACACACTCTGACCAGACACATGTTGAAAAGCACACTGACAAAATTGACAGTCACAGATGTGAGAAGTGGTATTATTCAGCCACAATGTCTCCGTGGCGACACAGTGGTTGTTGTGACATATCCAGTGGGGCGTTTCTGAGCCCATATCATTTCTGAGCCCATGGGGAAAGAGCAAGTGATGCAAGTGATGTGAAGCTGAGAGTCTCTCCTCAGTATTTAGAATGCAGAGAGAGAGAGAGAGGTGATCTGGTGTGTGTGCCTGCCACTGCTCCCTCCCCGTCTCTCCCTGGTGCCCTGCTCCCTCCCCGTCTCTCCCTGGTGCCCTGCTCCCTCCCCGTCTCTCCCTGGTGCCCTGCTCCCTCACCGTCTCTCCCTGGTGCCCTGCGGCCTCCTCGTCTCTCCCTGGTGCCCTGCTCCCTCCCCGTCTCTTCCTGGTGCCCTGCGGCCTCCCCGTCTCTCCCTGGTGCCCTGCTCCCTCCCCGTCTCTCCCTGGTGCCCTGCTCCCTCCCCGTCTCTTCCTGGTGCCCTGCGGCCTCCCCGTCTCTCCCTGGTGCCCTGCGGACTCACTGTCTGCCAGGAAAGAGAGCTCCAGCACTTTATTAACAACAGAGGGCCAGCAAAATGAGCCTTGGAAATCACTTCAAACCTGATCTGAGAAAGAGACAGAGAGCAGACGACAAAGAGAAAGACAGAGACAGAGAGACAGTCAGAGGAAAAGAAACAGGGACTGAAAGGCGGATTGAGGGAAAGAGGAAGAGAATGAGAGACTGACTGCCAGAGGGAGGCAGAGAATGAGTAACAGAGTGACCATTGAATCAGTCGTGAAGTAAGCAGTCTGTCCTTCACTGTGTCTGTCAACCCACTACATCTCAATCAATGAGAGACCAGTGCCTATCATGACATCATGACTACATGCTTAGCATGTGGCAGCGTGTTACCATAACAACATTTGGGGGAGATTTGGAGGGAGTGTTGTGCCGCGGGGATGAGTGGCATAAGCTTATCATTAACAGCTAGCCCCCAAAACATATATTTTCGATTTCCCGACATACTGTAGCATTCTTACTGAGGACATGGAAAGACAGGGTGTAATGGTAGGATTACTCTGAGGTGTGTGGTGTGGGACAGATGCAATCTTCACCACTGAAAATTAGTCTAAAGACTGTCTGCATCAGTGACACCATTCCACTGAAAAACATGAATTCATTTCCTTTGTTGCCTTATTGTTTGATTAATCAGGAGACTGAACCCTGTGTCTGGTTCCACTAAATAACATGTAGAAAGTGCAAACATACGCATATCTCCACAGAAACATTTACTAGCTGAAATTAGCCATAAAAGGAAACACTATCTCTGGGACAGGCACACAGAGGTGTAGTTAAACACTATCCAGTCCAGCAGGCCAAATGGACCACAGCACGGCAGGTTAGTATCACAGTGACACATCACTGACCTGAGATCTGATATGAGATCCTTTCAGACTGGGACCCACATTAAAATGATGGGTCTAAGTTAACCCCAGCACAGTTTGGGCTTAATGAACATGTTATGTTGCTATGAAGGTCCACGGTGACAGACACACCAACTAATTTAGAGCATGTGGAGAAACCATCTGAGCAGCACTGGACAACACAACTGGCCCAGAGCAGAGTGAGGTCATGTCAGGGGAAATGTAAGGCTTGCAGCTGTGGTCTGGGCAGAGCCTCCAAGGTAGACACACAAAACAACCATGTACGTGTTGATAAGTGTGAAGGGTGTGAAGAAAAGTTGCCATTTTATTTTGATAGGGCGGGATGCCGAGATCTGGAAGTCTAACAAGATCATTCCAGTTATATTGAAATATCCTTGGTTGGAAAATAGTATGGCCCGCTGTTGAATTTCTAGGAAGTGTCTCAAGATACTAGGAATTGTATTCTAACAAGCTTTACTTTTAGAAATGACGAGTTGTGTGAATATGGGGGAATGTTACTTAACAGTACGTGCCAAACCATCACTTTCTCTTTTGCACCAGGAAATTGAAAGGAAGTTCCATCTGAGTAACTCTGGGAAAGGGGAACAGAGCAAGGGAGAAAGAAAGTGAGGCGGGGGGAGTGAGAGAGACCCTTAATGCAAAGCTACTGGCAAGAGAAGGATAGCAATCGCCAGACCTCCATCTGCGATTGATCAGTGAGCTGGCCCAAATGTGTAAGTCTGTGTGTGAGGGAGGGAGGGAGGGAGGGAGAGAGAGATAGAGAGAGACTCACCCACAGGGTTTGGATTGGGTGTGTACTGAAAGTTATAAAAAGACTCTGGCAATAAAGACTCCTTATTAAAGTGGCAGAGACAACTGATACCAGCTTTGGCTTACTTGTTTAAAATATATTGGGTATCATGGTTCTTAAAGGTTTTGGTTGGTTTATTTTCCCAGTTCTTTATGAATTAATCCACAGTTATTCAGCCTTCCACCCTTACTTGGAAGCTCCTGAAAGTCTACTAGACTTGCAATCACTAGCCTGCTCTCCCCTCCAAAGAAATACTCCCTCATTCTCCCATCCCCTTTTGTTTTAAAAGACATACAGTAGATGGATAAAAATGTGATCAATTATAGGGCAAAAGCAAGATATATAAAATGAAGTCAATATGAAACAGAACATTCATTCCAGTACCTGCTAAAAGGGCCTGCTGTAGTACATTATGAATGCATGGGTCAATTCTGGGAGAGACAGCGGCCACCACCGCTCCTACACTACTCCCTCTTCATTCCTCCACTGCCCACTGTCCCTCTCATGCAGCTGCTGCCGCCTCTCCAACACAGGTTTATTAGCCCGTAAACTCAAGTCCTGCTTGTCAAAACCTTTTTTCTATCCTTTCAATTTTGACACTGAACAACACCGGCATTCCTCATTAAATCACTCTTTCCATTTCTTCACCTCATACCGCCAGTGTGATGCTTGAGTGAAGAGGAGAATGGGGAGAGGGATGGGGGGCAGGTTTTTTATTTATGTATTAATGCTTAACTACAGACCCCAGTGCCCCCTCTCCTCTCCGCTGGTCCTCCCACGCCAGACCCACGTCGGACAGGGCTAATAAATCACAGCTGGAGCCAGGGCCAATCAGCACTAGCACTATGGCGTGAGAAAGCTCACAGGCCTCCGAGAGACCCGATAACACTTTCACTCCGTATCGGAGCCGCTCCCCAGAACCCTATTGACTGGCGTGGCGTCACCTTGGACCGGACTGATAGGGCAAGGCCAGTTAGCTCTGGAAGGAAATTACCTCAGTAGATGTTTGGTGAGGGTCTGAGCGTACAGGTGCAAGGCCTGATTCACTGGCCATCTATTCAGACCTGTTTGGCCTCCCTTGGGGACGATGCTATTAGCCATAAGACAAGGTTATTATGGATCATTACGACTGGTGACAGAGTCATTGAATTACCTATAGTTTTAGGCATTCACAGCAATAGGGTTCATGACATTGTTTTTCTGTTCATAAATCAGGCGTTCTCCATGTGAGGTAAATGGTCAAAGGTGTCTACTGTTGTGTTCGAGACCTGACAGTAAGTGACTGCTGTTCTACTACAGTGTTACTAATACACAGGACCTGTTGTTACCATGGCACCATGACCAGGACGGTGAAATATGGGGGAGCTGACAGTACTATACTGCTGCTGACACAATTCCCCTTCTGAGCCTTTAATCAGACTATATGTCTCTCTCTCTCCTCTCACTGGCTAAAACCGTTGGGAAAGCAGAAGGGTCAATCACAAATCATTTAGCTGCCCCTGAGCAGTGGAGGCACGCCACGGGAGGCCATTTTGGGAGTGGAGTTAGACAGACAGTAAAGAGCGGAGTGAACAATGACGGGAAAGGTCTTCCACATAGTGTTTGAGCAGTTTCCCTCTCTCCTAGTTTGGAAGGTGAAGTATCCACCAGCACCCAAAGACATAAACATTTCAAAAAGAGTCAGTCACTTTTGGGCTGAATCTATCCTCCAGCTCACAACAGACCAGTAATAGCATATTTACCTCTTTTCTGGTTATGGTTACAGACAAAAAGTGATGTGTGAGGTATGCAACTTCTAAATATATAGTGCATTCGGAAAGTATTCAGACCCCTTGACTTTTTCCAAATTTTGTTACGTTACAGCCTTATTCTAAAATGGATTAAATGTCTTTTCCCCCTCACCAATCTACACACAATACCACATAATGACAGAGCACATTTTTTTTTTTACATTTACATAAGTATTCAGACCCTTTGTTGAAGCACCTTTGGCAGCGATTACAGTCTTGAGTCTTCTTGGGTATGATGCTACAAGCCTGGCACACCTACATTTGGGGATTTTTTCCCATTCTTCTCTGCAGATCCTCTCAAGCTCTGTCAGGTTGGATGGGGAGTGCTGAGTACCAGGCAGCTGCACAGCTATTTACAGGTCTCTCGTAGGGCTGTAGCAGTGACTGAATTACCGCCACACCAGCGGTCACGAGTCATGAAGTCAACCAAATTCCATGGGACCGTTTAGTCACGGGAATTAGGCTTCTCCAAGCTCTGATGCTGCTGATGGTCATTAGTAGTCTACCAAACTTGCTAACTGCCTGGTACTCTGCACTCTATTGTCCCTCTAATCACTCTGACATCAATGCAAATGTGATCGAAAACCAAATCAAACACTTCAAGAGAGCCCATGAGCTCATGCTGCGCAACATTTCTATAGGCTATGCAATTGCGCAAGAAAACAGAGTGAGGGCCTCTATTAAAAAGAGGAGGATCGCATCAGCTTTCTATAGGCTAAGCCTACTATATTTATTTCTCAACTTTCCTAATATTAAGCAACTATTAAGCACAATGATTATCTTTACAACAGGAGTACAGCCTACCTGGCTGGCATGAAAATGAACCGCGGGAAAAGCGTCCTCCATTCACTATTTAAGGGTAGAGACTACATGTTTTTTTCCCCTGCTTCTGTTTCCAGACAGGTGCATGATAATGGTCCATTCAAAATCAAAATGAATTTCACACATATATTATTTAGTATATGTAAAGACAAGATAAAATCAAGAATTGTCTGATGGGTGACAATATTAGCCTATCACTTTATAATGATATATTATAACTTGTAAATGATGGCCAGCATAAGGCAAGGCTTTTGCGACTTTTTATAATCATAGTCGCACACCTCATGTAGCCTAGCCCATAGGCCTACAGTTGAAGTTGGAAGTTTACATACACCTTAGCCAAATACATTTAAACTCCGTTTTTCACAATTCCTGACATTTAATCCTAGTAAAAATTCCCTGTCTTAGGTCAGTTAAGATCACCACTTTATTTTAAGAATGTGAAATGTCAGAATAATAGTAGAGAGAATTATTTATTTAAGCTTTTATTTCTTTCATCACGTTCCCAGTGGGTCAGAAGTTTACATACACTCAATTAGTATTTGGTAGCATTGCCTTTAAATTGTTTAACTTGGGTCAAACGTTTTGGGTAGCCTTCCACAAGATTCCCACAGTAAGTTGGGTGAATTTTGGCCCATTCCTCCTGACAGAGCTGGAGTAACTAAGTCAGGTTTGTAGGCCTTCTTGCTCGGACACACTTTTTCAGTTTTGCCCACAACTTTTCTATAGGATTGAGGTCAGAGCTTTGTGATGGACACTCCAATACCTTGACTTTGTTGTCTTTAATCCATTTTGCCACAACTTTGGAAGTATGCTTGAGGTCATTGTCCATTTGGAAGACCCATTTGGGACCAAGCTTTAACTTCCTGACTGATGTCTTGAGATGTTGCTTCAATATATCCACATAATTTTCCTTTCTCATGATGCCATCTATTTTGTGAAGTGCACCAGTCCTCCTGCAGCAAAGCACTCCCACAACATGATGCTGCCAACCCCGTGCTTCACGGTTGGGATGGTGTTCTTCGGCTTGCAAGGCTCCCCTTTTTTCTTCCAAACATAACAATGGTCATTATGGCCAAACAGTTCAATTTTTGTTACATCAGACCAGAGGACATTTCTCCAAAAAGTACGATCTTCGTCCCCATGTGCAGTTGCAAACCGTAGTCTGGCTTTTTTATGGCGGTTCTGGAGCAGTGGCTTCTTCCTTGCTGAGCGGCCTTTCAGGTTATGTCGATATAGGACTTGTTTTACTGTGGATATAGATACTTTTGTACCTGTTTCCTCCAGAATCTTCACAAGGTCCTTTGCTGTTGTTCTGGGATTGATTTGCACTTTTCGCACCAAAGTACATTCATCTCTAGGAGACAGAACGCGTCTCGTTCCTGAGCGGTATGATGGCTGCGTGGTCCTCAATGGTGTTTATACTTGCGTACTATTGTTTGTACAGATGAACGTGGTACCTTCAGGCGTTTGGAAATTGCTCCCAAGGATGAACCAGACTTGTGGAGGTCTACAATTGTTTTTCTGAGGTCTTGGCTGATTTCTTTTGATTTCCCATGATGTCAAGCAAAGAAGCACTGAGTTTGAAGGTAGGCCTTGAAATACATCCACAGGTACACCTCCAATTGACTCAAATTATGTCAATTAGCCTATCAGAAGCTTCTAAAGCCACAATGTAATTTTCTGGAATTTTCCAAGCTGCTTAAAGGCACAGTCAACTTAGTGTATGTAAACTTCTGACCCACTGGAATTGTGATACAGTGAATTATAAGTGAAATAATCTGTCTGTAAACAATTGTTGGAAAAATTACTTGTGTCATGCACAAAGTAGATGTCCTACCCGACTTGCCAAAACTATAGTTTGTTAACAAGAAATGTGTGGAGTGGTTGAAAAATTTGTTTTAATGACTCCAACGTAGGTGTATGTAAACTTCCGACCTCAACTGCATGTAAATAAGGTATTTTCAAAAATGTCTAAAAACTTGTTTTTACTTTGTCATTAATGGGTATTGTGTGTAGATTGATGACATTTTTTTATTTAATACATTTTATAATAAGGCTGTAACGTAACAAAATGTGGACAAAGTCAAGGGGTCTGAATACTTTCTGAATGCACTGTAAGTCTCAGATACTGTATATTGTCTTATGTTAGGTGTTGACACTTGGAAGTTCCCAAGTTAAAAACCCAAATCACATACTGTACGGTAATTCGTCATAAAACTGATGAAAGCAGCAGTGGTGCATATTTGTTGTCACTAGAATTGAGGTCCAAACTATTCCCGACACAAGACCAATGTTGATTGGGGGGGATTTCTATGAAAACCATTGATTTATCACTACTTTATTTTGGCACCATAACAATGAGCAATAAGGCAGTCTCAGTGACTGTAAATAGAAACACCTTGAATCAAGATGAAAGAGCACTGGAACACATCTCCAGCACTTCATAAGAGAAAGACATTCTCCCCTCTCTCGTAGTGTCTGCTAAAACAAACACAGTAATCATGTCACAGGAACGTGGCCAGATCACTGCAGCATAAACATTTATTTCCAGGGGGAAAATGGAGGCAAACAACACCCATTGCCATGGTTTCACAAAGCCGCTTGGTTTTCATTTGTGCTGTTAAGAAAGACGGAAGAGAAAAAAACACCTTTGATGGCGATTCACTAGCAAGTGAATATTTTCTACTGAGCAGTTCACATGGCAAGAGAAGCACATTCTCTCCAAGTGTAATGGACAGCTGCTTATGTTAGCTGTTGATGGAAAACTATCACATCTCATTTTTGGTAAAAAAATATTGGATGATATCTTGTGAGGTCATTTGGTCCTTATGCAACAATTTAATGTTTATGGAAAAGTTTTTTTTAATAAGGTGGATGGGATGACTCGATCATTCTTACTCTTTCTGTGTGTTGAAGAAGAGCGCTCTATGGATGGACTTTAGAGCTGTCCATTGCATTTCTGCATTTAGAGGGCTAACAACATTACTATACACGTCTTCTAAGTTAACTTTCATTATGGGTTTCAAATGCATTTCCCATGGAAAGCTGGCAACACTTTCTCCACTAACTCCCTGCCACAAAGCAGAAAGGCAAAAAATATGTTACTCATGAATTCAAATGATCGTTCCTTTAAAGGTACCCAAAGCCCACAGTTCAAATGTCTAGAATCACTTTTGTTTCAATAAAGAGGTTGGGACAAATGAAAACCCCAATATATTTCCTTTTACAATCCTATTTCCACAAGAAACACAGTTCCTTTCACATACAGTGAGACAAAACAGCTGAGAATAGTCTAAAAATCACACCCTTATTCATTCTGGTAAGGTGAGAATACTACCCCCAACAACTATGCTGCTTATTTCAGGAAAACTATTGCTAAGCAGTTTTTCAGCACAATTTCAAGTCCTTCACTAAGACAGAGATGAAAGGTTTCTTATGGCCAGTAAAATGGTAATCCATTGACATATCTTGGTAATTCAATACACTGGAGTATCCTAGGGGATCTATTTGTGTTGGTGATGTACTCTTACCAGGATGTGTGTGAGGACGATCTTGATGAGCGGAGACCCAGACAGGTTGACGGACAGGGCAGGCGATGGCTCCACCTTCAGTGAGATGAGGAAACTGGCCACCTGGATCTTATGGTCTTTGAAATCAGCCGCCTCGTTGATCCTGAGAGAGATGATACAGAATGTCACTGGAACACCAATAAGAGCTCTGCTGGGGTGTTCTATCTACACAGTAGTGTCACAGAGGGCTCAGAACAGTAGCATGGGAGTGGGACTCTGATACATCTGTCATGTCATCAATCACAGTGAAAACACAGCATCTCGTCAGGAGCTTTTCTAGGTCAACATGTAAGTGACGGTAAGTTGTAGAGGCAACACCCCTATATCATTATGCAGACAGACATTCTTACCCACTGGGGAGTGAAACACAACCATTATGAACTAACCTCACCATCAATTGTAAAAGAAACGTGTTTATCATTATCATCCGCTTTACTGAGAAACTCGTTTAGAACAATATATATTGTTATATATTGCTGCAGAAGCAGATTGATCTGAAGTGCCTTATAACTTATACATATTACATTTAGAGCTGGATTTCTGATAAGGCAGTCAAAGTTACGTGCCATATTGAGGGCCACAATATAGTCAGTCCAACTTATTGAGCATAAAAGCTATATTTAAGACACAATTATGCCATTGATGAAGTCTGCCAGTTACTACATGTTTTAAAGCAAACAAGATTGTTTAGGCCTATACCACTTAATTACTTTAATCAAATTCCAAGTCATGCAAAGAATAAATGTCACAGCATTATCGAGATATGCATCCCCTATTGATGGGGAAAGAAGTATGGGGTCGAGTTCCTGTATGAAGTTAATGGCAGGGTGTATCAATCAGTGGAGGTTAAGTGGAGAGATGAGAGACAGCCTTGTGGGAGACTGATAAGGACTGGCCCCAGGCATGATCCGTTCTTGACGACAGGAAACAGGGGCGCCACTCCACCAGGGGAGACACACAGGAAGTGATCCTGGCTGACGCTCAGAGAGCTTAGTGCCGTAACATCCCTTAAATGATCTGAGATCACTTCGTCTCAATGGCGGTAATTCATAATCGCGCGGCGTGCAAAGTAAACAATTTTGTTTATTGCATACTTTTCGGACTAGTCTCATTCCAAACAGATGATTCGACAACCTCAAGCCTTTTCAACTATACGCTTATAAATGAGAATATGACATGACTTTTTGCAGGCCCTGAACTAAGTTTGCTGTCTACTGTACTGTGTTTCATCAGGATAACTTTATATGATACTATTAATTGGTTCATAATTCATACACAGAGTATTCCTAGTTTGGTCTGATCATGGTTCTTTATGTGTCCTCCCATCCCCCTTACCTGGTCCTGAGGGGGCTGATCCCTGTGTAGTAGTTGTGCATGTTGTGGTAGAACACACCCACAATGGTGGTTTGGGCTAAGAGGGAAAGAGGAGAGGGAAGGGAGAGAGGTTGAGGGGGAGAGAGGGGGGAGAGGGGAGAGAGGGAGAGGGAGGGAGGTGGGGAGAGAGGGGTCAAAGGTGAAACACAGACCCACAGCAGGGCTGAGAATGTGATGAGGCGCTGCAAAAATGCTCACAGGGAGAGGAACTTAATTTACGCGGCCTCGCCGCCTCAGGTTGGCACTCCCTGACTAATGGGAGAGCTGTATGCTCACACACGGGTGAGACGGAGGGTTACCACGGACCACATGTGTTGGGAAATGATGCAAGTCACAGTGCCATGACTGAAACAGTACAGCAGGAGGCCTGTGGCTTGCTCCTACCACCCAGTCCCACCTACTGTACAACATGGTAAACAATGACAACTAGAGAGGGATCTGAAGTACTTGAGGGTGAAAGAACACCTTTTTCATTAAATCAAATCCACCTCACTGAGTAAGATTATTTTTTTTTTTTTGAAAATACATAGGCCCATACTTGCATTCTAAATAGTATGCATGTTGGGCATGTGAAAATATAACGTTTAATAGTATGTGAAATTTAGAAAATTGCGCATGCTTTAAATGCCAGGATGTTATACTCATTTCGGCTTTCATGTAGTAGAATTCGCTGCACACTTTTGAAGAAGAGAATCGTGTGTGTCAAACACACGTCTGGATAGACAACAGCTGATAATCAACTGATAATGAGATAAGGGGAGGTGTTGTACCCAAATGAATGAATGGCGGGAATCAACGCAATTGCGCATTAGATGAGGCATTCTCAGGATGGGGGAGCCTAGCATGTTGATATTTTTTACTAAACAGTACGTTCTAAATAGTATGTAGTTCAATTAGAACACATATCATTTTAGTAAGTAGTAGGCAAGATTGATTTCGGACACGGCCATTGTATATGAAGGTAACCATTAAGTCAAGGTTTTTAATGTAATGCTCTTTGTATGTAATGAGTGTAATGCCTCTTACCAGACCCTTTGAGAGATCAGCTGGTGGCCAGTTTGCCTATAGGCATAATACATCTGCAACGTTTTATTAATACTTGGAAGTATCTCAGTCCAAGAGAAAAAAAATGTACTTTCTCTGCACTTAATTGGCTTATAAAAGCTCCACTTGGTGCCTTTAATACAGTATGCCATGTGTCAGGATGCAAAATGTTACATTAACTAAATCTAGGAGCTTAGGATGCCAGCAGTAACATTTATATTCCATTTCTGATAATGGTGCTTTAATAGATTATTTAAATTATTGTTTTAAATTTTAGTGTAGCAACACAGTGCGTTTGGGGGCCATGTGGAGCCAAGTGGATCTGACCCGAACACAAGTCAAACAAACACAGTTTTAATACTGCCATAATTACTGCCTAACCAGCACTCACAGCACTCACGGCGCAGATAAGAGCGAGCTAAGCAAATAAATGAGTTCACTGTGATTTATTTTTAATGGACAGTAAAGTGTATGACAAGTCTCCTTCTCTCTGACTCTCTCTGGTGTGTCTAAAGTAGTCAATGATACATCTATGCATAAAAGTCATACAGCACTGTAGCTGTACTCCTGTACTTTAAAGCATCACGAGCAGTCCCACGATGGCTCTCTCACACACTATCTTCTTCTGTGTTAAAGGTCTTTAATCCTATCATCATAAAAAATGACAATAACAAGGGCTTCCCAGTTGGGCAACTTTCTCTTGGCAGAAACAGTGTGCAGATCTAATGAGAAGTATTTATTCAAATTCAATCCAAGGAAGCTGTGCGCTGAGGAGGAGTAAGAGCCGGACACAAAAGAAAGATGAGCCTATGCTATATTCTCGCAGTGTAATATGCAAGACAAAATAGAAATTACTTTGAGAGAGTAAGTATGTAAATGTTAGTATGTTCGTAGAAAAAGAGTGAAATGGGATGTAGGGAACTCACACTGCATGGTGAACGCCTCGCCAGGAACTGAGATGTAGTTCTTTCCTTGCGTGGGGAAGCGGTAGAGTGGAAGATTGTAGTTCTGTGGGATCTTCATTAGAGAGTAATCTGTTCGGGTCAGAGGTTAGAAACAGAGGGACCACTGTGAGTGGTTAACTAACTCCAGCACCAGGCCTGCAGGGTTCTGACTGGGAGCCAAAGGCACAGTGTTATCTGGTGGTGGTGATGATTTCTGTGCAGATCAAAGATTTGACTTAGTTCCTGGGAGAGAGACGATGCAAGCTTGTCTACAGGCAAACAAAAATAGTGTGCACAAATGGGGTCTGTGGAAAGGACCATGGTTATCTAAGCTTTTGAGGAATCCAGTAAATGCAAACTTGTAGTGTATTCAAGGGTTTAAAAATGCTTCTAAAGTTTGTAATTTACACTTTAAAATGTCAGACTTGATTTGCCCTAATGAAAAATGTAACAACCCATACAAAAATGTGTAATTAATTATACTCCACAAAACAATTCACATTTCCTGTTGCTACATGATTATTTTCCTGCTGTAGCATACTGGCTAAAATTAAGATCCTACATCTGTAGGGTCTCTAACACTCTTTTTACAGTTAGACACTACAGTGTGTCAGTACAGTACATTCAGGACTGGAGAGAGTTGAGTCACCATGGTACTGACCTGCTACAGAGGACTTTCCTCCCAGTGAGATGAGAGAGTGAGGGCTGGACTCCAGGTTGGACACCATCTGGACCATCACTTTGTCCACTGTCTCAATCAGCCCACTGACCACAGGGATGGACCCCTGCTCCAAATGTTCCAGTAACAACATTCACACTCACAGAAATACACTGACAACTTACTGTATTTTTGAGAGTTTTTGAGAGTTGGTAAATTATCATTGATATAGACCATAAAACCAAGTAGTTACTGTACATGCTTTAAGAGTGTTATCACCTGGGAGTGGGACAATATATACACAGAGGTGGGACCAAGTCACTATTATTCGAGTCACAAGCAAGTCTCACGTCACAAGGTCAGAGTCTCAAGTCTAGTCCCAAATAGAATGGGTTGAGTCTCGAGTCAAGTACAAGTCGTGCCTTCTAAGAGCAGGACAAGTCAAGCCGAGTCACGTTTTTTCAAATCAATTCTCAAGTCAAGTAAAAAAACGATCTATACATGTAAACTGAGACATTGGGACTATTAGGTTCTATCTGACATTTCTGTCAAAAATGAGTTAGTCACATATAATGGATCTTTAGATGGTTATTCATATGTCTGTGTGTAATGAATACGAGGGGAGACAGAGAGCTTGTTTCAAGCGCAGGGCGCAGCAGGTGTTTATTGTAAAGGACCACAGGAGGAGGCAGGTAGCTGGGTTCAGGGGCAGGCAGCAGGTCATACACAGGGGGTCCAAAAAGGCAACAGTACAGGCAGGGAAAAGGCTAGTAACGTAGTCCGGGAGATCAGGCAATAGGTCAAGATGGGGTGCAAAGAACTGAACTAAATAGTGTGTGATAATGACATACAGGTGTGTGAACAGGTGATCAGAATTCGGGTGAGCTGCCTTCAGGGGATCTATGTGTGTGATACTGTGAGCTGGAAAGTGGGCTGGAAAGTGAGCTGCATTCAGGGGATCTAAGTGTCTGAGAGTGTGAGTTGGAAGCAGATGTTACAGTGTGAAGTTAGATTTTTTAAATAGTTAATTTTAATTGAAAAACTTGAAAGTTCTATCGGCATAAACCCATTTGAACTTGGTGCTATACGGTTCTATCTGCATTCCAATCACAAGACTGAACAATACAGACGGACCAATCAGAACACGTCTTTTCCATTTCCCTCTTAGTATGGTCTAGGCTAGTCTAGCCAGCAATAACGGCACTCAAGCAAAAAAAAAAACACTGTCAGAAATCTTAAAGTAAATGATTGTTATTCAGTAATGACAGTAATTATTCTTATGATCTTAATTCATTTCATAATGCATTTGATGATGTGTTCTGATTATCTTGGTAAAATAGTGATATTCTATAATTGATGTATTCAAATGGCTACAGTCTTCTTAACAACTGAACATTTCTAATTCATAAGTGTCAGATAGAACCTTTCAGAACATTTCAGAGCCATAAGGTACAAAGTGATTTACACGTCTCAGGATGTTGATACTCTGTATTTTACATACTTTTAAGGTGAGGACCTCAATGGGTTTGTCACGGTTCATGAATTCACCGGCTCGCTCTGTGTGTATGTGTGTGAGTGTGGGTGTGGCCGCTGATCACCACTCAGCTCGTTATCAGCGCCAGCTGCTACTCATCTTCTGTGTCTATTTATACTGTTTGTCATTGTCTTGTGTTTGTCATTGTCTTGTGCAAGCCTTGGTAGCGCAGGTGTCCGAGCTCACCCAACTGCTCCAACGTCTAAGCGTTCCCGCTGCGCCCACCCCACCTCCTGTTCCCCCTACTCCTATACCACCTTACCACTAACCTGAGCGGCGTATGCCCACCCCGGAGGCATATTCTGGCGAACCCAATTTTTGCAGACCGTTTATCAACAAGTGCTCCTTGTTTTTCTCGCTCTAGCCGCAGACGTTCGCCTCGGAACAATCCAAGGTGGCTTTTGTGCTAACCTTGTTGACAGGACGCGCGGCTCAGTGGGGAACGGCGGTGTGGGAGAACCATCACCAATGCTGCACCTCTTTTCAGGCACTATCAGAGGAACTGAGGAGGGTCTTCGACCGTGCTGTGATGGGACGCGGGGCAGCCCGTTCGCTCGGATCTTCGCCAAGGGAATAGACCGGTGTCGGACTATTCTATTGAATTTAGGACCCTTGCAGCAGAGTGCCAATGGAACGAGGAGGCGCAGTGGGACATGTTCCTGCATGGGTTGGCTGACCGTATACAGAGGGAGATCTACGTGCTGGACCTACCCAGGAACCTGGACGGGCTCATTGAGTTGGCCTTACGGGTCGACGCTCGCTTAAACCGGCTGGAACAACGTACACACCAGACCCCGGTTTTCGCGAGGTTCGAGGGTCACTCGTCACCCAGCGGCGATACGGTCAGCCCCGTCTTCCATCACGAGCCCATGCAGGTGGGAGGAGCTCGGCTCTCCTGGGAGGAGAGGCAACGACGGAGAACTAGAGGACTGTGTTTGTATTGCGGAGACAGGACATTTTTTGAACGACTGTCCTGTGAAAGATCAAGCCCGATAGTAAGTCAGGGGCTACTATCGGGTGGCATCTCTGTGGATAAGGCCTCTTCTTAACCCTCCTCCCGGTAAGATTGAAATGGGGTACCCATTCCCACCACTGTCGAGCCTGATTGGACTCAGGGGCGGAAAGTAATTTTATGGACCTGAGTCTTGCCCAGCAACTTCACATTCCCATCATTCCTCTCACACGCCAGATTACTGTTAAGGCACTCAACGGACAAGAACTCCCGAACATTCATCTTTGCACTAAACTCATAACTCTCATCACTTCTGGCAATCACTCGGAGGAGCTCTCATTTCTGCTCATGGACTCTCCTCTCATCCCCGTGGTACTCGGCCATCCCTGGCTAGTGAAACATTGTCCCAGGGTGGACTGGGGACACAGTTCAGTCTCGGCCTGGGGTAATGAGTGTTATGCGTCCTGTCTTGTGTCTGCTTGTTCGTCTGTGTCTGGTTCTGTGTTGCAGGAGGAGCCGGTGAATTTGTCTAATGTACCCGCTGAGTACCTCGACCTGAAGGAAGTGTTCAGTAAGTCTCGTGCTGCTTCTCTGCCTCCACACCGTCCCTACGACTGTGCTATTGAGTTACGGCCAGGTACGTCTCCGCCTAAGGGCAAGTTATACTCTCTTTCGGCTCCAGAAAGGGAGGCCATGGAGAAGTACATTTCGGATTCTCTAGCAACCGGGTTCATCCGCCCTTCCTCTTCTCCAGCGGGGGCGGGGTTCTTTTTTGTGGGGAAGAAGAATGGGTCTCTGCGACCTTGTATTGATTACCGAGGGCTGAACAACATCACGGTAAAGAATACTTATCCTTTGCCATTGATGTCTTCAGCCTTCGAGAGGTTACAGGGAGCATCCATCTTCACAAAATTGGATTTACGCAATGCTCATCATTTGGTTCGCATAAAGGAGGGGGATGAGTGGAAGACCGCGTTTAATACCCCCAGGGGCCATTTTGAATATTTGGTCATGCCTTTTGGGCTGTCTAACTCCCCTGCGGTCTTCCAGGCACTCATTAACGACATGCTGAGAGACATGGTGGATCAGTTTATTTATGTCTATCTGGATGACACACTGATCTTTTCATCCTCTCTCCAGCAACACGTTCAGCACGTTAGACGAGTGCTCCAGAGGTTGCTAGAGAATGGGCTTTTCGTCAAGGCGGAGAAATGCGAATTTCATGCACAGTCGGTTCCCCTTTTAGGATACATCATCTCATCCGAGGGAATGCGCATGGATCCCGACAAGGTTAAGGTGGTGGTGGATTGGCCACGTCCGGATTCCCGGAAGGCCCTGCAGAGATTTCTGGGATTCGCCAACTTTTACCGACGGTTTATTCGCAATTTCAGCCAGCTAGCCGCTCCTCTGACTGCCTTGACTTCCCCCAGAACTACGTTCAGGTGGTCCGGTGCAGCTGAGACTGCATTTTCCAACCTTAAGGGTCGCTTTGTTTTGGCCCCCATTCTGATAGACCCTGATCCGTCACGTCAGTTCATGGTGGAGGTCGATGCATCAGAGGTAGGGGTAGGGGTGGTTCTTTCCCAGCGCTCCTCAGTGGACGACAAGATGCATCCTTGCGCATTTTTGTCCCATCGGTTATCGCCTGCCGAACGTAACTATGATATTGGTAATAGAGAGTTGTTGGCAGTTAAACTAGCGTTGGAGGAATGGCGTCATTGGTTAGAAGGGTCGGGGGTGCCTTTTATCGTCTGGACCGACCACAAGAACTTGGAATACATCAGATCCGCCAAGAGACTCAACTCCAGGCAGGCTCGGTGGGCTCTTTTTTTCGGACGTTTTGATTTTTCCCTCTCATACCGCCCGGGTTATAAAAACATCAAACCCGATGCTTTGTCTCGCGTTTTTGACCGCTCCGAACGCCCGTCTACTCCCGAGTGCATTTTACCTGAGAAACTCGTTGTTTCTACACTCACATGGGAGGTCGAGTCGAGGGTCAAATCGGCCTTGGAAGGGGTAACGCCTCCGCCCGGTTGCCCACCGAGTCGGCTATTCGTGCCGGAGGAACTGCGGTCCGATGTCATTCGTTGGGGTCACTGTTCCCCATAGCTTGTCATCCAGGAGTGAACTGTACTAGCTTCTTGGTGAAGCAGCGATTCTGGTGGCCAGCTTTGGCCCAGGACATTCTGAGTTTTGTGTTGGCCTGTTCATGATGTGCTACTGGCAAGACTTCCAATCGGCCCCCAGATGGGTTACTCCAACCGCTGTCGGTCCCTTCGAGGCCTTGGTCCCATATAGCGCTAGATTTTATCACGGGCCTCCCACCCTGCCTCTCAGGGCAGGACAGTCATTTTGACTGTTTTGGACCGGTTCTCGAAGGCGGCTCATTTCATTCCCTTGCTTAAATTACCTTCTGACAAGGAGACAGCGGTAGCTGTTGTGGACCATGTCTTTCGTTTACATGGCCTTCCGATGGACGTGGTCTCCGACAGGGGGCCACAATTTGTGTCCAAGTTCTGGCGGGAGTTTGGTAAACTGCTGGGTGCGACTGTCAGTCTATCTTCAGGGTTTCATCCCCAAAGCAATGGTCAAGCAGAGAGAGCCAACCAAGACTTAGAGAGAGTGTTGCGGTGTATGGTATCCCAGAATCCTTCATCCTGGAGTCAGCAACTCTCATTGGTCGAGTATGCTCACAACTCGTTACCAGTATCATCCACAGGCTTTACTCCGTTTGAATGTAGTTTGGGTTACCAGCCACCTATTTTCCCTAGCCTAGAATCCGAAGTCGCGGTCCCCTCCGCTCACGCCTTTGTCCAGAGGTGTCACCGCACGTGGACCAGAGCCCGTGAGACCTTCCTCCGGGTGGGGGCACGCACCAAGGCTAAGGCCGACCGCCACCGGCTGAAGCCTCCCGTTTACGTCGTAGGTCAAAAAGTGTGGCTTTCTACCAAGAATATTCCTCTCCGCTCCATTAGTAACAAGTTGGCTCCCAAGTTCATCGGTCCGTTCAGTGTTACTCAAGTCCTTAGCCCGGTGGCAGTTCGCCTCAAACTCCCGCCGGCGTACAGGAGAATTCATCCTGTTTTTCATGTATCCAGATTGAAGCCTGTGTTTCATTCACATATTAATCCGCCAGCCCGGCCCCCGCGACTCGTAGATGGGGAACCTACTTATTCGGTTAATCGCATTCTGGACTCAAGACGGAGGGGACGCGGAACTCAGTACTTGGTGGACTGGGAGGGTTACGGGCCGGAGGAGAGAAGTTGGGTTCCTGCTAGAGACATTCTGGATCACTCCCTTATTGATGATTACAATCAACAGGTAAGTCCCTCTGGGGGTACTGTCACGGTTCATGAATTCACCGGCTCGCTCTGTGTGTATGTGTGTGAGTGTGGGTGTGGCCGCTGATCACCACTCAGCTCAATATCAGCGCCAGCTGCTACTCATCTTCTGTGTCTATTTATACTGTTTGTCATTGTCTTGTGTTTGTCAGTTCGTTGGGTTGTTCCCTGTGTGCTAACTCGTTCCCCTGGCTGAGTCCTGTGTCTCCGATGGTTTCGGTCTCTGTTTGGACTCTATGATCGCTCTGCTGTCTCTCCTGTGGAGGATTCGACGCCGGGTACTTCCTGGTTATACGGACTTGGGATTTCCTCTCGCTACACTCTCCTTCACGGAGGATCTGGTTTACCCCATTCAGTCCCTACGCTGCTAAGACTCAGACTGTTCATTATATTACCTCCTCACCTGACCCTGCTACACTACTCTCCTTGTTGCTTCAATAAATATTAAACTTCACTCCGCGATTGAATCCTCTGTTATTTCACGTAACAGGGTTATGAAAGAACAATTCACTACAAAACAGTTCTGAGATCTGGTATGTAAAATCTTTGATGCTCAATATCTCAGAACTGTGCGTTGCGCGTAGATAGAACCTTATAGTTACGAAAGTCACGAAACCTTTGTTTATTTACTGAGGTTATCAGACAGCCCTTTTCACAATACATTTTGATTATGTAATAATACATTTTAAAAACAAATTCCAAATGCAAGCTTCATGAGTAAATTATACATTTCAAGCAATTTTAACATCCCAAAAGACCTGTGCTAGTAATTGTTGCTTGTTGCCACCAATGTGAAGGAGCCAAAACTTTAACTTTGTTGGAGTATTGAAACACATCATCCTGAGATGTTTTGAAACATTACATGGTATGTCGTAACACCACTTAATCAAGTGTTCTGTAACACCTTGACAAGGACTGGGAGCACTACCAGAAAAGGTTGAAAATACAATTTTGGTGTTTCGAGCTCTGTTTAGTGCAAAATTATACACCTTCTCTTTTGGTGTTGTTTCCTCTCGCTAAAGCTTCTAAACACTATTATGGTGTTTCAAATCCTGTCTAGTTCAGAATTAGATCATTTCTCATTTGAATGTTCGACATTGATTTATGTATCTGATCATTTGCCAGTTTAACCCATTTTAGCAGGCATTGTTGAGCACAGTGCTCAATCCACCAGCAGTAGTTAGAGGTTTTACAGGAAACATTGCAGGAAACTGTATTTGCCTCTACCATTAAAAGTTGGAAATGTGGGAATGGGTCGTCTCATCATTGAATGTCATTTTGACTGATGGTTTTGAAAGCTGTTCATCATGATCCATTACAATTCATGGCATAACATGGTGCTTAATACTAACACTAACAATGGCCGATAGGTAGCCTAGTGGTTAGTGTTGGGTCAGTAACTGAAAGGTCGCTGGTTTGAATACCTGAGCTGACAAGGTGAAAAATCTGTTGATGTGCCCTTGAGGGCACTTAACCCTAATTTGCTCCAGGGGTGCCGAACCTGTAAAACGACCCATTTCACTGCAGCTATCCAGGTGTCTGTGACAATATATATTTTTTATATAGAACTATACTTTTTTCTTCAAACATGCATACAACATTGTGTAAAATAATCATTAAGTCATAAATGTTTTAATTGCTCACAATCCTGTCAAAACAGAGCCATGTGGCAAAATAGGAAGTGTAAGGAGATTAAAACCACACTTCCAATGAGTTCAATAACAAAATTCTCTCTATCTTTGCTTATCCTCATAAAATATATTTGCATTTTGAGCAACATATTGTATTGGATTTATTCCCCCCCAAAAATTGGTCAAATTAAATTAACAAATAATTGAAATCATTAATTAATTTATTTATTAGATTTACAGTACGTCATTTTTATTTCAATTCACCACAGAATATTTTTTTACAGTGTGGCTGTGTTGTTGAATGAAAAATTCCAATGAAATTCCAATGAAATGTCGTCCTACCATCTTACTAAGTCAGGGGTTCAATTCCCGCTTCCGCCTGTCCCACTTTCACTCCTTCTCTGTCTCCTCCTGTTTCTAAAAATCAATCAATATTTAGGCTATAAACCATTTGCAGTTCTCCATTTGATTGTATGAGGCACCAGTTTGTGTGTGTTTGATGCTGCTTTTACATGCACTGAAACCCCACTCTCTGAAAACACTCATATTCAGATTGAACAACAGCTTTGGGTGTTTCAGAATACTTCTATTCTGTTTTTAAAACTTTCTGTGTATCATAACAATGACATTGGGTTTACATTCAAACACCCTTCAAACACCAGATCTCACCTTAGGTGCACTACTTTTCATAGTTTCATTACACAATCACAGTGTTTTGAGTCTTTATATTGTTACACTGTATAGCTAGCTGTTCAGCAAATCAGCAATTTGTTCGCTTGTTCAGTGGTTCTCAAACATTTTGACCCACGATCCCAAAAAGGAGTGGTTCAATGCTTGCGACCCCCGCACAGTCGCTGAGCAAATGTAGCCTGTCATTACCGCCATAAACGGTGATGTATTTTCAAAACGCAAGATAAAGAAATGAAGTGTGTTTTACACCTGCATTTTCAGCTGAAAGTCATTCATGTTAGCAGTCAATATCAACTAGGGATGTCATCAGACCCGGCTCGGGGATGACATGCCTGAGGGAGCATTTTAAATCGATGGGAGGGCACAACTTGTATTGCTTTAGAGCACTAATAAAATAAGGTAGATTGGTCATACAGCTGTTCAAATGTATAAAAATGTATCTGAAATGTAGCCGTACACATCAATAACCATTGTTTTATATAATAACACAAGAAAGATATGTGACCCACTATGAAATACTGTACAACTGTATCCGAAATGCAGAATAGCTGCCATAGACATAATTTGCGCATAATTTGCGCACAGAATGCTCCACACGATGAGCATCACTAGGCTATCAAATATTCTTACAGGCTTCATAGCTTAAACTTCAATCAGTACAACTATAGGCTACATTTCTGTTGCATTTGTGACACTACACAATGAGCTTAACCTACAGTAAGCAATATTTTCTGTAGCTAACTAAATCAAACAAAGTGCATATTTTATATTCATAGCTGATGTGAAATTTCCTACATGACAGCACCCAATTTAAATCTGCCACGAATAAGAGTAAATGCCCATTCAGAGGGCAACACACACACACACACACTATAGGAAGAGAGCAGAGCGATAAAGTAGGCTGTGTCGTTTTCATAGTATTGACATCACTTTTACAGTAGCTTATCACACAATGACTGTAATGCAAATTAATGATAACAGAATGAACGTTTGCCTACTTCTTTTAGTAGGCTACACACGGTATTGGTCCTATACTACTGCAACATACAAAATGTACAAAAATGTAGGCCTATCTGAAATGCAGCCATATACACAACAACTGTCATTTAGCACACAAGAAAGCATGTGATGTTGAAGAGAAGCCCCATGAAGACTGATAGCCCAAGATGAGCTCATTAAAACAGCATACACTTTAACCATCGATTCAGGACCATGGACAAAAGGCTACCGCCAGTCAGCGAGATGAAATTATGCAATGCCAATTTCAGCATCCCCGAAGTGGACAACAAGGACAACAGCAAAAAGCTTTGGAGCACCTTAAATTACATTTTGGGCAAAAAGGCAAACTCAGCTCCATCAGTCATTGAACCAGATGGCTCATTCATCACAAAACCCACTGACATTGCCAATTACTTTAATTATTTTTTTCATTGGAAAGATTAGCAAACACTGACACTAGACATCCAAGTATAATTATGAAAGACAAGCATTGTAATTTTGAATTCCATAAAGTGAGTGGGGAAGAGGTGAAAAAATTGTTGTCTATCAACAATGACAAGCCACCGGGGTCTGACAACTTGGATGGAAAATTACTGAGGATAACAGTGGACGATACTGCCACTCCTACTTGACATATGCTCAATCTAAGCCTACTAGAAAGTGTGTGCCCTCAGGCCTGGAGGGAAGCAAAAGTAATTCTGCTACCCAAGAATAGTAAAGACCCCTTTACTGTTTCAAATATCCGGCCAATCAGCCTGTTACCAACCCTTAGTAAACTTTTGGAAAAAATTGTGTTTGACCAGAAACAATATTTTACTGTAAACAAATTGACAACAGACTTTCAGCACGCTTATAGGGAAGGACATTCAACAAGCACCACACTTACACAAATGACTGATGATTGGATGAGAGGAAATTATGATAAAAAGATTGTGGGAGCTGTTTTGTTAGACTTCAGTGCGTCTTTTGACATTATCGATCATAGTTCTGATGGAAAAACGTATGTGTTATGTCTTTACACCCCCTGCTATATTGTGGATAAAGAGTTACCAGTCTAATAGAACACAGAGGGTGTTCTTTAATGGAAGCCTCGCCAACATAATCCAGGTTGAATCAGGAATTCCCCAGGGCAGCTGTCTAGGCCCCTTACTTTTTTCAATTTTTACTAATGACATGCCACTGGCTTTGAGTAAAGCCAGAGTGTCTATGTTAGCGGATGACTCAACACTATACACATTAGCTACTACAGTGAGTGAAATCACTATAACACTTAAAGAGCTGTAGTTAGTTTCAGAATGGGTGGCAAGGAAAAAGTACATCCTAAATATTTCAAAAACTAAAAGCATTGTATTTGGGACAAATCATTCACTAAACCCTAAACGTCAACTAAATCTTGTAATAAATAATGTGAAATTGAGCAACTTGAGGTGATTAAACTGCTTGGAGTAACCCTGGATTGTAAACTGTCATGGCAAAAAACTTTTATACAACAGTAGCTGTCCATAAGAGAAGAGAAGTCTGTCCATAATAAAGCGCTGCTCTGCCTTTTTAACAACACTATCAACAAGGCAGGTCCTACAGGCCCTAGTTTTGTCGCACCTTGACTATTGTTCGTGTGGCCAGGTGCCACAAAGAGGGACCTTGGAAAATGACAATTGTCTCAGAACAGGGCAGCACGACTGGCCCTTAAATGTACACGGAGAGCTAACATTAATAATATGCATGTAAATCTCATGGTTCAAAGATTGACTTCATCACTACTTGTTTTTGTAAGAAGTGTTGACATGCTGAATGCACCGAGGTGTCTGTTTAAACTACTAGCACACAGTTAGGACACCCATGCATACCACACAAGACACCAAAGGTCTCTTCACAATCCCCAAGTCCAGAACAGACTATGGGAGGTGCACAGTACTACATAGAGCCATGGCTACCTGGAACTCTATTCCACATCAGGTAACTGATGCAAGTAGAATCAGATTTAAAAAATATATAAAAATACATCTTATGAAACAGTGCGGACTGTAAAGAGACACACACAGGCATAGACAGACATACACATGATAAGATACGCACTCTACACACACGTACACATGGATTTTGTATTGCATATATGTGGTAGTAGAGTAGTGGCCTGAGGGAACACAATGTGTTGTGAAAAGTGTTATGAAATGTAATGTCATGTAATATTTTTTATTGTATATAACTGCCTTAATGTTGCTGGACCCCAGGATCCTTAATAAATACAAGCACCATGCCAGGGCTCACCTCAGAGCACAACCAATAGGCTACATTAGTCATTGTCCCTATACCCATAAAATAATGCAAAGCTGTATATCTATCAATAGCAATTAGACCCTCAAAAAGCTAGCACACATTAAGAATCACAGGTAAATCTAACATGCATTGAAGTAAAAAGCGAAGGCCTAAAGTAACTACACATTACATTAAAAAACTGCCAAACAACCAGGCATGAGGGAAAAACAATTAATTTAATATTCTGGCATGGCGTCCATGGCCATAAAAGTTGTAGCTTACCATTTAGAAGAGCTGCAGCCTCCTCAATGATGTGTTGCACCTTATGCGAAGTTTCTGATTCCCTTCTCCTTCCTGGCGAAATGTACTTGTCAGGTCCCTCTCAAATGCCAGCTGGACAAGCTGGGCTTTTCGTTGATGTAACATACTGTTTTCACTGTATACGTTCTTCAGGGTGGAGAAGGCCCCAAACGTAGACCCCCCCAAATGGTAATCCATGTTTCAGTGCCAACAGCACAGTCAGCACTGCTGACAAAGGCCCGCCATATCCTTGAAGAACACTGAGTTGTTGTTGTTGGCTGCAGTTGCGATTTCACTTTGCAAGAATTTCCGACTCACAATAAACTCTGCTTCCACTGCTTCAGTTTTGGTTAGATCCAACAATGGCTTGGTATTGCTCACATCCCAAACGTTTGGGCTCTCGGGATCAATGACACTCAGAGCTTCCACCTGTTGACTATTTTAATTGTGATGACATTTCCCCCAGCACGGCATCCAATGAGCTGAAAAACAGTATTTTACACTCCCTCATTATGCTGGCCCACTGTGCTTTACAACTACTGTACATATTGTACTCTTGCAGAGTTTTACTCATGAGTCTCAGTCGTTTGCGTGGAGCTGGTGTGCTCGTGCCCTCCAGGCATGCCTCCCAAAGCTTTTCGAATTCACATCGCAGGTTTTCAATGCACCCATACGTACAGTGTGGCCAAGTTTGGCACCGGTGTGTAGATCAGTAGCTTCAAACTGCTGTAACTTGTTAGGAGGGTTGAGGAACCCAAGGATTTTGTGAGTCATGTTAGCAATAAACTTAAGCTTGGCTCTGTCACTGCTTTCAATAAGCCTGTGGCTTCAAGTCTCACATCTGTGCCATATGTGCAAGTAGATTCGATTTTACCGAGCACGATTTCAAAATGACTGACACTGTGGCGAGATGGCCAGTCCAAGTAATTTCAGTTTTTCCCCAGTGCAGTACTATGGGCTCATGAGTGGCACAGCGGTCTAAGGCACTGCATCTCAGTGCTACAGGCGTCACTACAGACCCTGGTTCGAACCTGGGCTATTTCACCACTGGCCGTGATTGGGAGTCCTATAGGGCTACGCACAATTGGCCCAGTGTCGTCCGGGTTAGGGTTTGGCCGTCATTGTAAATAAGAATTTGTTCTTAACTGACTTGCCTAGTTAAATATAACAAATAAATGAAAAGCTACTGTGTGTTTCCTAAAGAAGCTACACACAATGAAAAGTCCTCTATCAACTCCTCAGATGACATAAGGTGCACCACAACCAAATGCAGGCACTACAAAAGGCCTGCTTTCTCCCACTGAAAATGTGTATTGGGTAAGTGTCAAGACAAACCTGTGCTGGCTGCTCATCACTAAGGTTGTCAGGTGCGAGTGGCTGGGGTAATGGAGGTGCAGGTGTTTGTTGTGATGTTACCCTTGTGCTTGTGCTAGGCCATGGCTTTTCTCCATCTAGTTGATCAGCAGGCAGCATGGGGGATGGATGGGTACTGCATTTGCTTCTAGGCTCCTCAACCTCGGTGGTCGGCCTAGCAGGCTGCTTGGTGAGCTCGGCATCGGTCTCGACATGGTGGTCCTCAGTTTATGTTGCTCTTGGCAGTGCCCAGCCATTTTCAGATATCAATTCTGACCAAAGCTTAGCGAACTAGCAATAATTATTCAGTGTGCCACTACCAAAACAAAGCTAGCTGTAGCTGTCTGCAATAGTGAACAACCTTTTTCCCTCTCTGTGAGAAAAAAAAACTGTCAACTTGACCCTGCCCTGGGATCCATGAGATTTCTAAACAAGTTAATTAAGGCAGTACCTTATGAGATTGTATGGCTATATAGGTGCCCAATCAGAATGCCTTTTTGGATTTGAACTACAAAATATTACATTACTGAATCCCCCATTCCTCCCCCCTCCTCAGATCATGAGCACACATCGGCATATACAGTTGAAGTCGGAAGTTTACATACACTTAGGTTGGAGTCATTAAAACTAGTTTTTCAACCACTCCACAAATGTCTTGTTAAGTAACTATAGTTTTGGCAAGTCAGTTAGGACATCTACTTAAGTATTTGTTCCAACAATTGATTACAGACAGATTATTTCACTTATAATTCACTGCATCACAATTCCAGTGGGTAAGAAGTTTACATACACTAAGTTGACTGTGCCTTTAAACAGCTTGGAAAATTCCAGAAACCGATGTAATGGCTTTAGAAGCTTAAGAAGTATTTCAAGGCCTACCTTCAAACTCAGTGCCTCTTTGCTTGACATCATGGGAAAATCTAAATAAATCAGCAAAGACCTCAGAAAACAATTGTAGACCTCCACAAGTCTGGTTCATCCTTGGGAGCAATTTCCAAACGCCTGAAGGTACCACGGTCATCTGTACAAACAATAGTACGCAAGTATAAACACCATGGGACCACGCAGCCGGCATACCGCTCAGGAAGGAGACGTGTTCTGTCTCCTAGAGATTAACGTACTTTGGTGCAAAAAGTGCAAATCAATCCCAGAACAGCAAAGGACCTTGTGAAGATGCTGGAGAAAACAGGTACAAAAGTATCTATATCCACAGTAAAACAAGTCCTATATCGACATAACCTTAAAGACCGCTCAGCAAGGAAGAAGCCACTGCTCCAAAACCGCCATAAAAAAGCCAGACTACGGTTTGCAACTGCACATGGGGACGAAGATCGTACTTTTTGGAGAAATGTCCTCTGGTCTGATGTAACAAAAATAGAACTGGCTTAAGGACAACAAAGTCAAGGTATTGGAGTGTCCATCACAAAGCTCTGACCTCAATCCTATAGAAAAGTTGTGGGTAGAACTGAAAAAGTGTGTCCGAGCAAGGAGGCCTACAAACCTGACTCAGTTACACCAGCTCTGTCAGGAGGAATGGGCCAAAATTCACCCAACTTATTGTGGGAAGCTTGTGGAAGGCTACCCAAAACATTTGACCCATTTTAAACAATTTAAAGGCAATGCTACCAAATACTAATTGAGTGTATGTAAACTTCTGACCCACTGGGAATGTGATTAAATTAATAAAATCTGAAATAAATCATTCTCTCTACTATTATTTCACATTCTTAAAATAAAGTGGTGATCCTAACTGACCTAAGACAGGGAATTTTTCCTAGGATTAAATGTCAGGAATTGTGAAAAACTGAGTTTAAATGTATTTGGGTAAGGTGTATGTAAACTTCCGACTTCTGTCTGTAGCCTCCATAGCCGCGGGAAATAGGGGTGCTGAGGGTGCTGCAGCAACCCCTGATAAAATACAAATGGTAGGCTATATGTAGCCTATTAAAATAATATTTTCCCATTCAGTTTTACACTCACAACCCCCCCAAAACCTTCTCACTGGGCTAGCTTACCCCACCTGCATTGATTACCCGCTTGCTGATCCAATCAGAGGGCCGAGTGTGTGTTTCACTAGCCAATCTGTTGTCTTGCATGTGCGATACTGTCTCTGGCTGCGTGGAGAATAGCCTAAGCCAAGGAGACTCTGTGCCACAAAATTTGTGACAAAATGTTACAACATGTGTCCAGATAATTTCACGTCATCAGTCTCAAGTCAAAGTTGAGCCTCAAGTCTTGAGGCTGCAAGTCAAAGTCAAGTTATTTTATTTTATATCAAGTCGAGTCTCAATTCATCAAATTTGTGACTCGGAGTCAGACTCAAGTCCAAGTCATGTGACTCGAGTCCACAACTCCAGCTTGGTCTCATAGACTAGACGTAACAAAGTTAATGTATTTGACACTCAAATTAGTATGCTATGCTGTGTTTGGTATGGTTACATAAAACAGAAAGTTACTTAAGACAAAAAAACGAAAGGAGGGTGACTGGTCGGGGTGGATGGGTAGCATTTAACGCAAACGTCTAGCAACCCAATGGTTGCGTGTTCAAATCTCATCACGGACAACGTTAGCATTTTAGCTAATGAGCAATTTTGCTACTAAACTCAGCAAAAAAAGAAACGTCCTCTCACTGTCAACTGCATGTATTTTCAGCAAACTTAACATGTGTAAATATTTGTATGAACATAAAGATTCAACAACTGAGACATGAACTGAAGAAGTTACACAGACTTGTGACTAACAGAAATGGAATAATGTGTCCCTGAACAAAGGGGGGTCAAAATCAAAAGTAACAGCCAGTATCTGGTGTGGCCACCAGCTACATTAAGTACTGCAGTGCATCTCCTCCTCGTGGACTGCACCAGATTAGCCAGTGCTGTGAGATGTTATCCCACTCTTCCACCAAGGCACCTGCAAGTTCCCGGACATTTCTGGGGGGAATGACCCTAGCCCTCACCCTAAGATCCAACAGGTCCCAGACGTGCTCAATGGGATTGAGATCCGGGCTCTTCGCTGGCCATGGCATAACACTGACATTCCTGTCTTGCAGAAATTCACGCACAGAACGAGCAATATGGCTGGTGGCATTGTCATGCTGGAGGGTCATGTCAGAATGAGCCTGCAGGAAGGGTACCACATGAGGGAGGAGGATGTCTTCCCTGTAACGCACAGTGTTGAGATTGCCTGTAATGACAACAAGCTCAGTCCGATGATGCTGTGACACACTGCCCCAGACCATGACGGACCCTCCATCTCCAAATTGATCCTGCTCCAGGGTACAGGCCTCGGTGTAACGCTCATTCCTTAGACGAATCCGACCATCACTCCTGATGAGACAAAACCGTGACTCGTCAGTGAAGAGCACTTTTTGCCAGTCCTGTCTAGTCCAGCAACGGTGGGTTTGTGCCCATAGGCGACGTTGTTGCCGGTGATGTCTGGTGAGGACCTGCCTTACAACAGGCCTACAAGCCCTCAGTCCAGCCTCTCTAAGCCTATTGCGGACAGTCTGAGCACTGATGGAGGGATTGTGCGTTCCTGGTGTAACTAGGGCAGTTGTTGTTGCCATCCTGTACCTGTCCCGTAGGTGTGATGTTCGGATGTACCGATCCTGTGCAGGTGTTGTTACACGTGGTCTGCCACTGCGAGGATGATCAGCTGTCCATCCTGTCTCCCTGTAGCGCTGTCTTAGTCGTCTCACAGTATGGACATTGCAATTTATTGCCCTGGCAACATCTGCAGTCCTCATGCCTCCTTTCAGCATTGCTAAGCCATGTTCACGCAGATCTTTCTTTTGGTGTTTTTCAGAGTCAGTAGAAAGGCCTCTTTAGTGTCCTAAATTTTCATAACTGTGACCTTAATTGCTTACCGTCTGTAAGGTGCATGTTCATTAATTGTTTATGGTTCATTGAAAAAGCATGGGAAACAGTGTTTAAATCCTTTACAATGAAGATCTGTGAAGTTATTCAGATTTTACGAATTATCTTTGAAAGACAGGGTCCTGAAAAAGGTCAGTTTCTTTTTTTACTGAGTTTACTTACTATTTTTTACTTACTATTTTTGACTTTCTTTTGATGATGCTCTACCACATCCAAGTCTATTGTTTTCATGCACTAAGACCATCTGGTTCAGCTTGCTCATATGAAAACAAGTGCGTTTGTTCAGTGTCTACAGAACATTGAAATCACAAACTCGCTCATTCCTGTGTTCGCACATGTTAGTGTTGAAAGATTTAGAGCCAGAATGAATGTGATCATATTCACAATTTAGTATCATAAAGCTAGTTTACTGTAAACCCGCATTTGCCTTTATCCTGTCAAATATTGACTTTCACACAGTGATTTCACAGAGATATCATGAACTCATTTACCTCATCCTCTCGAGCCACTTCAGAAGACAGCACTTCCCCCACACTCTTCAGAAAGTCCTGGGTGGCACACAACATCATGGGTCTGTGACCTGATACAAACTATTACAATATACTTTGGTGTGTGTGTGTGTGTGTGACTGTATATACTTCTATCCTTGTTAAAGTACCTGTGTGAGGTTGTTGGCAGTGTCTTGGGGGATGGTCTTGTTGAATGGCAGAAACTCCAGGAAGCCTTGCATGGGCACAGGGTCCTGGGAGCTGTGGATCTTCTCACTTAGCTTGGTGGTGATAGAATTGGACACATCTGTGACTCCTTGGGGGGAAAAAGCACCATGCATTAAAACTGATTTTATTCTCTAAAGATACTCTCCCAAGACCAGAATGGGACCAATATACACAGGACACGTTATTTGACCATTACCCTATCCAGTTAGAACTCTTTCTGGATAGATGTCTAGTGCAAAAGTGTGCTGCTTATTTTCCAGCTTCATGCCCTACAGGGACCCATTTTGTGCTGTTTTGAACAGCTGTCTCTGCTTTCACCACTCTACGTCCACAACTGCCGTTTAATAAACAGAAGAGGTTCATTCACATGTGCTCTCAATATCCCTTTTTCCATGCAATTCCTGTCTTAAAGGAAAACAATAGTTCCATAAGGAATGAATTGTTTGTTTGTGTTGGTGGCAGTTCAACCACCAGGCTTCTACCTAATTTCCTGTGAGGCTGCCGTGTGTCTGTTCTAGTTGTAAACCCTGAAAACCATTTCAAATATCCAAAACATGCACATTCCTGTGGTGAGAGGTCAAGATGGGCACCAAATGTATTATCTGTATAAATCTACAAAGTTGAGAACTCACCGGTGTTTGTGTTGTAGAGGAGACTTCTTTAGGAACACTTGCTGTGGTAGGATAAGTCCAAGCATCACCTAGTTGGAGAAATATATGAGACCCATTAGACCCTTCCACCTGTCATCTATAGGAACACTATCTACATGCCAATTGGATTGCTTAGAGAAGAGCTGGATTTGTTCAGGTCCCAAAGATTGATGATTCCTTGCTACGTGTCTAATAATGGTTGGACCTCCCCCAGCCAGGGAATGATGAAAAGAAGTGCTGTGTGATTGTACCTGCTCTTTATATAATCAACCACCTAATACATCATATAGGTACTGTACAAGCCAAAGAGACGTTGGAAGAAAGTCATGAAATCATGCTGTCTGTAAATATCACTAGGTGTACTCAGCAACACTAAATTACCATATATGGTTTTACATTAGGACCATCCCTTCCAACAGTCAGCTCTTCTTTAGTCCCATTCATTCTCTACAGGTATAACATGATAAAATGCTTTCTATTACCATAACAACTTTGTTGTTTATGTCTGTTATGTCTGGGGGGAAAAACAGCACTGAGACCACCTGAATCCTTCACAATGGGTCTAGTTATTAGACAAAGCCCCAGGGAATTGGTGCTCACACCCACATTATTAGTATTTTCTATAAGCATGACTAGTGATTCATCCATTTTTACCAGCAGACACAGTTCACCATGACAGGAATAACACTTCTAGGACTATATAGAGGTCATATATAGAGGTCATTGAGTTTTTAGAACCACACAAGATGAATCAAAGCAGCAATGAAAAAGGTAATGTATTGTTAATTTCTTTTACTTCAGTCACTCAGTCTAACATCAGTTTAGTCCCCTAATCTAAATTCAAACTGTTTGGCCTATTTCCCCACTGGACACTTAGTAATAGCACAGGGCCCTTATCAGATGAAATGCTTATATATGGTAAAAATATGTGAGACCCTTATAAGGTGGTAGATTGTGAAACACTTTTATGGTAGATGTATGTGAGATGATTTTAAGATGGGGAGGATATGTACAGTTTAATATCTTGTCGTGTCGCGTCAGTACTGTGGATGGAATGTCTATGGCAATGACCAAGATGGAAATTGCTTTTGAACCCCTTTCTCCTCACATCCGTCCAGGGGAAATTGTGAACATAGCGAACATTTCACATCACGGAACAAAAGAGTGGAACAAATTCAGACTGACAGTGACATGTGATCTTACCTATGGCAGCCTTGTAGTACATAAGGATCTCCTCTGGTGACAGAGCCCTCTCCCAGATGACAAACTCATCAAAGGCTCCTGTCAAATAGTGTCCATAGGACTGGTCATTTCCTGTCCCAATGACCAGGTCAGGGTAAGGGTCTCCATAGTTCATGGACACGTTGCCGGTGGGGTCACTGGTGTTGAATGTCCCATTAATGTAGATGTTGAGACCATCCTTCAGGGTCCAGGTGAACAGAATGTGGGTCCAGAATGGCCCTGAAAGTGAAGAGAGAAGCAGAGATATCATAATCATGACCACCCTCCATCTCAGGAAAGTAAAGGGCTTCTTTACTGGGCTTAGAGAATTTACATTTTGCATGAAATGAAGCAAAGTTCACCTAATATTTGTTCTACTCTTGTATGTGGGTATTATGGCCTACAGTAGGTCAGACAACTGTGCTTTTCCACTAGCATCTGCCCAAAATGTCCCCATGTTCCACTCCACACTCTTAGAAAAAAAGGTGCTATCTAGAGCCTAAAAGGGTTCTTCGGCTGTCCCCATAGGAAAACCCCTTGAAGGCCCCTTTTTAGTTCCAGGTAGAACCCTTTTGAGTTCCATGTAGAACCCTTTACACATTGAGTTCTACATGGAACCCAAAAGAGTGCTACCTGGAGCCAAAAAGGGTTCTCCTATGGGGACAGCTGAAGAACCTATTTGGAACCCTTTTTTCTAAGAGTGCAGCCATTCAGTCAGCATCTCCAATCTATCCCTCCAAATGGTTTCAATAGACTCCTCCAAAGAGGAAATAACATATCCAGTTCTTCTAAAGGTAAACGGACAATAAAGAGAATCCCAAAATATATTCACTGTGAACAGTGACACCAGTGGAGGCTGGCTCAGAGTGCCAACACCCAGCTATCCCATTGAGATTGGCTTAAACACAAACCATATGTCCCACCAAGAACTTCCCCATTCACATGTTCAAACTCTCTTTCCTTTTGGTCTCTCCCTCTCTTTTAGATAGAGATGTTTCTGTTAAACACAGGTTAGGCTCGAACACATTGTGACAAGGTCTACTGAACCAGTCATGTCTCCTGGTACTGGAAGAGGTCTCATAACAGCTGGTTGAGTCATAGATCTAAGGCTTTACCTCTGTTATGAATCAAAGGCTAAACAACTGCATGGTAAAATGGTGACATATCGTTATGGCACATTATAAGAGCCAAAAGATGTTTGATCTTCTGTAACTAATAATCAAATAAATCAAAACTACACATGAAGTCCTGTAATATAAACAAGAGATAAAGAATACATTTAATCCATCATTGAATCCATAAAATAATTCTGGGACCAACAGTATAGTCTGCTGATGATTGTAACTCCATCTGCTTACAATCAACCATATTCAAGGCAAAAAATGTACAATTATTGAAAACCACAATACATTCCTTATGTATTCATATAAGAATCTTTTTTTAACCCACCATCTACATCCAAAGACCGGTTTATAACATTCTTTTAAATAATTATTTAGAATCCATTTTTTAAATACCTAGTATATTAATGTTAGCCCTCCACCTCTTGAAGTTTCCTCGTGTGTAGAACTCTACGTATCCAATGTAGGCATTGGCATAGACAGAGAAGCCATTGGAGATTACTTTCCCTCCAGAGACTATTGCAAAACGGGACTCTGCCTCCTGGTTCTTCCAAAAGAAGGAAAATGTAATCCCTGAAAAACATGAACATATCACAGATTCAAAAATAGGGAAAATTGTTTCAGACCACAAATCATGCTAATTGTAATACATTTAGATCTACATTCAACGCCATAAACAAGATTTTGTAGTGTTACCCCATTAGATAATCACTTATTATTCACTTCAATTATTATACATTGTCAGTACTGCGTAGCTGTAGAACGTTGGTGAGAGAAGATTGAGACAGGCAGAGCTCACCCTCAGGGCCACACAGAGTGGGGTCACTAATGCAGGTGTTCTGGTAGTTCCCAAAGTGGAGAAATGTGCCTCCATTATCTCCATTCAGATAGATCCCCTTGTTGACCATCCCTTCAACTATGTCTACAGGAGGATGAAAGGCCAACAACATTATATTGCCTGATGAGAAAAGGTGGCAGTTTTTCCTCTGAACTAGGCTTTTCACAGGCAAACTAAAAGGCAAGCATTTGTCATAGATTTATGAACAAATTCTCTGTACTGCACCAAATATGGAATGTTCCCCACTGCATAATGACCTACCATGGTAGTCAGCTATGACCAAAGTGTTTCCCTTTGTTGTTCTCCCCCTTTAAATCATGTAAGCAGACGAAACTCAATAGGCTCGCCATGTTGAGGTTAAAAAGCAAAGCTCCACTTTACACCACTCTAGATACAGATCTCTATACCTCTAGTCTCCAAGCTTGTGTAATCCCGATTTACACACTGCAGTCTCTGCTCTTTTTCCAGTGAAGAAAACAATTGTCTCTCCCTGACTACACACACCGTCTCACACACACAGACAAATTCAACATCCTCAAGTAACAGTGTGTGTGACACACTCATGTTAACCCACCCGGCTGAGCTGGTACACCATGCAAAAAACGATGGAGACTGAATAGCCTTAACACGACAGTGTCACGATTCTCTACTGAACGGACAGACCAAGACGCAGCGATGTAGCCAGAATACATGATTTATTCACAGACGAGACGAGACGGAACAAAACAAGAAAACGATGAACAAGACGAGAGCCCTAACGCTAAATGCTAAACTAACACAAAGAGAACTAAACCTAACCACGACGGAAGAAACCTAACTAAACCTCGAACGGAGAAACCTAACTAGACAAGAACCTGATGAACCTAACATAATCATGACATGAACATACAATAACCCACGAAACTAAGGTGCAATTCCCAAACATATAAATGGTTCCCAATTAGAGACAACGAGACTCAGCTGCCTCTAATTGGGAGCCATTAACCCAACATAGAACTAGACACCATAGAACTGTGAAAACCCCTAAACCAAAATGAACCCAAAATGCTCTAGCCTGTAAACCCAGGCTCTGGGCGTTACAGTACTTCTCCCAAAGGCGCGGACTCGGACGCGCCCCAAACGTCTGTGGGGGATCTAGGTGGGTTCCTTTTGTCCCAGGTGGGGCTCCGGTGCTGGCCGTGCTGGTCTGATGTCACGCACCGGAGGCCCTGGACCCTTTCTAGGAACTCTGGTGCGTGGAGCAGAAGCTGGCCCTATCGGACTCGTGATGCTCACTGGAACTCTGGTGCGTGGAGCAGGAACTGGCAGTACTGGACTTGTGATGCTCACTGGAACTCTGGTGCGTGGAGCAGGAACTGGCAGTACTGGACTTGTGATGCTCACTGGAACTCTGGTGCGTGGAGCAGGAACTGGTCGCATCAGACTTGTAATGCTCACTGGAACACTGGTGCGTGGAGCAGGAACTGGTCGTACTGGACTTGTGATGCTCACTGGAACTCTGGTGCGTGGAGCAGGACCTGGCAGTACTGGACTCGTGATGCTCACTGGGACTCTGGTGCGTGGAGCGGGAACTGGTCGTACTGGACTCGTGATGCTCACTGGGACTCTGGTGCGTGGAGCGGAACAGGCCGAACTGGGCTCGTGATGCTCACTGGAACTCTGGTGCGTGGAGCAGGAACTGGCAGTGCTGGACTTGTGATGCTCACTGGAACACTGGTGCGTGGAGCAGGAACTGGTCGTACTGGACTTGTGATGCTCACTGGAACTCTGGTGCGTGGAGCAGGAACTGACAGTGCTGGACTTGTGATGCTCACTGGAACTCTGGTCCGTGGAGCAGGAACTGGCAGTGCTGGACTTGTGATGCTCACTGGAACTCTGGTCCGTGGAGCAGGAACTGGCAGTGCTGGACTTGTGATGCTCACTGGAACTCTGGTGCGTGGAGCAGGAACTGGCAGTACTGGACTCGTGATGCTCACTGGAACTCTGGTGCGTGGAGCGGAACAGGCCGAACTGGGCTCGGACGCCGCACTCTGCGCGTGGAGCGGAACAGGCCGAACTGGGCTCGGACGCCGCACTCTGGTGCGTGGAGCGGGAACAGGCCGAACTGGGCTCGGACGCGCACTCTGGTGCGGGAGCGGGAACAGGCCGAACTGGGCTCGGACGCGCACTCTGCGCGGGAGCGGAACAGGCCGAACTGGGCTCGGACGCCGCACTCTGGTGCGCGGGAGCGGAACAGGCCGAACTGGGCTCGGACGCGCACTCTGGTGCGGGAGCGGAACAGGCCGAACTGGGCTCTCTGAGCGCACGGGAGCTTGGTGCGCCGGAGCCGAACAGGACGTGCTGGACTCTCTGAGCGCACAGGGAACTTGGTGCGCCGGAGTCGAACAGGACGTGCTGGACTCTCGGAGAGCACGGGAACTTGCGCGCCGGAGCCGACAGGACGTGCTGGACTCTCTGAGCGCACGGGAGCTGGGTGCGCGGAGCCGGAGCAGGACGTGCTGGACTCTCTGAGCGCACGGGAGCTGGGTGCGCGAGCAGGGACTGGACGTGTAGAAACCACTACACGGACTGGGATCTTGGAACACGGAACAGGAATCTTGGAACGTGGAACAGGGATCTTGGAACGTGGAACAGGGATCTTGGAACGTGGAACAGGGATCTTGGAACGTGGAACAGGGATCTTGGAACGTGGAACCGGGACTGGACGTGTAGAAACCTCCACCCGACCTGGGACCTGATACGGAGAGCCGACATACCTCCAGCCAGCTCACTAACCCTGGCCTTACGGGTGAGTGGAGCCGAATCTCTCGGACTGGGCTGTGGATGCGCATCGAGATTCTGCCCGTAGGGACCACAGGATAGCTTGGTCCCAAAAGGCGCACTGGAGGCCTGGCTCGCAGAGCTGGCACCACTCTCCCAGGTAGCACACAGACCTCGGCCCGACCCATGAGTGGCGCTGGGATCTCTCGCACTGGGCTGCGGACACGTACCGGAGACACCGCACACGGAACTGGAGCAGGATATCCGGGTCCCAGGAGACGTACCGGGGACTTAGTGCGCAGCGATGGCACCACTCTTTCTGGCTGCACCCTTATTTTCCCCGACTGATGAGTGGAGCGGGAATCACTCGCACCGGCCTCTGAATCCCTATAGGGAAACCGTGCGCAACACTGCATAGCACGGCCTCCCTTCGCTGCGACGCTCTCCTCTACGCTCTCTCCATAAAGCACGAGGAGTTGGCTCAGGAGTCCCTCCTGAACCGGCCAACCCCTCGTGTGCCCCCAAAAGTTTCTTGGGGCTGCCTTACGGGCTTCCGTGCCAGGCGAGTTCCAATGAACTTTTCTCTCCGGGGTCCATACGCCATATAAGTCCTCATAGCTCCCACGCTCAGTCCTCGCACACCTGCGCTGCTCCTTTTCCCAAGAGCTAAGCTCCCGGGTCTCTCGCTGCTTGGTCTTTTGTGGGTGGGTTATTCTGTCACGATTCTCTACTGAACGGACAGACCAAGACGCAGCGATGTAGCCAGAATACATGATTTATTCACAGACGAGACGAGACGGAACAAAACAAGAAAACGATGAACAAGACGAGAGCCCTAACGCTAAATGCTAAACTAACACAAAGAGAACTAAACCTAACCACGACGGAAGAAACCTAACTAAACCTCGAACGGAGAAACCTAACTAGACAAGAACCTGATGAACCTAACATAATCATGACATGAACATACAATAACCCACGAAACTAAGGTGCAATTCCCAAACATATAAATGGTTCCCAATTAGAGACAACGAGACTCAGCTGCCTCTAATTGGGAGCCATTAACCCAACATAGAACTAGACACCATAGAACTGTGAAAACCCCTAAACCAAAATGAACCCAAAATGCTCTAGCCTGTAAACCCAGGCCTGGGCGTTACAGACAGATAGCACTACAGTAACACCAACAGAGCAGGGTAACTGACTACACACACAAATGAATTTCGGTGAGCAGTGATGTTCCTCACCTACTGTTGCAGAAACGTTAGTGTAGGCAGAGTCATTGGTATACACAGAGGAAGAGTTATGGGAGGAAGGGAGCACAGTGTGCTTGTGGATTTGAAGAGCTAGGTGAAACATAGAAAACAAACAGACAAAGGAGAAACAGGTGATTTACATATATACACACAAATAACACAAAACAGACAGACGACACAACAGAACAGTGAGAGACAAACACGGACACGAGGCATCGTGAGGGATGTGGTGCGTGAGCAGGGTTGAGATTAAGTCTGATGCTGGGCTCAGTACACAGTGCTCAAGCAGGAACAGATCAATCATTTCCCCTTAGGATCAAAGTACATTTTGTAAGGAAATATTTGAAATGCCGTTCTCAAGTCTAGATCTCATCCCTCACAATTGATATAATCGATTGTGAGACCCAAGGTATTCCATTCTGAATAACGTTGATGTTTCAAACTAGCTTAAGCTTATTCAAATGATCAAGATATACAACTGTGGAAGCATTTGGGAAAGTTCTTTCTGCTTCCAGTTGAAATAATGCAGTATGGTATTTGGAAACAATAGTCTTAGCATTAATCTGGAAAGTCTGCATAAAATGTACCAGGGGATGATGGATATCTTCTTATCCAATTTTGTTTATTAAAACACAGCGCTTTGATTTACATTAGCAAGTAGCCTTTAGACATTTCATTTTGACTCTCTACTTTGAAAGTTATTATATAAAATGTTTGTGTAATCAAATTTTAACAATGCACACAGCTGCACCTTAAAAAGCAGGGTCTTGGTGATTGTAAGACAGACAAAAGGTGAATTGAGCTATAGACCATGCGGACAGAGAATGGAAAAGACTGGGTATTCTATTCCTAGGAATATAGGTCAATGCACATACTTATATTACTTCCATTAACATGACCTGGTCTGTTTCCAATCTGGTCCCACAATCCATGGATCCCGTCCACCTTATCCAGCGGCCAATAGTGTGAGGCTGTGGCTAACACCTGGAGGCCTGGACAGAAAGTTAATGTGTAAACAAAGCTCCAGATGGGACCTTTCTCTAATCACACTCAATCATGCTATTTCAATGGGTTATTTTCCTGGCATTCCTCCATGTGTATTTTAGGATTACAATTATTGACAATTCTAAACAATACAGCTAATTTGTTGATGTTTGGGTATCTCATTCAATAAACCCAGTTTGCATTGCTTAATAAACTACCATTACTGAGTATTACACTTATGGTCAGTCATAAACTATAATTCATCATCCCATTATACAGTACCAATCAAAGGTTTGGACACACCTACTCATTCAGGAGTTTTTCTTTATTTTTACTATTTTCTACATTGTAGAATAATAGTGAATACATCAAAACTATGAAATAACACATATGGAATCGTGTATTAACCAAAAGAGTGTTAAACAAATCAAAAATATTTTATATTTGAGATTCTTCAGTCTTGACATACTCAAAGTCTTGGTTGACATTCTCTCAACCAACTTCATGAGGTAGTCACCTGGAATGCATTTCAATTAACAGGTGTGCCTTGCTAAAAGTTAATTTCTGGAATTTCTTTCTTTCTTAATGTGTTTAAGCCAATCAGTTGTGTTGTGACAAGGAAAGGGGAAAGGGGGATGCCTAGTCAGTTGTACAACTGAATGCCTTCAACTGAAATGTGTCTCCGCATTAAAGGTAGGGGTGGTATACAGAAGATAGCCCTATTTGGTAAAAGACCAAGTCCGTATTATGGCAAGATCAGCTCAAATAAGCAAAGAGAAATGACAGTCCATCATTATTTTAAGACATGAAGCTCAGTCAATACGGAACATTTCAAGAACTTTGAAAGTTCTTCAAGTGCAGTCGCAAAAACCATCAAGCACTATAATGAAACTGGCTCTCATGAGGACCGCCACAGGAAAGGAAGACCCAGAGTTACCTCTGCTGCAGAGTTCATTCCAGTTAACTGCACCTCACAGAGTTCAAGTAACAGACACATCTCAACATCAACTGTTCAGAGGAGACTGCATGAAGCCTTCACGGTCAAATTGCTGCAAAGAAATCACTACTAAAGGACACCAATAAGAAGAAGAGACTTGCTTGGGCCAAGAAACACGAGCAATGGACATTAGACGGGTGGAAATCTGTCCTTTGGTCTGATGAGTAAAAAGTTTTGATATTTGGTTCCAACCGCCGTGTCTTTGTAAGACGCAAAGGAAGTGAACGGATGATCTCCGCATGTGTGGTTCCCACCATGAAGCATGGAAGAGGAGGTGTGGGGGTGCTTTTCTGGTGACACGGTCTGTGATTTATTTAGAATTCAAGGCACACTTAACCTGCATGGCTACCACAGCATTCTGCAGCGATATGCCATCCCATCTGGTTTGCGATTAGTGGGACTATCATTTGTTTTTCAACAGGACAATGACCTAACGCCCCTCCAGGCTGTGTAAGGGCTATTTGACCAAGAAAGAGAGTGATGGAGTGCTACATCAGAAGACCTGGCCTCCACAATCACCCAACCTCAAACCAATTGAGATTGTTTGGGATGAGTTGGAACGCAGAGTGAAGGAAAAGCAGCCGACAAGTGCTCAACATATGTGGGAACTCCTTCAAGACTGTTGGAAAAGCATTCCAGGTGAAGCTGGTTGAGAGAATGCCAAGAGTGGGAAAAGCTCTCATCAAGGCAAAGGGTGGCTCCTTCGAAGAATCTAAACTCTAAAATATATTTTGATTTGTTTAAAACATTTTGGGTTACTACATGATTCCATCTGTGTTATTTCATAGTTTTGATGTCTTCACTATTATTCTACAATGTAGAAAATAGTCAAAATAAAGAAAAACCCTGGAATGAGTAGGTGTGTCCAAACTTTTGACTGGTACTGTATATATATTCTTCTCCCTAAATTACCAATAATATTCATCATAAACTGTAGGCTAATTTCAGACACAACAAAATCTCAAGAATTCAAGGAAAAGGAATCCATATTCAAAATGAAGCATAATTAGGTTTACCTGGGTGCTTGGATGGCTTTGGCTTTACTACTTCGCCATTAACCTGTAAAGAAATCAAATAATGTCAACATTGCAACGTTGCAGTAGCCTACACATAATGGTGAAGGTCATATAAAAATAACTGCTGAAATTACCTGAATCAAAGTGACAATAGCAGTGACGAACAGAATTTCGAATAATAGTTCCATGACTTGGAACTTGATTAAAACTACAAATAGATCACTACAAAAATACTGGTTAATTTAGTTTAAATCCCCAGTGCACGTTCAATTTCGAAAGCGTAAATCATTATTCCAAGACGCTGAAAAAAATCATTTGTCTTCTCTGCGTATTAGTCCATGTCTCCAATAAAAACAATTGTCACCCAAAACTTAATTCCCTGACATTTTGTAAAACGGCATAAAAATTTTGCAGTGGAATTGGCACATCATAATATACTGCCAATGTGCGTATCCATTCAGAACTTTCCCCAAAATTGGTAATCCGCGTCTCTCAATACAGAATATGAAATATTGGACGATTCCAGCGACGGATTTAGCTCTTTCTTGCTTGATGTGCTCTGCTCTGTCTGTCCTAGGATTGCACTGAGTGGAGGAATTCTCCGGACTGTTCGATAGGACGTGATAATACAAAACGTGAGTCATTTTTGGAGCATCGGAACTCAAGGTGGGGCCTGCGTAAATAACATATATCAAGTGCGTATTTGGTGATTATGACCCCCGCGCCTTTTGCCCTCAGAACAGGCTCAATTTGTCGGGGCATGGACTCTAAAAGGTGTCGAAAGCGTTCCACTGGGACGCTGGCCTATGTTGACTCCAATGCATCCCACGGTTGTGTCAAATTGGCTGGATGTTCTTTGGGTAGTGGACCATTCTTGATACACAGGAAACTGTTGAGGGTGAAAACCCCAGAAGCGTTGCAGTTCTTGACACAAACCGGTGCGCCTGGCTTTTACTACCATACCCTGTTCAAAGGCACTTACGTATTCACTCTCTGAATGGCACACATAAACAATCCATGTCGTAATTATCTCAAGGCTTAAAAATCTGATTTCTGACTGTTTTGCCAAAAGAGAGATTTGCATTTAAGCCTTTTTATTTGGACAGTCAACTTTATGAAGGGGATATAAAAGGAACATATTAAGGTGCACTGATGTAAGCGGATATGAAGCCCTATTGAATTCGTTAGATATGCCTAAATGTGATTTAGTTAATTCGAAAGTCGATATAGGCTACTCAGGAAAAGGCGCCTACCTACTCATAGGCCTACATACCTGAACTAAAACACATGGCTGCGGGCTGCTTCCTTACATCTCATTCTCAACATGACTTCCACTCCTGTTTCAGGTTCTTCATCTGTAGGCCGGCTACTGTAAACTAATGGGCTGGCCATATACATTGAATTACTAGTACTAAAACCTAGAAACCTAGCCTGAAAATAAACTGTTCTGTGGAAATTGGGAGCCTGAAAATTTTGGAATGACCTGCTTCCACGTGAATCATGGGGGGGAAAGGACACAAGAGAGGAGATTATGCAGCCACTCACAAGCGCACGGAAGGCTGTGTGGTCAACAGCGCCGTTGTGTGGCTAGTATCCTGAACAACATCTGCGGAGGCTACGAGCTTCCTCCGGTGGAGGAGAGCCGAGAGGCGTATCCCATTTCCCAACCCAACAAGCTCGTAGATAGACGTAACGTTAGAAGGTGATGTGAAGTATGTTGTCTGCCACAACCAGATAGCTAGCAGACTAACGGTGCATTTTGGTTGAGGTTTAAGGAGTTGGACAACGCTTTCCTAGCTAATATTAATGATTGAAATAGAAAACTTCTCATACCTATTGCATGACTATAGAAATTGATGTTGATTGTCATCAAACTCAGTATAACAGTTATCTAGTTAACGTAGCTACTAGCTAGAAAAAGTTAGCTAGACACTTGTAGAGCTAATTTAGCTGCTCGAGCTAGTTGCAATGGAGTTGAGAAGTGGTTGTTTAATTTACAATTAGCCAGTCAAAAACGCGTCAAACGTGATGAAGGACCGGTTGGGTGAATTAACCGAAGTAAGTAGCCTACTATGATGTTACTGATCTCAGCAGTCATAAATCCATGGCTGCAGGCTGAATAGACGATTCTATTCTATAGTAACTATTTCCTAGGACCTAATTAAGGAATGCAGCTCTGGTCTATAGCATTTTGTTGTCTTGATAATAATATGGTAGATGTAGGCCTGTTATTCACGCAGTACTTGAGCCTCAGATTTTACTCTCTAATAAATGACTGTCTGTTTGTCTTGACAGAGCAGGACACAAGCAGAGGAGGATGTCACAGTCACAGTCGACAGTGATGGATTTATGGAAGGGTTTTTCAGAAGGGTAAGAAGAACAGTGGTTCAGAAGACTTGAAATTGTTTGTTTGTTTTCTGATAAGCTAGATGGTTACTGTAAAATACTGTAAGTGTCTGTGTATTGAAATAATATTGAAAATATGTGCGTGACTCAGGTGGAAGAGGTTAGGGGGCTCATTGATAAGATATCTTCTGAAGTGGAGGAAGTGAGGAAGAACCACAGCATGATCCTGTCTGCACCCAATACAGATGAGAGTAAGTTGATGCCCATCAATCAGAACCCTCTGTCATAAAGATAGTGTAATAACATTAGCCAGGCTGGTGACTATACGTCCACTACAAAAATATGCAATTTCAAGTCTTGAATTCAAAACTTTTACATGACTACATATAGGCTTGGTGTTTTTCGTTGTGACTTCTGAAGTTGTAATAACAACAATATAACACACGCTATTACTTCCTCTAACATTGTCCAGCGTCACAAACAACACACGACACAATCCAAATAGATGGCTGGGTGTCCGGAAACCTGTGTAGGAAACCATGTCATGGCCCTGTGGGTGGGCTCTGACTAAACCTTCTGGAATGGTCGTTTTACTGGGGAATAGGTTGTCTACCACTGGGAGGTTATGCATTGGTAGGTAGCCTGTATGTATGTGGAGTACAGTGACCGCATTAACTTCAGCGCCTATGCCGAACAAGCTGTTTTATACAAAATAGAATTTGGAAGCGTGAAAAGAGAGTGTGTGTTTGTGTGTGAGTGCGAGTGCATGTGGGTATGCTTCTCACACGGACGCTGTGTTGCTGCAGCTGTGCTTGTTCAGAGTTGATCCACTGTGGAGACTGAATAGGCACGAGGAGCTAATCAAGACCTGCATGGACAAAGGCCCTCAGTTGATTCTATAATGCCACAGAGCAGCATCAAGTATTACCAGCAGAGTAACACAGTATCATCCATCTGCTATATAATAATACTAACTGGGAATGGCCCAATAGTTTGGTGCAAATTTGTTGGCCCACAAATCCAGTGATAAGGTGTCTAATGGTTACTACGGACAAAGGTAGGTGTAGGGTTTCTTACCTGCATAAATATGAAGAATAGTTTATTGTTATAGAAGAGTTGCCAAGTGATATGATTAATGCTAATATTTGTCCAAGTCAATGTTGGGGAAATTTGCAATAATACATTTATTTTCTGTCGCTGTTATTTCCTGAAGAGATGAAAGATGAACTTGACCGGTTGACCAATGAGATCAAAAGTAATGCCAACTCTGTGCGAGTAAAGCTTAAATGTAAGTTTAACACCACGACGTACATTACATTAAAAAAAAACATTTGTTGTTGTCATTTTGTCATTGATATGACTGGATCAAATGCCTCATCCCAAATGCTGCTAGATGTAGATGTGGGGAATTTGTCTGAGGTGATGTTATAGCTACTGTAATCACTGTTCTTTCTGTTCTCTGTAGCTATGGAGCAGAGCCTGCCCAAGGATGATGTTTCTAACAGGGCCTCGGTTGATTTCCGCATTCAGAAAACCCAGGTCAGGAAACTGCCTTCCTGGGACTCATTCCTCACACGTTTGCGACTGCTGACATGTTCATACAGGTTGTGGTTAAGAACAGAGCTTGACAAGAGATACTCGGAGACTAACTTAGAAGCCTGTATACAAAGTTGACCATGTTTTGTTGATGTTTGCTGCTATGTTTGGATGCAGCTGTTTGACATCTTAATCTTTCAAAAGTTTACTGAGTCTTTATCCACTTTACTTTTTCCAGTGGTTGGAACTCTCATTCCCCTCTCCTCTCCTCAGCTTATGTTTTCTCTAACCCCACAGCACACGGTGCTCTCCAGGAAGTTTGTGGAAGTCATGAGTCAGTACAACAAGACTCAAGTGTCGTTTAGGGAGAGAAGCAAAGGAAGGATCCAGAGACAGCTGGAGATAAGTGAGTGACAAACTGGGCCAGCAGCAGAGCAGACAGGAACATGGAAAGGAGTCCGACCACACCCAGGAGCTTTTCTCTCCCACCATAGACATAGGCTACACATAGGCTACACTGTTCACAATTACAAATTATCCTCATTATTGCCTATTTTCATTGTGGATAAGTCAGGTTTTCTGGCTTCTTGACCTGGCATTGTATGTTATTATCTATTGTCATGGCATGGACAATGTAAGCCATTAGACCTATTAGACTACGGCTACGGAAAATACGGGATGACAGTCAAGTGTTTAACTTGAGATACCAAAGAGACTTGCTGTAACAAAACCATATGGCAGACACCCATGTATTGTTCATATAGAGTATTTGTTTAGAATGAGAATAATTGATGATGACAGAAATAGCCCTTGCCCCTCCAGTCCCTTAGGATAGTCTTAATGAGGCTCTCTACTACAGCACACTCCAGAAGGAAGAGAAGATACACCTATCTGTGCCTACTTGTGTTAGTGTTGCCAAGGAAACAGAGGGCTCAGAAGCCTGTCACACTCCTTTACAACTGTCTTTAGAAGAGCTGGGCACATGACCAGTTGTGGGCTCATGACTGTGATGTATAGTAATTTTTATTTTATCTTTATTTAACTAGCCAAGTCAGTTAAGAACAAATTCTTATTTTCAATGACGGCCTAGGAACAGTGGGTTAACTGCCTTGTTCAGGGGGCAGAACAATTCGATATTGCAACCTTTTTACTAGTCCACTAGGCTACCTCCTGCTGATAATCATGGGTTATCATAGGTTATATACATTCACTGGGGTGGAAGGGCTTATGTACACGATCCCAGGTTTGTAAGCTACAGTGGGTTTGATCATGTTAGGCAGTGAGGGTTGAGTCTCTCTAAGGAATAGCCTAGATCATAACACTGTGGCTGTGACTACAGAGACTATTCTCCCCACGGAGTGGAGGAGTGAGAACACATTTATTTGTTTTAGCACCTGTTTGGTAAAAGTATTTTCTTTCCTGGTCATAGCTGGGAGAGTGACTAGCAATGAGGAACTGGAGGACATGCTGGAGAGTGGCAACCCATCCATTTTCACATCTGATGTAAGTTATCATAATAATAGTGAAGCTGTTTGAGCTGGTTGAGAGAATTCCAAGAGTGTGCAAAGCTGTCATTTTTATTTTATATTTATTTCACTTTTATTTAACCAAGTTGAGAACAAGTTCTCATTTACTACTGCGACCTGGCCAAGATAAAGCAAAGCAGTGCGACAAAAACAACAACACAGAGTTACACATAAACAAACGTACAGTCAATAACACAAAAGGAAAAAAAAGAAAAAATCTATGTACAGTGTGTGCAAATGTAGAAGCAAAAAATAATGAAGGCGAAATAATTACAATTTAGCATTAACACTGGAGTGATAGATGTACAGATGATTATTTGCAAGTAGAGATAGTGGGGTGCAAAAGAGCAAGAGGGTAAGTAATAATATGGGGATGAGGTAGTTGGGTGTGCTATTTACAGATTGGCTGTGTACAGGTACAGTGATCGGTAAGCTGCTCTGACAGCTGATGCTTTAAGTTAGAGAGCGAGATATAAGACTCCAGCATTAGTAATTTTTGCAATTCGTTCCAGTCATTGGCAGCAGAGAACTGTAAGGAAAGGTGGCCAAAGGAAGTGTTGGCTTTGGGGATGACCAGTGAAATATACCTGCTGGACCGCGTGATACGGGTGGGTGTTGCTGTGGTGACCAGTGAGCTGAGATAAGGCGGGGCTTTACCTAGCAAATGCTTATAGATGACCTGGAGCCAGTGGGTTTGGCGACGAATATGTAGTGAAGGCCAGCCAACGAGAGCATACAGGTTGCAGTGGTGGGTAGTATATGGGGCTTTGGTGACAAAACGGATGGCACTGTGATAGACTACATCCAGTTTGCTGAGTAGAGTGTTGGGGGCTATTTTGTAAATGACATCGCCGAAATCAAGGATCAGTTTCAGCTTTACGAGGGTATGTTTGGCAGCATGAATGAAGGAGGATTTTTTTGCGAATCAAGGCAAAGGGTGGCTACTTTGAAGAATCTCAAATATAATATATATTTTGATGTTGGTTACTACATGATTCCATATGTTATTTAATAGTTTTGATTATTATTATACAATGTAGAAAATAGTAAAAATAAAGAAAAACCCTTGAATGAGTAGGTGTGTCCAAACTTTTGACTGGTACTGTATGTATTTGAATTAAAAAGACTGTCTTACTGGCCGTCTTCCTGTCGTCCACTTCCTTTCTCAGATCATCTCTGACTCTCAGATCACGCGGCAGGCCTTGAATGAGATTGTGTCACGGCACCAGGATATCATTCGCCTGGAGTCCAGCATCAGGGAGCTCCATGCGATGTTTATGGACATGGCCATGCTGGTGGAGAATCAGGTACTGTAGTGCAGTACTGTAATGCTGTCTTGAATATTATTAGTTCTGTTTTTAGTCAAACTATATGGAACTTATGTGGTGCTGTTTAAAAGGGGGATATGGTCAACAACATAGAGAACAACGTCTCCAATGCAGCTGAATACATAGGCCGTGCCAAAGAGGAGACCAAAAAAGCTGTGAGATACCAGAAAAAATCCCGGAGGGTAAGTCTCCTCTTCCCCAAATGAAAGGTCACATGGTGCATCTGCTAATAATACTGGATAATACTGCTCAAGTTAGACTCTTTTAACTAGTGCAACAGCTCTGAACGTTTTGGTCATAAGAATAATATTATTTCAGTATCATATACTGATACCATTCTAAATGCCAGACAGAATGTTTAAATGCCATATCTAATGTCTAAATTGAATGTCAAAATGCCTCACTATCGCTAATGGGCAGTCATTTACATTGTCCGTTACCTGACTAATGTTTTCACTAAAATCACTGTAGTGTGTTTTGGGTCACGCATTATTAACCTAACCACTTTGTTTCTGTTCTTGGCAGAAACTCATCCTCCTTGCCTTTGCTCTATTGATCCTGCTTGCTGTCATTGCACTAATTGTTGGCCTGTCTGTTGGACTAACCAAATCCCCTGTGTGAGCCTTGTCCTGCTGTCTGTCTGGGGTAACTACTACTGTACATTTTATCATGATCAACATAACATTCAACACCAATTCCTTCCATTCGCATCCCGACGCTGGCGAGTTTTGGACTTCTAACCCTTTTTAAACATTGTGTGTTTGAGCTACAGACTTCTGCGTTGTACCATTGCATGTGTCTATTTCTTCTCCATCTGTTGGTACCATTAGTCTGTGTGATTAACGGGGGCTGAGCTAGAGCGGTGTTTGTGAGACTGGCGGTTCACGAAGGGGCCCGGGGCTGGGTGTTTTTACAAAAACGTCTGTAGACTGAATTGTTTGAGTTACAAACTATGAAAAGCTGCTCTACGACGCTCACTAGCTACACAGGCGTCGTTAGAAGGTAAGGGGTTCTTCTGCATAGAAGATCACAGGAAATCCAAGGACATAGTGTCTATAATACTATAAGCTCACATAGTTGCTGTCACAAACTCCACACAGTTGTCACTGAATAGTTGGATATTCATTTCCCACTGAAAAAGCAATTTCTGTACTTACACCATTCGTGAAATTCATTTTTATCTGGGTTTTTGCTTTGGCAGACCTTTTTTTTATTGACATTTGTCAATAAAACACATGAATTTAACTGTTTATGTCAAATTGTTTTGTTTTTTACTTGTAGCCCTGGTTGTCCTGAAAAGTGGTAAATGGTAAAACACTTAATTGTGAGGCTAAATATACGGGCTGGACATGCAGATAAATAAAAGTCAGATAAATGAAAAGCAGATTTTTGCTGGGCTCTTGGGACTCATAGGGTTAACACAATGAGGTACTGTTCTTGATAGTGGTTGATATAGCGGTCCAGTTTTTATTTAGAGAATCTCAGAATTTGAGAATCACAGTAATGGGTAAATTTCAAAGTTAGGTTCATAGTAACTACATTCAAATAGATGAACACAGATGCAATTATGTCAGTTAAAATTGGTCATTTTAGTTTGAAATGTACTAAATGAACAGTGAACCAAATGTCTCTTCCTCTCTCACAGAAATTGTTCTGGCTTGCCATTTGTGTGGCACTGGCTCTGCTCATCTTAGTCATCATAATAGCAACAATATTTGACTGACCATTGAGAGGCCCCACTGTTCAGAACAGCAGATGAGTCTACAGCAGTTTCTCACACCTTTTGGCCAAGCTCCAGTCATCAGACCCTGCTCAATGTTCAACTACTCCTCCAATACCAAGACGGGCATTTCACTTCTCAGAGGACAATAGATCCAGCTGTATCCACCGTGTTATTACAATATTACACCTCTTGACTCTATATAATGGCTGAGTCAGTGGCCTTGGCTTACACAATTTCATAGAAGCCCTAGGGCTCCTAGGAAAACACTCTTGCTGCAATAATACAGGGTAGCCTTTTTTACTGTCTGTGCAAGTAACTAGAATGAAGTCTCTACAGGACTGCCATAGGCTACATGTCAACAATGACTACCATTGCAAACTACATAGACACACACAGACTCAACTCTACTGCTGCCATAAAGGCTAATAACACGTTACATGGTAAGTAGAGAGGTGTCATTTTCAAACTTTACTGAGCAGAATGATTTTTATCTACACCATAATTTAGACGCTTTAAAGCAATTCATTTCTAGCTCTGTGTTAAAATATCAACTTCAGTTTATGTAATTTAGTGTAACGATCAGAACAAGATTTCATACAGCTTAGGTGTAATGTTTTTTTCCTTGTGATGATCATGACTAAATGTGCCTTAAGAGAACCGAACACTTTAATACTTAAGTGTACAAATGAATACACTGAATCCCAATGAAAACTTTGTTTTGAAACCATTTCACTGTTGGGATGCAATGTTTGTGTCTTTTTTTGACTACACCTATTACATTGGTCTGCACTTAGATTTTTTATTTATTTATATGATTTATTTAAGTGTTATACCCTTACTGGTGCCCAGCCCACATGGGCTTACAAGACACTACAGAACCAAATAACATTTGACAAATTATACATACGCATACAATAATCATGGCCAGTATAGCTACCGTCTAGCCACTCTACACAAAATGTTGATATTTCCTTTTCCTGGCATCGTGAACAAACTGAGCAATCTCAAACACCATGTCTGAAACAGAATTCAAGCGTCTGCTCATCCCGTAACCAGAAAACTTCAGTTATCACCAAAATGTTACAAAAAAAAGAACAAGTCTCAGATCGTCATACAGGTCAATAAAACACTAAATGGATTTAGTCTTTGATTTCCCCAAGATCACACAGTATGAAATCATCTTGGCAAATTCTCTCCTCTTCAGGAACTCTGTTAAATCTACCCGCCTCTATAGCCAGAGGGAGCGTTTTGAGTTGTGCACAAACTGTCCTTTTTGTTAGGTTCAGGCGGACACTTGATTCAGGGGTGTAGTTCTCTTCGATGAGAGTGTACGTTCTAAGTTTAGGTTTAAACCAATCATCAGCTGCCCATTTTTCAGCAAAAGCTTGTCCTTGATTTGGTTAACACGACATGGTAATTTGTTCCTGATTTGTTCCTTTGTATGAACAGATTGTTTGTAATACACACTCCTGAGATGTTTGTCTCCTGAGTGTGGCGCTTTTGATACATAGGTCATTTTGTTGTAAGATCATCTCTGCACAACATTGAGTAAGATCTTTCTGCAGTTGATACAGCTGGAATATTGTGTAGATAAACAATAAATATGTAAATGAATTATCATACAAATTCTTAGTGTTTCATTTCAGTTTTGGGTGCTCTGTTTGAGTACACGGTTAGGCAGTGCAATCAGATACATATGCATTACCTACACCCCCTTAGATTTCTTCACATTGTATTGTGTTATAAAGTGGGATTAAAATTGATTTAATTGTATTTTTTTTGTCAACGATCTACACAAAACACTGTAATGTCAAAGTGTAAGAAAAATTCTAACCTTTTTTTAAAGATGAATGAAAAATTAAACAATATAACTTGATTAGGTAAGTATTCACCCCCGAGTCAATACATGTTAGAAAGGGAAAGGGGATACCTAGCCAGCTGCACAACTGAATGCATTCAACCGAAATGTGTCTTCTGCATTTAACCCAACCACTCTGAATCAGAGAGGTGTGGGGAGCTGCCTTAATGGACGTCCACGTCATCGGCGCCCGGGGAGTAGTTGTTGGGGGTTAACTGACTTGCTCAAGGGCAGAACTGCAGATTTTTCTACTTTGCCGGCTTGGGGATTAGGACCAGCAACCATTTGGTTACGGCCCCAACGCTCTTAACCGTGTGTGTTTGAGTGTGTGTGAGATAGAGAGGGAGATGGCTGCCTTGGACCTTTAAATCTTTCTTGCCAAGGATTCAAGAGGGCGAGCATGAAAAACTCAACATTAAAAATGTCATGGCAAGAGCCAAAGGGGAAAGTTATATAATGCAGAAGACCATTGTGCCAGGAGGAGCAGATCAGCAACAGGAAGAAACCAAATGGAATTTAAAATGATACAGAGACATTGGGCATTTCACTGTAAGTCACTGCAAGTCCTTATTATGAGATAGTAATCATTATTATCAGTTTGTAAGTAATAATAATGAGATAGTAAGTCATAATTATGAGATAATAAGTAACTAGCTACCCACTAAGCTACCCATTAGTTTTAGGTCTTTTTTTAAAAAACTAAAAATTACGATTCACATATACAGTGCCTTCAGAAAGTATTCAGACCCCTTGAAATTTTCCACATATTGTTACGTTACAGCCTTATTCTAAAATGGATAAGAAAAATAAAAAATCCTCAGCAATCCCCACACAATATCCCATAATGACAAATGTCATGGTTTTTGCTCTGACATGCACTGTCAACTGTGGGACCTTATATAGACAGGTGTGTGCCTTTCCAAAGCATGTCCAATCAATAGAATTTACCACAAGTGGACTCCAATCAAGTTGTAGAAACATCTCAAGGATGATCAATGGAAACAGGATGCATCGGAGCAGGGGTCAAGGGGTCTGAATACTTTTCAAATGCACTCTCTCCATATATTCATTTATATACATGATGTATATATATTTATATTCCGGTCTCTGACATTGCCCGTTCTGATATTTCAGATTTTATTATTTTAAAAAATCTGGATTATGTGTGTATTTATTGCTAGATTTTGCTGCACTGTTGGAGCTAGAAACACAAGCATTTCGCTGCACCAGTGATAACATTTGCAAATCTATCACACGTCCTGATCTATTTGCCTACCTGTGTGCCTGCGCCTGACTGTTGATTATTGTTCGCTGTTCGTGACCTTGGTTTTAAACTCGTTAAAAAAAATCTCAATTTTTGGAGAATCATATTTACATAGTACAATTTTATATCCGTTTTTATATGTGTTGTTAGCTTTAGGATACTTGTTCCCGCGGTATGATTTGAACTATGCCTATACAGGCTGCCAAGCCTACCTGAGCGGCTCCTGCCACCCTCCGGTAAAAAGCCCCTTCAGGCTGGCGGCCGCTTTCTCTGCACTGGGCATGACTATAAAGAGGAAAGAACTGTCAGTCCTAGTGATATGGTGCCTGTGGGTCCCGACCTGAGAGAATGGCGAGCGATAGGCCTACATGCGGTAGGCTACCTAGGCTTGAACGGCCTGGTTTGGTAGGCTATTCAGTGCTCTAACTGCAAGCTATGTTTGTCTTCGTGCCATGACCATGAATGTTCTGCTGAACTGTAGCCTAGTCGTAGCATCATGAGGCTTCAGAATACACCTTTTAAAAGTCTGTCCAGTGGTGGGCCTATTCATTGTGTCAGTAGTTTCAATTCAATCTTTAGAAATGCTTTGGCTAGAATTGAATTGAATAGAAAAAGTACTAATCGTTCTGGTAATATCATAATAATAACTACGGTAAATCAAAACGAAATCAAAGCTGCAGAGTCCAAAATTGATGAGTCAATCCAAATAGATGAGTCCTCATACCTGCTGACATCTAGTGTCCACAATCGAGCACTGGACCACCTGACACATTACCTTATTATACCAGATGCAAAATGTATTGTTTTTTCATATTTCCCCCATGCAAATTCAAGTATTTAATTACTCTAGCTTCAAATCCTTTTCAATTATTCTAAACTCATTGGCATACAATGAGAGTCCTATAATTGATTTGTGTGATATGGTAGTGATGGTACCAGCGTTAGATACAGTAGCTGTTAACTATTATGTTTAGCATGGATTGTGTTTTATGCACTGGTAACAGTTTTAAGTATATTTAAATTGATTCTTTTTTTTCAAGCTAAAACAAGCCTACCAGTATGTTTGGTTTGCCAATTAATAGCCTCAACCATCCAGAAATCCATATTTAAAGCTGTTGAAATGGCCTCTCACATGTTTATTTCTGTTTTATTTTTAAAGGCTTATGTCCGTGAGGCAGCAGTGTTGTGTCTGCAGTGTTTTCTATGCACTAACAAATAATCCAACATCCACCATTATGTAACTCCCCGGAAAAAAGATATGAATAATCTCAGCATGCTATAGTGACATCATCAGTGGCTTCTGACCATGAAAATATGCGGACGGCACTGCCATGGTAGGTCATTGCGAAGATCAGTGGGGATTCATAATACATGTGCAATGTTACATTGATTATATGGACTTGCTGCAGTCTGAGAGGACACACAATTGGGTCTGTAAGAGCAGTTTTGAGTGCCCCTGTGGTTGTATTTGATTGTAGTGTGTGTGTTTGTGTTACGCAGGAGACAATGGGTGGTCAGAAAGAGCAGAAGGCTTGTTGTGAAGTGGAGAAACTACTGAGAGTGTCCCAGTCCCAGAGGGAAGTGCTGTGGAGCCAGAGACAGTGGTCAGACACAGCTAAGAACAACTCAACCCACATGAGGGACAAGGACAAGGTGAGTGGATCATTCTCTAGCAACCAACCACTGACTGAGGTGTATTTCCCCAGAGTGTAAGGTTTGCCCATATCTTTATGTGGGGATATTACACAGACGCTATGGTTATTGTTGCAGTCTGGTACTTTACCAAATGGAGCATGCTGCAAAAAGCGTTGGTTTTATCAAGAGGGAAGTTGTAGTATGTCTTTAAAGGATTAGTAGTTGATGCTACGATTAGGATTTGACCTCACCCTGCACCATTCAGTCCCAAAGCTCTCCCAAAGCGCTCACCATTCACTCCCAAAGCTTAACAGTGCAGGGTCATTACTATCCATATCAAACTTTCAGTTTATGAATCAACCAAGATGGGTTTAATTGTATTCATTTACAGCAGGAATACTCAGTTCTATACTGTATAATACATTATATTTAAATGATAGTTAAACAAATTAAAATAACTAACTTGATATTATGCACTTTGAAAGTGTAGTACTATAATTATATAAGTATCTATTTGTAAATGCATTTTCTTAAAAAAACATTATAGCTTCCCTTACAGAACCCAAAGGGTGAAACATATTTTGCGGTCTTCCTTAGCAGCTAAAGTGGCTTAACAGATCAATAGAAAGGGCCTTGTCCAAGGTCCCACTTTGGAGCACTCAGAGACATTCTCAGAGAAATGAGCTTTGTTTCTCCTCTTTGACCCTTTACTCTGACGTTGGGGTCTAAAATGGGCTTTTAGCCCACAGGTCACTCCCAGGGCTGACATGAACTTTAAGCAAGCAGCAGTTTGACCCACGTGGCTTTGATCTGCAGCATCAAGGCAGACATCCTCACTACATCTCCAATCTAAGCCACACAGGGGGACTTCTATTCTATAAGAGTCCTCTCTCTCTCTCTCATAACTGCCTATTATCTCATATTTGTGCTATGTCGGTATCCAATCAGAGCAGTTTTTTTGTTTTTTTGTCTGTAATTTATCAAACAGGAAGGATTTCTTTTTTGTTGCCAAGCATTAAATTAATTTGCCAAGATAGAGACACATTTTGGATTGGAGGTGGCCTAGCCTGTAATGTGTATAGTACTGATCAAATCAAATTTATCAAATCAAATTTATTTATAAAGCCCCCCTTACATCAGCTGATATCACAGAGTGCTGTACAGAAACCCAGCCTAAAACCCCAAACAGCAAGCAATGCAGGTGTAAAAGCACGTATAGTACTGATCAGGTGTGTGTCTGCCTGCAACTAGCCAGTGCTGAGCTCCTCCTTGCGTGTTTGCAGTGAGAGTAGAGGACATGGGCGGGGGAGCATTTGACATCAATCGTGTGTGATCTAGTGCCAGAGTGTTAAGCAGCAGTTGTGCAATGGAGGCTCTCAATTGGGATTGCAAAGAGGGTCCCGCTGGAGCTGCTGTGGTTGCTAGGCAGCCAAGCAGAGGAGAGCATATCTGTTTTGGGCTCTGTTTATTCTCTCCCTCCCTCGCCAGAGTGCACTACCACAGCCATCCAGAGGGAGCAGCCTCTGCGTGTGTTTTTTCCCCCCTCTTTGCTCTGTCTCCCAATAGGGGAAAAACCCAGGACGACACAAATAATCCCCTTTAATACCCATCTGCTTTTGATTTCCCGATCTAGGATTGGATGAGCAATGTTCTTGCCAGTGTTTGGCGTAGCTGATTGGTTGTGCCCACTGTGCAATGTAAGAGGGTTTGTTGGGCTGGGCCTAGGGGGATCCTCTTTAGCATAATGACCCATGAGGAGGCTGAGCTACCCGATTAGACCAAGAAACACTGTTACAGAACAGGGAGGAAGGAGAAGGGGAGGCCACAGCCAAACAGAACCTAATTTGACCTTGTCAGCTTCAATCATGGCTTCTCATCAGCTGTGGGGAGGTGGGCTGGCGGTGTGGTGGGAGAAGGTACTAGAAGGGCATATGGACATATCCATTCTCTGTAATTGGAGAGAGTGAAGACGAAGAGAGAAAAATAGCAACAGTGATTTAAGGCAGAGACTGAAAGAGAACTCCTGGAGAGAGCGCTGCTTCAGTGCTGCCGTGTACTGCACTCACGGCCTCTGCACCCCTGCGTGCCTGTGTCTGTGTGAGTAAGCGTGTGAGAGAGAGAGAGCGCAAAAAAGAGGGGGGAGAGGGGGCGTGTAGATGTGTGTGTGTGTGCTTGCTACACAGCCACGATAGTGTGAGCTGAATGATGCTCTCTGGCTGTCTCTCTCCGCGCTGCCTGGCTGTGCCGCTTTCTGCCGCCGCACGCTGATGAACCATTTTAAGCTGCAGCGGACACACACAGCCCCGAACAACCGCTTCCCTGCAACGGCCATCGTCCTGGTTCTACTGCCAGCTGATGGTCTGACACAGTAGGACACTGCTGCCTCTGCACCGCTCCTACAAGAGGGAAATACAGAGACAGGACTACTGCCTCTGCACCGCTCCTACAACAGGGCAATACAGAGACAGGACTACTGCCTCTGCACCGCTCCTACAACAGGGCAATACAGAGACAGGACTACTGCTTGTGAGGTACTGTCAAACCCCCTCTGTTTTTCTCTACAGGCTGCACTGTACTGGCGTTTTTCTACTGCTGCTGGTGCTGCTGCAGAAGCACTGTACTGCTGGGGGAATGATGATCATAACATGCCTCTGTGTCACGGCTCAGCTGCTCTGCAGTTCTCTACATGGATCTCTCTCTGCTGTACGTGGAGCAGAGAAGGAGAAAGATGCAGAATATTCCAGCAGGACCAGAAGAGAATGCCAGCAGCCAGAGAACCTACTGTAGAAAAGCTTTAGCATGAATGAGAGGATCTCGAAGTATGTTTTATAGGAATCCTATGCTCTGGAGTTGAAATGATTGGAGGACATTAGTATTTGTGTAGTGTGGTAGTGAAGACTTTAGGGACTGTTGTGTGTTTGGGGAAAGGTCAATACGAAGCCAAACTATGGCATTTGTGCTAGTCATGTTTCATGCTAATACGGTATGCTAGGGAAGACACATTGTGTTGGTGTGCTGGGGAAGTTGATGATTATCATTAGGGGAATTAATATTGGATATGGTAATTAGGGGGAAGCCTATTGGTCAGTCTTAATGGAGGATTTGGGAAGTGAGGGTTTTATTAGTGGTCAACGTGTTAGTGTACATCACTTGAGAAATTAGACGACTCTTGGTATGACAGTTTGTGTTAAGGGGGTTGAATAATTTAGGGAGGTCAGTGTTTCATTTGTAATGACTTGCTGAATTAGGGCACAACAGAGTGTGGTTTGTAAGTTGGTATTTAGAGGACAGTTTAACTGGGATGTCACTGGGGCTGGCATCGCTGTGTCTTCTCAGGGATTCATTCAGCATTGAGCAACACTAAGTAATAGCAGAGATGAGATGAAGGAAAGAAGAACTATATTTTAGTGTGTGTGTGTGTGTGTGACAGAGAATGTGTGTGTGTGTGAATGAGTTCTCTCTGCCTCCCAAGGTCGCTTCTCAGAAGTCCCATAATTAGGGCTGTCACCCTCCACCAATCACCTGGTGCGTGAGAGAGTAGCCCCCAACCCCCTATCCCCATTCACAGCTCCACCTGCCCACCTTGACATGGAAACATTCCCCATTCACAGCTCCACCTGCCCACCTAGACAAGGAAACATGGTAATTTATCATTCCAGTTACTATCCCTGAACAGACATCAAGCTGCTTTCCTCTTCACTATGTACTGTAGTACACTGGTAGCCGTTTAACAGAAAGGACTTGAAATCACCAAGCTTGAAAATCAAATGACTCAAGTAGAAGTTTCCTGTTCAGTGTAAGAAATTATCATTTTTATGCCATTACATGCCAACAAAATTACATGATTCAATGATAATTTTAGGGGAAGGGTTTGTCTAGCTCCAATCTACAAAACGTTCCATGTGCCCCTCTTTCAGTGATGAAACGACTGTATCGCGAGAGGCACTGTGGTGCTTCCAAGCGGAGTGAAATAAAATGGTTGACTGTGTCAGTCCTACAGTATATCATGGACCCTAATGCAGCCAGTGAAGCCAGCAGCAGTACAGCAGCAGTACAGCACTCTACGTGTAGAGGTTTTGTCCTGCTTGCATCTTAACGATAGAAGCGTTATGTAAGGTAAGCGTGCGAGGGTCAGTGCTCCTCCTGTGCTAGCCAGGATGCTGTGGTGGTGTGGCGGACAGAACAGTAGTAGCAGCTGGAACAGTGCTGAATGATGCTGAGACTGATGCAGAGACATAGGTCAAGGCTTGCCCCTCAGTGGAGGCGGGAGGATGGGTAATGTGAGAGGAGAGGAGCGTGGCCTTGTGCACTCACTGCTTTCTCTGATGACTGAGCATAGGCTGTAGTAACAGCTGGAGCCCTGTATTACTGCTGCTGTTATGGGCTGGCCTGGCGGCAGCACGTGACTGGCCCTGGCTGCCATGGTGGGAGGTATTAGTGATAAGAACAGAAGGGTCCGTGTCCAGGATTACGCAACAGCATCTTCTCTGCCTGGGAAAGCAGCTCTGTAAAGATGACAGTAGTAGACAGCCCAGTCAGTGAAAGTGCATCATCATCACCCCCGTCATTGTTGCTGTGAACCTGTCCGGGGCATGATAAGGCAAGCAAGTGATTTTTGTCCTCTTTTTTTCCTGCTGCTGAAAAAATGCAGGGCTTTTCCTACGTATGCGAGCAGATTTAATTGTACCGTAGATTTGCAAACCCGGTTCATCCATTATTTGTAATTCCTATCTCTACACACTCGATCCTAAGCTACTGGATGTATGTGGGTCTGTTTTTGTGTGTGTACATTTACACAGCACATCACTGTACACACACACACAACCATATGTGCACATGTTTGCGTTATGCTCCCCCGAGCACATAACATGTAAATGAGATGTAAATGCAATGTAAATGAGATGTACGTGGATATGGGCAATTCCACGGAATCAGAATGACGTCGAGACTGATTATTCACCAGGACGTGACAGTACCCCCCCCCCAAAGGTGCGGACTCCGACCACAACCAATAGTCAATGGGGGCCTTTGTCGGTGGCGGCTCCGATGCGAGCCGCACTGGCCCGAGAAGACGCACTGGAGGCCCGGTGCGTGGAGTAGGAACAGGACGTACTGGGCTGGGGCGACACCCTAGAGGCCTGGTGTGTGGAGCAGGAACAGGATGTACTGGGCTGGGACGACACCCTAGAGGCCTGGTGCGTGGAGCAGGAACAGGATGTACTGGGCTGGGATGACACCCTAGAGGCCTGGTGCGTGGAGCAGGAACAGGACGTACTGGGCTGGGCTCACGCACCTCTGGGCGAGTGCTGGGAGCTGGCACTGGACTCACCGGGCTGGAGAGGCGCACTGCAGGTCTGGTGCGTGGAGCTGGCACTTGACGCACTAAGCTGGTCTCACGCACCTCTGGGCGAGTGCGGGGAGCTGGAACTGGACGCACCGGGCTGGTGATGCGCACTGGACACCTGGTGCGGGGAGCTGGCACAGGACGTACCGGGCTGAGAGAGCACATTGGACATACCTCTCTCTTACATCCCTCCCAAAACTCCTTTATACTCCTCCATTCCAGCTCAGGTCTCACCGGACTGCTGACACTCTCTTCAGGGCGAGTGCAGGGAGCTGGCAGAGGACGTACCGGGCTGAGAGAGCACACAGGACGTACCGGGCTGAGAGAGCACACAGGACGTACCGGGCTGAGAGAGCACACAGGACGTACCGGGCTGAGAGAACACACAGGACGTACCGGGCTGAGAGAGCACACTGGATGTCCCTCTCTTCTCTGTTCGTCCGACAGCCCCATGTGCCCCCCCCAAATAAAATCTTGGGACTGTTGTGGCCTTGGACCCCGGCGTCCTGGCTGCTCCTTCTCTCTCCTCGGCAACTCCCACCACGGAAGGGTCTCGCAACCCCCATGATCTCCTCCCAGGTCCAGAATACCTTCTCCTGGGCACGCTGCTTGGTCTTTTGGTGGTGGGTTATTCTGTCACAATCTGGAAAATGAGCGGACCAAGGTGCAGAGGACATGTTGTTCCACATTCTTTATTATAAATGTGAAATGTCAAAAACAACTAAATGATGACCAGATCAGACACTAAGTGTAGCGCACATACACACAAGCACATGCACTAACTGAAAACAATAACCCACAAGGCAGGTGGGGAAGGAACCAACTTAAATAGGATTCCCAATTAGAGGCAACGACTAACAGCTGTCTCTAATTGGGAACCAACACAAAACTCAACATAGAAACACACCACATTGAACGAAAGAAAACCCTGGTCACGTCCTGACCAAAACGCCATAGATAACCCAGAGGGCTATATATGGCCAGGATGTGACAGGTATTATGGCTATTATTGTAATGAACTCCGGCCCCAAACAAGACCACATTTGGTTGGTCCGGACCAGACTAAATCTTAAACAGTCATAGACGTCTATGTTTCACAAGTTTGCACATAAAAGAATAGTGCAGCACAGTAGAGAACAGTACTACATTAAAGTTCAATACAGTACAGTAAAGTACAATAGAGTAGAGTTAAGTACAGTACAATAAATTATACTGTACTGTGTGCGCTACTGTTCTGTACTAAACTCTACTGTACTGACCTATACTCTACTTTTCTTTATTGTACTGTGCTGTCCAAACTTGTGAAACAGACATCTATGATTGGTTCCGATTTGGACTGACAAAATTTCAACTACTTTTCAATGTCCATGGATGTGTCAGATGGTGCTCAGCGGGTGAGAGGGCTGGTTACAGTAAATGGAAACAGAGGGGGCTCATGGGTAGGTGTCACAGGAGAAGTTACATTAAAGAGCGAGAGAGAGAGAGAGAGAGAGAGAGAGAGAGAGATCATATAAATGTTGATATTAGTTGTCTGGGGTTGTTACTTAAAAATTCTTCTGTTTTTATGTATTTCTAATACGTTTTAAGACTTTTTCTGCTAGTTTTCTAAGACCCTTTTTCCAATACGCCTTTGCGTATTCCCAATCTTTGGGATGGAGAATGGTTGAAAAATGCATATATGCCTTCATCTCTCAAAAATATAGACTCTTAGCTTTCAATTGACACCAAATTTGATCTGCGTCTGTGAACTTCACATGTTAGTGCTCATGGGTCTTTTTACATGGAAATGCCCATATGTTGTGCCAGCTGTCGTTATGCTATGCTAGCAGTTTAGCTGTGAGTAGGTCGTGGTATCCGCTAGCTGGCCGATATGCGTGTGCTGCAGGCCAGAGCAGAGGAGAGCCGCTAGGAAATCACCTCAGGGATCGGCCCTGAACCAATTCATAATTGATCTGGGGGTATATACTCAGTTAGAGGGCGAGACGGATTGTGCTGTTGGGACAGAAAATCTGATGGATGCTCTCTAAACGTTGTTACCCAGAAATCAGGGGTCCTATTCAATCAAACCTGTTATCCTGAATAAGTCAAATATGATAATTCTTGTGTTGCTAGAATGTGTTTTACATGAGTATAAAAAAAAGGTCAACAGAACAGTGTGATAGAAAAAGACAAAGTCCGTTTTAGGTTGAATTGTTTGGACTTGTCTGTGGTGTGGTGAGACTTCTTCTGGCTTCTTCTGATGCTACTGCTCTATCAGTGTCACTGTGTTGTAGTCAGGCCATTGATTGTCTTAATGAGAATGTAGTACTGGCTGGGGAGAAGACTGACTGAGGAGGAGAGGAAAGGAAAGGTGACTCTCCCTGGGGAGGAGGGTAGAGAAGAGGAGAGGAGACTGCCTCGGGAGGAGGAAGAGGGGACTCCTGAGGCAAGGCTGTATGTGTGATAGCTGCAAGGGACCAGTGGGGTGAACACAGGTTCACTCTGAGAGGGAAAATACAGGCAGCACCCAAATTCATAAGTGCAACAGTAAGATCAAAGGATGAAAAACTACATCTGACTCGAACTAGCAATTTGGTAATAGCAACAGCTTTGTAAAAAGGTTGGGGTTCAGTTCCATAGAGCTTCTCTCAGTCAGCAGATTGTCACTGGGTTGGAGAAGTCAGGGTCTTCTGTCTGCTGCTCTATGTACATTGTCATTGAACACTGGTCAGGTGTTTTTACATACTGTTTTATCCACTTCGTATGTACAGTGCCATCAGAAAGTATTCACACCCCTTAACTTTTCCCACATTTTGTTGTGTTACAGCCTGAATTTAAAATGGATTAAATTGAGATTTTGTGTCACTGGCCTACACACAATACCCCATCATGTCAAAGTGGAATTATGTTTTTAGAAATGTTTACAAATTAATAAAAAATTGAAAGCTGAAATGTCTTGAGTCAATAAATATTCAACCTCTTTGTTATTGCAAGCCTAAGTAATTCAGGAGTAAAAATGTTCTGATGAGTTTCAGAAGAAAGTTATTTGTTTCTGATGCTCCAGATACTCAACTAGTCTAAAGAAGGCCAGTTTTATTACTTCTTTAATCAGCACAAAAGTTTTTAGCTGTGCTAACATAATTGCATTAAAGGTTTTCTCGTGATCCATTAACCTTTTTAAATTATAAACTTGGATTAGCTAACACAACCTGCCATTGGAACACAGGAGTGATGGTTGCTGATAATGGGCCTCTGTACGCCTATGTAGATATTCCCAAAAAAATCTGACGTTTCCAGCTACAATAGTCATTTACAACATTAACAATGTCTACACTGTATTTCTGATCAATTTGATGTTATTTTAATGGACAAAAAATGTGCTTTTCTTTCAAAAACAAAGACATTTCTAAGTGACCCCAACATTTTGAACAGTAGTGTGTGTATATATAAATATATATATATACACTACACTATATATAATATAATATATATATAATACTTATGTAAATGAGGTATTTTTATATTTCATTTTCAGTAAATTTGCAAAGTTTGCAAAAATGTTTACCGTGATAGGGTAGTGTGTAGATGGGTGAGAGAAAAAAATATATTTAATACATTTTTAATTCAGCCTGTAACACAACAAAATGTGCAATAAGCCAAGGGGTATGAGTACATTCTGAAGGCACTGTGTGTATACGTTATGTGTATATATATATATATATATATATATACAGTATATACAGTACCAGTCAAAAGTTTGGACACATCTACTCATTCAATGTTTTGTCTTTATTTTTTAATATTTTCTACATTGTAGAATAATAGTGAAGACATCAAAACTATGAAATAACACATATGGAATCATGTAGTAACCATGTAGTAGCCACCCTTAGCCTTGATGACAGCTTTGCACACTCTTGGCATTCTCTCAACCAGCTTCATGAGGAATGCTTTTCCAGTCTTGAAGGAGTTCCCACATATGCTGAGTACTTGTTGGCTGCTTTTCCTTCACTCTGCGGTCCAACTCATCCCAAACCAACTCAATTGGGGTGAGGTCGGGTGATTGTGGAGGCCAGGTCATCTGATGCAGCACACCATCACTCTCTATCTTGGTCAAATAGCACTTACACAGCCTGGAGGTGTGTTTTGGGTCATTGTCCTGTTGATAAACAAGTGATAGTACCACTAAGCCCAAACCAGATGGGATGGCATATCGCTGCAGAATGCTGTGGTAGCCATGCTGGTTAAGTGTACCTTGAGTTCTAATAAATCACAGACAGTCACCAGCAAAGCACCATCACACCTCTTCCTCCATGCTTCACGGTGGGAACCACACATGCGGAGATCATCCGTTCACCTACTCTGCATCTCACAAAGACACAGCGGTTGGAACCAAAAATCTCAAATTTGGACTCATCAGACCAAAGGACAGATTTCCACCAGTCTAATGTCCATTGCTCGTGTTTCTTGGCCCAAGCAAGTCTCTTCTTCTTATTGGTGGCCTTTGGTAGTGGTTTCTTTGCAGCAATTCGACCATGAAGGCCGGATTTCATACAGTCTCCTCTGAATAGTTGATGTTGTGATGTGTCTGTTACTTGAACTCTGTGAAGCATTTATTTGGGCTGCAATCTGAGGTCAGTTAACTCTAATGAACTTATCCTCTGCAGCAGAGGTAACGCTGGGTCTTCCTTTCCTGTGGCGGTCGTCATGAGAGCCAGTTTCATCATAGCGCTTGATGGGTTTTGCGACTGCACTTGAAGAAACTTTAAAAGTTCTTGAAATTTCCAGATTGACTGACCTTCATGTCTTAAAGTAATGATGGACTGTCATTTCTCTTTGCTTATTTGAACTGTTCTTGCCATAATATGGACTTGCTTTTACCAAATAGGGCTACATTCTGTGTACCACCCCTACCTTGTCACAACACAACTGATTGGCTCAAACGCATTAAGAAGGAAAGAATTTCCACAAATGAACTTTTAACAAGGCACACCTGTTAATTGAAATGAATTCCAGGTGACTACCTCATGAAGCTGGTTGAGAGAATGCTAAGGCAAAGGGTGGCTACTTTGAAGAATCTCAAATATAAAATATATTTTAATTTGTTTAACACTTTTTTGGTTACTACACGATTCTATATGTGTTATTTCATGTTGATGTCTTCACTATTATTCTACAACGTAGAAAATAGTAAAATAAAGAAAATCCCTTGAATGAGTAGGTGTGTCCAAACCTTTCACTGGTACTGTATATATTCTGGACTCTTATATTGCTCGTTCTGTTAATTATTTGAAATATTTTACGTGTATTGTTAGTTATTACTGCACTCTTGGATCTAGAAACATAAGTAATGCTTTTAGCTGCACCTGCGATAACATCTGCAAAATAGGTGTATGCGACCAAATAACATTTTATTTGATCTGATTTCTGATTTGGTCCAAAGGTATTGCATGTCTATCCTGAGGCTCCAGTCACAACAGAGAGATGAGAGGGATAGCTTTAGTTTGAACAGTCTGTTAGTGTCCCCTAGAGGTGGCACGTCACGCCAGGCCAGTGGAGGTGCATGATAATGGTGGTCTCTGGGGTCTGGCCAAAATCTAGCTGAGGCTCGGCGATTAGAGACAGGATTTGCATTGTAATGAAAAAGCTTATCTCTGCAGGTTCAATCTCTATGTCTCCCTGTCCCCGGCTGGCTCAGTTTTGTTTATTTTTATGCTTGATCTGACCACTCTCTGCTAGGGTGTGCTGTGTTACTCCAACTATGAATGAAGCACATACGCATCCATCTCATTGTCAAGTTAGCTTGGCATGTTTTGGTAGGCCTTTTTGATATGTGTAATGTAGCCTATAACAATGTCCTTGTTAGATGTTTCTCTCATATACTTACATTTGCACCAGGTGGAATTTCCATACATATCAACCACACAGGCATTTTTTGTTGTTGTTCAAATTTGGGTCTGGAGTCAGAAAAACTCTCTGAGATTCTTGTTGTGAGGTATGAGACAGATATAGTTTTAATATTGGCTAGTGTAATTGATTGATACACTACTCCTTGCTTCCAATGGCAACCCAGAAGGACATGATACACTAGACTAGAGCAGGACGTGTGTGACTTGAGAGACACAGGATCCAGTGTATGTTATTGTTCCTCTGTCTGTCTATGGTGATGAGCTGCAGCTCATCTGTGCACCCTGTCCACTTTGCCCCGTCTGTGTAAGGTTAATGGGACTAACTGGCCTTTGATTACAGCGTGGTATTGGCAGGGAGAGGAGCAGACACACACTCTGCCAGTTTGTTGTTCGTGACACGCTGGCTGTCTGGTCGGTTCCACAGCACTTTTAATTCTGACTATGATAATTGCCTGCTAATGTGATGTGGTGTTAAATGCTTTGTGTTTGTGTGGAGGGATTCATTGATTTGCAGGCACTGATCAAGTGGAATTTCGAACATAATTAGGAAGAAAAGCTTCCCCCCCCCCCACTGTGCTACCGCATGATCATTCTCATTTCTCAGCGGTTCATCCTAACACTTTGGTTGGTAGGCTGTCTTCAAGGCTGCCGTGTCTGTAAGGTGAAGTCTATGGGTTAGGTATAAGCCTCCTCTCCACTCTACAGTCTCCACTGTCTGTGGACAAGACACAATGAGCAGGGGCACAGGGTAATAGCATAAAGAAGCTTTAATAAACTGGATTGAATTAGCTTTGCCCTGGCTAAAATGAATTAAAGAGACAGACATGACATAGAATCCTCAATTGAGTCATTATACCTGCTGGACTCGAGCTAAATATGACGTGTTCTTATTTCAACAAGTAAATATTTACTAACCATGGGCCACAGTCCAGGTTGAGCTCTGTACAAATGGTCCTCCACTGGAGCCTGCCTGAGCCAGAGATTCATATAAATATAGGTATTGATATAGCGTGTCTATGACTTTATTCATTCTAATGAAGGAATATAGGGAGACCTACCCTTCAGTCCTGGCAGTCACAGTTGATAGAATCATTTGTCCTTATGGCCCAGAAATACTATACTATACTATACACATCCCTTGCCTACATGCCTGAGCAGTCCTGCACTGCTACTTACAGTGAGTCAGTGCTATTCTACCTTGCAACAAATTTGCACTTATGAATCATTCATGAACATATAATGTTCTATACCACATTTCATGTTTACAGTGAATGTGGCCACTGACAAGCACACGTATCTGATGATGAAAAACCAACTTTGACTTTCAGTCATGAAGTCAGTGTCGCTCAAATTTATGGAGCATTTATAGAGCAGAAAGATTTACTCTCAAGGCTATTGCAGAGGTAAAAACAGTAAATGAGCAGCCATGGGCTAAAACTGTACAGGACTGATACACACTGTACAGACATGAGAGTGAGGGGAGGGGTGATGTTGAGCACCAATCCTTATGGTGGTTGAGTAAGGCCTGTGGGGCCTATCGGACAGGGGGCATGGGGCAGGGTAAGAAAAGCCTGGGTGAAGGTGTCTGTTTGTGTTGCGGAGGTAGGCAAGCTGCCTCCTGTCAGGAGAAATAAACACTAATTGCCCGTTGGCTTTAGGTTGGAGATGTGCAGCTGGGGACGAGCAGCTAAAAATATCCCTGCCTGTTCCCATGAGTAGAAGGCAGGCAGACAGACAAGCAGGCAGACATACAGGCACACAGCACCATGGAATTAGTATGAACTGCCAGAGGATGGCACCGGCATGGGCATCTTCCGGACATTTTTACAAACGTCATGGCAGGATGGAGCGATACCAACACTGGGGACGGTGAACTGCCAGCAGCACCTTAGGGTGAGCTGCTCCACATGGACTAATCTCCCGTGGGCAGATTCTGCGTGTAGCTGACCAAATTACGGAAGATTTTACTCCTGTGTTACAGAGATTACATATGGACTGCAGGGTTGGGCTCAATTCCATTTTAATTCCATTAAATTCAGAAAGTAAACCCAATTCTAATTCAAAATGTTCTACGCACGGACACACACACACACACACACATACACACACGTTCATACTACACACACACATCACAACTGCTGCTACCAGACTCGTATTATTATTGCAAAATATTACACAATTTAAACACTTGCCCCCAATCCCCCCTTCCCCAAAACACGTGTAAATGTTGGACTATAAATTGTGCCTTCCTGTATTATACTTACTGTATGATAAAATGTTTATTCTATTCTACTGAGCCATTTACTTTATGTTCGTATTCTTATCTTATCTTATTCCTTATTGTTGTTGCGTTGTCGAGAAAGAACCTGCAAGTAAGCATTTCGTTGGACGGTATATACCATGTGTATCCTGTACATACGACTAATAAAACTTGACCCTTGAAACCTACAGAACCCTCGTGTCCTCTGCTCTGAACACTGGGAGCGAATGTCACATATAAACACCAACACTTCTGGTGTCATGTCACGGTTGTGTTGTGTTTCTGTCCACAGCTAGCTAAAGCCAGGCTGTGTTCCCATAATGTTGGCAAGTCACCCTCTCCTATGCAGAGATGGCCTTTCCCCGCTGGCCTGCTCTGGCCAGTGATGTATAAACCCTGGATGACTGACAGGGGGGCTGTATTGAAGCCAACGGGCAGCCATTTTGGTACTCCTCCTTCATTATAAAAAAGATTTTGGAAACTATAGAAATGAATTTAATTTCATTGCTTTTGACAAGATTATTTGATTACAGACACCTTAATGCATACTTGTAAATTATATTATGTGAACTATATTATGTGATTCCTTAAAGTACTTGTTACTGTCCCCACTTCAACAAAAGAATACTAAAATACATTTAATTTCTATTCTTTAGAATTCCATTAATTCCTGTGGTACTCCCTGTTCATTCTGGGGAGTACCAATATGGCCGACCAGTGGCTTCAAAGCCTCTAATTGACCAATACATAGCATCAGCAATCCAGGATTTATGTATACATCATTGGCCCTGGCTGAGTCGAGTTACAGCTCTTCCTCTAGTCTATGACACAGTAGCAGCATCTGGTTCCACCTGACTGAAGTCATGAATAATTAAAGCAGGCATTATTATTTCGAGCTAGCGCAACTGGCTTGGCAATAACAAGCAGTTTAGCTACAGCATCGCCTGCTAAGTGGTCCAACATGGAGAGAGGATGTTATTTTACCACGTTGGCAACTTATACTTGTGTGGGTTTGTAAGTATTAGGTTGAGTGAGTGTTGCGGTGTTACCTAGATACTGTATGTGGACGTTTCCTTTGCCTTGTGTTGGAATGGAGGGAACTGTATGTAAACATTACTTGGACCATCTGTGTGTATTTGTAGTTTGCTTTCCTAATTTCATATCTCTGCCCCTAAGCTCTGTATTGTGCAGTATGTTGCAGTTCATGTTTTACGGACAATATCTGCATGACGTAGAAAGCATGTTACAGGCATGACCTAGTGCTATTCATGATAAACAAATAGGATTTGTACTTAGCCTACAGTAGGCCTTCATTGACAACTTGTTTCACTTTTGTTTTGATTTCTCCTTTAGTGAACCTTTGCTTTTGCTTGTGTGTCTGTGTGCTCATGTGTGTGCTCGTGTGTGTTTGTACTTTATGCTCTCTCCCAATGTGTGTGTATTTGCATGTCTAATCAGATCTCTTTAGAGCTGTATGTTTACTCAAGGTAGCCGCAGCAGATGTGCAGGTGGTCCAGTCTATACTCCATCCTTTGTATTCTGTAACCGGAGCCTTACTGGAGCGTCAGGCTCATCATTAGCCTAGCATCAGCAGCAGGACAGGTTGTTTTTCAACCCAGACCACCTGCTATATAGTCCTGACCTGGGTTACTCTATAGCCCACTGGGCTGACATGGGGAAACTAACGTGGAGACTAGTCTAGCTATATGTCAGCAACGCTCAACTTTTAACATTAGTAAGGATTTGTTTAGGTAATACAGTATATGCCTATTTATAGGCAGGCCATTGAAAAGAGGTACATGATGACTGTGATATATAAAAAAAATATATATTTACCTTTATTTAAGTCAGCAAGTCCGTTAAGAACAAATTCTTATTTTCAATGACGGCCTAGGAACAGTGGGTTAACTGCCTTGTTCAGGGGCAGAACAACAGATTTTTACCTCGTCAGCTCTGGGATTCGGTTACTAGTCCAATGCTCTAACCACTAGGCTACTAGCTGGAATAGTTCAGATGACCATGACAACGTTTTCAACTTGTTTATTGTTTTCCTCCACAGCTCAGAAATGAAGTTGTGCCCCTCAACTTCCCAGATGTACCGCCCCAGTGTCAGTGTGTGGACAGACTACATCTTCTAGAGGACAACAACCGAGCCCTGAAACTCAAGCCTGGGACCTTCAGCCAACACAGGCTACAGCACAAACTCCTGGTGAGTCACTGACTCTCTATCTGTCTGAGGCTGCAGTGGTGGAACATTATTTTGAGAGTGGCAAGAGGCTGCTGTTTTGGCAAGGAAGTCACCCATAGCAGTCAGACACAGCTTTTTCCCCCTTCGTTTCTCTGCTCTGGACTGTGAACCCTGAATTATTTTTCCTACTGCTAATTCTGCTAAAGATTTAAATAAGTTAACTGTCTGCTCGTCTGTCTGTTTGGAGAAGAAGGCTGAGGAATTAATTGGGGTCAGTCAGAGACACAGCTTGAATGGTCTTTCCTGAAGTCACTGCTGCTGATGGACAATGCTCTAAGATGTTGTGCCTTTGTCTAAAATAAAAGAATCTCTGCAAAAACTATTTTCAAGAAAGTCAAGGGTATAGATGTACTGTACATCCATCTCCTTATTTAACCAACAGTTTCCTGCCCTGCCAAGTGGAAGCTGCAGTAGCCAACTACACTAGCCATGCTACTGGCCTGGTATGCAGCCAGGCCATGGGGAGTAAACCGGTTGTTGGGGAGGGGGGCAGGCATGTTAGGTCTCCTCCAGGCCTCAAGCTATTCCTAGGCTGTGTCTTCACAGTGGAGACTGCTTGTAATTCCCCAGGCTTCCCCTGATGTCTTCCCGGGGTCCAATATGAATGAGCTGCATCGATTAGCTCTCAGGGCGCTGCTTGTGTTGAGTGGATCGGGATGAGCCGTTTGTGTGTGTGTGTGCGTGCACATGTGTGTGCAGGGAGTTTGGAATGAGCTGTGCTGTGTGTGTAGGGGGCTGTCTCACCTAGAATCTGAGCGGAATACAGGAGGAAGACAGGATGGAAAGTAACCTCACACTGAATCCAACAAGCTGCATGGCCTCTGCTTTGGGAGTAAACTGGCTGATGTAAATACCTGTTGCTGTACTGAACACCAGTCCAGCTGACGTTCACTATTTCAAAGAAACAGTACAGCAGCAGTTATTAACATCAGCCAAATTACTCCCAAAGCAGGATGTTTGGATGTTTGTACTATCTAGGGTTGCAAAGGGGTTTGGTATATTACTAGAAACTTTCTAAGTTTACCAGCAAACTACCGGAAGTTTGGTAACTTTCAAGGAATTTATGTAATGTATCACAAGAAATCTATTGGCCCTTTTGGGTAATTCAGATTATCCTAAATATAAACCATCAACTTAGTGAAGACCTTTAGTGTTTAATATGAGGGTTTCAGCATAAAATATCCTTTAGAAGTATTCTTACTTGTCAATATGTCTTTGTTGTAAATGTGTTGGTGCCAAACTGGTGGCAGTTGTGAAATAAGTCAATAGTTGGAAGTTTCAGAGTTCATTGAAAATACAGTGGGGAAAAAAAGTATTTAGTCAGCCACCAATTGTGCAAGTTCTCTCACTTAAAAAGATGAGAGAGGCCTGTAATTTTCATCATAGGTACACTTCAACTATGACAGACAAAATAAGGAAAAGAAATCCAGAAAATCACATTGTAGGATTTTTTATGAATTTAGTTGCAAATTATGGTGGAAAATAAGTATTTGGTCAATAACAAAAGTTTATCTCAATACTTTGTTATATACCCTTTGTTGGCAATGACAGAGGTCAAACGTTTTCTGTAAGTCTTCACAAGGTTTTCACACACTGTTGCTGGTATTTTGGCCCATTCCTCCATGCAGATCTCCTCTAGAGCAGTGATGTTTTGGGGCTGCCGCTGGGCAACACGGACTTTCAAAGATTTTCTATGGGGTTGAGATCTGGAGACTGGCTAGGCCACTCCAGGACCTTGAAATGCTTCTTCTGAAGCCACTCCTTCGTTGCCCGGGCGGTGTGTTTGGGATCATTGTCATGCTGAAAGACCCAGCCACGTTTCATCTTCAATGCCCTTGCTGATGGAAGGAGGTTTTCACTCAAAATCTCACGATACATGGCCCCATTCATTCTTTCCTTTACACGGATCAGTCAGTCCTGGTCCCTTTGCAGAAAAACAGCCCCAAAGCATGATGTTTCCACCCCCATGCTTCACAGTAGGTATGGTGTTCTTTGGATGCAACTCGGCATTCTTTGTCCTCCAAACACGACGAGTTGAGTTTTTACCAAAAAGTTCTATTTTGGTTTCATCTGACATTCTCCCAATCCTCATCTGGATCATCCAAATGCTCTCTAGCAAACTTTAGACGGGCCTGAACATGTACTGGCTTAAGCAGGGGGACACGCCTGGCACTGCAGGATTTGAGTCCCTGGCGGCGTAGTGTGTTACTGATGGTAGGCTTTGTTACTTTGGTCCCAGCTCTCTGCAGGTCATTCACTAGGTCCCCCCGTGTGGTTCTGGGATTTTTGCTCACCGTTCTTGTGATCATTTTGACTCCACAGGGTGAGATCTTGCGTGGAGCCCCAGATCGAGGAAGATTATCAGTGGTCTTGTATGTCTTCCATTTCCTAATAATTGCTCCCACAGGTGATTTCTTCAAACCAAGCTGCTTACCTATTGCAGATTCAGTCTTCCCAACCTGGTGCAGGTCTACAATTTTGTTTCTGGTGTCCTTTGACAGCTCTTTGGTCTTGGCCATAGTGGAGTTTGGAGTGTGACTGTTTGAGGTTGTGGACAGGTGTCTTTTATACTGATAACAAGTTCAAACAGGTGCCATTAATACAGGTAATGAGTGGAGGACAGAGGAGCCTCTTAAAGAAGAAGTTACAGGTCTGTGAGAGCCAGAAATCTTGCTTGTTTGTATGTGACCAAATACTTATTTTCCACCATAATTTGCAAATAAATTCATTAAAAATCCTACAATGTGATTTTCTGGATTTGTTTTCCTCATTTTGTCTGTCATAGTTGAAGTGTACCTATGATGAAAATTACAGGCCTCTCTCATCTTTTTAAGTGAGAGAACTTGCACAATTGGTGGCTGACTAAATACTTTTTTTCCCCACTGTATGCCTTTGTTGATTAGATGCTTTTTTTCATTAATTAGGATATTTTCTCTTGAACCATATGGTCTATCCACTAGAAACTCATGGACAATATGGACATAGATATAAAAATGAAATGAATACTATATAAAATGAATACTATATAAATAATGTTTAAAAAGTATAAACTACCAAAGTTACCATAGATTGCAATAGTATTCCAGTTACACAAAAGTACATAATATTCCGGTAACTATGGTAGATTACCGATTATTAGATTATCAGAGGTCAGAATATAGAGATTGTAGAGGAATATAAATATCTGGGTGTCCTTTTGGACAATAAGCTTCAGTGGAGTAAATGTACAGACCTGGTCTACAAAAAGAGCCAACAGAGACTGTACTTTCTCAAAAAGCTGGGATCTTTTAATGTAGACTGTACTATACTGACTCTGTTTTACATCTTTCATTGAGAGTATTTTAACTTTGTGTATTATTTGTTGGTTTGGCAATGCCACTGTCAGTCAGAGAAATATGCTGAGAAGGATTATCACCACAGCAAGCAAGGTACTTGGAGTCAAACAGACAGGCCTGGATGAGATCTTTAAGGTCAGGGCCCTCCGTAAGGCTCATAAAATCATTTTAGACCCAAGTCACCCCCTGTACCCGGACTTTGAACTACTCCCCTCTGGGCGCAGGTATAGGGCACCCCTCAGCAGGAAAAACAGAACTAGACAATCATTTGTGCCAGGTGTGATATCCCTCCTAAATAGCTCGGGCTAATGTTCCTATCTTTTTATTATTAACATATATTATAACATATATTTATTGATATGTAACTGTTATGAATGTTGTATTGTCAATTTGTTTTGTATTTAAACGCCACTTTAAAATGTGTACATGACACTGCAACAAAATTTCCCCATGGGGATAATAAAGTCAGTCAGTAAGGTAGCTTTGCAACCTTAGTACTATCAGTCGGATTTCTCTGGTGGTAATATTCCACCACTTGGATGTCCTGAATGGAAGTAGAGAAAAGGTCTGAACAGCTTTCAAGGTTATTTACAAACATGGATGGTGAATGTAATAGTATTTGTATCACACATTGAATGATATCCTCATGGCTTGCAGTCGGAAAGCTACAGGCTAAGGGTGTGAGGTCGAGGTTTCTGTAAGTGTTTGTTTGCAAAGACAGGAAGGCGTGAATTGTATATATTATTAAATTGTAACTCTCAGCTAGCTCGTCACTGGGTTATATGTGATACTTAGCCTTTCCACCATTCTGCTGTCAGCTATCTAGTCCCACTGCTGAATCACTTAGGCCTAACCTGAATTAGTTTGAACTCATTCTTGGCCCAAGAATAATGTAATGTTCACTTGAAAACTTATTTTCATCCTAGAGCCTCCGCAGCTAACACATTTGGTTCCTTAGAAGTTGTGGAAACTTAAGTATTTGGTTCCAATAGAACGGAATGTATATGTTTTTAAACGTAAAAAAATTGAACGTCCTTTGAACATTACTATGGTTTTCTTGTGGTTTTTATGAAAATGTTTCTTCATGTTATGAGAACATGACTTTAAATAGAACCATGAGGAAACCTGCAAAAAACGTTATGATGAAGTACTGAAATTTCCACAGAAGAACGTTGTTTCTTAATGTTCTCGGAACAATTTGAGAACATTACTTTAAATAGAACCATGAGGAAACCTGTAGGAAACCTTATGCTGAAGCACTGAAATTCCCACTTAAGAAACATATGGTTCTCAGAACCTTATGTGCTAGCTGGGTGTCCTGCACCATTTTCATAATGTTGTGGGAAGGTTGTATGCAAAATAACCATAGGACAACCATGCTCTAAGAAACATATGGTTCTCAGAATGCTAGCTGGGTCTAACAATGTAGATTTTTGGCCAATATTATAAAAGATGTGATGCTAAACACAGCCTTGACCCACAATATATAGGCTACTGCTAGATTGAGGAAGAATGACCAGCAGGCTATTAGCCGCCAGGTGTTGTCTTATGTCCTGTCATGGAGATGTAGTCAGACGAGCTCTGGTCACACACACCCCTGCCCCCTGTACCTGGCAGTTGCTTGGAAACGTGTGCTTCTAAGTCAACTTACGTCCTGTCATGCCATTAAGTTGTTGTTTTGCATTGCTCAGTCAACAGAGAAATGGGATGGGAGGAACAGGAAGGTGACGGGGAGGGATGTTAGTCCCCTGAAGTGGACAAAACGCAGATTATGGGTTCTGATTGTCTTGGCATCGGTAATTACTGATATATGATGCTCCCGTGGAAGACTGAGTGAATTGGTAATGAAAAACTGACAGAGCGTGAGGTACCTCCGTAACAAGCCCCATTAGCCCCCAGCTCTGTTATCTTCTGATGGAGATAGCCTACAATCAGCAAAGCCGCAGACATCATGTAAGCAAAGGTACCACTATCACTCTTCATGTACATGGCTGTCTTACCACAAAACATTCCTGTCTTGCTAAATGAAAGCTCGATAAGAAAGGAGTATGTTTTCTCTTGGGCCACTGGTGTTTCTGAACTCTGCATGCTATCAGTGGGTCTCCTCCTTTTAATAGTAAAGACTGTCGTTGTGAGTCCCCTTCCCACTGTTGCCCTAGTCTGCTGTGGCTGTATGATACGACTGCTAGGCTCTGTTTTGATGTCCCTGTGGTTACTTCCTCCTCTCGGATTGGTCGGTCATCTATTCCACGGCGTTCTGACCCCTAGCCCAAGACTGTCTCTTTCTGAGAGCATCTCAGTCTCACGCTGATAGTACCACTACTGCTCACAGTCACGTTCATCATCACCCTCTGAACAACTCCCCATGATAAAACAACAGTTAGGAATGCAACAAAAATGTATGACTCCTGTCTAAAGGGAATCCTGTTGTATACAGTAGAGTTGGAAATCTGTATTTAGAATAGGGGAACAGAGGATGGTGAAAATGCTGGCACCACTGCTCTGCTCAGGCGGTGACACAGCCTGAAGGTGTGTGTGTTTCTGCTCTTCCTGTGCCATGCTGCTCTGCATTTATTCCCTCTGATCTTGTTTTATTGCTGCATCAGAACTCACACAAACACACACAGGAGGAAACCTGCAGAAAACAGGCATATTCCGATGGGGGTGAGGCGATGATGAGGCTGCACAATCCTCACAAAAACAGACACCTACCTGTGTGTGTGTGTGTGTGTGTGTGTGTGTGTGTGTGTGTGTGTGTGTGTGTGTGTGTGTGTAGTTTTGGGATTTTCTATCCTTGTGGGGACCAGAAGCCCTCACAAGGATAATAAAACAAGGACATTTCGGACAAGTGGGGACATTTCACCGGTCCCCACAAGGAAAAAGACTATTTTATACTTAGGGGTTAGGTTTAGGGTTGGGGTTTCAATTAGGGTTACGAGTTAAGGTTACGGTTTGGGGTTAAGGTTAGGGTTAGATTAAGGGTTAGGGAAAATAGGATTTTGAATGGGAATCACTTGTTTGATCACCACAAGGATAGTAAAACAAGTGTGTGTGTGTGTGATACAGCCGGGCAGGCTGCTGTACTGGGGGGCTGCCTCCCCATGCCCATGTTTACATGAGTAGTAATTCAACTAGAGCGGTGTGGCTCCCACACTACAAGCCTCCACCACTGCCATAATTCAATTATCCTTCTTATTAACGCTCTGGAGCAGCCGGCACCCAGGACTCTGCTGCTCGGAGTCTGAATATGAACACACCATTCACTCCTCAGCACTCATCACCGCTCTGACACCACAACCCTCTGACAATCTTTACATTCCAGAGTCTTCTCAATCTAGAATGTTCAGAATCCTGACTGCTTTGTATTCAGAAAGCACTGGATCTTAATGCTTTTTACGCTCTACTGTGCAGTATAGCTATTGAAGTATGACTGGTTGGAACAAGGCACCTTCTTGCATTTCTTTGACAGGTTAAGTGCAGTGCAGGAGTTAACATGTCTGCCGTACTTGTACTATACAGGGAGATACATGGAGGGGTCGGTGTTGACCCAGATAAAGAACACACACACACACACACACACACAGTACATATCCAGTGGGAGAGCCTTTACCAAATGACAGTGAGGATGATGAGATAACACTTATCAGAGAGAGAGAGAGTCCTGTCCCATCTCCCCCAGGGTCAGTTACTTCCAGCCTGCTGACACTACAACACCTAGCCTGTCATGACCATACACCTTAATCATTAGCCTTCTGATACACCACCTACCAGAATCTATGGTATAGCCAGTGGATGTGTCTAAGGTTCATGTAGATATCTGTGGGTTTTATTTATGTGGTGAGGTGTATGTGTTGTAGAGAGATCAGATAAAGTCACCACTGTGCACATATCACAGGGTGGTACAGTTAAAGGTCTGCCAAGTTTCTCAATCACTGTATTTGAGGTTATTAAAATTCCGATCTGCTGGAGGCTCCCTTTCTCGCCGTTCAGAATGAATGTGCCCTTTTAATAATGTAACTGGTTTTAACAAGATCGTAAAACGATCATCTAACTTTCATAAGCTTGTTAGCCCAGTGACGAATTCATGGTATCTGGGGCTCCTACAGTACCACACTTCCACAGAGAACAGAAACGATGAACAGTGTGAAGCCCCTATGGAGGCTGGTAAGTTTAGCCTGCAGTGAGAGAGAGAGGGAGATAGATAGAGAGTCAGATAGAAGGGCAAAGAGACTGAGGGGAGAGGGAGGGAGGGAGGGAGGTAGAGAAGGGCAGAGAGAGAGAGTGTGTGAGTGTGAGAGAGAGAGAGAGAGAGAAGTCTAGTGGTAACTGATAGCATTCCACTGAACAGTCCCCCTCTCCTCTGCCTCATCTATAATACACGTGTTGCACAGGGATCAACTCTGAAAAGTCTTAGCATGGCAAGAGGGCCTGTCATGTTAGGTAAACAATGTATTTGTGGCTTGTTTTTACTCATGTTTGGAATGGTGGTAGAGCATCAGTATCAGTGCGGGTTGAATGGAGCTGGTGCTGGTGCTGGGCCACTGCTGGAGCAGGTTGAATGGAGCTGGTGCTGGTGCTGGGCCACTGCTGGAGCAGGTTGAATGAAAGCTCCTGGGGGATTCATCCTCCCAGCCTCTGTCCCAGCCTCTGCCCCAGCCTCTGTCCCAGCCTCTGCAGGAGTAATGTGACCTTCATAATGAGATTAAAATATGTAGCAGGCGTGCATTGATTTTTGGACCAGTCACTAAGATTTATGGACTCAGCCAGTACATAAATATTGATACAGATCCGACACTGTGTAACTGATTGTGTGTGTTTGTATGTGTGTGTGCAGTTATTTTATTTATAATTCCCCATTTTCTCCCCAATTGGTAATTACAGTCTTGTCTCATTGCTGCAATTTCGCTACGGACTCGGGAGAGGCGAAGGACGAGAGCCGCGCGTCCTCCGAAACCCAACCCAACCAAGCTGCACTGCATCTTGACACAATGCCCACTTAACCCGGAAGCCAGCCGCACAAATGTGTCGGAGGAGTCAGCGTGCACTGCGCCCGGACCATCACAGGAGTCGCTAGTGCACGATGGGACAAGCACATCCCTGCCAGCCAAACCCTCCCCTAAGCCGGACGACGCTGGTCCAATTGTGCGCCACCCCATGGGTCTCCCGGTCACGGCCAGGTGTGACAGAGCCTGGACTCAAACCCAGAATCTCTAGTGGCACAGCTAGCACTGCGATGCAGTGCCTTTAACCACTGCACCACTCAGGAGGCAGTGTGTGCAGTTTCTTAAAAAACAAAATAGTAGAACCACAGTAGGCACCTAAACAACTACTGGTACTAAATGAGAAGCCTTTTGGTAACCTAAATGTGCTTCTATAGCAGTAGGTCATTGACATTAAGTGGCGGCTAGTTACAGTGGGTTTTATTGTGGTTCCCAAGCTGGATTGATGGCGAGTGATGACTTTGATATGTTTTCCTTCGTTTCCTTAAGTCACACACACACACATCACCCCTCCCCTACTCCAGACACCCTACACAATTCTCTATTGCCAGCAGACAGAGCACGACGTCACAGCTAGATTGCATTTCCAAATCTGTAACATCTAATTTAACGCCATCAGAAGGTGGGATGGGTTCAATCTAGCGTTCCTTAATTAGATTGCTGTCTGGGTGGAGGGAAAGGAGGAAGATGGCTGCTAGCGTTTCTCCAAGCCAGAGAGAGGAGCTGACTATTAGAAGAGTCACTCTGGGTATCAGAGGTGGTGCTGACTGTGACACTGCTCACAGACTGTGAGAAAGGTTGCAGAGTTGACTATTGTTCCAGTGTGTGACTCACCAAGCCATTCACTCAGAGCCTTTAAGATGAGCTGTTCACCTGACTGTTACCAATCTCACTGCTCTAGTTGTTTATAGCCCAGTTGTTTCAGAGGTTGTGGGGAGCTGGGACAATCGTTTTCCTTCCCAAGCTCTTGAAGTTGTGACTGTGAGGCTGCTCCCTCTGTAGTCTTCAGACGCCAGTGGGTTCTGGACGTTTTCTTTTGGGACATTTTGGTATTTGGAAACGGCTGAGGAAGAGAGTGAGGGGACCGAGTGGTGACTCAGAGTGCTGACTTGTCTTTTAGTTCCAGGAATTTTTATGATTTTTTTTTTGGGGGGGTGATTTGCTTTTGATTACACCAACAACAACAAAAAACATTTCCAATTCACACATGTGCACAATACACTCTTGTACATGTATGAAGTAGGAAAAATGTATGCACTCATCATTGAAGGCATGCTCATATTAGATGAGGCGGAAAGCTATTTGTGGCTTAATACGTACCGCTCTGAAAGTAACTTTATAGATCTGAATACATCCCCTTGGAAAGAGTGCACTTCACCACTCAGACTTAGCTGTGTCAAATACAGTCTTCATCTGGTAATGCATGTCCACCGTTGGGGCGCTGGCGTATTATGGGATGTCTGGACAGCAGGCATCATGCAGTAATTTAATCAATGGGTTTAGATGGCAGCATGGCAGACTTCATCTGAACTTCAGGATTAAGTTACAGTCCTCCGTGGGGGTTTCATGCTGACGTGAACAGGGGGGTGCAGCAGCAGCTATAACTCATCTCTATGCTCTGGCCACTGAGAGACTGCCCTTAGGAGACTGAGCTCTGTTGTACTGTAGCTAGCTGGCATGCCGTGTCTGTCTGAGTAGGACATGAGGGAACTCGTCTTCCAGTCCTGCACAGTCTATGTTAGGGTGAGGGGAAGGGGAAGGGTTAGTTTGGAAGAAAACATAGGTAGAGTGTTCAGTGTGTGAATGTACTGGATAAGGAGATGTAGGAGGGATATGGTATCATGTAAATGGAGGAGAGTTAGAAGGAGAATGGGGGCGTCTAGCAGTCATGAACTTAAATGTAGTTTGAAACTAAACTTCACAATCCCTTTCAGAGGAGTCATTCTATTTTGATTACAAAATGGTTGCCAATCCAGTCGGCACAATATTGCAAGTAGCGCATTGTGATTGTTTGTATACTGTACTATGATCGTTTTCTAAATGAATTGTGCTCCCAGGGAAATAATCTAACACTTACCAAGGGCTAACACTTACCAGTACTTGTACCCTAAACAGTGTGTACCCAGTGAACCTGTGCTGTGGTGGTGACTGCCTGAGATCGCAATCTCTTACCAGGGCTGTCTTCATTACAGTCATCTGAGCACAGGCGTCAGTGGAAAGTCACATCGCGGTCTCATTCAGCTCAGCCCTGCCTTGGTGTCTAATGATGCTCTGATCACCCAATCTATGCAGCTCTGGTGCCGGCCCTGAGCTGTTCCATAACTCTGAGCTTGCACATATTCTCATCTGGCAGGGCTCCGTTATTACTGTACCTGGCAACAGTCGTTTGATAAGGAAGGCTTCGCTCCTTTTTTTGTCTTTAAGATTTGGATTTTGGGTGTTTCCTTGCTGCATTGCTGCTCTGAGCTCCCTCTTGGAAGAATACATCTTTCTCTTTCTCTCTTTCTCTTTCTCTTTCTTTCTCTCTCTTTTCCCCTCTACTCCCTCTGCACTGCTGATGACTCACACCCTACACACCCCTGCAGAAATCTCTCTTCCAGCGCGCCAGAGAAAGAAGGGAGAGAGAGAAACGTGTTTTCTTCTGGCACATTTTTTTCTCCCCAATTTCGTGGTATCCACATTGTCCCATCGCTGCAACACCTGTACGGACTCGGGAGAGGCAAAGGTCGAGAGCCATGCGTCCTCCAAAACACGACCCTGCCAAGCCACACTGCTTCTTGACACATTGCTTGCTTAACCCGGAAGCCAGCCGCACCAATGTGTCGGAGGAAACACCGTACAACTGGCGACCGAAGTCAGAATGCATGTGACCGGCCTGCCACAAGGAGTCGCTAGAGTGCGATGAAACAAGGACATCCTGGCCGGCCAAACCCACCCCTAACCCGGACGACGCTGGGCCAATTGTGCGCCGACTCATGGGTGTCCTAGTCACGGCCGGCTGCGACACAGCCTGGGATTGAACCCGGGTCTGTAGTGACGCCTTAGACCGCTGCGCCACTCGGGAGGCCACATAGGATCTCTTAAATGCTCTGGTCTACCTGCTCCCTCTGTGTCTGTCTAACAGAATAGCAAACCACACACACACACATGGGAGCAGATGTTCTTATTTGCAGTGGAGCACCTTACAAGGGCATTAACATTTATCAGGTACATTTGGTGCTTATGGGGAGGAAGAGTTAAGTACAGAACAGCAGTTAATTCTCTGCCTTAGAAAATGATGTGTCATTTGAAAGAATGAATCAGCATCACATACATTTAGAGAGTGGGATATGAAGATGCCAGCCGTACGGTTGAGTGTCCTCTGGATTGCAAATACGCTGATCCCATTCCACAACCGCATTTTATTTTATTTATTTATCTCACCTTTATTTAACCAGGTAGGCCAGTTGAGAACAAGTTCTCAATTACAACTGCGACCTGGCCAAGATAAAGCAAAGCCGTGCGACAAAAACAACAACACAGAGTTACACATAAACAAACGTACAGTCAATAACACAAAAGAAAAGAAAAATAGAAAAATGTATGTACGGTGTGTAAATGTAGAAGAGTAGGGAGGTAGGCAATAAATAGGCCATAGAGGCAAATAATTACAATTTAGCATTAATACTGGAGTGATAGATGTACAGATGATTATTTGCAAGTAGAGATACTGGGGTGCAAAAGAGCAAGAGGATAAGTAATAATATGGGGATGAGGTAGTTGGGTGTGCTATTTACCGATTGGCTGGGTACAGAGAACTGGAAGGAAAGGCGGCCAAAGAATGTGTTGGTTTTGGGGATGACCATATAAAGACTGTAGGGTCCCCTCCCCTCCCTCCATTGGACTAGCTAGATAACCTAACACAGTGACATTCACAGTGACTGCTAGCTGCCGCAACCAGCCACACGGTCCTGACGTGCCCTAGTGCCCTAGAATAGTGCTGCTGTGTGGATTGTCAGTGTTCTACTGCCCTAGTGTAGTGCTGCTGTGTGGATTGTCAGTCTCTACTGCCCTTGTGTAGTGCTGCTGTGTGGATTGTCAGTCTCTACTGCCCTTGTGTAGTGCTGCTGTGTGGATTGTCAGTCTCTACTGCTCTTGCGTAGTGCTGCTGTGTGGATTGTCAGTCTCTACTGCCCTAGTGTAGTGCTGCTGTGTGGATTGTCAGTCTCTACTGCCCTAGTGTAGTGCTGCTGTGTGGATTGTCAGTCTCTACTGCCCTTGTGTAGTGCTGCTGTGTGGATTGTCAGTCTCTACTGCCCTTGTGTAGTGCTGCTGTGTAGATTGTCAGTCTCTACTGCCCTAGTGTAGTGCTGCTGTGTGGATTGTCGGCCCTCCTGCCACTGCACTGCTTCTCTCTCTGGAAAGAGAAAAAGAGAAAAGTGTCTGAGAGCGATTAATGGTCATGTATGTGCAGTAGAAAACACACCACCATGTCTGGCCAGGCAGCCATTTCCCCTACCCTACCACACAACATAGTCAGACCTAACAGGCTCCACATTACATTACATATAATACAGTGGGGAAAAAATGTATTTAGTCAGCCACCAATTGTGCAAGTTCTCTCACTTAAAAAGATGAGAGAGGCCTGTAATTTTCATCATAGGTACACTTCAACTATGACAGACAAAATGAGGAAAGAAAATCCAGAAAATCACATTGTATGATTTTTTATGAATTTATTTGCAAATTATGGTGGAAAATAAGTATTTGGTCAATAACAAAAGTTTATCTCAATACTTTGTTATATACCCTTTGTTGGCAATGACAGAGGTCAAACGTTTTCTGTAAGTCTTCACAAGGTTTTCACACACTGTTGCTGGTATTTTGGCCCATTCCTCCATGCAGATCTCCTCTAGAGCAGTGATGTTTTGGGGCTGTCGCTGGGCAACACAGACTTTCAACTCCCTCCAAAGATTTTCTATGGGGTTGAGATCTGGAGACTGGCTAGGCCACTCCAGGACCTTGAAATGCTTCTACGAAGCCACTCCTTCAAGTTCGGGCGGTGTGTTTGGGATCATTGTCATGCTGGAAAGACCCAGCCACGCTTTCATCTTCAATGCCCTTGCTGATGGAAGGAGGTTTTCACTCAAAATCTCACGATACATGGCCCCATTCATTCTTTCCTTTACACGGATCAGTCGTCCTGGTCCCTTTGCAGAAAAACAGCCCCAAAGCATGATGTTTCCACCCCCATGCTTCACAGTAGGTATGGTGTTCTTTGGATGCAACTCAGCATTCTTTGTCCTCCAAACACGACGAGTTGAGTTTTTACCAAAAAGTTCTATTTTGGTTTCATCTGACCATATGACATTCTCCCAATCCTCATCTGGATCATCCAAATGCTCTCTAGCAAACTTCAGACGGGCCTGAACATGTACTGGCTTAAGCAGGGGGACACGTCTGGCACTGCAGGATTTGAGTCCCTGGCGGCGAGTGTGTTACTGATGGTAGGCTTTGTTACTTTGGTCCCAGCTCTCTGCAGGTCATTCACTAGGTCCCCTGTGGTTCTGGGAATTTTGCTCACCGTTCTTGTGATCATTTTGACCCCACGGGTGAGATCTTGCGTGGAGCCCCAGATCGAGGAAGATTATCAGTGGTCTTGTATGTCTTCCATTTCCTAATAATTGCTCCCACAGTTGATTTCTTCAAACCAAGCTGCTTACCTATTGCAGATTCAGTCTTCCCAACCTGGTGCAGGTCTACAATTTTGTTTCTGGTGTCCTTTGACAGCTCTTTGGTCTTGGCCATAGTGGAGTTTGGAGTGTGACTGTTTGAGGTTGTGGACAGGTGTCTTTATATACTGATAACAAGTTCAAACAGGTGCCATTAATACAGGTAATGAGTGGAGGACAGAGGAGCCTCTTAAAGAAGAAGTTACAGGTCTGTGAGAGCCAGAAATCTTGCTTGTTTGTATGTGACCAAATACTTATTTTCCACCATCATTTGCAAATAAATTCATAAAAAATCCTACAATGTGATTTTCTGGATTTTTTTTCCTCATTTTGTCTGTCATAGTTGAAGTGTACCTATGATGAAAGTTACAGGCCTCTCTCATCTTTTTAAGTGAGAGAACTTGCACAATTGGTGGCTGACTAAATACTTTTTTCCCCCACTGTATACAGTATCTGCCTTAACTCATCCTGATTCCGAACCGCTTCACTTCATTTCTTTCCCCCATATGTGGACACCTGCTCGTTGAACATCTCATTCCAAAATCATGGGCATTAATATGGAGTTGGTCCCCCCTTTGCTGCTATAACAGCCTCCACTCTTCTGGGAAGGCTTTCCACTAGATGTTGGAACGTTGCTGTGGGGCCTTGCTTCCATTCAGCCACAAGAGCATTAGTGAGGTTGGGCGATTAGGCCTGGCTCGCAGTCAGCATTCCAATTCATCCCAAAGGTGTTTGATGGGGTGGAGATAAGAGCTCTGTGCAGGCCAGTTAGGTTCTTCCACACTGATCGACAAACCTTTTCTGTATGGACCTAGCTTTGTGCACTGGGGCATTGTCATGCTGAAACAAGAAAGGGCCTTCCCCAAACTGTTGCCATGAAGTTGGAAGCACAGAATCGTCTAGAATGTCATTGTATGCTGTAGCGTTAAGATTTCCCTTCACTGGAACTAAGGGGCCTAGCCCGAACCATGAAAAACAGCCCCAGACCATTATTCCTCCTCCACCAAAGTTTACAGTTGGCACTATGCATTGGGGCAGGTAGCGTTCTCCTGGCATTCACCAAACTCAGATAATTCCGTTAGACTGCCAGATAGTGAAGCGTCACTCCAGGGAACGTGTTTCCACTGCTCTAGAGTCCAATGGCAGTGAGCTTTACACCACTCCAGCTAACGCTTGGCATTGCGCATGGTGATCTTAGGCTGCTCGGCCATGAAAACCCATTTCATGAAGCTCCCAACGATCAGTTATTGTGCTGAGGTTGCTTCCAGAGGCAGTTTGGAACTCGGTAGTGAGTGTTGCAACTGAGGACAGACAATTTTTACACGCTACGCGCTTCAGCACTCAGCGGTCCCATCTTGTGAGCTTGTGTGGCCTACCACTTCGCGTCTGAGCTGTTGTTGCTCCTAGACGTTTCCACTTCACAATAACAGCACTTACAGTTGACCGGGGAAGTTCTTGCAGGGCAGACATTTGATGAACTGACTTGTTGGAAAGGTGGCATCCTATGACGGTACCACGTTGAAAGTCACTGAGCTCTTCAGTAAGGTCATTCCACTGCCAATGTTTGTCTATGGAGATTGCACGGCTGTGTGCTGGATTTTATACACCTGTCTGCAACGGGTGTGGTTGAAATAGCCGAATCCACTAATTTGAAGAGGTGTCAACATACTTTTGTATACATAGTGTATATATCTCCAGCTCTCTCTTACACATTCGCTTTGTCTTTCTCTTCCCTCCACCTTCCAATCCCCATCTCCTCTCTCTCCCTTTCCTCTCCCCTGCTCCTCTTCCCATTCCAATCCCCGTCTCCTCTCTCTCCCTCTCCTCTCCCCTGTTCCTCTTCCCATTCCAATCCCCGTCTCCTCTCTCTCCCTCTCCTCTCCCCTGTTCCTCTTCCCATTCCAATCCCCGGCTCCTCTCTCTCCCTCTCCTCTCCCCTGCTCCTCTTCCCATTCCAATCCCTGTCTCCTCTCTCTCCCTCTCCTCTCCCCTGTTCCTCTTCCCATTCCAATCCCCGGCTCCTCTCTCTCCCTCTCCTCTCCCCTGTTCCTCTTCCCATTCCAATCCCCGGCTCCTCTCTCTCCCTCTCCTCTCCCCTGCTCCTCTTCCCATTCCAATCCCGGCTCCTCTCTCTCCCTCTCCTCTCCCCTGCTCCTCTTCCCATTCCAATCCCCGTCTCCTCTCTCTCCCTCTCCTCTCCCCTGTTCCTCTTCCCATTCCAATCCCCATCTCCTCTCTCTCCCTCTCCTCTCCCCTGCTCCTCTTCCCATTCCAATCCCCGTCTCCTCTCTCTCCCTCTCCTCTCCCCTGCTCCTCTTCCCATTCCAATCCCCGTCTCCTCTCTCTCCCTCTCCTCTCCCCTGCTCCTCTTCCCTCCCCCAACCACTGCTCAGTTATGTAGATTTAGCAGGAGATAGAGGGAGAGCATGGTACACTGATTTATGTGTTGCTTTGAAAAAGGCAGCAAGGTAGTAAGGGATGTGAGGACTCACAGCATCTGATAGTGCATGGTGTTAGGTACTGTTAATATGCAGCTAGTCTTTTGGATTGTATTGTGGTGATGAATCAGATAGTGTTCGTTTTTTCCTATGCCATATTGTGTTGATTGGGAAAACACACTTGACTACCATACAAATGGCACGAGGGCTGGTGATTCAACCAGAGGGCTGAAGGAACCATCCAGCATTTACCACATGATGTTGATTCTTTTAGCTGTGGGTTCCTGTGGTATCTGTTCTGTGGCTGCAGCAGTACTCTGACTACATCCAGTACAGACCTGGGTCATTGGGGCCAGCAGATGATGATGATGATGATGACAGTCAAGTGTTTTTGTACTTGTCTTTTCTTACTAGCACTGACTTTGCTGGTAGCTACTTTACTGAGGAAACATGTACTCACTATGACAGTGATATGTGGTTCTCACCTAGCTACCTTAAGATGAATGCACTAACTAACTGTCAGTCACTCTGGATAAGAGCGTCTGCTAAATGACTAAAATGTAAAAAAACAAAAAATATGATCATGATGGAAGGGGATTCCTGCTTACAAGCAAAAACTAAAGCAGGAAGTACCAGTGACTCGCTCAATACAGAAGTGGTCAGATGACGCGGATGCTACACTACAGGACTGATTTGCTATCACAGACTGGAATATGTTCCGCGATTCATCCAGAGGCATTGAGGAATACACCACCTCAGTCATCGGCTTCATCAATAAGTGCATCGATGACGTCGTCCCCACAGTGACTGTACGTACATATACCCAACCAGAAGCCATGGATTACAGGCAACATCCTCATTGAACTAAAGGCTAAAGCTGCCGCTTTCAAGGAGCGGGAGACTAATCCGGACGCTTATAAGAAATCGCGCTATTGCCCTCAGACGAACCATCAAACAAGCAAAGCGTCAATACAGGATTAAGATTGAATCCTACTAAACCGGCTCTGACGCTCGTCGGATGTGGCAGGGCTTGAAAACTATTACGGACTACAAAGGGAAACCCAGACACGAGCTGCCCAGTGACGCGAGCCTACCAGACGAGCGAAATGCCTTTTATGCTCGCTTCAAGGCAAGCAACACTGAAGCATGCACGAGAGCACCATCTGTTCTGGAAGACTGTGTGATAACGCTCTCGGAAGCCGATGTGAACAAAGCCTTTAAGCAGGTCAACATTCACAAAGCCGCTGGGCCAGACGCATTACTGGGACGTGTACTCCTGCACGGACCAACTGTCAAGTGTCTTCACTGACATTTTCAACCTCTCCCTGACCGAGTCTGTAATACCTACATGTTTCAAGCAGACCACCATAGTCCCTGTGCCCAAGGAAGCGAAGGTAACCTGCCTAAATGATTACCTCCCCATGGCACTCACGTCGGTAGCGATGAAGTGCTTTGAAAGGCTGGTCATGGCTCACATCAACAGCATCCTCCTGGACACCCTAGACCCACTCCAACTCGCATACCGCCCCAACAGATCCACAGATGACGCGATCTCAATCGCAATCCACACCGCCCTTTCTCACCTGGACAAAAGGAAAACCTATGTTTTCTGTTCATCGAATGCTGTTAATCGACTACAGCTCAGCGTTCAACACCATAGTGCCCACGAAGCTCATCACTAAGCTAAGGACTCCCTCTGCAACTGGATCCTGGACTTCCTGACGGGCCGCCCCCAGGTGGTAAGAGTAGGCAACACCACGTCTGCCACGCTGATCCTTAACACTGGGGCCCACGCAGTCGCGTGGCCAAACACGACTCCAACACCATCATTAAGTTTGCTGACGACACAACCGTGGTAGGCCTGACAACGATGAGATGGCCTATAGGGAGAAGGTCAGAGAACTGGCAGTGTGGTGCCAGGACAACAACCTCTCCCTCAATGTGAGCTAGACAAAGGAGCTGATCGTGGACTACAGGAAAAGGCGGGCCCCCATTAACATCGACGGGGCTGTAGTGGAGGGGTTGAGAGTTTCAAGTTCCTTGGTGTCCACATCACCAATAAACTATCATGGTCCAAACATACCAAGACAGTCGTGAAGAGGGCACAACAAAACCTTTTCCCTCCCAGGAGACTGAAAAGATTTTGCATGGGTCCCCAGTTTTTCAAAAGGTGTACCATCAAGAGCATCCTGACCGGTTGCATCACCGCCTGGTATGGCAACTGCTCGGCATCTGACCGTAAGGCGCTACAGAGGGTAGTGCGAACGGCCCAGTACATCACTGCGGCCAAGCTTCCTGCCGTCCAGGACCTATATAATAGTCGGTGTCAGAGGAAAGCCCATACAATTGTCAGAGACTCCAGTCACCCAAGTTATAGACTGTTCTCTCTGCTACCTTCACGGCAAGCTGTACCGGAGCGCCAAGTCTCGGACCAAAAGGCTCCTCAACAGCTTCTACCCCCAAGCCATTAGGCTGCTGAACAATTCATAAAAATCTTGTACACTGCTGCTACTGGCTGTTTGTTTGTTACCTATGCATAGTCACTTCGCCCCCACCTACATGAACAGATTACCTCAACTAGCCTGTACCCCTGCACACTGACTCGGTACCGGTGCCCCCTGTATATAGCCTCGTTATTCTTATTGTGTTCCTTTTACTCTTTATTTTAGCCTACTTGGTAAATATTTTCTTCTTCTTGATAAATATTTTCTTCTTCTTGAACTGCACTGTTGGTTAAGGTCTTGTAAGTAAGAATTTCACGGTAAAGTCTACACTTGTTGTATTCGGCGCATGTGGCAAATAAAGTTTGACTTGATTTGAGGAATGCATTTCTCTGTTCACTAAATCAAATCAAATAAAATTTTATTTGTCACATACACATGGTTAGCAGATGTTAATGCGAGTGTAGCGAAATGCTTGTACTTCTAGTTCCGACCATGCAGTAGTATCTAACAAGTAATCTAACAAATTCACAACTACCTTATACACACAAGAGTAAAGGAATGAATACGAGTATGTACATATAAATATATGGATGAGCGATGGCTGACCGGCATAGGCAAGATGCAGTAGATGGTATGGAGTACAGTATATACATATGAGTAGAGTAATGTAGGATATGTAAACAATATATAAATGTCATCGTTTAAAGTGGCTAGTGATACATTTATTTCATCCAATTATAATTACTAAAGTGGCTAGAGATTTGAGTCGATGGCCAAACGGCATAGGCAAGATTCAGTAGATGGTTTAGAGTACAGTGTATACATTTTATATGAGTAATGTTGGATATGTAAACATTATATACAAAATTGTTTTAAGTGGCTAGTGATACATTTGTTACATCCAATTCCTATTATTTAGTGGCTAGAGATTTAAGTCAGTATGTTGGAAGCAGCCACTCAATGTTAGTGATGGCTGTTTAACAGTCTGATGGCCTTGAGATAGAAGCTGTTTTTCAGTCTCTCTGTCCCAGCTTTGATGCACCTGTACTGACCTTCTGGATGATAGCGGGGTGAACAGGCAGTGGCTCGGTTGGTTGTTGTCCTTGATGATCTTTTTGGCCTTCCTGTGACATCGGGTGGTGTAGGTGTCCTGGAGGGCAGGTAGTTTACCCCGGTTATGCATTGTGCAGTCCTCACTACCCTCTGGAGAGCCTTACGGTTGTGGGCAGAGCAGTTGCCGTACCAGGCGGTGATACAGCCCGACAGGATGCTCTTGATTGTGCATCTGTAGAAGTTTGTGAGTGTTTTTGGTGACAAGACGAATTTCTTCAGCCTCCTGAGGTTGAAGAGGCACTGTTGCGCCTTCTTCACCACGCTGTCTGTGTGGGTGGACCATTTCAGTTTGTCTGTGATGTGTACGCCGAGGAACTTAAAACTTTCCACCTTCTCCACTACTGTCCTGTCGTCCAGGGTGCCTGTTTCCTGAAGACCACGATCATCTCCTTTGTTTTGTTGACGTTGAGTGAGAGGTTATTTTCCTGACACCACACTCCGAGGGCCCTCACCTCCTCCCTGTAGGCCGTTTCGTCGTTGTTGGTAATCAAGCCTACCACTCTTGTGTCGTCAGCAAACTTGATGATTGAGTTGGATGCGTGCTTGGCCACGCAGTCATGGGTAAACAGGGAGTACAGGAGAGGGCTGAGAACGCACCCTTGTGGGGCCCCAGTGTTGAGGATCAGTGGGGAGGAGATGTTGTTTCCTACCCTCACCACCTGGGGCCGGACCGTCAGGAAGTCCAGGACCCAGTTGCACAGGGCTGGGTCGAGACCTAGGGTCTCGAGTTTAATGACGAGCTTGGAGGGTACTATGGTGTTAAATGCTGAGCTGTAGTCGATGAACAGCATTCTTACATAGGTATTCCTCTTGTCCAGATGGGTTAGGGCAGTACGCAGTGTGATTGCGATTGCGTCGTCTGTGGACCTATTGGGGACGGTAAGCAAATTGGACTGGGTCCAGGGTGTCTGGCAGGATGGAGGTGATATGATCCTTGACTAGTCTCTCAAAGCACTTCATGATGACGGAAGTGAGTGCTACGGGGAGATAGTCATTTAGCTCAGTCACCTTAGCTTTCTTGGGAACAGGAACAATGGTGGCCCTCTTGAAGCTTGTGTGAACAGCAGACTGGGATAGGGATTGATTGAATATGTCCGTAAACACACCAGCCAGCTGGTCTGCGCATGCTCTGAGGACACGGCCAGGGATGCCATCTGGGCCAGCAGCCTTGCGAGGGTTAACACATTTAAATGTTTTACTCTCGTTGGCTGCGGTGAAAGTGAGCCCGCAGGTTTTGGTAGTGGGCCGTGTCGGTGGCACTGTATTGTCCTCAAAGTGAGCAAAGAAGTTGTTTAGTTTGTCTGGGAGCAGGACGCCGTGGTCCGCGACGGGGCTGGTTCACCTTACCCTGGTTAAAAGCAGTGGTTCACGCTTTCAGTTTTGCGCGAATGCTGCCATCAATCCACGGTTTCTGGTTGGGGAAGGTTTTTATAGTTGCTATGGGTACAACATCACCAATGTACTTGCTAATAAACTCGCTCACTGAATCAGTGTACACATCAATGTTGTTGTCAGATGCTATCCGGAACATATCCCAGTCCACGTGCTCGAAGCAATCTTGCAGCGTGGAATCAGATTGGTCGGACCAGCGTTGAACAGACCTGAGAACGGGCGTTTCCTGTTTTAGTTTCTGTCTGTAGGCTGGTAGCAACAAAATGGAGTCATGGTCAGACTTGCCGAAAGGAGGGCGGAGAATAGCCTTGAATGCATCATGGAAGTTAGAATAACAATGATCAAGGATTTTACCAGCCCGGGTGGCACATTCGATATGCTGATAAAATTTAGGGAGCCTTGTTTTCAAATTAGCCTTATTAAAATCCCCAGCCACAATAAATGCAGCCTCAGGATATGTGGTTTCCAGTTTACATAGAGTCCAATGAATTTCTTTCAGTGCCGTCGATGTGTCAGCTTGACGGGGGATATATGCGACTGTGATTATAATCGAGGAGAATTCTCTTGGTAGATAATACGGTCGGCATTTGATTGTAAGGAATTCTATGTCAGGTGAACAAAAGGACTTGAGTTCCTGTATGTTGTTATGATCACACCACGACTCGTTAATCATAAGGCACACACCCCCGCCCTTCTTCTTACCAGATAGATGTTTGTTTCTGTCGGCGCGATGCGTGGAGAAACCATGTGGCTGTACCGACAGATAACGTGTCCTGAGTGAGCCATGTTTCCGTGAAGCAAAGAACGTTGCAGTCTCGGATGTCTCTCTGGAAGGCAACTCTTGCTCGTATTTCATCCACCTTGTTGTCCAAAGACTGGACATTTGCAAGTAAAATACTCAGGAGAGGTGCCCGATGTGCTCATCTACGTAGCCTGACCAAAACACAGCCGCGTTTCCCCCCTTCTCCGGCGCTGCCGTTGTTTTGAGTCGCCGGCTGGGATCCAGTCTATTGTCCTGGTTGGTGGACCAAACAGAGGATTCGCTTAGGAAAGTCGTATTCCTGGTCGTAATGTTGGTAAGTTGACGTTGCTCTTATATCCAATAGTTCCTCCTGGTTGTATGTAATAAAACGTAATATTTCCCGGGGTAACAATGTAAGAAGTAATACATAAAAAAAAAAAAAAAAAAAATACTGCATGGTTTCCTGAGAACATGAAGCGAGGCGGCCATCTCTGTCGGCGCCGGAAGTGTCCTGATGTACTTCCTCCTCCCCGTGAGGACTGGGCAGGTTCAGTGTCCAGCAGCATTATGGACCTCTTGTCAGATCTCTGCAGCTCGGCCATAATGGGCTCTCCTCAGCTAATCCCATCTGCCATGGCATAGCCAGCAATTATTTGGTTAAAACTAAATACATGTATCATAAAAATTCTAATATTCTGTCTATTGGGTATCATAATGACATCAAATTAGATGATCAGGTTTAGGAAAATGGTTTGGATATCAATTCAATTTATGCATCCAATTGAGTAGTTTTTACTAGCCTAAAACTATTTTGGTGGCTGTTCACAATCAGTTCAGGTCTTTAGTGAGAGGTTTGATGACCATGACTGTGAGAGAGAGGATGGTACAGTGCACAGGGAGGCTTGGTTTGGGACTTCTCTCAGTTCATTCTACTCACAATGACAGTCCATTATTGTGCAGAAGATTCCTCTTTTGACATCTCACACTATCTCAGAGCTCAGCACGTGATAATTTAGCCTTTCTAGAGGGAAAGGATTTAATAGCTCTTCCACTATCATTACTTCCAGAGGTAGGACGATTCCAAGTGAAGGGCTTCAGAGTGCAGGCAGTGGGAGACATACACACTCCCATGCACATTCAGCTTCTCTGGTACAGTGTCTGTTCTTGGGAAAGTCAGACAGATCAAAGGATGAGGGTTGTGTTCCGGTCACACAGTCACATCACATTGTGGACCAACTTTGAGAACACTCCTCTCTGTGAGGCTAAATGAGATCATGTGGCTCTGGACTCTGACTTCACCCACATAAACTCTGCCTTCACAGTCTAAGGATTGGTATTAACAGATTTTGTGCTTTTTCTTGTGAGAGAGCATTGCTTATGATGATATTGGGAGCTGTATATTGGTCAGTGTAGGTCTGGCTCCCCACCCACTGAAAACACACACACACAGACACAAAAACACACACTAGCTGACGTGTAATCCGCTAATATCCTCTGCATGATACAATGAGGCACGCTCCCCTGCTATCAACCAGGTCTGTTGGGTCTCCAAGCATATGCTGTCTCCTCTTGTTACCATCAACATTAAACAGAAACCAATGCACAAAGTGTGCGAAAAAGCAGAGTGGGAAATCTATCTCAGATCTGTTGTTATTGTTTTTTCTCCCCTTATTCCTGAAAAGAAAAAAACAAGGACATAATGGCAATATTGTTAGTTTCGCTGCCTGTTTGGATCCAATCAAGTTAAGAGGGCCGACGAGGCAGGGCTCAAAGCCTTATCTAGTAAAGGTTAACACTGTCGCTCACCGGCTGCCCACAGTTACCTGCACCCTGCTCTCTTCTCCTCTCCTTCTCCCTCTCTCTCTCTCCCCTCCTTCCCCCCCCTCTCTCTGTTTCTCACTTCTCATTTTCTCTCTCAGCCCTCTCTTCTAAATCTACTTCTGTTCTTGAAACTGGATGTGACGTGAATAGGGTTGTGAATGGAGTCAGTAGCTGAGTGAATGGCAGGCGAGGCGCTGGTCATGTTTTTCTATTGTTTATCCCCTCCCCAGTGTGCAGAAATCAAAGTTCTGACAGCCCCTCTCTGACCTTTGGATAAGGACCAGCGAGCAAAATGACAATTGAGTCCTCAGCAGCAGCCATCCAGCCATCCACTATGGCCTGTAGTTTATATGCTAATGCCGGAATGTGACACGACTGCGTGACTGACTCTGCTTTTGCTTTCCTATTGGTCTAGCATACAAAGAATTGCCTCTTTATGTAAATCTCAAATCAGGATCCTATCTGTGCCGGACAGAAAAAAATGTCTCACGACAATCATAGTCTCTTTTATATGTCGTGAGATCATGAAGGCTTGTTCCAATACCTTAAATTGAGTTGCCAGTCGAGGTCTTTTGATTGCAAATGTTTGTTCCCTGTGGCTTACGGAGAAAACACACAGGCCTAGAGAAAAACAGATTCCGATTTGCAATCCTCAACCACCCTGGAGTCACAGGGCTCTGTGTTGTAGAAAACAAAGTAATTTGTTTTCAATTGAGCCTCAGCAGGGATGCCTCAGCGGGGACACCTCCCTAGTTCCAGTGTGTGTGTATGTGTGTGTGGTGTGTGTTGCTCCTTAATTTTTTGTATGTTTCGCTCCATTAACTTAATGTTTTTGATGATGAATAACGCCATATGTACATACAGTATTATGCATATTGTGATTGTGATAGTAGTTCTATTGCATACAGGCCCCTCTCAGACTGACTGACTCTCTCAGATGAAGTATTTGAAAATGTAATTAAGTGTGTATCTGCTGCTTGAGTAGCCAACTCTTGGGTTGGTCTGTCTATGTGGTTTGGCTCAGAGGAAGCAGTGTAATGTCTGTCCAATAAAGGAGTGTCCTGTTATAAATTGGCAGGGAGGGAGTGGAGAGAGAGAGGGAGGGTTAGGGAGCGTCTCAGTCTGGCCAGACCCAGATGGGCGGGCGGGCGGGCGGGCGGGCAGAGGGGGAGGGGGTGGCATCTGTTTCTCCTGCTTCTGTGCCAGCCTGTGCCAGGCTCCAGAGGGGTGAAAGCATGGCTCTTTATCTCCTCCTGGGCACCACCTGGTTCCCATTACAGGTCACTACTACAGGGACTGTTCTCCTCCCAGACCACTCACCCAGCGCCCATTAACAGCCTGCGTCTAGCTGCGACACAGTAAATCAAGGATAGTTGAAGTCAGTTAAATTGACTCTGGTACTGGTAGTTATCTTAAACCTGAAGAGTGATACGTTCTCTGGAGTTAGGGTTGATAACTGGAGTTCATTACTTTTAACTCCGTTATGAGGAACCATAGACAGGGAATTAAATCTATGGAGTTATCCACAGATGTGGGAGGGACCCATTGTCATATTTCCCAGCATGCTCTGTTGCAGATTGATTTTCAAAATTGTTTGTTTCAATATCTGTTTATCCGCATGTACATTTATAATTGTTTATCTTATGCTACACAAAGATAAGAAACATACATTTTTCTAAACAAATCCAATCTGTAAGTGGTTGGATTTATAGCAACCGTTTGATATCCAACAAATATTGGTTATCAAATGGCAACCCACCATATTATGAAACATTAAGAAATAATCAGGCTTTACACCCTTATAACTCAAAGGAAGTAAACTGAAAGACAAATGTACTCTGCTGTAGTGGATTGTTAATTCAAAACAACACAGGAAAGTGTAAAAGGGCAATTGGAGATCAATTTAAGCAACTCTGAGAGTTGGATATTTACTCCCATTTAGGTAGTTATATACAAAATGTGTTCCTAGGTTGTCATTGAAAATAAGAATTTGTTCTTAACTGACTTGCATAGTAAAACAAAGGTACAAAATAAAAACTGTGTACCATCTTCTCTGATACTATACTTACTATAGGTAGGGCCCAGTGTTTTACCAGGTCACCCTCTCTCTCTCTCTCTCTCTCTCTCTCTCTCTCTTACTCTCCACCCCCCTATCTCTCTCTCTCTCTCTCTCTCTCTCTCTCTCTCTCTCTCTCTCTCTCTCTTACTCTCCGCCTCCCCTATCTCTCTCTCTCTCTCTCTCTCTCTCTCTCTCTCTCTCTCTCTCTCTCTCTCTTACTCTCCGCCTCCCCTATCTCTCTCTCTCTCTCTCTCTTACTCTCCCTTCCTCCCACTCACCCCCCTTCTCTCTCTCTGGTGTGTCATTGTTGATGGGTCCACTAATTGAGGACAGTATGTGGGGCCAGGCAGGCTGCAGATTGGGTTGAGGGTTGAGGCAGGGATGTGAATGCCTGGCCGGGCCTTGCTGCCACTGAGACTCAGGATAGACTCCCTCTGCCTATTCACTCAAGTCTTTAGTGGAAATTGACAAGTCACAAACTATTATTCAGTATGCCCAAAGCTGCAAATTGATAAACTGATAAAAATATACAATTTGACTTGCAGCATTGGCACTGTAGTTTTTGTATTCATTCATGGCAATACCCATGTGAAAACGCCCAGCAGGCACTGCACGTCTGTACAGGTGATGGGTTTTAAAGACTGAAGGCTTAATGTACTGTACTGTACTGTAGGGCTATGTGATGTTTGTTCAGCATTCTCCAGAGAGTGTCTTTCTAATAAGCTATAAAGAAATAGTGAATTGGGTATAATTGGGTATATTCAAATAAGATATTATTCCGCACATCTCTGTCTCCTCCCTGTAGAGTTGAACAGCAGACAGTCTGTAGATCTAACTGGCTCAGGATCAAAGGGAGACACTGCCTGCCTCCTCCACCTCTGCCATGCAGTCAGAGTACCTCCGCTCTGCTTGGAAGAGTCCCTGGACCTTCTCACTGTCTGTCTGTCTCTGTCTCGCTGTCTGTCTGGGAAGAGACCGCAGTGAATTAGCCTTTTGCTAGCAGTTAAGTGTTTTATCCTGAGGAGTGGACCTTAATTTGACGCAGAGGAAGGGGATGCACCAGCAGAGAGTCGTGCTAGTTAGAGCAGACTCCACATCAAAGGCTGTAGCTGCCACTCTCCTGATGTGAATTTCAATACTACATAATATTGTATCACAGGTTAAATCACATAGTGAGGTGGTTGAAAAGTGTAATAGTTCCATTTTCATGAATTGTAAAATTAGTGTTAGCTAGCTTAATAAAGTTGAGGTTAATTAAGACTCTGTCTCATCTTCCTAGTTTCATGGGTCAATGATTTTACATTACCAGAGACAATGTGATAACACTGGATCAGAACAAATAGGACAGCATGTAATATTTTGTGTCATAATCAGCTTATCTGGGCAGGGCCCAAGTGTCTAGCCAAACAAACAGGCCGCCTGGATGTGAATGAATGTGTTCATGGCAGGGCTTGTAATGTTTCCTCTCTCTGAGTCTCTCCAAGGGCCTGTGATGAGAGAGAGGGACTCAGATGTAGGGACAGACCACACACATTGCCTGTCTGCAGAACAGAATGAGGGAGGCTGCCAATAATGGAGAACATGGACACTGTTATGTGTGTGATAGTGTGCCATTCTGTCTTATTAAATGTATTTAGAATGTGTGGGTGTGTTATCTGGATGTAGTGGCAGCCTGGGAATGATTCAGAGACGTCACTGTCTAGGTCACTTGCGTTCCTCTGTGTTGAGATGCAGCCTTAGGCTCCTTCTGTCCCCTCACTCACACATCATCCACACGTGCATTATATACCTCAGTCATCATGAAGTGCTTTGAGAGGCTGGTCATGGCACACAGCAAGGCCAGCATGGCAGGTACACTGGATCCACTCCAATTTGCCTACCGCTCCAACAGATCCACTGAATATGCCATTTCAATCGCTATTCAAATGGCTGTAACACATCTGAGCAAGAGGAACACCTATGTGAGAATTCTGTTCATTGACTACAGTTCAGCATTCAACACTATTGTTCCCTCCAAGCTCGACACCAAACTCGGAGCCCTGGGTCTGGACACCACCCTCTGCAACTGGATCCTGGACTTCCTGACAGTCAGACCAGAGGCTGTTAGGATTGGCAACAAAACCTCCTCCACACTAACTCTTAACACAGAGGCCCCCCAGGTGTGTGTGCTCAGCCCTCTGCTGTGTTCCCTGTTCACCCACGACTGCGTGGCTTTGCACGACACCAACTCCATAATCAAGTTTGCTGATGACCCCACGGCCTGATAAACAACAACGACAAGTCAGCCAATAGGGAGAAGGTAAGTGAACTGGCACTGTGGTGTCATGACAACAACCTCTCCCTCAACGTCAGTGAAACAAAGGAGTTGATTGTCGATTTCAGCAAGCAGAGGAGAGAATATGACCCTATCCACATCAACAGGACTGTAATAGAGAGAGTCAGCAGTTTGAAGTTCCTCGGAAGTCCACGTCACCGAGGACTTGTCATGGACCAACACCACCACCACTCTTGTCAAGAGGGCGCAACAGTCTCTACTTCCTAAGGCGGCTCCAAATACTACCGCTGAGCCATCGAGAGGGTCCTGACCGGTTGCATCATGGCCTGGTACAGTAATTACTCCGTCCACGACCACAAGGCCCTCCAGCGGATTGTGAAGACGACGCTTTAGAAAGGCAGCATCATCGAGGACCCCACACTCCCCAGCCATGAGCTGTTCTCTCCCTTACCGTCGGGCAGTGAGAGAGCATCAGAGCAGTGAGTCTGATACCAACAGGCTCCGAGACAGTTTCTTTCTACAAGCCATCAGACTGCTGAACACTTGGACTGACCACCTGCTCTGATTCTTCACACCTTAGCACACATCACAACTGCTGCTACCAACTTCTCAATTTATGCACTTGCCCCCCATTCCCCCCTTCCCCCAATACACGTGTAAATGTTGGACAATAAATTGTTCCTTCCTGTATTATACTGATGCTAAAAATGTATTATATTCTACTGCCACTTACTTTATGTATTCGTATTTTTTTACTACCTCTCCTCTCCTCTCCTGGGGCTGGGCTGATGTGATGAACACTGTGTCCTTCCTACTCAGAGAGAGAACAGTGAGTCAATACCTACCTACCTCCCCTCAGCAGCTACCTCATCTACCTGGCTGGCTGGCTACTGCCCACTCTAATGCACTGCCCCGCTGGCACAATAACTGAGTCAGCCTCAGCTGGGGAGCTGTGAACACTGGAGAATGGAGATAGATCAGTGCTGTGGATTGGTTATGTGATTACCAGAGATGTTTACTGTGCACAGAGAAATGATGAGCTGTTGTTGAACGTGTGTGTTACCTTGTGAACAGACTGTGCGTCTGCAGAGGTTTGAATTGTCATGGTGTGAGAGTGAGTAAGCCTCTGAGTGTCTGAGTAGGTAGTAGTGTTGGGAGGGAGTGGGAACAACGCTATAATGAAGCTAGTCATCAGATGCTCTCTGTGTGAGCCTTAATCGACAAAACATGTTCCCATGTGAAAACAGTCAAACATTCTCAGTTGACCAAAGAGTTGTTTTGTCTTGTAGCAGCATATCCTAGTCATTTGACCTCAGGTGTGATGAACAGCTAGCTGTACATTTTGTAGTTGTACCTTCTTCCTGTCTGCTCTTCAGTAGTCTCTGATGGCTTTGTGACTCATTGTTTGCTTTCCATTAATATAAGGTTAAAGTCTAATCTGAATGCTTAGTGGTCATGTCCTGGGATTATCTGAATTTGAGCGTTCTCCCCAGAGGCAGCCACAGGTAAATGGCGTTCAGTCCTCTGTCACCATAATTGGCCTCCTATTCCTCCCAGCCAGCCGGCCAGCCCTACTACAGCTTTGGCAGTGGTGGAAAAAGTACCCAATTGTTATACTTGAGTAAAAGTAAAGATACCTTAATAGAAAATGTAAAAGTGAAAAGTGAAAGTCACCCAGGTAAAATACTACTAGAGTAATAGTCAAAACGTTTTTGGTTTTAAATATACTTAAGTATCAAAAGTAAAAGTATAAATCAATTTAATTTCCTCATATTAAGCAAACCAGATGGCATCATTTTCTATTTTAATTTTTCCGGATAGTCAGGGGCACACTCCAACAATCAGACATAATTTACAAACGAAGCATGTGTGTTTACTGAGTCCTCCAGATCAGAGGCAGTAGGGATGACCAGGGATGTTCTCTTGAGAAGTGTGTGAATTGGACCATTTTCCTGTTGTGCTAACCATTCAAAATGTAACGAGTACTTTTGGGTGTCATGAAAATTGTATGGAGTAAGAAGTACATGATTTTCTTAAGGAAAATAGGGAAGTAAAAGTTGTCAAAAATATAAATAGTAAAGTGCAAATACCCCAAAATACTACCTAAGTAGTAATTTAAGTATTATTAAGTGTTTTACACCACTGAGCTTTGGCTATTGGTCTTATACTCCCTCCTAGCCATTTATATTATATTATTTTCTTTCTGTTCTCCTCCAATGCCCTATTCATCTCCCATTCTCTCCTCTTTTCCAATACAGTGTCTGTTTTATATCTGTCTCTAGATAATTGTTTCACTTTTCTCCCCACCCAGTTGCTCCTCATTGCTCCTCCCTTCACATACAGTATGTTATTTTCCTCTCCCCTCTCTCTCTTCCCTTGCTGTGGTGTCTGAGAGCCCATCTGCAGGCAGGTAGTGTTCACTCAGTGGCTTGGAGAGGAGAGGTCAGGCCCTGGTAACAGTAGCAGCAGTGGCTTCATTTGGATTCTGACTGCAGTATGCTGGGGCTGTTGGTTTCTAGTGGATGGCCCAGTCCTGTTGCTGTAAAACTGCTGCTACTGCTAATGGTACTGTTTCTGCTACTGCTGCTTCTACTGCTGCTGCTGCGGCCACTGCTGCTGCTACTACTGCTTCTGTTACTACTGCTGCTGCTTCTGCTAATGTTGCTGCTGCTAATGCTGCTGCTGCTACTACTTCTACTACTACTACTACTACCACTACTGCTACTGCTGCTACTACTGTTACTACTGCCACCGCCACCACCGCTCTGCCACTGCAGATTAGCAGTAGCAGCAGCAGAAGCAGCAGCAGTAGTAGCAGTAGGCAGTGGCAGCAGTAGCAGCAGTAACATTAGTAGCAGCAGTGGTAGTAGCAGCAGTAGCAGTAACATTAGTAGCAGCAGTATCAGCAGTGGTAGTAGCAGCAGTAGCAGCAACACAGCAGCAGCAGCATCACCATTGCCACCGCAAACACCACCACCGCTGATACCATTGTCACCACCACCGCCGCCTCCCACCGCCGCCACAACCACCACCGCCGCTGCCACCGCCACCGCCACCACCACCGCCGCCACCACCGCCGCCGCTGCCACCACCAGCACCGCCGCCGCCACCACCACCGCCGCCACCACCACCGCCGCCACCACCGCCGCCACCACTCTACCACCACCGCCGCCGCCACCACCACCACCGCCACCACCACCACCGCCGCCACCACCGCTGCCGCCACCACCACCGCTCCACCGCCACCGCTGCCACCACCACCGCCGCCGCCGCTGCCACCACCACCGCCGCCGCTGCCACCACCGCCGCCGCCGCCACCACCACCACCGCCACCACCACCGCTGCCACCACCACCGCTACCACCGCCGCTGCCACCACCGCCGCTACCACCGCTGCTGCTACTACTGCTGCTACTACTACTGCTGCTGCTGCTGCTGCTACTACTACTACTACTACTACTACTACTGCTGCTTCTGCTACTGCTGCATGATGCTTAATACTGTACGTCCTCGATAAGGGCTAAAGCTATACTGATACCCAGGCTAAAATGCTGCAGAGTTGAGGGGCTTATACTGTAAATCATGCCTCTTTCCATTTGTCTATTTCTCTCATCTCTCTTTCTCTCCCTTTTATGCTTTACCCTGTTTGCCATCTTTCTCTCACTCTCCCGTCCTCTCACTGACACTCTTTCTGTCCCTCTTTCACTATCTCTGTCCATCTCTCTCTCTGTCCATCTCTCTAAAATTCAAGCTACTTTATTGGTTAGAAAAACATTGTGTCAATATTGCCAATGTATACAATATATACATTGTAATAAAATAATGAATAATAATAATATAAAATGGAAGTAAATAATAATTAAAATAGAAATAATAAAAATAACAACAATAAAATGGTAACAGTCAATAGTAGAAATATAATAAATAATATGGACAATAAAAGGCTAAACATGGAAAATAGGCATGCTACTATTGTTATTATGATTCAGTGTCCCTCAGGCTATGGCAGACAAATACACACAAGAGGAGCCGTTGCTCCTTCGTCCATGAGTATTTTTGTTTTTCCTCTGGGTTTAATAAGATAACATAGTAATTTCTGAGAATAATGAATCTCTTGGTGAGGAATATTTCTCACAGTAAAGCAGAAAGTGCATCTCTATCTCTACATGTCTTTTTATGTCTGCCAGTTTCTATTGTCAATTGGTGGTCACTCAGCCTGTACTTGGTAAGCATCTGTCTCTGCTTCGCAATGGTGAATTTATCATGTAAATCTTGGTGGGGCAAAAAAATATATATAGAAAGTGGGATGCATGCCAGCTAAGCCACTACACAACACAACACTAAACAATACATTAATTGTACTATAACAGTGACAAACGGTGCCCACAAACTGTTTGGGCCTACATAAAGCTGTCCCAACAGCAGAGTCCCAACAGCAGTCCCAACACCTTACCACTGCTACACCTGGCTATCAGCGGAGCCTTGTCTGACAGCGAAACAGCTAATTCAGCCTCATTTACTGCCTTAAAAAAAACATAGCTGATATGGCTGATTTGCGTAAACAAATGTGGTTTCTAATTACAATTGAGATGTACAAACTATGGCATAAGGGGACGACAAGCTAATAAGAGGCAATCCGTAATTTCGATTAAGACATTAATGAGCGAGCCAAGACGGACATAGCCAATATAACTATTTGTTCAGCATTTTTTAAATGTACAGCGACAGAATTCAGAACATGGGCCGTTCTTAGTGTTCTCCCTGTATACCAAGTCAGAACCGTAGGATAAATAAAGGGGACATATAAGCAGACAATGAAAGCTCTTACAATATTTGATGATTACATTTCTCAAAAATAGGTTCTCTCTCTCTTTCTCGATGCTCCAAGCTGTGTGAGTATCACAGTGTGTGTGTCTCTGTGCAGCTGAGGTTCCTACAGGACTCACAGGGGAGCAGATAGAAGCAGGGAGGGACTGAGGGACACAAACACAACACACACCAGTCAGACGAGTAGAGTATTAACAGAGCAGGCATCTGCGCCCACGCACGCAGACTTAAGCTGTGCAGTTATGTAACTTACTCTGCCATTTCAAATGATTTCTGATCATTACTGCTCGCTGGGCTGTGCTGGATTACTGTGTGTTTGGGCTGGGGGTATGAAACATGTAGTCAGTGCTGCTGTGTGGATCCTGAGTGGAGCTGCCTGGGCTGTGGAGTTAGGTAACAGAGGGGGATCCTCTTTGAAGTAGTTTAGAGCCCAGTGCAGCTCAGTGCCATGCTACTGCCTCCCATCAGAGCAACTCTTGTCTTCCATCATCGCTGTGGAGTTAGCACATACATAGCTTCTCCTAGGCACTTCCGTTGTGAGTGTACAGTTTATCTTCGGCTGCAGCATTGGCATTTTGAGAGGCAACAAATTAGCTGTAAATCTGTGCTCTCCTGTCATAGATGAAGTACTGTGTGATTCTGTGTGTTACTCCTTCAGTAAAGGTCAAATGTTCTGGCGCTGTGTGTGACTACCTGTCTCAGTACATTTGAATGACTACCACTGAATGGTTCCAGTATTTTGACAGCATGTTTGTTTATGGGATTAAAATTCAATGGCATAATTAGATACAAGGTTAACCATGCCCATATCACATTGAGCACAGGAGGCAAAATGAATAGTGTTTAATGGATCAGACCGATATTATCCAAGCATCTTTCATCCCTAACTGTTCCACAGTACTCCTCGAGACAAGGCTGAGAAAACAGATAATGCTCTCTCTCTCGCGCTCTCTCTTGCTCGCTCTCGCTCTCTCTCTCGCTCTCTCTCTCGCTCGCTCTCGCTCTCTTCTCTCTCTCTCTCTCTCTCAGGATTAGGAGCCATTATTATGCATGATGCATAGAGAGATTGTGAGGGTGAGATAGAAAGGAAACGTACCCCTGCACTCTCACCACAGAAAATAAACATAGGCTTTTCTCATTTACATGGCAAGATAGCAGCAGATAAAAGGGCTGAGAATGGAAGGGGAAGAGATTCACTAAATCAGTGTCTGAACTGTGCCGTTGATTATGCTAAGAGGACTGGTAGAGGACAAGGGGACAGGGGTGAGAGGTCCCAGCCACCCAGGAGGGACATCCTCTGTAAGATGCTTTGAGGCCACAGCAGCCCAACCAGAGGAGAGCCTGAGGAAACCACCACAGGATAGATAGCAAATCTCTACACTGAGTGTACAAAACATTCCATGACAAAGACTGACCAGGTGAGTCAAGTTTGTCAAATTTCAAGTTTTAATGTCACATGCACAAGGACAGTGAAATGCCTTTCTTGCAAACTCAAAACCCAACAATGCAATAATCAGGTGAATGCTTTGACCCCGTATGATCCCTCAGGTGAAAGCTATGATCCAATATGATCCCTTATTGATGTAACTTGTTAAATCCACTTCAGTCAGTGTAGATGAAGGGGAAGAGACAGGCTAAAGAAGGATTTTAAGCCTTGAGACAATTGAGACATGGATTGTGTATGTATGCCATTCAAAGGGTGAATGGGCAACTCAATATTAGGAAGGTGTTCTTAATGTTTTGTAAATTCAGTGAATGTCTCTGATCTGTCAACATGAGTGCTCCCCATGGTGCTGAACTACAGATCATTATGACAGGTCACTGTTGTGGCATCATGCTCTGTTGTTATGAGTGCTCTGCTCTGATACAACCCTATTTGCCACAATTCTCTTCATACTGTGTAGGAATGTCCTATACAATATGATTCAAGTTATGACCCCTGCTAAAACCAGTTTACTAGTGCTGTTGTTATTTTGCTAGCCTGTACTGTATTGTGTTTCTAAAGAGATCCTAGTGCCTCTCTCTCCTCCCCCTTGTCTCTCAGTGCTGGAGTGCTCCCATATCTTGACAATTAAGACATAGGGTGCCGGATTGCAACAGGAGACTCAAACACCGGGAACCCATCCATGTCTATCTTTTCCCTGGCTCACATAGTAACCTACACACACAGTCACACACTAACACACGGTCACACACTAACAAACGGTCACACACGGTCACACAGTCTGGAAAATACATTGTACATGTGGGCGGACACGGAGGAAATATTTCACTATACTGTTTATCCTCTGTTGTGTATGTATTTATATTAATGTCATTGTGGCCCCAACAATAGATCTAGCTTAAGAGGTTCGTCTCCCTCGTCTATCTTCATTTAATGTGCAGTAAACGCCTATACACTTTATCTTGGAGCTCATTACTCACAACGGCAGCCATTTGAGTCTTTTATTGGAGGGATGTTTAATTGAACATTGGCTGGTGTGTTCCAAACAAATAGGCCCGAGCTGCGTGTGTGTGTGTGTGTGCGTGTGTGCGTGTGTGTGTGTGCGTGTGTGAAATATTCCTAGCGCTTAGCCCGATGTCAAGCCGTCTGGTTCTAAAAACTGTACACATTATAGTGGCAGTCCGGGGACACAGAGACAGAGCTGATTGCGGTGGGCGTGTGTGATTCACTCATAGTTAATAATGTAGATGCAAATGAAAGAATGTAACCCCCTCTACTCATAACCACATACAGTATGCACACAAATACGCACACACAGACACACACATGTACGTACACACACACACTCATGCATGCATGCACACATGCATAATTAAACTTGGTAGACTGGTTGTGACAGATAGGGGTGGTTGAGGATACAGTCATAGCAACTGTCAGTTGCCTGGGGTTAGCAACACAAGGTCAAAGAGCATGTATGGATCAAAGCAGTGCCACACTTAAAAAAAAAATTTGTCTTCGTCATTTTGACTAAAATATCATTAAGTCTTAGTCACACTTTTGTCCATTTTAATAATGATTTTGTGAAATTATTGTCAAAATTACGAAAACAGTTTTAGTCAACTAAATGGCCTTTAATTTTAGTCACATCACATTTGTATTGCCTCATTAAGCTACAATGCCTTCAGAAAGTATTCATACCCCTTGCCTTATTCCACATTTTGTTGTGTTACAGCGTGAATTCAAAATGAATTACCCCGTAATGACAAAGTGAAAGCATGTTTTTAGAATTTTTTGCAAATGTATTAAAAATGAACAACAGAAATATCTAATTTACATAAGTATTCACACCCCTGAGTCAATGCTTTGTAGAAGCACCTTTGGTGGTGATTGGCTTTTCTCCCATTCTTCCTTGCAGATTTTCTCAAGCTCTGTTGGGTAGCGGTGGTGAACAGCAATCTTCAAGTCTTTCCACAGATTTTCAATAGGTTTCAAGTCTGGGCATTGGCTTCGCCACTCAAGAACTTTCACATTCTTGTTCTGAAGCAATTCCAGCGTTGCGTTGGCTGTATGCTACTGGTAATGTTACCAGGGCCACGTTCAGTTGCAAAATGTTCTTAAATGTTGCAGATCGAAAATTCCATTAATAGAGACAATGTTATTCCATATTATATACTGGGTGGTTCGAGCTCTGAATGTTGATTGGCTGACAGCCGTGATATATCAGACCGTATATACCACGGGTATGACAAAACATTTTATTTTTACTGCTCTAATTACGTTGGTAACCAGTTTATAATAGCAATAAGACAGCTCGTGGGTTTGTGGTATATGGCCAATATACCACAGCTACGGGCTGTGTCCAGGCACTCCACGATGCGTCGTGCATAAGAACAGCCCTTAAAGGTGGAATATTGGCCATATACCACACCCCCTCGTGCCGTATTGCTTAATTGAACATGTCAGAGGCATTTTTGTTCTATATAGCATGTTTCTATCTGAACGTTCAAAAACGTTGCGTCCTGCCGAACGTGCCCCTGGTTGTTAGCTAGTATCCTAGTTTTAGAACGACCCGCGATATGCTTGAGGAATGTAAAATGCCTCCCGGCAATGCACGATCAAAATAAATGATGGGCCATATCTTTTGAACGGTAATCTCTCAAGCCATTTTATCGGAGGAAAAGATGGAGACTTGGCTACGTTGGCTACAGAACCTGGCTATGAATTGCAGTGGGGAACATGGGAGGGTTGAGCAAGACAACAAATTCAAAGACAGGCTACTTTTCTATACACAAGGGAAAGAAAAACATAGTCCCTGAGCTGCCAAGGTAAAAATCTGTTGTTCTGCCCCTGAACAAGGCAGTTAACCCACTGTTCCTAGGCCGTCATTGTAAATAAGAATTTGTTCTTAACTGACTTGCCTAGTTAAATAAAGGTAACAAAAAATAAATAATAATAGCTAGACTGTTGTTTTACTATTAAACTCAATGCTGCAATTGTTTTTAATTTCATAAAGCAGCTTGTGTTTCTTAACCAGGCAAAGGGTAGCTAACTAGAAGGCTGGTGGTGACTGGTTTGCTACGCATGAGAGTTATGAGAGTTGCCCGCACACCTGTCTGCCCACACTCATCACTTGCTGCCACGCAGCTGCTGTGTGCCAGGGGTGTGGTGCGTCCTTCCCACTGCTGTCCTTCCCACTGGTGTGCTCCTAATATTAATTGGCTTATCACTGAAAGACTCTCAATCTCTCCAATAACTATTTTACAGTTCACTTAGTAGTCAGATTTTGTCTCGTCGCATTTAAGTCAAATGAAATGAAAAATTATTTTGTTAATTTCTATTTTTTTCTGGGTATATTTAGTCAATTATAGTCTCATCAATTTCCACTGAAAAATAGGTGTTTGAGACAAAGACACTACCTGTTGGTACCCTTCCTCTCTGCCTCAGACATATTGCTAGAGAAGCCCTGTTGGTACCCTTCCTCTCTTCCTCAGACATATTGCTAGAGAAGCCCTGTTGGTACCCTTCCTCTCTGCCTCAGACATATTGCTAGAGAAGCCCTGTTGGTACCCTTCCTATCTTCCTCAGACATATTGCTAGAGAAGCCCTGTTGGTACCCTTCCTCTCTGCCTCAGACATATTGCTAGAGAAGCCCTGTTGGTACCCTTCCTATCTTCCTCAGACATATTGCTAGAGAAGCCCTGTTGGTACCCTTCCTCTCTGCCTCAGACATATTGCTAGAGAAGCCCTGTTGGTACCCTTCCTCTCTGCCTCAGACATATTGCTAGAAAAGCCCTGTTGGTACAATTCCTCTCTTCCTCAGACATATTGCTAGAGAAGCCCTGTTGGTACCCTTCCTCTATTCCTCAGACAGACATATTGCTAGAGAAGCCCTGTTGGTACCCTTCCTCTATTCCTCAGACATATTGCTAGAGAAGCCCTGTTGGTACCCTTCCTCTATTCCTCAGACAGGCATATTGCTAGAGAAGCCCTGTTGGTACCCTTCCTCTATTCCTCAGACAGGCATATTGCTAGAGAAGCCCTGTTGGTACCCTTCCTCTATTCCTCAGACAGGCATATTGCTAGAGAAGCCCTGTTGGTACCCTTCCTCTCTGCCTCAGACAGGCATATTGCTAACTCAAAAGCACAACCAACATAAAAATCACTTTTCTTTTTTTAGATAACAATTCATACAAACCAGGTAGATTAAACAAGTAACTTTCTATTACAAAGTGAGTATATGCACATATGCATTTTTCTGAAATGTTTCTGAAAATCCCAGGTTGAAATGAATGATGTGCAAATGAATGTGTTTTCATATGCTTTATGTGCTGTGGTCTTCTGGTGGCTATACTAATGTTTATTGTAGTCTTGTCTAGGGATCTAGCTCCATTCCACAAGGGAGTGTACAGTAATGGAACACATTGACACAGTTAAAATCCATTTTAGTTCTACACACTAATCTTAGAATATCCAGCTGCACTTCCTCTGCACCCTTTAAATCCCAGCATGCCTACAGTAGCAAGCACATTCCTCATTAACACTTCACAGCAATCAGTTAGCTGGAGCTCAATCTACTGAAGACCAGAAGGAAACACTATTGACATAGGTCATTAGTTGTTCACAGTTAGGACATGAGTTTTGTGTCCATCTTGTCAAATGTGTCGATACATTGAAATGGTAGCTCTGGATTGTATTAACGTTGCAGATAGAAATAACAACACTAGGGCTTTCAAGGTGCCCTTATTTGTTTGATGGGGACTTATTTTGAGGTGACACCTGGACCTAGTAAAAGGTCAATGCTGATATAAAATGTTATATTGTACTAGGATTAATTCTCACTTCAATATTTTGTCTTGCCCATTCACCCTCTGAATGGCACACGTACGTACAGTGCATTCGGAAAGTATTCAGACCCCTTGACTTTTACCACATTTTGTTATGTTACAGCCTTTAAAATGGATACAATTGCCCCCCCCCCATCAATCTACACACAATACCCCATAATGACAAAGCAAAAATTGTTTTTTTATAAATGTTGGCAAATTTATATAAAATACATAACTGAAATATCACATTTACATAAGTATTCAGACCCTTTAATCAGTACTTTGTTGAAGCAGTTTTAGCAGCGATTACAGCCTCGAGTCTTCTTGGGTATGACGCTACAAGCTTGGCACACCTGTATTTGGGGAGTTTCTCCCATTTTTCTCTGCAGATCCTCTCAAGCTCTGTCAGGTTGGATGGGGAGCATCGCTGCACAGCTATTTTCAGGTCTCTCCAGAGATATTCGATTGGGTTCAAGTCCAGGCTCTGGCTGGGCCACTCAATGACATTCAGAGACTTGTCCCAAAGCCACTCCTGTAGTGTCTTGGCTGTGTGCTTAGTGTCATTGTCCTGTTGGAAGGTGAACCTTCACCCCAGTCTGAGGTCCTGAGCGCTCTGGAACAGGTTTTCATCAAGGATCTTTCTGTATTTTGCTCTGTTCATCCCACGATCCTGACCAGTCTCCCAGTCCCTGCCGCTGAAAAACATTCTCCCAGTATGATGCCCCCACCACCATGCATCACCGAATGCTTGGCATTCAGGCCAAAGAGTTCAATCTTCGTTTCAACAGACCAGAGAATCTTGTTTCTCATGGTCTGAGAGTCCTTTACGTGCCTTTTGGCAAACTCCAAGCGGCCTGTCATCTGTCTTTTACTGAGGAGTGGCTTCTGTCTGGCCACTCTACCATAAAGGCCTGATTGGTGGAGTGCTGCAGAAATGGTTGTCCTTCTGGAAGGTTCTCCCATCTCCACAGAGGACTCTGGAGCTCTGTCAGAGTGACCATCGGGTTCTTGGTCACCTCCCTGACCAAGGCCATTCTTCCCCCGATTTCTCAGTTTGGCCGGGCGTCCAGCTCTAGAAAGAGTCTTTGTGTTTCCAAACTTCTTCCATTTAAGAATGATGGAGACCACTGTGTTCTTGGGGACCTTCAATGCTGCAGAATGTTTTAGTACCCTTTCCCAGATCTGTGCCTCAACACAATCCTGCCTCGGAGCTCTACGGACAATTCCTTCGACCTCATGGCTTGGTTTTGCTCTGACATGCACTGTCAACTGTGGGACATTATATAGACAGGTGTGTGCCTTTCCAAATCTTATCCAATCAATTGAAAAAAATGTAGAGGAAAAAGAAACACACACCTATTTAGGCGAGGTGCTGGCTGGCGGAGTGGAAAACTTGAAAATAAAGGAGAGCCGCACACTCTAGGAGCTCAGATGCAAAAATGTGATGTCCAACGTTTCGACAGGCAAGCTGTCTTCATCAGGGTATAATCACAAACACTGCGAGGTGATTCATTTACATAGTGTCAAAAGACACACAGGTGTCTGTAGTCATGGAAAAGTGTGGCCTAATATCATTGGTTAATTCTCAAATATTAAAATGGCATACAAAGAACAAACATGCATTCAAGATCCAGTTGAAGACATATCTGTTTGACATGCATTTTGGGTAGTGTGTATCCTATGTGACTGCGATGTATGTGTGGGTGTTCTGACTGTATTGTAATGTGCAATGTAAAGCGACCTTGAGCTATGGAAAGGCGCTATATAAATAAAACTTCTTCTTCTTCTTCTTCTACAAAAAACTAAAATGGATAGCATACGATTATAGATTCAATTTGGGCTACATAAGCCTGCAAACAATTACAATGGCAAAGTCACAACAATCACAAGAATGGCTTCAGATCAAATCAATCAATTTAATTTACCACAGGTGGACTCCAATTAAGTTGTAGAAACATCTCAAGGATGAGCAATGGAAACAGGATGCAACTGAGCTCAATTTCGAGTCTCATAGCAAAGGGGCTGAATAGTTATGTAAATAAGGTATATATATTTTTTTCTATTCTAAAAACCTATTTTTGCTTTGTCATTATGGGGTAGTGTGTGTAGATTGATGAGGTAAAAACATTGATTTAATCAATTTTATAATAATGCTGTAACGTAACAAAATGTGGAAAAGGTCAATGGGTCTGAATACTTTCAGAATGCACTGTATGCAACATTGCAGCATATTTTCCCACTGTGAATCATGGGACCACTTATGGGAGGCTAGCTTTCAAGCCATCTACGTATTGTTATTCTCTGTAACTACGCATTGTTATTCTCTGTAACTACGCATTGTTATTCTCTGTAACTACGTATTGTTATTCTCTGTAACTACGCATTGTTATTCTCTGTAACTACGTATTGTTATTCTCTGTAACTACGCATTGTTATTCCCTGTAACTACGTATTGTTATTCCCTGTAACTACGAATTGTTATTCCCTGTAACTTCGAATTGTTATTCTCTGTAACTACGTATTGTTATTCCCTGTAACTACGTATTGTTTTTCTCTGTAACTAAGTATTGTTATTCCCTGTAACTAAGTATTGTTATTCCCTGTAACTACGTATTGGCATTCTCTGTAACTACGTATTGTTATTCTTTGTAACTACGTATTGTTATTCCCTATAACTAAGTATTGTTATTCTCTGTAACTACGAATTGTTATTCCCTGTAACTACGTATTGTTTTTCTCTGTAACTAAGTATTGTTATTCCCTGTAACTAAGTATTGTTATTCCCTGTAACTACGTATTGGCATTCTCTGTAACTACGTATTGGCATTCTCTGTAACTACGTATTGGCATTCTCTGTAACTACGTATTGTTATTCTCTGTAACTACGTATTGTTATTCCCTGTAACTACGTATTGTTATTCTCCGTAACTACGAATTGTTATTCTCTGTAACTACGTATTGTTATTCCCTGTAACTACGTATTGTTATTCTCCGTAACTACGAATTGTTATTCTCTGTAACTACGTATTGTTATTCTCTGTAACTACGTATTGTTATTCTCTGTAACTACGTATTGTTATTCCCTATAACTACGTATTGTTATTCTTTGTAACTACGTATTGTCATTCAATTGACAACTCAATTATACAGCTGATCGATAGATTGGTGGTGTGAAGAGCAGCTTTGAAAGACCCCTGGGGCTTGACTGGGAAACACACGTCATGTGGGGAAGGAGTATCAGCAGCTATCAGGTGGACGCTGCCTGGCCTGGTGGCAGAGGGGCTGCTGGGAATGGAGGCTTTGTCTGAGCTTGTATCTCACTGTGTTTCAAAGGAGGGACTCTGCAGAGAGCATGGCATTATAACCCAGCCCTCTCTGAAGGGCCAAGCTGTTTCATGTCTTTCCTTGCTTATGTTGGACATTCGATGTGAAGGTTGAGTCTCACAGACTTGAGAGGCAGGTGGTTGACACCTTTATGATGGCATGTGGATGAAGAAGAAAGGAGTTGAATGGACTCTTCCCCCCTCTCACATGCACACACACAACATACGCTCACACACTCTGAGACAGCACTGAATAAATGAAAGGCTCTGTCCTCCACTGACTAGTAACCAGTTTATAATAGCAATAAGACAGCTCGTGGGTTTGTGGTATATGGCCAATATACCACAGCTACGGGCTGTGTCCAGGCACTCCACGATGCGTCGTGCATAAGAACAGCCCTTAAAGGTGGAATATTGGCCATATACCACACCCCCTCGTGCCGTATTGCTTAATTGAACATGTCAGAGGCATTTTTGTTCTATATAGCATGTTTCTATCTGAACGTTCAAAAACGTTGCGTCCTGCCGAACGTGCCCCTGGTTGTTAGCTAGTATCCTAGTTTTAGAACGACCCGCGATATGCTTGAGGAATGTAAAATGCCTCCCGGCAATGCACGATCAAAATAAATGATGGGCCATATCTTTTGAACGGTAATCTCTCAAGCCATTTTATCGGAGGAAAAGATGGAGACTTGGCTACGTTGGCTACAGAACCTGGCTATGAATTGCAGTGGGGAACATGGGAGGGTTGAGCAAGACAACAAATTCAAAGACAGGCTACTTTTCTATACACAAGGGAAAGAAAAACATAGTCCCTGAGCTGCCAAGGTAAAAATCTGTTGTTCTGCCCCTGAACAAGGCAGTTAACCCACTGTTCCTAGGCCGTCATTGTAAATAAGAATTTGTTCTTAACTGACTTGCCTAGTTAAATAAAGGTAACAAAAAATAAATAATAATAGCTAGACTGTTGTTTTACTATTAAACTCAATGCTGCAATTGTTTTTAATTTCATAAAGCAGCTTGTGTTTCTTAACCAGGCAAAGGGTAGCTAACTAGAAGGCTGGTGGTGACTGGTTTGCTACGCATGAGAGTTATGAGAGTTGCCCGCACACCTGTCTGCCCACACTCATCACTTGCTGCCACGCAGCTGCTGTGTGCCGGGTGTGGTGCGTCCTTCCCACTGCTGTCCTTCCCACTGGTGTGCTCCTAATATTAATTGGCTTATCACTGAAAGACTCTCAATCTCTCCAATAACTATTTTACAGTTCACTTAGTAGTCAGATTTTGTCTCGTCGCATTTAAGTCAAATGAAATGAAAAATTATTTTGTTAATTTCTATTTTTTTCTGGGTATATTTAGTCAATTATAGTCTCATCAATTTCCACTGAAAAATAGGTGTTTGAGACAAAGACACTACCTGTTGGTACCCTTCCTCTCTGCCTCAGACATATTGCTAGAGAAGCCCTGTTGGTACCCTTCCTCTCTTCCTCAGACATATTGCTAGAGAAGCCCTGTTGGTACCCTTCCTCTCTGCCTCAGACATATTGCTAGAGAAGCCCTGTTGGTACCCTTCCTATCTTCCTCAGACATATTGCTAGAGAAGCCCTGTTGGTACCCTTCCTCTCTGCCTCAGACATATTGCTAGAGAAGCCCTGTTGGTACCCTTCCTATCTTCCTCAGACATATTGCTAGAGAAGCCCTGTTGGTACCCTTCCTCTCTGCCTCAGACATATTGCTAGAGAAGCCCTGTTGGTACCCTTCCTATCTTCCTCAGACATATTGCTAGAGAAGCCCTGTTGGTACCCTTCCTCTCTGCCTCAGACATATTGCTAGAAAAGCCCTGTTGGTACAATTCCTCTCTTCCTCAGACATATTGCTAGAGAAGCCCTGTTGGTACCCTTCCTCTATTCCTCAGACAGACATATTGCTAGAGAAGCCCTGTTGGTACCCTTCCTCTATTCCTCAGACATATTGCTAGAGAAGCCCTGTTGGTACCCTTCCTCTATTCCTCAGACAGGCATATTGCTAGAGAAGCCCTGTTGGTACCCTTCCTCTATTCCTCAGACAGGCATATTGCTAGAGAAGCCCTGTTGGTACCCTTCCTCTATTCCTCAGACAGGCATATTGCTAGAGAAGCCCTGTTGGTACCCTTCCTCTCTGCCTCAGACAGGCATATTGCTAACTCAAAAGCACAACCAACATAAAAATCACTTTTCTTTTTTAGATAACAATTCATACAAACCAGGTAGATTAAACAAGTAACTTTCTATTACAAAGTGAGTATATGCACATATGCATTTTTCTGAAATGTTTCTGAAAATCCCAGGTTGAAATGAATGATGTGCAAATGAATGTGTTTTCATATGCTTTATGTGCTGTGGTCTTCTGGTGGCTATACTAATGTTTATTGTAGTCTTGTCTAGGGATCTAGCTCCATTCCACAAGGGAGTGTACAGTAATGGAACACATTGACACAGTTAAAATCCATTTTAGTTCTACACACTAATCTTAGAATATCCAGCTGCACTTCCTCTGCACCCTTTAAATCCCAGCATGCCTACAGTAGCAAGCACATTCCTCATTAACACTTCACAGCAATCAGTTAGCTGGAGCTCAATCTACTGAAGACCAGAAGGAAACACTATTGACATAGGTCATTAGTTGTTCACAGTTAGGACATGAGTTTTGTGTCCATCTTGTCAAATGTGTCGATACATTGAAATGGTAGCTCTGGATTGTATTAACGTTGCAGATAGAAATAACAACACTAGGGCTTTCAAGGTGCCCTTATTTGTTTGATGGGGACTTATTTTGAGGTGACACCTGGACCTAGTAAAAGGTCAATGCTGATATAAAAATGTTATATTGTACTAGGATTAATTCTCACTTCAATATTTTGTCTTGCCCATTCACCCTCTGAATGGCACACGTACGTACAGTGCATTCGGAAAGTATTCAGACCCCTTGACTTTTACCACATTTTGTTATGTTACAGCCTTTAAAATGGATACAATTGCCCCCATCAATCTACACACAATACCCCATAATGACAAAGCAAAAATTGTTTTTTTATAAATGTTGGCAAATTTATATAAAATACATAACTGAAATATCACATTTACATAAGTATTCAGACCCTTTAATCAGTACTTTGTTGAAGCAGTTTTAGCAGCGATTACAGCCTCGAGTCTTCTTGGGTATGACGCTACGACGCGAGGTGATTCATTTACATAGTGTCAAAAGACGCGAGGTGATTCATTTACATAGTGTCAAAAGACACACAGGTGTCTGTAGTCATGGAAAAGTGTGGCCTAATATCATTGGTTAATTCTCAAATATTAAAATGGCATACAAAGAACAAACATGCATTCAAGATCCAGTTGAAGACATATCTGTTTGACATGCATTTTGGGTAGTGTGTATCCTATGTGACTGCGATGTATGTGTGGGTGTTCTGACTGTATTGTAATGTGCAATGTAAAGCGACCTTGAGCTATGGAAAGGCGCTATATAAATAAAACTTCTTCTTCTTCTTCTTCTACAAAAAACTAAAATGGATAGCATACGATTATAGATTCAATTTGGGCTACATAAGCCTGCAAACAATTACAATGGCAAAGTCACAACAATCACAAGAATGGCTTCAGATCAAATCAATCAATTTAATTTACCACAGGTGGACTCCAATTAAGTTGTAGAAACATCTCAAGGATGAGCAATGGAAACAGGATGCAACTGAGCTCAATTTCGAGTCTCATAGCAAAGGGGCTGAATAGTTATGTAAATAAGGTATATATATTTTTTTCTATTCTAAAAACCTATTTTTGCTTTGTCATTATGGGGTAGTGTGTGTAGATTGATGAGGTAAAAACATTGATTTAATCAATTTTATAATAATGCTGTAACGTAACAAAATGTGGAAAAGGTCAATGGGTCTGAATACTTTCAGAATGCACTGTATGCAACATTGCAGCATATTTTCCCACTGTGAATCATGGGACCACTTATGGGAGGCTAGCTTTCAAGCCATCTACGTATTGTTATTCTCTGTAACTACGAATTGTTATTCCCTGTAACTTCGAATTGTTATTCTCTGTAACTACGTATTGTTATTCCCTGTAACTACGTATTGTTTTTCTCTGTAACTAAGTATTGTTATTCCCTGTAACTAAGTATTGTTATTCCCTGTAACTACGTATTGGCATTCTCTGTAACTACGTATTGTTATTCTTTGTAACTACGTATTGTTATTCCCTATAACTAAGTATTGTTATTCTCTGTAACTACGAATTGTTATTCCCTGTAACTACGTATTGTTTTTCTCTGTAACTAAGTATTGTTATTCCCTGTAACTAAGTATTGTTATTCCCTGTAACTACGTATTGGCATTCTCTGTAACTACGTATTGGCATTCTCTGTAACTACGTATTGGCATTCTCTGTAACTACGTATTGTTATTCTCTGTAACTACGTATTGTTATTCCCTGTAACTACGTATTGTTATTCTCCGTAACTACAATTGTTATTCTCTGTAACTCACGTATTGTTATTCCCTGTAACTACGTATTGTTATTCTCCGTAACTACGAATTGTTATTCTCTGTAACTACGTATTGTTATTCCCTATAACTACGTATTGTTATTCTCTGTAACTACGTATTGTTATTCTCTGTAACTACGTATTGTTATTCTCTGTAACTACGTATTGTTATTCTCTGTAACTACGTATTGTTATTCCCTATAACTACGTATTGTTATTCTTTGTAACTACGTATTGTCATTCAATTGACAACTCAATTATACAGCTGATCGATAGATTGGTGGTGTGAAGAGCAGCTTTGAAAGACCCCTGGGGCTTGACTGGGAAACACACGTCATGTGGGGAAGGAGTATCAGCAGCTATCAGGTGGACGCTGCCTGGCCTGGTGGCAGAGGGGCTGCTGGGAATGGAGGCTTTGTCTGAGCTTGTATCTCACTGTGTTTCAAAGGAGGGACTCTGCAGAGAGCATGGCATTATAACCCAGCCCTCTCTGAAGGGCCAAGCTGTTTCATGTCTTTCCTTGCTTATGTTGGACATTCGATGTGAAGGTTGAGTCTCACAGACTTGAGAGGCAGGTGGTTGACACCTTTATGATGGCATGTGGATGAAGAAGAAAGGAGTTGAATGGACTCTTCCCCCCTCTCACATGCACACACACAACATACGCTCACACACTCTGAGACAGCACTGAATAAATGAAAGGCTCTGTCCTCCACTGACTAGTCTCACTGTCAGTCTGTTTTCTCTCAGGACACTGTTGTCATACCGTGGCATGACTAAATTAAAGTCATTGTCCCTGACAAAACAGAGAAGCCACACACAGCTAGTATTTCATTCTTCTCAGGAGACTGAGATCAGCAGGAAAATGGAGGAGTGTGAAGCTCTGAGGGGGTGAAGAAACAGAATCAAACATGTCAGGCTTTGGTAAGGGCTCTAAAAATACCTCTGGCTCTCACTCGCTGAAATGCCAATTGATTTGTACCTGAGAGAAGGAGCGCGAGACAGCTTTGCCCCAAATCATCACGTACACATAGAGCTCCCCAGAGAAGATGAGCTGTGCTGTACTGTGGTGTGTGTCACACTGCTGGCATTCTAGAGGTGATTATAGAAATGAAAAAATAGGCTCACATTAATGGGATTTGCATGTGTAGCATAAACAAATTAACACATGCGAGGATGTACGCTATGCATTCAAGTTTGATCTGCTCTTTGCACAGATGACAATTTCCACACTGTTTATATATTGTACTAGCTATAATACATTATAGAGATATACTGTACACTTAGCTAGTAAGATGTATCCTTGGGCCCTGGATATGTTGGCACTGATGTATACAGTACAGTTCATGCTGTGAATATGTCATGGTTGTTCACAGGAGGAGGTCAGTGGTGTGTTACACAAGCCCTCTGCTCCCATGTGCTGCTCTCTGCCTCTCTCTTCTTCCTGTCTCTCTGCCTCTCTTCTCTGCCTCTCTCTGCCTCTTTCCTCCCTCTCTGCCTCTCTCCTCTTCCTGTCTCTCTGCCTCTCTCTGCCTCTCTCCTCTTCCTCTCTCCTCTTCCTCCCTCTATGCCTCTCTCTGCCTCTCTCCTTTTCTTCTCTCTCTGCCTCTATCTATGCTTTTCTCCTCTGCTGCCTCTCTGCTGCCTCTGCACCCGCTGGAACGTTTCTCAGAAAGTAGCAGAAATGTCAGTGTGCCTTCTGGGCTGGCCTTGGCTCTATACAAAGGGTCAGGGAGGGAAGAAAGGACAAGGCAGAAAGCAGCCAGTGCTGAGAGAGTAATCCACTCTGACTACTCTGGAAGGCATTTAAAGAGGAGCCTTTCTCCCTAACCTTGACATTTTCAAACATATACAGTATTTCATCAGGGTGGATAGTGGGGGCTTTTTCTGGGGCTATTTAAAACGCTTTCTCTCTAGCTCTCTATCACTCTATCACTCTGTCTTTCTTTCTCTCTCTCTCTTTTTCTTTCTCTCTCTTTAGCTCTCTTTCTTTCTCTCGCTCTCTTTTTCTTTCTCTCTCTTTAGCTCTCTTTCTTTCTCTCGCTCTCTTTTTCTTTCTCTCTCTTTAGCTCTCTTTCTTTCTCTCGCTCTCTCATATCATTCATGAAAAAGTTCCTTCTGCATATTTCACATGTAATAACATAGTAGGTTTTTGTACTTTGGAATAAGCTGTGAAATCTAGATATAGCGCATTAACATTTTCTAGATATTTATCTACGTCTCATTGTGTTGTATTGTTTTAAATTGCGGGAGTCCAACACACATATCTCAGATATGAAGGAAGCCATGAGGAGCCGTCAGTATGTCCCCGACCCATCCTGCCCTTCACTGAAGGATAACAGTGCGTCACAGCACAGCTATTGGTTTGTGTGTGGTGGTGGGGTTTCCCCATCAGAACTACAGGGGGGCCTAGATGGATCTACAGTAGGTAATCACTCCAACTGAGCTGAGTCCCCTTTCAGCCCCAATATCCAACAGAGTGGAATTGAAATGAGCAATCTGCCAGTTTTAAAGGGCCTATTATGAGGAGGGAAGCTTGAGTGTTGAATATTCTCTTTCAATAGAGAACATACTGTAAATAGAAATACTTATTTCAGCTGTTGTCAGGTGCAACTGAGTGCATGTCTGACTTCAGCTCATGTCTCATCATATCAGTTTAAGCATCATTTCTTAACCCAGAACCAACTGTTGTGTGCGCTAGCTAGCTAACTCGATGTGATGACATTTGTTTACAAGTCTGTCACAAGAGACTAGTTTAAGCATAACATTTGTACTGTCATTGTATTTGTTATTCATATTATTCTATAGTAATTGTATATGCATAGTTTTGTCATTGCCGGATGTATTATTCATGCCAACCTGTTTAGAAAGTAAGCCCAGAATAATGTAGATAGACTGATTTAAGCAACACTTTGTGTGCATTATTTTCCTGTGGAGGTCTGCAGAGTGCTGTAGGGTAAGGTTCCATCAGTAAGCTAAATGGTGCTGCCTGTTTGCACCTGGACCATGGGAATTCACTGCTCGCTGCCCCAAGGCCCTCCTCTTTAGTGGGGCTGACTTTCTGTGTGGAGCTCTGCCCCAAATAAACACTCCATTAAGGCTGTGTGCTCTGCGTGCTCCTACTTACAGTATGTTCCCTCCCCACAGCACAGCAGCACCCCACCACCCACGCTGCTCCCCTTTCCTGTCCTGTCTGCCCCCAATGTCAACCTCCTCAGTCCCCGGGAATTACCCAGAGGAGAAACTGTCCCCAAATGACGTACATACATGGCAGGCAGGCTAGCCTTTACAGAGACTTCAGAGCTGCTCTTATCTCCTCATAGACTAAGTTTAGAGAGTAACAGAAACACAGCCAGGCAGCTGGGCAGACACAGAGACACGACCAGAGGCAAACAGTCCATGTGAGAGTAGAGGAGATGGGGGTGCAGGCATTAGTGTCAGTCTGTTTGGTCTATGCTGGCCAACCTCTCTGTGTTTCTCTCCAGATGAATGTAGATGCAGAGCCAGGGTCATTTCAGTGCACTCGCCAGCCTCGCTTCTCTTTATCTGGGACCTGAGAAATGTTTTTTTGTATTGCTGAGTATCAGTTTGATAAGATACTGTATCTCTCTGGTGTTTTTTTTTTACTATGATGGTAGCATATCCCAGTAAATATATATTGTACTCATGGATAGGACAGCTTATGTAAATGAGTGTCATAGACAACTGCTTGACAACACCTTTTACAAGAAACTCAGAAGTGACCCCACTGCCCAATTTCAGAACACAATCTTTACTGTCCTAGATGGGTAGTTCTGGTCAGATAACCAAAAAAGAACACAACTTTTTGGCTATTCAACACCCTAAAATTGCCACTTTCTATACTTTGCCGAAATTACACAAGAATGTTACAAAACCAGGGTGCCTTATTGTAGCGGACATTGTTGCAGTAACAGCCCCTCTATCGACTTTTGTTGACTTTTTATTAGACCACTCGCAGAACAGCTCCCCTCCTTTGTAAAGGACACCGGCAGTATGATCTCTATTATTGAATCTCTTGATCCTCTCCCTGATAAGACCTTGTTAGTTACTTTTGATGTTGAGTCGTTATACACAAATATTCCACACGAGGGCGGTATTGAAGCAATGGAACATTTTCTTCTGCAACGTGACCCTATTGAACTACATTCCAGTGCCTGCATTATAGCATTGGCTGAAATAGTACTCACACACAACTACTTCATGTTTCTAAATGATTTCTTTATTCAGACGAAGGGTACTGCTATGGGATCCCCCATGGCTCCTAACTATGCTAATTTGTATATGGGTTACATGGAGAAACAGTCTATTTCCAATTCTCTCAAAAATGTTTTCTTGCCTAACATCATTATTTGGAAACGGTATATTGATGATAGTTTTGTTCTATGGAGGGGTGATGCAAAACAGCTCCAGGCGTTTTATGCTTTTCTTAACTCCTGTTCTGAACATTTGAGATTTACTATGCATTCTGATACACTTCAAATCAGTTTTCTTTATCTTCTGATCTTGTGTGAAAATAATGTTCTATACACTGATCTTTACAGGAAACCTACTGATCGTAACAGTTTGTTGAGGGCTGACAGTTGTCACCCACTTCCCTTGAAAAATAGTTTGCCCTACAGCCAATTCTGTCGAATCAAAAGAATTTGCAAAAAACAATCAGATTTCGACAGAAATTTGGCTGAGACACAAAGAAAATTCAAGGAGAGGGGGTACAAAAATGATCAGATTAATATTGCCATTGAGAAAATTCTAAACAAAACGAGACATGACCTTTTTCAAGGTCAGTCTCGCAAAAAGAAGCATTCTTGCGTTCTAACTACCCGCTATTCAAAGTGCTCTGAACAAATTAAGGGAATCGTTCACAAACATTGGCACATTCTAAAATCCGATGATAGTCTCGGTAATGTGTTTTTGGACCCTCCCTTGGTCGTATTCTCGCGGGGTAGAAACCTCAGAGACCAATTGGAAATTACAAGTGTAATGGCTGTGCTCAATGCAATGGCACTTATAAATGTAGATCCTTCAAACACCCCCAAACAGGGAAACGGATTCCAATCAAAGGTGTTATTACGTGCTCCACTAAGGCAGTTATTTATCTTATAACTTGTCCTTGTGGTAAAACGATGTGGGTAAAACAAAGCGCAAATTAAAAGTACGTATCTCAGAGCATTGTAGCACCATTAGGTGCAAAAACTCTACTTACCCAGTTTTTGGAAGCAAGCCACTCGATCTCGTCTCTGCGTTATATTGGCATCGAACATGTCACCCTCCCTAGGAGAGGGGGTGACCTCGATAATTTATTGTTGAAACGAGAGGCTGCCTGGATCTTTAATTTAAAGACCCTTGCTCCCTTCGGTCTCAACGTAGACTTTGATTTGAAGCCATTCTTGTGATTGTTGTGACTTTGCCATTGTAATTGTTTGCAGGCTTATGTAGCCCAAATTGAATCTAGAATCGTATGCTATCCATTTTAGTTTTTTGTATGTTGTCCTTTGTACGCCATTTTAATATTTGAGAATTAACCAATGATATTAGGCCACACTTTGCCATGATCGAAACGTTGGACATAACATTGTTGCATCTGAGCTCCTAGAGTGTGCGGCTCTCCTTTATTTTCAAGTTTTCCACTCCGCCAGCCAGCACCTCGCCTAAATAGGTGTGTGTTTCTTTTTCCTCTAGAGCATATCCCAGTATGAAATTAAAGACTGCCAGAACACTATTTTGCTATTAACATAGCACACATTTGAGTAAAAACAAAACACTCGATGTTGGAGTGTGTAGTAGAATGTGTGGTATAATGAGTGACAGTGTTTAGTGGCAGGGCCATCTGGCACCTCATCCTGCCCAGTAGTACCCAGGGACATAGTATTTTACTGCTGCCCTGTTCACTGATGTGGAATAAAGCATGTCACAGCCCATAAGGACAGTCACCTTGGTGATGGCCATTAGCCACCCCAATATTCATAACTGCACACACAGTACGGAAGGCTGTTAAAACAACATGATCTATGAGGCAGCTTGTCTTATCAACTACTGGATAACCAAGAAGTCAAAACACTAGACTTCATTTAGTTCAACTGAGATAAACAATAATATGGCCATTTTCTCAGTAAACTAAGGGAATGTGTGAGGTATCAGGCTGACAGGGTGGTGAAGAAAGCGCAACAGCGCCTCTTCAACCTCAGGAGGCTGAAGAAATTTGTCTTGTCACCAAAAACACTCAAACTTTTACAGATGCACAATTGAGAGCATCCTGTCGGGCTGTATCACCGCCTGGTACGGCAACTGCACTGCCCACAACCGCAAAGCTCTCCAGAGGGTGGTGCAGTCTGCCCAACGCGGTCTGCCCAAACTGCACTCCACACTATTTTACGGTATCTTAGTCACTTAAATTGTGTTTACATATTGCATCACCCATTTCATATGTATATACTGTATTGTATTCTATACTACACCACTGACTGTTAAACAGCCACCTCCAGCACATCAGAGGCTGCTGCCTATAGACATAGATTAGGAATCACTGGCCACTTTAAGGAAATTAAACACTAGCCACTTTGATATTGTCTCCATATCTTGCATTACTCATCTCATATGTGTAAACTGTACTCTATACTATTCTACGGTATCTTAGTCACTTTAATTGTGTGCAAATATTGCATCACCTATCTCATATGGATATACTGTACTCTATACTATGCCACTGTATCTTAGTTCAATGCCTCTCTGACATATTTGTATATAAATTCTTAATTCGTTCTTTACTTAGATGTACGTGTATTTTGGGTAAATGTTGTGAAACTGTTGGATATTACTTGTTCGATATTACTGCACTGTCGGAGCTAGAAGCACAAGCATTTCGCTACACCCACAATAACATCTGCTAACCATGTGTATTTGACAAATACAATTTGATAATTTTACTTAATCCAGCAATTGCCCTCATAGTAATCTTCTTGGTAAGGGTTTGTAATATCACCATGGTTTGGCATACAGCATACAGATGGGAAACAGAGGAATTTGTTAGCAGCATGGTTGTTGATATGGTTTCTCCTAGGGGTGTGTGTGTATTTCTCTCTCACAGATGAACTGATATGTTGATGTGTGTATTCCTCTCTCACAGATGAACTGATATGTTGATGTGTGTATTTCTCTCTCACAGATGAACTGATATGTTGGTGTGTGTATTTCTCTCTCACAGATGAACTGATATGTTGTGTGTATTTCTCTATCGCAGATGAACTGATATGTTGATGTGTGTATTTCTCTCTCACAGATGAACTGATATGTTGATGTGTGTATTTCTCTCTCACAGATGAACTGATATGTTGTTGTGTGTATTTCTCTCTCACAGATGAACTGATATGTTGTTGCGTGTATTTCTCTCTCACAGATGAACTGATATGTTGATGTGTGTATTTCTCTCTCACAGATGAACTGATATGTTGTTGTGTGTATTTCTCTCTCACAGATGAACTGATATGTTGGTGTGTGTATTTCTCTCTCACAGATGAACTGATATGTTGGTGTGTGTATTTCTCTCTCACAAATGAACTGATATGTTGTGTGTATTTCTCTCTCACAGATGAACTGATATGTTGTGTGTATTCCTCTCTCACAGATGAACTGATATGTTGTGTGTATTTCTCTCTCACAGATGAACTGATATGTTGTGTGTATTCCTCTCTCACAGATGAACTGATATGTTGTGTGTATTCCTCTCTCACAGATGAACTGATATGTTGTGTGTATTCCTCTCTCACAGATGAACTGATATGTTGTGTGTATTTCTCTCTCACAGATGAACTGATATGTTGTGTGTATTTCTCTCTCACAGATGAACTGATATGTTGTGTGTATTCCTCTCTCACAGATGAACTGATATGTTGTGTGAAATGAGCATGTTTCTGTGGTCATGAAGGCTATATTACATCTGAACACTCCACTTTTCAGGAATTGTTTTAAAACACAAAGAACAATGTTTGTGCAGTAAGCTGTAAGCCCAATACATCGCATATTGGCTTTGCTTGAATTGCCCTGTCAATGCGTTGTTGTTTGGGCCATAAAAATATATATTTATATATTTCACAGTTTGAGGTAGGCTATATACTGGTAATGCATCTGTTGTTGTGTTACTTGTGAGGCACAGCTGAGTGAGCATATATTTAAGTGATTTGTATTTTACTGGGCTGATGGTGCCTGCATCTGATGGTCAGTCTCAGCAGAGGGAGAGAGCAGCAGACTGAGGGTCCGCCTCTCAACATCCCTCCGTTCTCCCTTTCCTCCACTAACACTGACCAAAAAGGGACACCGTCTTCCAGCTGATGGCAAAACTCACGTCGCACTGCATTATTTCTGCCTCAAACACATTCATGTTGTTACTCCTATGAACAGAGAAAGTGAAATATTCCTTGATGTTAAAAAAGACCCACGCCACTAATAATAACAACGCAAGTCAATATATACACTTTCCTGTTCATTCATAACAGACAATTTACTGTATGCTTGATCCGACAATGTGATCGGAGGCGCCGTATGGATGGTGTGAGGCAATATCCTCCGGAAGCACGCAGAGGCCAATTTGAGCTCTGTACCGCATCGCTGTGCGGCTCTCAAATGTTGTAACAATGCAGAGTGCTCCATATACAGTAGCAAGAAAAAGTAGGTGAACCCTTTGGAATTACCTGGATTTCTGCATAAATGTGACATAAAATTTGATCTGATCTTCATCTAAGTCACAACAATAGACAAACACAGCGGGCTTAACTAATAACACACATTATTGTATTTTTCTTGTCTATATTGAATACATAATTTAAACATTCACAGTGTAGGTTGGAAAAAGTATGTGAACACCTAGGCTAATGACTTCTCCAAAAGCTAATTGGAGTCAGGAGTCGACTAACCTGGAGTCGAATAAATGAGACGAGATTAGAGATTTTAGTTAGAGCTGCCCTGCCCCATAAACTCACAAAATTTGAGTTTGCTATTCACAAGAAGCATTGCCTGATCTGAACCATGCCTCAAACAAAAGAGATCTCAGAAGACCTAAGATTAATTGTTGTCTTGCATAAAGATAGAAAGGGTTACAAAAATATCACTAAAAAAGTCAGTCCACTGTAAGACAAATTGTCTATAAATGGAGAAATTTCAGCACTGTTGCTACTCTCCCTAGGAGTGGCAGTCCTGTGAAGATGACTGCAAGAGCACAGCGCAGAATGCTCAATAAGGTTAAGAAGAATCCTAGACTGTCAGCTAAAGACTTACAAAAATCTCTGGAAGATGCTAACATCTCTGTTGACGAGTCTACAATACGTAAAACACTAAACAAGAATGGTGTTCATGGGAGGATACCATAGAAGAAGCCACTGCTGTCCAAATAAAACATTGCTGCACATCTGAAGTTTGCAAAATAGCACCTGGATGTTCCACAGCGCTACTGGCAAAATATTCTGTGGACAAAATAAACTAAAGTTGTGTTGTTTGGAAGGATCACACAACACTATGTGTCGAGAAAAAAAGGCACAGCACACCAACATCAAAACCTCATCCCAAATAAACTATGGTGGAGGGAGCATCATGGTTTGGGGCTGCTTTGCTGCCTCGGGGCCTGGACAGCTTGCTATCATCGACGGAAAAATGAATTCCCAAGTTTATCAAGACTTTTTGCAGGAGAATGTAAGGCTATCTGTCCACCAATTGAAACTCAACAGAAGTTAGGTGATGCAACAGGACAACAACCCAAAAGACTGAAGTAAATCATCAGAATGGCTTGAACAGAAAATATGCCTTCTGGAGTGGCCCAGTCAGTCCTGACCTCAACCGGATTGAGATGCTGTGGCATGACCTCAAGAGAGTGGTTCACACCAGACATCCCAAGAATATTGTGGAACTGAAACAGTTTTGTAAAGAGGAATGGTCCAAAATTCCTCCTGACCGCTGTGCAGGTCTGATCCGCAACTACAGAAAACGTTTGATTGAGGTTATTGCTGCTAAAGGAGGGTCAACCAGTTATTAAATCCAAGGGTTTTCCAACCTGCACTGTGAATGTTTACATGGTGTGTTCAATAAAGACATGAAAAATTTAAATTGTTATTAGTTTAAGCAGACTGTGTTTGTCTATTGTTGTCACTTAGATGAAGATCAGATAAAGTTTTATGACCAATTTATGCAGAAATCCAGGTAATTCAAAACGGTTCACATACGTTTTCTTCCCACTGTAGCTCTGCATTGTCATGATTGGTTGACGGTAGGTGAGGGCGGGAAGTCCTGTATAAACTCACTTCCTTGACAACAGTTTTGCGCTGCTCCGTGAAACGCTAGAAGTATGTATGCCCTGACTTCTGCAGAGGCCGTATCACCATATATGCTGCACGGATAAAGGCAGACGTCAGAGTGACCAGGCAGCGCCTTTTACTGCTGCAGTGCTTGTTGTAGCGCTGAGTGAAAATAGGAAGAACGTGCATTTTATGGCTTAAAAAGTGTTGAATACAAAGTGTTGACAGTGCTGAGTAAGAACTTAAACTCACTCATAAAAACAGCAGTTCTTAGCTTTCTTGTATGCCTGCTACATTACTGCCAACATGGTAATCTGAGCCATCCGATTAGGCCTACTGCTGGCCATAGTGCACTTGATTTGCTCTCTGGGCCAGCCGGGAAGGCAGAGTTTACCTTCAGACACATGAAATGGTTCAAAATGGCAACAGTTCACTGAATCAGGTGCACCTAAGGTTTATCGATGGGTTTTTTACTGAAATGTTTGTCAATCGACAAGGAATGCTGTCACGATCGCTGACAGAAGTGGACCAGTGTGCAGGGTTGAGTGAAACATATTTATTAGAATGCAACTCACCAAAACAAGAACTTCACCATGACCGTAACACACTGTGTAGCGCAACTACATAACATAAATATCCCACAACACAGGTGGGGGACTGAACAACCTAAATAGGAAAATCAACATAGAGCAAAACACACCCCTGATCACATCCTGACCAAAACCACCATAGAGCAGCCAAAAGGGCTATCTATGGCCAGGACGTGACAAATGCCTTTGAGATTGACCAGTTGATCGCGATTGACTGGTTGGTGGGATAATATTTCTTCTGCGTGGCTGTTTGGGGAGCTGCACGGTAATCTCGGTCTACTGCGCCTCCGCCTGCAGTTTAGAGGGATAGTTGGTCTCAGCGTAATTCCTTTACCATCTGAATGAGAACACAGGAGGAGGACAGTGCCCCTCTTAGAAAGGTCAGTGGTGCCTGCCTGGCTGCTTGGTGGGGAGACAGAGAGAGAGAATCCATTCCTCAGCCCTGGTCTAATTAGCCACCCAGAACAGTGTCCACCCAGCCTAGATCCAGCCTCATCCCAGACCCAGCCACTGTCTCTGTCTGGTTACACACATGGTCGGCTGGATGGCTGGCTCCTCTCTGATAGTCTTTTAACAGTAGGGCAGATTCAGTTATTCCGCACATGTGCCTAATTACCCTCTGAGCCTTAGTCTAAATACATTATTCACAAGGGTTCCTTGGATCCACCCTGAAGAATTAATATAATACATTTTTATGACCTCCCCATTGGCAAAGCTTCAAATACACAATTTATTTTGTGGCACAGATATACCCGGTGTCATTGTCTTCATTTATATTTGCTCTTTGTCATTTTATATAGTTATTAGTCAAGCCAAAGTTTATGGAAGATTGATAACTGGTCAGCCTCCTCATTGCAAATTACATCCAAACATTGTGAGAAGACTGGGTTTTCTAGCTCTTGTCTGGTTTGCCTGTTCACTACAGTATTTTTCAGACAATCTGCAAGCATTACAAATCATTCAGTGAAATGAATAATCAGAGTATTGGGTGTAGCTAGAACATCTCACTCTGCCAATCTCTCTCTGGTGTTGCTAGCCTCAGCTTGGCAGAGATGGAGCTAGTAATGTTGTGCATTCAGAGCATACAGTCTCTTATTGTTATGATGACTCTTCACTCATCATCGATGATGCAGCAGCATCTCTGTTTTTTCTGTTAATCTCACTTCATATACATGTACACCTGGACCTGTGTCCTTCAGAAAGCCAACCTACACCAGCTCTGAGCTGAAGGGATCGATATACGTGTATTGAAATGCCAATGCAAACATGGTTATACAGGAAAGATTGGAATTGACTTGAATGAATTGATGCAGTTTGAAACGCCAATGTTTTTTGATGAGAGGGAATTGAAATGAATGGAAGTACAACCAGACTTCTGCAGAACAAAGCGGTGTCACATGTCTCTTTAAAGTGTGCCCCCTCTGCACTGAGATGGCCATTTCTGCTGTCTTATGTGTTATGTTCTAGGGCAAGGGTATTCAACTCTTACCTTACGAGGTCCGAAGCCTGCTGGTCTTCTGTTCTACCTGATAATTAATTGCACCCACCTGGTGTCCCAGGTCTAAATCAGTCCCTGATTAGAGGGGTAGAATGAAAAAAACACAGTGGAACTGGCTTCGAGGTCCAGAGTTGAGTTTGAGAGCTCTAGGGTGTTGTGTGTGTGTGTGCACGCGTTTGTGCCTCTGTGCTGGTATGTGAGTGTCTTTACAGTTCACATTTGTCCTCTATACCAACATGTCTGACCTTCATAAGTAAAACATCAGAAGATTCCAGGGCAACACAGTGCACAGTCAATAGCCATTAAAGACACTGTACTTAAAGTAAATCTATCGTGCATGAGCGGCGAAGGCTTCTTAGATCCTTACAGAACTTTGCTTTGCCTGCCGCTGTAGATAAAGTGAACTGCACATCACAAAAGAGAGAAGTTCTCCAGTTGACACTCCAAATTGCATCTGCGGCACCCTCATGGCTGTTGATTGAATCTAATTACGTTTTCCTCCTCTGCAATGAATGGATGTTTTTTAATCTCCCCCTGACACACTTAGTGGGAAGAAGGGTGGGGGGAGGATGCCATGGGTGTCTAGAGTGGGTATAAAAATGCTAATCTTATTTTCATTCGGTGTCAGTGGAAGCATTACTTGGGTAAATATGCAATTTTTTCCTAGCTGTTTCTCTTCCCACCAACTACATCTAACGCATTGCAGTAAGATCTGGCGTTTGTGTTTTTATGTAAACTGCCATGAAAATGTTGGTTTTTGATGAAGGCATGTTGTTCCTTTAGTCATCCCTCTGGGCACAGACATCAGTTCAATGTCTATTCCACGTTGGTTCTACGTCATTTCATTTAAATAACGTGGAAACAGCGTTGATTCAACTAGTGTGTGGCCAGTGGGATGCTTCCTAGCACAGCAAACCACCAGTGGATGAATAATGCTGCAACACGTCTGCTCTGTTGACTGGCATAATCAGGAGCTCCTCTCCTCTGAGGTCTAAACAGTTTTCTATCTGTTCTCTGTCTTCCCTCTCTCTCCAGGAGAATGAGCTTCAAGATGTTCTCAAGGAGAAAAAGCACTTGAGTCACCACTTGTTCAACAATAGCCAAAAGGCAGTCCAAAATGAGCAGGTAGGTACTGTAGGAGAGACAGCCACACCAAAGATGGTTTCCATGGTGCTCTAATGGCAGCAATAGTCTGAGAGCTCCTGTAAACATTGTACATATTTAGCTGATTTAAGTGCTTTTAAATTATTTGTTTATTTATTTGTTTGATAACTCATTGAATTTTGATCTAATATATTTAGTTGCCTTGACCAACAGAGTGGCAGAATTTATGGCAGATGGATTTGTTTGGTTTGCTAAACTAGCTCTATAGCTAACTGTCCACTGCATTCAAGAGATGCACAGCACCGGCTTCTATTTTCAACCAAAGTGAGAGAACTGCAGTGTGGAGATGACAGAGATCGCTCCCTCATAGTATGAGGGTGACTTTATATACTGGACTGATGTTTGGTGAGCTTTTGGTGCCTGTATCAGCAGCAGAAGAAGAAGCATCACCCAAGTTGGTGCTACACATTGCTAGTGGAGCAGTCGTACAGTTGCTACAGTGAACTGAGGACTGCAAACAACATCAGGACCAGCTAGCCAACTCAAGCACCACCATCATCATCATCAAACCTGTCTCTCCCTTGTACCATCCAACTGGGCTGCCAGCAGAATGACCTTCACCAAAAGCAGGCACCATCTGAACCTGTCAAGACTAGAGACATCACCAAGAGCAGGCACCATCTGAACCTGTCAAGACTAGAGACATCACCAAGAGCAGGCACCATCTGAATCTGTCAAGACTAGAGACATCACCAAGAGCAGGCACCATCTCAACCTGTCAAGACTAGAGACATCACTAAGAGCAGGCACCATCTCAACCTGTCAAGACTAGAGACATCACCAAGAGCAGGCACCATCTCAACCTGTCAAGACTAGAGACATCTCCAAGAGCAGGCACCATCTCAACCTGTCAAGACTAGAGACATCTCCAAGAGCAGGCACCATCTCAACCTGTCAAGACTAGAGACATCTCCAAGAGCAGGCACCATCTCAACCTGTCAAGACTAGACTTCACTCTCCAACTTTTATCACCTTTTTTATTTTTGTCTGTATACTGCAATTCTGCTTTTAGCTGTGAATGTGTACAAGACAGTCTAACTAATAATAAAAGACAATAACTAACCCAATATAAACCACAGCCTGTCATTTCCAATGGGAGCAAATGAATCATAGCAGGCAGAACAAGGAAGGATGTGGGCAGAGCACAGCATGCGCTAGTGAGATCATATTTAAGCGTTCTGCATATATTTGCATATTTCCATTAGGGAACGCTTACTCTGTGATTTGCGCATGTGCAATAACTCAATCTGTCCTTGCACTCCTTCTAAACAACACCATTTTTTAAAACTTAAACAATACCATTTTTTTCACTTTGGCGAATGATAAAGTCTACAAAACTTAGTCCACTCTGTTCGTAACATTCTAGTTTTTGGAACAGAAAACTATATTGAGATCAAATGTTTAATCTTCTCTCAATGTCGGCCACTGGTCTGCCTCTAATCACCATATTTGGTGGTGAGGGGAAATGCCAACCGGATGCTTTAGATTTATACATCCAGTGAAATATCTGTCTCTTTGTTCTGTGGCTACAATGTGCTGCTTGTCACGATTATCTTCCCTCGGGAATGACCAAGGCGCAGCGATGTAACCAGAATACATGTTTATTAACCACGACGGGACGAGACGGAACAAAACAAACGATGAACAATACGTGAACCCTACCGCTAAATCCTAAACTGAACACAGAGATCTAAACCTAAACATGACTAGCGAAACCTGACTAAACACGAATGGCTGAACTTAACGAAACACGAAGGGCAGAACCTAACTAAACACGAAAGACAAGAACCTGACTGAACATGATAAGCATGACATAAACAATAACCCACGAAACTAAAGTGCAACCCCCAAACATATATATGGTTCCCAATTAGAGGTAACGAGACTCAGCTGCCTCTAATTGGGAACCATTATCCCAACATAGAAATAGACACCATAGAACACAAGAAACCCCTACACCAAAACGAAGCCAAAACGCTCCAGCCTGTCATCTCGGGCCTGGGCGTTACACTGCTATGATTTATGACTACACAATGAACCTACACAACTACACAAGGAACACAATGGACTAAATCAGGGATCCCCAACTGGTGGCCCCGCGGGTGGTTTTATTTGGCCCCCAAGTTTTCTGAGTCCCTCTCCCCCCCACCAATTTTTTCCATTTATTTATTTGTCTTTTTTTTCATTAATGGACATAAAATACTGTAAAAAAAAGCCACCAGGAAATCAGCTCCAAGTCCTTTTAATTTAAGAAATCTGTTCCCAAGTAGAGAGACATGGCGTGATCATATATACAAATGTATGCAAGGTTTGAACTGATTATGTTTTAGTCAAACATTATATCTGTTTGGCCTTCTTGCAGTCAATTTGCAGTCTACAAATTATTTGTAATTATGTGCCGGCCCCCTGACCATCCGCTCTAGAAAAAATAGGCCCGCGGCTGAATCTAGTTTATGATCCCTGGACTAAATGATCAGGGGTTTTCATAATAAAAGGCGGTGGGCTTGGGCTCTGTCTTTACACTTCCTGTCTTATCAGAGGGCTGTTTGCATCACAGTGGCATACTGACAGAGCTGCCCTGGCCTCTCTCTCTCTCCTGTTATACAAATGAATGTGTTTATTTTCCTTAAGCATAGTGCTGATGTTGAAGCAGCTAGTGTCTCCAGCCTCATCTGTAACATGGCTAGAACCCTGAGCCTCTGATCGCATTAGAGTACTTCCTGTGAGCTCCTCACACCTCAGACCTTCCTTCCTGCCCAGCTGATAACACCAAGACAGGGGTCCTCTGTATCGACACTAAGGCAATTTCCTGGAGGAGTTGATTGTCAGGTAGCTGCTGGGTGTGGAGGGAGTTGAGGAGGGGGATGCTGGTTATTAATATCTTATCAGGACACTAGGCTCTCAGACAAGACAGCCATCCGTCAGTTATCACTGAGGCGGATATGAGGGAAACACTCTGCAGGGTGCATGGGCGGATATTAGACCTTCCCTCGCCTGCACCTTTGTGTTCTTTATCATCATCTCTTAGAGTGACGAAGAGACTAGTGTGAAGGGGCGGAGCATGGAAATATAGCGGCACCTCCCATCTGCACTCCCACCATACTGTTCAGTCCTATCTGGCCAACTTAGCTGAGACACAACTTAGCCCCCCCCCCACTGTGTGGAGATGGACCACTGTCTCTGAAGTAGCTCTGTGTGTTGTTATTGTAACAGCCTCCTTCTTCCCTATAAATAGTGTGATTACATGGCAGCCATCCTATTTCTAATTGTATTTTACAGTAGCAGTAGCTATAGTAGTATATTACAAAATACAACTTCATTCACTTAACTCTGTTCAGGTTTCCTTTTGCAATACGAATGAAGCATTACAAATGTATACAGTAGTTGATCCCAGACCCAGTTTCATGCTACAATACACATCTATGACAGTGAAAACATGTTCTGTTACTCCACCATTATTATACTGTAGCTGTCATTATCCAGTCAGTCAGCCAGCCAGTCAGACATTCAGAAATATGTTCTGTGTAATTGCGGGCTATTCTTTGAGTGCTGAAATCAGTCGTTTTTGATAAACCCCTGTGTTGTGTTGTGCTCTGTGTGTGCAGGTGAAGTCAGAGTATGAGCAGCTCAAAGAGACCCTCGGTGCTGTGACTCGGGAGAGAGATTCAGCCCTGCGGGAGAAGACCCAGCTCCAAGGCAAACTGGAGAACCTAGAGCAGGTGCTAAAGGTGAGAGTCTGGAGACACACTGTAGATAATCTTAAATCTACTGTATCTCTACTGTATCTCTACTGTATGTCTACTGTATCTCTACTGTATGTCTACTGTATGTCTACTGTATGTCTACTGTATCTCTACTGTGTGTCTACTGTGTGTCTACTGTATCTCTACTGTATGTCTACTGTGTGTCTACTGTATGTCTACTGTGTGTCTACTGTATGTCTACTGTATGTCTACTGTATTTCTACTGTATGTCTACTGTGTGTCTACTGTATCTCTACTGTATGTCTACTGTGTGTACTGTGTGTCTACTGTATCTCTACTGTATCTCTACTGTGTGTCTACTGTAATCTCTACTGTATGTCTACTGTATGTCTACTGTATCTCTACTGTATGTCTACTGTATCTCTACTGTATATCTACTGTATCTCTACTGTATCTCTACTGTATGTCTACTGTATGTCTGTAATTAATAAGAATCATAGCCCTAGCTCAGGTTGTTTAACAGAGCCTGACCCTATGGCAGCCTCTACCCTTCCCTCACCCCCTCTCTATCTATCGCTCTCTCCTTCCCCTCTCTCTCTCTCCTCTCTCTCATTCTCTAATATCCCTGACATGTCTGTTGCCTTCCAGTGCCGATGTGGGAGGAAGCTTGGAGCAGTCTGTCCTCCCCACGCTTACCCCTCCATCCCCTACCCCTCACCCCTACCACTCCATCCCTACCCTCACCCTACCCTCACCCCTACCCTCCTCCATCCCTACCCTCACCCCTACCACTCCATCCCTACCCCTCACCCCTACCACTCCATCCCTACCCTCACCCCTACCACTCCATCCCCTACCCCTCACCCCTACCACTTCATCCCCTACCCCTCACCCCTACCACTCCATCCCCTACCCCTCACCCCTACCACTCCATCATCTACCCCTCACCCCTACCACTCTATCCCCTACCCCTCACCCCTACCACTCCATCCTCACCCCTCACCCCTACCACTCTATCCCCTACCCCTCACCCCTACCACTCCATCCTCACCCCTCACCCCTCACTCCTACCACTCCATCCCCTACCCCTCACCCCTACCACTCCGTCCCCTACCCCTCACCCCTACCACTCCATCCCCTACCACTCCATCCTCACCCCTCACCCCCAACCCCTGGCTAGGACCAGTCCAGTATGAATGGGCACCTGGATAGGACCAGTCCAGTATGAATGGGCACCTGGCTTAGACCAGTCCAGTATGAATGGGCACCTGGCTTGGACCAGTCCAGTATGAATGGGCACCTGGCTTGGACCAATCCAGCGCACTGTCGAATGTGGTTGTGCATGATGAGGCGCGTCTATGAGTTCAGTGGATATGTGGAAGGGGCGGGAGAGGGGAGAGCTGGGGTTGGGTATCACTGTTCATGATGACAGTATCACACACAGGCTTGATGACATGAAGTAACCCAGGGGATTGATGTATAGTGGACAGCATGAAAATGTAATGAACATTTTGTTTATTATGGATGACCACGGACAAGTGAGCACGCCTTGGAGTTTGCGCACCCTTTTCATGTAACTAAAAACCCTAGATTGATCATGCAAACACATCAATGCTTAGGACAGCTAATCTGCAGTGAGACATCACACACATCATTGCTTAGGACAGCTCTTCTGTAGTGACATCACACACATCATTGCTTAGGACAGCTCTTCTGTAGTGACATCACACACCAGTATTGTTACCTAAAGGGTGCAACAAACTGAGAACAGTGGATTGATGATTGGTTGATCATGCCCAGCAAAGCTTCTCCAGTTCTCGTCCAAACATGTTCAAACATTCCTTCTAGTATGGATTTTGAAGTTAAGATCCAGGCTTTGGGGGATCTCTCTATTTTATAGCATTTGATACAAACTGTAAATTGACATTGGTCACATTGGTGTTTTGACGTAACATCTGCTTAAAGTGTGTAAGACTTGGAGGTCCAGTAAGTGTCAACAAGCTCAGCATTTGTAACATATAAGCCAGGAGTTTGTTGAGGACAGATGACTGGAGACTTGTAGTAGCCTGATGTCATGAGTTTTAAATTCTACTAACAGCAGCCCTCTCTATGCCCCAAACCACCTCCCGCTGTCTCCCCCTTCCCCCCTGCCCCCTGCCCTCTGAGGACAGCATATGCGCGAGGCTGCAGAGCGGAGGCAGCAGCTAGAGTTGGAGCATGAACAAGCCTTGGCTGTACTCAATGCAAAGCAGCAGGAGATTGACCTTCTGCAGCAGGTAAGGTCACTATGCCAGCCCTAGCTGCACAGGGAGGGGCACCACTCTTGTTAGCCCAGACCAGTGCTGGATCAGAGCTTTGTGTTGAGCACTGCTACAGCTTTGCCGTATCCTCTTAAATCCTTCAGCTGTCTGTCTGTCTGTCTGTCTGCCCCCCAGGCTGTGGGCCGAGAGAGAGAGAGGGGGTGCTGGAACCAAGTAACTCAGTAACAAGCTCTTACCCTGCTACAGGGAGCAGATTAGCACAATAAAACTTTAAAGTTGGATCAGACTTGACGTTTTTTGTTGGCTTGCTAAAAGGCTGGTCTGGATGATTTGACGTTTTGCCTGCCGCCTCTGAGGAGAGGAGCTGATGTCAAGCAACACCTCATCTGGAATCATCAGCCTCTCTCTCTCTCTCACTGCCTGTAGTACTTATTTTAGAGTTGGCCATAAATACGCTCTGTTTTCTCTCATTAGCAAAAGGAGCTCATTATAGCGTTATCTTTCTATTGAGACACTGGCTGCTTTCTGCGTTCTCTACAATTAATTGCCTCCGAAGTGGATTCATGAAATTGGAAAGTCTGCAGATGTTCTCCTATTCATGTGGAACGTTAGTTTTCTCAACAGATGTTCCCAGTCACATGAAGTAAACTAGCATGCATTATTTTATGTTTATTATACACTACAGTGAGTTTATGTCAAACAAAGATGAATCTTCTAGAATAGCCCCACAATGTAGTTTCAAGAGAGCACTACAGAAGTATATTGAAGATACATTATTAATTGTTTGTTAGAATTGTTTGAATGTTTACCCACCATTGTTTTCATAGATGGCCTTCATAACAGCTCAAACATGTTTTTTTTGGTGCTGTCCAGCCAGTTCCCAATGGTCCAGTTGTCCAGTTGTTGAGGTCATGGGTTGTATGTGTTTTGAATGTAACACAGATGTTATGTTTTACAGGCTCAGGTTGAGGCTAAGAAGGAGCATGAGGGAGCCGTCCATCTGTTAGAGGTGAGTGTCTGGGCACTAGGGGGGTGACAGGAGGTTGGCTGGCCGTGTTGTGTGTGCGTGTGCTTGTGTGTGTCTGCGTGTGTGTCTGCTTTTGTAGTGTTTGTGTATGGCTCAGCCTGCCAGTCGGACATGTGTGAGCCCAGGGTCATTTTCTACTGGCTCTGTCTGTGAGACCCTGTGCACTCTGTTGAAGGTTGTGAATGTGGCATGCATAAAGACTAAGGCCAGATGGAATAATAGATTCTTGCCCATGATGACTTTATTTTGATGATTTTTAAAGTCTAGACTGTAACTAGCAGTGCAAAATAAGAATGGAACAGTGCTTTTGATATGACACATTAGCTATTGTGTTTTTGTAAATGTGTATTCAGTATATACAAACAGTATTATATCGACATACATCGTTATTGATCATGATATTATTTAAAATGTGTGGTTGTTTATTATTATTAACAAATAATTTTGCATGAGTGCTACAGAAAATCTTATGTTTTGATTTCAAGGTGTGTATGAGTGTTCATATGTGTAACTGTGCTTAATTTCTTTCCTACATCTTTTTTTCACTGTGTTATTGGTGTGTGTTTTATGCATATACAGAACCACTTGGACAGCATGCAGGTATTTCAGAATTGTTTTTATTTACTTGATATTTCCATCTCTGCCTGTACAATACAATATACATCAGGGATATATATTCCCCTAGTTTTTGGCTCTTTCAAAGTAAATCATGATGGAATGACATTTCAGAATTGGAAGGGCAACGTTTTGGGGATTCAATTGATAGTCACATTTTAAGCATACACCACACCAAAGTGGCAGTCCATCAAGAGGGCATTTTCATAATCTGATTTTGGTGGGAGATATTGCGTTAGATTTACAGTGCATTTGGAAAGTATTCAGACCCCTTGACTTTTTCCACATTTTGTTACATTACAGCCTTCTAAAATAGATTAAATAAAAAACGTCCTCATGAATCTACAAAATTTTAGCAAATTTGTAAAAAATAAAAAACATAAATAGCTTATATACAGTATTCAGTCCCTTTGCTATGAGACTCGAAATTGAGCTCAGGTGCATCTGTTTCCGTTGATCATCCTTGAGATGTTTCTACAACTTGATTGGAGTCCACTTGTGGTCAATTCAATTGATTGGACATGATTAGGAAAGTCACACACCTGTCTGTATACAGTCGACAGTGCATGTCAGAGCAAAAACCAAGCCATGAGGTCGAAGGAATTGTCCGTAGAGCTCTGAGACAGGATTGTGTCGAGGCACAGATCTGGGGAAGGGTACCTAAAAATGTCAGCAGCATTGAAGGACCCCAAGAACACAGTGGCCTCCATCGTCCTTAAATGGAAGAAGTTTGGAAACACCAAGACTCTTTCTAGAACTGGCCGCCCGGCCAGACTGAGCAATCGGGGGAGAAGAGCCTTGGTCAGGGAGGTGACCAAGAACCCGATGGTCACTCTGACAGAGCTCCAGAGTTCCAATGTGGAGATGGGAGAACCTTCCAGAAGGACAACCATCTCTGCAGCACTCCACCAATTAGGCCTTTATGGTAGAGTGGCCAGACAGAAGCCACTCCTCAGTAAAAGGCACATGAAAGCCTGCTTGGAGTTTGCCAAAAGGCACGTAAAGGACTCTCAGACCATGAGTAACAAGATTCTCTGGTCTGTTGAAACCCAGATTGAACTCTTTGGCCTGAATGCCAAGCGTCACGTCTGGAGGAAACCTGGCGCCATCCCTACGATGAAGCATGGTGGTGGCAGCATCATACTGTGGGGATGTTTTTCAGCAGCCGGGACTGGGAGACTAGTCAGGATTGAGGGAAAGATGAACGGAGCAAAGTACAGAGAGATCCTTGATGAAAACCTGCTCCAGAGAACTCAGGAACTCAGACTGAGGCGAAAGTTCACCTTCCAACAGGACAATGACCCTAAGCACACAGCCAAGACAACGCAAGAGTGGCTTCGGGACAAGTATCTGTGTGTCCTTGAGTGGCCGGAACATCTCTGAAGAGACCTTAAAATAGCTGTGCAGCAATGCTCCCCATCCAACCTGGCAGAGCTTGAGAGGATCTGCAGAGAAGAATGGGAGAAACTCCCCAAATACAGGTGTGCCAAGCTTGTAGCGTCATACCCAAGAAGAGGTGTGAATACTTATGTAAATGTATTTTTTTTTTTTTTTTTTTTTTTTTATAAACTTGCAAACATTTCTAAAAACCTGTTTTTGCTTCATCATGATGTGGCATTGTGTGTAGATTGATAAGAGGGGGAAACTATTTAATCCATTTTAGAATAAGGTTGTGACGTAACAACATTTGGAAAAAGTCAAGTGGTCTGATTACTTTCCGAATGCACTGTATTTTCATTTTGAAACATAAAACTCAAGAGCTGAACAATGTCATACTGACGTGAAACAATGGCTACTCATTAATTAATTTCTAAGGTTTTGTTGCTGTAGCTAGCTGCTGTTTATAATTTTACTATTTATATAACGTTTATTCAACCCGGCAAGTCAATTAAGAACAAATTATTATTTACAAAAAGATGTATAATATTGTTGTATCTGTGCAGACAGAAACATGTTTCAGTTGTTGAAAAGCAAGGCTGTCCTGTCCATACAATGATGACTCACACTCGCATCCTCCATTCAGCTTGTCATCAAAGCATGTGCAGGCATCCACACTCCACAAGGCTCAGAGCCCGCTCTGCTTACCGGACAGTCACTGGGGAAGGGGTTGTCACAGGACAGGACGCAACAAGACAGAAGGCCTGACTGGGACATAGGAGAGGCCATCAGAAAATCGCTCTCATCATCTCTAATTTGAGTTATGCCTCCATTTTAGTTATGGCATCATTCAAATGTCTGAGGAATTGGGTTTAGATGCTGGCATAATGGAAACAATTGATGTTATGAGGACATTGTAACAGTTGAATCTGGTTGGAGTTGCATGCAGGGCCGCATGTTTCACTAGGCTACTACAGGACTGGTCATACACCCAGGGGAGGGCTTTAAGATGGTGAAAGGCCTAACCACCCTCTGTGTTAATGCATCAACCCATTGAATCATATGCAGTGATTGCAAATGCTACTCCTCCTCTAACAGCATGTTCACGTGCTGAAAAACAATAACTGCATGAAAGTCATTCAGCTGAATAAAACGCCACAGACATTAGGCATCACTGTGCTTTGGGGAGAGTATGCAGCAAATGACATGGTAGCTTCAGCAATGCTCTCAGGGTGGTCTGATGAAGGGGCTGATTTGGGTTTATGTGAAGAGGGGTTGTCTGTCTCTATTTGATGGTTACCACTCAACACTTACTCCTGCCCGGAGTAAGGGAAGATCTTGAGCTGGGCACCCCTGGGGTTTCTGCTAGGCCTGCCTATTCTCCCACTGTACCGTAGTCTCCTATCAACGGGCCAGTGTGGAGAACAGACAGTATTTCACTGTAGAAAGCCAAGGATTTGATTGCATGGTTCTATGATGTTTTTAATTGCTGTTGCCCCTCTTTTGTCGGCATCGTAACTCATGATGATGACTCTTGCCTTTATTTTACTATCTCTGTGCAATGAAGTTGAGGAGCATTCCCCGCGCTTTGAACACAGTGCAGTTTTTGGTATGCATACTTCCTCTTAACAAGAGGCTGCTCTATAGAATAATGTGCATTAACTGTAGTCCTGCATGTGATCTGCATACTGTGACTAGTTTAGGTGTTAATGACTGGACTGTATTTTACCTGATAGGAAATTTAAGGTGTCAACTCCCTCTCTGTAATTTAAAGTCCAATATCTCATCCTACCTAGTTTTGTGTGTGTATTTATACAAGTATACAGTTTTGGGTGTCAGATTTTCTCTTTCTTTCACTTTATTTCCTTCTGTTTTATTTCTTCTCTTTTGTCTCTCTACTTCTTCCTTCCTTTCTCCCTCTCTCTGTCTCTCTCTCTCACTCGCTATCTGTCGCCAGGCCAAAGTCCGAGAGCTGGAGGAGAAATGTCGGACACAAAGTGAGCAGTTCAACCTCCTGTCCAAAGAGCTGGAGAAGTTCCGGCTACAGACTGGAAAGTTTGATACCCTTGGCAGTGGCACCGATCCCTTAACTGTGTGTGAATCCCCCTGGATCTCCAAACAAATCCCTCTCCCAGCTCTTCAACGGGCTGGCCGCCCCCCACAGGGAAAGGTTAGAGGAATCCCAGAAGAGCTTTGTTTTAGCTTGTCTGTGTACGTTATGTATGCCATAGACCACACATCAGACAAGAATATTCATAATAATGTTATTTTAGTCATCTGTGAGCTGTATGTGGACGTTTGAACTGTTAAAGCAGACAGTGGAAGCGGTGGAAAGCTTTAGTCGAGCAAAATGACGCCAAAATACATTTTAAATGAGCAATTCAGTATTATGAGGATGGAAAGACAAACGTACAGCTGCTCCTGAAATTTGAGATCTGTCAGGCAGCGCTTGTGACGTACGTAGCTCAACATAGAGCAAGTAGCTTAATGATAAAATCAATCAGGGTACTGTATGACATAGCCTTTACCATTGCTTGGCACATTCTTGTTGTTGACTTATATAAATAAATAAATACGTGCCAATACTACTGACGTGTACATTGGGTCTGTGCCTGGAATCTAACTCTCCTTCTGATTAACATCGGTATGTTTTTTAACACGAATGCAATTATGATTCTTATTTTCCTAGTTGTTAATGGGTTGTATCCATCTGGTGTTTGTGCTGTGGGTTCTTACAATGTTATGTATTACTTTTAATGGTATCTAATCAAATGAGGTATGGAGGATGATGATGGAGAGGATGATGATGAATGGTAATGATAACGATGAATGACGATCACATGATGAAATTGATAAATAATAGTATGTGATATATTGCACTACATTTTGAACATTAGTGTTACGCACAGATAGAAATATGATTTCAGCAGGCACAGTCATATTTCAGATCTTAGCTCTTCCTTTGTTTTGCCCGCAGGCAATGAGGGTCCGCTGAGCAGATCTGTGATCTCTGAGTTCATCCGACCGCTCCAGATCTGTGGGGACAAGCCAGAGCTCGTGTCTGTAAAGCCAACATTCCTCACCCGCAGCAGCAGCCGAGCTGGCAGCTCTCAACGAGCCCTCCTCACTGAGGTGAGTCGTACTAGGTTTCCCCCTTACACCGTCCATCTGTCTATCTGTCCCTCCCTCCCTCCACTCTAGCCCTGATTGTATAAGCCTAATGAAGATGGACATAAATAGCTTGATTGCCCTTTCAAAAAACTCCTCAGAAGATGGTAAAGCATTAATTACACTGTTACATAATTACAGCATTTATTACATGATTGCAAAATTGCTTCCTGTTTTGAAAGCTGAAGTCCCACTCAGGTGGAGATGTAGGACGGAGGAAACACAGTGAGGCAGAAAGGATGGGGTGTGAAAGGTCTATCTGTTTCCTTTTACTCTCCTCTGCTGGGAGGTTTGGCAGGTTTACCAAGTGTGTATAGGATACGTTTATAGGCTCTGCTATCATCCCACTGATTTCCACCATAAAAATGTCCACCATAAAAAAATTAATTACATTTGGTTGTTACATCCTCAAGGTTTGTTCTCTCTCACCAGATGGACAAAGAACTAAGCTCAACGACTAGGACCAAGAAGAGGTTCACAGGCAAGGTCCGTCTGTGTATCGCCCGGTACAGGTAAGAGGAGGGAGCTGCTTTGAGATGCCTTACACTACAGTGTTATATTAAAAATGCATCCCTGCACAGCACTTTTCAGAAGTGTTTTCCACCCACATTGTCCCACTGAGGTTTGAACTCACCTCTTAATAATGATGCAGTGCTATGCTCTGACCAAATAAAATGAACTGTCAGCTGAAATAATTGGAATCCCCTAGAACAAAGGCAAATACATGAATGGAACCCAGTGCTGTCCACCCTCACTGTTTCTCATTTAGCCTGTTGGAAAATTTAGCCTGTTGGAAAATGTTATATTGAATATTAGTTTTTTATTGCAGCACTCAGCAATTCCCTTATCACAGAGTTACATAAGGGTACTGCAGCGTTTGTGGCAAAAATTTAACTGTGCTTGGATTTGTTTGGAATTGCTCGGATAGTATTTAGCTAGGCTACTGTGCTTTCCCATCACAATGTCATAACATTTTGACAGAAGCTAATTGTCCATACACAGTTCCTAATATTGTGTTTAATAATTGTCCCATTTTGATCCTGGGTTTTGAACCTTTTTGAACCTGAATTCATCATCTAGCCTGAGATAATTGGACGCATTTCCACTTGTGTTGGGTTCAGAGGAGCAACATCAGCTTGATTCTATTGTACTGTACTCTTTCTTCCCCCCCAGTTATAACCCCTGTAATGGGCCCAATGAGCATCCTGAGGCAGAGCTCCCCCTGGTGGCAGGGAAGTACCTCTATGTATACGGGACCATGGATGATGACGGCTTTTATGAAGGTCTGATAACTCACTGTATTTTACCCTCTCTCTGTTAAAAACCAATTCACATGATTTTAACATAATTATTATTTCAGAGCAGAATGAGTGTTGTTGCTAAGAGACAGCATGGATTATGGGTTGTATTTACTGTATGTGCATTAGATATGACGAGGATTAGGCAGTTGTGGATCAATCGGTGCTAATGTGGCTTTTACGATTGTCCAGTCTTCACTGTACTGTACTCTGAGAGTTGTTGTTAATACTACTTACTGCTCTTCACTGTGAAAGTTGTTGTTAATACTACTTACTGCTCTTCACTGTGAGTGTTGTTGTTAATAGTACTTACTGCTCTTCACTGTGAAAGTTGTTGTTAATACTACTTACTGCTCTTCACTGTGAGTGTTGTTGTTAATAGTACTTACTGCTCTTCACTGTGAAAGTTGTTGTTAATACTACTTACTGCTCTTCACTGTGAGTGTTGTTGTTAATAGTACTTACTGCTCTTCACTGTGAAAGTTGTTGTTAATACTACTTACTGCTCTTCACTGTGAGTGTTGTTGTTAGTAGTACTTACTGATCTTCACTGTGAGTGTTGTTGTTAATAGTACTTACTGCTCTTCACTGTGAGTGTTGTTGTTAATAGTACTTACTTGCTCTTCACTGTGAGTGTTGATGTTAATAGTACTTACTGCTCTTCACTGTGAAAGTTGTTGTTAATACTACTTACTGCTCTTCACTGTGAGTGTTGTTGTTTATACTACTTACTGCTATTCACTGTGAGTGTTGTTGTTAATAGTACTTACTGCTCTTCACTGTGAAAGTTGTTGTTAATACTACTTACTGCTCTTCACTGTGAGTGTTGTTGTTAATACTACTTACTGCTCTTCACTGTGAGTGTTGTTGTTTATACTACTTACTGCTATTCACTGTGAGTGTTGTTGTTAATAGTACTTACTGCTCTTCACTGTGAAAGTTGTTGTTAATACTACTTACTGCTCTTCACTGTGAGTGTTGTTGTTAATACTACTTACTGCCCTTCACTGTGAGTGTTGTTGTTAATACTACTTACTGCTCTTCACTGTGAGTGTTGTTGTTAATACTACTTACTGCCCTTCACTGTGAGTGTTGTTGTTAATAGTACTTACTGCTCTTCACTGTGAGTGTTGTTGTTAATACTACTTACTGCTCTTCACTGTGAGTGTTGTTGTTAATACTACTTACTGCCCTTCACTGTGAGTGTTGTTGTTAATAGTACTTACTGCTCTTCACTGTGAGTGTTGTTGTTAATACTACTTACTGCTCTTCACTGTGAGTGTTGTTGTTAATACTACTTACTGCTCTTCACTGTGAGTGTTGTTGTTAATACTACTTACTGCCCTTCACTGTGAGTGTTGTTGTTAATAGTACTTACTGCTCTTCACTGTGAGTGTTGTTGTTAATAGTACTTACTGCTCTTCACTGTGAGTGTTGTTGTTAATAGTACTTACTGCTCTTCACTGTGAGTGTTGTTGTTAATACTACTTACTGCTCTTCACTGTGAGTGTTGTTGTTAATACTACTTACTGCTCTTCACTGTGAGTGTTGTTGTTAATACTACTTACTGCTCTTCACTGTGAGTGTTGTTGTTAATACTACTTACTGCTCTTCACTGTGAGTGTTGTTGTTAATAGTACTTACTGCTCTTCACTGTGAGTGTTGTTGTTAATAGTAATACTTACTGCTTTATCTCTTTCTCTCTGTTCCTCAGGAGAGCTGCTGGATGGACAGCAGGGACTTGTCCCTTCCAACTTTGTGGACTTTGTTAAGGATGAGAAGATGCCCTCTGCTCAGCACAGGGACGGGGCCAAAGAGTCAGGCTACCTCAGTAGTAACCACAGCAGCCTGGGCTCCACAGGGCTGGGAAGCATGGGCCTGAGCAGCATCAGCAGCCTGCTGTCTGACAGTAAACTGGACCTGGGCCCTAGCCTAGATAGAAACCTGGAGAGAAACCTGGAAAGAAACCTGGGGAGCAACCTCAGTTCCACTCTGGGTTCCACTCACGGTTCCACTCTGGGCAGTCACATGGGTTCCACTCTGGGTTCCACTCACGGTTCCAGTCACGGTTCCACTGGGCTGGGTTCCAGTCTGAGCAGCACTCTGACCAGCCTGGGCAGCAGTAGTCTGGGCATGGACTTCCTGGGCTCCATGGGTTCCTGCAGCAACGGGACAGGGACCCTGGATGTCAACATTGACGAGATTGGTGAAAATATTGTGCCTTACCCTCGCCGTATCAATCTGATCAAACAGCTGGCCAAGAGTGTGATCGTGTGCTGGGACCCTCCGGTGGTGCCGCCTGGCTGGGGCTCCATCAGTGGCTACAACGTCCTGGTGGACAAGGAGGTGAGGATGAGCGTGCCCTTTGGGGGCAAGACAAAGTCGCTTATCGAGAAACTTAACCTGGCCACCAATACCTACCGCATCTCAGTGCAGAGCATCACAGAGCGGGGTCCGTCTGACGAGCTGCGCTGCACTCTACTGGTGGGGAAGGATGTGGTGGTGGCTCCTTACTATCTGAGGGTAGACAACATCACACAGGTCTCTGCTGAGCTCTCCTGGCAGCCTAGCAACAGCAACTACAGCCACACCATCTTCCTGAACGATGTGGAGTATGACATGGTGAAGGCAGGGGCCTACAAGTACCAGTTCTTCCAACTGAAGCCCATGACCGTTTACAAGGTGAAGGCCGTGGCGCGGACACACCAGATACCTTGGCAGATGCCCCTGGAGCACAGGGACAAGAGGGAGATCTCTGTGGAGTTCTGCACCCAGCCTGCAGGTCAGCCCACCTACTATCTCTCCCTTTCCCCCATCATTCAAACCAGTGGAGGCTGCTGAGTGGAGGATGGCTCATAATAATGGCTGGAATGGAGTGAATGGAATGGTATCAAACACATGTAAACCACGTGTTCGATGTGTACTATGAGCCATCCTCCTCTCAGCAGCCTCCACTGGTTAAAACACACACTTAGTCATCAGGTGGCACTTTGCATAATTGTAAATGCTTTCAGGTCTCCCAAAGAGGTGTACTCAGCATAACTGGCCTGGTTGTTTGTCTCTTCAGGGTGCATTGAGCATGCAGTGAAATTGTATTTAGTTTCTGCTGCTTCTGCTGCCTCTTGTATTTCCAGCCTGCACAGCCGTAAACTTTCACTGTGTTCTCCTGCTTTCAAAACCATTTCTGGCTAAAAAGCCTTTGGCAATTTGGCATAAACACAGCAATCTATTTACTTTAGCTCTGACAAGCTTTGAGCCCATTATATTTACAACCTTGTACCTGACAGACATCTAAAGGCTTGTTTTCATATTTCTCAGTCACTTTTTTTGATTGCCTTCAAGGATTTGTGTGTGCTGGCTTTGATAAGAGAGGCAGACACTAAAGATGGAGTGAAAAAAGAAGTGTGATGAGTAGACATCCTGGGAGCGTTTGCTGCAGAAGGCTGCATATTATCAGAGGACGAGAGTGAAGACCGAGTCGGTAGGGGAGAAACAGAGAAACTCTAGATGCCTAATGTGTGTAAATAGTGTATGTTCTGTAGCTCTATGGGACTGGTCTCCCCTGAGACCCCATACAGCTCTACACGCCACGAGAAAGAGAGAGAGAGAAGGGAGAGAGAGAGACCGCACAGTCATTATTGTACATACAGCTGACTCTGTCTGCTAGTGCCCTTAAACCCACTGGCTGCTAGGCTTTCACTAGGAGAAAATAACTTTTCAACCACTTATAAAGAACACTACCAATGATTTTCCTCTGTTGTCTGGACACTAGTAATATGTCCTACTAAAAAAAGAAAATACATTTGTGTCTAGAAATAATGACTTAAGAACAAGCTTGCGAACTCCAACTGTACATTTACGCAACCTTGAAATGAATTGAGCTGACCTGAATGTACTGACTAGCCCTGCTGTGTGTGAGTGACTGCTCGAGTCTAATGGAAGGGCAGAGGTCAGGAAGAGGTGAGAGGGAGGAGACAGGACAGAACAGGACAGGACAGGAAGAACAGCTGTACTGGGAGCTTTATGTGTTTAGGCAGCAGCAACAGGGAGGGGACTTATTACTGGGAACACAGTGGGCCTTTATCTTATCAAGCGCCACCATCGCCTTGTGAGGTTAAGACAGCATTTGAGACACTTTCAATTACTGGAAATGTATCTTGTTCCTGTGGATGAAGTCACCAATTACATGACCCACTTCGTGCCCTCCGCCGCGTCATGAGCTATTCCAGTCCAGTTGACTGGACTATGTTGCTCATGTTGAGAACAAAGATGGTTAGAAATAACTGGATGTATCATGCAACCTAAACATCATACAAGGGTTCATACAAGGGTTACTCCTTTCTCTGCATGAATGTACATAGATGGAAGGGTTTCACTGAGATGATTTCAATGCACGTTTGAGCCCTCACTGACACTCATGCTTTATAATAGTCATAGTTGAATGACTAAAACAGCTGAGTGCTCAGAATGTCTACTGCTGAATCCTGCTCTTCCGAAAGGTGTAGCTATATCTCTGCTGACACTCATCTAGTGGTGAAATGTGATTTAAGATGTATTGATGCACATTCTCAGATTGCTCTGCTCTGAGTGCCTTCTGCTCTGCTCTTCACTGCTCTGCTTTGAACTTCACTGCTCTGCTTTGATCTTCACTGCTCTGCTCTTCACTGCTCTGCTCTGCTCTTCACTGCTCTGCCTTGCTCTTCACTGCTCTGCTCTGATCTTCACTGCTCTGATCTTCACTGATCTTCACTGCTCTGATCTTCACTGCTCTGCTCTTCACTGCTCTGCTCCACTCTACTCTACTGTGCTCTCTACTCTGCTCAGAGATAATGCTGAATGGGCAGCTTACTGCATCTGCTGCCTCTGTATGACTGTGTGTGTGTGTGTTCATATGTCTGACTGTGTGTGTGTGTGTCTCTTTGTGAGGCACTGGCAGCTCAGCACAGATGGGTCCTGTTGATTTAGCACGCAGCAGAGCAGAGGTAGAGGGACTGTGAAAACCAACCTGACTGTCTCTGGCTGTTCTGTGGAATATTCTGACAGAAATCCTGACAGGATGATAATGTTACACCCATAGACATACATATGTAGACATGCTGTAGTGGAAGTTTGTTTTATTCACTGCTTTAGCACACTCTGCCAACCCGGATGTCCTAGCCGTGTCTGAATCCTGGCTTAGGAAGACCACCAAAAACCCAGAAATTTCAATCCCTAACTATAACATTTTCCGACAAGATAGAACTGCCAAAGGGGTCGGAGTTGCAATCTACTGCAGAGATTACCTGCAGAGTTCTGTCTTACTACCCAGGTCTCTGCTTGCTATAGACCACCTTCTGCCCCTAGCTGTGCCCTGGACACCATATGTGAATTGATTGCCCCCCATCTATCTTCAGAGCTCGTGCTGTTAGGTGACCTAAACTGGTACATGCTTAACACCCCGGCCATCCTACAAAATAAGCCCTCAATCTCACACAAATCATCAAGGAACCTACCAGGTACAACCCCAAATCCGTAAACACGGGCACCCTCATAGATATCATCCTAAACAACCTGCCCTCCAAATACACCTCTTCAACCACTGCCTCATTGCCTGCGTCCGTAATGGGTCTGCGGTTAAACGACAACCCCTCATCACTGTCAAACGCTCCCTAAAACACTTCAGCGAGCAGGCCTTTCTAATCGACCTAGCCCGGGTATCCTGGAAGGATATTGACCTCATTCCGTCAGTAGAGGATGCCTGGTTATTCTTTAAAAGTGCTTTCCTCACCATCTTAAAAAGCATGCCCCGTTCAAAAAATGTAGAACCAGGAACAGATATAGCCCTTGCTTCACTCCAGACCTGACTGCCCTTGACCAGCACAAAAACATCCTGTGGTGTACCGCATTAGCATCGAATAGCCCCCGCAATATGCAACTTTTCAGGGAAGTTAGGAACCAATATACACAGGCAGTTAGGAAAGCAAAGGCTAGCTTTTTGAAACAGAAATTTGCATCCTGTAGCACAAACTCCAAAATAAGAATAAGAGCACCTCCTCCCAGCTGCCTACTGCACTGAGGCTAGGAAACACTACCACCACCGATAAATCCACGATAATTGAGAATTTCAATAAGCATTTTTCTACGGCTGGCCATGCTTTCCACCAGGCTACCCCTACCCCGGTCAACAGCCCTGCACCCCCCACAGCAACTTGCCCAAGCCTCCCCCATTTCTCATTCACCCAAATCCAGATAGCTGATGTTCTGAAAGAGCTGCAAAATCTGTACCCCTACAAATCAGCCGGGCTAGACAATCTGGACCCTATCTTTCTAAAATTATCAGCCGAAATTGTTGCAACCCTTATTACTAGCCTGTTCAACCTCTCTTTCGTGTCGTATGAGATCCCCAAAGATTGGAAAGCTGCCGCGGTCATCCCCCTCTTCAAAGGGGGAGACACTCTAGACCCAAACTGCTTCAGACCAATATCCATCCTACCCTGCCTTTCTTAGGTCTTCGAAAGCCAAGTTAACCTCTTAGCGCGCCGATCCCTTTAGCGGGATCGTTTTCAGAGCAAACATAACGCGCCAAATTCAAAATACATATTCGTAATACATATTCGTAATATTTAACTTCGATATACAAGTGTTGCATAGTGTTGCATAGCCATCAAAAGCTCTGCTTCTTGGCAATATCACTGCGTTGTCAGATTTTAAAAAGGCTTTACGGCGAAAGCACTACATTTGATTGTTTGAGGCTAGTACCTCACATATTTTCCACATTAGCATAAATTCATATCCAGCTCGGTTCTCAAAATATCCATATCACAGCTAATATAAATCGCTTACCTTTCAAATAACTTCTTCTGAGGTCTTCCCAAGTGTCCAAACAAGATAATCCATGGTTCTTTTGTTAGAAAAAGTAAATAATTATATCCATAAATATCCGTTGTTTTTGGCACGCTACGTTCAGCTACTCCACCAAGCATTGTCAGTCTACTCGCCCGTTTTACAGTGAAGGGATCGCGTTCAAATTATACCTCTCATCTTTTCACAAACAAATCAAATATCATTAATAATGCATCCTTATGTATTCTTTTATGAATAATAGCGATCATATTTTACAAGAACGGTAAGTGAAACGCTAAAAGACGAAAAGAAAGTTGGTCGGCTGGGCGTTCACGTTCTCGTGAACGCACGCCTGTTTACCTTTTTCCCTACCCGTAGTAATTCTCTCTCTCTAAGGATCTGGTCAGAGCTTTTTCCTCCATACCCTTTCCAGAGACTGTTGACATCTAGTGGAAGCCATAAGTACTGCAACCTCGGTCCTATTCCCCATAGAAAAATATTACATGGGCTTCAAAATGAGAGGAGAGCAACAGAAAAATAAATTCCGGACAGAAATCTCTCTGGTTTTTGCCTGCTAAATCTGTTCTGGAATAGCCACAGACTATATCTTAATGGTTTTATAAACTTCAGAGTGTTTCCTATCCAATAGTACTAAATATGTAAATATCCTAGTTTCTGGCCATGAGTGGTAGGCATTTAACTTTGGGCACGTCAGACAGGCGAAAATTTGGAAAATGGGACCCTAGCTGGAAGAGGTTAACAAACAGATCACCGACCATTTCGAATCCCACCGTACCTTCTCCGCTATGCAATATGGTTTCCGAGCTGGTCATGGGTGCACCTCATCCACGCTCAAGGTCCTAAACGATATCATAACCGCCATCGATAAGAGACAAGGATTTCGACTCTGTCAATCACCACATTCTTATCAGCAGACTCAACAGCCTTGGTTTCTCAAATGACTGCATCGCCTGGTTCACCAACTACTTCTCAGACAGAGTTCAGTGTGTCAAATCGGAGGGCCTGTTGTCCGGACCTCTGGCAGTCTCTATGGGTGTGCCACAGGGTTCAATTCTTGGGCTGACTCTCTTCTCTGTATACATCAATGATGTCGCTCTTGCTGCTGGTGATTCTCTGGTCCACCTCTACGCAGACGACACCATACTGTATACTTCTTTAGACACTGTGTTAACTAACCTGCAGATGAGCTTCAATGCCATACAACTCCCCTTCCGTGGCCTCCAACTGCACTTAAATGCAAGTAAAACTAAATGCATGCTCTTCAACCATTCGCTGCCCGCACCAGCCCTCCCGTCCAGCATCACTACTCTGGACGGTTCTGACTTAGAATATGTGGACAACTACAAATACCTAGGTGTCTGGTTAGACTGTAAACTCTCCTTCCAGACTCACATTAAGCATCTCCAATCCAAAATGAAATCTAGAATCGGCTTCCTATTTCGCAACAAAGCGTCCTTCACTCATGCTGCCAAACATACCCTTGTAAAACTGACTATCCTACCGATCCTTGACTTTGGCGATGTCATTTACAAAATAGCCTCCAACACTCTACTCAGCAAATTGGATGCAGTCTATCACAGTGCCATCCATTTTGTCACCAAAGCCCCATATACTACCCACCACTGCGACCTGTATGCTCTCGTTGGCTGGCCCTCGCTTCATATTCGTCGCCAAACCCACTGGCTCCAGGTCGTCTATAAGTCTTTGCCAGGTAAAGCCCCACCTTATCTCAGCTCACTGGTCACCATAGCAGCACCCACCCGTAGCACGCGCTCCAGGTATATTTCACTGGTCACCCCCAAAGCCAATTCCTACTTTGGCTGCCTTTCCTTCCAGTTCTCTGCTGCCAATGACTGGAACGAATTGCAAAAATCACTGAAGCTGGAGACTCATATCTCCCTCACTAACTTTAAGCACCAGCTGTCAGAGCAGCTCACAGATCACTGCACCTGTACATAGCCCATCTGTAAATAGCCCATCCAACTACCTCATCCCCATACTGTTATTTATTTATTTATTTTGCTCCTCTGCTCCCTAGTATCTCTACTTGCACATTCATCTTCTGCACATCTATCACTCCAGTGTTTAATTGCTATATTGTAATTATTTTGCCACTATGGCCTATTTATTGCCTTACCTCCCTTATCTTACCTCATTTGCACACACTGTATATATACTTTTTCTATTGTGTTATTGACTGTATGTTTGTTTATTCCATGTGTAGCTCTGTGTTGTTGTTTGTGTTGCACTGCTTTGCTTTGTCTTGGCCAGGACACAGTCATAAATGAGAACTTGTTCTCAACTAGCCTACCAGGTTAAATAAAGGTGAAATAAATAAAAAACATACACACCACGGGCCATGGTACATAGGGTACCCAAACCTGAAGCATTACTTACATACATACTGTACAAGCCCGTCCTCCCCAATTAAGGTGCCACCAAACTCCTGTGACACACACACACACACATCCCTCGATTATGTGTAGTACTTGTCCATCATGAGGTTGCTACAACCTAGCCTATGAATTACAGTTCACAGCGTAGGTGCACAGGTCGAGAAAAGTTTGAGTAATCAAGGTGACAGACATTGACACATTCAATACCGCCTTGCACAGGCTTGCCTCCCTGTAGCTGATCTAGGGTTAGTTAAACAGTTGCAAATGAGATTTTCTATTGGAGAAATTCAGGTATGTTTATCCCCATTTTGTTCCATTAACTTCCATTTAAGAAACATTTTTCAACAGAATCAGCAGAATGAATACACCCCTGATCCCACGCAAACACGGTTAACTTTCATTGCATCCACATACAAACAGCATGATCCCTTTGATCGTAGTATAATTCCTTCTTGCGTCTACGCACTCTCCTCCTCTCAACTTTCCCTTCGATTGTGGACTTCAGTGTACAACACATCAGCTGTCTGTGGCCAGGCGGAAAAAACGTTCCAAGCAAAAACCTTCATATCATACCTGCTAACCGCTACACACAGCCTACATCGTTGTCACCATATTAGCTAAAGTCATAGTCAACATAGCTACTAGAACTAACGTATTAGTAAACCCGCTACAATCATGTTGTACAGGGTACAGTTAGCAAGCAGTTTAGCAGTTACAACGGCGGGCCCCGGTGGCAATAAATGAATTAAACCAAAAGCTTACCTTGACTTTGTGTTGTGTTGGATAGCCATAGCCAGCTAGTTCGTGTTGGATAGCCATAGCCAGCTAGCTAACACAGCATCCCTCTCTGTTTGAGCCAGGTGTTTGACTAGGCTAAACTAGCTAGCTGCATTCACTAGCTAAGTAAGTGAAAGTGAAAAGAAAATACAACGAAATATAGCTATCTCTCTTCTTTTCTCACTTGCTTCTCCTTTATTTTTGAAGAAATTAATTTGTTCAAAGCTATTCAACTATGGTCTTTCTCTCTCTGAGTCAACTACTCACCACGTTGTATGCTCTGCGGTGCTAGCTTATGCTTTCAGTACCAGATTAATTCTCTGATCCTTTGATTGGGTGGACAACATGTCAGTTCACGCTACAAGAGCTTTGATAGGTTGGAGGACGTCCTCCGGATGTGGTCATAATTACTGTGTAAGTTTATAGAAGGGGGTGAGAACCACAAGCCTCGTAGGTTTTGTATTGAAGTCAATGCACCCAGAGGAGGACGGAAACTAGCTGTCCTCTGGCTACACCATGGGGAGCGTTGCTGCATCTCTATTTTCAGGTCTCTCCAGAGATGTTCGATCGGGTTCAAGTCCGGGCTCTGACTGGGCCACTCAAGGACATTCAGAGACTTGTCCCGAAGCCCTTCCTGCGTTGTCTTGGCTGTGTGCTTAGGGTCGTTGTCTTGTTAGAAGGTGAACCTTCGCCGCAGTCTGAAGTCCTGAGCGCTGTGGAGCTGGTTTTCATCAAGGATCTCAATGTACTTTCATCCGTTCATCTTTCCCTCGATCCTGACTAGTCTCCCAGTCCCTGCTGCTGAAAAACATCCCCACAGCATGATGCTGCCACCACCATGCTTCACTGTAGGGATGGTGCCAGGTTTCCTCCATACGCGATGCTTGGCATTCAGGCTAAAGAGTTCAATCTGGGTTCCATCAAACCAGAAGTCTGAGAGTCCTTTAGGTGCATTTTGGCAAACTCCAAGTGATGATGGAGGCCACTGTGTTCTTGCGGACCTTCACTGCTGCAGACATTTTTTGATACCCTTCATAAGATCTGTGCCTCGACACAATCCTGTTTCGGAGCTCTACGGACAATTCCTTCGATCACATGGCTTGGTTTTTGCTCTGACATGCACTGTCAACTGTGGGACCATTATATAGACAGGTGTGTGCCTTTCCAAATCATGTCCAATCAATTGAATTTATCACAGGTGGACATCTCAAGGATGATCAATGGAAACAGGATGCACCTGAGCTCAATTTTGAGTCTCATAGCAAAGGGTCTGTAATTTTTTGTAAAAAAAAATAATATATTTGCAAACATTTAAAAAAAACTGTTTTCTCTTTGTCATTATGGGGAATTGTGTGTTGATTGATGAGGGGGAAAAATAATGTAATACATTTTAGAATAAGGCTGTAACGTAACAAAATGAGGAAAACGTCAAGGGGTCTGAATACTTTCCGAATGCACTGTATTTAGTATAGTTTTATCTAAAAAGGATAACTTTTGAATGTTTCACTTTTTTTTTTTTTATGAAATAAAATTGATGGTCCTCCCCTTCCTCCTCTGAGGAGCCTCCACTGACATACATACAAGACAAATCATACTGTTTCCTTATTGCCTCATTACACACATTTTTGATTGCATAAAAAAATCTAATGCAACATGAACTATCTGAGTTCCTCTCTGGCATTGTTTTCCTTTGAAGGAACATACAAACTGTTCATCTGATAGTGTATTGTTTTTTAAATGTTGCAGTGTATTGTGTTTATATCCTTACACTCCTGTGTGTCTGCTGTCCTCCGTAGGTCCTCCCTTTCCTCCCCAGGAGGTGCAGGTCCAGTTGGGCCAGAACCCCGGGGTTCTGCAGGTGCGATGGAAACCCCCCATCCTCACCCCCACTGGAACCTCCAACGGAGCCAACGTGATTGGCTATGCCGTGTGCACAAAGGGACAAAAGGTGCATTAGAATGATGTATTGTGCAGAACCTGATGTTTAATGCTGTGAAAGGGAGTGTGTGTTGTAACAGCTAACCCTCAATGCTGTGATTTGTGTGTAACACTCTACCGCCGTCTGCTGGAGAGTGGTGATGTAACGTGACGTTCAGTCCATGGTTTCTGTAGGCCTTATGTAATGCAGTGGTTTGAAAACAGAGGTTTACCAGGTCCCATTTTGCCTGAAATTCTGAAATAATATATTGGGTTTGTTACTTAAGACATGTGAATTGAAGTGTCTTGTCCCTGTCCCTGTGTGTGTCTAGATAGCGGAGGTGATGTACCCAACAGCAGACTATGTGACAGTGGAGCTGAATAGGATCCAGTGTCTGGAGGCCAGGGAGGTCATTGTCAGGACGTTATCAGCACAAGGAGAGTCTCAGGACTCCCCCGTGGCCACCATACCGCACAATATCCTGGGGCCTCCCCATCACTCACCCCATCACCGCTCCCCGGCACACCCCCATCCTATGCCTCAACCTCAACACCATCAGCCACACACACAAACACACCCGCCATACCCCCAGACCTACCCCCCATCTCACCCTCAACCTCAGGTCCACCCTCTGCCTCGATCCCAGCCCCACACCCTGCCTCATGGTCAGCCTCTGCGCCACCCACACCCTCACCCCCAGCCTCAACACCAGTCCTACCCCATGTCTAAGCCCAATTTAGTAAGTGCCAGAGAGTCAGAAACCAAAGAGTATGAGGCGGGCCTGCGGCCTTGCCCGTCCTGGGAGAGATCCCCATCGCCCCTCCCTCCTACCATGCGTGGACACACTTTGGAGCCGCCCCACTTCCAGGGGCGTCGTTCACCCTCTCCTCAGAGGATCCTGCCCCAGCCTCAGGGAGCCCCCATCCCCAACACTATCGCCAAGGCCATGGCCAGGGAAGCTGCACAGAGAGTATTCGCTGAAAGCAACCGGGTAAGCAGCCACTTCAGATTTGCCTGTGACATGATGACACACAGTACAGTGCAAACAGAGCTTGATTTGTGTACCAAGTGCCTCATAGACTCTCAAGGTACTTATGAGTCAATACTTTAATAAGAACTAATATCATGTATCATTGTGATAGTGTGATGCATCTGCAGCTATATACATGTATAAGGTTTGCTGGTCTGTTTTTTCCTGTGTCAGATGGAGAAGAGGAACATCTTCAGTGAGCGGAGCGTGAACTCTGATGAGGAGGAGGATGGTTATGACTCTCCCCACACCAGGAGGAGAGGGGCCTCTGTGGACGAATTCCTCAGAGGCTCTGAACTGGGGAGACATGTACGGGTAATACAAAACAACAACTCTGTCACAGCTTAAATACAGAATAATACCGTTTGTTTCTGTCCCAATCATCACTCTGGGAAAATGAAGAAAAATATATGATTGTAACCTGTAACTCCATGTTAAATCAAATCAAATCACATTTTATTTGTCACATGCGCCGTATACAACAAGTGTAGACCTTACCGTGAAGTGCTTACTTACAAGCCCTTAACAAACAATGCAGATTCAAGAAAATATTTACTAAATAAACTAAAGTAAAACATTTAAAAATAACAATAACGAGGCTATATACAGGGGGTACCGGTACCGAGTCAATGTGCAGGGTTACAGGTTAATCGAGGTAATTGAGATAATATGTGCATGTAGGTAGTGGTAAAGTGACTATGCATAGATAATAAACAGCGAGTAGCAGCAGTGTAAAAATAGGGGGGGTCAATGCAAATTGTCCGGGTAGCCATTTGATTAGCTTTTTAGCAGTCTTATGGCTTGGGGGTAGAAGCTGTTAAGAAGCCTTTTGGACCTAGACTTGGCGCTCCGGTACCACTTGCCATGCGGTAGCAGAGAGAACAGTCTATGACTAGGGTGGCTGGAGTCTTTATCAATTTGAAGGGCCTTTCTCTGACACTGCCTGGTATAGAGGTCCTGGATGGCAGGAAGGTTGGCCACAGTGATGTACTGGGCCGTACGCACTACCCTCTGTAGCGCCTTGCGGTCAGAGGCCGAGCAGTAGCCATACCAGGCGGTGCTGCAACCAGTCAGGATGCTCTCAATGATGCAATCATTGTAGAATTTTTCGAGTATCTGAGGACCCATGCCAAATCTTTTCAGTCTCCTGAGGGGGAATAGGTGTTGTTGTGCCCTCTTCACGACTGTCTTGGTGTGTTTGGACCATGATAGTTTGTTGGTGATGTGGACACCAAGGAACTTTAAGATGAGAATGGGGGCGTGCTTGGCCCTTCTTTTCCTGTAGTCCACAATCATCTCCTATGTCTTGATCACGTTGAGAGAGAGGTTGTTGTCCTGGCACCACACTGCCAGTTGTCTGACCTCCTCCCTATAGGCTGTCTCATCGTTGTCGCTGATCAGGCCTACCACCGTTGTGTCGTCGACAAACTTAATGATGGTGTTGGACTCGAGCTTGGCCACGCAGTTGTGGGTGGACAGGGACTACAGGAGGGGACTAAGCACACACCCCTGAGGGGCCCCCGTGTTGAGGATCAGCGTGGCAGATGTGTTGTTGCCTACCCTTACCACCTGGGGGGCGGCCCGTCAGGAAGTCCAGGATTCAGTTGCAGAAAGGAGGGGATCAGTCCCAGGGTCCTTAGCTTAGTGATGAGCTTTGAGGGAATTATGGTGTTGAACACTGAGCTGTAGTCAATGAACAGCATTTGTGCGTAGGTGTACCTTTTGTCCAGGTGGGAAAGGGCAGTGTGGAGTGCAATAGAGATTGCATCATCTGTGGATCTGTTGAGGCGGTATGCGAATTGGAGTGGGATTAGGGTTTCTGGGATGATGGTGTTGATGTGAGCCATGACCAGCCTTTCAAAGCACTTCATGGCTACAGACTTGAGTGCTATGGTTCAGTGTCATTTAGGCAGGTCATCTTGGTGTTCTTGGGGACAGGGACTATGGTGGTATGCTTGAAACATGTTGGTATTACAGACTCGGTCAGGGACAGATTGAAAATGGCAGTGAATACACTTGCCAGTTGGTCAGCGCATGCTCTGAGTACACACGCTGGTAATCCATCTGGCCCTGCGGCCTTGTGAATGTTGACCTGTTTAAAACTTCCCCTCGTCTCCTAGTTCAGCCAGTCAGACACAGGCTTGTTGTTCTAAGGTGTTACTGCAACCTGTGGTTCCATGTTAAAGCTGGTCCTCCCCCCTGTCTCCCAGCACCACTTCAGCCACAGCCACAGCCACAGCCACAGTGAAGAGTACCAGACGGAGAGCAGCCGCGGCTCAGACCTGTCTGACATCATGGAGGAGGACGAGGAGGATCTGTACTCTGAGATGCAGCTGGAGGAGGGCCGTCGGCGCAGCATCAACTCTCACAACACTCTCAAGGTACAGCACACATATACCTCATCTAGTGGGGGTCCAGGGGAGGTTGGGGAGGCGGGTAGGGAGGCAGGTTGGGGAGGCGGGTAGGGAGGCAGGTTGGGGAGGCGGGTAGGGAGGGAGGTTGGGGAGGTGGGTAGGGGGGCATCCTATCTACTGTGGCCCCGGCTGCACTTTCACACTGAATGGCTCTACATGCAGGCCCACTGTGGCTTTGCCTGCTGAGCGCTCCATCCTGTTCTGAGCTGAACAGCACACTGCATATCAGCTTCATCATCCAAGTCTTAACTAACCCATCTGAATGGCTGTACTATACACACCCAGCATGGTCTGTATAAGGAGAGGTGAACAATCATGTTTAAAATGAGCTTGGTATTGATAGAAATATGGAATGTTGTTTTGTCTCAATATGCATTTTAATATACAGTTTAAGAATGCCCATATTTTGTAAAAACTGGATAATTAGTAGACGTACTGCTCATGAATAATCTGTTAAAAATGTGTTGTAAAGGAATATGTCAATGACCAAACATTGATCGTTTAAAATGTACTGTACCATCAGCTAGAAGGGTCATGGCATATCGAATGCATATGGGACTCTCATTTAAGTGAGTTTAGGCTACTTAAATGGAATAATTCACTTTGGGTTGTGTCTGTCTCATGTTGTACCTTGTGTGTTTTAGTTATTTTCTGGATGTTGATGATGCTTACCTTTGTGGATGTGTGGCCCTGTCTCCATTGAGTATGTTCAAGGGGCACATGTGGATGTGTGGTCAATAATCATTATGTAACAAGTTCTCCTGAGTGACATTATTATTAGCAGTGAAACATGGGTTATATTTACTGTGTTGATGATAAACAAGAAGTTTAATTGTAATCTGTATTCATTGGGAGTGTTGATATGAAAGGTCCCCAGGTCACATCCAAAGAAACATGTTTACAGTCATGCAATTCTGTGAGAATACTTGTTAAAAGTTTAACTTATCAAATTGATAAGAGTAAGCAAGATGTGATTCCTCATACTGTACAGTACTCAACAGAACTGTCTTTTTAGGTCTATTGATCTGCTGCATCTGCCTATGTTTTCCATAGTACCTCATCATGTCACCAATAAGTATGTCTCGTTCATGTTCTGTATGTATTTGTGTCTTTTTACTATGTTCTGGAAATGGAGTGTCCTATGCAGTAGTGCATGCAATCAGGGTCAAATATAGAAGCAACACAGCTGAGATTCAATCTATAGTCATTATTGATGGAAAATCTAAATCTGTCATAAGAACAGCCCTCGGGTCATGTCTGAAAATGTTAGAACAGACTGAGATACTTTTTAAATGTCTTATTTTGCTTATGCAAGTGCTTTGCTTAGTTTGCTGCCGAATGCTGCATTAATGTATATACTGTAGGTCTTATTCACTTGCCCAGGATGTGCTTGGTGCAATGTGTTTACACTATTTTCTTTATAAGTTAATTCACTTATATGTTTGTCACCTGTTTCATTTATCTGTGAGTATTTCTCCCTTGGCAGATTTGTTGCACCCTTTTCTTTGTCCTGGCTATCTAAATCCTCTCCCAGACCCATCCTCAGTGTGACTGTCTATTACTCCCTTTGCTTTTGTCCCACAGATTCCCGTTCAGAGCATGCTATTTCCCCAAGCTCACGGAATGACACTGCATGCCTTACATCTGGCCATTCTGCCACAAATAACTAATTCTGTTCTTATTTTGTCTTTTTTCCCATTTAATTTTTTATTCACACACTGTGTTGTTTCCTGCCTGTTCTAACACCTTCAAAAACTAAATTTTAAACAAAACTCTTAATTGAAATGCCAAACCAATCCACCCTGCGCTCCGCACCGTGGCTGTCCCGTCCTGGTCGTACAGGCGTATTACAGGCGTCAGGATCTAGGGGAGGAGAGGGACTGCTGGGACCTACAGAGAGAGGTGGTGAGACAGAAGTCCCTGCGTAGTAAACGCCTCCACAGCATCCCTGAGGTTGCTGAGGACGAGCCCGACGGAGTGGATGGGATGGGTCATCATCATCAGCGCCTGCGCTTTGACGACGAAGGCAGGCCTGGTACACCCTGCATGCACCGCAGGAGCCCCCGTATCTACCAGCAGGACCCCCACCAGCACAACCACCTCACCCCCAGCAAGAATCACCGTCGCCTGCTGCAGCGCCAGCACTCCTCTCCCCGCTATGGCTGTAATTTTGAGGAGCGCAGCCTGAACCGGCCCAGCCGCCAGACCACCAAGAGCCCTGACAGCGGCCTGGACTGTGGCAGTGAGGAAGAGGGCTATTTGGGGTACCGGGGTTACCCCCACGGCAGCCCCATGCGGGGTCCTGTCCACTACATCCACTGCGAGGGGCCGGTAGAGCGACGGGCCCTGGCTGCAGGCAGGAAGAGGCAACTGACACGGCAGTGCAGCATGGATGAGGACCACTGTGACAGCCCTAAGACGGGCCACGTGTCTGACCTGAGGAACAGGGAGGTGCACTACGGGCCAGGCCGGGAGTGGGAGAGGGAGAGGGAACCAGGGCACAGCCCCAGACGCTATCCCAGGGACGGAGCCCTGAGCGAGGGCAGGCTCCACCAGCTGGACAGGCCTTATCAAAGGGACCTTAGGGCCAGCTATGTGAACAGGCTCAACAGGGTCTCGGACCAGCCGCCGGTGTGTGTGACTCAGACTCTTACCTGCTGTACATTCCATCAGCAAGCAGTAAAACCATACCTTTTTTCTTGGTGTTTTTTCTCTCTATGGGTCTCCCACCTTTACATTGATTTATTTTTGTTTTGTGCAATATTCTGGCAAGTTATTAGTACATGTTCATGGTGATTCTTATTTGTAGTTTTTCATGTGTGTAGTTTGCTCGTTCTTAGAACGTCCAGTGAGTTTTTAAGTGAAGCTTTTTTGATTATCTAAAGGCCATTTCAGAAAGTTTTTGTTTCTGATGTGTCTGAGGAGAAAGTTTCCTTTTTAAAACAAAATGGAAGCTCAACCATTATAGTTTGCATGGGGATGCGCTATCCTTATTCTGCTCCGCCTTCCCCCTCTCTCTACCAGCCAATGGGTTTGATATGCGCCTATGACAGACGTCTTGCCCATCCTATCCCACCTCTGACTTTACCCTGATTGCACTGCCTTCCACAGGGGGACCTCTATTCCAGCATGTCCTGCTTCTCATTGCGCATAAAGGCTGTAGTCCTTGACAGATAAAGCCTTTTCTAGTGGGACCACATTGAGGGTAGTCTCTCCATAGCCTTTTAGCTGATTTAGCCTTCAGTCCATCTGCATTATGCCAATGCTCTGCAGACAGTATGCTCTCCCCTCTTCATGCTCTTCCACAATCTTTTCAACAGAATCTCCTCTCCTCCTCATATACAACACACAGCAGTGGTCAGCTTATTGCTCGATCCCCTTCCCCCCATCTCTGTCTCATATATCCTGTATGACTAACTGGATGAGAAGCCTTTGGGCCTCAGTCTCTCTCTCTCTGGTTTGGGCCTCAGTCTCTCTCTCTCTGGTTTGGGCCTCAGTCTCTCTCTCTCTGGTTTGGGCCTCAGTCTCACTCTCTCTGGTTTGGGCCCCAGGCTGAAGCCATTATGGTTGTGCTCAGCTAACTATGCCTTTCTCCATTCTATTCTCTTTCCTCTACTCGCTCGCTCACTCCCTCTTCTCATCAAGGAGCTGACATGTGCAGAACAAAAAACAAATGGTCTTTAGCTAAACATCTGATCCTGTTGTGGTGTCTGGAGTTGATTTACTTTGTTGATGGTTTTTTGGTTTGTTTGGTCTTTTTATTTTATGGGTTTATTTATTACTCTTATTTTGCCTCCTTAAGGACAAATGGAAGTGATATCATTTGCTCTTATGGTTTTGTGATCCTTTTGAATGCCTGGTTTGTTATGTGAGAGAGGCAGTGTAAAAGGCAGCTTGTTTTAACTTACGCTGTGTTTTTCTCGCCCTCTAAAGATTATAGGGAACTCCCCTTCCCATGGATGCTCCCATGGCGACCGGCTGGACCATTCAGGGAGGAGGCCTGTACATGGCGGCAACCCCCCACAGCGACGACCCATGATGGTTCCTTCCATTGGTTAGTGTGGTCACCACATGATGGGATGCCCCGTCCTCCCCTGAGCTGAACATCTCTCCCATAGACACATGACCTTAAACAACCATGTAGTTCTCTGTAGTGGTGGTGTGCTCCTACACCTGTAGTTCTGACCAACCTCCTACCTCTTTATGGTGTCTCTGACTTGGCTTTTTTAAATGTGCATAAGCAGTTACGGGGGAGGGCTGCTACTGTTTACTATAGACTTTATATACTGTGTGCATAGAGGGCTCACCTGCTCTTACCCTTCCCTCTGTCTCACACAGTGCAAAGCATTGCTGTTTTACATTGAAGAACTCCAGAGTACAACCTGTTGCCTTATCCTACCCCCTGTTCCCCATGACCCCTGATCCCCCCAGCCCCTCCCCCTCCAGCAGCATGTCCAGCCAGGCATTGGCCGGTCCGTGAAGTAGAGCAGTGTGGGGGGGGGGGGTCCCTGACAGTAACGCTGTGATTTGATTGGTGTCTTCTGTAGAGATCACCATGATGGAGAGTAACAGTGAGGGGAGTGAGGGAAACCTCTCACCTGGCAAGGAGGATGTTTACTATCATGGCAGTGTAGCTCGGCGGAGGATATGGCATGACGATGGTATGTGGCCCAGCTTCTCTCTAGAACAACATAAATAAACCATGAAAAGTACATAAAAGACAGTGTTAAGAACCTTACTTGATATTAGAAAGGAATAGTAGTCTAAAGCTTAAGTGTGAATTTTACACTAGGCTGCCGGGAAAGACAAGATGGCCACTTTTTCTGTAGCTGAAGAATGAGTGTCCCCTCCCCTCCCTGTATAGCTCTTTGCAGCCTTAATCCCAGGCCTCCCTTGGAGACCCCTCTTCCTTCCTTCCCTCTCACACATCCCTTCTTTTCACCCTTCCTCTTCTCCTCCCAGGGCATATAGTCCCCCTGTTGACTCTGTTGATTTTGCATGACTGATTGTTTACAGTACAGTGAGAAGGAAAACCATTGGATGAGTAAGTGCACTCATGTCTTGTTGGTATCACTCCATTGCACCGTGATGAAACTGCTGTCATCTAAACCGAACATTAGTATTATATCATTAAAACATCATTTAACAGACATGTTCCCGGAATTGTGATATTGAAACGTGGTTTGTTTGGACATGGAGTTCCAGGAAATCCACTAGTGAATGAATATAAGGTGGATTCCTTTCCTTTCCCCTCACTGTCCCTGATGCCCCCGATGAGTCAGGTTTCTGCTATGGCATTTGATGTTATCATTTCTTTCAGGAATATTCATTTGCCCTTTTAGCTTAATTCAGTATTTCTAATGTGAGCATGGTTTTACCCCTCTTGTATTGATATTGAAGCATACTTCCTCATTTTGAAGAGTGGAACGCATGAATCCCTGTTGCGCTCCGTGAGACAGTGAAGTAAAACAGTGAAGTAAAACAGCAATGAACCGTCTGAGTCTGTTTCCCTCCTTTCTTTGTTATGTGCATGGTCATGTAGTTCCACCTGCATCCCATCGTCTGGCTTGACATGTGTCTATCCTACTTGACCTCTGTCTAACTGTATCTATGAGTGTTATAAAGGTACTTTTTTGTCGTTTTGGTGTCTGTCCTACCAGCATTCAGAGATGTGTGAAAAAACAGCCAATCTGTGCTATTTGTCAATTATAGATAGCTTAGACTTTTTTTTTTAACTCTAAAAACAGTATCCTGCTTACATGTTCTAATAAATTGGAAATCATAAATGTTGCTACAGTATGTAATTACAGTAGGGTCTTCTCCATGTTTTTAGAGGCGTGCCCTTTGAGAGGATGATGGACACAATAGTGCAGACTGACCATTCTATCTTAAAACCTCTTTAAATCCCCCTTGATATCTTGGGCTCTTTTTCACACACATGTGTTTCATGGCCCTCTCCCCTGTCTGTCAGCTCTGACAAAGTGACATCTTCTCGTTCCGCTGCCCTCTACTCCACTCTGCACCCCAGCCTATCCTGTGCTGGGGGCTGGCAGTAGCAGGGCTGGCAGTTGCAGCAGTGCCTTCTGTGTTTCAGATGAGTACGGTGGGCAAGGCCTCGGGCATGGCCGAGGGCGGCGGTCGCCAGTGTACTACGAGGAGTCGGAGCCAGAGGACCTGGCGCGTATATTTGTGGCCCTGTTTGACTACGACCCCCTGTCCATGTCCCCCAACCCTGACGCTGCTGACGAGGAGCTGCCCTTCAAAGAGGGCCAGATCATCAAGGTGGGAGACTGATCCACACAGTGCTGTAGTCCAATCTGCTTTCCTCATCCTAAGAACAGAAGGGCCTCGTGTTGACTTACATTTGTGGGTTAGATGTAGTTGTGCACGTGAAGCTGCTAGTGGTGGCTCTCTCATTCTCCCTCCTGCTAACATTGTTCTCTGTGCTGGTCAGGTGTTTGGGGATAAGGACACGGATGGGTTCTACAGGGCAGAGATCCGTGACCGCCCGGGTCTGATCCCCTGTAACATGGTGTCAGAGATCCAGACTGAGGATGATGGGATGATGGACCAGCTACTCAAGCAGGGCTTCCTCCCACTCAACACTCCTGTAGAGAAATTAGGTAGGGCAGCACCTGGATTCCCACTTGCTCTCTGTCTTTTCTCCACTACTCTTTATTACTCTAATTTGGGGCTGATTTTCTCTTCCCTTCCTCTTTTCCTGTCTCGCTTGCTTTCTTTACACACTGATGTCTAATGCTGATGGTACTCTCATTTCTCTGTCTCTACAATCGTTTCCCTCGTTCTTTTTCTTTTCTTTCTGCTTTCCCCGTGAAGTGAACTGCAACCGCTTCAAAGATGGTCGCTCAATAAACCGCAGGTCCCGAAAATCCAAGCGAGGTCTGTGTTCTCATTAGATGTTCTCTTTCTGCACAATTCTTTCATCTTCACGCTTTGCTTCTTCCACAATTTCTTCACTTTTCTTATGCGTTTGAGTTGGGAATTATGGGTATTTTCTGTCAGAATTGTCACTAACATGCTCATCTTCAGTAAATCAATGGGGGTGTTCATTATGGATTTCACCTTCATGTACCATGTTCATTCAGCCTTTGCCTGGTATAGACGGTCATTCATGAGCGATCATAAGGCATTGCATACTGTCATTTTAGTGTGTGACCTTACAACTGAGATTAGTAAGGTGATTATCTCTAGTTCAGTGCATTACTTGTCCTTCTTATTGATTGATGACTGTCATCAATTTGTGTCTCTGTCCAGAGAGGAACAGGCGGAGTGGGCGTCAGCACCCCTCGTCCACACGTAGAATGGTGGCACTGTATGACTACGACCCCAGGGAGAGCTCCCCCAACGTGGATGTGGAGGTACTGCTAGAGTCAGGTGTAGAGGTAGTTCTACCCTGTTACTACTAACGATGTACCTGCTTGCCTTGCCAACATTGCAGCAATACACCAGCCAGTCTTACTCCCCATCTTTACCATTAGCTGGTCCCCATTAATAGCGTAACCTTTTCCTGTTGTTCTTATGGCCCTTCCCCCCTGGTTTCACTCACTCTCACCTTTCTATTGGCACGGCCCCAGACACTATGTGGGAGAGACAGGCTGAATGAGGTGAGTGAGAGGAGCGTCCGCTCTCTGTGTGTTTTTCTCCCTGACTGTTGTTGGAGTGTTCAGAGGTGGACACATGGTGGAGGGGGCTACAGTATACCTCTCTCATGAACACAACCCCTCACCCATTGCCTGCACTGGCATCCTTCCTCGGTTTGGTCTGTGTGTTGAGCCATCTCCTACGTTTGGTTTGTGTGTTTTGGAGAGGCCTGGAAGACTGGATAGTAGATAGTAGTATGGTATGCCTATTGTCTGTGCTGCAGTCAATGATGTATACAAACCTTGGATTGCGGATGCTATGTATTGGTCATTGAGAGGCTTTGAAGCCACCGGTCAGCCATATTGGCACTACCCAGAAGGAGCACTCCTCCATAGGAATTCATGGAATTCTACAGTATCTCAATGAAATGTTTCAAGGACAAAATTACATGCATTTAAGTTGTTTTGTTGTTGTAGTAGGGACAGTAACATGTTTTTATATTTTTTTCATGTTTTATTTGTATGTTTAGCTCACATAATATAATTTAAAAGTATGTATTAAGGTGTCTGACATATAATAAACGTGTCAATAAATGCATTTCTATTGCCTCCAAAATCTTATTTACAATGGAGGATGAGTACCAAGATGGCTGTACGGTGGCTTCATTACAGCGCCCCCTGTCAGTCATCCAGGGTTTATACACATCACTGGTTGCAATCCTGTCTTCAAACATCCAACACTTGATGCATGTGATAGTTGCAGCAGTCTGCCAAGACTGTAATGACACTTCTAGATTTACAATGCATCTCAGTGATTGGAATAGGAAGTACAGCATTTCACACAAATTAAACCCTAACAGTATCCCACGTGGTTGGGTTATAGAGAGAATGTTCAACAGATGCAAGCTGCTTTGATGTAGAGAAAGCAGTTCAAACTGAACTCAAACCTGTTTTGACAGGCTGAACTGACATTCTGTGCTGGTGACGTCATAACAGTATTTGGTGAAATTGATGAAGATGGGTTTCATTATGTAAGTATGTGAGATGTGACTTACACTTGATATAAAGTAGTTCATATTTCTTCAACCAGCTTAGTGCAAATAAACAGTGAAAATGACAGTGATAGTAATAGTAGCAATATGATAAACAATTTAAAATGATCATCATTTTATATCCCTTTAGTCTAGTTGTCTATATTGTGGAGTCCAATGTACATTCTATGGCAGTCACCCTGTGTGTTTGTGATCCCTCAGGGCGAGCTCAATGGACACAAAGGTCTTGTTCCCTCCAACTTTCTAGAAGAAGTGCCTGATGATGTTGAGGTTTTTCTCACTGACACTCAGTCCCGAGATTCTCGATACCCCCAGGACGCTGCAGCGCGGATAAAGACCAAAAGGGTACATGCTCTCTCGCAGTACTAGCCCTCTGTCATCCATTTACTCTTTTCTGTTCCCGTTACCTCCTTACTCTCCTTTAGTTTTACGTCTGTGCTTGTGTTTCATTCCTGAACATATGATGGGAATTCAGACTCTGGAGCATTATGCTGTAAACGTTGTTGATGTCTCAGAAATATAAAGAAAACTATTAATACTTGACAGAGGAACTTTTATTTTTATGTTGACTGCCGTGGGGAAGACATGCATTGTAAAATATGTGGACATATTCATAAAGCGTTCTCAAAGAGAATAGACCGAAACAATAAAAGAAAAGCAGAATTACTGTCATGTAATGTCTTGAAAAATAGCAGTCAACAACATGCAATGTTTTTTTTGCACATGCATATTTAGTATTGTAATAAATGCTTTATGAATATTACCTGTGTTTCTAATAGAGGAAATAGTTTTGATGTACTGGAGGATGAAATATCTAGACTATAGCACTGCATGTTCTCTCTTTAAGATGCATGAATTCCCTTTGAACCTTTTTATAGTGAACAATAAGTCTAGTACAGTAGAACTTTTGTATTTGCTCCTGAAAGCCTCGTTTTTGTTTATCGCTTACTTGTAAAATAGCATCAAGAAGCTTATGTTGCTCTTTGAGAGTATCATTTAAAATGTCATTATAATATTAGCTGTAAAATAATGTTACAATAATTCTGTATTTAACAAATAATTGCAAGTTAATGTTTGAATATGAGCAGATTTCATCTCAAGTTTCTTGGTTGGTTTTATAATTTGTCATTATCATAGTGCAGACATTTGAAATGCCATCACTGCATTTTTGATTTGATTTGATCTTTTCCTCACCCGCTTGGCAAAACAGAAGAAGAGTGTTCATTTCACACCTTAAAGGCTGTTTCCATCACGTAAGTGAGCAACTGAGGATACCAAGGTTACGCAGCCCTCGTCTAATGCAGATGACATGGGCTCCCCCCTTAGTTTCCGGTACGCAACACACACTCCGTTTATGACCATTATTTTGCCAGTTTAAATTTCAGTTCATTCCTTTTCAATGGATCTAAATATTTATAGAATACTGTGCTACACACCAGTATGATCCCAGTGTACATGCTTTTATTTGACGTGAGTTTATTGTAAAAGCATTCAGGTTGTTGTGTTAACTTAAGGACGACCACCCTAGCCAATGCATTAGACAAGAAGCATGGTATCTTCAGTTGTTTCTCTGGGTGTTGTACATTACAATGTCCTTCTCTCAAGATAAGTCTCCTGCTGTAACTCATGGTAAGCTAAAAGGCCATTGTTGCACGCCTAGGTTGCCTCCCCGTAGTACTAGTGGTCACATTCAAGCAGACTATAGCTAACAATCTGATAGAACCTCCCTCTCCTTGAAGTAGTGCACCCTGCCACACTTAATCTAATCAAACTCCGCTAGAAACAAGTCAATAGTAATGAACTGTCTGCCAGACAGGCAACTCCTTCTTGTTGAGGTTTCCAATCAATCAGATAAACATTTAATTGGCACTTTACCCATAGATACCCAAGATAGTAGTCCGCTCCACATGCCCTTGTTAAGTTGTTAGTGGGGTGCACTTTTTCTCTCACATAAGGAATGATGCAAAATTGCAAAAATAGCTAACATTTTTTCCTCTTAGAAAGTGTCATCAATTCGATTTCAAAAAGTTATTTTAATTAACATGAGAAATGGAAAATCACTTTTTTATTTAGTTTGTATAAATATCTAAGTTGGTTGTGATCAGATTTGTAAATACAACTTTTTTTAAAGCAGGTTAAATTGGTTCCAACAACCTTGATGAAGTTACCTTGATGAAAAGTGATTAATTACTTCAAAAACTGGTAAATTGAAACACTTATCCCCTCTCTACGTATGATAAATTATGAACATTCAATGTGCAGAATAATATGACCCTCTTATTGATCTGGATGTGTCTATATGTAGCTATATACTATATCTACTGCAGAGACTAGTGCTAGAGACTATACTATATCTACTGTAGAGACTAGTGCTAGAGACTAGTCTCATGTTAATGGGATCTTAAGGATACATCTTTCCTAAGTGCAATTGAAAAGAAGCCTTTTAGCTCGTGATTACAATGAAGGAATATTTAGATATTAGATGTTTACTGTAACCCAGTTGTATATGAATGCCCTTTATATTTAAAAAGAAAATCTGCTGTCATGTTGTCCCATAATGTTAATACAATATTGTATATCTTGTTTTTGTGTGTGTGAAAGACATGGCCTATGCCATTGATAGCCATTCTGGAGAATCTCAGCATAGAAATGTGTGATTGGTAAAGAGTATGTGGACATTCTTTGACATTGAAGTCTATCATTTAAACCAGCTTGATGAAAGACTACCTAAATGTCAGTGGGGGAGGGGGGGTATACAGCACCTCAGTACACTAAAGATACAATATCCTAACATTCACAAGTTGAACTGGGCTACGCTATGAGGGAGATAGACTGATGAAGCCAAAGGTATGGTGGGCCTGCTAAGACAGAAAGGACTAAGTGGAAGGGAGTAGTGACTGGGGTGCAAGAGGGTTGGCTTTTTAACCCCGCTGAACTGTCCCTTACGGGTCTCCCATTAGGTTCCATTGGAAAAATCGGGTCCGCCCAGAAGAGCCGCCTCCCCCCACAGTGCGCCAACACATCCCTGGCTCTGGCCCTGCTACCGTGGGGCCTGGCAGTCCCATCAGGGGCCCCTGCGACTTGTCCTCCAAAAAGAAAAAAGGACTGCTCTCCAAAGGGAAGAAACTATTGAAAAGACTTGGCGCTGTAAAATAACCCCTTCAAATACTTGAAGTATATTACCAACCACATAATTAATCTCCAACACTTCCATTACTGTAAGTTCAGTCCTGTGAGAAGAAAAAAGTGGTCAAAACGTACAAATCTGTTGTATTCTAGAAACCATATTTTCTTATTTCAATTGCAGTATGTATTTTAAATATGGTTCAGGGACCTCATAGTTTGACATTTAGTGTCATAAGCCAACCTCTGGTCATTTATGTTTTGCTGTCTGAAGCAGAGGACTGCAACACGAAAGATGATTTGAAATATTTTCAATTTTGAAGGCCAATAGGTACGTAGGTGTGTTTGATGACACTGTAGACTACAATGTTCCTCGGAGTAAGAAGAGTTTATACCAGAGTCTCTTTAGGGCTGAGATCAAAGGATAGGGCTCAGAATGGCCAGTCAACATCATACTTGATAATACTGCTGGTGGCTCACCTTAAACCAAACCTTCACATTGTAGTACCCATATTGATGCAAGGAAAAGAGCAGTTTTAGGGTCGGGCAGCTGAGGTCATTTGAACTGTATAGGAGGTTTGCATGTTTTACCTAAACCACATCCAGAATAATAATTCCCACCCAACCTTTGAAAGCACATGCTGATGGCCTTTTCTAATCAGAACTTAAGGCTCAATTTGCATGCTTTGTCAGTGCATTTTTATGATACCGTGTATGAGCAATATTTGCTAACTGAATAGTAAAAAAAATATTAACTTAAAACAGAATATTCAATTAAAACCTAATTGTCACATTCGTACTCAGTTCATTTCGAGCCCAGGTACACATTTGACTAGTCACCACCTTAGCACCTGAAGTCACGATATGTGCAGTGGTAAAATATGCAAAATCTCAAAAAAAATGAGTCAGATTGGTCTGGAGAGAATTTGATAAGCAAGTATCAATTCATAACAGCAAGTGTCAGTTCTTCAGGCACACTGAAATAACTCTGGACAAGCACATTAGATAGGACAGGGGTTCAAGATTCAGTATATTTTTGTTGTTGTTGAATTGTCATGAAATGCCTAGTTGAAACCAACCTCCATGTATTTGCCTTATAAATGCACAATGGTTTGTATTTTGTCCAGTGAGTGAAGCGTTATGTCCTGTATGCATTCAAGTCATTGCATTATTTCAGAAAATGAAATGTATTTGTAAATTTGTTGATCAAGACTAGTGATGTGCAGTTTATTACTTGTAGGAATGTTTTTTGGAGGACCTGCGCATTAAAATTTCATTCAAACAAAATTCATAACAGAAAAGTCAGGGGGGAATGTAAATGTGTATTTACATTTTAATGTTTGACACTATTTTGGCACAAAAATACAAATGAAAAAAATAAGGCACTTTATTTTGTTCTTAATGTTATACATGCAATGTATTTACTGCATTCACAATCCCATTTTGACACATTTGTGTACAAGACAATGGATGTGAAAGAAATGCAATTGAAGGCCAGTTTAATTAATGTTTCCAGGATAAGTTGTAATCAGCAGTTGGTATTATTTTTGTTTCAAACTGTTTTGTAGAGTACACTCCAAACTTGCAATTTTTGGAAACAGGAAATTTTTTACTTATAACCATCAGATAAAAGCCCAATATCAAGTTATTGTTACATAGACATTGTGATTTCAACAAGACAAGTCTACCTCCATAATGACCCCTATAAGTTCAACTAATATGACTACAGGTTCACAGAAGTCAACTCTCCATTTCATATATTTGCAAAGGGTAGAAGTACTGTATTTGTGTCAGCACCCAACTAGCACAGAGTAGTGAATGTATGATTAATTGAAAGCCAATGTATTTAATTTATCAAAACTATCCATTAGGAGTATGCAGATGTCCAGCGTTCTCTGGTCCAGTTTGTATGTGAAATGAAACCTTCCATCTGTTAACTCCTTACATTATTTTGTTAATCATTTCATCCTCCCAATCACTTTATATCACATCTTTTTCTGGACTACACTACTTACATGAGATTTGAACTGAGACTGCCAAAAAAGAATGTACAAAAAGCATTCTGTACAACTTTCTGTACAATTGTCGGTCATTGCTTCTATACATATTGTTTTGACTGTTGCTCTTTTTGTACTTTGTCCATTTGTAAATTGTTTTTAAATGTTTATACTTGATTTTCAGACTGCCTTTTTTGTACATTAAAATTTATAATCAAACAGTGCAAAGCTTTCCCCATGGTGTCTTCAAAACCATAATGTTTTAAAAGTCTGCAATTGTGTGCTAGCTTTATGACAAAAAAATATCAGCCTATATTGGTGGTTACAAAATATTGTGTGGGTGTGCATGTGCAAAAAAAAAAAAAATCAAATAAATTTCATATTTTGTAATGCTGCTTGCGCTGTGTTTTATTCCCCAAATGCCATGGTGCAACAGCAAAGAATTAAGGACTCGATTCAATCCAAATCGCTCAAGTTCTGCACTGTAGCGCAATTTGAAATGTAAAGGTAATTTCCGATTGAGTGGAGTGTCTTTTATCATGAATGCGGTCTCTGCGAACATTGCCTTTAAATTTCTATTGCGTTGTATGTAGTGGTGGTCTACAGCACTACGGATTGAATCAAGCCATAAACGTTAATATCAAAGTCCTGAGTATTGACGGAATCGAGTTTCTGCAAAAATGGCATAGGCCTGAAAAAGGAAAGGGATGTGTAATTATCACAACTTCAAATACTAACTGCTAGACCATGGGTATTCAACTCTTACCCTACGAGTTCCAGAGCCTGCTGGTTTTCTGTTATACCTGATAATTAATTTGAACCCATCTGGTGTAACAGGTCTAAATCAGTCCCCGACTAGAGGGGAACAATGAAAAAACACAGTGGAACTGGCTTTGAGGTCCAGAGTTGAGTTTGAGCGTGGTAGACAGAAATGCAATAACAGTACTACAAAGTAAAATTTTTACTGAAGGGTAATCAAATTAAACAAAACTTGATCCACAATTATTTTAATCAATTGATTTAACAGCATTTTTTTTTTTTTTTAACATGTCATAAGTGCAACTTTGTGCCAAAGTTGAAACGATAATTTTTCAACCCAGACAATAACCCAGACAATAACCTTGACTTTTTCCACATTTTGCCTTACTCTAAAATTGATTAAAAAAAAATGTCAATCTACACACAATACCCCATGATGACAAAGCAAAAACAGGTTTAGAAATGTTTGCAAATGTATTCAAAATAAAAAACAGAAATACCTTATTTACATACGTTTTCAGACCCTTTGCTATTAGACTCGAAATTAAGCTCAGGTGCATCCTGTTTACATTGATCATACTTCAGATGTTTCTACAACTTGATTGGAGTCCACCTGTGGTAAATTCAATTGATTGGACATGATTTGGAAAGGCACACACCTGTCTATATAAAAGGTCCCACAGTTGACAGTGTGGGACCTTATGGTGTGGAACCACCAAGACACTTTCTAGAGCTGGCCGGCCGGCCAAACTGAGCAATCGGGGGAGAAGGGCCTTGGTCAGGGAGGTGACCAAGAACCCGATGGAGCTCTGTCAGTGACCAGAGTTCCTCTGTGGAGATGGGAGAACCTTCCAGAAGGACAATCATCTCTGCAGCACTCCACCAATCAGGCCTTTATGGTAGAGTTGCCAGACGGAAGCCACTCCTCAGAAGACAGCCGCTTGGAGCCAAACAGCACCTCAAGGACTCTCAGACCATGAGATACAAGACTCTCTGGTCTGATGAAATCAAGGCTGAACTCTTTGGCTTGAATGCCAAGCATCACGTCTGGAGGAAACCTGGCACCATCTCTACGGTGAAGCATGGTGGTGGCAGCATCATGCTGTGGGGATGTTTTTCAGCGGCATGGACTGGGAGACTAGTCAGGATCGAGGCAAAGACTAACAGATATATCAATAAAAACCTGCTCCAGAGCACTCAGGAGCTCAGACTGGGGCAAAGGTTCACCTTCCAACAGGACAACAACCCTAAGCACACATTCAAGACAACGCAGGAGTGGCTTCGGGACAAGTCTCTGTCCTTGAGTGGCCCAGCCAGAGCACAGACTTGAACATCTCTGGAGACCTAAAAATAGCTGTACAGTGACGCTCCCCATCCAACCTGACAGAGCTTGAGAGGATCTGCATAGAACAATGGGAGAAACTCCCCAAATACAGGTGTGCCAAGCTTGTAACGTCTTGAGGCTGTACTCGCTGCCAAAGGTGCTTCCACAAAGTACTGAGTAAAGAGTCTGAACACTTACATATTTTTGCTTTGTCATTATTGGGTATTGTGTGTAAATTGATGAGAAAAACAGCAACTTAATACATTTTTAGAATACAGCTGTAACGTAACAAAATGTGGAAAAAGTCAAGGGGTCTGAATACTTTCCAAATGCACTGTACAGCCAAAATAACAGCTGAGGTAGCAAACTTCTCAAAACAATCTCATGTCACACAAATAAAACACTTTGCAATGACCATCTACAAATATTTTTTCAAATAAAACAGTAGCATAAAACAGAAGAGAATCAAATTGCTGAAGTATAAAAAAATAAAAATGGTTTCACTCTCCTGTAAATTGGGGAATATCCTAACCACTTTACCCCAAAGTAAATTCAGTCAATTTCCTGAACAAAAATCAAACAGTTTCAAGGAAACCAAGTTCTCCAATGTACTCTTTAGGTAGCTTGTGTTCTCTTACAGGTAGTAGAGGAAGTCATCCAGGTTCATGTTGGGCTCTCTGTGGATGCTCTGGCCAACCAGGAAGGCTAATTTGTGGGCGTACTGACAGGGTGCAGGCACTCGGATGATTCCCTGGAGAAAAGCACACAGAAAACCAATGACATGCATACCCACAATATACTACTTACTATCATGTCCAAAAGAAGCAATACAGCAATCAATATGATAGAGCAGTAGTCTTCAGCTAGAATTGTTTGCAATACAACTAGCTACAAGAATCCAGCCTACCTGCCAGTTGTAGTACATGTGGCAGAGTTTGTAGGTCAGTCGCTGCATGTGGTCAGGCTTCAGTCCGCTGCTGTCGTACACCACGTTGTAGTGGGTTGGTGAGACACTGCCCATGCGGACGGCCTGGCTGATGATGAAGAAGTCGTACCTGAAAAGGAAAGACAGACAATAAGGATACGTAGTCACACATGATTACATTTTTATGATTGACATTGACTGATTTATCAGTGATCGTACCATTCTGGGCGGGTGACCTCAGTATCAATGCATGTTCCAGGGGGGAGGGTTGGTCAGCTTGCCATCGATGCGGGCAAAGAACCTGGAACTGATGCGCTTCTTCACAACCACCAAGGTGAGTTTGGGTCTAGGAGGGGGTAACACAGGAAAGAACAACATCAGCATTAGAATGACTGGTGATTGAAATTGAGTCAATACAGTGACGAGTTTCTAGAATAGATTGTCTCTTACGCGTAGTCGTGTCCCATGGTCTTGATGGACTCCATGATCTGTGGTACCTCGTAGTTGACCACGCTCTGCAGCATCCCGTCTCCCACTCCGTCTCTGTACACAATGATACGTGACGGCAGGCAGTTGTTGTGCTTCAGCCACGCCTTCAGGGCACCTGGAAAATAGCCTGCTGTCAGGATACTGGGGATCATGGTCACAAAGTTCAATAGGGATAAAACCCTTTCAGCCCTAGACTTTGAAAAAGCTGTCACAAATGTGACTCACTAAATTGGCTCAAATGGATCATAGAAAAACACTTGAAGTGAGCTTTTAATAGTTCCTTTTATGTAACAAATGTTTGATTTGACTGAACATGCCTTGCAGCGCCACCTTGAGTCCGTCCATGATCTCCTGTCCACGGTTCTGCAGCACACACTTTGAGAACCACCTGGGAAATCAGAGGTATGTCCCATTAGTTTAATTGTTCATTTATCATAAAATCAGCTTCTGCCATCACACTCTTAGCTTGGCAAAAAAACCCTGATGGGAAAGGGTCCATGCATGCCTCCTAGCCATAAGGACACATACCTGGACATGCCCTGGTTAAGACTGGCCACCAGAGCTCCAATTGATCTCTTGCCAGCAGCTGTGTCATGGTAGCAGTCAATGCCCACAATCATCAGCTGCTTCAGCTGTAAAACAGGCAGGTAAGGTGGTTATGTCTCTCAAGTGTAACGGCTTAGCATAGGCACATTCTTCCATTGAAATACATGGGATGCATTTTATTTGTGCGTGTGTCTTACTGGGATCTCCACGCTCCACAGCTCTCCTCCCATCTTGCAGTTAATCTGCAGGGCGATCTTGGTGGCCACAGTCATGAGGGCCTGTTGTTTGGCGAGGGTGCGGGCCACCACACACTGGCTGGGTGTGGGGCAGTCCACACACAGGTACTTCTTCACACTGTCATACTTGTCCTTTCTGTTGCTGGGCAGGACCACCACCACCTTGGGAAGGAACCCAACACAACTGACATAGATTCTTGACATATAGCTGCAACATGTTTGTAATAACACCATGACAGTTATGTTTAGCCAGACTTTAGCTGAGTGACTACTGACCATCTGGGTTTCTTTCTTAACATTCTGCTGTAGGGCCCTGAGCAGAGACTCCTGGCGGTCCTCGTACTCCACCCTGGAAGAATGCAATGTTATGTCAACTCTGGGACATCAAGTCATTGGTGAGAAAGGCGTCACTTGTTACTCCATACAACTGGGTAGTGCAGTTCTCTGTATCTTACTCTGTGTGTGTGTGTGTGTGTGTGTGTGTGTGCACTCACATGATGGCCCTCTGCATGCGGATGCCCAGGGGTGTGGAGACCTTGTTGAGGGTCTGCAGGAGGGCCTGGGCCACATCATTGTTCCTGCGGGTGAAGAACATTAACCAGTTCTCCAGCGGTCGGCAGCTGATCAGTGGGATGCCTCTCATTTCCTTGGACCAGTCTGCTTGCCAGGGGTTGTACTCATACTAGGAGAAAAGACAAGAAATATTGGTTACATTAAATCTGCTGAAAAGACCATACTTAAAACATTGAATGTTAACCTGTTAAAATCAGGAAAGTTCAGGAGGACACCCCACCCCCATATTCTAATATAAACAACACTAAAACTTAGATTTTGTGTTGGATTATATACCGTTCTGGATCCCTGCACAATCCTTTCCGCAGGGAGGACTCTGCCTGTGAGGCTCAGGAGTTTGTTGTCAAAGTTGAGTCCCCAGGTATTCAGCTCTGTCTGGGCCTCAGTGTTCCTGCAAATTAAAGAGATGATCAATATTGTAATCAATCAAAGCTGGGGAATAGAAACCACAGACATTAAACTTACTGGTGGATGTTCCCAACAAAGCGGTTGAGCCGCCCCTCCCTCTGCTCTGGGGTCAGTCTGGTGTGGGTGGACAGGTCCTTCATGATGTTGAAGTCAGCACGCATCTTGTCAGTCAGGCCTTTTGAAGAAAAGACACACAGAAGCCAAAAGTTGTGGTTTGATCACATAATACTTGGCACGACAGTACATTTAACACTTAAAAAACATTTGCAGTGTTTTGTTACAGTCAGTGGTACCTGTGAGGTAGCAGAACTCTGGGACAAGCATGGCCGGCCCTTGGGGCGGTCCTCCAGAAGAACCAATCTTCTTCATATGGCTGATCAGAAGCACCTGGTTGCCGTCGGTGATGTCCAGACCATATTGCTGAAGAGACATTAAACCACCATTAGTTCAGTCAAGGTTCCATTAAGTGACAACAGCTCATGTGTGTGGGACAAAACCTACTGCCTTGTAGTAGTCTTTGAAAGAAATCTCAGAGTCTCCCCTCTTGAATGTGTTGTTGGGAGTATGGTCCCACGCAATGTCATCAATCCTGTAGGTTTTGTTGTTGTACCTAAGGGAAATTATGCATTTACATTAGGATGAAGCCTAATTTTCCATTGTTAATTAATGTCATTGTTACCCATGGTAGAATCTTAACATGTTATCAATAGTGCTTATGTGAAATACATGGAAGCAAACCCCATAGGCCTTTACAATCGTACTCAGGGTTGAAAAATTGCAGTTGGCCACTAACATGCTATACATGATGTCAGAGCTCTGGCTCTCCGCTTTATGGCGCTGTATGGGTTGACTGACAGATTCTGAACTTGAGCACCTCACACAACAAGAAATTGCCCCCATCCCTCCTGGTAACTGACCAACATTTTTTGTATGTCTGGGTGAGGGGAAATGCTGTAAATTAAGAGGACTATGTATTTTGAAAGATGAGACGTTGAGGATTATAATAAACACAGCTTTGATGTCATACAAGCCAGCCAAACAACTGTCCAAATGTGCATATACAGTGTTAACGTTTAACATCACTGTGTTTGATGTAGTTACAAGATGATATGGCTTCATACACTGGGTTGTTTTGAACAGAATGTGCTTGTTTGTTTATTGTGAAGAAAACTCCTTGCAGCACACGCACCTGAATGCACTCATGACCAGGGGTTGGTTCAGGGAACTGACCATAAAATAAATACATTTTTCAAGGAACAGAAACGGAACCTGTAACCATACTGTAATCCATACTGTTCCGGAACAGAACCGTTATTTGTAAAAGCATGGGAAGCAATTAACACTCTTTTACGTTCCAAAATTTTTTTTATAGTCCCACAACAAAATGCCTATTCAAAGCCCTCACACTGTCCCTTAGAAAAGTATTCCAGTGTCTGCCTTCAAGCTGAAAATCTTTGCCTGTGCATGTTTAGGCTACCTGCCCCTCCGAAGCATAGGCTTCTGTACTGAGGTAAAAAGCTTGATTCAGAAGATAAGGAGAGATATTTTTTATTAGCTAGAGAAAAATGGATTCATTTCCAATGCTAGATAAGGATACTATAGGCCTAGTTATGACGTTTCACGTGGAATTTACAAAGACTTGTTTTTAATTCTGGTGCTGCTAAGTGCACACACAGCTAGCTAGGTCAAGCGTGTTAGCTCGAAGGACATTCAAAGTTCCCCCATAGAAGCCACTCATAGGTATAATTCTGTGGATCTAATTCATATCATAACAAGATGCCCAGCGAGTCAAGCCTCCTCCTCAACCCTCTCTCGCTCTCTACCTACCTGCAAAATCTTGCACCAGGCTACACTGGTTCTTTTGTTAGAAAAAGTCATTTATGCAGTATGTTTAATTATGCCATAGAGTCAGAAAAGCTCCCAGACACACTTGAACAGGCACTGAACACAGTTTTGTTCAAACCTGGGAAAGATTCTCTGCTTTGTGGGTCGTATAGACCAATATCTCTATTGAACACTTCATATAAGATTCTTGCGAAACTCATAGCTCTTAGACTGGATAAGGTTCTTCCGGACTTGGTGGGTAAGGACCAAACAGACTTTGTAAGAAACCGCTCATCTCCTGATAATATCAGATTATTTAATATTATGCATTATGTAGAGAATGACCAAGAGTCTGTAGTGGCGGCTTCATTAGATGCGGAAAAAGCTTGACCGCATAGAATGGAACTACCCGTTTGAAGTTTTACAGAGGATGAATATTGGACCTAAGTATGTTGGTCTGATTAGACTACTGTACAAATGTCCGGTAGCTCAGATCCTGACCAATGGAAACATTTCCTCACAGTTCTCCCTATCACGTGGCACAAGACAGGGTTGTCCCGTTAGTCCGCTCCTATTTTCTTTGGCCATCGAGCCACTGGCAGAAGCTTTTAGGTCTCATCCATCCATTCATGGTGTTCGTATAGGTGGGCGTGAACATCTGGTCTCCCTATATGCCGATGACATTTTGCTTTACCTCACTAAACCAGAAATTTCACTCCGAACATTAGTTGACATCCTGAAAGAATATGGGACCTTTTCAGGATATAAAATAAACCTATCGATGAGTATAATTATGCCTTTTAACAGGGCAGCTATGCAGAACCCAATCTTAGACCAGCAATTTTCTTGGAAACCACAGAAAATGACATACCTTGGATTGCAAATTCCTAAGACATATCAACTGAACTATACTCCACTTCTCAAAAAGGTTGGGGAAGAATTGGATAGATGGCAGGATTTACCAATTTCTATTATTGGGCGGGTCAATTGTGTAAAGATGAATATATTATCAAAATTCTTGTACCTTTTTCAAACCTTGCCCTTTCCTATTCCCAAAATTATTTTCAAACTTAAATCGGAAGGTTTCTTTATTTCTGTGGAAAGGGAAACCCCCCAGAGTGAAACTCTCAACTTTATGCAAACCATCAAAAGGAGGACTTACTTTACCTGACTTCCAGCTGTATTACTGGGCATCTCAGTTAAAGGCTGTGTGGGTATGGCAAGTTACAACAACAAGTTCACCCTCTTGGAGACAGATAGAGGAGGAGTGTCTGACCCCTGCTACATTGGCATCTATACCTTATATTAGCCCACCTAAAGCTTTGCTAGGTCTCATAAACAACCCTTTCATTAAAAACAATTTAAATATATGGTTTGAAGTCTGTAAACAAACAGAAAGGCTTAAATCTATGTATGAACAAACACCTTTCTATAATAACCCCATCTTACCCAAAGCCCTGAGAGATGGTATTACATTTTCTTGGTTCAACGAAGGAATTAAAACATTTGGTAATCTCTACAGAGAAGGTGAACTACTATCCTTTCAACAACTGGCATCTTATTTTCAGTTACCTCAAACTCATTTCTTCAAGTACCTACAGGTTAGGCATTATATTGCCACTCAGCAGGGAGGGAGTATTCAGCCCATGAGTAAACCTAAAACAGATAAACTGTGGCTGGAAAGGGGTAAAAGGTTTCATTTCCTACATGTATGCTGGTCTTCAAGCTCTGTTGGGGAACGATGAACCTCTGAAAGTGTGTATGAAGTGGCATGATGACCTTGGTCTCATTTTTGAGGATGAGAAATGGGGAAAGCTCTTTTTAGATGCTCAGCGTCTTTCATTTAACACAAGGCATAAGTTGATGCATTTCAATATTTTACATAGGGTCCACTTTACACCAGAGAGACTGTACAAGATCAATTCTAAATACTCAAAATGTTGCCCAAGGTGTAAAACGGGAGTGGGCACACTTATGCATATGTTTTTGTCCTGCCCTGAACTAAGCAATTATTGGAAAGACATTATTCAGACCTTATCACAGGTCACTAATATGACGGTAGCACTAGATCCTTCCCTTATTCTTCTTGGAGATGATTCTGTTCTACCAGTTAATATTTGTAGCAAAACCAGATTCATTAAATTGGCAGTCATTTCAGCCAATAAATGCACAGCTATTATATGGAAGAGTGTCACTCCACCAAGCAAGCAGATGCAGCTAAAAGAACTATCTTCCTATATTCCATGTGAAAAAATAACATACAATTTACATAATAAACCCTTTGAATTTACTGATGTCTGGGGGGGACTTTCAGCAGTTTCTAGAGACGTCACCTTAGCTGCCTCATTATTACTTTCTTCATGAATGTATTATTATTTGTTTTTGTGTTGAATAATTTATTTTCTAGCAATGAATGTGTCATTCTGTTTTTTTTTTGTTAATCAGTGAAGCTAATACCAGGGGAGGGAGGGGGTGTTCCTGTGTTGGGGAGGGAAGGGTTTTGTATGATGTGCCCCCATGTAGCATGACGTCTTGTGTAGATGGAAGGAATAACGGGGCATTATCTGTGTCATATTTTGGTGATTGTTAAATTGTAAAAAAAAGAAATGCCAATAAATATATTGTACAAAAAAAAAAATCATTATATCCATAAATCTGTTTGGTTGGCGCGTTATGTTCAGAAAATCCAAAGTCGAATCGCCCATTGAAAAGTGAAGAGAACGCGTTCAAATATACCTATAAACCTTTCCTAAACAAATCAAATACCAGTTAAAATGCATCCTTAGCTATCCTTTTATGAATATTAACGATAATATTTAACTCGGATGGTCACCTATACCTTATATAAGTAAAATAAAGTGGGGCACGCAGCCAGACTCGCGCCCAAGAAAACGTTTGACATCTGAGCTACCTTGACCATTTCTTGTACCTATTTGTTCTGTTTACTCCAATCTCTGAGTCTTTGTATATAGACTGTTGACATCTAGTGGAAGCCATAGGTACTGCAGTCTCAGTCCTGGTTTACAAATGGATTCAATGGGGAGTGTGTCAAACAGAGCAATAGGTCACCAGAAACTGATTTCCGGATAGATTTCTCTCTGGTTTTCGCCTGCTAAATGGAGTTCTGTTATACTCACAGACATTATGTTAACACTTTTAGAAACCTCAGAGTGTTTCCTATCCAATAGTACTAATTATGTGCATATCCTATTTTCTGAGCCTGAGTGGCAGGCATTTTGCTTTGGGCACGCCAGAGTCTCCAAAACCCCTAAGAAGTTAAAATAATGTCTGAGTATAGCAGAACTGATACGGCAGGCGAAAACCCGAGGGAAATCTATCTGGAAAATGTTTTTCTTTGGATGTCACAGTTTTTCCATTGACTTGCTATTCACTAGAGGGATTTAGCTCCCAGATTGCAGTTCCTATGGCTTCCACTAGATGTCAACAGTCTTTAGACATGGTTTCAGGCTTGTTTTTTGAATAACAAACAAGAAATAGAAGTTCTTCCCGGTGACTCATGAAAAGGACTCTACTGTTTTGCGTGCGTGACTGTGCGGCGCTTCTTCGTTATTTTTCTCTTCTATTGAACAGGCTATTGTCCGTCTGAAATATTGTTTATTTACATATTAGGGTACCTGAGGATCGATTAGAAACGTTGTTTGACTTGTTTGGAAAAGTTTATCAGTAACCTTTTAAGGTTTTCTATGTCTGTATATTGAACGAGCGAAACGGGTGGATTACTGAACAAAACGCGCCAACCAAACTGAGTTTTTGTGTTCCTGGGACCCGTGGGATTGCAACCAGAGGAAGATCTTCAAAGGTAAGTGATTTATTTTATCGCTATATTTGATTTTGTAATGCCTGTGCTGGTTTGAAAATATTTATAAGCAGGAAGTATGCAGGGCGCTGTCCTCAGATAATCAAATGCTATGCTTTCGCCGTAAAGCCTATTGTAAATCGGACAACGCAGTTCGATTACCAAGATTATAAGCTAAAGAATGGTGTACAACACTTGTATTTTCATGAATGTTTAATATTACTATTTTTGTAATTTGAATTTGGCGCTCTGCATTTCACCGGATGTTGTCGTAGGTGGGACCGATCCCTAACAAGTTAATTGTCAGAGTAGAGGACCTTGTGCATTTCAGGTAAAATAACAACCCAGCTAGCAATAGCAAGCTAGCTAACTAAATTGCCATGAATGTTTAATGCTTTTCGACCTGTCCCCAAATTAATATGGTTAGTTCATAGTTCGTTTTGATATTTCAACCTGCGTGTCCTGATCGCGTCTAGTGTGGATGGACAAAACCAACATCACCGGGGGCACACTGCCCGCCCTCCAGGACATCTACAGCACCCGGTGTCACAGGAAGGCCAAAAAGATCATCAAGGACATTAACCACCCAAGCAAAGGCCTGTTCACCCCGCTATCATCCAGAAGGTGAGGTCAGTATAGGTGCATCAAAGCTGGGACCGAGAGACTGAAAAACAGCTTCTATCTCGGCCTCCGCCCAGTACCCTGCATTCGGAAATCACTTTATCCACATTTTGTTGTTACAGCCTTATTATAAAATGTATTAAATAGTTGTTTTCCCTCAATCTACACACAATACCCCATAACGACAAAGCGAAAACAGGTTTAGACATTTTTACAAATTCATTAAAAATAAGTATTTACAGTTGAAGTCGAAAGTTTACATACACTTAGGTTGGAGTCATTAAAACTCGTTTTTCAACCACTCCACAAATTTCTGGTTAACAAACTATAGTTTTGGCAAGTCAGTTAGGACATCTACTTTGTGCATGACACAAATACTTTTTCCAACAATTGTTTACAGACAGATTATTTCACTTATTCACTGTATCACAATTCCAGTGGGTCAGAAGTTTACATACACTAAGTTGACGGTGCCTTTAAACAGCTCCAGAAAATGATGTCATGGCTTTAGAAGCTTCTGATAGGCTAATTGACATCATTTGAGTCAATTGGAGGTGTACCTGTGGATGTGTTAAGACCTACCTTCAAACTCAGTAACTTTTGATTTCCCCATGATGTCAAGCAAAAAGAAATCATCCAAGACCTCAGAAAAAAAAATTGTAGACCTCCACAAGTCTGGTTCATCCTTGGGAGCAATTTCCAAACGCCTGAAGGTACCACGTTCATCTGTACAAACAATAGTACGCAAGTATAAACACCATGGGACCACGCAGCCTTCATACCACTCAGGAAGGAAACGCGTTCTGTCTCCTAGAGATGAACATACTTTGGTGCGAAAAGTGCAAATCAATCCCAGAACAACAGCAAAAGACCTTGTGAAGATGCTGGAGGAAACAGGTATAAAGTATCTATATCCACAGTAAAAAGAGTCATATTTCGACATAACCTGAAAGGCCGTTCAGCAAGGAAGAAGCCACTGCTCCGAAACCGCCATAAAAACCCCGACTATGGTTTGCAACTGTACACGGGGACAAAGATCGTACTTTTTGGAGAAATGTCCTCTGGTCTGATGAAACAAAAATAGAACTGTTTGGACATAATGACCATCGTTATGTTTGGAGGAAAAAGGGGGAGGCTTGCAAGCCCAAGAACACCATCCCAACCGTGAAGCACAGGGGTGGCAGCATCATGTTGTGGGGGTGCTTTGCTGCAGGATGGACTGGTGCATTTCACAAAATAGATGGCATCATAAGGAAGGAAAATTATGTATATATATTGAAGCAACATCTCAAGACACCAGTCAGGAAGTTAAAGCTTGGTCGCAAATGGGTCTTCGAAATGGACAATGACCCCAAGCATACTTCCAAATTTGTTTCGAAATGGCTTAAGGACAACAAAGTCAAGGTACTGGAGTGGCCATCACAAAGCCCTGACCTCAATCCCATAGAAAATTTGTGGGCAGAACTGAAAAAGCGTGTGTGAGCAAGGAGGCCTACAAACCTGTCTCAGTTACACCAGCTCTGTCTGGAGGAATGGGACAAAATTCACCCAACTTATTGTGGGAAGCTTGTGGAAGGCTATCTGAAACGTTTGACCCAAGTTTAAATTGTTTAAGGCAACGCTACCAAATACTAATTGAGTGTATATAAACTTCTGACCCACTAGGAATGTGAAGAAAGAAATAAAATCTGAAATAAAATCACTCTCAACTATTATTATGGAATTTCACATGCTTAAAATAAAGTGGTGATCCTAACTGACCTAAGACAGGGAATCTTTACTAGGATTGAATGTCAGGAATTGTGAAAAACTGAGTTTAAATGTATTTGGCTAAGATGTATGTAAACTTCCGACTAACTGTACATACATAAACACACTCGAAACTCCGACATTGCTCGTCCTAATATTTCTAAATGCCATTCTTTTAGATGTGTGTATTGTTAGATATTACTGCACTGTTGGAGCTAGAAACTAAATAAAATTGCGACACGCAATAACATCCGCTAAATATGTGTATGCAATTTCATGGTTCAAACCAGTTCAGAATTTTTTTTTTCTGGAGGAAACTAAACTAAAAAAAGTGGTTCAAATGATTGTTGAACATAGGCAACAACATCTCCACTACTCTGCTCTTTAACACAAAGGCCCCACAAGGGTGCATTCTCAGCCCCCTCCTGTACTCCTTGTTCACCCATGACTTTTAAGTCCTAAAAGTGCATTGAAACTGCTTAGGAACTGTACACACCTTGGAAGGGTGTGTGGCTACTTGGAGACACCAGTTAGTCCTTTCACTCAAACCCTTGTAATTTGTTGGTCATACGTCGCACCTACCCCACGTTTTCCAGGAATAGTCTTATGTTACTGAATGTATCCAGAGTATTTTCAGACTCATCAACAAATGTGAAAAGTACAGAAAATGTCAAATCAACAGTGTAATGTTTGGATTTAGTCTTGTGTCAGGTGAACTGTTGTGTACTCACCTTCGGTCTAATAATTGCCATTATCTATAAACTGTTCCATTTCAATTGCTACCATGGCTATGCATGTTATCCATATTTATTCTGTAAGAACATTTTCAATTTAGCCCTATCCATTTAGGCCAATTCACAGAAGTGTAAACGGTTCACACTTTTCAAGCAGTTGTTCCCTATACCAAGACTTACAGATTCAGGATTTCATCAGATTAGACTCCTGTAGTTCAGTTTTGAAGGCACTATAGTAATGGGTCTTACTTGGTGAGGACGATGAGTCCCACCAGCTCCTTGGTGCAGGCCTCTGGGAAGCGCTGATCTCCACTCTGCTGCCTGAGGCCCATCATGAAGCTGAGCACCGTCTCACTGCGCAGCACCTTGTGGCTTACGTCTGTGCACAGCATGATGCTGGACTCGTACTGGAGGATGGTGGAAGTAAAGCCGGGCCAGATGGTCAGCCTGAAGAACACACACAGCACACAATGAAAAAGGACAAAAGACATCACACTGCTTAATTCTGGTTCTCTAGTCTCCATAGATTCCACTGTTGAGGCTAGTGAAATAGAGACCTGTGCTGTGGGATATTGAGTGGGTCTGTTGGGTTGTAGTAATGGCGTCCAATCTGCTGCATGTTCAGCATCCTCAGCACTCTGAAAACAAGAGCAGACAACTGTTAGGCAATGATGGAGTAGAGCCAAGGATAGGGTTTTAGTGTTAACATGTCACTGTCCCCTATTTTACAGATATGGAATATTATTTTCAGAGTTTTGAAAATCAAAGCTGTGAACACGACAATGAACCTTCAGTGGGTGTTCTGACCTTCTGAAGATGATGTTGTAGAACTGCAGGCACACTGGAGAAGTGGGGGGCAGCTCATTGGTCAGAGTGACAGTGATCTGGACTTTCTCACCCATTCTGGTCTCACTATACAGCACAGTCTCCTATAAACAAAAAAAGTATCTTAAGACCCAGCAGATTTAAAATAATGAATTAATTTAAGTCTAAAAAGCCCCTAGGTGCCAAACAGCCTTCCATGTTGTTTAAGAGAAACTTAAAGCTGCAATATGCAACTTTTTGAACGCCCCAAACCAAATTCACATAGAAAGTTTGAGTCTTAGTTTCGGTTTTGTACAATACAATAGTTTGGTATTTTAAAATATATTTCACAGTGGTTTAGATGGTACAATGATTATTGCCTTATCAAACTGAAATTAAGCGAACTACTAGAATTTTAGCAATCAGGAAATGGCAGAGCGATTTCTGCATATTGCACCATTAACTGTAAATCCCATGTTACACAGGAAGTTAGTACTAAATTACATCACTACTTAAAGTCACCAGAGGAATAGTGCCCTCCAGTGTACTGTACCGTGTTGTGCAGTTTGTGAGGTAGGAAGAGGAGGGCTCCATCAAAGGAGCGAGCTTTGCCTAGAGTCTCCTCATGCTGATACATGAGGGCAGAACGTAGGCGGCGTGACTCCATGACGGGCTTGAAGTCCACATGGTACTGGTACAGCACCCACTGAGGGCGGGACAGGATCTTGAAGAAGTTGGCTTTCAGCTCAATGGGAGAGCCAGAGAAACCTGAGGAAATATCAAAGATTACCGTTAAACCTGACTACAGCCAGGGCAATTAAAATGTTGAAATCTTTACTAAATGATTTAGCTTAGTAACACTTTGGGGGGTTTTAAATAAGGATGTATCATGGCAATTCCTGTCAAACCATGTAGTCATAAGCCATTTACACACCAGACTTGGACTCTCTCACGTGCTCCATGGCCTGCCTGGTGTTGATTCCTGCATCATGAAAGTCACGACGCCGTCCACCTCTCTCTCCGATCTTCACCTGCTGAAACCCTGCAGATATCTGAATAACGGCTGTGAAAAAAAAAAATTAAAAAATCTTTCTTTAAGTCAGCCTTCTATCATTCATTGTAAATGTTTGCACAGCATTTTTTCATTTCCATGAAATGCAGCTATCCATAATCAAAGTTGTTTTGGGAGTTAATGTCATATTAGATGATCCAGAGGATACAGAGGGGCGGCAGGTAGCCTAGTGGTTAGAGCATTGGACTAGTAACCGGAAGGTTGCAAGACCGAATCCCAGAGCTGACAAGGTCACAATCTGTCATTCTGCCCCTGAACAAGGCAGTTAACCCACTGTTCCTAGGCTGTCATTGAAAATAATAATTTGATCTTAACTGACTTGCCAAGTTAAATAAAGGTAAAATAAATCAAATAAAAGAAATAAAGAAATGTATGAAAAGCGCACTGCACCTTCGGAGGACACAGCCCCTGGGGCAGTTCTCTGTCTTCCTCGACCCACAAGCTCACCCTCTGAGGGGGGAGCTTCTCGTGCAGTCTCCTGAAAGGGTGTCTGCAAGTAAGATCAGACTCATATCAGATTTTACAGTTGTCTTAACACCTTAAGATTCAAGTACTTGAAATATTTCGTCAAAACGAAAGTGTTAAAATGGACTACTCCTGGCCCTAGTTAACAGATATGAACTAGTTGCTCATGCAGACTAACCACGCCAGGTGCTGCGGTCTCTTGACCGCGCGCTCGGCCCCTTGATCGTGCTCGTGCACGGCCAGTCATATTCAGCTTCTAAAACCTGGAGAAGACAGTGTTATTGCAAATAATTGACCCATTTACTAAAATATTCAGATACCTATGTTCCTTGTAAGTCAGCTATTTGGTAGCTGGTTTAGGTCGCAAAGCTTGAGCACATACACTAAAGTAACTTGCAACACATTATTACTTGCCAAAGCCTAGCTAGGCCAACAAAAACATTACCTGTAGCCAAATATTATAATTATTTCAACCACAAATAGTGAAAAGAGAAATTGGTTGACAAAGTTAAAAGCACGTGCTGGACTGTGGCTGGCTAATTAGCTTCATTCCACAATGAAGTAAAACAAATGCATGGCAGGCACATGGCCCCTTAAAGCTAATTTAGCTAGCTAGCATTGGAGTGACAGCTAACTATCTTTGCACATTAATTTGACAAAAAAAAACACGTTTCATTACAACTTATTTTCAACAAGCTAACACGATAAGTTTTCGTGATGTCTAAAAAAACCCAGCAGGAATGTTGTTTAGCTAGCCAGCCAACATTTTCTAGCTAACTTAACGTTAGCGCGCTAACATTAGTTGACAACATTTAATGTACAAACTTCAATTCATGTAAATTAACATATTCCATTCTTCACATGAAGTTAATGTATACACTTAATGTCTATCATAATCTTTGGTGATTTATGTGAATATGATATCAATATTTCTACCTACTTACAAACTCAAGCTAGTCAAAGTACGAATCAGCAGCAGCGATTACATTTTTGTCTTGCTTGAACGCAGTATGTGTAGGTCTTCTCACTTCAAAGTATTACTACGCTCGTCAAATTTGCGAATGAAATGAACAACAGTTCAACGCGAAACATCTTATTTTAAAACATACTTCACTAATTCGATAAAATGTGTTTGTTTTCAAGTAAAAATGGATCCAAAAATTCTAATTAGACATATGTGCAAAACGGAGGAGAGAAAGATATCTATTTTTGGAATGGAAAGATAATCAGCGGAGTGATGTTCATGACCTTGAAAGTTTTCAGTATATCTTTTGCACCTGCCAGCTGCAATCTTACAAATATCCACCAGATGGTGATAAAGTACAGGCCTGGCAGCTACACAAACCGACATAAACCCATGTCTATACATCGGCCTAGTAGACTACCTGATTATAATCTAGACAGAATTGTATAATTTCTAGAAAATAAACTCTTATCTAGTTGACATCATAAAACACACGTTTTTCATCATAATACACAGGGTGGTGTCATTCAAAACCCCAAGGAACACACCATCTTAATAAATGATATCAGGCCTACTCACTCACTCATGCCCTATAATTAATAACATAAGAATTGTCTTGTGTTTTGATGTGTTGTGCTATTCAAAATTACACATCCAACATAGTCCAATAATCTGTAATTATCATTTATTCCATAGCTAATACCTAATTTATTCATCAGAATCTATCCTTAAACTCAGAGATGTGTTTTGATACTGTCAGAGATTATACTTGGTAGAAGTCCCCCCTACTGTGCCACTTTGGTCTGTTTCATCACCATGATTTGTTTTGATGTTGACTAGATCAATGGGAAATGCCTGTTTCGGGGGGAGCACATTGCTCAACATGGATTCTGGATGGACATGTATCTAATTTCCTCTGGATGTTCAAAGGAAAAGTGATCTAGGGGTTGTGCGATTTTCCCGATAAATTGCTGCTGATGTTAGTGTTGTGCTTGCATCATCTCAGTTTTTGATGAGCTGTTTTCGTAAGCAAAGAATAATGAGGAAGCATGGATAGTAAAACTTTTAACAGAGCCTGAAGTCTTTTTCCTTGCAGACCAGCCTCTCCAATCATCTAGCTGTGATACCTAAACTTTGCCACTGTCATCCCTCCTAATTCTGTATGCCCATTGTTCTTTTAATAGGAGCAATCTCTCTTGCTTCTATCAAACATTACTGTGCATAATTTATTTAATGACTTCCTTCTTACATTGGTTTTTACATGCACTAGTGGGCAAACAGACCATCATGTATTAAGTACTCACCCATAGTTACTGGAGGCCAGAACTTTCCTAAAGACTGGGATGGACCATTCCTTTTCTTCTTTCGGAGTTCCTCTTGACATTGATCAAATATGTTAATGATTCTGTGACAGTCACTTTTATTTCTCTTTCATGTTCTTTCAAGGGGGCTAAAATAAAAGTCTACATTTCTTCTCCCACCCTTCCTCCCCTTTCCCGTCTCACCCTTTATCCATTAGAAAATAAATTGCCCTTTTGAGGAAGATGTACGCAAGTCTTTCATGTTTGAGATTTAAGAGTGATTACTGATTCAGACCTGAGGGACCGGTCTGAGCGGAATCGCTCCAGTCACTGTTTACCTGCCTGACAAAAGGGAGAGAGATGATGGTATTTGTTTTAATTAACCTTTATTTAACTAGGCAAGTCAGTTAAAATCAAATTCTTATTTACAATGACGGCCTACCCCGGCCAAACCCTCCCCTAACTTAGACGACACTGGGCCAATTGTGCGCCGTCCTATGGTACTCCCAATCACGCCCGGTTGTGATACAGCCCGGGATAGAACCAGGGTCTGTTGTGACGTCTCTAGCACTAGATGAGAGAGAAAGGAGAGAGAGGATAGACAGAAGAGGGAGAGGGGGCATCAGTGTCATCCACATTAATTTATCGCTACATCCTACTTAACTATTATAACTTATTTTCGTCAATCACTCATTATAAACAAATAAAAAAGCCACTGGACCACAAAATGGACGACAAACAAGGGAAAAACAATACACAAACATAACTCTGTATAGTGTTTGTCTTTAAAAAGACTGCGTGTAATGTGTAAAACGTTTATGATGGGCCAGTTAAATGCAAATTAGAGGTAAATGCTCCATATAAAGTGCTAATTGAACACCTGGAAACATCAAGCGGGCCCCTCTGGGAAGATGTCATAAAACTCCCTTCTCCTTAGAGCAACAAGACCCTTTTCTTTTAGAGGACAGTTCGGCAGTTTTTTTGTCTTTAGAACTTCTTCACTTGGAGTAACAAAGTAAATTATTACAAGATCATAATCACACCCATCTTACATCTGAAGGGAGTAATGCCCTTCTTCTCAATGAGCATTAGGCTATACAAGCAAATACAGATTTCCCTCAAATTCAATTTGGTATTTGGGGTAGCTAGATTGGCCAATTATGAGACAGAAAAAACTACTTCAAATTGAAGCTGGAATGTATTTTTATCAGTAGCTCCAAATGATGGTGTGGCTTCTGAAAATATTTGTGTCTATCATATCACCTTTCACTCCAATGATAAGACATCAGTCACATACTTTTAAGGGCTTTGTTGGGAAGAAAAAGTGTCCTTCAAACATCACCCCTTCCCTTAAAACAGCAACAACAAAGGCCAAAGCCAAAAAAAGAAATGAAATGAAAGGGAAAAGATGAAAAGCAAGGCTGAGAGCGAGCTGCAAGCTGAGCAGTGCGAGGCTGAGAGCGAGCTGCAAGCTGAGCAGTGCGAGGCTGAGAGCGAGCTGCAAGCTGAGCAGTGCGAGGCTGAGACCGAGCTGCAAGCTGAGCAGTGCGAGGCTGAGAGCGAGCTGCAAGCTGAGCAGTGCGAGGCTGAGAGCGAGCTGCAAGCTGAGCAGTGCGAGGCTGAGAGCGAGCTGCAAGCTGAGCAGTGCGAGGCTGAGAAAGGTACCCCCTGCCAGGGACGTTGATAAATGCGCTTCAGGCTTCAAACTGGTCCAGGAATGTGGATCCCACACTTAAACTAATCAACCACTGAGAGACTATCCAGGACCAACACAAATGAGTAGGTGCCTTCCTCCAAGAGAAACACGGAATGTACAGTACTTTAGGACTGCATACCAAATTGGTTTTGTTGTTTAAAAATTAATGATCATAGTGATCATTATCATCATTGTGATAGTTATTTAGGGTATTTCTGACTCAAAACATGCAATAGCTGTGTATGTCTGTCCAAACATCATGGCTAGCACTATTTCCCCCTAACTCACTGTCCCATTTGGACAAAAATATGCTAACAAAGCAGGATCAAAGCCTTCGTAGGAATAGCAGTGGATCTATTGAGCTCTTACACTTGATTGGAAATGTAGAACAAGAGGGGATTCTGAATAATAAGGATACAGTGGCATGATATCAGTAAGCGGGTTAGGAAATTAGATTACTCTATTGCCTGCTGTGGAACTTAATCTGCTCAGCATCAATGCGATCCCCTGGTAAAATGGTACACACGCACGCACGCACACACACACACACACACACACACACACACACACACACACACACACACACACACACACACACACACACACACACACACACACACACACACACACACACCACTGTGTGTTTCTCACATCATGGAGATGCAGGATGAGCAAAATACCATCTTGTTTACCTGACTTGACCTCACTTCCCTTGCCCACAGACCCATGTCCTCTAAACCCATGGATTAATCAAATAGCACCATATAGTATGTATACTGCACCACAGAAAGTACTATAACCAGCTCTATATAAGGCTTTACGTATGTCTTGAATCCTCCATCCTTCCTTATCTCTGTTCTTCTACAAAGCCACAGTCAAGCTGAGTCATCATGTAGAAGACTGCTGAAAGATGTTTTCTTCCCCCAATAGAGTTAAATCCATGAAAAGGGTTCTTGCTCTCTGATAGATTGAAATGTTTCTGCCTTTAATCTTTAATTTGACTAAACTGTACCATTATCTCCATTAAATGCAGCCTTGACCAAAAAGTAGGAACATTCTTTGAACTCCAGTAAGTGGAAACAAATGGAGAGTAAGATAGAGATCCCCTAGAGGATGATGACTGTGATGGACATTCTTTCCACATTTCCCCCTCAACACATTTAGTTTGAAGTTGTCCCATTCAGCAACTGTGCCACACATTGCAACCGATGGAACAGTAAATCAAAATATCAAAGGCAAACATATCAACTGTAAAACAAAGAGAACAAGCATGAGGGCGTCAAAGAGAAATGGGAAGGAACAGACTGTCTTTTCCCTGGCAGTCAGAGACTGGTAAAAGCAGCACCACTATGACTTCTTGCTGTAATCGTATCATATCCATCATCTTGTGATGATAAACATCTCTGAGTTGTTCAGTTTCTGACACATGCGATCATTATGACTGAGGGCCAAGGAGATGCCCAGAGTTACATTTAATCATCTGAGGCCATTTTGAAATACAGTTCGATGCACTTACAAAGAGTCAAATTCTATTAACTTTTTTCTAGATGAAGAGGGGCTTTAAAGTAATTGAAAGAATGTGGAAATAGGGGCAATTTTTCTCTTTTGACATGGTGCTGCTGTTAATCATACTTAACATGGCACAAGAGCCACAAGGACAAGACTCATGTCTAATAACAGGGCAGTTTATGAGGGGCTGATATTGAGCCCAGTGTTTACCATGCAAGTTGGAAGGGTGACACTCAACTGTCATGACAGAATTCAGCTATCAGCACACGCTCAGGGTGACATGCTGATTGGCTATGAACGGAGTAGAAAGGTTGGTTGGAGCTCACATGCATCCTCATACTATCCCTAACTTAGAAATGGTTCAGGAATGAGGAAATAGAAGAAAATAGACCATGATTGTTTAATTGGCTGGGAGATTGTGTCTCTGTCTTTTGTTGTTAAGCGGTTGCAGCGAGCACACACACTATAGCTCCAAATCTGTCGTTCTGCCCCTGAACAAGGCAGTTAACCCACTGTTCCCCGGGCGCCGAAGATGTGGATGTCGATTAAGGCAGCCCCCCGCACCTCTCTGATTCAGAGGGGTTGGGTTAAATGCGGAAGACACATTTCGGTTGAAGGCATTTGGTTGTACAACTGACTAATAATGGTGACTTTGACACCCTTTAAGATTTGTGCACTAGCTTGGTGTGAGAGCCAGGTCAGGGAGAAGGAGTCTGCTACTTGACTTCAATGGATATTCCCCTTCCAGAACATCATTGTGTGTTAAGCATGTAGGTAAAATTATAGGGATTACAACTATTGGAGACACATTGGTCTTGGAAATGGGCTAACCTGGACAAGTAATTCATAAACAGTGTATAAGTGTAATTCTTAAAAGGGAAGGGCAGCATTTGTAGGAAAGTATAGTACTGAAATTGGGTGTATACATCATATAGGGCAAGACACTAAACAAAATCTCCGCCATGGCCTTGATAATTTCTTCTCTTCTGTTTGTTGAAATAATGACCCTTACCCATACTTCCCCCTAACCCAGATAAGTACAGAGGAAACTCTCCCCTTCAAATTAAAATTCCTTCTTATTTGGCAAATGTTGTTTCCTCTGGGTTTGATAACAAAGATCTCACTCAGCCAAGAGGCTTGACTCTTTTCAGGACTGAACAACATGTTTTGGAGGCTGTTTGTTGATGGAGAAAGAGTGCGATCCTCAGTTCAGTGAATGGAATAACATTTGTATCATCAGATAATTGTCATCTGTCTGCGAAAATGTGAAATGTAAACATCACACACTTCTGTCATTTAGTTTGTCCCACCAGTCATGCTACTAGTCAGACACCAAAGACAGGGAAGTATCTGACTCATTTCATAGATACCAAACAACTGCTAGTAACAGGAGCTAAATGCTGTAGTAAATCTTGTGTTTTTGGCTTAACTCCACATGTGTAAACATTAGCCAGCTTGGCTGTAGGAGGAGGGGGCTCATGCTGACCAGAGCAGTGTCCTACAGAGGCTGTTCCCCTTGGAGCGAGCCTCAGAGAGGATGACATGTGATCTTTCAAAAGTCAACAAAGTGCTGGGCCACAGCTGGGCTTCAGGGGAACAGAGAGCAGATGCTTAGCAACACCCTCCTGCTGAGCTCTGGAAGAGGAGAGGGTTGGTGGATTCACATGGCCTCCCTGCCTGCCTGCCTTTGCCACCCTTTGCCTTGATGACAGTTGCTTCGATTGTACAGTATATTCCTCTCTTACAGGGGTGTCTCAACTCACTAGATTCTCACTAGGTTCTTTATTAACCAGTTGGATAGTGATATTGTTTTTTGTTAATTGCATGTTACATGCTGACATTACTAGGAAGCAATCATCTTTTTGTAATTTCAAATACCCAGCACTAGTGTTTTGAGAATTTCCTCCTATACCCAAACACACACAATTTATCTCATCTCCCCTCCTCGGGAGTCGGCCAAAAGCCGTCACACAATGGGAGTGCCACTGATTTCATTTCCACAAAAGATTAAGTTGCTATCTGCACTGCTGAAACTGTCTGGGGGTTTGAAGTTGAGATTTCAGTCGTTATGCCTCTCTTTGTCCAAAGCATGGGCTTGAACAAAGGTGCACTGAAGCATCGTGCCGCAAGAATCTAATAAGCAGGAGGGGGGAAGAAAATCCCAGGGAAGTGAGCATCAAAGGGGGGAAGCCGCAGCATGACTGGCATGGGTCTGAACTCCCAACCTAAGACACACAGCATGCTCTTCAGCAATCTCCCCTTTAGACGATGCCTGGGCAGTAATTAAAAGCATCATTCTTACTGCCTCAGTATCTCATTAGCCCCAAGACCCTGGGCTTTCATCCCTGTTTGTCCCAAAACATCACAACTACTTCACATTGACAAAGGGGAGTTGTACAGTACAAACTACCAAAACACATTATTGGTTGTAACATCTCTAAGTCAATTAAAGTATCATCAATATCAGAACTAGTACCTGCTCCTTCCCACTCCTGTTGTGAACAAAGAAACAAATGATCAAGCAATTCCTGTTAGACCAACCTTATTTCAAACAACTGGTCCTACTTCAATACCCATCATCCCTGTTCTGAGAGTTTGGGCTGTATAATATCACGTTGTGATATAGTGTTGATTTTGATGGGAAAACGTAGGGAGCACAGTTTTGGCACTCTCAGTCGCCTTCATAAGCATTTCTGTTGCATGCAAATATTTTCACTCCACAAAGCTCCACAAGATTTTTCATCAGAGAGTATGTTAAAAGGATCTTATTTTATACCATCTGAGAAGATATAGACAATTAGTTACATAATATGTGGATCAGTGAATGTTTGCTACACAAGCCTTTAGAAAAGGATGACAAACTGATACATTTTAATCTCATAGGCCCACGGTATCAAAGTAAATATTTGAAACGGGTAAGTATCAATAGCAGTGGTCAGATTTAGTCCTTTGGCTGCAGATAAAAAATAAACTAATCTTGCCATGTTTAATTCAGTTAGAGGCGTGACTACCCATGTAGCACACTAGGCCTGTGAAGTATATTAGAAGCCACTTTCCTGACTTCCCTGACACAATGAACATGACCTTATATTCAGATTCGGTATCCCACTGTTGAGATGCAGGTCACCATATGAGAGGTATGTGTGTTGGGATAGGTTTTGTTATTTTACCCCTTAGTAAATCAGTTCCACTCCAATTGAGCAGAGTGAAGAGCCATACTGAAACCTTAATCCAATGCATGTTATTAACCTACTTGACACCACTGCCAAGCAGTTATAATTCTTTCAAAAGACAAGGGAAAAAGGAGAGTAAGCCAAAAGACATCACTGTGGTTGCTTCTCTACATAGATCCAGGTCAAAGCAAGCTTCAGAAGAAAACTACAGACAGAATCATGGCACTACCATAGTTTCACAGCCGCTATGCTGCCCGCCTGCCCACCTGTCTGCATCTACCTACATCTGCACACCTTAATGTCACAGCAACAAAAAGAACACTTGAAGAGTTTCATATCTGCCCTACTCAGGTGGGATGAGATGAGGTCCTCGCCATTCTTAACCTACAGTATCACTTAAAGCTGTTATTTTCTGTCAATTAGACTTACAGTACCAGTCAAAGGTTTGGACACACCTACTCATTCAAGGTTTTTTCTTTATTTGAACTATTTTCCACATTGTAGAATAATAGTGAAGACATCAAAACTATGAAATAACACAGATGGAGTCATGTAGTAACTAAAAAAGTGTTTAACAAATCAAAATATATTTTTTATTTGAGATTCTTAGTAGCCACCCTTTGCCTTGATTACAGTTTTGCACACTCTTGGCATTTTCTCAACATGCTTTTCCAACATGAAGGCCTGATTCACGCAGTCTCCTCTGAACAGTTGATGTTGAGATGTGTCTGTTACTTGAACTCTGTGAAGCATTTATTTAGGCTGGTAATGAACTTATCCTCTGCAGCAGAGATAACTCTGGGTCTTCCTTTCTTGTGGTGGTCCTCATGAGAGCCAGTTTCATCATAGCGCTTGATGCTCTTTGCAACTGCACTTGAAGACGCTGCTGCTACTAACACGCTGCTACTATTCTCTGTTATTATCTATTCATAGCCACTTTAACAACCCTACCTGCATGTACATAATTATCTCAGTTACCTCGACACCGGTGCCCCACATTGACACATTGACTCTGTACCAGTATCCCTTGTATATAGCCCTGCTATTGTTATTTACTGCTGCTCTTTAATTACTTTAAAAAAAATCATAGTTTTTAGGTATTTTCTTAAAACTGCATCGTTGGTTAAGGGCTTGTAAGTAAGCATTTCACTGCAAGGTTGGCGTATGTGACAAATATGTGACAAATACAATTTGATTTTGATTTGATTTGAAGAAACTTTAAAAGTTCTTGACATTTTCAGAATTGACTGACTTTCATGTCTTAAAGTAATGATGGACTGTCGTTTCTCTTTGCTTATTTGAGCTGTTCTTGCCATAATATGGACTTGGTCTTTTACCAAATAGGGCTATATTCTGTATACCACCCCTGCCTTGTCACAACACAACTGATTGGCTCAAACGCATTAAGAAGGAAAGAAATTCCACAAATTAAGTTTTAACAAGGCACACCTGTTAATTTAAATGCATTCCAGGTGACTACCTCATTAAACTGGTTGAGAGAATGGCAAGAGTGTGAAAAGCTGTCATCAAGGCAAAGGGTGGCTACTTTGAAGAATCTCAAGTATAAAATATAATTTTACAACACTTTTTTGGTTACTACATGATTCCATATGTGTTATTTCATAGTTTTGATGTCTTCACTATTATTCTACAATGTAGAAAATAGTAAAAATAAAGAAAAACCCTGGAACGAGTTGGTGTGTCCAAACTTTTGACTGGTACTGTATTTTCTTTTTCTGATAAACTTACCAGTAGCACACGGTGGCTCCACCACAAAACTGAAATGTCTCATTCACAACCCATATAGGGCAAAATCCATTTGTTCCTACAATGTCCTGTTACATACCCCTCCCAAACATCACGACCCCTCCTCCCCTTTCATGTGAGAAATGCCTGTGTGTCTGTGCAGGGCCAGGGAGGACAGAAGAGTGCAGTTCAGCCTGTCTCTGGCCATAGGGATCCTATAAGCTTGCTGAAAATGATGGCTTACTGTATTAGAACTCATCCCTGGCCAATACTTCCAGTCTATAACCACTTAACCCTCAGAGCAGCAGTGAATTTCTTATGTCTGTGTTTGTTTGCAAAAGGCCTGCTGCCTTGATGCCACTCCTAAAAAACACCATAGCCCCCATTTCCTCTTTGATGCCAGTATAAGTCAGACAAAATTAAAACCGAACCCCAATCTGGTTCTCAGCCAAATTCAGTTTACTGACTTGCTCTCTCCCACTCTATTTCTTTGAGAAGCCTTTGATGTTAGCGGGGGGCTTTTGCACTCGCAGTGATGGTAACCAGTGATACTTTAAGCGATTCTTTTTTATCTGGCTAGCTTAATGAAAGATTAATGGGTTTGATATTTTCTCTTGTTTATGTTTTATTTAAAAAGTCAGCCATGGTCCTTGGAACCTGTTAACAGCTCCTCGGCAGCTTCTGCAATGATTTTATGGCTCAGTGTAGCCTATGTAGTTCTCACTGAAAGCGGACAAAATGCAACTGTAAGAGATGATTGTCTTCTTAGTCACACACATCTTTACAGTGAGGGATGTTGACCTTAAGAGCACTGCCACTTTATTTCAGTCTTAACAGAACATTTAAATGGAAACTGCGATGGCAGCTACAGTTATGTTCATTAATTCCATATGTCCTATTTGAACTGTCATTAGCTTCCCTCTGTTTGCAAAATTGTTATGCATTAACTCAAGGGATAAAGAAAAGCTCTGCCCCCGTGGAGTTGGTGTGTATAGCATGCATACTGTGTTGTACATTTTAGTAAACATTCTTATCCAGAGCAACTTACGGTAGATAATGCATATATTTTGATTCCCCTTGGGAATCAAACCCACCACCCTGGTGTTGCAAGTGCCTTGCTCTATCAACTGAGCCACACAGGAACAGGTATAGTGTGATTTGGATCTCTTTTAGTCCTCATTTGGACTAATCTTCCAAAAGTATAGTGTGTATACTGTATGGGAATTGAACCTACAACCCTGGTGTTACAAGCACCATGCTATATCAACTGAGCCACACAGGACCAGATATAGTGTGTTTAGTTTGATTTGACTAGAATGCCTTTTAGTCCTCATTTGGACTAATCTTCCAAGAGTATAGTGTGAATATTTTACATAATTTAGCAGACGCTATTACCAGATCAACTTACAGTAGTGAGTGCATACATTTTCATATTGGTCCCCATGGGAATCAATCCTGCAATCCTGGCATTGCAAGCACCATGCTCTACCAACTGAGCCACATGGGACATTTAGTGTGTATAGTGTATAGTGTGTATAGTGTATATAGTGTGTATAGTGTATAGACTACACTGTACACACTATACACTCTAAGCTCTACACTGTACAGTGTGTAGAGTGTATAGTGTATATTGTATAGTGTGTGTAGTGTATAGTGTGAATACTGTCTAATGTGTATAGTGTATAGTGTCTATAGTGTGTGTGATTATAGTGTATAATGTGTATAGTGTATATAGTGTTTTACCCACAATTTGTCCTTGGCTGGGGCTGCTCCACTCTATATTCTATTTGATGGGTTCTCCTGTCAGGTTGGCCATACCAAGTGTTTTAGAGCTTTTCCTCCATAGGGCCGTGAGCCAACAGAGAAGAATGGTGTTGGTTTACATCAGCAATTGCCACCATTGTTTCCTATTGGCTGGCGCTATAACTCCTTTAAAGTGTTCAGAATGTTGGAGTGCAGGATGCACATGTGGTATGCACTGGCTGTGAGAGAGAGAGCTGAACTTGTTGGACCGGTGCGGGCCAGGCACCTGTTCACCTCCCATGGTCAGGGGAGGTTGTGAAGTGAAGTGAGTGCTGGAGGGCACAGTGTCTCTCTGATGGTGACTGACTCCTGTCAGTGGGTGCCTTCTGGGGCCCCGGGGCCACGATGCCTCGCTCCCTCTCTGATTGTATAATTACAGTGCAGCAGCCGCAGCAGTCAGGTACAGCTACAGATTCAGCCAGGTTGAGGCACAGACATGCCCGATGACCTAAGAGAGAGGAGCTGCTCCCACCTGCTCCTCCTCAGCTAAAAAAGCACTGCTGCAATTTTCCCCTAAGCCTAATCTCCCTGACATTTGCTCTTGGAACATAACTTGTATGACAATGAAATGCATAAATAAATTGTGTTTATTTAATTTAACTGTCATAAGAACTCATGTTTGTGCTGGCATTCAATGGTCTGTTTGGCACAGGACATAATCAGCACAGATATAATATCCCCTCCTCAATTAATATAAGGAATTTGATTGGCTGGTATACTGTATGTGTGCACTTCATGGCACCCTATCACTTGTCTTCTCATGCAACCCCTGTTGTTGGAGTCTACCACTTAGATATCTCACCCACACACATCCTGTCCCTCTCTCCTGAAATATACAGTTGAAGTCGGAAGTTTGCATACACCTTAGCCAAATACATTTAAACTCAGTTTTTCACAATTCTTGACATTTAATCCTAGTAAAAAATCCCTGTCTTAGGTCAGTTAGGATCACCACTTTATTTTAATGTGAAATTTAATTTATTTCATCACATTCCCAGTGGGTCAGAAGTTTACATACACTCAATTAGTATTTGGTAGCATTGCCTTTAAATTGTTTAACTTGGGTCAAATGTTTCGGGTAGCCTTCCACAAGCTTGCCACAATAAATTGGGTGAATTTTGGCCCATTCCTCCAGACAGAGCTGGTGTAACTGAGACAGATTTGTAGTTTTTTCAGTTCTGCCCACACATTTTCTATAGGTTTGAGGTCAGGGCTTTGTGATGGCCACTCCAATACCTTGACTTTGTTGTCAAGCCATTTTGCCACAACTTTGGAAGTATGCTTGGGGTCATTGTCCATTTGGAAGACCCATTTGCGACCAAGCTTTAACTTCCCGACTGATGTCAATATATCAATATATCCACATCATTTTCCTTCCTCATGATGCCATCGATTTTGTGAAGTGCACTAGTCCCTCCTGCAGCAAAGCACCCCCACAAAATGATGCTGCCACCCCCGTGCTTCATGGTTGGGATGGTGTTCTTCGGCTTGCAAGCCTCCCCCTTTTTCCTCCAAACATAACGATGTTGATTATGTCCAAACAGTTCTATTTTTGTTTCATCAGACCAGAGGACATTTCTCCAAAAAGTACGATCTTTGTCCCCATGTGCAGTTGCAAAATGTAGTCTGGCTTTTTTTATGGCAGTTTTGGAGCAGTGGCTTCTTCCTTGCTGAGCGGCCTTTCAGGTTATGTCGATTTGATATAGGATTCATTTTACTGTGGATATAGATACTTTTGTACCTGTTTCCTCCAGCATCTTCACAAAGTACGTTCATCTCTAGGAGACAGAATGCGTCTCCTTCCTGAGCGGTATGACGGCTGCGTGGTCCCATGGTGTTTATACTTGCATACTATTGTTTGTACAGATGAACGTGGTACCCTGAGGCGTTTGGAAATTGCTCCCAAGGATGAACCAGACTTGTGGAGGTCTACAATTTTTTTTCTGAGGTCTTGGCTGATTTCTTTTGATTTTCCCATGATGTCAAGCAAAGAGGCACTGAGTTTGAAGGTAGGCCTTGAAATACATCCAGAGGTACACCTCCAATTGACTCAAATTATGTCAGAAGCTTCTAAAGACATGACATCATTTTCTGGAATTTTCCAAGCTGTTTAAAGGCACAGTCAACTTAGTGTATGTTCACTTCTGACCCTCTGGAATTGTGATACAATGAATTATAAGTGAAATAATCTGTTTATAAACAGTTGTTGGAAAAATTACTTGTGTCATGCACAAAGTAGATTACCTAAACGACTTGCCAAAACTATAGTTTGTTAACAAGAAATTTGTGGAGTGGTTGAAAAGCGGGTTTTAATGACTCCAACCTAAGTGTATGTAAACTTCCGACTTCAACTGATGTGTTAGTTGGTGTTTCATAGAAATGGTTTTGTGTTACTGGGTTCTTTTGGTAGAGAGGGTAATCTAGGTACTCTATGGCCTGTGTGTCTGTGTACATACGTGGATGTCTGTGACTCAGTAAGAATTGTCAGAGGACAGAACCCTCATTGGTGAGGCAGCAGGAAAGAATGACAGTGGGAAAAGGAAGAAAAAGAGGAAGAAAGGGAAAATGTGCCCACATGACTGTGACAAAGTGCTGCAGGCTTGCTTTGCTCACCGTGGCAACCTTGTGGAGGGTGAGGGGGGCTTGGAGACCCCTATGCTTTTGGCAGAGGCACAATAAGGAGAGGCAAGGCTGTCTTAACCTTAGTGACATCCCTGTTGTCACCGGGTCAAATCCTTGAATATCAATGAACTGACTCAGTGCCCCTTGTGGAAGTCCTCAAAAGTGTCCGGCTCTCATGGGAGCCCTTCCCTGTCCTCCCTGACCTTTGCTGACCTGCTCCAGCCACTTAGTTAACTCAGCTCCAAGGCCTATATTCTTAAGTAAAACAACACTTAATGAGAGCTCGTCCATCTCTGCTTCCATCATTTCAATCCCCACCTTCAGACGAACAATTGAGAGTTTGATTTAGTTTCTCTGCACACTATTCTATCCTTTGAACTAAATCAGAGGCTGTTTGTCATGTTGTTTTGTGTCTAGCCTTGTTTGAAAATGTTGCCCAAACCCTGATATAGCGATCAAATGCTGAGAGCTATGTTCAGCGCATCACTTCAATGGTGGCCATTGTCGCTTGTATTTGCGAACCCACAAACACTAATATGCAAATGGTATATGCTGTAAACAACTATACATTGAGATTAAAGTTGAGTGTGCTGCATGCTTTCATGGAGCGTTTACAGTACATTGGGGTTCTAGAATGCTGTGGGCCTCTCTCACTTATGACAGCTGTCTTCCAGACAGACTTTAAGTGGTCCTGGATTTTCCACTCGGGGCAGATAAGTGGGTCCTGACCTCTTCTCTCTGCAGATTACCCACTTGTCATCACTCTCATTACCACTATCAGGACCATGCAATCTGGGCCAACCTCAGTGTTTGGGAAACTGAGATCCCCTTCCCAGGCTTTGGCTTGATTATTCAAAGGAACACATGTATCTGGTATCAGATACAGTAAGAAACAAAACAATAAAGCCATTTATCAACTCCTTGGTCGTTGTTCTGTGTTTGGCCTAAATTTCTTCCAGTCTTGTCACTGCCTAGAGTAAACTACAGAACCTCTGAGGGGAAACACATGTTATGTATTGTACATGCCAGTTTGAATTAACTACTTTCCCCAGAAAAAAAGGAACACCCCAGGGATACAGGCAGGTTCTGATTGCACCACTTAATACAATCCCTGTGGACAGAAACGCATATGTTGCATGTACCAGACCTGGAAGATGAAAATGAGAACAGACCAATTACAGTAGAATATACATTTGTTGTCATGGAGTAAAAATATAGATACTTCACATGGCGATAAACAGGATTTGGCACACTTATGGTTATATACAATGACAAGAACATGTTTATTCCTATATGTGTTATATGCTGTACATAATGTTGTTTTGGAACTGATACAGAATCTAGTTTTGCAAAATGTTGTCTGTATATGTTCTGTCTGTATTGTCTGTATATGTTCTGGTAGTGAGGCCGAGATGTTTTCCCCAAGTTTATGTGACAGTTGATTGTGTAGTTTCCTTTCATATGCTCCCCCTCTGAGCCATCTTTCTTTGTTAAGTTTGTTGAGAGCGTCTTTGAACCACAGGCATTCTCTCTCAGCGGTGTTCCTGAGCCCTGCCAGTTCCACCATCATCCCTCTCGCTCTTTTCACTCCCTATATCTTTCTCACACACAAACACTCCCAAATGTACACACACATACAAACACAAACATAGTGACAATCTCCTGGTGTGCTTGCTCTCTCCACCCCTGCATCTTTTGCCATCAATCCTCTCACTGCCTTGCCAACATCTCAAACACACAGAGACACACACACACACACACACACACACACACACACACATATATTCCTTGATTGTTTGCATGGGGAAGGATTTGTTCAGTAATCACAATAGGCATCGTACAGTGACTACATTCCAATGCACCAATGCATTAAAGACAAAGTGCAGATTCAAGATAGCACCCCCATTACATTCAATATGACTGTATGTGTCTATGTGCATATGTGTGTGTTTGTGTACAGTATGTGTGTGTTTGAGAGGGAATGTGTTCAGAGAGAGGAAACCCATCCCCTTCACCGGGCAACAATGGGATTCTGCTGTGTTTTATTATCTGAGCACTTTGCTGTGAAGATTAGGAAGGTGGCAGATTAGAGTGTCACAATCTGGCACTGCTAAATCACCATGCCGAAAAACGCTGCTTCCAGCTGACACCAGACTATTCACCCCTCCTCCCCCTTCCCCCTTCCCCCATGCACAATCTCCACTCACCCGCCTTTGTAGATTCAGCTCCGTTTCAGTTTATGGGTGCCACAAGTATTAGTTATACTTCTCCCTTATTTTTTGACGCTGCATTTCAGTTTAATGGTTAATATCCCTGTGCCTTTGTGATCATATAAAACATGTGTGGTGCCATGCTGGGCCATGCCAAGGCCTGTTAGCCCAATAATGTGGATTGATCTTCCCGTTCAGGCTGGTGGATGTTGATATGCTTCGGTAACTGTGTATTACAGTGTATGACAGTTAAGTCCCTGTTCTGTTATGACAGGACTCCAAATATTATGGAATTTGAAAATGATACAGAGAAGCAGAGGTTGCAGAATAATGTTGTGAAAACAAGAGGGAAAATACATGAAGGCATGGAAAAGGTCAATATTTGTGTATTAGAGTAGAGTGATCATTTTCTGTTGTACTTGCTCACAAATGTGATGTCACTTTTTTTGCTGTTGTTTGCTCTTGCTCAGGTGCATGCCCCTTCAGTTAACAAACCAAACAAAGAAACAGAAAACAAATTAATCTGTAAAAAGGGTTCTCTTTCCCTGAATGATGTTATTTTCATTCATTGTAGAAGGGCACTGCCAACAAACCTCTGAAGGACTGTCTGTTTGCACATTGCAGGGGCTGCTTTCAACAGCAACCTGGTCTCAGAGAATTTTATTCTTTACGTAAATCCGAGATGCTCCATTTAGTATGATATGTTACGTATTCATTTGTGGATCTCCATTACCCATTTCGTATAATATGTTGCGAATTACAATTTGTATTATATGTTATAAATTTGCAAAACGTACAATATGTTATGAATTTAGCTAGGCTAGGTTTAGGGGTTAAGGTTGGAGTTAAGTTTAGGAGTAAGGTTAAATGGTTAGGGTTAGGGAAAGGGTTAGCTAAAATGGTTAAGGTTAGGGTTAAGTAACCATCTGTCTTTTGGAACCATAGCAAACGTAACATATCATACTAATTTGTATCCCCCTTTCACTTTCCCTTAATTTCAGTGTCTCATATTTACATTTACTATGTTACGTCTAGTCTATGAGACCAGGCTGTCAACAAATCAAAGTTTATTTGTCACATGCGCTGAATACAGCAGGTGTAGACCTTAGAGTGAAATTCTTACTTACAGGCTCTAACCAACAGTGCAATTTCTAAGTAAAAAAAAAAGAACCCCAAAAAAGGTATTAGGTAAACAATAGGTAAGTTACGAAATAAAAACAACAGTAAAAAGACAGTGAAAAATAACTGTAGCGAGGCTATATACAGTAGTGAGGCTATAACAGTAGCGAGGCTATATACAGGCACCAGTTAGTCGGGCTGATTGAGGTAGTATGTACATGTAGATATGGTTAAAGTGACTATGCATATATGATAAACAGAGAGTAGCAGTATCGTAAAAGAGGGGTTGGCGGGTGGTGGGTGGTGGGACACAATGCAGATAGCCCGGTTAGCCAATGTGCGGGGGCACCGGTTGGTCGAGCTAATTGAGGTAGTATGTACAGTGGGGCAAAAAAGTATTTAGTCAGCCACCAATTGTGCAAGTTCTCCAACTTAAAAAGATGAGAGAGGCCTGTAATTTTCATCATAGGTACACTTCAACTATGACAGACAAAATGAGGAAAAGAAATCCAGAAAATCACATTGTAGGATTTTTAATGAATTTATTTGCAAATTATGGTGGAAAATAAGTATTTGGTCAATAACAAAAGTTTATCTCAATACTTTGTTATATACCCTTTGTTGGCAATGACAGAGGTCAAACGTTTTCTGTAAGTCTTCACAAGGTTTTCACACACTGTTGCTGGTATTTTGGCCCATTCCTCCATGCAGATCTCCTCTAGAGCAGTGATGTTTTGGGGCTGTCGCTGAGCAACACGGACTTTCAACTCCCTCCAAAGATTTTCTATGGGGTTGAGATCTGGAGACTGGCTAGGCCACTCCAGGACCTTGAAATGCTTCTTACGAATGCTTCTTACTCCTTCGTTGCCCGGGCGGTGTGTTTGGGATCATTGTCATGCTGAAAGACCCAGCCACGTTTCATCTTCAATGCCCTTGCTGATGGAAGGAGGTTTTCACTCAAAATCTCACGATACATGGCCCCATTCATTCTTTCCTTTACACGGATCAGTCGTCCTGGTCCCTTTGCAGAAAAACAGCCCCAAAGCATGATGTTTCCACCCCCATGCTTCACAGTAGGTATGGTGTTCTTTGGATGCAACTCAGCATTCTTTGTCCTCCAAACACGACGAGTTGAGTTTTTACCAAAAGGTTATATTTTGGTTTCATCTGACCATATGACATTCTCCCAATCCTCATCTGGATCATCCAAATGCTCTCTATCAAACTTCAGACGGGCCTGAACATGTACTGGCTTAAGCAGGGGGACACGTCTGGCACTGCAGGATTTGAGTCCCTGGCGGCGTAGTGTGTTACTGATGGTAGGCTTTGTTACTTTGGTCCCAGCTCTCTGCAGGTCATTCACTAGGTCCCCCCGTGTGGTTCTGGGATTTTTGCTCACCGTTCTTGTGATCATTTTGACCCCACGGGGTGAGATCTTGCGTGGAGCCCCAGATCGAGGAAGATTATCAGTGGTCTTGTATGTCTTCCATTTCCTAATAATTGATCCCACAGTTGATTTCTTCAAACCAAGCTGCTTACCTATTGCAGATTCAGTCTTCCCAACCTGGTGCAGGTCTACAATTTTGTTTCTGGTGTCCTTTGACAGCTCTTTGGTCTTGGCCATAGTGGAGTTTGGAGTGTGACTGTTTGAGGTTGTGGACAGGTGTCTTTTATACTGATAACAAGTTCAAACAGGTGCCATTAATACAGGTAACGAGTGGAGGACAGAGGAGCCTCTTAAAGAAGAAGTTACAGGTCTGTGAGAGCCAGAAATCTTGCTTGTTTGTATGTGACCAAATACTTATTTTCCACCATAATTTGCAAATAAATTAATAAAAAATCCTACAATTCCTCCTGATTTTCTGGATTTTGTTTCCTCATTTTGTCTGTCATAGTTGAAGTGTACCTATGATGAAAATTACAGGCCTCTCTCATCTTTTTAAGTGAGAGAACTTGCACAATTGGTGGCTGACTAAATACTTTTTTGCCCCACTGTACATGAATATATAGTTAAAGTGACTATGCATATATGATAAACAGAGAGTAGCAGCGTAAAAGAGGGGTTGGGGGGGTAGCCATTTGATAACCTGTTCAGGACTGTTGAGAAGCCTTTTTGTCCTAGACTTGGCACTCCAGTACCACTTGCCATGCGGTAGTAGAGAGTCTATGACTGGGGTGGCTGGGGTCTTTGACAATTTTTAGGGCCTTCCTCTGACACCGCCTGGTGTAGAGGTCCTGGATGGCAGGCAGCTTAGCCCCAGTGATGTACCACCTGGCCAGGTCTCTGACCTCCTCCCTATAGGCTGTCTCGTTGTTGTCGGTGATCAGGCCTACCACTGTTGTGTCGTCTGCAAACTTAATGATGTTGGAGTCGTGCCTGGCCACACAGTCGTGGGTGAACAGGGAGTACAGGAGGGGACTGAGCACGCACCCCTGAGGGGCTCCCGTGTTGAGGATCAGCGTGGCAGATGTGTTGCTACCTACCCTCACCACCTGGGGGCGCCCTGTCAGGAGGTCCAGGATCCAGTTGCAGAGGGAGGTGTTTAGTCCCAGGATCCTTAGCTTAGTGATGAGCTTTGAGGGTACTATGGTGTTGAACGCTGAGCTGTAGTCAATGAATAGCATTCTCACGTAGGTGTTCCTTTTGTCCAGGTGGGAAAAGGCAGTGTGGAGTGCAATAGAGATTGCATCATCTGTGGATCTGTTTGGGCGGTATGCAAATTAGAGTGGGTCTAGGGTTTCTTGGATAATGGTGTCTACCTGATCTCTACCTCATTTACTCCTAAACATGCAAATAAACATATTCAGATCGCTTTCTAACCAAAGCTACTATCAAACACTTGTTTGATCAGGAGAGGGCTTGAAAGGCACATCATTATGCATTTTAAAAAGGTGACTGCACCCACCTTACAGGGAAGGCTTACAATGTTGCCAGATCCTTTTGTAATTACCCTCACCTTCAATAGTCAGGGGGAACATTGCATTTGGGCTGTAGGAGAGGCAAACAGAGGTATGTGTGTGTGTGTTTACTATGGATGTGGAAAATTATAATAGGACAAAATATCCTTATCTTACTACTAGCCATGTCTGGACCTTTACTAAGACAAAGCATTTTTTACAAGATCACTTTTATTCTGTACACTGCTCCTTTTCTTTCCCACCAAAGCCAATGGAAGGTTAGCTCTACAAGTGGCAAAGGATGTATACTTGTTGATGTTGTTAAGTAAGTGGAAGAAGTGGCAGGGTTCACTCCTCAAAGATAAAACAAATCTTTACATTTGTTTTAGTGCATCAGGAGCTTACATGTTGGGAGTGCTCATGTTGGAAGAGCTCCCCCCTAGCTAGAGACAAATTCATTTGTGTGTGTGTGTGTGTGTGTGTGTGTGTCTGTAATTGGTCTAAGACAGAGAGAGGGAGCGAGAGAGAGAGAGAGAGAGAGAGAGAGAAGAGCCGAGTACTGCACTCCCATCAGACAGGCCTGGACTGGTAAACAGGTGCTGCTTGAGCAACTGAGGATGAGGACATGGGGCGTCCTCAGAAAGCCTGATAAAAGCTGTCTCAGCCGCCAGTCAACCAGACAGCCTGATTTATGTCACCATGCCAGAGCACTTTATGACTGCTAGCAGCAGCCAATGCACAGGTAGTAGAGAGGTAGAATTCTGGTTCCACCACACCTTCATATACAATGGGAGGAAAGCTACACAATAAGCGTAGGGGCAAGGGAATAGGAATTTGGTCATAGTTTTTATAGGTGTATGACTTTTTTTCAATTCTTTCCTAAAATGACACCCAAATCTAACTGCCTGTAGCTCAGGCCCTGAAGCAAGGATGTGCATATTCTTGGTACCATTTGAAAGGAAACACTTTGAAGTTTGTGGAAATGTGAAAGGAATGTGGGAGAATATAACACAATAGATCTGGTAAAAGATAGTACAAAGAAAAAAACAGTTTCTTTTGTATTTTTTTTGTACCATCATCTTTGAAATGCAAGAGAAAGGCCATAATGTATTATACCAGCCCAGCTGCAATTTAGATTTTGGCCACTAGATGGCAGCATTGTATTTACAAAGTTTTAGACTGATCTAATGAACCATTGCATTTCTTTTCAAAATGTTGTATCAAGACTGCCCAAATGTGTAATTTTCTAAACTCTGCACTCTCCTCAAACAATAGCATGGCATTATTTCACTGTAACAGCTACTGTAAATTGGACAGTGCAGTTAGATTAACAAGAATTTAAGCTTTCTGTCAATATCAGATATGCCTATGTCCTGGGAAATCTTCTTGCTACTTACAACCTCATGCTAAATCGCATTAGCATACGTTAGCTCAACCGTACCATGGACGGGACCGATCCCAAAGATTAAGGGATCAGCTGAAGTGATGATGTTACCCTGCTTGTTTTCCAATCCCTTAGTTTAAGATTACAACCTTCAGTATATTCACCCACTCAAAAAGAAAGCCAAAAGTTTGTTGAATTTCCAATGTGTTATCTCTATGCTTTCAACCATCTAAAAGCAAAACCAAATTCCAATGAAAAAACTATATCTTATTATTGGTTTAGTTGTCACCCAAATGTCTATCGCTGTGCTTTCAACCATTTACATCAAACAGGAAAGTTCAAATGGGAATACAAAGTCAGATGTTTTGTTTATTTATACAACAGATGAATGTATCACTGTGCTTCATCTAATAGCTGAACCAAATGACCCAGATTGCAGCGGAGTTTAAATCAAAAGTACATGATGCAAGTGATCAATGCCGCTCAAGATTCTGCGCAAATTATAACGCAGGTTAGCGTTTATCATTATGAATCTTGTTCTATAGGCAGCTCTGCAGAGTGGTCAATAGCTGACACAGCCTCAAAATCATAAAATCTGTTTTTAAACCTAATCTAACCCTAGCCTTAACCACACGGCTAACCCGAATGCCTAATCCTAACCTTAAACAAAAAAAAATGTTTTCAATCATTTTTATTCATATTTTATATTATGACTTTAAAGCAGGCCTATCTAAATGGAATAGGCTCAGGTCTGCCTCCAGAACACAACTTATGACAATAAATGTCAATCTGCAAGTATAACAGCAATTAGATCTCCACATACCTGCGACAACCTATGCATGCTATCTTGAACATGCATGCTTTATGATTACATAAGAATACATTTATAGTTACTGTAACCTCAATGTGGCTATGGATTTGTTATGTTGAATGTTGCATTAGTTTGTAAGATAACCTCAAGTTAAGGCTATTTACTGTATTACAAAAGTAGCATTGAATAGTGTTTGGTTGACAACGCAACCAAATATAAACAAATGTAGGAGCTGGATCTACTGCTAGGATAGTTCCATCTGAACCACTGGTTTAATCCCATTCTTTAACTTTTATTTTTGGTTGAGTTGGATACGTGAATCCAACATATAATTTGTTAACTTGTCCGCAAGTTAATGGGCTATTTATTGTATTTCAAAAGTGATATTGAATTGTGTTCGGTTTTTAACTCAACCAAAAATCTACATTTGAAGGAGATGTACCTCTGCTTGGATAGTTTCATCTGTGCCACTGACTTAGTCTAGCTTAAACTCCATTTAGTCAACAAATGTATAATTGATATGTTGAATTCACATCTCCATCTCAACTAAAAGTCTAAGTTAAAGAACAGGACTAAATCAAATCAAACTTTACATGGATTTTATTTGATTTAGTCCTATTCTTTAACTTTGATCTTTATTTGAGATGGAGACATGAATCAAACATATACATTAATCATTTGTAGATACATTGGAATTAAAGCCAGTCTAAGTCAGTGGCACAGATGGAACTATCCAAGCTGAAGATGTTCTTCAAATGTTGATATTTGCTTGCAATGACAATCAAACACAATTCAATATCACAAAATATCATTACATTTGAAATCAACTTGAAAGCCTAGGCCTATTGTATTGTCTACTTTTGTTGAATTGAAACAATAGCTGTTGATGACTGACTAAAGTATGGTCATATTTTATTTGCTCTGTTAAACCTACCCTTTGGAATGACTGCAATAGCAACATTATTTAGTTTTTAAGTGGCGATCTCTAAACAATCATTCTCATGATAGCACATTGTTAGTAGTCAGTGACAAATATCATAGCTAAGCAGTGCTTGGCTTGATTAAAACCCTTGATGGGAGACCAAAGGGTAGATAAAGCAATTCTCCAGAGGTGCTCTGTGAAGAGTATTTTTAAAGGAAAACTACCCAAAAGCAGTCTTTTGGTATTTGTTTCATTGGTTCATTGTTGACATAGTCCCAAAATGTTTTGAATGTCAGCAATCAACTTTTCAAAATATGTAACTTTCAAAATACAGAAATCTAGCCAGTATGATGCATTTTGTATCATATGATGTTGCGTTTTGCATCATAAGATACTTGATACGGTTGTGATGTGTTGTCTCACCTAGCTATCTTAAAATGAATGTACTAATTGTATGTCGCTAAATGACTAAAATGTAAATGTAAAATAAATCATGTTGAAGATCTGAGGTTGTTTTAAAAGGTACAAATTCAACATATTTTATACAAGGTTTGTCTATGTTGAAATTTGGTTACCATGATGACATAATCCTGTGGTTTAAATTTAAACCTCAAAACAACATTGATTTCTTTTTTCAAATCCAATTTTCCACGTAGGTTTAAAGTCACAATACGTTGACAAATTACGTTGTAACAACGTTGATTCAAACAGTTTGTGCCCAGTAGGTAAGCTGATCACAAGCAGTCCAGTCTCTTTTGTCAAACACTTTACACTTCCCGTGAGTGTCGTATTAACAGGAGAGTTGTTGAGAGGAAAAGTTGCGAGGAAGCAAAGGGTAAGAGAATGAGAGAGTGAGTGTGATGGGTAGGGGCTGTGGGTGGTGAGTGAGGCCTTTCAGATTGGGGCCATGGTCATCCTTTGAGATATGGTGATCTGAAGACCCTCAGCCCCAGTCACATGCCGGCTGCCAGATTCCCCACTGGGACAAACAAAACATGTTGTCTACCACACCATCACTAGGGACAACAACTGGGCAATGAGAGGGGCCATGTGACACACACATTATCTAATGAGCCACTTGGTTGATTCAATCATAGCTCCAGACCTATAAAGCATTTGCACTTTAGGGGAAAACAATGCCAGCAATGAGGAATAGCAGGTCTAATCATCTGTGATTCGGTGTCTTTAAAACAAGAATTCTGCCTCAGAGAAATTCAGAAGCATGTGTAGTTTTTCCAAAACATTTTGGGCTGACACTACTGTGCCCTTGCTCACATACTATTTTCTTTTCAAAAGGAAACACTGAAGTAACTTAGAAGCATACGCTCCAGAGGAAGAGGGTGGTAACTGTCATATTTACAGCTTTCCCAGACACCTTGGGGGCTGTTATCCAGGTGGCCTCTGTTGAAGCCCTCGAAAACACTCACCTTTTTCGCAACACAGAGTATCAAAAGACACTGCTTGAATTTGATTCAGCCAGTGAGTCATATGTGCTTTTCACTGTTAAAACGGGTTGAACTGATGCTGGAACTTGAATGCCTTCAGGGGAGAGCACATATTTACACTTGACCTGCAACATTATTATACCTGGGTCTGGGAGTTCTTCTCATGCATATTAAAATGAAGGTGCACAATGATCCTTGTTTTTTTGGTGTTTTCTGAAATTGTCTATTATGGTATGACCTAATAAAATTGGGCAATTCAGTGCTGGTAGTTGAGTATTCAAGTCTAATAGGCTAAAATGTACCCTCCCATTAGAATGACATTTTACACACTTGGTCTTGTGCTGTAACCTCTCTAAATCCTAAAGACAAAACCCAGAGGGTTGCTGAGCTCATATTAGTGTGGCTTCCGCTCTGGTCTTGTAGTTTGAAGGGGATGGGCCTGAATTTTATTTCACCTTTATTTAACCAGGCAAGTCATTTAAGAACAAATTCCTATTTACAATGACAGCCTGTTTACATAATTGTTTACAGTTTGAGAGCATTTAACCCCCACCCAAATTAGTACGCTAACAGATATATTAGTTTGTCAATAGACTACCATGCGATTGAAAACTAGTCCCAGTCAATACGATGTTTCTTTAGAAATATCACTATGCCTGGGTGATAAGAGGAGGGTAGATGACAGATAGTTTATTTTGTTTGCATTTATCCTCTTCTCAAAGCCAGACCCTTCAAACTGCCTAATTGTGTTATCTGAACTTAACTGCATAGATGTTCATCTATAGGCCTAAAGAAGTCAGAGCAGAACTGTAATTCGAGAAAAAACATTAAAAGCAGTGGACTGATTATCTCAGAAACATAATCAAAGCCTGACTTGAGTGAGTTCTTTGAGTGAGAGGTTATTTATCAGACCCTTATTTGCATATTAAGTTTGTTTGTTTTTGGTTCACAGTTTTTCTGTTTATTTCGAACATATGAAATCAGGCAATTTTTATCTAGAGCCTTTGATTTTAGCACCTTTTTTCTTGCGCTGAAATAAATCGAAGGCTCTAGATAAAAATTTGCCTGATTTCATGTTACAAATAAACGGAAAAACTGAACCAAAAACAAAACAAACTTAAAAGCCTTTGTTTCCTTATAGCTTATGTATGAAACATGGAAGTGAACAGAAACATTTTAATAGGAGTGGAAAGCCTCGCTTTCATATTGGCCTCGCTTTCAAAAATGGTTGACTCTACAATAATATAAAAGTGCTTTGTTCATAATCTCTTTGATGTCAATTTTTTTTCTATTAGTCATCTCTAATAAATGTGCTATGGAGGGAGCGGGCTCTGGATTACCCATGATGCTTTCCTTTTCAACAATTAAAACAGACGTGTACAGATGCCATTGTTTCTTCATCCTGTATGTACTTCATTGAGAGCTCACTCCATTCTATCAGGTATCAACAGAAGTCTGAGTATTTATAAGGCTAACATCAAACACCAATTTGTCTATGTAATTAAAAGCATAAACCTCTCAAAAGAGAGATACTGTAAGTCAAGTGTGTGCACAGCTGCACGCACACACACGCACGCTCAGACTACAGTGGATGATTGAAATATTCCATACCTTCACATCAGTGGTTAGTGATGACTATCTTCAAATGTCCAATGTAATAATGTCATACAAATTGAGAAATGTGCTTTTTGTAAAACCCATTGTGAGCTCATTCACATGACGATATATAAAACCCACACAGTTATAATATACAGTTCCAGTTCAGGACATTTAAAACCGGGAATGTTTTATTATTTTTTATAAAATATGAACTTCAAGAAATATATACAAATGCTCCCTTGTACTATAAAACAGCAAAGATACAACAACAGGAAAACTGTCTGTACAAATAATAACTTTTGCGATGTCCAGTGCTTGTTGATATATTTGTGGCATGATTTTGCATCACACTAGGCAGTCCATGAAATCCTGAGCCCCTTTCAACAGCTGCTTTCTCACTTCAGTCCAAACATGTATGGCACTGTCTTGATTTCCATTAAAAAGACACAACGCAACACTAAAGGGTCTCGATCTCCCAGACCATTCACTCCCTTTGTCAGAGTCTTTTCATTGTCTTTAATCTGTTTCTACAGTACTGTCTTTTTTGCCACTAAGGAAAACATCTATTGCACATCCAAATGGTTTATTCCAACTTCTTTGTCTTGGAAACAAAACATTTTTTTCCTCTATCATGTTCTTAAATTGATAAGTGGTTCCAGGAGTAGCAGATCTTTTAAACAAAGGCTGTCCTTGTAGCTTGAGATGGATCAAGATAACAAAAAAAATACTTAAAATAAATATGAACATTGTTGTCTCTTGTTGGCACTCTGATTAAAAAGTCTGTTTTAGGTAAGGGCTTTAGAAAGATTTTGGTTTCGCAGACTGTCTGTGAGAGCGCCAGCTCATACGCATGCAGGAGGGGGCCTGGTAGGCTCATACTTTGTGTTGTGCCCTTTGAGTGCTGGGTGAGGCTTGATGTAAGGCCCACTGCTTGTGAACACACTGGCAGCCTTCCTCCTAGTTCTCTTCTTCAGCTTCCTGCTAAACACATTCTGCCACGACTGCAGTGTTTTTGAGGTCCAGATCCACATGCCACTCGTGATGCCCACCACTAACAGCATGAAGATCTTAACCATGAAGATCTCCACAGCCGGGATGGAGCTCTTCATACCACACTCTTCAGACTCTGCATTGTTCCTGCTGCTGTCAACACACTTCTGCTCCACGGCCAGGCTCCTCCAGTAGTCCATGTTGAGCCTCTCATAGAAGTAGCAGGCGATAACGCAGGTGGCAGGTACAGTGTAGAGGACCGAGAACACTCCGATCCGTACCATCAGCTTCTCCAGTTTATCCGTGTTCTCCCCCTCCGTCTTCATGATCTTGCGGATGTGGAACAGGGCCACGAAGCCCGACAGCAGGAAGGAGGTGCCGATGATGAGGTAGCAGGAGAGTGGGATGAGCACGAAGCCTGTGAGAGCTTTCACGTCCATGCTGCCCACGTAGCACACCCCCGTCAGCTCGTCCCCCGCCACCTTCCTCATCACCAGGATCATGATGGTCTTGATGGCAGGGATGGCCCAGGCCGCCAGGTGGAAGTAGCTGCTGTTGGCCTCGATGGCCTCGTGGCCCCACTTCTTCCCTGCAGCCAGGAACCAGGTGAGTGTGAGGATGACCCACCAGAGGGAGCTGGCCATGCCGAAGTAGTAGAGGATGAGGAAGACGATGGTGCAGCCCGTGCTTTCCAGTCCCTCCTGGATGATGTACTGGACCCCACTGTCCTGGTCACAGGCGATACTGTCTGCCCCCACAAACAGACGGATCAGGTAGCCCACAGAGTAGACACAGTAGGACATGGAAAGGAAGATGATAGGCCTCTCGGGGTATTTAAATCGCTGGGGGTCGATGAGGAAGGTGAGGACAGTGAATGAGCTGGAGATGAAGCAGAGGATGGACCAGATAGCCATCCACACCAGAGAGAACTGCTTATCTCCCTGACTCCAGTACACATCCACTTTGGGGTAGCACTTGGGGGCGCAGGACTCACTCTTCTGCACATAGTGGAACTTGCCTGGGTTACTGCAGGTCTCCTTGCTCTCCGTCTCCTTCATGGGCCGCTGAAGCCTGAAGTCAGGACGCTGGGTGTGGGAACCTTTGTGGGGCTCGTCTGAGCCGTTGTTGGGGGCCTCCATGCAGAGGTTGTTGGGGTCATTTTTAGTAGGTAGTCTGGAGCAGTCCAGGGAGTCAGGCCAGCGGAAGTTGAACTGCTCCATGATAGGGGAGCACTTTTGCCTGGCCTGCTCACACATCACTCTGCAGGCAGGGATTGGGGTGGATACCTGCTCCGTGCACATAGGTGCATACAGCGAACAGAGAAAAAACTTCAGGTGAGTGTGGCATCCAAACCCTATGAGAGGGGCAAACTCATGTAGCTTGATGGCTGCCTCATTCTGGTCCTCATGGCCCATCAGATTGGGCATCCTTGTCATGTTGTAGCCAATGTCCTTACATAGGGGGATGACAATCTGTTGACATCTCCCTTCACCCGGCCGTTCTGGGTCTATGGAGCTAATGGCTGAGCAGCCACCACTTAGACAGACCAGTAGCACATTGATAAGGCTCCGTTTAGCAGTGGAATGCATTGTCTCTTTGAACCTTTTAGTGGCAAAATATTGAAGATAAAATGTCACTTAGGATAAAGCGCGTCTCTACAGGAAAGGCCTACTAAAAAGCTTTGTGTAGTTTATTCTTTTATGAATGTGCAAAACTGTGGATGAAAACTCACAATTGTCTATGAAAAGACCATTGTTTGCCCTTTTTACGTGTAGTCTAATTCCTTTGATTACAATTTAACACCAGAGACAATTCCCAAAAAGTGTAAATCGTTTTCTTTTAAAATAATGGTCGCTTACCATAATGTCCATGCTTTGAAGTGTATCAATTTGTTCCAGAAAAATCCAACATGTTAAGAGATTAAATGCATTTGCGGTAGTTGTGTCTAGTCCGTTGCACAATTAATTTTTCTGTCTGCCTTGGTTCTTTTTCTGATTGGATAAAAGTGTTCCGATTCAAACAAACGTTCCAGCGCTTCTTAAGGGACAGTACTCCTCGGTTTCAACAACGTCAGGACGGAATCCTCCTGTCTCTGTACTGCACATAGAAATTAAAATCAGGTCTGCAGCACGAGTGGAACCAGTCTGTCATTTACCAACTCAACTAAATTGTTCTTCCTCTTGCACCGCGTTTGAGCAGGCTAAGTGCGTACGATACATCCACGCAAACGGTGTAGTAACCGTATTAACTAAAACAGAGTTGAGGTCTATTCCAAACTAACCACTCCAGAGACAGACCTATTCAGTTTGGAGTGGTTGGTGGCATTTCTCGTTTGAGCTTGTCGTCGCCACTGTCCTGGGCTAACCTGCCAAAAGATCCGCCTTCAAAGACAGCTACTTTGCATAAGAAAGATGAAACTGACACGGTGATTTTTTTCAAATGGTGCGGAACAGCCTGTAGAGTACACCAACCATCACAGCATTTTAGAGCTTGTTCGCAGCAAACTACTGATTGGCCATTTGCCCCATTTCCGACTAAAACTTTAGATAGAAAAGTGTCAGAATTTAGCACGTTCCAGCGCAGGTATATGCAGACACCAAACGTAGCCAAAGACAAACCAACTGGCTTTCTGTATCTTTCCGATCGAGATAGATGTGTTCTTTTCTTTGCCACAACTGACAATTTTCACGGTCCGTGCATTGTGGGAAAATAGAATGCGCCTGAGATAAGATTTTTTCTCTCTCAATTCCCCTTAACTCTTTTGTGAGTCGGGTAGTGCGTTAACGTGTTGACAAAAAGCAACAAGTTAAAAACCACTGAAGCAACCACTAGCCTATACAATGTGAAGAATGTTTTCCTTATATTTCCAACATAATTATTGTCTATGACCTGATGTAGGCTGTGGAGATCCCATTTAATCACCGAATAGCCCATTCATAATTGTTTCAGGAATAGGTTACATTGTTTTGTGTGGAATTTGAACTTCAGTAAAATCCATATTCAGTATACAAGGGACTTATGCTCAGGAGGTACTTAGAATGAACTCCATGTTTAGCATTAAGTAGGCTTTTAGTGACATCTATTTATAATTTCTCCATATAGCCACCTTCAGGCATACATGTAAATATTCACATTAGTCCTCAGGGATCTTTGCTGCCTTTAATGTCTGCACATGTATGTCCATTTAAAAGAGACAGACACACAAAGTGCAGTAATATGTCCACTGACCAATCTAGTCAAAAAGCCGCTCACAACCTTCCATTGAACACACCTGTTTCCTCCTAACCAAGTAGGAACCTTTTCACAATTTACTATTCAATAATTTACAACACTTAATTTCCAGCCCTCATACATTTTACCAGACACTTTTCACAATCCACCATAAAACATTTTCGAAGATACTTTCAAACCCATTATCACACAGTTGGACCTAAAGTTATTTTTCTTTACACAAATGCTAGAATGTTTCAAGCTTTTCTCCCGTGTTTATAATCAACATATATATATATATATATATATATATATAGGCCTAGAGCTTTTACATCATGATTGATTTGGGCGGATTATGACGAAAGGAAAGCGCCTGAAGGAGAAACCCTGAGACAAAGCCACTTCAGTCTTGTTGGAGTTGATTCATCGTCTGCATCTGATCTTGCCACTGAGGAGAGGCCTGGGTTACCACTAGGAGCAGTCAGTACATACCACAGTTCAGGCCTAAACCCAGCAGTAATCTTCTGGTAGTGTCATAGTGCCAATGATTAGTGTAGAGTGGCTGTTATTCGTCTCTGTCTGTTTTAGTTTCAGACAAGCAGTGATGGGAAGAGTCTGTCTGGTGAGGCTTTAATGATGTCTCCCGTTAAAGTTATCTCAGAAGAGATTTCGTTGGGTTCAGTTCAGTTTCGATATGTATCTTTTTAAATTTTTTATTAACTTATTATGAAGTCAATGTAGGCTACTCATCTCTGTCTGTGGTAATAAAGGGGGTATTATGAGCCTGGATGGAACAGTATTAGCTTAGCATTATCTCAGCACCTGTTCTCACACCCACTACAATCACTACATGCAATCCCCTATGGCATATAACTGTACATGATAGAGAAACCATGTTCGTTGTATATGCCCTTTTTAGATGTCCTTAGTGTCTCTCGTTGATTATGACTATTCTACTATGACAGTGCTACTAGTTTGGGAGAGTGGTTACTACTGCGGTGATATGGACCTCAAAGTGAACCACAACTAGTCTAGCAGCATGGATCCATGGTTGAGGCGAGGGCCTCTGCAGCAGGGTGGCATGACAGGATATGGGGGCCCCTCCAGAGTGTCTGTGACACCAGATCCCTCATAGCTCAACTCACATTACCTTGTAAAAGTCTTTAGTTGGGCGATTTATACCCTCATCTGCCCATGGTTTCCACCTAGGGGGAAATTCAGATCACAAGTAAACAGTGCTTTTTAAAAAATGTGTTCGGGCAAGATGAGAAACATGGCACCAGTGTGCCTAAATGGTTTAGCACTGCATATCTCACTGGTGGCATTTCAGCTGTTGGTGCACAATGTCTGGACGGAGCAGGAACATAAATACAGGTAATGAATACACTTCATTATGGACACATAATACCCTCTTTCTTATGTGCCACCTGCAGGCTAGCTGTTTCTACTCGTCTATCTACGGTTACTACATTTGCCTGTGTCTCAGATCTGGACACGTCCTCCTCTTCTTAACACGTGAATCTATAATACTTTTATTTAATACCTCCTCAGTCACAATAACTCCTACAAGGACAACAGCTGACATGCCTGATCAGTCGCTCCCATTCAGAAGGACTTTTACTGTATAACCAATACTTAATAGTCATAAAAAGATGACAACTTGAATGTGGAGAGATAGCATTGCATTGCATTCACAGGGCCAAAGCAATTGGGATCTCCATTTACTGAACATCTGGGTTTAGGAAACACAGTCTGACATATTTTTAAAGCAGACATCCACCCTTATTATCCATCTGGGCTTGTTTAATGAAACACACAAGATAACATTGTCACATAGCCTAATAAGAACACACAGTCTACTGGTTTGTTGTAATTCAGGCATCTTTGTTCTTGCTCTCTTCTTTCTTCTCATGATTGTTTTGCTGGTCATGATGATATGTCTTTGAAAATGTGAAGCAAAGGGGAGGAATCAGTGTTCAATCTATATCATCTTTATCTAGCTACTACTGTCTGATTTCTGTCTACCTCCCCCTCCTCCTTTTCATAGATTCACCCCCACCCCAGTATGCATGCACGCACACACACACACACTCAACTTTATCTCAATCTTTCCAACCACAACAACTCTATAAAGCAAGCAGTGCATTGCAGTTCCATCTCTGAGAAATCAGCAACTGTGAGATAATTCTGTAACTAATAAAGTGAAAGGGTCCCTTTGATGGCTGGAGCTGAAAAGATATTTTATTTTTTTGTGTGTGGGATTTAAGATGTGTGATTCTATGGAGCGAGCTGGCTCCCCTGCTGCTAGGCTCTGGCTAGAAGCTGGCCCCCCTCTGGCTAATGTTATGGAGAATTGGAGGAATTTTCTGGCTGTCTTTTCCCTCAGCTCCCTTTTTCCTTTTGTTCCCTTTTGAAGAATGACTTTAGACATTTTATTTACATATTTAACCGTGGATGAAAGAAGCACAGGGTGAAAAAAGAAAGCTCCTTGGGTCCTTGTGGGAATATTGATAAGTTTAAATGAACAGAAAACGTATTAGCTATTTTATAAAATGATTTAAGTTAATGTTTTTTTGTTAATGAAGTCTAAAATAGGAAGATGAGCATAGAGTATGGCAGAATGATAGTGATACTTTTGAATTGGACACCAACATTCTTCTGATATTCAATTTCATACAACTGTCTGGTATGACGGCACAAATCCAACCAAACCATATAAAGCAAAATATCTGCCTTAATTACTTGTGGTTAAGTTGTAGCCCAGTCTGTTACAACATAAGAGAGGTATGCCATGGGAGCGAGAGGGGGACGTTTTAGACATGTTTTGTATTGTTGGCAGAGCTGAAAGGGCATGTTGATTAAAGGAACGGGTGGGGTCGGGGTATAATCTTCTTAACCAAGGGCCTCTTCTCCTCATTCATGGCCCACAATAAGAAGAAACAACCCTCTCTGTTGGAGGTGACACTATTTATCCAGATTCCCTGCGCATTGTTCAGGGCTCCTGTTCTCCCTCACAATCACATGTATTTATTTACCATTCGATTTTAGTTCATTCTGCTCCAATTATATACAGTGTGGTCTGAAATTATTGACACCCTGATAAATGAGCCAAGATTTCTGTATAAAATAAATAATTAAAATACTAAGCTATATTGTATGCACATTTTGGGGGGGAATTGTATTATTTAATACTAATACAATTGCTCAGATAAAGAGATTTTGTAAAAGTTTCTTAAAAAGTTTATTTTTCTTAAAAAGTTAGGGGTCAAAACGATTGACACCCCTGTTTTTAATACTTTTCAATACCTACCATGGTGAGGATAACGCCATTTTTCTAAAATGTTTTATGAGTTGGAGAACACATTGGGAGGGATCTTAGACCATTCCTCCATACAGAATCCTTCCAGATCCTCGATTTCCTTTGTCTGCACTTATGGACTGCCCTCTTCTATTCCAACCACAGGCTTTCAATTCGTTTCAAGTGTCGAGACTGAGATGGTCATTGCAAAATTTGGATTTTGTGGCCAATTAACAATTTATTTGTGGATATTTTATGTGTGCTTGGGGTTGTAGTCTTACTTGAAGATCCACTTGCGGCCAAGTTTCACCCTCCTGGCAGAGGTAACCAGGTTCATCGAAGTTTCACCACTATATTTTACAGTAGGTATGGGGTTCTTTTCTGCTCATGCATTCTCATTTTGACGCCAAACCCACCACTGATGTGCGTGGCCAAAGCATTGTTTCCAATCCAAGTGCCAATGCTGTTTAGCAAACTCCAGGCATTTACATTTGTTGGATGAAATGAAAATAGAGCTCATTGGCCATGCACACCAGGGTTTGGGGGCAAAATGAGAATGGGGTATCAGAAAAGCACCCCATACTGTACCTACTGTAAAATAGGGTGGTGGATCTTTGATGTTATGGCGCTATTTTGCTTCCACTTGCCCTGGAGTCGTTGTTAAGGTCAACGGCATTATGAACTTTACCCAGAACCAGGATATTTTAGCCCAAAACCTGGTTGCCAGGAGCCTAAAACTTAGCCACAAGTCGATCTTCCAGCAAGACAACAACCACAAGCACGCATCAAAATCCACAAAGAAATGGTTTATTGGCCACAAAATCAACATTTTACAATGGCCATCTCAGTCTCCAGACTTGAAACGCATTGGTTTGAATCTGTGGTTTGAGTTGAAGACTGCAGTCCATAGGCACAGACGAAGGATATTAAGAATCTAGCAGGATTCTGTATGGAGGAATGGTCTAAGATCCCTCCCAATGTGTTCTCCAACTCATAAAACATGCTATAAAAAGGCTCAATGCCGTTATTCTCGCATGGTAAGGTATTGAAAAGTATTGAAAACAGGGGTGTCAATAATTTTCTCTTACCTTTTTGAGAATTATTTTTTACTTGTTAAAAAAATCATTTGAAAAAAATCTCTCTGAACAATTGTATTAGTATAAAATAATACAATTTCCCAATTTCTTTTAGCATACAATAAAGCTCGGTATTTGAATGATGTATTTTATACAGTAATTTTTGCTCATCTTTATCAACAGTGTCAATAGTTTCAGACCCCACTGTATGTTGTTAGATAGTACAGGGGATATTTTACCAATAAGGCTCAGGTATTTGTATTGTAAATGGCCGTTATTACTTCGTGTCAGTCATAAGTAATAATTAACTTGTTTAAAAAAAAGTTTATTCCGAATAGGTGGTCAAATATTGCTTCTGTCCAACCCAGTGTGTGAATGACAATGTAGAGGAATATACTTTAGATGGTAGAATAATGAGTGAGAAGCCATAGCCCAGTTTACTAAGAATATTTCATAAATGTCTGCAAGAATAAACCTTTCTTTCCCATTTGAAATGCAAGCACTTTAATAAGAGCATCAGTTTTAGTAAAGGGTCAGACGTTTTGAGGAAATACATATGAATCCGGCAATTAATTATTTAAAAGCCCTGCAAAACATCAAAGCCCCCAGGATTCTTTGCACATATGGTTTTAATAGCTCAATAAAAATGACTTATTAATGAGGGCAAATTTTTCCACTCTTCCTCTTCACTCAGCTCCATGAAAGTCTGCTTTATCTCAGTCACAAGCAGCCATCCTTATATAATCTAGTCTACTGGTGCAGTGGTGTTGTGGATGCAGCGAGTAAAACAGCCCATAGTGGAAAACCAACCCACTGGCGGTATTTATCCACTGTGTTGTTGGATGATTAAAGAGGTGGTGGAAAAAGTACTCAATTGTCATCCTTGAGTAAAAGTAAAGATACCTTAATAGGAAATGACTCAAGTAAAAGTGAAAGTGACCCAGTAAAATACTCTTGAGTAAAAGTCTAAAAGTATTTGGTTTTAAATATACGTAAGTATCAAAAGTAAAAGTATAAATCATTTCAAATTCCTTATATTAAGCAAACAAGATGGCACAATTTTTAATTTAAGGATAGCCAGGGGCACACAACAAAACTCAGACATAATTTACAAACAAAGCATTTTGTTCAGTGAGTACCAGATCAGAGGCGGTAGTGATGACCAGGGATCTCTTGATAAGTGTGTGAATTTTGCCATTTTCCTGTCCTGCTATAAGCATTGAAATGTAAAAATACATTTGGGTGCCAGGGAAAATGTACAGAGTAAAAAGTACATTATTCTCTTTAGGAATGTAGTGAAGTAAAAGTAAAAGTTGTCAAAACTATAAATAGCAAAGTAAAGTACAGATACCCTTAAAACACTACTTAAGTGGTACTTTAAAGTATTTTGACTTAAGTACTTTACACCACTGGATTAAAGGCACCTCACTGCTAGTGTTTATAGGGTGGAGTAGTAGAGATGATGATGATGGATGCATCCATACTCTCACCCGCCCGGTGACAGTCCTGCAATAAACACAGTGTTGTAATTCATTATGTTTGTTATGCATCAGATCCAATAATGTCTGAGCCTCCTTCGAAAAGGGCAATATTAGTTTAGTAGTTTGTTCTTACTTCATTCTCCTTTCAAGTGGTCGTCGTTTAACATCCATAAGAGGAGGAGGAGAAGAAGGCGTCCCCTCTGAGTCTGCTCACCAGCTCCAGACTGAGCACTGAACCAAAACAGTTACAGTTAACTGCTTGCAAAACACATTTTTGCTGGGAAAGTAATTTTAGATGTGATGGGAATCTGTGGTGCAAGACTTGGTTTGCTATTTAACAAAGTTTCTCTGAACACAGAGCATTTAACAAACATTCCAGTTTAGAAGGAGCAAGGAACAAGGAGGATTTAAAAAATAAAATAAAAATAGTAAACAACTAAAGGCTCTCATTGGAGTGGAGAATTGATGGAAATATTAGCCAGAGTCTTCGTGGGGGCACTTGAGTGTGAATTGCTAATCAGGAAGGCCATGTCTTCTCTAATCCCTCTGAGTGGTCGGCCTGGGGAGACTCCCCACTGCTTCTGGCTCTGGAGGTTCCATTCAGAGCCACAGTCCTCCTGCACCATTCCCACAGTCCCCTCACACTGTGCAACACAGCCGAGCACGGGCGTGTGCCCACTCACACACACACACACATCCATCCTGCTCCAACCAAATTAGATTAGACCCTTCCCTTTCTCCCCAGCAAGGCACTGGTCTTTTCTCTGCCTAGACCTTTTTGTCTCTGCTCCAAAAAAAGAGAAACAAATTCTCAAACAACTAGTGTAGAAACGGGTGAACGAAGGGCAACCATCTTTAACCGACCATGGGTGATTTCATAAAATCACTCCCCAATCATTCCACTGCTCTAATGATGTGGATGTGGATGTGGGAGTGTGGTGGAGGGAGGCCTGGTTGGCAGAGCAGAGCACAAGGCCAGCTTCCTGTTCCTGTTACTTCACAGGAGCAGGAAGCCCCCTTTATTCAGCAACATTGAGGATCTCTTTATACCAGCCCCTTACTCACATTGTCTTACATTAGCTCTGCTTGCTCGTAAATCCTTCCATAAATAGACTTCAGCTCATTCTTTCAAATCTGTCCACAATAGATCATCTACTGTTAACTGAGCTGTTTGTGATTGATGGACCTCTATAATTAAATTAAACCAAAGTTTATTGGTTGTGTACACAGATTTGCAGATATTATCACAGGTGCACCAAAATACACCCCTGGTGTTTGTTTTTTAGTTAATCAGTTTGGGACACTCACACAAGTAAAATATACTTTTGGGTTTTAGAGATTATTTTATAGGAAAAGCCTAATGAAGGCTTCCTCCCAGTACAGTGTGCAGCCATCCCAAAAGCAGCAAATGGAGAGCAAAGCTAAATTAAAACTGACTCATTCAAAAACAGATACAAATGTGTGAGCCTGTAGCAATATGTTCGCTATTGATTTTCTCCTTTGCCTGGACTCCCTCGGACTGGGCTGGATGTGTGCAGGGCTAGGAGGCTCCTGTGCTGCCTGGTGCAGAGAGAGAGGAAATGAGTATCGATAAAGACAAAGAGCCATAATGATGAGGACTAGATACATCATGCTCAGAGTGATTGAGATACCTGTGCCTTATTCTGAAATTGATTAAATAGCTTTTTCCCCTTATCAATCTACACACAATACCCCATAATGACAAATCAAAACCTTTTTTTTTTTAATTTTTACAAATGTATTAAAAATAAAAAACTGAAATATCAAATTTACATAAGTATTCAGACCCTTTACTAAGTAAAGGGTCTGAATACTCAACAAAGTACTTTGTTGAAGCACCTTTGGCAGCGATTACAGCCTTGAGTCTTTTTGGGTATGACGTTACAAGCTTGGCACACCTGTGTTTGGGGAGTTTCTCCCATTCTTCTCTTCAGTACCACTCAAGCTCTGTCAGGTTGGATGCGGAGCATCGCTACACAGCTATTTTCAGGTCTCTCCAAAGATGTTTGATTGGGTACAAGTCCAGGCTCTGGCTAGGCCCCTCAAGGACATTCAGAGACTTGTCCCGAAGCCACTCCTGCGTTGTCTTGGCTGTGTGCTTAGGGTTGTTGTCCTGCTGGAAGGTGAACCTTCGCCCCAGTCTGAGCTCCTGAGTGCTCTAGAGCAGGTATTCATCCAAGATCTCTCTGTACTTTGCTCTGTTCATCTTTCCCTCGATCCTGACTGGTCTCCCAGTCCCTGTCGCTGAAAAACATCCCCACAGCATGATGCTGCCACCACCATGCTTCACTGTAGGGATGGTGCCAGGTTTCCTCCATGCGTGACACTTGGAATTCAGGCCATACAGTTCAATCTTGGTTTCATCAGACCAGAGAGTCTTGTTTCTCATGGTCTGAGAGTCCTTTAGGTGCCTTTAGGCCACTCTATCATAAAGGCCTGATTGGTGGAGTGCTGCAGAGATGGTTGTCCTACTGGAGGGTTCTTCCATCTCCGCAGAGGAACTCTAGAGCTCTGTCAGGCTGACCATCGGGTTCACTTCCCTGACCAAGGCACTTCTCCCCCGATCGCTCAGTTTGGCCGGGCAGACAGTTCTTGGAAGAGTCTTGGTGGTTCCAAACTTCTTCTATTTCCAAATGATGGAGGCCACTGTGTTCTTGGGGACTGCTGCAGAAATGTTTGGTACCCTTCCCCAGATCTGTGCCTTGACACAATCCTGTCTTTGAGGTCTATGAACAATTCCTTCAACATCATGGCTTGGTTTTTGCTCTGACACCATTTTATACACCAAATCCACTGTACATTGCCATTTTAAGAATACTGCTTCTTACTTAATGTGATTCAATTTTCTGCAGTGAAGAATAAAAAACATTTTGACATCAATGAATACCTGGATCTTTGTCACAGCGGTATCACTGACCATAGGGACATACAGTACAGTGCATTCGGAAAAGTATTCAGACCCCCTTGCTTTTTCCACATTTTGTTACAGCTTTATTCTAAAAAGGATCAAATAATTTTTTCCCTCATTAATCTACACACAATACCCCATAATGTCAAAGCAAAAAACTGGTTTTTAGAAATGTTTGCAAATGTATAAAAAAAATAGGGAAATACCTTATTTACATAAGTATTCAGACCCTTTGATATAAGACTCAAAATTGAGCTCAGGTGCATCCTGTTTCTATTGATTCCTTGACATGTTCTACAATATGATTGATTGGAGTCAACCTGTGGTAAATTCAATTGATTGGACATGATTTGGAAAGGCACATACCTGTCTATATAAGGTCCCACAGTTGACAGTGCATGTTTGCTGATTCACTGTATATTTCGTGTTGATGATTCATTGTTTTCCGTTGAGATTTGAATAATTTAAGTAAACTGTTTATACAGTGTCTTCTGAAAGATTTCACACCCATTGAACTTTTCCACATGTTGTTGTGTTCTTACAGCCTGAATTAAAAATGGATCATATTGAGATTTTTGGGTCACTGGCCTAGACACAATACCCCATAATGTCAAAGTGGAATTATGTTTTTTAACATTACAAATTAATAAAAAATGAAAATATGAAATGTCTTAAGTCAGTATTCAATTCCATTGTTATGGAGTAAAATGTGCTTAACAAGTCACACAATAATAAATTGTATGGACTAACTATTGTGCAATAATAGTGTTTAACATGATTTTTGAACAACTACCTCATCTCTTTAGCCCACACATACAAGGTCCCTCATTCGAGCAGTGAATTTCAAGCACAGATTCAATCACAAATACAAAATAAATTTTCCAATGCATCTCAAAGAAAGGCACCTATTGATAGATGGGTAAAAAACTAAAACATTGAATATCCCTTTGAGCATGGTAATTCCACTTTGAATGGTGTATCGATACATCCAGTCACCACAAAGATAACTCAGTTGCCTGAGAGGAAGGAAACTGCTAAGGGATTTCACCATGAGGCCAATGGTGACATTAAAACAGTTACAAAGTTTAATGGCTATGATAGGAGATAACTGAGGATGGATCAAAATTGCAGTTACTCTATAATACTAACCTAATTGACAGAGTGAAAAGAAGGAAGCCTGTACAGAATAAACATATTCCAAAACATGCATCCTGTTTGCAACAAGGCACTAAAGTAATACTGAAAAAAAAAATTGTCCTGAAAACAAAGTGTTACTCAGTAATGTGTTGGATTGGATTGGCCCCAAACAACTCTCCATATTTTCTTGCATAGTGGTGGCTGCATCATGTTATGGGTATGCTTGTAATCGTTAAAGACTGGAGAGTTTGTCAGGATAAAAAATACACGGAATGGAGCTAAGCACAGGCAAAATCCTAGAGGAAAACCTGGTACAGTCTGCTTTCCACCAGACACTGGGAGATGAATTCACCTTTTAGCAGGACAGTAATCTAAAACACAATGCCAAATCTACACTGCTTACCAAGAAAATAGTGAATGTTCCGGAGTAGCCGAGTTACAGTTTTGACTTAAATCTACTTGAAAATCTATGGCAAGACCTGAAAATGGTTGTCTAGAAATAATATTGAAGAATTTTGAAAGAATAATAGGCAAATGTTGCACAATCCAGGTGTGGAAAGCTTTTAGAGACTTACCCAGAAAGACTCACACCTGTAATTGCTGCCAAATGCGAAGGTGCTTCTACAAAGTATTGACTCAGGGGTGTGACTACTTATGCAAATAAGATATTTTTTCATTTTCAATAAATTTGTTAATATTTCTAAAAACATGTTTTCACTTTGTCATTATGGGTATTGTGTGCTGATATTTATTTTTTATTAATCCATTTTGAATTCAGGCTGTAATACAACAAAATGTGGAATAAGTCAAGGGGTATGAATACTTTCTGAAGGCACTATATGAGCTGGGAAGCAAAAGCATTGGGATAATGTTTTTCTTTGCTGTTATTATTTGTGATTTTGTTAAGTAAAGAAATAAGGGAACAAAGTTGTTTTCTCATGTTGTCTTTCCACCCGAGGCATGGTGCTCTATTTTAAGGAACCACATGTAGAGCCTCTCTTTCTGAAGTTTGTTTAGATTTGTGAGGACATTGAAGTGCACTTTTCCCAGACATTTTACTTGGCAGTAGTTATTTGCTTATACTGTGCCTTTGTACAAAAACCCCAGCTAGAGTTAAACCCTCCCAATGGTGTGCTGTAGCAGGTATCTCTTTTTAATTAAATAAAATGAATTTAACTTGAACTTGATGATCCAATAATAAAACAACACCAAACAAAAACGCCTTGTTATGTGTGAGGATTGACTCAGGATAATTATGGGTAATTTTGTGCGTTGCTTCGCACTGCAGGTTGTCGGCGAGGTTTAAAGGAAGGGATGAGTGGCGGTGCAGGTGAACGAATCTGGGCTTTGTTTGAAGTCTTGGGGGAGAGTATGAGAACATCTCATACTCTCTGTTTCTGTCAGAATTCTCCTTCCTCAAGCTATGCCTTACCACAGGCTCACAGCGCACTGTGTTTCAAACATCAAGACACTGATTGGATGTCTTGATGTTTGAAAAGTAAAAAGAGCTGAAAAGAGCGTTCTTATTGGTGGAAATGTGGGAAGCATATTAAATCCAGCAAGCACAGTGTGAAGGAATACACAACAATACAGACCCAAACACACACACACACATATACACATACCCTCTCTTGCCCTCCCACCCTTTCTCATGTAAGATATAGCACCTGGGAAAGCTAAAAGGAATATAAAACCACTGGGCACACACTGTTGGAATCAATGCCGTTTCCATGGCATTTCAGTGAAATAACATTGAACCAATGTGGAATAGACATTGATTTGCCCAGTGAGAATCAAGCAGAGGAAAATTCCTTTTAATTTGTTTCACATATTGTTTCATAGCTGTGAGCAGTCTTACCTCGTCTATGAAGCTTCCTCCTTACACAGAAGGATTACTGTATCTTTAGGCATTCCTCAAGCTTAAATATCAAAACAGAGTTAAATAACTAACCTGTTGCTCTCCTTCCCAGAACATACTTAGTGCGTGATGGAGCTTGTGGTCCATTATCGAGGGGAGAAAATACCCTGCAACAATACTACCTCAAGATGCAAAGGCATTTAAACAATTTCCGAAAGCGGAGCTGTGCTACAACCTGAAAACTATGAACTGTCATTGTTCTGAAGTGTCATATTGGTCCCGAGAAGCTCAGTTGGAAGAGCATGGCGCTTGCTACGCCAGGGTTGTGGGTTTGATTCCCTTGGGGGACCAGTATTAAAATATATGCACTCACTACTGTAAGTTGCTCTGGATAAGAGTGTCTGTGAAATGTAATATTTGAAACAAAATCAAAAGTGTTAATAATATACTTGAAGAAACAAGTTAGATATAAGTTATGAAAAAAACATTTAACAAAAATACCTGGTCTCCACATTTTTTCCCCTTTAACAATGTGACAGCTATTGGAAATCCAGTAGTGGAATGTTCCCTTGGGCTTCACTTCAGTACACTGTCAAATGAGTGCTATTATTACTTCCCCTTCCCCCCGTTCTGATAATATTCTACAAAACAGGTCAAAACAGCTGATGATTGTTCAGTTTCTTAACCAGGGCAGAGGAAAAGCAGAGACATTTGACATGGTATTGAAAATCGTCCTATTGAAAGCTGTTTGAAACATACCTTTCATACATCCTGTTTGATATGCATATTTTTATCCCTGAAGTAAGGGAATCTTTGGGGAATGGCTTTTCCCCCTCTGATTAAACAGCATAGGAAACAATATGCACTCCTCTTTCTGTTCCTGCTCTTTCATTTCACCTCCTTCCTTTATGTTTGCTGCAGACATGATTATTGCTGCCTCTTCTCACAAGTTAGAGGATGTTGATATAGTGCACACACTATATACACACACACACACATCTTTTGTTGAGGGATTTGAAAGCAATTATAAGGGTGGCAGATCTCGTATTAGGTCACTGACTGAGGCAAAGAAAATAAAAGGGTGCATTGAATACCTAAATATCATGTGTGTGGAACTCTGTGTGTTTCTTACTGTCTATGTCTGTGTAAAGTACCAGTCAAAAGTTTGGAAACACCTACTCATTCCATGGTTTTTCTTTATTTTTTACTATTTTCTACATATACTATGAAACAACACATATGGAATCATGTAGTAACCAAAAAAGTGTTTATACAAATCAAAATATATTTTATACTTGATATTCTTCAAAGTAGCCAGCCTTTGCCTTGATGACAGCTTTGCACACTCTTGCCATTCTCTCAACCAGCAACATGAGGTAGTCAGGTGTAATGTATTTTAATTAACAGGTGTACCTTGTTAAAAATTAACTTGTGGAATTTCTTTCCTTCTTAATGCGTTTGAGCCAATCAGTTGTGTTGTGACAAAGTAGGGGTGGTATACAGAAGATAGCCCTATTTGGTAAAAGACCAAGTCCATATTATGTCAAGAAAAGCTCAAATAAACAAGGAGATGCGACAGTCCATCATTACTTTAAGACATGAAGGTCAGTCAACGCGGAACATTACAAGAACTTTTAAAGTTTCTTCAAGTGCAGTCGCAAAAACCATCAAGCCATATGAAACTTGCTCTCATGAGGACTGCCACAGGAAAGGAAGACCTAGAGTTACCTCTGCTGTAGAGGATAAGTTCATTAGAGTTACCAGCCTCAGAAATTGCAGACCAAATAAATGCTTCACAGAGTTCAAGTAACAGACATATCTCAACATCAACTGTTCAGAGGAGACTGCATGAAATCAGGCCTTTATGGTAGAATTGCTGCAAAGAAACCTCTACTAAAGGACACCAATAATAAGAAGAGACTTGCTTGGGCCAAGAAACATGAGCAATGGAAATTAGACCGTTGGAAATTTGGTCTGATGAGTCCAAATTTGAGATTTTTGGTTCCAACCGCCGTGTCTTTGTGAGACGCAGAGTAGGTGAACGGATCATCTCTGGATGTGTGATGCCCACTGTGAAGCATGGAGGACGAGGTGTGATGGTGCTTTGCTGGTGACACTGCTGGTGATTTATTTAGAATTCAGGGCACACTTATCGAGCATGGCTACCACAGCATTCTGCAGCGATACGCCATCCGATCTGGTTAGCTCTTAGTGGGACTATCATTTGTGTTTCAACAGGACAATGACCCAACACACCTCCAGGCAGTGTAAGGGCTATTTGACCAAAAAGGAGAGTGATGGAGTGCTGCATCAGATGACCTGGCCTCCACAATCACCCGACCTCAACCCAATTGAGATGGTTTTGAATGTGTTGGACTGCAGAGTGAAGGAAAAGCAGCCAGGTGGTGAAGGTAGGAAACAGCACCTCCACTACGCTGATCCGCAACACAAGGGCCCCACAAAGGTGCGTACTCCGCCCCCTCCTGTACTCCCTGTTCACCCATGACTGCGTGGCCACGCACGCCTCCAACTCAATCTTCAAGTTTGCAGACGACACAACAGTAGTAGGCCTGATTACCAACAATGACGAGACAGCCTACAGGGAGGAGGCGAGGGCCCTGGCGGAATGGTGCCAGGAATATAACCTGTCCCTCAACATCAACAAAACGAAGGAGCTGATTGTGGACTTCAGGAGACAGAGAGAGCACGCCCCTATTCACATCGACGGGACAGCAGTGGAGAAGGTGAAAAGCTTCAAGTTCCTTGGTGTACACGTCACTGACAATCTGAAATGGTCCACCCACACAGACAGTGTGGTGAAGAAGGTGCAATAGCGCCTCTTCAACCTCAGGAGGCTGAAGAAATTTGACTTGGCCCCTGAGACCCCTCACAAACTTTTACAGATGTACAATTAAGAGCATCCTGTCGGGATGTATCACTGCCTGGTACGGCAACTGCACCGCCCACAACCTCAGGGCTCTCCAGAGGGTGATGCGGTCTGCCCAACATGTCACCGGGGGAGCACTGCCTGCCCTCCAGGGCTCCTACAGCACCCTATTCACAGGAAGGCCAAAAGGATCCTCAAGGACTTCAGCCACTGCCTGTGCACCCTGCTATCATCCAGAATGCGAGGTCAGTACAGGTGCATCAAAGCTGGGACCGAGAGACTGAAAGACAGCTGCTATCTCAAGGCCACTGTTAAATAGCCATCACTAGCCGGCTACCACCCGGTTACTCAATGCAGCACATTAGAGGCTGCTGCTCTATGTACATAGAATCACTGGTCACTTTAAATGTAACACTAGTCACTTTAATAATGTTTACATACTGTTTTACTCATTTCATATGTATATACTGTATTTTAGTCAATCCTACTCAGACATTGCTCGTCCTAATATTTATATATTTCTTAATTCCATTCTTTGACTTTTAGATGTGTATTCTCTTTTCAGCAAACTTAACGTGTAAATATTTGTATGAACATAAGAAGATTCAACAACTGAGACATAAACTGGACAAGTTCCACGGACATGTGACTAACAGAAATTGAATAATGTGTCCATGAACAAAGGGGGGGTCAAAAGTTACAGTCAGTACTGAGATGCTGGAGGGTCATGTCAGGATGAGCCTGCAGGAAGAGTACCACATGAGGGAGGAGGATGTCTTCCCTGTAACGCACAGCGTTGAAATTGCCTGCAATGACAACAAGCTCAGTCCAATGATGCTGTGACCCTCCACCTCCAAATAGATCCCACTCCAGAGTACAGGCCTCAGTGTAACGCTCATTCCTTCGACGATAAACGCGAATCCGACCATCACCCCATGTGAGACAAAACCGCGACTAGTCAGTGAAGAGCACTTTTTGCCAGTCCAGTCCCTCCAGCCTCTCTCAGCCTATTGCGGACAGTCTGAGCACTGATGGAGGGATTGTGTGTTCCTGGTGTAACTCCTGTACCTGTCCCGCAGGTGTGATGTTCGGATGTACCGAATCTGTGCAGGTGTTGTTACAAGTGATCTGCCACTGCAAGGACGATCAGCTGTCCGTCCTGTCTCACTGTAGCGCTGTCTTAGGCTTTTCACAGTACGGACATTGCAATTTATTGCCCTGGCCACATCTGCAGTCCTCATGCCTCCTTGCAGCATGCCTAAGGCACGTTCACGTAGATGAGCAGGGACCCTGGGCATCTTTCTTTTGGTGTTTTTCAGAGTCAGTAGAAAGGCCTCTTTTAGTGTCCTTAGTTTTCATAACTGTGACCTACCGTCTTTAAGTGTCTTAACAACCGTTCCACAGGTGCATGTTCTTTAATTGTTTATGGTTCATTGAACAAGCATGGTGTTTAAACCCTTTACAATGAATATCTGTGAAGTTATTTGGATTTTTACGAATTTTCTTTGAAAGACAGGGTCCTGAAAAAGAGATGTTTATTTTTTTGCTGAGTTTACATACCCAGCGTGCATCAGAGCTGCAGGAGTTGCGACTCGTTTTTGTTGGTTATGTTGTCGTAGTTGTGCCTAGGGGGGCATGTGGGGTAGGGAATGCTGTCACCTCCAGGTAGGTGTTATTATCCCTGTGTGCTGAGGGTATCATGTTTTTGTCCTGTTCTGGCATTTAGGTCGCCACAGGCTAGTACACGCTCCTGGGCCTTGAATTTATTGATTTCCATCCTGGATGGAGAAGCTGTCTTCGTTAAAGTATGGGGTTTCTAGTGGGGGATATAGGTGGCACACAGCAGGAGATTTTTCTCTGTTGAGATCATTTCCTTTTGAATTTCTAGCCAAATGTAAAATGTTCCTGTTTTGATTAATTTAATAGAGTGAGTTTGCATTTGTATTTTGTATTTATGATGGATCCCCGTTAGCTGCTGCCAAAGCAGCAGCTACTCTTCCTGGGGTCCAGCAAAATTAAGGCAGTTTATACCATTTTAAAAACATTACAATACATTCACAGATTTCACAACACACTGTGTGCTCTCAGGCCCCTACTCCTCCACTACCACATATCTACATTTCTAAATCCATGTGTATGTATAGTGCGTATGTTATTGTGTGTGTGTGTGTGTGTGTGTGTATGTGTGTGTGTGTGTGTGTGTGTGTATGTATGTGTCTTTGCCAATGTTTGTGTTGCTTCACAGTCCCCGCTGTTCCATAAGGAGTTCTAATCTGTTTTTTAAATCTAATTTTACTGCTTGCGTCAGTTACTTGATGTGGAATATATTTCCATGTATTCTTGGCTCTATGTAGTACTGTGTGCCTCCCATAGTCTGTTCTGGACTTGGGGACAGTGAAGAGACCTCTTGAGGCATGGTCTTGTGGGGTATGCATGGGTGTCCGAGTTGCATTCAACATGTCAATACCTCTCATAAATAAAAGTAGTGATGAAGTCAATCTCTCCTCCACTTTCAGCCAGGAGAGATTGACATGCATATTAATAATATTAGCTTTCTGTGTACATCCAAGGGCCAGCTGTGCTGCCCTGTTCTGAGCCAATTGCAATTTTCTTAAGTCCTTTTTTGTGGCACCTGACCACACAACTGAACAGTAGTCAAGGTGCGACAAAACTAGGGCTTGTAGTCTGTCTATAATAATGTGATGCTCTGCCTTAACTACACTATCAACAAGGCTGTTGATAGTGTAGTTAAGGCAGAGCATCACATTATTATAGACAGACTTCTCCCCATCTCAGCTACTACTGCATCAAAATGTTTTGACCATGACAGTTTACAATCTAGGGTTACTCCAAGCAGTTTAGTCATCTCAACTAGCTCAATTTCCATATTATTTAGTACAAGATTTAGTTGAAGTTTAGGGTTTAGTGAATGTTTTGTTCCAAATAGAATGCTTTTAGTTTTACAAATATTTAGAGCTAACTTATTTTTTGACACCCACTCTGAAACGAACTGCAGCTCTTTGTTGAGTGTTGCAGTCATTTCAGTCGCTGTAGTAGCTGACTACTGTGTTGAGTCATCCGCATACATAGACACTCTGGCTTTACTCAAAGTCAGTGTTATGTCGTTAGTAAAAATAGAAAATAGCAAGGGGCCTAAACAGCTACCCTGGGGATTTCCTGATTCTAACTGGATTATGTTTGAGAGGCTTCCATTAAAGAACACCCTCTGTGTTCTGTTAGATAAGTAACTCTTTATCCACATTATAGCAGGGGATGTAAAGCCATAACACATGCGTTATTCCAGCAGTAGACTATGATCGATAATGTCAAAAGCTGCACTGAAGTCTAACAAGACAGCCCCCACAATCATTTTATCATCAACTTCTCTCAGCCAATTATCATTTGTTTGTGTAAGTGCTGTGCTTGTTGAGTGTCCTTCCCTATATGCGTGCTGAAAGTCTGTTGTCAATTTGTTAACTGTAAAATACCATTGCTTCTGTTCAAACACAATTCTTTCCAGAAGTTTACTAAGGGTTGGTAACAGGCTGATTAGTCGGCTATTTGAGCCAGTTAAGGGGGCTTTACTACTCTTGGGTAGCGGAATGACTTTAGCTTTCCTCCAGACCTGAGGGCACATGCTCTCTAGTAGGCTTAAATTGAAGATGTGGCAATATTGTCTGCCATTATCCTCAGTAATTTTGCATTCAGATTGTCAAAGCCCGGTGGCTTGTCATTGTTGATAGACAACAATAATTTTCTCACCTCTTCCACACTCACTTTACGGAATTCAAAAGTACAATTATTGTATTTCATAATTTGGTCCGATATACTTGGATGTGTAGTGTCAGCGTTTGTTGCTGGCATGTCATCCCTAAGTTTGCTTATCTTGCCAATGAAAAAGTCATTAAAGTATTTTGCAATGTCAGTGAGATTTGTGAAGAATGAGCAATCTGATTCAATGAATGAAGGAGCCGAGTTGGCTTTTTTCCCCAAAAATGTCATTTAAGGTGCCCCAAAGCTTTTTACTATCATTCTTTATATAATTTATCTTTGTTTCATAGTGTAGTTTATTTTTATTTAGTTTAGTCACATGATTTCTTAATTTGAGGTACGTTTGCCAGTCAGTTGGGCTGCCAGACTTAATTGCCATACCATCCCTCTCAACCATACCATTTTTCAATTCCTCACCAATCCAAGGGGATTCAACCGTTTTTACAGTCATTTTCTTAATGGGTGCGTGCTTATTAGCAACTGGAATAAGTAGTTTCATCAATGCGTCAAGTGCAGTATCTGGTTGTTTCTCATTACACTACACTGACCAGCAAATATTCTTTACATCATCAACATATGAATCACTACAAAACTTATTGTATGACCTCTTATACATTATATTAGGCCCAGCCTTTGGAACTTTGGTTCTCCTAGATATGGCTATTATACTGTGATCACTACATCCTATAGATTTGGATACTGATTTAAAGTAAATATCTGCAGTGTTAGTAAAGATGTGATCAATACATGTTGATGATTTAATTCCTGTGGTGTTTGTAACTACCCTGGTAGGTTGACTGACAACGTGATCCAGGTTGCAGGCACTGGTTACAGTTTGAAGTTTTTTTCCTGATGGGCAGCTGGATGACAGCCAGTCAATATTTAAATCACCCAGAAAATATACTTCTCTGTTGTTATCACATACATTATCAAGCATTATCAAACTGAAATGGTCTACCCACACAGACAGTGTGGTGAAGAAAGATTTTTTAGCACTTTTCTGGTTTGCTTGATTGTTTTTAATGCTTCTCCTTATCAGAAGTAGACTTACTCATGTTATTTACATTGGAGCTGACAGTGCAGGGTGAGCTGCATAAAGTGGTCTTCCTACTATTGCACACCGCCTCTGGTTTATAGGCTCATGATTACTGCTTACAATAGCTGTAGGATAAACAGATGTATTCGGTGCAATTAGGGGTACTAAAATTAAATTACTTACATTGTGTTTGCCAATGATCATGTACATTTGATGCAGCATTATGACGACTCGTTGTCACAATGGTAAGGATTAACTGAGCTGGTCTTGGATCATTTGCCAGTCATTGTTTCAACGCGGCCTTGAAATGCGTGGACAGAGTCAAGGAGCCAAGATGATTTGGATGGACTCCATCATTCCTGTAGAGTATCTTCTGTTTCCAGAAGGTGTCAAAGTTATCAATAAAAGTGACTCCAGCAGAGCTACAGTAGTCTTTTAGCCAGATGTGTAATGCCAGCGGTCTGCTGAATCTTTCACACCCCAACGATGGTACTGGACCTGAAGTTATTGGCAGTTTTTTGGAGTCTTTTAATGCTAAAATCAGTTCTTTAAAATCCATTTTCAAATGTTCCGAGCTAACCCTCCTGATGTCGTTTGACCCCACATGGACTACAACAGTGTCAGCTCCTGGCATCTACAGTGGGGAAAAAAAGTATTTAGTCAGCCACCAATTGTGCAAGTTCTCTCACTTAAAAAGATGAGAGAGGCCTGTAATTTTCATCATAGGTACACTTCAACTATGACAGACAAAATGAGGAAAAAAAATCCAGAAAATCACATTGTAGGATTTTTAATGAATTTATTTGCAAATTATGGTGGAAAATAAGTATTTGGTCACATACAAACAAGCAAGATTTCTGGCTCTCACAGACCTGTAACTTCTTCTTTAAGAGGCTCCTCTGTCCTCCACTCATTACCTGTATTAATGGCACCTGTTTGAACTTGTTATCAGTATAAAAGACACCTGTCCACAACCTCAAACAGTCACACTCCAAACTCCACTATGGCCAAGACCAAAGAGCTGTCAAAGGACACCAGAAACAAAATTGTAGACCTGCACCAGGTTGGGAAGACTGAATCTGCAATAGGTAAGCAGCTTGGTTTGAAGAAATCAACTGTGGGAGCAATTATTAGGAAATGGAAGACATACAAGACCACTGATAATCTTCCTCGATCTGGGGCTCCACGCAAGATCTCACCCCGTGGGGTCAAAATGATCACAAGAACGGTGAGCAAAATTCCCAGAACCACACGGGGGGACCTAGTGAATGACCTGCAGAGAGCTGGGACCAAAGTAACAAAGCCTACCATCAGTAACACACTACGCCGCCAGGGACTCAAATCCTGCAGTGCCAGACGTGTCCCCCTGCTTAAGCCAGTACATGTTCAGGCCCGTCTAAAGTTTGCTAGAGAGCATTTGGATGATCCAGATGAGGATTGGGAGAATGTCAGATGAAACCAAAATAGAACTTTTTGGTAAAAACTCAACTCGTCGTGTTTGGAGGACAAAGAATGCTGAGTTGCATCCAAAGAACACCATACCTACTGTGAAGCATGGGGGTGGAAACATCATGCTTTGGGGCTGTTTTTCTGCAAAGGGACCAGGACGACTGATCCGTGTAAAGGAAAGAATGAATGGGGCCATGTATCGTGAGATTTTGAGTGAAAACCTCCTTCCATCAGCAAGGGCATTGAAGATGAAACGTGGCTGGGTCTTTCAGCATGACAATGATCCCAAACACACCGCCCGGGCAACGAAGGAGTGGCTTCGTAAGAAGCATTTCAAGGTCCTGGAGTGGCCTAGCCAGTCTCCAGATCTCAACCCCATAGAAAATCTTTGGAGGAGTTGAAAGTCTGTGTTGCCCAGCGACAGCCCCAAAACATCACTGCTCTAGAGGAGATCTGCATGGAGGAATGGGCCAAAATACCAGCAACAGTGTGTGAAAACCTTGTGAAGACTTACAGAAAACATTTGACCTCTGTCATTGCCAACAAAGGGTATATAACAAAGTATTGAGATAAACTTTTGTTATTGACCAAATACTTATTTTCCACCATAATTTGCAAATAAATTCATAAAAAATCCTACAATGTGATTTTCTGTTTTTTTCTCATTTTGTCTGTCATAGTTGAAGTGTACCTATGATGAAAATTACAGGCCTCTCTCATCTTTTTAAGTGAGAGAACTTGCACAATTGGTGGCTGACTAAATACTTTTTTCCCCCACTGTATCTGTGGTAGAACAGTCGGAAGCAGCCTCGTTATGTCCTGTACTCGTGCTCCTGGGTAGCACAGGGTTTTTGCCTTGGGGACTGAGATGTTTCTCACTATAGAGATGCCTATGATGATGTAACCGGTGTGAAATGGCTAGTTAGCTAGTGGGGTGCGTGCTAACAAAACAAAAAAAAGGAGGTGGGCGTGCGTACCCCAGTAGCTTATGTAGGTTTGCTACTTGCTTGCTAAGAGTAGCTACTTTGCCCCTGTTGTCCTCCTCAAGTAAGCAGTTTCTACATTGAAAGTCAGCGCGGTCCACATTTTCCCGGAACAAAGCAAAGTAAACACAGCTCCTGCAACGCTGGAAACGTTCAATATCGGCCTCCATTTGAGACCGCCGAGCCAGATAGGCTAGTTGGGCTTTCACGTCTCTCTCCCTATACGGAATCTGTCAGGATCCCGGGACAGATAGCAGCGCTCACAGTAATTTAGCCCAACAGATTCAAAATAAAATAAAAGTATATAAAAACACTGTCAGCTTTTAAACCAAGGTCTTTAGTTCAGGTTTCAGTGTTCTACAGGTTTCAGTTTCGGTGTTCAACAGCATTCAACATCAACAAAGTTAGGTCTGCTCTCTAACAAATTAGCATACCCCCTGAGTCCCTTCCCTGTTTCACACCTGGTAGTTTGGTGGATGGGACTACCAGCTCTCTGTATCCTAGAGGGTAACCAGTGGGTCCATCTCATCTATACCATGTTTCTTGTAGGATGACAATGTCTGTATTTCTAATTTCTTTGGTGTAGTCCAAGTTCCTGCTCTTTAGGCCAAAGACAGATGACCTCAGGCCTTGGATATTCCAGGATGAGATAGTGAAGGCTTTGTGTTGCATAAAGTGTCCAGTATTGTTGGTTGTGTGGTTTGGCCTCAAACCAGTAAGTGTGAACAAAGACTGCTAAGCATCTGGTACATGCCATTGGCTTGGGCTAGTGTAAGAGTGGGGTTCACGGCCTGGGCGTATGTGTGACTTTAATGTTGAGTACCTCTTTGCGGGATTGGGGGGCATGGGGTGGGCAGGGGGGTCTGATCTGAGGGGTCTATATGGGGTGTGGGCATGGTTGGTTTGGGGGGAATTGATTGGTTGGGGTGGGGGTGTGGCTGATGGTGCTGTGATCTGGATGTACAGTACCTTCGGAAAGTATTCAGACCCCTTGACTTTTTCTACATTTTGTTACGTTACAGTCTTATTCTAAAATGGATTAAATAAAGAAAATTCCTCAGCAATCCCCACACAATACCCGATAATGACAAAGCAAAAACAGGTTCTTAGAAATGTTTGCCAATTTATTAAACCTAAAACAGAAATACCTTATTTACCTAAGTATTCAGACCCTTTGCAATGAGACTCGAAATTGAGCGCAGGTGCATCCTGTTTCCATTGATCATCCTTGAGATGTTTCTTCAACTTGATTGGAGTCCACCAGTGGTACATTCAATTGATTGTACATGATTTGGAAAGGCACACACCTGTCTATATAAGGTCCCACAGTTGACAGTGCATGTCAGAGCAAAAACCAAGCAACGAGGTCGAAGGAATTGTCCATAGAGCTCAGAGACAGGATTGTGTCAAGGCACAGATCTGGGGAGAAGGGCCTTGGTCAGGGAGGTGACCAAGAACCCAATGGTCATTCTGACAGAGCTCCAGAGTCCTCTGTGGAGATCGGAGAACCTTCCAGAAGGACAACCATCTCTGCAGCACTCCACCAATCAGGTCTTTATGGTAGAGGGGCCAGACGGAAGCCACTCCTCAGTAAAAGGCACATGACAGCCCGCTTGGAGTTTGCCAAAAGGCACCTAAAGACTCTCAGACCAGCAAACATTTCTAAAAACCTGTTTTGGCATTGTCATGATGGGGTATTGTGTGTAGATTGATGAGATTATTAAGGCTGAAACCTAACAAAATGTGGAAAAAGTAAGGGGGTCTTTATAGGTGCTTTGTATAGGTGGACCTGGTCGTAAAGGCTGTTCAAGTCCAAGGTGTAGTGGTGGGTCAGGTAAACATTTGGTTTTGGGCACAGTCACGGGAAATACTTGCATTTGGGCTTGTAAGTAAGCATTTCACTGTAATACCTGTTGCATTCGGCGCATGTGACAAATTAAATTTGATTTGATTTGTATGGTAGCAGGGTGAAAGTATTTTCGTGGTGGCAGGGTGGAGATAACCACTTGTGTGTTGGGTAAAGTGGAAGAAGCTTTTTCAATCACTCCCTTTAGTGCTGTGGTCACCATTTCCTACTGTGCTTTCAGGTCGTTTGTGCCTGTGTGTATTATTATCTGGCTGGGTGACCTTAGTTGATCCTCAGACAAAAGATATAGGGCGCACTGGGTGTTTGGGCACCACAGTTTAGACAATGTGCATTTGGAAAAGGTTTTTTTTCTTGTCTATATTTCAAGTTTGAGTCCATAAAGAGTACAATCTGTGGCTTGTGTATGTCCTCACTGGGTGTTGGGGGTGTTGTCAGGAGGGCTATCAGAGGGGCTGACAGGGGTGTGCTCAGAGGGGGTGGGATCCTCTCTCTCTCTCTCTCTCTCTCTCTCTCTCTCTCTCTCTCTCTCTCTCACACCTTCTCTGTCAGTGGTTTTGACAGGGCGGAAGGTGTCTCAGGGTCAGGAGGTTTCCATTAACACATTTTAGTGAGGGCCTTTCATCCAGCACTGCAAGCCACTACAATATACTGAGGGAGGCTGGTAAACTGCCACTGTGGCAATGTCAAAGAAAACAGACCCGATAACACCAAGGGGAAGTCCCCAGGGAACAAAGACACCCAGCTGTAATTGTTATGCTTGCTGTTTACTGGTGTTTGTTTACACAATGTTGACATTTGGCTTTGGTTAGGCATGTGATATGTGGCTTGGGATGCAGGCTTCACTCTGTAGTCAAGGTGTGTAGGATCGCCTTACATTGGGCTCTCTATAATGTAATAAATAGGTTGTTTACTTTATGAGAAACAGTGTGCATTTAATTTCATACTTACACTTAGTCTATCCAGCACACAGAATGTTGTCCTGATGGTAAATGTATGTTTTTATCATGCTTTGTTATGGTATTCAATAAGCCTTTGCTCTGATAAGTTGTATTCCTTGCAACCAGTGATTTTAGCACTGCCAGACAATTCATCTGTCTTCATTGGCACCCATTTAGTCAAACCCTTAAAATTATTAATTTAATTATCCACGAATATCCAGGAACATACTTCAATTGATGGGGCCAATAATTATTACCGTCCTATCTATTTGAACAGATTATATTTATTTTGTTCCTTGGTCTATCCCATGGGAGGAAGCAGAGTCCCTGATGCAGACGCTGTTCGTCAGAAGTAAGAACGGTTCTGGAGAGAGCCAACACACAACAGAAGAGACTCAAACAAACAGAAATAGAACAATAGCTCTACCAAGCCTGCTCTTATTTCATAAGGAATAATGCCCCGTTTGTGGCACTTTTCAATCCAAATGAAAGACTTGGCATGCTCCTATAGGGCCACACACTTCACACGTTTTGTTGTGATATTTCGGCCTTTTTTTCTTTGAACTGTATTGGGGAAATTCTAATATGTAAGGACAAAGTATCAGATGTTTCTATTTTTTGGATGACAATGTGTGATGTAGTGGTATATCAGTTATCTCAAGATGATGCTACAGTCAGAAAAATACATTGGTTTGTCAGCTGAACATTTCCATTCAGTTCAAATAGGGAGTGAAAGTAAACATGCTGTTAAGACTCTCATACAAAAGTAATTATCATACTAACACTCCACAAGCCTTTTATTTCATTACAAGCAAATACTTTAATCTTATAGATTACTCCTTTGAGCTTCTGTAATGTTAGTTGCCTTCAATATAAAGCCTTACAGTCACACATAAAGCTATTGGTTATTGCAATCTTCTCTAGAGATGGAAGGCATCTCCTAACTGGTCAAACTACAACTGGAGGGAACTCTTATCTATTGTCTATTGGGGTAATTGTTTGTTGTCATTATTGTGCTCTATTCATTCTCAACATTTGATCTTCAATGTGTTTTATGGCCCCAGATGTTTGCAGAGTGATGTTATCCCTCAGTAGAGCCATCTCTGTGTGATGTTTCCTGTGGTGTATGGCTCCTCACAGTAAACAAGGCCCCTGTTCTGTTCTGTTCCCACACCACCCAGCCAGCAGCTATGAGCCCAGACATGACAGAGAAATGTGGCCTCTACCTGTGTCAACACGTTTTACACTCACATCACTTTTGTTCTCTTTTTTGGGGTCGTAAACATCCAATTGTTTACTCCAATTTCAGGACCCTGAAAGATTAGACAGGTTGTTTTTAGATAAGTAAAAGGTGTTTCTTACACAGACATACGAGGACCTAGTAGCTTCTTCTACTAGTTCCACAGAGCTACGACCTCAGCTCCTGTATAGCTCAAGCATGAGGGTCTCCAGTGGCCACCCTGTCTGTCCATGTCCTCCTCTGGCTCTGTAAAGGTTAGTCCATGTGAATGAATCAGCTCTGTGTGTACAGAGCAGAGGGAACAGCATAGCTTCTTACCACCAATCAGGAGTGATAAAAAGAGGAGAGTAATCCAAAGACAGCAGGGGGATGAGGGCTTCTCTGTAATTACAGCATGGTCTTAAAAACCAAATACCAAGCCCTAGCAACTCCAGTTAGGGGACAGACGGAGAGAAAAGAGGAGAAGAAGTGGGAAGGAGGGGGAGAGAAAAAGTCCAGGGGAGTTAAAAAGATCCACAGAGAGCGACCCCGCAGTGACCTAGGCTCTCCAACAATCGTCCCCTGCCAGCTGGAGCCAGGGTTAGGGGGTGAGAGAGAGGGGCCGGGCAGCATCCCCTCCGATTTATGACTGACTACAAGGCCTCTGAAAGAAACCCAATCATCCAGGATTCCTGCGCAGCATGGCTCTTGCTGTAGAGAATAGATATCCGGAGAGAGTGTGGGACTGAGGCTTTCTATGGCAATACTAACAGCTCAGACACAGGGTCTCTAGGACAGAGGGCCACTTTACTGAGGGGAGGGGTGGTGGGCACTGACTGACTCCATTATCTCCAGCTCTCTGTGTTGTAGCGTGATATCATTACACTACGCCAGGCCTAAGCCACAGACCCTTTTACCAAGTCCCAAACCTCTACTGCACTCTTTATGTCCAACATATTTAAAAACCTAGCTTTACATGTACCGAGTTAATTACTCTCTATCTAATTAGTAGAAATTAAATGCTTATAAAATGCCAACCTGCTATTAATATAGAGTGGGAATGAGAGAGGGAGGGTGAGCGGGGAGCATGAAAAGAAAAGGAGAAGGCATCTGTCTATTTAAAGCGCGGTAAGCTGTGCTCGGAGCTACCCCGCTGAGTCATTAGCATATCTGAATTATCCTGCTCATGCGCCGCCACCACCACGCTGCAAGGTGGCACATCTGAAGAAGCCCTTTGAATATGCTCACAAGCTGAGGAAGCTCTTATTTTTCAACCCGTTTGAAAATCTGGAGACAACTTGATGTTAGAGAAGCCAACGAAAAGGAGAGAAAAGGAGAGTCAGAGAGAAAGAAAAAAGTTTCAATTTTTTTGAGGAGGGCAGAATTTTACAAGCTTTTTGAAGCCGGATGTTTAATAATTCACTTGATTCTACAAGCTAGCAGCAAGGCAGTATGGGAACACAGGCATTCATGGTGTGATCTATTGCCTGCCCTACACTCAAAGCTCCCACAAACTACTATTGTCTAAAACTTTAGAGTATATGTCCTTATAAACGTTTCTATCAATCAAAAAAGATTGGAATAGATAAATCCGAAACTTTATACATGCCTTAAATCTAAAGTATTGGATTATCCACTCCATTTAGGGTGGGCACGCTACTACATGATGACCAGCGCATGATGGTGAAATTCCCTTTAACATGGTACAGTGGACAATGAAAATTGATAAATGCTATTATGTGTAATTTGCTCAAACAAATTAGAGCTGCAACTCTATTCCTCACATTATACTGTAACTCTTTAGTTCTTCTTCACAATCTGGACTCCTCAGTCATAAGAGTGTTCACTAGGATGTTTTCAATCTTACATAAACTCTCTTCCACATTTGCGGGTCCCTAAGCCACAACGAAGTACCACATTTTCCCCTCTTAAAGTGCAGCATTTTTAAAAATATATTTTAACATATTTTCCTATATGTAACACAGTTTTATTTCTACCAATTTTATTTCACAATATATTTCTAGATCCGGTTCTTATGTGTCAGGACTTTTTTTTCTCCAGATTAGCCTTGAAGTTGGTCTCCCCTCAGCCACAAAGTGCGCTTCTATTGACTGGTTCCAGGGAGAGTATAGATGGTTCCAGAATTTGGGCACGGGAACACAAAAAGGCTGACCCCCGCTGGGTTCAGCACGACAGCTGAGTCAGCAGGGAGGCTTGCATTTATTAGCCTGGGAGAGGAGCTCCTGCAGAATTAAAGCACACTCACCCATCTACTGATCTCTGTCACGAAAACAATACCCGCCTCCCTCTCTGGCAGCTAGCTAGGCACCGCACAGCTCTGAGGTAATGCAACGGCCACTGAAAATAGGATGCCTAGTACCCTCTGATTCCAAGTAAACACTGAAAAATGTGGAATAGGATGACAATAACTAAGACATATTGAATTATCAATCCACCAGTCCAAATGTTTTGCAGTGAATGGTGAATAAACGGTGGATGGATGTGAATACAGGCCCTTTGCTTTGTGTGCTTCCTGTGAGAAGAGAACGGTCTTTGGGTTTTTGCTGTGTTGTGACATGTTGTTTGAATGCTTCCGTGAAGACTCTAGTTCCGAGGTTCCATCTATGTGAGTGTTGAGGCATGCCTGTGGATGATATAATGGACATAACTGTCTGTTTGTCAACCTTCCTCTAGGGCTTAGGGAGAGTGGTCATACAGTATAAGAGGTGAAGGAGGCGGTAGCGTGTCAGCCTGTCCACACACCCTCTGTGTGCTCTTATCTCATCCCCAGTGAAGGGTGGTCATACATGGAGTTCAGGGGAGGGAGACGTAGGGCAGCATGCTCCAAGGCCTCTGGCATCACACTGTCTACTAATCCTCTGATAGGAGCCCTCATCACCTCCTAAAATACCCAACAGGCTACTCCCATGTTCCCCTGTCTGAGAGAAGTCTATGGGTGTGACTACCTCTACACAAACTACCCAGCCCCTGCCTTCGTACACAGTGGAGCAGGTACGGCATAAGTCAGTGATGCAAAGAGTGGGTGTTGTCCAAGGGGTAGGGGTTGATACAGGACGACTGTTCCACTGTCCAGGCTGTTCCAGGCCCAGAGCTGAGTTGAGGTTGAGTGCCAAGTGAAGAGACAGAGAGCCTCTCGCTCCACACACAGTTGATAGAAGCAGTGCATCTCATTACGCCACCTAGAGCTCCTTTTGTCGGGAGGGTTTTGATCTGCAGAGGGCCTGGCTCAGGGCGACAGACAGCGTGGCCCGATATGGGGGCTGCCACGTTTCAAGTGACTGTTGTGATGAAGCCTTTCATATTTACAAAAAAATTAAACTCAGGGGATGGCCTTGATTGGCAAGCTTTTTTGATCGCTTAGTAAATGGTGTGAACTATCAACCATTTGCAGCCGCCCCGTTTGTCAACCCAATTGCAGCCCCAGGAGAGCGTAAAAATATAAATATATATATATATATATTTTAAAAAAAACACTGCTTTGCATGGACTTTTTAGACCTCAAACATGGAACTTTCTTTAATCTATTCTCTCTTAAAAAGCCATTCAGACATCTTACATAAATTATGCTCTTAGCATTAAAATCAAAGGGCAACACCGTCACTCCTAGAGCTGTGTGTGAATAAATTTTTGATGGCCAGATACAGACCAGCTTACTTTATGGGTAGCATATGCCACAAATCTTACTCTTCTGATTGTTATTCCAAAAATGACTTTGAAATCCAACCAGATTGGATCCCTCAAAAGCCAGAAAGGCTTCCAAACCACCATAGGCAAGATCACTTTATTCTCCTCATCTGAAGAGAATAGAGTTAAATATGTATCAATTTATTTTAGATGACGAAAGGGAGTATAATAAAACTGGCTTAAGAGATATAAATGCCATGTTTGAGAGCTTCACTTTAACAGAGATAATTTAAATGTCACCAGTTTGCTGATCACTAGCAATGAGAGTCAGGTTGAATGTTACGTTTCATAATGTGTCTAGTATATTTATTTTTAGCCTGAAAAACTCCAGAAGGAGAAAAGTTTAAAACTGTGTCTACCTCTTGAGAGACTTGCCTGACAAAGGTACAAACAGTTGAGTGCTAGGAAGGTCATGGTTAAGCCAAGGGCCTTTCCTGTATAACAGTCACAAGGCTTATTTCATGAACAAAGAGAGCATGTACTGTTGTGTGTGTGAGAGAGAGAGAGGGAGCGAAAGGGAAAGCATGTGTGTAAGAGAGAGTGTGAGAGCGAAAGAGAGAGATCAAGAGAGTGAGACCATCTTATCTTTGTTCAAATAGTGCATGAGAGGAAATAAATGGGAAGAAAAGGGTGTGGAAACCAAACCAGGTACAGGATAATTACAAGGTCAAGTGTGTGCTCAATGCCTCAATTGAGCCAGCCCAAGATAAGGCCCTACCTGCTGACAAGGTGTGTGCAGAGGGGAACGGGAGGTCAGGTACTGCTCTGGGGATGGATTCCCTCTTTACACATACTTTGTCTGGAATGCACTGTTCTGTGAGGGGATAGACTGAGACCAGGGTTGGGTAGGTTACTTTCTAAATGTAATCCATTACAGTTACTAGTTACCTGTCCAAAATTATTATCAGTAACGTAACTTTTGGATTACCCAAACTCAGTAACGTAATCTGATTACACTTATAGATTACTTTCCCTTTAAGAGGCATTAGAAGAAGATACAAATGTATGTTACCAATTGAACATCTATTACAGGATAAATCAATGTTAAAGTTTACATAGCTGGCCATATATAGATGTAAAATTGTACTTTATGGGTTGGCTATGTAGGCTTCTTTTAACCCATCACTTTCTACTGCATATAATAAAACAATTCAATTGAATCACATTAATATATATAATTTATAAGTCCAAAAATAGATGTAGCAACTACAGATTGCCCCTTTAAGTCTATCAAATGTGTGCGAGTCTGATCATGTCTGCATTAGGCCTATGCTTTTTTTTTTTTTTAGCAGCATGAATTAGACTGAACAATGAAAGCCCCACTTTTATTCCATCGGCTGGGATCCGAACTATGCAGCTGTTGCAAGAGGCTGTCCACTGGTTTAAAAAACAGGTAGGCAGCTTAAACTTCTTAAATTCAAACATTATTGGAATACACATTTCGATTTGTGAACAGCAATCCACAACAACCACAATCCGTAAAGCGCAAATAGCTAAACGAGAGAGCAGCAGTGTAATTCACATAAATGCGCTATGTAGGACTGTGGGCTTTCCTTCTCTGTGGCCGAGGTGAGTAAGACATTTAAGCGTGTTAACCCTCGCTAGGTTCCCGGCCCAGAAGGCATCCCAAGCAGCATAGACCAGCTGGCTGGTATGTTTACGGACATATTCAATCTCTCCCTACCTCAGTCTGCTGTCCCCACAAGCTTCAAGATGGCCACCATAGTTCCTGTACCCAAGAAAGCAAAGGTAACTGAACTAAATGACTATCGCCCCATAGCACTCACTTCGGTTATCATGAAGTGCTTTGAGAGACTAGTCAAGGATCATATCACCTCTACCTTACCTGTCACCCTAGACCCACTTCAATTTGCTTACCGCCCCAATAGATCCACAGATGACGCAATCGCCATCACACTGCCCTATCCCATCTGGACAAGAGGAATACCTATGTAAGAATGCTGTTCATTGACAATAACTTAGCATTCAACACAATAGTACCCTCCAAGCTAAACATTAAGCTCGAGGTCCTGGGTCTAAACCCCGCCCTGTGCAACTGGTTCCTGGACTTCCTGACGGGCCACCCCCCAGGTGGTGAAGGTAGGAAACAACACCTCCACTTCGCTGATCCTCAACACTGGGGCCCCACAAGGGTGCATGCTCAGCTCCCTCCTGTACTCCCTGTTCACGCATGACTGTGTGGCCACGCACGCCTCCAACTCAATCATCAAGTTTACACACGACACAACAGTTGTAGGCTTGATTACCTGCAACAACAAGACAGCCTACAGGGAGGAGGTGAGGGCTCTGGGAGTGTGGTGCCAGGAAAATAACCTCTCACTCATCAGCAAAACTAAGGAGATGATCGTGGATTTCAGGAAACAGCTGTGGGAGCACCCCCCTATCCACATCAATGGGATCGCAGTGGAGAAGGTGGACAGCTTCAAGTTCTTCAGCGTACACATCACTGACAAACTGAAATGGTCATCTCATTTTGTATATACTGTTCTATTCCATTCTACTGCATCTTAATCTATGCCGCTCTGACATTGCTCGTCCATATATTTAGATATTCTTAATTCCATTCCTTTACTTAGATTTGTGTGTATTGGGTATATGCTGTAAAATTGTTAGATATTACTGCTCTTTCTGAGCTAAAAACACAAACATTCTGCTACACTCGCAATAGCATATGCTAAACACGTGTGTGTGACCAAAAACATTTGATTTAATTTTGATAAACAATAAGTGATATCCGTGTCGCCGTAGACTACACCACTGCTGTCATCCTTACCTCCAAGCGTTTGTTCAAGTTGATAATCTTTAGATGCCGACAGCAGTCACACCATTGGAAGACAGCTTGGACTGTAGGCCACAAAAGCCTGTTCCTGCTCTTTTCCTGCGATCCATCAAACACATTTGGTGTGTCATCATAGTGCTCTCTGACTTCTGGTTAGACTCGCCTAGGTGGAACAAACTTGAACTTGCACCTTTTTTCAATGCTGATTTGAATGTCATTGAGAAAACAGAAAAGTGTCAAAATTCACACAAACATCCTTTCTGAATTTAAAAGTAATCCTTGGAGTAGTCATCTAGTTTTTCAAAAGTATCTAATCTGATTACAATATTTTAGCTGGTAACGTAACGGATTACAGGTAATCCCTTACTCTCCAACCCTGACTGAGACCTTGCTGTCTGTAGCGAGGTTGGCTCTCTCACGCCCCCTGCAGGGAGAACTATGGAACATTATTTTCCTTTTATCACAGTGAATGAGAACAAATCCGAAAGAAAGCAGCCAGGAAAAGTAAATAGGAGGGGTCCCATTCCACATGATACACCTGAGAAATTTCACAGCTTGAATAACAACTGTAGACTAAATGTGTATAGGTTAAGGAACGAACATGAAATTAATGTGAAAGTTGGTAAGTCTTATGCTGACACTGACATGATGAGGCAATGACTGAGATTATTTACTTCCTCTCATTAGAACATCCATAAATCACGTCAGTCTCTGGTAGACCAGTGTTATGTTATGGTTGTGGGAAGTTTAGGAAAACATCCAGCTAGTGACTGACTGAGTTATGTTCATGGCACATTGCCAAAGTGCATTTTTCAACTGGTTCCTGCAGCAAGTCTTACAATGACTTCTTAATTAAAATACATTCTTGAATATCTATTTTATGTTTCAGACCCTCCTATAGACGATGTTGGCAAAAATAAGAATATCCTTTATAATAACCTCTTAAGCATAAGGTGAGTGCTTATGAGGACATGACTGGCTGATAGAGGTCCAATGTAATGAATCATCATGACATGCATGAAAAAGTCCAGGCTCAAAATAAGATGATACATATTTGGAGGACTAGAGGAGGATGAGGGAGATGTAAATGTGAGATGATAGACTTGTTTGAATCCAGATCGGACTGATCCTGATCCTAATCTTGATCCTGATGTGGAGCCTGGATAAAAGGCTGAGCGGCTGAGGTGAGCGGGGTGGTGAAAGGGAAGCCTTGCATCGGGAGGCCTTGTGGGGGTCTGCTGGGATGTTGGCCAGACTTTGTTGGGGATTTCTCAACAGGCAACACTTTGACCACATCAAACCCAGGAGTTCTGAGAGGCTAAGGCGAAGCGAGGACCAGCTTGGCTTGATCTGATAGAGCTGGGCTAGGCGCAGTGTGAGCATGTGGAGGAGGAGCTCTGAGTTTTGAAGCAGACAGCGCGCCTGTTTTATTGTTTTGATTAATAATGGAGAGAGTCAACTGTGGAACCCTTCCACCACAAAGGCTTAAGTGCATGTACTATACCCAATACTGTCTATTACCAGGACGCATCAAGGACTATGTTTGTATGTGACTATGAAATATGGTTCACTATGGATATATGGGATTGTAAAAAAAAGAAATCCTGTCTCCATTATGATCCTAATCAAAAGAGGAAATGTGTATTTTATTTTTTTATCATTAATTAAGCCAGAATATATTTCTGCCTTGATATGAAACTTTTATTTGATGCTAACAACCCACATCTGTCTCAAACATATGTTCAGGTAAGTGTGATAGGATGCAGCCCTTCTGAGTTTTCTACCACTGTTCATTGGATCTTAGTGCTCTCTGGTGGTATTAAGAATGTATTACACATCCTATAAACATCTCAATATGAAATACTAAATTATAAAGTAAAACCCCTCACTACTGAATATTCTTTGATACTGCATTCCAAATATATGTATTTTAAATGTAATTGTGGCTAATTTAAATACCACCTGAAAGAGCATTTTTACCTACAAAAAATGTATAATATTGGGTTATTAGGGCTGGAGACTGCAAGTTGACTGCAAGCTCTATGCGCATACTCGGGTACACGTGTGAGTGCATTTAGGTAATGATTTAGTCCTGGATGTGGCGCTAGGTATATGTATATATATACACACACTACTGGTCAAAAGTTTTAGAACAAATCAAATCAAAATGAGCCAAATACAACAGGTGTAGACCTTACGGTGAAATGCTTACAAACAAGCACTTTACCAACAATGCTGTTTTAAGAAAAATACAAAAATTAAAGAGCAGCAGTTAAATAACAATAGCGAGGCTATATACAGGGGGTACCGGTACAGAGTCAATGTGCGGGGGCACCGGTTAATCGAGGAAATTTACGTAATATGTACATGTAGATAGAGTTATTAAAGTGACTATGCATAGATAAGAAACATAGAGTAGCATAAGTGTAAAAGAGGGGGACAGACAAAGCAAATAGTCTGGGTAGCCATTTGTTAGATGTTCAGGTGTCTTATGGCTTGGGGTAGAAGCTGTTTAGAAGCCTCTTGGACGTAGACTTGGCGCTCCAGTACTGCTTGCCATGCGGTAGCAGAGAGAACACATTCTATTACTAGCGTGGCTGGAGTCTTTGACAATTTTTAGGGCCTTCCTCTGACACCGCCTGGTATAGAGGTCCTGGATGGCATGAAGTTTGGCCCCAGTGATATACCGGGCCGTACGCACTACCCTCTGTAGTGCGTTGCAATCGGAGGCCGAGCAGTTGCCATTCCAGGCAGTGATGCAACCAGTCAGGATGCTCTCGATGGTGCAGCTGTAGAACATTTTGAGGATCTGAGGACCCATGCCAAATATTTTTTGTTTCCTGGGGGGGAATAGGTTTTGTCGTGCCCTCTTCACGACTGTCTTGGTGTGCTTGGACCATGTTAGTTTGTTGGTGATGTGGACACCAAGGAACTTGAAGCTCTCAACCTTCTCCACCACAGCCCCGTCGATGAGAATGGGGGGTGCTTTTCCTGAGGTCCATAATAAGCTATTTTGTCTTGATCATGTTGAGGGAGAGGTTGTTGTCCTGGCACCACATGGCCAGGTCTCCTCCCTATAGGCTGTCTCATCGTTGTCGGTGATCAGGCCTACCACTGTTGTGTCATCGGCAAACTTAATGATGGTGTTGGAGTCGTGCCTGGCCATGCAGTCATTAGTGAACATGGAGTACAAGAGGGGACTGAGCACGCACCCTTGAGGGGCCCCAGTGTTGAGGATCAGCGTGGAAGATGTGTTACCTACCCATAACACTTGGGGGCGGCCCGTCAGGAAGTACAGGATCCAGTTGCAGAGGGAGGTGTTTAGTCCCAGGGTCCTTCGCTTAGTGATGAGCTTTGATGGCACTATGGTGTTGAACGCTGAGATGTACTCAATGAATAGCATTCTCACATAGGTGTTCCTTTTGTCCAGGTGTGAAAGGGAAGTGTGGAGTGCAATAGAGATTGTATCATCTGTGGATCTGTTGGGTCGGTATGCAAATTGGAGTGGGTCAAGAGTTTCTGGGATAATGGTGTTGATGTGAGCCATGACCTGCCTTTCAAAGCACTTCATGGCTACAGACGTGAGTGCTACGGGTCGGTAGTCATTTAGACAGGTTACCTTAGTGTTCTTGGGCACAGGGACTATGGTGGTCTGCTTGAAACATGCTGGTATTACAGACTCAGACAGGGAGAGGTTGAAAATGTCAGTGAAGACACTTGCCATTTGGATAGCGCATACTCAGAGTACACGTCCTGATAATCTGCGGCCTTGTGAATGTTGACCTGTTAAAAGGTCTTACTCACACTGGCTATGGAGTACGTGATCACACAGACATCCGGAACAGCTGATGCTCTCATGCATGTTTCAGTGTTACTTGCCTCGAAGCGAGCATAGAAGTAATTTAGCTCGTCTGGTAGGCTCGTGTCACTGGGCAGCTCGTGGCTGTGCTTCCCTTTGAAGTCTGTAATAGTTTGCAAGCCCTGCCACATCTGACGAGCGTCGGAGTCGATTCGATCTTAGTCCTGTATTGACTCTTTGCCTGTTTGATGGTTTGTCTGAGGGCATAGTGGGATTTCTTATACGTGTCCGGGCTCCTTGAAAGCGGCAGCTCTACCCTTTGCTCAGTGCGGATGTTGCCTGTAATCCATGGCTTCTGGTTGGGGTATGTACGTACAGTCACTGTGGGGACGCCGTGATCGATGCACTTATTGATGCACTCCTCAATGCCATTGGAAGAATCCCAAAACATATTCCAGTCTGTGCTAGCAAAACAGTCCAGTAACTTAGCATTTGCTTCTTCTGACCACTTTTTTTTATTGACCGAGCCACTGGTGCTTCCTGCTTTAGTTTTTGCTCGTAAGCAGGAAACAGGAGGCTATAATTATGGTCAGATTTGCCATATGGAGGCCGAGGGAGAGCTTTGTACGCGTCTCTGTGTGTGGAGTGAAGATGGTCTTGAGTTTTCTCCCCTCTTGTTGCACATCTAACATGCTGGTAGAAATAAGTCAAACGGATTTCAGTTTCCCTGCATTAAAGTCCCCGGCCACTAGGAGCGCCACCTCTGGATGAGCATTTTCCTGTTTACTTATGGCGGTAGGCAGTATACAGCTCACTGAGTGTGGTCTTAGTGCCAGCATTGGTTTGTGGTGGTAAATAGACAGCTACGAAGAATATATATGAAAACTCTCTTGGTAGATAGTGTGGTCTACAGCTTATTATGAGATACTCTACCTCGAGACTTCCTTAGATATTGTGCACCACCTGTTTACAAATACAGTTATCATTAGTCATTAAAACAAATTTTTCAACCACTACACAAATTTCTAACAAACTATAGTTTTGGCAAGTCGGTTAGGACATCTACTTTGTGCATGACACAAGTAATTTTTCCAACAATTGTTTACAGATTATTTCACTTATAATTCACTGTATCACAATTCCAGTGGGTCAGAAGTTTACATACACTAAGATGACTGTGCTTTTAACTTCCAGAAAATGATGTCATGGCTTTAATAGCTTCTGATAGGCGAATTGACATCCTTTGAGTCAATTGGAGGTGTACCTGTGGATGTATTTCAAGGCCTACCTTCAAACTCAGTGCCTCTTTGCTTGAAATCATGGGAAAATCAGCCCCCCGCACCTCTCCGATTAAGAGGGGTTGGGTTAAATGCGTAAGACACATTTCAGTTGAATACATTCATCTGGACAACTGACTAGGTATCCCCCCTTTCCAATCCCATCTGGACAAGAGGAATACCTACGTCAAAATGCTGTTCATTGACTATGGCTCAGCCTTCAACACCATAGTACCCTCCAAGCTCATTATTAAGCTCAGGGCCCTGGGTCTGAACCCCGCCCTGTGCAACTTCGTCCTGGATGTCCTGACGGGCCGCCCCCAGGTGGTGAAGGTAGGAAACAACACCTCCACTTCGCTGATCCTCAACACAGGGGCCCCACAACGGTGCGTGCTCAGCTGCCTCCTGTACTCCCTAAATCACCCATGAGTGCGTGGCCACGCACACCTCCAACTCAATCATCAAGTTTGCAGACGACACAACAGTAGTGGGCAACTGCACCCGCCCACAACCACAGGGCTCTCCAGAGGGTGGTGCGTTCTGCCCAACGCATCACTGGGGACAAACTACCTGCCCTCCAGGACACCTACGGCACCCGATGTCACAGGAAGGCCAAAAACATCATCAAGGACATCAACCACCCGAGCCACGACCTGTTCACCCCGCTATCATCCAGAAGGTGAGGTCAGTACAGGTGCATCAAAGCTAGGACAGAGAGACTGAAAAACAGCTTCTATTTCAAGGCCATCAGACTGTTAAATAGCCATCACTAGCCAGCTACCACCCGGCAGTGGTGGAAAAAGTATTCAATTGTCATACTTGAGTAAAAGTAAAGATACCTTAATAGAAAATTACTCAAGTTAAAGTGAAAGTCATCCAGTAAAAGTCTAAAAGTGTTTGGTTTTAAATATAGTTAAGTATCAAAAGTAAATGGAATTTCTAAAATGTACTTAAAAGTAAAAGTATAAGCCATTTCCAATTCCTTATATTAAGCAATCCAGACGGCACAATTATATATATATTTTTTTATTGACAGATCGCCAGGGGCACACTCCAACAACACTTACAGATTTTTACCTTGTCAGCTCGGGATTCGATCCAGCAACCTTTCAGTTACTGGCCCAATGCTCTAACCACTAGGCCAGTCACTTTAATAATGCAACATAACATCCGCAATAACATCTGCTATATATGTGTATGTGACCAATACAATTTGATTTGAATTTCCATCCCCTCAGGCCAGGGGCACAACCATGTATGAATTAATGGTTGGATCAGAATCGCCGTTTTAATCATTGGCCAGTACGCAGAATTAAGTAAAACAACAAGTACAAATCCCTATCTCCATCCATGGCTAATTTAGGAAACTGCCAATTTTAGCTAGCTAGCTAGCCACTGGAGGATAACAGCACAACGAAATGCAACGATTCAAGTGGTTTCTGTCAGTGACGTATGCTCTCAATGCGATTTGATAGGAGTGACGCCAAATCCAAGCTTGCTTCCCTTGACACTTTTTGTCGGTACGCCAGGACCATTCACAGTTGAGCTCGCTTAGTTTTGTTCAATGCTGATTGCCACTACATGTCACCACGCCAAGCCAAGCCAGGACCTTCACATCCGGCTTCTTCACCTGTGGGTTCGTCTGAGACCAGCCACCCAGACAGCTGATGAAACTGTGGGTTTGCACAACCAAAGAATTGCTGCACAAACTGTCCGAAACCGTCTCAGGGAAGCTAATCTGTGTGCTCGTCATCCTCGCCAGGGTCTTGACCTTACTGCAGTTCATAACCAACTTCAGTGGTCAAATGCTTACCTTTAATGGCCACTGGCACACTGGAGAAGTGTGCTGTTCAAGGATGAATCCTGGTTTCAACTGTACTGGGCAGATGGCAAACAGCGTGTATGGCATTGTGTGGGTAAGCGGTTTGCTGATGTCAATGTTGCGAACAGAGTGCCCCATGGTGGCGGTGGGGTTATGGTATGGGCAGGCATAAGCTACGACAACAAACACAATTGCATTTTATCGATTGAAATGTGAATGCACAGAGATACCGTGAAGAGATCCTGAGGCCCGCTGTCGTGCCATTCATCCGCCGCCATCACGTCATGTTTCAGCATGATGATACACGGCCCCATGTCGCAATTTTTTTCCCAGTTCTTACATGGCCTGCATACTGGATCAGTGTGTACGACAACATGTTCCAGTTCCCTCTAATATTCTGCCACTTCGCACAGCCATTTAAGAGGAGTGGGACAACATTCCACAGGCCACAATCAACAGCCTGATCAACTCTATGTGAAGGGGATGTGTCGCGATAAATTAAGCAAATGTTGGCCACACCAGATACTGACTGGTTTTCTGATCCACGCCCTTACCTTTTTTAAAGGTATCTGTGACCAGATGCATATCTGTATTCCCAGTCATGTGAAATCCATAGATTAGGGCCTAATGAATTAATTTAAATTGACTGATTTCCTTATACAAACTGCAACTCAGTCAAATCTTTTAAATTGTTGCATGTTACGTTTCTAATTTTGTTCAGTGTAAATTCACGAAGCCTGACATGATGCTGGTGATGCCTTGACACACGACAAAGAACAAAAAAACACAGTTGAGCAACACCAATTCAAAAGCCCATTAAAGAAAAAGATAAACATTTAACCTTTGTTTAATATAGACCACTTGTAGAATTCAATAAATCTGTGATTTCTAGGATTCTAAACCAATTAACCCCAACTTTTCGCCATCATTGTAAAGTTAAGATTATTATGCATTTCATGTGGTTAGTGATTCACATACGTCTGTCCTTCATTTTAAGTTCACCCCTGTTACGTGAACTTGAACACTCGTTTTAAAACGGTAAAACTATTCATTGAAATGTTAATTTTTTTTTTTAAAGAAACTTTGAACATCTAATAGTCAAGTCATAGTGTAAAAGCAGTTGAGCTAGTTCCACTCTTTTTAGCCATCTTCTGGTGTTTTGTGGTGGACAACTGAGTGGGTGGAGATGTCAACCTCGTTACGGTTGACCCTGTGACTTTATTTGGCACTTACTATAGAACTTTTTCAAATCTAACCTTGAGATGGGAAAACTTGTTTTTATGAAGTTGAACACGTGCTCTTTATGACCGAATGTAATTTTTTGAGCAAGTTAAACTTCTCAAAAGTCACCGAATTGGTCGAACGACCCAGGACTCAATTCAACAGGCGGCCAAAGAATGTATTTACCACTAGATGACAGTATTTACTGAACTGTTGCAGGTCCACTCATTCATTCAATTCAAATTAATTTCTGCGCCTGTACAAGTTGAGGACCATCCTTACTTGTGTGAACACATCTGTATAATTTAGTGCTTTGGTGCTCACATCATTGCCAATGTATGTATATTAGCTTGTCATATTTATTGACCCATAACTCCTCATCTGCCCTGCAAACTCATCTGTCCTGAGAAAAAATCTAATAACATGGATGACTAACTGCCTGGCTGGCATGTCATGCTGTGGTGAGCATGCATGTGGGAAAATTTGATAGATTATGGTCACGCTCTGACATCCACCAGGCTTAAGCTGCGCTGGAAAGAAATAAATCAAAATTTTTGTGTTGAATTTCCCTGGCTGGTAATCCCTTGGACCTGGTAGCTGCTTGCCAGGTAATTCCTTCTGGTAGGAAGCTTCCTGCCTCTCTGCTGTGGGCAAACTGGGTTTAAGATTAGAGTCCTTCCAGTTCTACCGAGTACAGTAGCTTCTCCCAGTGAGAGGATGAGTCCAAGAGAGAGGCCTTGAATTAACAAGTGGTTGTGGTGTACTACGCTAACTGAGTCCAGTTTATTTAAAATGAAAAACTGCAATGTCTCCATCCAGTTCGTGTTGCTGACAAGGAGCTGCTGTAGATGACAAACACATACAGTGAGGGAAAAAAGTATTTGATCCCCTGCTGATTTTGTACGTTTGCCCACTGACAAAGAAATGATCAGTCTATCATTTTAATGGTAGGTTTATTTGAACAGTGAGAGACAGAATAACAACAAAAAAATCCAGAAACACGCATGTGAAACATTTTATAAATTGATTTGCATTTTAATGAGGGAAATAAGTATTTGACCCCCTCTCAATCAGAAAGATTTCTGGCTCCCAGGTGTCTTTTATACAGGTAACGAGCTGAGATTAGGAGCACACTCTTAAAGGGAGTGCTCCTAATCTAAGTTTGTTACCTGTATAAAAGACACCTGTCCACAGAAGCAATCAATCAATCAGATTCCAAACTCTCCACCATGGCCAAGACCAAAGAGCTCTCCAAGGATGTCAGGGACAAGATTGTAGACCTACACAAGGCTGGAATGGGCTACAAGACCATCGCCAAGCAGCTCGGTGAGAAGGTGACAACAGTTGGTGCGATTATTCGCAAATGGAAAAAACACAAAATAACTGTCAATCTCCCTCAGCCTGGGGCTCCATGCAAGATCGCACCTCGTGGAGTTGCAATGATCATGAGAATGGTGAGGAATCAGCCCAGAACTACACAGGAGGATCTTGTCAATGATCTCAAGGCAGCTGGGACCATAGTCACCAAGAAAACAATTGGTAACACACTACGCCGTGAAGGACTGAAATCTCTGCAGCGCCATAAGGTCCCCTGCTCAAGAAAGCACATATACATGCCCGTCTGAAGTTTGCCAATGAACATCTGAATGATTCAGAGGACAACTGGGTGAAAGTGTTGTGGTCAGATGAGACCAAAATGGAGCTCTTTGGCATCAACTCAACTCGCCGTGTTTGGAGGAGGAGGAATGATGCCTATGACCCCAAGAACACCATCCCCACCGTCAAACATGGAGGTGGAAACATTATGCTTTGGGGGTGTTTTTCTGCTAAGGGGACAGGACAACTTCACCGCATCAAATGGACGATGGACAGGGCCATGTACCGTCAAATCTTGGGTGAGAACCTCCTTCCCTCAGCCAGGTCATTAAAAATGGGTTGTGGATGGGTATTCCAGCATGACAATGACCCAAAACACACGGCCAAGGCAACAAAGGAGTGGCTCAAGAAGACGCACATTAAGGTCCTGGAGTGGCCTAGCCAGTCTCCAGACCTTAATCCCATAGAAAATTTGTGGAGGGAGCTGAAGGTTCGAGTTGCCAAACGTCAGCCTCGAAACCTTAATGACTTGGGGAAGATCTGCAAAGAGGAGTGGGACAAAATCCCTCCTGAGATGTGTGCAACAAGGGTTTTGCCACCAAGTACTAAGTCATGTTTTGCAGAGGGGTCAAATACTTATTTCCCTCATTAAAATGCAAATCAATTTATAACATTTTTCACATGTGTTTTTCTGGATTTTTTTTGTTGTTATTCTGTCTCTCACTGTTCAAATAAACCTACCATTAAAACTATAGACTGATCATTTCTTTGTCAGGTGGGAAAACGTACAAAATCAGCAGGGGATCAAATACTTTTTTTCCCTCACTGTACAACTACCTACCTCATCCCCATACTGTTTTTAATTACTTTTATTTCTCTTTTGCACACCAGTATTTCTCTTTGCACAACATCACCTGCACATCTATCACTCCAGTGTTCATTTGCTAAATTGTAATTACTTCGCTACTATTAGCCTATTTATTGCCTTACCTCCTTACTCCATTTGCACACACTGTATATGGATTTTTCTATTGTGTTATTGACTGTACTTTTGTTTATCCCATGTGTAACTCTGTGTTGTTGATTTTTGTCGCACTGCTGTGCTTTATCTTGGCCAGGTCGCAGTTGTAAATGGGAACTTGTTATCAACTGGCCTACCTGGTTAAATAAAAGTGAAATAAAAAAATAAATACAAAAAAAATACAGTAGGAATGAAAATCTTCCAATCTCTAACTATCTGTTGATTCATAATCTCAGTAAGTCTACTTACTGGTTTAAGTAGTCTTCCTGCCCTTGATTTAATATGACCCAGAGAACATTCAACTACACAAGGGGTGACAGTATCGTGTGCTGTGGTGTTTGTGAGTGTGTCAACACAGTCAGTGTGTAACTGGTCAGTCGAGGGATGGTCAGAAAGAGACTGGTCAGTGTGCTCATTTACTACAACATTAAGTTCTGAGCCAAAGTCTTGAGGACTCTCTGATTGAGGCAGGCCCTTAGGCTGCGATACAGCTTGAACAGAATCAATAGGTGAAATATCCTGAGCATCCAAGGATAGCACATCATCCTTCAGGCTCGTGTCACTTGTTCCTTCAGAGAGCAGCTTCGACACCCACACTTTCTTCTGTACTCAGCATCATCATCCTCCACTGCAGAGTCAATGGCAGCTGAGGCCACAAGGCCATCATTGATGTCCTCAGACTCGGTTAATCCAGACATGTTTGTTCCATTATCGGAAGCACCCCGGAAAGAGGGAGGAAGTTGACTGGCTTTATCAGGTTGTGATGTATCATCTTCGCCTGGCCAGTGGAGCTGTTCTGAATCTTAAAAGTGTGACTGTGAACATTCATTCCAGTGACAGGGTAGATGGTATTCTCCCAGCAGTCAGCAAGCTTCCACTTTCCAAGCTCCTCCTTGTTGGCCAGCAACACTCGATCACCAATCTCCGCTGGTGCTCCTCTGACTCTTCTGTCGTACAGGTCAGCATGCCTCTTCCAGTGTTGCAAAAATGCATTTTCACATAAAGCAGCCAGCGCTTCAGCCTGGTGAGGGCTTGGGTGAGTGTCTTTAATGGTGTGAGCGTTGAGGGGTGATGCAAACTCACTACTGGGCTTCCTTATGATTTTACGTTCTTCCATCTCATTCAATGCTTTCTTGAGTTTTTCATACTGATTAGGTTAAAGGCATTGGTACGGCATCCGAAAAGGTTTCTCGTCACTGAGTCGGATGTGATGAAAACAGCCAGTAGTTTTTCCACAATCCAATTCATGCCTGGAAAAGATGGACTGAGCTATGAGCTGGATAAGCTTCTCTTTCCCAGCAGAAGACACTTGACAGGAGTCAATATCAGTAAAACACCAGGACTGCTTGAATTGTCAGGTCCGTCAGTATTGTCAAGTCAGCTAAAACCGTCATCCGTCATAGTCAGGTCATCTTGGCGGTCAGTGAGAATGTCAGTCCTTCTCTGTACGTGTTGCTGCAAAGCTGCTGGGGAAATCATCACATGCGAACAGTCAAAGTCAAAGTCCTCTAAAGCCATAAAGGGAAAGACATCGACTAGTGTGGCGTTTGTCTCAATGTCACGGTAATCTGAGAAGGGTTTATCACTTTAACAGGAAGCCACCCATCCCCCTATTACTGCCTAAGATGAGGTCTTCAATCTAGCCTTCAACCAACAATGTAGGCATGGCGACACTACAGAAGTACACCTCTGTCTCCAGCTCACAAACTCCCAAAGGACTCTTCTTTATCCACCATGTGGGGTTCTGACATTTTTATACCATAATAGTATTGACAATTGCTAATAATCATATTGGGGGTTAGTCAGTAGGGACTTGTGTATGTGTAACCCCTGTGCGGACATCTTGAGAAAGTTGCTGACTTGTGGCTAAGTGGGGGGTGTGAGGTATTTACTACAAGACCCTGGCTGGTGGAAAAATACTGAAATGTCAAGCAAGACGATAAATCAAACAGAGCGCCAAAAGGGGGACCAGCCTGTGTGACACTGATTGGCCCGGCAAGTCTAAACCACGCCCAGGCACTGTTCTGATAGGCCGGCTCACGAAGCAGGAACTAACTCTGTCAGAACATATACCCATGTTATCAGCAGAAAGGCAGTTCTTTGTTTCGCCCTGCGGGATGTTACAGTGAACCCGTATATACGGAAATTGTATTTGCCATTTATTAACTTTTGAATTAAACAATTATTTTAACCAAGTTCAGGGGTATTATCGTTCCTATCTCAGTTGAATCTACGCAAAACCTAACAACCACAACCAACCAAAACCGCTTCTGTAGGACTCACTTAAGAGCTTCTCAACACTCTTGCATGCAATAGCTCAGGTAAGACACTAGAGCTCACGGTACAGGCCATCAACCCACTGTCAAGCATAGCTCTCACTTCCACTTTGCCTCCTATTAACACATAAAATAAATCATCATAATGGGAGAGTCTCGGTGTGTTCCCATAAAACCTCACTTTGTTCCTATTCCATTTTTGGAACTGACGGTTAGACTGTTGTGGCCTCTGCTCCAGCACACGTTCCAGCATTGCAAGGATACGGTCCATCGGCTCAGCAGAGCCCTGAGTAGCCTGGCCTGGGGAAGGCACCGGGTTAAGTGGTACAGTGGCGGGTCTAACAGCAGGCATGGTAGGAGGCGTGACAGCAACAACCTCTTGCTTCAATGTTTTGATGACTGGGGCCACCTTCGATGAGTGTGAGTACCTCTGCTCCCTCCTGTATTCGTCCAGCGTCTCATGAACATCTGCAGCGGTCCACCGCTGTAATGGCTTGAAACTTAAAGATAAGCGACAGTTCGGCATCAGGGCAATATCTGAGGAACATGACTGAGCTCACAAGATGGGTCTTAAACACTATTCTGTCTCTTCAAACAGTCCTCAGCAACGTCCATAGCCCCGTTCAGTCTGAGCCAACAGTCGAATGGCTGATCCCCAGTCAGAGGTAACGTGGCATAAAAGTGAGCGAGGGGCATGCTTGAGAAAGCAGTGTCACAAAAATGTTTCAGTATGTCAAAGACAGGACTTGAGCAAGTGTCATGCTCTACCAACTGAGCCACATTATCAAATCACATCACAAACCACTTGATGTCTCAATGTACTAAATTACTGAATTGTGCATTGTTTTTCTTCATGGTGATGGAAAGTCTACAGGTACACACCTAGATGACTAGCTTATGTACAATACAGTAACGTACATTTACGTTAACTGGTTTGTAAGGAGGGTAAATTAATACTGCACAGAAAGTGGATGTTTTCCATGTTATTTGATTAAGAAAAATATTACATTTTATGTGGATGTTTTGTGTCTTTGCCCATAACTTTGCACCTTTTGATGTAAATATTTGAGGACAGAGTTTTATTCTTTCTGACTCCATTAGAATGACAATCACAGAAAAAGGGACAGGGCAACAAATCTTACAATTCCAACTATTGAATCCTGCATAATACTGTTCTTAATTATACAACTACATTTTGGGCCAAAGAGGAGATGCAGATTTTTTTTTTGTGCCAGCGGTACAGATGTCTATGTCAGTTCGCTAATATTAGTAAAGGCCCAGTGAACTACTTTTGTTTTATGAATATACATTTTTCATTCAAAATTTTCAAGGGATGTTGCAGCACCCTCAGCACCCCTACTTCCCGTGGCTATGGATATAGCTTGCAATGTACTTGCCTAAGATTTTACTTTTCTATACCACATATCGTATAGCTGTGTACAAAACCAAAATGGACTTATGTTTCTGCATATAAAAATCTGTCAATGGTACAGAAAGTCTTCAAATTGTATAAATAATTGAAAGAACTGCAATGCATAACTCAGATATGCTCTGAATCTACAAAGAGAGCGGAATTGGTTTGTATTCCCCAAAAAAGTTATTCTAGGTCAAATCTAAAAAAGTATTTATTTGAATCAATGTTTCTCTGGAGACATAATATTATTGGACCAGATAGAGATCACCTGCAGAGATGTAGTACCTTGTGTACTCACACATGATTATTACTGGTTATTGTTGGTATGACCTTGTACAAAATCAAAATGACCGTACAGTACATACACTACCGGTCAAAAGTTTTAGAACAATTACTCGTTCAAGGGTTTTTCTTTTTAATTTTACTATTTTCTACAGTGATGACATCAAAACTTTGAAACAACACATATGGAATCATGTAGTAATTAAAAAAGTGTTAAACAAATCGAAATATATTTTATATTTGAGATTCTTCAAATAGCCTTGATTAAATGTTTCTACTATAAATGTTATATACAGTGCATTCGGAAAGTATTCAGACCCCTTGACTTGTTCCTCATTTTGTTACGTTAAAGCCTTTATTCTATTTTTTTCTCATCAATCTACACACAATAGCCCATAATGACAAAGCGAAAGCAGCTTTTTAAGAATTTTTGTTAATTTATTACAAATAAAAACAGAAATACCTTATTTCCATACGTATTCAGAACTTTTGCTATGAGACTCAAAATTGAGCTCAGGTGCATCCTGTTTCCATTGATAATCCTTGAGATGTTTCTACAACTTGATTGGAGTCCACCTGTGGTGAATTAAATTGATTGGACATTATTTGGAAAGGCACACACTTGTCAGTAAAAGGCACATGGCAGCCCACTTGGCATTTATCAAAAGGAACATAAAGACTCTCAGACCATAAGAAACAAGATTCTCTGGTCTGATGAAACCAAGATTGAACTCTTTGGCTTGAATGCCAAACGTCAAATCTGGAGGAAACCTGGCACAATCCCTACGGTGAAGCATGGTGGTGGCAGCATCATACTGTGGGGATGTTTTTCAGCGGCAGGGACTGGGAGACTAGTCAGGATTGAGAGAAAGATGAACGTAGCAAAGTACAGAGAGATCTTTAATGAAAATCTGTTCCAGAGCACTCTGGACAACTGGGGCAAAGATTCACCTTCCAACAGGACAACGACCCTAAGCACACAGTCAAGACAACGCAGGAGTGGCTTCGGGACAAGTCTCTGAATGTCCTTGATTGGCCCAGCCAGAGCCAGGACTTGAACCCGATCAAACATCTCTGGAGAGTCCTGAAAATAGCTGTGCAGCGATGCTCCCCATCCAACCTGACAGAGCTTGAGAGGACCTGCAGAGAAGAATGGGAGAAACTCCCCAAATACAGGTGTGCCAAGCTTGTAGCGTCATTCCCAAGAAGACTCGAGGCTGTAATCGCTGCCAAAGGTGCTTCAACAAAGTACTGAGTAAAGGGTCTGAACACTTATGCAAAGGTGATATTTCAGTTTTGAAAAAAAAAATGCTGAAATTGCTTTGTCATTTTGGGATATTGTGTGTAGATTGGTGAGGGAAAAAAACACTAATAAATGTTTGAATAACGCTGTAACAGAACAAAATGTGGAAAAAGTAAAGTTGTCTGAATACTTTCCGAATGCACTGTTTGCATTGAACCCATCTTCTTGGATAGATTCAATAAGCGTTGAGTGTGAGAGAGAAAGAGGCTTTCTCTGGCAGACTATCAGCTGTGTGTAGCCTTGTCCTCTCTGCCTCGGTGTGGATGATTTCTCTGTAGTCCAGGATTACCCCAGGGATTAGCAGCCCTGCCGGGCGGCACACTGGCAGCTTCCATCAATGGGAGAGATGACAGTTCCCATCATCATGTAGTCCCAACTCCAAACCTCCGGTACACTGCGGCTTAAAATGAATCAACATCAGATTACATGGGCAGAACGGCAGGGGGAGAAGGAGTCACCCATCACAAACACAGTACAGATTAAGAAGTTGAACAACCTCTCTCCTCAGATCTCAGGATGTGTACAACTAGACTAGAGGATGGGGACTGTCTTCTTATGGCCCAGTTTGGGTTAGTTCACAATCACATAGCTATAAGAAACCCCTAAAGGGTGCGTAAAAGAAAACAACATGCTAAAATATATATGTAAGGCTCATAATCGTCTTCATATTCTGTATTCATGGGTCCACTCAGTATTTTTGATATATGAGTTTTCCCAAAACAACACAGCTAAGGTAGACACCCATCTCTGTAGTCAGTGACAAGGATAGTTAATGTGTCTCTGACATTGACATGAAAATGAGTTTCAACACTTGAACAAGGTGCGTGGGAAGGCACTCTCTAAAATCAGCTACCTCCAGCTGTCAAATAGAAGAATAATATACTGTACATTAAAAACACATTGTTTCCCATGGCATCCACATCTATCAGCAGCTTATGGACACTATTCTGTTCCCACTGTGGCAGAGCTCTGCTGCTATAGCTTTGACATCCATCAATGACAATAGAACTCAACTAAGTTGCATTTCCTGAGGCACTGTTGTTCTGGCAAAGTTTGTTTCTCCAATGTTGTGAGGTTGACCATGCGGTAGCATTTTAACAAGGAGTAGGCTTACGAAGTAGATGTGTTGTTGCTTGCCCAGAGTGAGGCTTTCATTTGAAAGGTGACGATAATAAGACCACGAAACTGTACAGGTATTTTCAAAGCAATAAACAGATCAAAAAACACAAGGGCAAACTGAACTTAATCAAATAAATTGAGCTCTATCAAAAGAAAACTCAGGCTACAATAATGCCTGAACACCCGGCAGCATGCCAACCTTACCCTGACTCTCTCTCACAAACAAAGAAATTACAGGGTTTAAATAGGAATACCCACAATGCATTGGCTAATGAGAAACTGCCATATCATACAATGATCAATTACCATTCACAATGCATGCAATTCAATCAAGAATTATTCATCTCATAAACATGAATACATATATACCAGCATACATCTCAATTAAGGTGTGAACCCATCAGTGGCAATTTTAGCATGTAAATCTTGGTGGGGCAAACAAAAACAAAAATTGGGGGATGAATGCCAGCAAAGCTACAACACAACACTAAAAAATACATTAATTGTACTATAACGGTGACAAATGGTGCCCACAAACTGTTTGGGCCTATATAAAGCTGTCCCAACAGCAGAGTCCCAACAGCAGTCCCAACACCTTACCATTGCTACACCTGGCTATCAGCGGAGCCTTGTCTGACAGCGAAACAGTTAATTCAGCCTCATTTACTGCCTTAAAAAAAACATAGCTGATATGGCTGACTTTCTAAAACAAATGTGGTTTCTACCGACAATTGAGATGGACAAACTATGGCATAAGGGGACTACGAGCGGATAAGAGGCAATCCTTAATTTCGATTAAGACATTAATAAGCGAGCTAGGACGGACATAGTCAATATAACTATTTGTTCAGCACTTTGGAAATGAACAGCGACAGAATTCAAAACACGGGCCTGTACACCTCCCTGTACACCCCTAAATAAAGGGGCATGTAAGCAGACGATTAAAGGTCTTATAATATTCGATTATTATATTTCTCTAAAACAGCCTATAGGCTACATGTGCACCATCAAGTCAGAACAGTAGGCAAAATTAAGAGGGGAAAATATACCAAATTATCAGGGTGAGGCACAAGGGCTACTAATATTAACAGCTTACTACACAACATACACTTAGTGTCACTTTCTTAGCTACAGTATACATATCTCCCTTGCATATTACATAATTTATGCAGCAGCATACAATACATTTTTGGACTCACCTTGTTGTACAGTGCTCACTTGAACAGGAAGGTGGCGCGGCGATCCTTCATGGGAAAATGTTGTCATCAAACTTTGTCATCAAAGTCTGGCATTCTCTGGATCTATGGTGCTTTCAGGACAACTGGGAACTCTGAAAAAAACAAGGTCGAATCATGATGACGTTGTTGATCTTCAGGTCGTAGCTCCGAGATCCCAATTTACATGGAGTACCAAAGATTTATCTATACAATCCCGTATTGATTTCTGGCTGATATCTGAAGATATGTCTCGATTTAACCATCGATTTTAACAGACCACAAAAGGATCTCAATAAAGATAAATATGCATGGTTTGTCAACAAAAACAGTTAGTAAAGGTTACTGGAAAATGAACAAGACTTTACTAGATGATGAAGTATTTAAGAAGGAAGTAGCAGGAATTATTGATAAACACTGGAATTGTGCCTGTGTTAGGAATACGTTTGGAAGTTACTGGGAGCTAATGAAATTTGATATAAGGCTTTTGGCTATTTCAATGGGGAAAGAAATTGCTTGTGCCAAGACAGAGAAAGAACATGACGTCATAAAGGGAATAATGGATTATACTAAAAAAACTGAACTAACTAATCAGGAGTTACTGGAGCTATCATCACTGCAAATGCAGTTAGACTGTATCTACGAGGAAAAGGCCCGGGGAGAGTTTGTAAGATCAAGACGAAAATGGATGGAAGAGGGAGAGAAAAATACAAAATATTTCTTTAATTTAGAAAAAAGGGAAGGCGAAAAGACTTCCATATGTAAATTAATGATTAATAATACTCCCAATGAAAATCCAACAGAAATCTCTCAGCATGTTGCCCAGTTTTATCAGAGTCTGTATACATCAGCCCAGTCAACTTCCAATATGGATCTTTTCTTAGACAATGTAGCAAACATTGCTAAGAATATTGATAATGATTTCAGTGATTTTTGTGATTATGAGTTATCTGAAATTGAGATAAAAGGCTGTATTAAAAGCCTTAAGGACAATAGGTTTCCTGAAAATGACGGTTTAATAAGCGAGTTTTATAAAGCATTCAATGATAAATTGATTCCTTCAATTCTTGCTATGTTCCAAGAATCAATAGAAAAGGGGGAGTTACCGGCTTCCTTAAAGCAAGGTGTAATTACTTTGATTCCCAAACCTAATAAGGATAGTCTTTATATAGACAACTGGAGGCCCATTAGCCTGTTGAATAATGATGGGAAATTAGTTGCCCTTATATTTGCTAAGAGGTTGAAACAAGGCTTGCATCATATAATTGATGAAGAACATTCGGGTTTTATGCACGGTCGACACATTAGTAATAACATCAGGTTGATCTTAGATATGATTGACTATAATGACCTCATCCTTGATGATAGTTTTCTTATGTTTGTTGATTTTTATAAAGCTTTTGACACTGTAGAACATGAGTTCAAAGCAATACGTTTTTTGGGGTTTGGTGACTTTTTTTAAAAAGCAGTCCAAACTTGATATAGTGGTTGTACTATCTCTGTAAAATTAGCTCATGGGACATCCCAAAGATTTGATATTGGCCGTGACATTTGGCAGGGCTGCCCGATTAGTCCATTTTTATTGGTTACTCAAATTATGGCTCTTCATATCAAGAAAGGGAAATTTCAAGGTGTTTCAGCACTTGGCAATAAATTTAAACTATGTCAACTGGCTGATACCATATTTTTGAGAGACAGGAATGAGGTTTCTAAAGCAGTTTCCTGTATAGAAGACTTACTTCGTTTCGGGTTTGAAAATTAATATCAATAAGTCAGTCTTATTTCCACTCAAGTATTGTGTTTTACAGGAAATATATGGTATCCCAACTAAAGATAAGGTTGTCACAATCGTTGAAAGGAGCAGACCAAGATGCAGCAAGGGTTCCAGTATACATACTTTTATTTAAGTGCAACTGGCAAAAACAATGAACAGACCGTAACACAGGTGTGTACGCGCACACAAATACAAACAATAACCCACAAGGCAAGTGGGGCAGGGAACCAACTTAAATAGGATTCCCAATTAGAGGCAACGACAACCAGCTGCCTCTAATTGGGAACCTAACAAAACCAACATAGAGTTCCCTACATAACCCTAGTCACGCCCCTGACCCAACACACCATAGAGAAACCTATAGAGCTCTCTATGGCCAGGGCGTGACAGGTTACTTATCTTGGAATTGTTATATGCAAGGATGAAAAACAAAGGAGTGAATTAAACTTTAACCCCATTATTGAGAAAACAAAGAAGAAATTGAACCTCTGGTTGCTGAGAGATATTTCGTTATACGGTCGGGTTTTATTGTCCAAAGCTGAAGGGTTATTCAGATCGGTTTATGTCTCGTTATCACTTGAATTATCCACAAAAAATTGTAAAGGACTTAGTTAAGATTCTTTATCATTTTATTTAGAGGAACAAGCCTCACTATCTACGGAAAGATATTTTCACTAATACCCAAGAACAAGGTCTTAAGGTTTTAGACTTCAATACTCTAAACAATACTTTTAAAATAAATTGGATTCTGAAGTATATTAAGAACCAGAACAGTATTTGGAATGTCTTCCCTAAGTATTTATTTGACTCTGTTGGTGGTTTAGAATTTTTGCTTCAATGTAATTTTGATGTTGATAAAATCCCAGTAAAATTGGCCAAATTCCATGAGCAGTTTTAGCTTGGATGTTAGCGTATAAACACAATTTTTCCCCTCACAGATACATTCTATGGAACAACAAAGATATACGATTTAAAAATAAGTAAAAAAAAATCGTAACTGGTTTGAGAATAAAATTATTTTGGTTGGTCAGTTACTGAATGAGGATGGATATGGGGAATTTCTTGGTAAGTTTAAAATTCCAATAACCCCGAAAGAATATGCAATTGTTTTTGATGCGATTCCAAGGGGGGGTTGTATCTCTTTTAAATTCCTCTGTGGTTGATGTAAGTAACATAGATTTACATGAAATATATTCATTGGCAATATTAACATCAAAGATAAATGTAGTAATTGTCACGCCCTGACCTGTATGAGCCTGTTTATGCCTCTTTTTGGTTTGGTCAGGGTGTGATTTGGGGTGGGCATTCTATGTTCTAGTTTTTCTATTTCTTTGTTGTTGGCCGGGTAGGGCTCTCAATCAGGGACAGCTATCCATTGTTGTCTCTGATTGGGAGCCATACTTTAGTAGCCCTTTTTTCCCCCCTCCTTTCCTTGTGGGAAGTTGACTTTGTTTTTGTAGGTGGTTATGCGCCACACAGTGCTTGTCCGAGTGCTGTTTTTGTTGGTTTGTTTCTGTGAGTTAACCTAAATAAACATGTTTAACTCAACCTGGCACGCTGCGCCTTGGTCTGTTCATGGAGATCGTGACAGTAATAAACAGATTAGGAATATTGTTTGTGATACTACAATTCCCTCAGCAAGGTTCTTTTGGTCAAATACCTATGGTGATATACAATGGGGGAAAGCATGGCAAATTGCTAACAAATATTGTATTAGTAACAAGGTAAAGGAAGTTTCATTTAAAATGTTATATAGAATTTATCCTGTGAAACATGTTTTGGGAAGATTCAAGCTGAATATTGACTATAAATGTGATTTCTGTGGAATGGAGGAGACCATTTTGCAATTGTTTTTTGCCTGTATTTATAGTAGAAAAAAAATAGGACCGGTTGTACTATTTAATGGTTTGATATAATGATTGATTTCAGAAATTCTGACATAGATAAAGATGTAGAATATTTAGTTCAACTGCTAATAATACTAGGTAAATTTCAGATTCACAAATGCAAATGGTCTAATTCAAAACAACTTTTTTCACTTTATAAATGAAGTTAAACAATATGGCACTACTTTAACTAAAATGAAAAACAAAAAGGCAATTAAATTAATTCTGAGTTGGATGACCATTCAAAATGTATTTTTTTCATGTATTTTTTCCAATGAGTTTCCAGTTGTCTTGAACTCACTGAAGTCAGATTTCTCAGTTCTGAGTTAACAGTTGTTTTGAGCGCGGCAGAAATCATGCTTGATTGACAGCATGGCCAATGTTGAATGTTTATCATTTTAAGCTTGGAAAAGAGACACTTAAATCCAGAATTGGGACTACACACCCACTCCACTGAATAGCAAGCTAGTGATTGCTTTGCAATGCTTGCAGTTAGCCACTGATTCCTTCCAAACCACTCATTACTGAATTTGCGATTTCCAACTTGTTGTGAAATGTTCATGTTCAATGGCCGATGAGCACCGATATGTTTAATCTATAATTTCTCTTCTAATGAGGATTGAAAAGGATTTTCCACTAGTTTGCCGACGTGATTATTGATGATGACTACTTGTCTATCTTGCTAGCTAAGATTTTGAAAGTATGATGTTGACATGATCAGTCCAATCAAAGCTGCGGTAGATATAATGTGATTTGACGTCCTTTTATCTGTGGCCAATGACCTTGAGTCTTCTTGGATGGTCACTTCTAATGTAAATCTATGGCAACACGCAAGGGGGCTTGAACTTTCTAGCTCTCCCTGTAGATTTTGCAGTGACGTAGTGTCCCCATGAGTGACAGAACACTGAGCCAATCACAGCGCAAATAGAGAAGATTACCTACCCCTACACTCTGTATTTTCCGCTGGCTGCCGTTCATCCACAGAAAGCACTGAGCTAGGTTAAAATACCTGCATTTTGGAGCTTCCTTATTCAAGAACGGAAAGAAGAGACCATGTTTGTATGCAGCTTTATTAACTCAATATAATTGTTTTTACATTGTTTGCAAACTGATATGTGACACATATTAATTCCTAAAATAGCATGCAAAACAAAACCACAAACAAAACCACATTTTAAATGTTTTGCTCAACAGGTGGGTCTCTGTCTGTTTCTTTAGCTTAACCTTCACAATTTAATAGATAAACATGATCACATTTTCTGATCATCAAATTAACCAAAATATGGAGTTATTTTAACGGGAGACACTCAACAGTAGGCGCCGAACCAATTGCTGACGTGCCTAACTCAAACTTTATACATTTTTATTTTCTCTTTTACATTTGATTCTATCAACACATTAATACAACTAATAAATGTTATTCTCATCCTAAACCATGAACCGTTTGTCATTAAGTGACAGAGAACATAGGACAATCGTCACAAAGGGTCATCTCATTTTCAATTAGGATTTTTTTCATAGAAAACGTGCGGTGTACTAGGAACACAAGCATTTTGCTACACCCACAATAACATCTGCTAAATATGTGTATGTGACCAATACAATTTGATTTGTGTCAGTGTGTGTGTATTTGTTAGTGGTTGTGTGTTTTCAGAAGCTGAGAGTTTCTGAGAGTTGTGCGTAGTTAGCTTGTACTCCATGGTGCAGCTTGAGTAGGTAAAGAGAGGATCTAAATGACCCTACGGCACCACAGCAGCAGAGCCCAGGTACTGTGCCATCACACCACCACCACGCAGTTTATCACAGAGCTGCAGCGAGGGGAGAGGTGTAGCTCAATGTAGCTTGTGGCATCTTCCCCCTGACTCTCTATCCGTGAAGTCTGGTACACAATTAATTAAGTGTGGCCACAGAGAGTCTGTTAGCTATTGCCATAGTGGAGCACCTCACCCACACCCAATTCCTGAATAAATATGAAGTGTGTGTGTGTGTGTTCCCTGGCATCTGCTATGGATGCTTGACTTGAACAAGCCCCTCACTGCTCACAGGGTGCTCCAATACAGGGGAGTACAGCTGCAAGCGACAGCAGTTACAGCTGTGTTGAAAACTTCAGTACCTCTTGCTACATGAGCTTGCCAGCGTAGGGAAGAAAAAACAACATGAGAGGTACGGAGTGCTTTTGAAGCTTTGTTCACTTTGTTGCATATCCTAACCCAATATCTGCACACCCTGAGAGCACTGTTTGTTGGGTTAACCCACAGTCTAAAACTGTTGCCAAAGCTTTGGGAGAATATCAACATTACCGGGGTTGACACAAATATTTAACTTCCATGCAGTATGGCATAGACACACACACTTCATATTTATTCAGGAATTGGGTGTGGGTGAGGTGCTCCACTATGGCAATAGCTAACAGACTCTCTGTGGCCACACTTAATTAATTGTGTACCAGACTTCACGGATAGAGAGTCAGGGGGAAGATGCCACAAGCTACATTGAGCTACACCTCTCCCCTCGCACAATTTAATAGATAAACATGATCACATTTTCTGATCATCAAATTAACCAAAATATGGAGTTATTTTAACGGGAGACACTCAACAGTAGGCGCTGAACCAATTGCTGACGTGCCTAACTCAAACTTTATACATTTTTATTTTCTCTTTTACATTTGATTCTATCAACACATTAATACAACTAATAAATGTTATTCTCATCCTAAACCATGAACCGTTTGTCATTAAGTGACAGAGAACATAGGACAATCGTCACAAAGGGTCATCTCATTTTCAATTAGGATTTTTTCATAGAAAACGTATGGTGTACTAGGAACACAAGCATTTTGCTACACCCACAATAACATCTGCTAAATATGTGTATGTGACCAATACAATTTGATTTGTGTCAGTGTGTGTGTATTTGTTAGTGGTTGTGTGTTTTCAGAAGCTGAGAGTTTCTGAGAGTTGTGCGTAGTTAGCTTGTACTCCATGGTGCAGCTTGAGTAGGTAAAGAGAGGATCTAAATGACCCTACGGCACCACAGCAGCAGAGCCCAGGTACTGTGCCATCACACCACCACCACGCAGTTTATCACAGAGCTGCAGCGAGGGAGAGGTGTAGCTCAATGTAGCTTGTGGCATCTTCCCCCTGACTCTCTATCCGTGAAGTCTGGTACACAATTAATTAAGTGTGGCCACAGAGAGTCTGTTAGCTATTGCCATAGTGGAGCACCTCACCCACACCCAATTCCTGAATAAATATGAAGTGTGTGTGTGTGTGTTCCTGGCATCTGCTATGGATGCTTGACTTGAACAAGCCCCTCACTGCTCACAGGGTGCTCCAATACAGGGAGTACAGCTGCAAGCGACAGCAGTTACAGCTGTGTTGAAAACTTCAGTACCTCTTGCTACATGAGCTTGCCAGCGTAGGGAAGAAAAAACAACATGAGAGGTACGGAGTGCTTTTGAAGCTTTGTTCACTTTGTTGCATATCCTAACCCAATATCTGCACACCCTGAGAGCACTGTTTGTTGGGTTAACCCACAGTCTAAAACTGTTGCCAAAGCTTTGGGAGAATATCAACATTACCGGGGTTGACACAAATATTTAACTTCCATGCAGTATGGCATAGACACACACACTTCATATTTATTCAGGAATTGGGTGTGGGTGAGGTGCTCCACTATGGCAATAGCTAACAGACTCTCTGTGGCCACACTTAATTAATTGTGTACCAGACTTCACGGATAGAGAGTCAGGGGGAAGATGCCACAAGCTACATTGAGCTACACCTCTCCCCTCGCTGCAGCTCTGTGATAAACTGCGTGGTGGTGGTGTGATGGCACAGTACCTGGGCTCTGCTGCTGTAGTGCTGTGGTGCCGTAGGGTCATTGCCATAATACTCTTGACAACTTTGTCAAAATCTAGAGTTCTCTGTATTCTAATGATATGACAACCCTTTTGACAATGAGCTCCAAACACTGATAATTGCTGATGCAACTGACTGCAACATACAGTGGACTACTCTTACAATTCCTCATCTATAGCCATCAGGGGGCACTAGAATTCCACCACTATAGCATTAACAGTAGGCGTTCACAACAACATGGTTTAGCCTCATTTACCTAATGCATTTACAGATGAGCCAATCAGAGATGGATAGCATCATGTCCACCATGTCCATCAGTATTGCCCCACTTATAAAAGTTGATGAAAGTTATGGCAATATGTCATGTTATATCCCACCCAGATTCAAAACTGGACAGGAAGAAAAATCTCCCCCTAAAATAATTGAACAAATAATTGGAGAAAAGTTTCATTCTTAAAGAGCACCCTCTACTCTAAAACCTACAATGCCCCAGGGATATTGTCAAAGCCCCAAATAAGTAATTGATGTTTTGGTCTAACAGGCTATAGTCGACTAGTCAGTGTAATTAGCAGCATGTACACTAGTCAGGCTATTTGTGTACATCATCCGCAGTCCATCTATCTCCTTCTCAACATGGATGTGGAAATTTAAATGATCATGGTTTTGTGTTTAATTTACTGATGCTGTTAAATCCTGTCGCCACCGCATAGGACGTGCTCTGACCGGATGACATGATGACTTTAGTGCCCCAAGGATTGTGCACAAGGCAGTCGATGATCTGTGAATCTCACTGTACTTTGCAGAGGCGTCCCGACGATGGTCAAAGTTGGTTAGACGTCTGAGTCTGGGAGCGGATGCAAGGACTTCAAAATGAATCAGATGGAGTTTCTCTATCAAATAATCGCATTCAATACGGCGGCATAAGGGATAAAGGAAAACAAAAAAGAAACTAGATTGATCGCAATCTGATCAAGGACTTGGACAGGACGTCTCCAAACTCGTTACGCAGAACTTTTCTAAAACAGAGACCGTATCTGATAGCTCAATGCATAGTTTGTGTGACACACGGAGTGCACACGACAAGGCTGTATTCTTCTTAAAGGTGTGATTTTGTAGGCTACACTAGGCAAGTTCTCTGCCTGGGTAGAAATGAATGAAGTATACCCATATTCACTTTGTTGAAACTCCGAGCCTGGGAATTTACATGTAATAAAGTGACAGTCGGATGCCAAAATGAGTATTTACTCTCAAATCTGGAGGATTTTACAGATATTCCTAGCGACGATTGTCACAATTGTCACGCAAGGTATGTACCATACAAAAAGGGTTACAATCAGCCTGAGTGACTATCTGCATATTCTATTCTATTTGTATGTTTTTGTTTGGTACATATTTAATTGCAGACTCTTTATGATGTTGAAATAGTCTAAACGAGTATTTAGGTTTATTTGTATTCCATTAGATATTGTGTAACAAACGAGTTTATTATATGATCAAGGAGCTGATATGAGATAGACAGTATACCCTTGTGGTTCAAAATGTATTTAACTTCAATAGTTTCCTCTGAAATGCTATGCCATACTTTTATGACTACAATATGCACACTGCCATCAGTCAATTGGCTTTGCAACATAGTTTGTATTCCATTAGATAAATCCTGTCGTCATGGTGAAATCAGACTGCAATTTCACCATGATAACTGGTCATTGTGGTCAACCGCCCTTATATGACTTAAGAATTCCCATTTGTCCAGTGAATAAGACAATAGCATGAAATGAGTGTGCCTAGTCCAGTGGAGGTGCCACTCAGTTTTGTGAGAATACAGTTATTCAGGTACAGTAGGCCAAGGAGGTCTACCTTAGTCTAATTACTCCAAAGAGCATGTTAAGACTAATCGATCTTATTAAGGCTTGATTTTTATTTAGAGTTTATGTTATTGAGGGTTAGAGCTGATGTAAAATTTAGATTAGCAAACCTTATAAGGATGAGAATGTTTTTGATTATGTACTGTGTACCAGTACTTTATTGGACATTTGGCACTGTCATTAAGTTCCACAATATAATGCTGCTGAATATAGCATAGAATGACAGCATGAGTAATCTTTTGTTTCCTAGTAACAACAAATAGCCTACTGTAATTGCACAGTAGCCTACAGTAAGTACAGAGCTTATACTCTTAAAGGAGCAATCCTGTGCTGTCCAGACATTGGTCAGCTGGCAGCTTTACCACTACTGGGCACAATGCCAAGCAGACCTACATACACGTATAACCATGCCAATAATTCGCTTTTGCCTCAGTCTCCTCACTTTTCTAGCGGCCTTAATTGTTTGACTGTGTCCAGTGATCCTAATGGTACTGTAACCCTGTTGTTACCCCCGACTTTAGAACATAGGGCCCTATGTAGTCCTGTCCTTCTCCTTGTTCCTTGTGTTCTAATGTCTTGATTATTTGTTGTATCTAACAGGCCCACAAGTAGTGACTTATTCTGAGAAAAGGGACCTGAAGAATATGTTTAAAGGTCGCCTCAGTCTTGTTTAATCAGATCTGAAAATATCTTTCCCTCTCCCTCCTTGTTTCATATCTATTATACTATATTTAAATTGCTTAATGCAATTGCAGTTGCATATTCTCAAGAAATATAGACTATCCTATTGTACGGTTGTGCATTGGATGTCTCATAGTAGCGTGGGGTATGCAAAATGGGTCAACTTTGAGCAATTCTATCTCCTAAATGTTTTGGCATTCAGGTCCAAAAAGTAACTTTCTGATCACTTCTGCCATGGGCAAACATGTATGGAAGGTTTCATTCAAATAAAAAAAGGGGTGTAGTCAAAAAGTGATTGAAATGATTTAGAGTGCTCCAAGAGGGAAAACAACAATGTCAGTAGAGACAAGTGAATTTCTGCAGACCAGAATATATATTGTTCGTCTGGACAGGAAAATAGAAAAGTCAAATATGTCTCCAAGTTGGGTGATTGGAGCAGCTATGTGCTGAAACAGCTGGTGGAGGAATTTGGCTCCTTCTTTATCAGCTGGATGCAAAGTGTTTATCATGGTGAGAGAGGACATGCAGTACATACGCCCGACATATACTGTAGCTTCCCTACACAATGGAGAATCTGTGATTATTGTCACAGCAAATGCTACTATTAACATACAGTATATACTCACTAGTGCATTACTTGCATTGACCACAATTTTACCACCCCCTTAGATTTCAGAGCTAACTCAAGTGTTCTTAAATACATTGGGGAGCACAGATGACCAGTCAAACCCAGCTTGAGAAAGATCTAATAGCATGTGATATGTCTTGCCACAGTTGCAGCACATCTCCCTCCTACAGAGATGCCAAAGCAGAAAAGGCCCAGTGAGTGTTTATTCACAGTGGTGGGAAATGCTGCCAGCTCTGGTATTAAACAGCACATCTGTCAATGGCCACTGGTGGAGCTAAGGGGGAGACAGCCCCTGCCCCAGCCCAGGAAGATGATTGAGATACTGTACATGTCTGTGAGAAAAATAAAAACATCCATTTGTGTTTTTCTTTGGGGGTCACTCCGTAGACATGGCTCCGTTGTGACACACAAACTGTTTCCCTGACGGTGTAAAGCTCTCCAACCACTGCACAGGTGTCTGCTTGGCGATAAAAGCAGGTTGAAGGAGGGATGATGTAGAGACCTGTCACACGCCACAGACCGTGAGGGACAAGACATAGTTAGATTCACAAAAAGCTCCAAGCCCTCCTCCTCCTCAGGAAGAATAACCATCAACAATCCAGTGACAGACATTCTCTCTGGCATCTTTTGTCCTCATTTGGCAAATGGAACTGAAACGTGTGTCACTACACATGCAGATAACATTATAGGAAAGGAAGATTATGGACATTTTGGGGGGAATCTCTCTAAACTCTGTGGTAAGGACACGTTTATGACAGTTATAAGATCAACAGTAGTTGTAAAGAGGGACATTATTGATTATAGCTACAAGTAGTTGACTCATCACTGGCGCATGCATTGTGTATTAGTTCTTAGTTCATGATGAATACAATTACATAACATTACAGGGCTCAGAGGCTCAGAATGTGGCAATTTGTCATGAACAAGCAACTGATTTTATTTTGTGTCATTATACTGCAAAATCAAGCTATAGGTCTACACTTAAGAGGAGAATAGACTGTTTCATACTTTTTTTAACAGAGAGTTTATTAGCAAAGCCAGAGTGCTGTTGAGTGTCATTGAGTATGAGATCATCTCAGTTAATGAGCACATACCAGGCTGCTTCTCTCTCTCTCTCCCACCAAGTAGGCCAATTAGCCTCCCATTGACAGTGCAGCCTCAGGTCAGCAGCCATAATGTGTAATCTATAGAAATGGGGGCAAATGAGAGTGAATGCTGGCCTGTGGACCTGCACCTCAGTTCACTTCCAGAGAGACAGTTGTGTCATACCCCTCATGCTTTTATGCTGAATCAGAGGGCTCTAATGCTGTTGTCCCCCTCGACACCCTCACCCTACTCCAAACACACACACCATGAACATGCTGCCCTGTGTAGGACCAGATCAACCTCCACCTAGGTAGGTCAAGTTGTTTTAAGGCATACAAGTCAATATAGCTGGAGTTACGTCATTTACAGGAAGTAATCCCATTTAATCTCTGATTCAGAAAAATCTGCCAATAAATAATTTGTGTTTTCATGCATGTCATCGGATCATGCAGATATTATTGCTTGCTACTTTGCCATTTGGTTTTACATAAATGTTTTGATCTGAAAGAAGAGGGCGGATGTAAGTTAGGTCACTTGTGAAAACTGTAATTCCTGTTGATTGTGAAAAGCATGTCATTCAAGTATGGGTGGACTAACTCAGGAACCGCCCGCACACAGTAAACAATTCAAGCTTCTGCAAAGCACAACAGAAAACACACCTCTTTTAACAGGGAAATCATAATGAGTAATATAACACACCTGAGTGTCATAGTTGTCTCTAGGATGGTCTCTGCCTCCCTCTGGTGACAGGTGGAACCATGACACCAAGTGTTCATGACAGGTCCACTTTGGTCATTTTCACTAGAAATCACTCTCATTTGGGAATGGGATTGACTTGATCTGGATGATGGATGATATCAAGGCAATGGAGTCTGTTCTGCTGCTGTTCCATCAGTGCTCCTTTGCCACTGCATCACGCACAGTAATACTCTTAGCTGCTCCTGCTATAATTTCTAATATAAAGGCCCTCTTGTATACTATGGGAATTTGAAGATTAAGTAAATGGTCACTTTAATGATGATGTCCCATCCAGTTGATCAGCTTGCCTCAAGTCTAGTTCCTGGAAATCTCTGGATGGTTTCTTTTTGGCAATTCCCATTAAACTAATATTTTATTGGGATATCTTTGTACTCAGGTAATTATTATGATTTTGTACTTAATGATTGAGACCAGCTATTATTCCTGACCACTTGATATAACCATGAAACAATGGATCCTGTTATAAAACTCCTGACCCTGATTGTGGTAGGTAGCCCAGAGTTTAGAGAAACTGATCAGTAGCCGGAACGTTGTTTATGTCGGGCCGTAGACTATTAGGTTAAGGGTCTCTAGTGACTCACTAGTCCATCCAAAATGATGAACATGAATTTCCTCTACATGTCATCAAAACAACACTGTCTGTTAACCTAAGGGTAATGTTTTGTCTCTTGCTTTCCCACAGAGTTGGACAGTCGGGTGATGTCAGACAACACTAAGAGCTCTCTGCCATTCCCTGTGTTCCTTCCAGTGAACTACCAGGTGAAAGACGCAGATTACTTCTTTTTGAAGGAGGCCGGTCAGGACATCATGAGGAACTCCAGCATGCAGACACAGACACAACCATTTGTCATCCTGAGAGCCAGCCGGCCTCCTGCTGTCAACGCCAGCTATGGGCCCCTGTCCACAGAGCAGCCTGTCCCTCTAGACCTGGTCCAGTCTGTGCAGCTGTTCCGTGCCCCGGGGGTATTCACCTACAACTGGAAGGTCCAGTCCTTTGTGCTGACCCCCAGGGTCTACTCGTCCATGCCCAAGGTGCGGGTGTTGTTCTATGTGGCTGGGAGGGAATGGGACAGGGGAGCAGATGGGCTAAAGGATGAGTTGCCCTGTGTTACGGTGTTTGCCTTCTGGCAGACCCAGGAGGTGAGGGGCTCCTGTGCCCTTGGAGGTCTGAGGGGCACATGCATGGCTGAGCTGGAGCCTGTAGCCGGCTGGTTCAGTCCCGCAGCAGAGAGCTCTAGCCCGGGGAGGTTGGACCCAACAGAGGTAAACACAGTAGAGCTGTACTACCAGGCCCGGCCCAGTGCATATGGGAAGTGCAGGGAGGGCGAGTGGGATCGCTGGGGCAGCTCAGAGCAGCAGCAGGCTGAGTACATCCCTGTGACTCCCATGCAAAGGATCAGCAGTGTGCGCCTCCTTAAGGTGCCCAAGGGAGCTGCATCTCTGTCTCAACTCAAGTTGGGAAAGGCTGTTGTCATCCAGACTTCCTCCAAACCCCTGAAGAAGACAGATATCGCCACTTTCTACATCCTCACGGCCAGCTCCTCCTCCCTGGAGAACTTCACTGTACGGTGAGTTTCAGATGTCATGTTTGATGTTTGCACTCATACTAACCTTGACTTTTTATTATGTCAAGTCAATTATTATAAAACAATTAGTTATCTTGAATATTCATAATTCCAAATGCAAATGCAACTATTTACCCATTAAATAAAGTAAAAACTATAGTGAAGTGCTTATCAGACCAATAATTGTCCTGCAGCGCACTGTGATTATAATTGGTTAATAACGGTTAACCCTATTTGCTGAAGTACTGCCATTGTATTGCACAGTAGCCTTACTTATCTAGTCGATTTAGCCACACGTGCCCAACAAACCCTGTCCGTTAGAAATATCCAATGAGATTTGAAGTGGATTAAAGTATTTCTCTGAAAATATGATACATTTTAGCGTTCTTACAGGGAATTGAGGCAGATTATTGAAGTTAAATTGAAAAATAGTGGAGAGTAATGATATTCAGAGCTACAGTGGCAAGAAGAAATATGTGAACCCTTTGGAATAAGTGGATTTCTGCAATAGACAAACACAGTCTGACAAACACAGTCTGCTTAAACTAATAACACACAAACAATTATATGTTTTCATGTCTTTATTGAACACACTGTGTAAACATTCACAGTGCAGGGTGGGAAAAGTATGTGAACCCTTGGATTTAATAACTGTTCTAAGTCACAACAAGACAAACACAGTGTGCTTAAACTAATAACACACAAATTATTGTATTTTTCTTGTCTATATTGAATACATAATTTAAACATTCACAGTGTAGGTTGGTAAAGTATGTGAACCCTAGGCTAAGAACTTCTCCAAAAGCAAATTGGAGTCAGGTGTCAGCTAACCTGGAGTCCAATCAATGAGGCAAGATTGGAGATGTTGGTTAGAGCTGCCTTGCCCTATAAAAAACACTCACAAAATTTGAGTTTGCTATTCACAAGAACCATTGCCAGATGTGAACCATCTCTAAAAGCCTTGATGTTCATCAGTCCACAGTAAGACAAATTGTGTATAAATGGAGAAAGTTCAGCACTGTTGCTACTCTCCCTGGGAGTGGCCATTCAGCTAAAGACTTACAGAAATCTCTGGAACATGCTAACATCTCTGTTGACGAGTCTACGATATGTAAAACACTAAACAAGAATCGTATTCATGGGAGGACACCACGTAAGAAGCCACTGCTGTCCAAAAACAACATTGCTGCCCGTCTGAAGTTTGCAAAAGTGCACCTGGATGGATGTTCCGCAGCGCTACTGGCAAAATATTATGTGGACAGATGAAACTACAGTTGAGTTATTTGGAAGGAACACACAATACTATGTGTGGAGAAAAAAAAAGGAACAGCACACCAACATGTAACGTCCAGGCTTGAGTGTTCAGACTGGAGTGTTTAGTTTTGTTTTGGTGTTGGGTTTCTTCAGTTCTATGGTGTGTATTTCTATGTTGGGGTAATGGTTCCCAATTAGAGGCAGCTGAGTCTCGTTACCTCTAATTGGGAACCATATATATGTTTGGGGTTTAGCACTTAGGTTGGTGGGTTATTGCTTCCTGTTATGTTTATCGTGTTTAGGTTCATGCCATAGTGTTTAGGTTCATGCCATAGTGTTTAGGTTCATGCCATAGGGTTTAGGTTCATGTCAGTGTCGAGTTTAGGATTTAGCGTTTTGTGTTCACGTCATGTTCTTCGTTTATTGTTTTGTTCCGTCTCGTCCCGTTTGTTAATAAAGTATGTATTCTGGATACTTCGCTGCGCATTGGTCTGTCCCAAGAAGAGATAATCGTGACAGAATAACCCACCCCGAAAAGAAGACCAAGCAGCGAGAGACCCGGGAATTCAGGTCTTGGGAGGAAGAGTTGTTCAATGGGGGAGCTTGGGCCCAGCCCGGAGAGTATTGCCGTCCAAGAGAGGAACTGGAAGCAGCGGCGGCTGAGCGGCACAGGTGTGAGGATGTGTATGGCGCATGGGATCCTGAGAGAGGCAAGTTTGTCAGACCTCGCCGGGCTAGGAAGCCCGAAGGGCAGCCCCAAAAAACGTTTTTGGGGGGGCACACGAGGAGGTCGGCCGGTTCAGGAGGGACTCCTGCACCAAGTCCTCATGCTCAGTGGAGGGAGCAGCGCACTGAGAGGACGCCGTGCTACGCAGTTTTGCGCACAAAGTCTCCTGTGCGTATTCAGAGGCCGGTGCGCAAAATTCCAGCTCCACTCATCAGTCGGGCTCGACTGAGTGTGCAGCCAGGAAGAGTGGTGCCAGCTCTGCGCGCCAGGTCTCCAGTGCGCCTCCTAGGACCAAGATATCCTGCACCGGTTCTGCGTGCAGAATCTCCGGTGCGAATCCACAGCCCAGTCCGAGAGATTCCAGCTCCACTCACCCGTGAGGCCAGGGTTAGTGAGCTAGCTGGTGGAATGGTGTCGGCTCTCCGCATCAGGTCCCCTGTGCGTGTTGTGGATTCAACACGTCCTGTCCCTGTTCCACGCTCCAGGATCCCTGTCCGTGTTGTGGAATCAACACGTCCTGTCCCTGTTCCACGCTCCAGGATCACTGTCCGTGTTGTGGATTCAACACGTCCTGTTCCACGTTCCAAGATCCCTGTCCGTGTTGTGGATTCAACACGTCCTGTGCCTGTTCCACGTTCCAAGATCCATGTCCGTGTTGTGGATTCAACACGTCCTGTGCCTGTTCCACGTTCCAAGATCCATGTCCGTGTTTTGGATTCAACACGTCCAGTGCCTGTTCCACGTTCCAAGATCCATGTCCGTGTTGTGGATTCAACACGTCCTGTGCCTGTTCCACGTTCCAAGATCCATGTCCGTGTTGTGGATTCAACACGTCCTGTCCCTGTTCCACGTTCCAAGATCCCAGTACGTGTTGTGGATTCAACACGCCCTGTACCTGTTCCACGTTCCACGATCCATGTCCGTGTTGTGGATTCAACACGTCCTGTCCCTGCTCCACGCATCAGGCCCCCTGTGCGCCTTCAGAGCCCGGCACGTCCTGTCCCTGCTCCACGCATCAGGCCCCCTGTGCGCCTTCAGAGCCCGGCACGACCTGTCCCTGCTCCACGCATCAGGCCCCCTGTGCGCCTTCAGAGCCCGCCACGTCCTGTCTCTGCTTCACGCATCAGGCCCCCTGTGCGCCTTCAGAGCCCGCCACGTCCTGTCCCTGCTCCACGCATCAGGCCCCCTGTGCGCCTTCAGAGCCCGGCACGTCCTGTCCCTGCTCCACGCATCAGGCCCCCTGTGTGCCCTCAGAGTCCAGTACGACCGGTTCCTGCTCCACGCACCAGAGTTCCAGTGAGTATCATGAGTCCAGTACGGCCAGTTCCTGCTCCACGCACCAGAGTTCCAGTGAGCATCATGAGTCCAGTACGGCCAGTTCCTGCTCTACGCACCAGAGTTCCAGTGAGCATCATGAGTCCAGTACGGCCAGTTCCTGCCCCACGCACCAGAGTTCCAGTGAGCATCATGAGTCCAGTACGGCCAGTTCCTGCTCCACGCACCAGAGTTCCAGGGAGCATCATGAGTCCTGTACGGCCGGTTTCTGCTTCCTGCACCAAGGCCACTGGGAACGTCCCGAATCAAGAACTATCTGTTCAGCCTAATGGTCCAGGGCCTCCGGTGCATGAACTCGAGCCAGCACGGCCGGCACCGGAGCCCCCACCTGGGTCAAATGGACCCACCAGAAGACCCCCCCACGGACTTTTGGGCGCGGTCGGAGTCCGCGCCTTTGGGGGGGGGGGTACTGTAACGTCCAGGCCTGAGTGTTCAGGCTGGAGTGTTTAGTTTTGTTTTGGTGTTGGGTTTCTTCAGTTCTATGGTGTGTATTTCTATGTTGGGGTAATGGTTCCCAATTAGAGGCAGCTGAGTCTCGTTACCTCTAATTGGGAACCATATATATGTTTGGGGTTTAGCACTTAGGTTGGTGGGTTATTGCTTCCTGTTATGTTTATCGTGTTTAGGTTCATGCCATAGTGTTTAGGTTCATGCCATAGTGTTTAGGTTCATGCCATAGTGTTTAGGTTCATGCCATAGGGTTTAGGTTCATGTCAGTGTCGAGTTTAGGATTTAGCGTTTTGTGTTCACGTCATGTTCTTCGTTTATTGTTTTGTTCCGTCTCGTCCCGTTTGTTAATAAAGTATGTATTCTGGATACTTCGCTGCGCATTGGTCTGTCCCAAGAAGAGATAATCGTGACACAACATCAACACCTCATCCCAACTGGAAACTATGGTGGGGCTGCTTTGCTGCCTCAGGGCCTGGACAGCTTGCTATCATCGACGGAAAAATGTTCCCAAGTTTATCAAGACATTTTGCAGGAGAATGTTAGGTTATCTGTCCGCCAATTGAAGCTCAACGGAAGTTGGGTGATGCAAAAGGACAAGGACCCAAAACAGAGAAGTAAATCAACAACAGAACTGCTTCAACAGAAGAAAATATGCCTTCTAGAGTGGCTCAGAGTCCTGACCTCAACCCGATGAAGATGCTGTGGCATGACCTCAAGAGAGCAGTTCACACCAGGCATCCCAAGAATATTGCTGAACTGAAACATTTTTGGAAAGAGGAATGGTCCAAAATTCCTCCTGACTGTTGTGAAGGTCTGATCCGCAATTACAGAAAACCTTTGGTTGAGGTTATTGCTGCCAAAGAAGGGTCAAACAGTTATTAAATCCAAGGGTTCACATACTTTTCCCACCCTGCACTGTGAATGTTTACACGGTGTGTTCAATAAAGACATGAAAACGTATAATTGTTTGTGTTATTAGTTTAAGCAGACTGTGTTTGTCTATTGTTGTGACCTAGATGATGATAAGATCAAATTTTATGACCAATTTATGCAGAAATCCAGGTATTTCCAAAGGGTTCACATACTTTTTCTTGCCACTGTATTTAAACTTCCCATGCAGTCATCAAGCATCTCTGTGTCACTGTGATGGAGATAAAGTGTGCTCACGTGTAGCTTTCTAGCGGCTCATTATCTGACTGGTGTAAAAGGGTTGCGTACAGTGTGCTGTGCGTCTTATTATAATGACTGCATATGTGTATAGTGGGGATTACAGGCAAAGCCCAATTTCATCATTTCAAGGCAGTGCTCATTCATTATGTTAAATGTCCTTGTTGTACTCAAGGACAGAGCACCTGCACACTACAGAGCTTCAACATCATGGTGTGACAGCCACGCATGTATCCATGCTGCTGAGAAGTTTTGTCTGACTAGTATTTTTCTCCGCTCATACAGGAGTAATAAAGGCCTACTGCACTAATTTGGTGGGAAAAAAATATTTTATTTAGATTTATCAGGGGGTGCTGATGCACCCTCAGCACCCCTACTTCCCGTGGCTATGTTCACACAGCTGCCTGACCCTATTGATTCTTTACACTAGGCATTTAAATGTATGGTTTCAAGGACTCTCAGGGCCAAGGTAATAAGGATGGTGTGGCCTGTCTCTAGTTCCCTGGTTTATCATATTTAGATTGAGGTGTTTCTGACAGCATTTTCATAGACTTGTCTATGGTATAGAGTGTGTGCAGTATAAATTATCTCCACACAGCCCTCAATATCTCCACATCATCCTTATTCACAGCCAAACCCCTGCCTAGACCAATGTATTTTCACTGATGAACACATAGCTATCTTCATCAAGGGTTGCTGTCAACATAGACAGGTGGAGATTTACGTTGTCTTGATTAGTACTTTTTCTGCTGCTACTATATTTCATCCACACTACTGTATGTGGTAAATGATGGCCATGTCAGGGGTTCCAAAACTCTATTTTCTCAATATGTCACAATAATTTATTTGTGTTGCATTTATTCTGGAATTTATTTGATGGTATCAGGAGTAGTGATGCACCGATATGACATTTTTAGGAGATACCGATATCCAATATTACATTTTTTGGCGTCCTTTTAAGCATTCTAGTACAGTTAAATAGTTAACACAGACACACATGGACGCAGCGGTCTGAGGCACGGCATCTCAGTGCAAGAGGCGTCACTACAGTCCCTGGTTCGAATCCAGGCTGTATCACATCCGGCCGTGATTGGGAGTCCCATAGTGTGGCGCACAATTGGGGTAGGCCGTCATTGTAAATAAGAATTTGTTCTTAACTGACTTGCCTAGTTAAATAAAGGTTACACACACACATACACACACACCACACCACACTGACCAACAAGTTATTTTGTTGGTATTTACTTATGTCGCCATTACTTAGTAAAACATAATCAAAACCTATTTATTTCACTTACTTGCTGTGCTGTTTCGTTGTTCATTTGTTCAGTCGTTTCATTCTCAACCAGGATTTCTCATACTATGGAACACCGTTTGCGTCTTTGACGTGTCAAATAAGCTTGCTGACCAATCAGAACCTGGATATGACTGCACGTCACATAATAATTTAACGCGTTTACAATTTTTTTACGTAGTTATTACACATTGATTACACTATCACTCGTATTTCATGTCACAACGATTCATCGATACGTTTGCTATGATGCTGGCAAAGTTGTCTCGCGCACCTACAGTGCTGGCCATAAAAAAAAGCCATCAGCTCATGCATGCAAACAATGTTCTTCCCCAAAAACATAGCAAAACGACATAATCTGTTTCAGTAACTATAGTTAGCTAGCTAACTATATAGCTAGGTGTCATCTAAAATAACCCTAATTTACAAGATAGTTCTTATTTGACTAATGGTGGTCGGACCCATCTATGTGAAGCTAGCCACAATAAGGATTAGCCACAATAGTGGACTTTGCGGTTAGCCTTCAAAATAAAAAGTATGTCATTGACAGTGATGCAAATTAATACAAATAGTAGAATTATGCCATACTTGAATAGATCATGCTAAACGAGGTTGGAATGTTGTTATATAAAATCAATAAAAGACAATAATTTGTTAATTTGACAAAAATCTGTTGAAATCATGCTGGATATATTATACTTTAGAATTGCATTGGGGGCATATTTATTTCACTGTACAGCATTACCTATGGATTGTGGATCAATGACATGGAGTATCAGTCTACTCAGTGACACCCAGAGAACATTAGCGTTGTAGCTCTTATTGCGGGACTCTGAAACAACTGTGAATTGAGCCACATTTATTGTCAACCTATGTGTATTGAACACTATTCCCAAGGAAAAATAATACTGTGTGGATGTTTTGGAGTCTGATAACTCTGAGGAGGACGTTGGGAAAAAATATCTTGGGTATTGAGTAGACTGATACCCCATAATTGATCCCCAATCCTTAGGTAAAGCTGGACAGTGCAATATGAATGTCAATACACACAATAGGCTGATTTGGAGGTGATTTGGAGGGAACAGTGGGTTAACTGCCTTGTTCAGGGGCCTTCAGATTTTTACCTTGTCAGCTCGGGCATTCAATCCAGCAACCTTTCGGTTACTAGTCCAACGCTCTAACCACTAGGCTACCTGCCGCCCCAAAGATAAACGATAAGAGCTACAACATTAATATTTGACTAAACTCTTCACAGTTATGTGGATGTCACCGAGTAGACTGATACCCCATTTCATTGCTTCACATTCCAACCTTGTTTAACATTATCTAGTCTAAATATGGCATGATTCCACCAATTGTAACATTCTGCATCACTTTCAAATAGGTACTTTTATTTTGAAGGCAAACCGCAAATTCCACTATTGTGCCTAATCCTTACTGTGGCTAGCTTCACAACACATAACCCTGTCCGGTCGAGCCTCACTAGCCAGATGAAGCTAGCTGGCTGCTTATAACGTTAGCTTTGGGCAACAGGGTTAAGTAGCTGGCTAGCTATTTATTTTCATGAACTGAAGTTTAATTTCAATAGGCGAACATCGTGGCTACCTAGCTAATACTTACTCACAAGGATTCCTAAATCATTGCTAAGAATAATGAAAATGACTGCAGTTTCTACTGGTCATTGTCTTCAGGCTGGTTGTATTGGTGCTAGCTAGGTACCAAGCTAAAGCTAGCTACCCCAGAAGTTGCGGTTGAACAAATAATACTTTATTACCGGCGCGGTATTGTAAACACATGGTTCGTGGCCGGTATTTGCTTATTTGCAGTTTTTTTTGTACAGCTTTGACAGTGCTACTGATAGTAGTGGTGGCGCTTGGCTTGCATGTGCAAATTCAGAACACACATTCTGTAATAGAACTGTGTTATTTGACGCGTCAAATAGTGTTATTTGACTCGTCAAATAGTGTGACTCTATTACTGTGTAACTCCGGTAGGGCAACATGTGTACCAGTGCTCGACCAGTCGGCGAAAGCCAACATCACCCACAACAGAGAACGGTAGATTGTCAAAGACAATGAATTCCATTATCTTGGTGTTAATGGATTTCGCCTTTGAGTTGTCTCGCTGAAATTCTTACTCTTTTAAATGACTGCTCGACTTGTTGACTGCTCGATCCACACAGCAGACATTGTGGGTTAGGTTAGGAATGCTGTGTTGCACATGTAGCGCAACATTTTGTGTGGCGTCATTATGTCATGTACCTACGTTATATAGGTATGCACGTCAGCTTTGACATCGGTTTTGTACATCGGCGTTAAACTAGACATCGGGCCGATACCAATGTTGGCATTTTTAGCTAATACCGTCCGATTCTGATATGTTCACCGATATATTGTGCATCCCTAACCAGGAGTAAATGTTTGCCAAAGTCCTCCCTTTGCTGCTATAACAGCCTCCACTCTTCTGGGAAGGTTTTCCACTAGTGTGGAGACTTGCCCCCATTCAGCCACAAGAGCAGTTGTGAGGTTGGGCACTGATGTTGGGCGATTAGGCCTGGCTCGCAGTCTGTGTTCCAATTCATCCCAAAGGTGTTCAATGGGGTTGAGGTCAGGGCTCTGTGCAGGTTCTTCCACACCAATTTCGAAAAAACATTTCTGTATGGACCTCGCTTTGTGCATGGGGGCATTGTCATGCTGAAACAGGAAAGGGCCTTCCCCAAACTGTTGCTGCAAAGTTGGAAGCACAGAATTGTCTAGAATGTCATTGTATGCTGTAGCATTAAGATTTCCCTTCACTTGAATGAAGAGGACTATTATTCCTCCTCCACTAAACTGTACGATTGGCACTATGCATGGTGGCAGGTAGTGTACTCCTGGCATCTGCCAAACCCAGATTCGTCCGTCGGACTGTCAGATGGTGAAACGTGATTCATTACTCAGAGAACGCATTTCTACTGCTCCAGATTCCAATGGTGGCGAGCTTTACACCATTCCAGCCGAGGCTTGGCATTGGGCATTGTGATCTTAGGCTTGTGTGCGGCTGTCCAATACTTTTGACCATGTGGTGTATCTCCTCCATCTCCTCCAAAGAGATCGCATTCCCCCAGAAGTTGAGAGGTAAACTCTGCAGCAGTCGGACTCTGTTCACACCCTACAGGTTCCCCAGCCTCCCTCACATTCACAGGGGCCTTATATGTTCTGTAGTTGGTCTTCATTAGGTTGAAAAGGGGATGGCCCAAAAATCATTATTCAGCTGACCCTTCATTTAGCCAGATGGGAATGGTGCCTGGGGGAGACCAATACTAAGTCAGTCAGTGCTGAGCGTTGCATAGATGCATCTCACTTCCTATTGGAGAATCTCAAAATAAGGCCAAAGTACAGATGGAAGGTGTAGCTGTGGGAGTTGGTCTCTCCCTCAGCTTCACTCTAGGTCCCTGTGCATGTACAATGTTGCTATTCCCAGAGCACACTGACAGGAACATGCACTGTTCTGATTTAATGCTTCAGGTGAGATTTCTTAGTCAACAGTTGGTAGAGCATGCAACACCAGGGTTATGGGTTCCCATTGGGACCAGTAAGAAGAGGTATGAAAATGTATACAATAATGTAAATCAATCTTTGTCAAAGCTGGGAAACAATAGTATATTAAGAGGGAGAAGAAAAGAGAGGAAAAAAAGGAGAAGGAAAAGGAGAAATGTAGCATTGTTCTTCATAATATAAGTGTTTATTATCTATGAGGATAAGCTGAAAAACAGGGGAAGAGTGGACATCAAGGTCCCCAGTAAATTCATTGAAATGACGTGGAAACAACGTTGATTCAACCAGTGTTTGCCCAGTGGGATGTTTGACAGTTTACTCTGAGAGACATATATTTTAGTCATTAAAAGTGAAGATTGATTGACCTACAATCAAAAATCATTCAAAAAATTGGTTGAAATATAGAAACATGTTTATTAATGACAATGTGAAACGTTGAACACAAACACACACATAGCCCCTAGGAACCCAAGGTAATGAGTGGGTATGGAAACTGACTGATTCTGAGTGAATAACAACAGGATCCAAACATATGACAACATCCATACAAAGAGGAAAAAACTCCATCTGAACGTTCTAGGGCTCGATTTAATCAGATTAACATTGGTCGACACCTGCATAGTGTTTTTTTTGGTGGAACTGCGTTAGAGCTGTCTACAAGCAGCTCCTTGTGTTACCTTATCGCCTACACTGCCTTCGGATGCAACGAAACCACCCAACTTTATATCCGACAAATCCTTTGCAGCCACGTTAGTTCCACCAGGTTCTATTGTAGACTATGGGCAATGATGGAAAAAATACCTCATTGTCATACTTGTATAAAAGTAATGATACCTTAATTGAAAATGACTCAATTAAAAGTGAAAGTCACCCAGTAAAATACTACTAGAGTAAAAGTATAAAAGTATTTGGTTTTAAATATACTTTAGTATCAAAAGTAAAAGTATAAATAATTTCAAATTACTTAAGCAAACCAGACTATATTAAGCAAACCAGACTGCACCATTTGTTTGTTTTCAAAATGTACTGATAGCCATGGGCACACTCCAACACTCAGACATCATTTACAAATGAAGCATTTGTGTTTAGTGAGTCTGCCAGATCAGAGGCAGTAGGGATGACCAGGGATGATCTCTTGAAAACGTGCGTGAATTGGAATATTTTCCTGTCCTGCTAAGCATTTAAAATGTAATGAACACTTTTGGGTGTAAGGGAAAATGTATGGAGTAAAAAGTACATCATTTTCTTTATGAATGTAGTGAAGTGTATGTGGGCGACAGGATATCCTAGTGGTTAGAGCGTTGGACTAGTAACCGAAAGGTTGCAAGTTCAATTCCCCGAGCTGACAAGGTACAAATCTGTCGTTCTGCCCCTGAACAAGGCAGTTAATCCCACTGTTCCTAGGCCGTCATTGAAAATAAGAATTTGTTCTTAACTGACTTGCCTAGTAAAATAAAAGTTGTCAAAAATCTAAATAGTAAATAAATAGATACCCCCCCAAAAACAACTTATGTAGTACTTTAAAGTATTTTTACTTAAGTAGTTTACACCACTGGCTATAGGCCCTACTCCCGATTAAACTGATAGGCTTTAAATCCCCCCCATTCAAATTATCATGAAAATTATTAAGTAAACTACACTTTCTATCGCCATTTTTTACTTTTAACTTCTAACGCAGTAGGGATAATAACCCCCTGGGCACAGACTTAAATTCCACATGGCGCTGGAGTAAAGCAGAGTCTATATGGAAACTAGTAACGCGTTGCCACTTATCAAACCAAGTTTTTTGCATGGGTGGATTTGGCTGGCAGCAGACTGGGCTGTGGGTAAAGCAGGCCAGGTACTGGTGGCAGCAGACTTAGCACTGGAGGAAGCAGGTTGGGTCCATTGCATAGTCCTCAAAATCAGTCTCTTCCAAGTCAGGGTCCATGATCTGCAGGCCTTCCCAGTCTGCCTGAATCCACACACCAATCAGCTCTCCTGAAAATTAAAAAGACAGCAGAATGCAAAACAAGAAAAATAGATGAATATGATTACGCACAATATCTTCATCAAATCGAAACACTGACCCATAGTTTTGTTTCTGCAATGTTTTAATGGATGTAGTGATATTAGTTAAGAAATGACAGTGTGTTATGTACTGAGGTTCCTCTTAAAGGCTATAGCAGAGGAGAGCTGGTGCCCTGAGGTCTTTACAGAGGTGTGCGACGCTTTAGGCTGTGTCTTTCTTCCAAAGAATGGGAAGCTATACATGATTGGCTTTTGAAACATGGACATGGAGATGGTGATTGGACATGGTTGACAGCCTAGCGTGAGTAAAATAGAGCCATAAGAGAGCCTGCTAAATGACAGAAATGTATAATGTAAATGTCTTAGTAATGTAAATGTTTTTCGATAAAGAATGTGTTTCTCTACTACTTCTATTTATTTATTTATCTTGTGTTTTTCTAATGTCGAACTCATTTGTGTGGCAACTCATTTGAATGAGATTAATTTAAATCAAGTTGACAGCTGTCTCTCTCTTCCTGTTCTACTCCCATTTGTTGGAATCTATGTATACTTAAGCAGTGGGGCTGAAAATAAGCCTTTTCCCTGGGTTCTCTCTCTCTCTCTCTCTCTCTCTCTCTCTCTCTCTCTCTCTCTCTCTCTCTCTCTCCCACCCACCCCAGTGCCCATGTATCTTAATCCCTGTTGCTTTAGTTTGAATCCAAATTGCCTCTTGCTCACAGTCTCTGCCTCATGGGGTCAATGGTCACATAATAACAACAAGGAGAGTAAAGGAACAGGAGCAATGGTAGGAGCTCCTCTCCTCTCCCTCATGTCATTTCTCCACTCCTCTCCCTCAAGTCATTTCTCCTCTCCCTTATTTCATTTCTCCTCTCCCTCAAGTCATTTCTCCTCTCCTCTCCCTCAAGTCATTTCTCCTCTCCTCTCCCTCATGTCATTTCTCCTCTCCCCTAAAACTCAAATTACCTTGCCTCTCATAAACAGAGGAGTACATCTGTGTGTATGTGTATGTGTCTGTCTGTGTACTGTTCACCACCCTGCCCACACAGCCTGTGTTTTAGCCCTCCTTTTCATCATCACGCAGCCAGTGTCTCTTCTAGTCTGGGCCTCAGCAGCTGTCTGGCTGTTTTATCACTGTTCAAGTGTCCCATTAAGTCAGGCTTAATGCTCAGTCGTCAACATGATGATTCCAGTGTTGGTGATAGCTAGTGACAAGAGGACCAGAGATCTAGTCAGTGTGATAACATGGTCAAACCATACCTGATAGTTTTATTAGATTTCCATGAGATCTTATTTATGTAGGTGTCAACTCTCTATTTCAGCTTTATTACCAGTCATATTGACAATGTAATGGCATGCCATCACCTTCCTATGCTGCATAGTCAAATTATTATTTTAATTTTTTATTTTATTTAACTAGGCAAGTCAGTTAAGAACAAATTCTTATTTACAATGACGGTCTATTGTGCGCAGCCCAATGGGACTCCCGATCACGGCCGGTTGTGATACAGCCCGGGATCAAACCAGGGTTTGTAGTGACGTCTCTAGCACTGCGATGCAGTGCCTTAGACCGCTGTGCCGCTCGGGAGCCCCAATTACATGAGGGGTAATCAGATTGCTATAGGAAATGTGTTCAGTCTGTGCACCATGAGCTAGCTAGTGTACAGATTCAGTTGGCAAAACCCCAGATCACAGCCTCTTTTTTTAGGCAATGATTAAATGATTAAATCGTGATGATATCTGATCATTTAATACCATTTTCTCTGATAACATGTATTTTATTCAAAGACAGCCTCATGGATAAAAACCAATAACTTTGCTATCCGGTGGATCCAGTCAGTGGGCTACCGATCATTCATCTGTGTGACAAATAGGACTTTTTCATCCCATTTGCTGTGTTTTTATTCCTGGCCATCTGGCGTTAACATTGCCCTAAAAGTCTCTCTAACTCCCTAAACTGCCCCATAAGTATGACAAGCACGTCATTGATGACTGGCGGAGCATCAGAGTGGCTGAACGATGGTTATTTGCTTGCATAATTAAAGATTGCATCTGTTTGAGATTGCATTTGTGTTCAGTACTGGCCCCATGTCTCTGCAGTGATTCATCTGTACAGAGCCAGGGATGTGAAGGCAGAGTGAATCAGGAGGAGGATTGTAACCCCTGGGCAGCAGTAGAACAGGTGGGCCTGCCTGCAAAATGGGTCTTACTGGGAATACTGCTCTCAGCTTTCCTCAAAACCAGGTCAAATCATGATGGGGAGCATCATGCCCATACTGATGCTGTATTAGGAAATGTTTTTTTATATTCATACAATCATCCATAGAATCATATACTTACATTTAATGATTGTGTTATTGGTATTTTAACAACGATACTGGTACTATTGGTCCAAGAGAGGCATTTCAGTACTCACAAACAGCAACTAAACTATTCTACATTTAAGATTGTTTGCTTGATTTTCAGGGTATAGCCATTATTCAGGGCTTAGCCATTATTCACTCTCTCTGTTATGTCTGAAACAAATAAGGCTTAGAGAGAAGAGCAAACAAGCACAAGGGAGGGGGTTGCTGACTGGAGTGGACCAGGGGCCGAGGGCTGCCATGAGTGTGTGTGACATAGGTGAGGGAGGCCATCGCTTCCTGTGGCAGTGTGGTTACGGGGAGGTCGGGTGGTGGGGAACCGGTATGCAAAATACACAGTGTTAGTCCGCCACCAAACCTCACTTGGAGAGAAGTGAGATGGATGGCAGGTGCAGCACCTGAGAGTTGATTTTCTCACACACTGTCAGTTCCAGTCTATGGGCCAATCTATCTTCCCTGCCCTGGTGCCTCGGTGTCTCGTCCTCCTCCTGCCTCCCCAGTCAGCGCTGGCTAGCCACAGCCACTAACTGCTATGGTTCCTGCAAAAACCCCTCCACCCTTAGAGCCCAGAGTGTCTGGAGGAGAAAAGGCTTCAGATAGGTAATCTTTTAACAATCCGTTCTTATTAAGTAAATCCTACACCATTTGTTTTACAAACTCCAGTCCTCAAGTACCCCCAACAGCACATATTTTTGTTGTAGCCCCGGACTAGTACATCTGATTCACCTTATCATCAATTGTCAAATTTACTTTAGACAGATGGAAATGTTGTCAATAGCTAGCAAAGTTCGTCAAAAATAGCTGGCAATGCTAACGTTAGCTAGCTAAAATCCAGTGGTCAATCTTAGCTAGCTAGCTAAAGTTATACTGCATCTAAAGTCAATCTGGTGACATCACAATGACGACTAAAGGTTTTCCTACTAATTATTTGCCTCCTTCAGGAATGTAATTGTATTTCGAAGCCACCGTAATGCACTTTAGATTCAATCTTCATCAGCGCCAATTGACACTGCATTGAGTAGAATGCTCAGTCGTGCTTCAGTCCTATTAACTAATGTGACAAAACGTACAACCCATGAATAGCATGAGTGGGTGGATTTAGAATGCCATTACTAGATTAACTGTTCTCAGAGGTTTTCTAACTTCTTATTACAAGAAGTATGTCATCAGTACATATTTTAATGTAATACATGCCATTTCAGTGATGGCAAATAATAGCATTGTTGGTGTTACCACTATGACTCCAGCAAATCCTTATGAGTCAGAATGATGCAGTGACCTGTTCCTATAGTTACTGCTAAACTAACAGAAGTTCATGTGGAGGCAGGATGTTGTGGTTTTTTATTTCCAGTTATGGCTTTTTAAAATGATTTTTAATAGCAGTTTTATCTTCAGTTACTGTTAGTACAGTATATTACTATACTTTTATCCCAGAGGTTGTAGAGGCCTCAAGGTTACCTGTCTTCGTGGCTCCAGGAGTGTTGTTGTAGTCAGGAAAGATATGTGGTGATGTCCCCTTTTACCCAGTCACCACCACTCACAGTCCCTGTCCCCCTGTTAATCAGAGGCTGCTGCTCTGCTCCTCTTCTCCCCTCTCCCCTCAGAGCCTGTCAGTCCCCTGTGCCTTTGTTCCTGCTTCCCCCTGAGAACCTGCTGGTTCCTGCTAACAATTGAGTGAGAGCCCCTCTCTGACAGTACAAAGAGAGGCAGGTCACCTACACGCACACAGACAGACAGACAGACAGACAGAGACACACACACACACTGAGAACTGTGTTGGTTACTCAACCTTCACCTTCACCCAAATTGACATTTTCGCTGTTTGCAACTATTTTTACATTATCCAGCCCCTTTGGGGATGTGTAATTCTCCTCTAATCGTTAGACCTTCCATTGCCAGTCTAGTAAGTACTGTTAGCACTTTGTCGGATTGAGATTGTAGCAGTAACATGGAAGGATCAGTGAAATTTTGCTGGAATGTCTGAGTCCCTGTCTCACAAGTGCCACAAGTATGTCCCCTCACGTTGATAGAGAGAGAGAGACAGAGTGAGCGCGAGAGAGAGAGAGAGAGCCAAAGGCATTGGGTCATTTCAGTGCACCATGTGGCAGCATCACAGGACAACTTCAACAACCATGCCAAGATTAGTTCTCCCTTGAGCTTTCAACGGGTGCATCAGATTTCATCTAGGAAGAGCTGTATGTGCAGATGCTCTTACACTACACAAATATGCATAGGCACACACACACACACACACCACACATGCACACTTATACACACAAAACACTCACAAACACACAAAGGCAAATTACAATAACTCAAATTTGTTTTTAAATGGGATGAGTACATTCGTTTTTGTGCATGGCAGTAGCGTGAGTACAGCATCTGTCTATGACCTTGAATGTACACTCCCCCCTCTCACCCAGGAGGGGAAGTAGGGAAGATCAGATGGATGCTTATATTGTAGATTATCCCCCCCCAGAGACCCATAATGCGCTCAGCATTTGTTTTACTGCCATAGTGTATATCTGAAAGAGTCTGGGATAAACCCCTGAGCAGCGTTAGGCTACACATGACGTTACACATAACAATACAGAGTCCCAGATATCAACAAATGTTCCCACAACTTTCGAGAATGTTCCCTTAAGTGTCTCAATAGGTAATTTGCTAAAATGTTCAAATGAATGTTCCCGTGATGTGCACGGAATGTTTCCCAGAGACCATTCCCTTAATGTCAAATGGAATGTATCCAGAACGTGGTAACATTGTTCTCAGAACTTAAGATATTAATGTTCTAGACATGTTTCATATGGGAATGTTGCAAGAAAATTTGTGTCCAGTTTTCTGTGGGTCAGGAGAATATTCCATAAATGTCACACCAAATATACACAGAACATGGTTTCCAATGGTAGGTTTATTTGAACAGTGAGAGACAGAATAACAAAATAATCCAGAAAAGCGCATGTGACAAATGTTATAAATTGATTTGCATTGTAATGAGGGAAATAAGTATTTGACCCCTCTGCAAAACATGACTTAGTACTTGGTGGCAAAACCCTTGTTGGCAATCACAGAGGTCAGACGTTTCTTGTAGTTGGCCACCAGGTTTGCACACATCTCAGGAGGGATTTTGTCCCACTCCTCTTTGCAGATCTTCGCCAAGTCATTAAGGTTTCAAGGCTGACGTTTGGCAACTCGAACCTTCAGCTCCCTCCACAGATGTTCTATGGGATTAAGGTCTGGAGACTGGCTAGGCCACTCCAGGACCTTAACGTGCTTCTTCTTGAGCCACTCCTTTGTTGCCTTGGCCGTGTGTTTTGGGTCATTGTCATGCTGGAATTACCCATCCACGACCCATTTTCAATGCCCTGGCTGAGGGAAGGAGGTTCTCACTCAAGATTTGACGGTACATGGCTCCGTCCATCGTCCCTTTGATGCGGTGAAGTTGTCCTGTCCCCTTAGCAGAAAAACACCCCCAAAGCATAATGTTTCCACCTCCATGTTTGACGGTGGGGATGGTGTTCTTGGGGTCATATTTGTATTTGTATCTTAAAGCATAATTGAGAAATTGTGATTTGTTGATTATGAATTGATTTGTGACATTTTGGCCATACCCAGGCCTCCTTTAAGGCTCCATAATGATTCATCTGTTGGTGTCATATGAAGCTTTTCCCGCTTGCTCTGTAATATGAGTAGTATTTTGAATTCAATAACAATTCTTACTTTATGAATATTGACAAATATAAACATGAATATTGAAAATATACAATTTGGGATTTTTTTTTTAAAATTTTATACATATATATATATATATATATACTCACACACACATTGTTAAACATAATATACTACAGGTATATCAGAGTTCCAAAGTGGGATCTCTGCTAGTTTAACATGTATGACCGTTTTAAACAGATAAATTAGCATAGTAGCCAACGTAACCAATCACAGCCCTCTTTTTACCAGCAGAGGGCGATCATTTTGAATCCATTTTCAAGTTCACTCTTTTGGTAATGCTTACAAATTGGACCATAACTCTAAAAGAAGCAGAGCTCCCACTCTGGAGCTTTGAAATGCCTGTAGAGTATACTATGTGCAACAATATATTGAAAGTGTTTGTTTTATTTTCTTCAATATTCATAAATTAATGTAACATTATTATTAACATTTATTTTATTTTTTATTTCAGCTTTATTTAACCAGGTAGGCTAGTTGAGAACAAGTTCTCATTTTCAACTGCAACCTGGCCAAGATAAAGCACAGCAGTTCGACACATACAACACAGAGTTACACATGGAATAAACAAAACATACAGTCAATAATACAGTAGAAAAAAGAAAACAAAAAGTCTATATACAGTGAGTGCAAATGAGGTAAAATAAGGGAGTTAAGGCAATAAATAGGCCATGGTGGCGAAGTAATTACAATATAACAATTAGACACTGGAATGGTAGATGTGCAGTAGATGAATGTGCAAGTAGAGATACTGGGGTGCAAAGGAGCAAGATCAATAAATAAATAAAATACAGTATGGGGATGAGGTAGATAGATGGGCTGTTTACATTTGGGCATGTACAGGTGCAGTGATCTGTGAGCTGCTCTGACAGCTGGTGCTTAAAGCTAGTGAGGGAGATATGAGTCTCCAGGTTCAGTGATTTTTGCAGCTCGTTTCCAGTCATTGGCAGCAGAGAACTGGAAGGAAAGGCAACCAAAGGAGGAATTGGCTTTGGGGGTGACCAGTGAGATGTACCTGCTGGAGCGAGTGCTATGAGTGGGTGCTGCTATGGTGACCAGTGAGCGGAGATAAGGCGGGGCTTTACCTAGCAGAGACTTGTAAATTACCTGTAGCCAGTGGGTTTGGCGACGAGTATGAAGCGAGGGCCAACCAACGAGAGGATGCAGGTCGCAGTGGTGGGTAGTGTATGGGGCTTTGGTGACAAAACGGATAGCACTGTGATAGACTGCATCCAATTTGTTGAGTAGAGTGTTGGAGGCTATTTTATAGATGACATCGCCGAAGTCGAGGATCGGTAGGATGGTCAGTTTTACGAGGGTATGTTTGGCAGCATGAGTGAAGGATGCTTTGTTGCGATATAGGAAGCAGATTCTAAATTTTGGATTGGAGATGCTTAATGTGAGTCTAGACGGAGAGTTTACAGTCCAACCAGACACCTAGGTATTTGTAGTTTTCCATGTATTCTAAGTCAGAGCCGTCCAGAGTAGTGATGCTGGATGGGCGGGCAGTGATTGAATAGCATGCGTTTAGTTTTACTTGCATTTAAGAGCAGTTGGAGGCCACGGAAGGAGAGTTGTATGGCATTGAAGCTCGTCTGGAAGTTAGTTAACACAGTGTCCAAAGAGGGGCCAGAAGTATATAGAATGGTGTCGTCTGTGTAGAGGTGGATCAGAGATTCACCTGCAGCAAGAGCGACATCATTGATGTATACAGAGAAAAGAGTCGGCCCGAGAATTGAACCCTGTTGCACCCCCATAGAGAGTGCCAGAGGTCCGGACAACAGGCCCTCCGATTTGACACACTGAACTCTATCAGAGAAGTAGTTGGTAAAACAGGCGAGGCAATCATTTGAGAAACCAAGGCTGTCGAGTCTGCCAATAAGAATGTGGTGATTGACAGAGTTGAAAGCCTTGGCCATGTCGATGAATACGGATGCACAGTAATGTCTCTTATCGATGGCGGTTATGATATCGTTTAGGACCTTGAGCGTGGCTGAGGTGCACCCATGACCAGCTCTGAAACCTCAAATCAAATCAAATTTTATTTGTCACATACACATGGTTAGCAGATGTTAATGCGAGTGTAGCGAAATGCTTGTGCTTCTAGTTCCGACCATGCAGTAGTATCTAACAAGTAATCTAACAAATTCACAACAACTACCTTATACACACAAGAGTAAAGGAATGAATACGAGTATGTACATATAAATATATGGATGAGCGATGGCTGACCGGCATAGGCAAGATGCAGTAGATGGTATGGAGTACAGTATATACACATATATATATATATATATATATGAGATGAGTAATGTAGGATATGTAAACATTATATAAATGGCATTGTTTAAAGTGGCTAGTGATACATTATTTCATCCAGTTATAATTATTAAAGTGGCTAGAGATTTGGGTCGATGGCCGAACGGCATAGGCAAGATACAGTAGATGGTTTAGAGTGCAGTGTATACATTTGATATGAGTATGTCGGATACGTAAACATTATATACAAAATTGTTTAAAGTGGCTAGTGATACATTTGTTACATCCAATTCCTATGTTTAAAGTGGCTAGAGATTTAAGTCAGTATGTTGGCAGCAGCCACTCAATGTTAGTGATGGCTGTTTAACAGTCTGATGGCCTTGAGGTAGAAGCTGTTTTTCAGTCTCTCGGTCCCAGCTTTGATGCATCTGTACTGACCTCGCCTTCTGGATGATAGCGGGGTGAACAGGCAGTGGCTCGGGTGATTGTTGTCCTTGATGATCTTTTTGGCCTTCCTGTGACATCGGGTGGTGTAGGTGTCCTGGAGGGCAGGTAGGTTTCCCCCGGTGATGCGCTGTGCAGTCCTCACTACCCTCTGGAGAGCCTTACGGTTGTGGGCAGAGCAGTTGCCGTACCAGGCGGTGATCCAGCCCGACAGGATGCTCTCGATAGTGCATCTGTAAAAGTTTGTGAGTGATTTTGGTGACAAGCCGAATTTCTTCAGCCTCCTGAGGTTGAAGAGGCGCTGTTGCCACGCTGTCTGTGTGGGTGGACCAATTCAGTTTGTCCGTGATGTGTACACCGAGGAACTTAAAACTTTCCACCCTCTCCACTACTGTCCCCTCGATGTGGATAGGGGGGTGCTCCTGTTTGCATAGTGGTGAAGGTACGGTGGGATTCGAAATGGTCGGTAATCTGTTTGTTAACTTGGCTTTCGAAGACCTTAGAAAGACAGGGTAGGATAGATATAGGTCTGTAGCAGTTTGGGTCTAGAGTGTCACCCCCTTTGAAGAGGGGGATGACCGTGGCAGCTTTCCAATCCTTGGGAATCTCATACGATACGAAAGAGAGGTTGAACAGGCTAGTAATAGGGGTTGCAACAATTTCGGCAGATAATTTTAGAAAGAGAGGGTCCAGATTGTCTAGCCCTTTCAGAACATCCGCTATCTGGATTTGGGTGAAAGAGAAATTGTGGGGGCTTGGGCGGGTTGCTGTGGAGGGTGCCCAGGCAGTTGACCGGGGTAGGGGTAGCCAGGTGGAAAGCATGGCCAGCCGTAGAGAAATGCTTATTGAAATTCTCAATTATAGTGGATTTATCAGTGGTAACAGTGTTTCCTAGCCTCAGAGCAGTGGGCAGCTGGGAGGAGGGGCTCTTATTCTCCATGGACTTCACAGTGTCCCAGAACTTCTTTGAGTTTGTACTGCAGGATGAGAATTTCTGTTTGAAAAAGCTAGCCTTAGCTTTCCTAACTGCCTGTGTATATTTGTTCCTGACTTCCCTGAAGAGTTGCATATAACGGGGGGCTATTCAATGCTAATGCAGAACGCCACAGGATGTTTTTGTGCTGGTAAAGGGCAGACAGGTCTGGAATGAACCAAGGGCTATGTCTAATCAAATCAAAGTTTATTTGTCACGTGTGCCGTATACAACAGGTGTAGACCTTACAGTGAAATGCTTACTCACAGGCTCTAACCAACAGTGAAAAAAAAAAAAGAAAAAAAAAAAGATATATATATAAAAAAAAGGGATTAGGTGAACAATAGGTAAGTAAAGAAATAAAAACAGTATATACAGTAGCGAGGCTATATACAGTAGCGAGGCTGTAAAAGTAGTTATGGTTAAAGTGACTATGCATATATGATGAACAGAGAGTAGCAGTAGCGTAAAAAAGGGGTTGGTGGGTGGTGGGACACAATGCAGATAGATAGCCCAGTTAGCCAATGTGTGGGAGCACTGGTTGGTCGGTCCAATTGAGGTAGTATGTACATGAAAGTATAGTTAAAGTGACTATGCATATATGATAAACAGAAAGTAGCAGCAGCAGGGGGCACAATGCAAAAGTCCGGACAGCCATTTGATGACCTTTTCAGGAGTCTTATGGCTTGGGGGTAAAACTGTTGAGAAGCCTTTTGTCCTAGACTTGGCACTCCGGTACCACTTGCCATGCGGTAGTAGAGAGAACAGTCTATGACTGGGGTGGCTGGGGTCTTTGACAATTTTAGGGCCTTCCTCTGACACCGCCTGGTGTAGAGGTCCTGGATGGCAGGCAGCTTAGCCCCAGTGATGTACTGGGCCGTACACACTACCCTCTGTAGGTGCCTTGCGGTCGGAGGAGCAGATGCCGTACCAGGCAGTGATGCAACCAGTCAGGATGCTCTCGATGTTGCATCTGTAGAACCTTTTGAGGATCTCAGGACCCAAGCCAAATCTTTTTAGTCTCCTGAGGTGGAATAGGCTTTGTCGTGCCCTGTTCACGACTGTCTTGGTGTGTTTGGACCATTCTAGCTTGTTGTCGATGTGGACACCAAGGAACTTGAAGCTCTCAACCTGCTCCACTACAGCCCCGTCGATGAGAATGGGGGCGTGCTCGGTCCTCCTTTTCCTGTAGTCCACAATCATCTCCTTAGTCTTGGTTACGTTGAGTGAGAGGTTGTTGTCCTGGCACCACACGGCCAGGTCTCTGACCTCCTCCCTGTAGGCTGTCTCGTCGTTGTCGGTGATCAGGCCTACCACTGTTGTGTCGTCTGCAAACTTAATGATGGCATTGGAGTCGTGCCTGGCCATGCAGTCGTGGGTGAACAGGGAGTACAAGAGGGGACTGAGCACGCACCCCTTGGGAGCTTCAGTGTTGAGGATCAGCGTGGCAGATGTGTTGCTACCTACCCTCACCACCTGGGGCCGGCCTGTCAGGTAGTCCAGGATCCAGTTGCAGAAGGAGGTGGTTGGTTCTGGTTCTACATTTTTTGAATGGAGCATGCTTATTTAAGATGGTGATGAAGGCACTTTTAAAGAATAACCAGGCATCCTCTACTGACGGGATGAGGTCAATGTCATTCCAGGATACCCCGGCCAGGTCGATTAGAAAGGCCTGCTCGCAGAAGTGTTTTAGGGAGCGTTTGACAGTGATGAGGGGTGGTTGTTTGATCGCAGACCCATTACGGATGCAGGCAATGAGGCAGTGATCGCTGAGATCTTGGTTGAAAACAGCAGAGGTGTATTTGGAGGGCGAGTTAGTTAGAATGATATCTATGAGGGTGCCCTTGTTTACGGATTTGGGGTTGTACCTGGTAGGTCCATTGATAATTTGTGTGAGATTGAGGGCATCCAGCTTAGATTGTAGGATGGCCGGGGTGTTAAGCATGTCCCAGGTTAGGTCACCTAGTAGCACGAGCTCAGAAGATAGATGGGGGCAATCAATTCACATATGGTGTCCAGGGCACAGCTGGGGGCAGAGGGTGGTCTATAGCAAGCGGCAACGGTGAGAGACTTTTTTTCTGGAGAGGTGAATTTTTAGAAGTAGAAGCTCGAATTGTTTGGGCACAGACCTGGATAGTAAGACAGAACTCTGCAGGCTAACACCGCCCCCTTTGGTAGTTCTATCTTGGCGGAAGATGTTATAGTTAGGGATGGAGATTTCAGGGTTTTTGGTGGTTTTCCTAAGCCAGGATTCAGACACGGCTAAGACATCCGGGTTGGCAGAGTGTGCTAAAGCAGTGAGTAAAACAAACTTAGGGAGTAGGCTTCTAATGTTAACATGCATGAAACCAAGGCTTTTACGGTTACAGAAGTCAACAAATGAGAGCACCTGGGGAGTGGGAGTGGAGCTAGGCACTGCAGGACCTGGATTAACCTCTACATCACCAGAGGAACAGAGGAGAAGTAGGATAAGGGTACGGCTAAAGGCTATAGGAACTGGCCGTCTGGCACGTTCGGAACAGAGTAAAAGAAGCAGGTTTCTGGGTACGATTGCATAGATTCAAGGCATGATGTATAGACAAAGGTAAGGTAGGATGTGAGTACATTGGAGGTAAACCTAGGCATTGAGTAATGATGAGAGAGATATAGTCTCTAGAGACGTTGAAACCAGGTGATGTCATCGCATATGTAGGAGGTGGAACAACATGGCTGGTTAAGGCATATAGAGCAGGGCTAGAGGCTCTACAGTGAAATAAGACAGTAATCACTAACCAGGACAGTAATGGACAAGGCATACTGATTTTAGAGAGAGGCATGCGTAGCCAAGTGATCATATGGGTCCAGTGAGTGGTTGGGCTGGCTGGGGACACGGCGATTCAGACAGTTAGCAGGCCGGGTTAACAAGCTAGCAGTTAGCAGGCCGGGGCTAACGAGCTAGCAGTTAGCAGACCGGGGCTAACGAGCTAGCAGTTAGCAGACCGGGGTTAGCAAGCAAGCAGTTAGCAAACCGGGGCTAACGAGCTAGCAGACCGGGGCAAGCAAGCTAGCAGTTAGCAGACCAGGGTTAGCAAGCAAGCAGTTAGCAGACCATGGCTAACGAGCTAGCAGTTAGCAGATCGGGGCAAGCAAGCTAGTAGTTAGCAAGCAAGCAGTTAGCAGGCCGGGGCAAGCAAGTTAGCAGAAGGGCCTTTGGGGGACGTTGCGATGGAGGAAAGTCTGTTTTTACCTCCTTGTGCGGTGACATCGATAGACCAGTCGTGGATTAGTATGGTTCCAAGTAGCTCTAGATAGCTAGCATGCCATGGTTAGCAGAATGGGCCTTCAACGGACGTCGCGCCTGAGGGGCCTGTTGGAATCCTCTGGCAGGTTATGTCGGTATTCCAGTTGTAGAGGATCGGCGGGGAGTGGGCTTTGGTGGTGCCCTAGACGAGCTAGCTTCAGGCTAATTGGTGCTTGCTCCGGGATGGAGACACTAGCCAGGAGTAGCCACCTGGGATTGCGGTTAGCTAGTTGCGAAGATCCAGATGAAAGGGTTCAGAGTTTGCGGTAGGTTCAGAGTTTATGGTAGGAATCCGGGGATATTAGGAGAAAAATAGGTCCGTTATGTTCTGGTTTGAGTCACGTTGTACGAACTGGCGAGAGCTTTCCGAGCTAAAGGTGAGCTGATGACCACTAGCAGTGGTTTGCTGACTGATAGCTGGTAGTTAGTTAGCTGGCTTGCTTCAGTTGAGGGATTCCTGATCCGAAGTAAATAGAAATACTTTAGAAAAGAAAAACAGATCCACGCCACATTGGGTGAGGCGGGTTGCAGGAGAGTATTTAGAAGTTGAGGTTTAGGAAAATATTTAAAAGATGTGCAAAGAAGATATATACAAGAGACACGACAGGACAAAAAACAAAGACGTCTGACTGCTAAGCCATCTTGGATAGAACACTACTCATCTAACAAAGCAAGCGGTAAAGCTTCATATGCTATTTAGCACCTACAGATTAAACATTATGGAGTTGATGGATTCTGTCAAAATGTAACATGTTTCAATTAAACTGTAGTTTGTTTGTATCCTGTTTAGTGAATGATTACTGTGAGTATTAATGGAGTTTAGGACATGAAACTGTGTGCATGCTAAGTTAGAAAGGTTGACCTAATCAGATAAGAGGAGCAGGGTCAGGCTCAGGACAATGAAAATGGAAGGGTTGTGATTCTGACATCTAGTTAAACAAGAGAGGACCATGGACATTCCACAGGGGAAAGGAGGGAAACTCATTGGGGTCATAAAATGTATAGCTGGGGTGTTGACACCTACAAGAGGGTGGTGACCAAAAGGAGGGGAGATTATGAGATGTTTTGTGCGCGTTCTAAAATGGATGCCCTCCGCTGACTGTATCCTTGATATTAAACACTTGAAACTTATCTTGAGCTTTTGGTTTCTTAATGCAGAGATTGCAATAGCATTTTTCTTTTTAACAAAGTCTTAAAGGAGGCCTGAGTAAGGCCGAATGTCACAAATGTTTCAACTTCAATTAATTATATCTCGATTATGCTTTAAGATACAGATGTCAAATATATGTCAACAATACTTCCACCAAAGGATCCTTCTATTGATAATTTTTTTTGAAAATCCCCAAAATCTTTTTTGTTCTAGTTTTGTGAGTAATCACCCTACTATAGTGATAATATTCAGCACTATAATAATATTTTATGAAGAAACAACTTGGTGGTGCTCAATTGTTATAGAAACATGCTTTGAATGGCTCTAAAGAGAGACAAATGAGTGCGGTGTTGTAATCCTGTACAGTGTAACTCCCTTGTAGGACCTTTTACACTAGCCATTAATTGCAGGGTAATGTTTGAATTAGCATTCAGCTCCCTAGTGTGGCTGTCTACTGGAACAGTGTAAGTGTTCAGCTGCATTAGATAATGCTTATCATTTACAAATGAGAGGCCAGCAGGCCAACAAGCCATTAGTACACTATTAATAATTTGTGTACGAGACAGGAACAAAGATGCCCATAGTATATGAGGAACACTAAACATTCAAAATGCATTTTTACTGTCTATTGAAACCTATCCCCAGGGATTTGCCCAATCCTCTTAAATTGCAGGGCTTTGCTATGAGCAAAGTGGACTCTGATTGACTGAAGGTCTTAGGAATGAATAATTTCAAAGCCCCAAGCTATGGGAGCCAACATCATGTTAGCTATGTCCATTGGACTTACTGCTAGGTGTAGGATTTAGAGTTTACTTTCCACTTACCTTGGTTTGTTTAACATGTGTCTTATTCCTGTCTCTCTTTTTATTTTCTCCATTGTTAGAGCGATTGTAAAAAAAAAGGAGTGTCGTTTCGCACAGCAACACCCAGTAACTCGTTGCTGTGGGACATCACGCTGGACTCTGGAGCGGATGGCACCATCGCTGTTGTTTGTCAGAGGAAATCTGCCATACCTGGAAAAAGGCAAGTCTGATGAAAATACACAACAATCCCCCCAATATGCTATCAGTGAATCATTAAACACATTGTGTTCAACCATTGGCTTGACCGTTCAAGTTTGGCTGCTCAGACAGCTTTACACATACTCCTGAATAGGTATTACTGTACTGTATAAGGAGTTAATGTCATGGATTTGTTAGTTCATTAATATTATTAGTAGTGTACATGATACAGAGGGTTAATTACTTCAATTTTGCCTGAATAAGTTGAAAATTGTTTGCAAAATAGTATGTGATACAATGAGTAGGCTAACGACTCAGAATAAATAACACTCACACACGATGGCATTTTGACTGGGGCTTAGGCTATCTGACCTGAAGAACTCTTATGCTATACAAGCACAGGTCTACTGCTGAGAAAAGCTTAAGTAAATCTGCTTCTTAAAGAGGCCACTGTCCTCACAAGTCATTAAGTAGCGCTACATCTGTAAGAAAATCTCTGGAAGTCTCTAATTGCTTATCTACACTGAGTGTACAAAACATTAAGGACACTTGCTCTTTCCATGACATAGACTGACCAGGTGAATCCAGGTGATAGCTAGGATGCCTTATTGATGTCACTTGTTAAATCCACTTAAATTAGTGTAGATGAAGGGGAGGAGACAGGTTAAAGAAGGATTTTTAAGCCTTGAAACAATTGAGACATGGATTGTGTATGTGTGCCATTCAGAGGGTGAATGGGCAAGACAAAATATTTACAGTGCCTGTAACGGGGTAGGGTAGTAGGTAGGGTAGTAGGTAGGGTAGTAGGTTCCAGGGGTAGGGGTAGGGTAGTAGGTTCCAGGCGTTCTTGACACCGGTTTGTGTCAAGAACTCCAACACTGCTGGGTGTTTCACTCTTAACAAGGGGGCGGGGTTCTTAATGTTAGGAAGGTGTTTGTAATGTTTTGTGTATAGTTCACATGAAGGGGCTCCCGAGTGGTGCCGTGGTCTAAGACACTGAATCTCAGTGCAAGAGGTGTCACTGTAGTACCTGGGTTGAATCCAAGCTGCATCACATCTGGCTGTGATTGAGAGTCCCATAGGGCAGTGCAATTCGTCCGGGTTTGGCCGGGGTAGGCCGTCATTGTAAATAAGAATTTGTTTTTAACTGACTTGCCTAGTTAAATAAAGGATAAACAAGTATTTATGTTCCCTTTCCAGTATATTAAAGTGTTTCTGTCTCCTTTACAGTATGTTGTTAAGACTTTGGGCAAATACTAAACAATTATTATTATTAACAATTAATTAAACATTAGTGTGCCCAGTCAATGTTAATATGTGGCTTTGTTAATACCTCTTCCGTTCCTAAAAGTTCAACTTACATGTCCTTTTAAGTCTGTGGGATCTGTTTCTGGTACCATTGCTGCTGTCACAAAGACATCTGGAGTCATGGTGCTCTTTCTGAAATGTAACCTTTACCTTGCTTGAGGACAATACGCCAGATGTAGGAACCTGTCCATGCTGAAACAGGACCTTCCATTGACATTCCATGTAACTGACCAACTCTGTGACTTGGCTGACCTTTATGATCTGGTGTGGCTCCAGGTATTTATAGCCAATGTGTCACGGCCGTCGACAGAAGTGGACCAAGGTGCAGCGAGGTATCCAGTATACATATTTCATTATATACGTAACTGGTAAAAAATAAAGAACAAACGAAGATCATAACACCGGTGTGGCTACAAAGTGCACACCACTGAACATACCAAAACCAATACAACGACCCGACCGTAACGAAGGTGTGGCGGGGGCGACGACGCACGCACCATCAACAAACCAAACCTAGAAAATAAAACATAGAACAAAAAACACCCCTGCTCACGTCCTGACCAAAACCACCATAGAGCAGCCAAAAGGGCTATCTATGGCCAGGACATGACACAATGAGATGTTTCTGGGAATTTAAAGGTGCTACATCTTTGTAGTTTGTCATTTTAATTGGAGCATTATGGCATCCATGATTGCATTGAGCGTGGCAAGCAGGATACACTTCACACTGATAAGCATGGAGTGATAGAAACACTGACCTGGTAAAAAGTTGTTATTAGGTTGACAATAATGTTCTTGTTTTCCCCATGTGATGGGGATTAGTCCATTCTTTATAGAGTTTTTGTTTTTGGGAACATATTTGTGGATGAAGAATAGTTTGTTAGGGATAATCCATCTTAAAATGTAATTTAACTTACTAGACCCCCTGCAGGGGCTGTTTAATGTCACACCACTTTGGGTTTTTTATGGACTTTGTCTCTCAGCTTCCTAGTGCACTGTGAGAGTTTAGGTGGCTATCTGGATATTAAGGATTTTTTATCCTCTGTTTGACAATACATTGCAACAGATCATCAGACTTAAGATGGCCACTTAGTGAGAGTGCTGTCCCTTTAATAATCTGGGGTTTGGAGTACTTCACTGCTTCACCCACAAGAATGACAGAAGGCTATAATGGTGTGTCCCCCATTTCACTGTAATGCCAGATTAAAACAGCAAATCCATTTTAATGTATACTTTAGGGGATAGAGACCCTCTTGCACATCTTGTTTTGATACTTGACTAAAACACTGTTACGGTTGGTTTGTGTTTTTGTGTGTTTTTGTGAAATATTCTAAGATTATTCAATTACAGTACATCTCTCTTGTTACGTCTTTACATATGGTGTGCAGAATTAAAAAAGCTCTTAGAGAACTCATCAGAAGTAGCTTTGTGCTTGCACTTGGCTTTGAAGGGACACACACAGTACATTTGAAAATATTTGACAGTTGGTTGAGTGTAGGTGTTTGATGTGGCGAAGGGAGGGTGTGTGCCAGATACAGGACTGTCTTACTTGAGAGTGAGTGGATGTGGTCCTATTCAGTAGTGTGTTTCACAGGGAGTTGCAATGACAAAGGGATAAGGTGGATACTCTTTATTGTCAATGTTCCAGCTGCGCAAATTGTGCAAAATTCCAGCTGCGTAATATTACAAGTCAAGGGAGATCTCATGAGTTCATGGCACCTCACTTGACTCCGAGTTCAAAGTCCATAGTTAAAAGCTGTCTAAACCCATCACTGCACTTACCCATTCTTGTAAATCCCCATGTTTATGATGATGATCTAAAGTACTATCCGTTAAAACAGGCTGAACACTTTCAGTAATGCTTTAAAGATGTTTCACTTCAGAGACTTTGAACAGATTCATCAGATTAGAGGGGATCCTATCCAAGTCCTATTCAAGGCATTATCATATACATTGAGAGGATCAGGCTATCAGAGAACTTTGCTGTCTATCCTATTTAGCCCATGCGTGCATTCTCCTTCAGCCTGATGCCTACTGTGGCATGTGTGTCTGTTCAGGGGTAATAGGTTTCAGTGGAGCCGGGAGATTGTCCATCTCATTAATCTTTTGTCTCACAATCAAATCCCTGATGCTCATTTGACATGCTCAGCTAGTCATACCTTGCATGTGCACAAACAATGTGATTACTTTACAGTAACAGGAAATGAATGTGGGAAAGAATATTAAATGACACCCTCTATGTGGATAATCTTGTTTTATGCTACTGACGGCGAGAAGATAAAATGTTTTGTTGTTATTTTGATGAAGGACAAAATACCAAGGAAATAAGTCATTATTGGATATTAAAACAGACTGAAAAAACAATAAATGAAAAACAGAATCATAAATTAGTTGTTTTCTTATTAGGCAGATGTAGGAAGTCCCTTTGACAATGCTGGTCTTGTTTATTATACTAAACATAGGGTACATGTAAGACATAACCGTGCAGTGAAGTATATCACAGAGTCAAGGTTAGGGTTAATAAACTGGATTCCTCCTGTTTTTCCTCCTCGGTTTAAACAACGCTTCAGAATCAGAATCACCTTTATTCACCAAGTACATTTACATATGGTGCTGCTAGTGATTGACAACATATACAACTAGGGAGAGTGAGCATAGAGATATAAGAGGATGAGCAGTGAATATACAGTGGTTGTGCTATTTTACAATATCAGTATGAGTACAGTACCATTCAAAAGTTTGGGTTTTTCTTTATTTTTACTATTTTCTACATTGTAGAATAATAGTGAATACATCAAATATTGAAATAACACATATGGAATCATGTAGTAACCAAAAAAGTGTTAAACAAATCAAAATATATTTTATATTTTAGATTCTTCAAAGTAGCCACCTTGATGACAGCTTTGCACACTGTTGGTATTCTCTCAACCAGCTTCATTAGGAATGCTTTTCCAACAGTCTTGAAGGAGTGATCACTTGTTGGCTGCTTTTCCTTCACTCTGTGGTCCAACTCATCCCAAACCATCTCAATTGGGTTGAGGTCAGGTGATTGTGGAAGCCAGGTCATCTGATGCAGCACCATTAGCCAAAGTACAATCATTCGATAATGAAATAGACTAACTACGATCGCGTATATCCTACCAACGGGACATAAAAAATTGTAATATCTTATGTTTCAGCGAGTCGTGGCTGAACGACGACATAAATAACATACAGCTGGCGGGTTTTACGCTGTATCAGCAGCATTGAACAGCCGCCTCTGGTAAGACAAGGGGTGGCAGTCTATGTATATTTGTAAACAACAGCTGGTGCATGAAATCTAATGAAGTCTCAAGGTTTTGCTTGTCTGAGGTAGAGTATCTCATGATAAGCTGTAGACCACACTTTTTACCAAGAGAGTTTTCATCTATATTCTTCGTAAGCTGTCTATTTACCACCACAAACCGATGCTGGCACTAAGACCGCACTCAATGAGCTGTATACAGCCATAAGCAAAGAGGAAAACACTCATCCAGAGGCGGCGCTCCTAGACTTTAATGCAGGGAAACTTAAATCCATTTTACCTCATTTTTACCATTATGTTAAATGTGCAACCAGAGTGAAAAAAACTCTAGACCACCTTTACTCCACACACAAAGACGCATACAAAGCTCTCCCTCGCCCTCCATTTAGCAAATCTGACCATAATTCTATCCTCCTGATTCCTGCTTACAAGCAAAAACTAAAGCAGGAAGCACCAGTGACTTGGTCAATACAAAAGTGGTCAGATGAAGCAGATGCTAAGCTACAGGACTGTTTTGCTTGCACAGACTGGAAATTGTTCCGGGATTCTTCCGATGGCATTGAGGAGTACATCACATCAGTCACTGGCTTCATCAATAAGTGCATCAATGACGTTGTCCCCACAATGACTGCACGTACATACCCCAATCAGAAGCCATGGATTACAGGCAACATCCACACTGAGCTAAAGGGTAGAGCTGCCGCTTTCAAGGAGCGGGACTCTAACCCGGAAGCTTATAACAAATCCCGCTATTCCCTCAGACGAACCATCAAACAGGCAAAGAGTCAATGCAGGAATAAGAATGAATCTTACAAAACCGGCTCTGATGCTCGTCGGATGTGGCAGGGCTTGCAAACTATTACAGACTACTAAGGGAAGCACAGTCGCGAACTGCCCAGTGACATGAGCCTACCAGACAAGTTAAATTAATTATATGCTCGCTTCGAGGCAAGCAACACTGAAACATGCATGAGAGCATCAGCTGTTCCGGACAACTGTGTGATCACGCTTCTCCGTAGCCGAAGTGAATAAGACATTTAAACAGGTCAACATTCACAAGGCCGCAGGGCCAGACGGATTACCAGGACGTATACTCAGAGCATGCGCTGACCAACTGGCAAGTGTCTTCACTGACATTTTCAACCTGTCCCTGATTGAGTCTGTAATACCAACATGTTTCAAGCAGACCACCATAGTCCCTGTGGCCAAGAACACTAAGGTAACCTGCCTAAATGACTACCGACCAATAGCACTCACGTCTGTAGCCATGAAGTGCTTTGAAAGGCTGGTCATGGCTCACATCAACACCATTATCCCAGAAACCCTAGATCCACTCCAATTTGCCTTCCGCCCCCAACAGATCCACAGATGATGCAATCTCTATTGCACTCCACACTGCCCTTTCCCACCTGGACAAAAGGAACACCTATGTGAGAAGGCTATTCATTGAGTACAGCTCAGAGTTCAACACCATAGTGCCCTCAAAGCTCATCACTAAGCTAAGACCCTGGGACTAAACACCTCCCTCTGCAACTGGATCCTGGACTTCCTGACGGGTAGGTAACAACACATCTGCCATGCTGATCCTCCTCAGGGGCCCCTCATGGGTGCGTGCTCAGTTCCCTCCTGTACTCCCTGTTCACTCATGACTGTATGACCAGGCACGCCTCCAATGCCATCATTAAGTTTGCAGATGAAACAACAGTGGTAGGCCTGATCACCAACAACGATGAGACCGCCTATAGGGGAGGAGGTCAGAGACCTGGCCTGTGGTGCTAGGATAACAACCTCTCCCTCAACGTGATCAAGACAAAGGAGATGATTGTGGACTACAGTAAAAGGAGGACCGAGCACTCCCCCATTCTCATCAACGGGGCTGTAGTGGAGCAGGTTGAGAGCTTCAAGTTCCTTGGTACTCTCTGTTTATTACCTCAACTAACCGGTGCCCACGCACATTGACACTGTACCGGTACCCTCTATATATAGCCTCGCCAATTATATTTTACTTCTCCTCTTTAATTATTTGGTACTTTTATTTTTTACTAAACACTTATTTTTTTTTAACTGCATTGTTGGTTAAGGGCTTGTAAGTAAGCATTTCACTGTAAGGTCTACACTGTTTGTATTCGGCGCATGTGACAATTAAAATTTGATTTGATTTGATCACTCTCCTTCTTGGTCAAATAGCTCTTACACAGCCTGAAGTTGTGTTTTGGGTCATGTTCCTGTTGAAAAACAAATGATAGTCCCACTAAGTGCAATTCAGATAGGATGGAGTATCGCTGCAGAATGCTGTGGTAGCCATGCTGGTTAAAAGTGCCACCTACAGTGTCAGTGTAAATCACCTACAGTGTCACCAGCAAAGCACCCCTACACCATCACCTCAACCTCCATGCTTCACGGTGGGAACCACACATGCGGAGATCATCCGTTCACCTACTGTGCATCTCACAAAGACACGGCAGTTGGAGACAAAAATCTCAAATTTGGACCAAAGGACAGATTTCCACTGGTCTAATGTCCATTGCTCGTGTTTCTTGGCCCAAGCAAGTCTCTTCCTCTTATTGGTGTCCTTTTGTAGTGGTTTCTTTGCAGCAATTCGACCATGAAGGCCTGATTCACGCAGTCTCCTCTGAACGGTTGATGTTGAGATGTGTCTGTTACTTGAACTCTGGGAAGCATTTATTTTGGCTGCAATCTGAGGTGAAGTTCTCTGAGGTGAACTCTAATGAACTTTTCCTCTGCAGCAGAGGTAACTCTGGGTCATCCTTTCCTGTGGCGGTCCTCATGAGAACCAGTTTCGTCATAGCTCTTGATGGTTTTTGGGACTGCACATGAAGAAACTTTCAAAGTTCTTGAAATGTTCCGCATTGACTGACCTTCATGTCTTAAAGTAATGATGGACTGTCATTTCTATTTGCTTATTTGAGCTTTTCTTGCCATAATATGGACTTGGCCTTTTGCCAAAGAGGGCTATCTTCTGTATAACACCCTTACCTTGTCACAACACAACTGATTGGCTCAAACACATTAAGAAGGAAAGAAATTCCACAAATTAACTTTTAACAAGGCGCACCTGTTAATTGAAATGCATTCCAGGTGACTACCTGATCTTTCCTGCACGCTTCCTTGCCCTGGAGTCATGCAGGACCTCGATGGAGGGCAGGTGGCAGCCGATGACCCTCTGCAACCTGGACGATGCATTGCTGTCTGTCCTTGGAGCATACACAATTGATAACAGCCTATGGTGTGTCCCATTGTATATCTGACTGAGGAACCCAGATCCTCCCACCCTCCTCTTTCTGTTCTTTATTGCTTTGCTTGTTTCTGTTTACTCTGTGGTTGATGTGTCAGGATCACCGCTGTGCCACCTTGATTACTTTGGGCTTGGCTGTTCCGCCTTGCTTTTTCTTTCTTTTTAAATGCTCACTACCTGTCCCTCTGTAATGTTTATCTCACCGTACCACAATCACATGCTGTATGTATTCAATGTAGTATCAAAGACAATAGCTTGAGCTGAATGTGTTCCTCTGGCAGTGAGAGTCCTAGTCTGATCCTGACTCTTCTATCTTCTCTCAGGCTGGACAGCAGTCTACTGGAGGTCCTACAGATGGACTTTGAGGTAGAGGAGCTGAGCAGCCAATCAGACAGCCAGGTGATCACGTGGCACCTGGAGTTGACACCAAACACCAGGGATGGGGGACCGAAAGAAGGTTCCATGAGAATCTACACAACCCAGAGAGACTTTGTGGGTCTAGCCCCACTTGTCATGGTGAGCACCGACTAACAATTAATCTCTAGCATCCATATGCATATAGTAATTCCACCTGTGACATTTGCTATTGCAAATGTTGTGTTTGGTCTTGGATGTGGCCTCCAGCATTACACCCTTTTTGAGTAACAACAACAATCTTTATGATCAGCAGATATTATTGCGGGTGTAGCGAAATGCGAATTGATGCCTCTGACATGATTTACCATGAGGTTGTCAATCTCTGACAGCTGCTTCTCTATAGTTTATTTTTCTATTTTGTGCTACAACATTCAAGGGGCCCTTGACTTTTAAGCCATTATTGTTTGTTTTCATGGGAGATTTACAATATCTGCCAAGTAATATTTTCAACATCATATCTTTCAAAATGTTCCATCTTTTATGATAATTTGTTTGTCCATTTACTTACAATAAATTATTTAATAGATATTTGTAAATTCATGTTTGAGAACAGTAAAAACCTTGACTGTTGTTCAAATACTCTGTCTATATCATACAATATACAATATTTTGAATATGATACAGTTGAAAGGCACTGAAATATAAAGGCATTGAAAACTTGATTTTGGTTTGAAATTTGACACAGCCTTGTCTCATAGACTATATGTAACATAGTACATATAGTCTATGTAACGTGAATGTCTATGAACCCAAAGGTCGTGTGTTCGAATCTCATCATGGACAACTTTAGAATTTTAGCTAATTAGTAACTTTTCAACTACTTTTTAGCTACTTTGCAACTACTTAGCATGTTATCTAACCCTTTCCCTAACCTTAACCCTTTTAGCTAACCCTTCCCCTAACCCTAACCTTAACCCTTTAACCTAACTCCAAACCTCAACCCTAACCCCTATCCCTAACCCCCTAGCCTAGCTAATGTTAGCCACAACAAATTTGAATAATTATTCAAATTATTCCAATTGTTAATTGGAACATATCATACGTTTTGCAAATTTGTAGCATATTGTACATTTAGAAAATGTGTAACAAATTGTACTTTTAAATAATAACATATCATACCAATTGTATCATGTATCATACAAAATGGATGATGGACATCCACAAATTAACACATATCATACTAAATGGAGAGTCTCAGATTTACGTACAAAATAATATGAAATGCTCTGAGACTAGGTTGATTGATATGGTCCATCTCAATCATGGATTAGATTGTGACCTCAGTCTGCGAGCCAAACATGAGGAGATTTGATATTTGGCCAGAGTGGCATTAGGCCTAGACTGATCTAGCACTCATTACTATGCTGCTGAATGTTGTTCAAAAATGGTTGGAGCTACAGCTATATTGCCAATAAAATAAGGATTTATACTGATTGCTTGTATTTCCTGGCACAGATGGGGTTTATGGAATTTTGATATCACAGTTTAATTCCAAAATCTATATTTCTACCAGCGATGGGAACTTACAACTTCAGGTCATGTTTCCAGATGCAATCCTCCCCTGCTCCCGCTTCCTACATACAACAAGCCTACAGTGCCTTCAGAAAGTATTCAAACCCCTTGTCTTTTTTCACATTTTGTTATGTTACAGCCTGAATTTAAAATTAATTAAATTGAGATTTTGTGTCACTGGCTCACACAAAATGTCCCATAATGTCAAAGTTGAATTGTGTTTTTAGAAATGAAACTCTGAAATGTCTTGAGTCAATAAGTATTCAACCCCTTTGTTATGGCAAGCCTAAATAAGTTCAGGAGTAAAAATGTGCGAAAACATGTTTTCAATTGAATCCATTTTGAATTCAGGCTGTATCACAACAAAATGTGGAATAAGTCAAGGGGTATGATTACTTTCTGAAGGCACTGTATATCTTAACGATCAGTAGTTAGGAGGTTACAGTAGGCCAATATCTCATTAAACCGACACAGAATGTACAAAACATGCTCTTTCCATGACAAAGACTGACCAGGTAAATCCAGGTGACAGCTATGATCCCTTATTGATGTAGGAGGATACAGGTTAACAAAGGAGTTTTAAGCCTTGAGACAATTGAGACATGGATTGTATATTTTTTACCTTTATTTAACTAGGCAAGTCAGTTAAGAACAAATTCTTATTTTCAAGGATGGCATAGGAACAGTGAGTTAACTGCCTTGTTCAGGGGCAGAACGACAGATTTTTACCTTGTCAGCTCTGGGATTTAATCTTGCAACCTTTCGGTTACTAGTCCAACGCTCTAACCACTAGGCTACCCTGCCGCCCCGTGTGCCAATGAGTGGGTGAATGGGCAAAACAAAAGATTTAAGTGCCTTTGAACGGGGTACGCTAGTAGGTGCCAGGCGCACCAGTTTCAGTGTGTTAAGAACTGCAATGCTGCTGGGTTTTTCATGCTCAACATTTTCCGGTGTGCACCAAGAATGGTCCAACACCCAAAAGACATACAGCCAACAAGACACAACTGTGGGAGGCATTGGAGTCAGCATGCCTGTGGAACGCCTTCGATGCCTTGTAGAATCCATTACCCAGACGAATTGAGGCTGTTCTGAGGGTAAAATGGTGTGCAACTCAATATTAGGAAGGTGTTCCTAATGTTTTGTACACTTAGTGTATAGCCTGATGATGTGTTCCCTTTAGGACTCAGCGATCCTGAACACGGCTGTGCTAACTGGGAAGAAGGTGGTGATGCCTGTCAGGACCGTTGCTGTGGAGGAGGACGGGTCAGTCACTGATGTCTCAGACTTCACCGACTGCAGCTCCACTGATGAGGACATCCTGAAGGTACAGAGCAGCAGGCCGCCTGCCACGTGATGCCACAGTGGTATCTAGCATTTACAGTTGTGTAGAAGGTGTATGTGTTTTAAAACCTCATCTTAGTGGTGGAAGTACTTGGCACTTTAACACACACAAATAAGAAAGTGAGAAGATGTCAGACTGAGAGTTGCTAAACACAGAGCATTGCAACACAGAGGTTTTGGGGCTACTCTAACATTCACCTTCATTTCTTTTACTGAAAGCAACTTTACTGTACATACACTCATAGAAAAAAGGGTTCCAAAAGGGTTCTTTGGCTGTCCTCATATAACATTTTTGGTTCCAGGAAGAACACGTTTGGGTTCCATGTAGAACCCTCTGTGGAAAGGAGGATTCTACATGATATCTTTGCTCTTATGATGCATGTGGAAAAAAGTATGAGATCTGCAGATGATAAATGGCAAGGCTTTATTCCATAAAAAAAATCTGGGCTGAAATGCCAAAACAAGGTCAAATCTGTGATGATAAAGAGACTTTTAAGAAGTATGGAAACATTTGCCTTGTCAGTTATGTGTGAAGAGAGTAATGGGTACTTTTGTGAAAAACAATGAGATTAAGATTAATCTGGCACGTCAAATATCAAAATCAAGCACAATGACAAATTGTTATTAATAAAAGTATATTCTCTGTACATTTTTAGGATATTGTGTCATGAATGCAGTATACTCACTGCAACCTTTGATAGTTATTTGGAAGATCACTCATCAATGCAGTTGGTATCTACCCTGTCAGCACAGTTACTGATAAATGTTTGTGAGTCGAGAGAAAGATGAAATTCATCTTGTTGACCTGAAAGAGAGATATTTTCACTGCTATGCCACTTGTCTTTCATCACTTCACACACTCTCATTTGTCTTTCTTCACTTTACTCAGTATCAAGGCAGAGTGAGAACATCTCTCTTGCAGGTCAACAAGATGAATTTCATTTGCGTCTTTCACTTGACTCACAAACATTTATCGGTAACATCAAATGAAACGTACATTTCAGACACGGTACAACACTGAGTTATATTCTGTGCTCCATGTTGAGATTGTGTTTTTGGAGCCTTGCAGGAGACTTGGCTCTGCACTGCAAAACTCAACATCGATATAAAATGATCCTCGGTAGCTCAGTTGGTAGAGCATCGCGCTTGCAACGTCAGGATCTTAGTTTTTTTATTTAACTAGGCAAGTCAGTTAACAAATTCTTATTTACAATGACAGCCTACCCTGGTCAAACCCTGACCAATTGTGCACCAATGGTACTCCAATCACAGCTGGATGTGATGCAGCCTGGATTTGAACCAGGACTGAAGTGACACCTCTTAGCACTGAGATGCAGTGCCTTAGACCGCTGTGCCACTTGGGAGGATGGAAAGTTTGATTCCCGGGACCACCGTACTTAAATTGTATGTACGCATGACTGTGGATAAAAGTGTCTACTAAATGGCATATATTATTATATACACTATATACACAAAACTATTAGTGGATTTGGCTATTTCAGCCACACCCGTTGCTGACGGTTGTATAAAATTGAGCACACCGCCATGCAATCTCCATAGACAAACATTGGCAGTAGAATGGCCGGTACTGAAGAGCTCAGTGACTTTCAACGTGGCACCGCCATAGTATGCCACCTTTCCAACAAGTCAGTTGGTAAAATTTCTGCCCTGCTAGAGCTGCCCTGGTCAATTATAATTGTCATTGTAAAGTGAAAACGTCTAGGAGCAACAACGGATCAGTTGTGAAGTGGTAGGCCACACAAGCTCACAGAACGGGACCACTGAGTGCTGAGGTTCGTAAAAATTGCCTGTCCTCTGTTGCAACACTCACTACCGAGTTCCAAACTGCCTCTGGAAGCAACATCACCACAATAACTGTTCGTCTGGAGTTTCATGAAATGGGTCTCCATAGCCGAGCAACCGCACCCACAAGCCTAAGATCACCATGCACAATGCCAAGCGTCAGCTGGAGTGGTGTAAAGCTCACCGCCATTGAACTCTGGAGCAGAGGAAACGCGTTCTCTGGAGTGATGAATTACGGTTAACCATCTGGCAGTCTGATGGACGGATCTAGGTTTGGCAGATGCCAGGAGAATGCTACCTGCCAGAATGCATAGTGCCAACGGTAAAGTTTGGTGGAGGAGGAATAATGGTCTGGGGCTGTTTTTCATGGTTCAGGCTAGGCGCCTTAGTTCCAGTGAAGAGAAATCTTAATGCTACAGCATACAATGACAATCTAGACGATTCTTTGGCAACCGACTTTGTGGCAACAGTTTGGGGAAGGCCCTTTCCTGTTTCAGCATAACAAGGTCCATATATAAATGGTTTGTCAAGATCAGTGTGGAAGAACTTGACTGGCCTGCACAGAGCCCTGACCTCAACCCCATCGAAAACCTTTGGGGTGAATTGGAATGCCAACTGTGAGCCAGGCCCAATCGCTCAACATCAGTGCCCAACCTCACTAATACTCTTGTGGCTGAATGAAAGCAAGTCCCTGCAGCAATCTTCCAACATCTAGTTGAAAGCCTTCCCAGAAGAGTCTAGGCTGTTTTGGCAGCAAATGGGGTATCAACTCCATATTAATGTACATGATTTTGGAATGAGATGTTCAATGAGCAGGTGTCCACATACTTCTGGTAATGTAGTGTGTATTAAATATTTTGGGGAAATTATTTGATTATGTTGCCATGTTAATATGGAAGGGTTTGTGACTCAATGAGCGTTAACTAATATGGTGTATTTTGGAGATGAGAGGACGAGGACTCTTACCTGGGAGACAGGCTGAACAGATGCTCTCAGATTAAGGATGATTGTCTGACCTCGTCTACTGCCTCTGGATGAAAACTCTTGATGATCTCATTGAAAAAAGATCAGTGCATAATAGCACAGACACTTGTTCATAACTTTGCATAACTGCATTGTGGGCCCTAATGTTACATAAGTGCTTGATTAGATGAGGTAGCTGTAGCAACTTTGTACTCCCTTTCCAACTCAATTCTCCATGTTGAATCTGAGTCATTTAACCAGAACACCATTTTAGTTAATGAGTGCGAGGTAATTATTATCACAGGATGTCACAGGACCCCCCACAACCAACAGGACATTATTCTGACAGTCCATCTTCTAATTGCTAAATTCATGAATAGGTAGATAAGCAATCTCTGCCATTTGCATTCCTCCTTGAGCCGTCTGTCAATGTCACTGACATTTCTTTCTGCTACCCTGAGCACTTACGGGAGCCAATGACAACTGTATTTCAACGCTCCGTAAATTATCCAATTGATTAAAGCAAGGGATGTTGATAGAACCAAGCCGACTCTGCACTATGTCTTCCAGGGTTTCAAAAAGCACATGAGATTTCTCAATGGGCTGACAGAAACAACTCGCCATGGTTACATTCAATTAAATTGTCATGAATGTGTTTTCGGTAGGGTTTTGAAGGATTGATGTCCAATATAGCACAGTGTGTTATTGGATTAACATAAATGTGCAATGTTATATCTTATTATGGCCTGTGCTTTGTGTTTAGTGTGAATGTTTATTACAGCTGTTTGACTATTATTTTAGTATATTATTACCATAGTGGAGCAAGTTACAGCAGAACGATTTGTTGAGTTAATTAAAGCTTAGGCAACTATTTGTCTAGGTTAAGGATAACTTACAGCCTGGTTTCATTATCTCTCCTTTTCATTTGTGTAGCTAAGCATCTCATGTAAAATCTCTGTGTCATATAATGACCAGGACAGTCACACCATTTGATTTACAAATGAATGCTGTATTATTTCAAAACTGTACATACAGTAGTTTAATTTAGAAGACCATATTTATATATTTTTATTTTACCTTTATTTTACTAGGAAAGTCAGTTAAGAACAAATTCTTATTTTCAATGATGGCCTAGGAACAGTGGGATTAACTGCCTTGTTCAGGGGCAAAAACGACAGATTTGTACCTTGTCAGCTCGGGGAGTCCAACGCTCTAACCACTAGGCTACCCTGCCGTCCCAAATATGCTCATACAGTATAGCCAATGGTGGACAAAGTACGCAAAAACATGAATAATACGCAAAAACAGGAATAATATACATGCGCACCTAGCCCACAAACAACGGGTCGAACACTACAAACAAAGAATCAAACACAAAGACATGGGGGGAACAGCGGGTTAAATAAGGAACAAGTAATCAAGTGATTGGAAACCAGGTGTGTGTGATGAAGACAAAACAAACGGAAAAATGAAAAGTGGATTGGCGGTTGCTAGAAGACCGGTGACATCGACCGCCGAAACCCTCCCGAACAAGGAGAAGGACCAACTTCCGCGGAATCGTGACACCCAGTAAAATACTACTTGAGTAAAAGTTTTTGGTTATCAAATTGCTAAAATCTACTTAAGTATAAAAAGTAAAAGTATAAATCATTTCAAATTCCTTATATTAAGAAAACCAGACGGCACTATTTTATTTTATTGATGGATAGCCAGGGGCACACTCCAGCACTCAGACATAATTTACAAACGAAGCATTTGTGTTTAGTGAGTCTGCCAGATGCAGTAGGGATGACCAGGGATGTTCTCTTGATAAGTGTGTGAATTGGACAATTTTCCTGTCAAAATGTAACAAATACTTTTAGGTGTCAGGGAAAATGTATGTAGTAAAAAGTAATATTGTGAAGTAAAAGTTGCCAAAAATATGAATAGTAAAACTTCAAAGTATTTTTTCTTAAGTACTTTACACCAATGAGTATTTACCCATGAATATCATATGACAAAAAATGTATGTTTTTGGTTAGACATGTTTTGATGATTTAGCCATTGTTCTTATTTCTGCTCCTACTGTGTACAGGTGTCAGACAGGTGTGACTATGTGTTTGTGAATGGGAAGGAGATGAAGGGCAAGGTGAGGATGATGGTGAACTTCACCTACAGCTACCTGAGTGCTCAGCTGGAGATGAACGTGTGGATCCCACGGCTGCCCCTCCAGATCGAGGTGTCTGACACAGAGCTCAGCCAGATCAAGGGGTGGAGAGTGCCCATCATCACCACCAAGAGGTACAGTACGACCCACACAACAGCCACCCCCATTCCTGTCACACAGTAAAGCCTCCACCCGCTGTATATACTAGTGTATGTACATACTGGGCAAAGGGACCAGTATAGAGGTCTAGTTGCCTGAATGGCAGCCTTCGCCTTAAAATGAGTCTATATTTTTATCAAAAATAATACTTTGCAAAGAGCTCAGGCTTGTGCTTTAATACCATTACGTAATATATTACAATACCTCAATGTGATCCGATTTGAATTTTAGCATTTTTTATTTGGATCTACAGAGTAAGAGAATGACAATGACAAACAGTGATGAGATTAACAGGGAAGAGTCTGTGTGCGTGCGTGTGTTGAGACAGGTGTGCCCTGTGCTGTAACATAATACAGTGATTCTCTTCATTCCCTAGGCTCAGCTGGAACAGCGAGGAGAAGGAGGAGGATAAGAAGGGCAAAGGCTGCATGTTACAGTTCCAGCATGCCCTGGTGCGTGTGATCACACACTTCATAGCCGAGCAGTCGGACCCCCGGGAGCCACAGGCCTACTTCCTGGGCTCAGACTGGCAGGTGGACGTTACCAGGCTGGTGCGTTACTTCCTCAAGGTGGAGGACCCTCGCATCGCCAGACTGCAGGCAGGCAGGGTGCTATCAGGACGAGATGTGGGGAGCACCTCCATCCAGGTATGGTAACCTTCAGGTCTGATTGGAATGTTTAACTGGGCCTTCATCCAGAGATGTGACATTAGATATTGACATGATATGATATCTAATGCTGTCTGTGTTTTGTTCCTGATCAGGTGTTTTCCCCCATGTCTGACTCCATCCTGGCAGAGAAGACTGTGACGGTGGTAGATGACAAAGTGACCATCACAGAGCTGGGGGTGCAGCTGGTCACTGGCCTGGCTCTGTCCCTGCAGCTCAGCCCAGGAAGCAACAGGGCCATCCTCGCCACAGCAACCACACAGGAAGTACTGCAGAGCCCCAAACAGGTGCCATTTACGATCTTCTTGAATGTCAATAAGATCAGACACCGGTGTACTGTAGAGTTTAATAATATTAAATTAAAGTAAACATTTTTTGCAATTTGTTCTCGTCAGCAGGCTGTGGTTAGTTCCTGGGTCCAATTCAGCGATGACTCCATGACCCCTCTGGACATCTATGACCCTGCCTACTACCGTGTGACGGTGACCTCTCTGGATGAGGGCGTGGTGTCGGTGCAGGGCTCCCCGCCTGCAGTGGTGGCAGAGGGTGAGGGACAGGGAGTGCTGGTCAGGGTAGAGATGGCCATCTGTGAGGCCTGCCAGAAGTCCAAACGGAAGAGCACCCTTGCCGTGGGCAGTGGCAGCCTCAAGGTCAAGTTCCAGGTCAACAGCCGGCGCTTTGACAGCAGCAACAGCAGCAGCAGTAGTAAAGGTGGAGGTGGGATTGGCAGTGGCAGAAGTAAGGACAGCAGCAGTGACTATGGGAACGATGGGGAGGAAGTGGACAGTGAGAGGAAGCAGCAGACCCTGCCCAGTAGATCTGCCTCTGAGCGGGAGGAGAGTGCCATGCGCAAGGTCACCACCACCGCCAAATCTACCGAGCGTGACTCCGCTCCAGGCGTATCCAGTGATGGCAACAGCCAAGGCGGTGTAGGCGGAGTCATTGAAACAGGAAGTTTATTAAATGCTGGAACCCTCAACAGCCCTGCCAGCCCTATCAATGACAATGATTATAGCAGCCCTAGTGACTATAGGACAGCTGAGGGGACAGACAATGGGCTAGTTGAAGATATAGGTAGTGTTGCAGTCAGTAGCACTGTGAAGGCACCTGGTAACCTGGTCAACTACAATAACTTCCCCTCTCAGGAGGAGGTGCCTGACCAGGAGCCAATGGGGGTGGACATGGGCAGCGAGGACATGCTGTCCAACCGGCCTCTCTCAGACCTGGAGATTGGCATGTACGCCCTGCTGGGGGTCTTCTGTCTGGCCATCATGGTCTTCCTGGTGAACTGCATCTCCTATGTGGTAAAGTTCAGGCACAAACAGCCCCCCTCTCATGGCCAGGAGCCCACGGGGCATAGGCACGACTGGGTGTGGCTGGGCACGGACGCTGAGCTGGTGATGAACATGCCTGGCAGTCCTCCCCAGCAAGACAACCAAAGCGCCACCACAGTTATAGACATTGGGTCTGATAAGACTGCATCTCTGCCCAGGCGACCCAGTTGCCTAGTCTCCTCCAGCCCCTCCTCTCCTCTGGGCTGTGGGGGCTCCCTCAGGGCCAAGCCCATGAACCGCAACGAGTCCATCCATTCGCCCACCAGCAAGAGGAAGAGGGTCCAGTTCACCACCTTTGCCTCTCTGGACCGTCAGCACTCCCCACACCTCCCCAGAGAGAACGGCAATGGGATCCACTGGGTGGGGAAGGAGGAGAACTGTGTTGAACCCCAAGTGCCCATCACAGAGCCCGTGGACCATTTATAATATGTATCGGGACCGTTTCACCCCAACTGTGGGTGTGTATGTGGCTTCGATCACCTCAATGCCTTTATTCATGGATAAAAGCAGACACAACATAAGGAGCATCACTACTACTGGTTATACTTATTCATTATATGTGATTACGCAAAGATCCTTCTTCGTTTCAATATCTGTAAAGGCGTCTTACTGTACATGTAAACATCTCAAATGGTTTGTGAGATACATTTTTTATATTAGATATTGGACAAAATACTGTGAATAAGTGTGAGGTTGCTTGTCCTAAACCGACTGATGCCACTTTGTGTGGTGGAGAGATGTTTAACCGTTTGACTAGTTGAAAGATTTATTTTTACAAAGCTTATAGAAACAAAAGCCTCTTTTATACCTGGCGCTAACATGTGTCTTTTGTCCTGATCTGTCCACATTCTGATTGTGGCCACATTTTCAGAAAAATGGCTACACATGGTATTAAAATGTGTGTCATATCTGTCCGCATCGTGACGAGATTTCCTGGTCCCTCCCTGTATGCAAATTGTTTGACAGCTGTTCTTTAAAAATTATATTTATTTATTGTAAGACACATATTGATTCCATACGTCAATAATTTTAGAAAGCGGGATCCGTCCACACTTGTAAGGTAACAGTGGGTTACTCACTACCTCCAGAGGTGGTTAAGGAAGATCAGATTACAATGCATATTTTAATAATCTACACCTGCCTGAAAATGTGTGCACAATCAGAATGTGGACAAGATCAGGACAAAGAATGCATGTTAGAGAACCAAGTATAAACGGGGCTAAAGAGAGTCTTTGTTGCATGTGAACATTTTTATTCTCTTACCTTTTACACTCACGTGGTGGTATCCCCCTCACACATAAACAGACACGCTTTACAAGCAATTTATCCAGTGATTATATGAGCCACTCCTAAAGGTACCAAACATAAGCAAGTGGTATTTTTCTATATGCACTGTTTATGTCTTCATATTGTGTACATTTCTGTTTTATTTGTTTTCTTGATTGTGTTTGATATGATTTTTCATTAAAGATATATCTCAATGATGTGTGTATTCCATAGAGTTCCACTATTATATATTTAGTTCTATGGTATTGATCGTGTGATCTATCCGATGATTGTAGACTAGATACTGCACTCGACTAATCTGTTAGTCGTAGAACTCTTGATTTATTTTGCTGTCTGGGGCTGATTCCGACTTAGGAATTTACACCTTTCCTATGCACGCCTTCCCTACACACTTCTCAGTATTTGGTATTCACACTCTACTTACTGCTGAAAACCCTCCCGCTTGTTGACCAACAGATATTCTGGCCAACAGATTTTCTGGCAGAGTTTTCATTTAAAAGGGTTTTCAGTACATTTATCTTAAGCCATCCCTTTAAAAACGATGTATCTTTAATTAGGATTTTGTCGACAGACTCAATAGAATACATCGAGAGAATGTGTTCAGAATATATGATCAATGAAAGAGTTTATGATCAATTAGCACCAACTGGTAGATTTAAAAACCCTCAGATTTTGTAAAAAAAAAAGGAAACGTCCTCTCACTGTCAACTGCGTTTATTTTCAGCAAACTTAACATGTGTAAATATTTGTATGAACATAACAAGATTCAACAACTGAGACATAAACTGAACAAGTTCCACGGACATGTGACTAACAGAAATGCAATAATGTGTCCCTGAACAAAGGGGGGGTCAAAATCAAAAGTAATGCCACCAGCTGCATTAAGTACTGCAGTGCATCTCTCATGGACTGCACCAGATTTGCCAGTTATTGCTGTGAGATGTTACCCCTCTCTTCCACCAAGGCACCTGCAAGTTCCCAGACATTTCTGGGGGGAATGGCCCTAGCCCTCACCCTCCGATCCAACAGGTCCCAGACGTGCTCAATGGGATTGAGATTCGGGCTCTTCGCTGGCCATGATAGAACACTGACATTCCTGTCTTTCAGGAAATTACGCACAAAACGAGCAGTATGGCTGATGGCATTGTCATGCTGGAGGGTCATGTCAGGATGAGCCTGCAGGAAGGGTACCACATGAGGGAGGAGGATGTCTTCCCTGTAACGCACAGCGTTGAGACTGCCTGCAATAACAACAAGCTCAGTCCGATGATGCTGTGACACACCGCCCCAGACCATGACGGACCCTCCACTTCCAAATCGATCCCGCTCCAGAGTACAGGCCTCGGTGTAACGCTCATTCCTTCGACGATAAACGCGAATCCGACCATCACCCCTGGTGAGACAAAACCGTGACTCATCAGTGAAGAGCACTTTTTGCCGGTCCTGTCTGGTCCAGTGACGGTGGGTTTGTGCCCATAGGCGACGTTGTTGCCGGTGATGTTTGGTGAGGACCTGCCTTACAACAGGCCTACAAGCTTCCAGTCCAGCCTCTCTCAGCCTATTGCAGTCGCTGTACTCATAACATACAGGAGAACGGTCGGCTTAAGGCGAGGATAGCTGTGCTGCAAGCCCAGCTTCAGACGCAATCGTTAGGCAAGGGAAATGTAAGTGTAGGAAAGGATGAAACAGCGTCTGTGCCACCAGTAAGTACAGATAGTCGAGAAATCCCTCGCACAGTCCCCGCAGCGGACAATTTTCTCACGGCTTCTGGAAGGAAATGCTGGAGCAATGCTCAACCGGTGTCGCTCATTCAGCCGACAGAAACTTTCAACCGGTTTTCCCCATTAAGCAGCGGGTCGGAGTCAGAGGCCGAGCCTTCTCTGGTCTCTACTCCTCCGTTCACGGGTCTGAGATGCCGAGGCCTCCCACCATTAGCACTGACAAATTGAAAACTCTAGTCATTGGCGACTCCATTACTCGCAGTATTAGACTTGAAGCGAATCACCCAGCGATCATACACTGTTTACCAGGGGCAGGGCTACCGACGTTAAGGCTAACCTGAAGATGGTGCTGGCTAAGGCTAAATCTGGCGAGTGTAGAGAGTATAGAGATATTGTTATCCACGTCGGCACCAACGATGTTAGGATGAAACAGTCAGAGGTCACCAAGCGCAACATAGCTTCAGCGTGTAAATCAGCTAGAAAGATGTGTCGGCATCGAGTAATTGTCTCTGGCCCTCCCAGTTAGGGGAGTGATGAGCTCTACAGCAGAGTCTCACAACTCAATCGCTGGTTGAAAACTGTTTTCTGCCCCACACAAAAGATAGAATTTGTAGATAATTGGCCCTCTTTCTGGGACTCACCCACAAACAGGACCAAGCCTGGCCTGTTGAGGAGTGACGGACTCCATCCTAGCTGGAGGGGTGCTCTCATCTTATCGACGAACATAGACAGGGCTCTAACTCCTCTAGCTTCACAATGAGATAGGGTGCAGGCCAGGCAGCAGGCTGTTAGCCAGCCTGCCAGCTTAGTGGAGTCTGCCACTAGCACAGTTAGTGTAGTCAGCTCAGCTATCTCTATTGAGACTGTGTCTGTGCCTCGACCTAGGTTGGGCAAAACTAAACATGGCGGTGTTCGCCTTAGCAATCTCACTAGAATAAAGACCTCCTCCATTGCTGCCATTATTGAAAGAGATTGTGATACCTCACATCTCAAAATGGGGCTACTCAATGTTAGATCCCTCACTTCCAAGGCAGTTCTAGTCAATGAACTAATCACTGATCATAATCTTGATGCGATTGGCCTGACTGAAACATGGCTTAAGCCTGATGAATTTATTGTGTTAAATGAGGCCTCACCTCCTGGTTACACTAGTGACCATATCCCCAGCGCATCCCATAAAGGCGGAGGTGTTGCTAACATTTACAATAGCAAATTTCTATTTACAAAAACAAAAAAAGCAGCGTTATCGTCTATTGAGCTTCTAGTCATGAAATCTATGCAGCTTACTCAATCACTTTTTATAGCTACTGTTTACAGGCCTCCTGGGCCATATACAACATTCCTCACTGAGTTCCCTGAATTCCTATCGGACCTTGTAGTCATGGCAGACAATATTCTAATTTTTGGTGACTTTAATATTCACATGGAAAAGTCCACAGACCCACTCCAAAAGGCTTTTGGAGCCATCATCGACTCTGTCGGTTTTGTTCAACATGTCTCCGGACCTACTCACTGCCACAGTCATACTCTGGACCTAGTTTTGTCCCGTGGAATAAATGTTGTGGATCTTAATGTTTTTCCTCATAATCCTGGACTATCGGACCACCATTTTATTACGTTTGAAATCGCAACAGATAATCTGCTCAGACCCCAACCAAGGATCATCAAAAGTCGTGCTATAAATTCTCAGACATCCCAAAGATTCCTAGATGCCCTTCCAGAATCCTTCCACCTACCCAAGGACGTCAGAGTACAAAAATCAGTTAACCACCTAACTGAGGAACTCAATGTAACCTTGCAATACCCTAGATGCAGTTGCACCCTAAAAACAAAAACATTTGCCAAAAAAACTAGCTCCCTGGTATACAGAAAATACCCGAGCTCTGAAGCAAGTTACCAGAAAATTGGAACGGAAATGGCGCCACACCAAACTGGAAGTCTTCCGACTAGCTTGGAAAGACAGTACCGTGCAGTATCGAAGAGCCCTCACTGCTGCTCGATCATCCTATTTTTCCAAGTTAATTGAGGAAAATAAGAATAATCCAAAGTTTCTTTTTGATACTGTCACAAAGCTAACTAAAAGCAGCATTCCCAAGAGAGGATGGCTTTCACTTTAGCAGTGATTCATTCATGAACTTCTTTGAGGAAAAGATCATGATCATTAGAAAGCAAATTACGGACTCCTCTTTAAATCTGCGTATTCCTCCAAAGCTCAGTTGTCCTGAGTCCACACAACTTTGCCAGGACATAAAATCAAGAGAGACACTCAAGGTTTTTAGTACCATATCTCTTGACACATTGATGAAAATAATCATGGCCTCTAAACCTTCAAGCTGCATACTGGACCCTATTCCAACTAAACTACTGAAAGAGCTGCTTCCTGTGCTTGGCCCTCCTATGTTGAACATAATAAACAGCTCTCTATCTACCGGATGTGTACCAAACTCACTAAAAGTGGCAGTAATAAAGCCTCTCTTAAAAAAGCCAAACCTTGACCCAGAAAATATAAAAACTATCGGCCTATATCGAATCTTCCATTCCTCTCAAAAATTTTAGAAAAAGCTGTTGCGCAGCAACTCACTGCCTTCCTGAAGACAAACAATGTATACGAAACGCTTCAGTCTGGTTTTAGACCCCATCATAGCACTGAGACTGCACTTGTGAAGGTGGTAAATGACCTTTTAATGGCGTCAGACCGAGGCTCTGCAACTGTACTCATGCTCCTAGACCTTAGTGCTGCTTTTGATACCATCGATCACCACATTCTTTTGGAGAGATTGAAACCCAAATTGGTCTACATGGACAAGTTTTGGCCTGGTTTAGATCTTATCTGTCGGAAAGATATCAGTTTGTCTCTGTGGATGGTTTGTCCTCTGACAAATCAACTGTAAATTTCGGTGTTCCTCAAGGCTCTGTTTTGGGACCACTATTGTTTTCACTATATATTTTACCACTTGGTGATGTCATTCGGAAACATAATGTTAACTTTCACTGCTATGCGGATGACACACAGCTGTACATTTCGATGAAACATGGTGAAGCCCCAAAATTGCCCTCCCTTGAAGCCTGTGTTTCAGACATAAGGAAGTGGATGGCAGAAAATTTTCTACTTTTAAACTCTGATAAAACAGAGATGCTAGTCCTAGGTCCCAAGAAACAAAGAGATCTTCTGTTGAATCTGACAATTAATCTTGATGGTTGTACAGTCGTCTCAAATAAAACTGTGAAGGACCTCGGCGTTACTCTGGACCCTGATCTCTCTTTTGACGAACATATCAAGACTGTTTCAAGGACAGCTTTTTTTCATTTACGTAACATTGTAAAAATTAGAAACTTTCTGTCCAAAAATGATGATTAATCCATGCATTTGTAACTTCTAGGTTAGACTACTGCAATGCTTTATTTTCCGGCTATCCGGATAAAGCACTAAATAAACTTCAGTTAGTGCTTAACACGGCTGCTAGAATCTTGACTAGAACCCCAAAATTTGATCATATTACTCCAGTACTAGCCTCTCTACACTGGCTTCCTGTTAAGGCAAGGGCTGATTTCAAGGTTTTACTGCTAACCTACAAAGCATTACATGGGCTTGCTCCTACCTATCTTTCTGATTTGGTCCTGCCGTACATACCTACATCGCACGCCACGGTCACAAGACGCAGAGCCTCCTTACTGTCCCTAAAATTTCTAAGCAAACAGCTGGAGGCAGGGCTTTTTCCTATAGAGCTCCATTTTTATGGAATAGTCTGCCTATCCATGTGAGAGACGCAGACTCGGTCTCAACCTTTAAGTCTTTATTGAAGACTCATCTCTTCAGTAGGTCTTATGACTGAGTGTAGTCTGGCCCAGGAGTGTGAAGGTGAACGGAAAGGCACTGGAGCAACGAACCACCCTTGCTGTCTTTTGCCTGGCCGGTTCCCTCCACTGGGATTCTCTGCCTCTAACCCTATTACAGGGCTGAGTCACTGGCTTCTGGTGCCGTGGCGGAGATCTTGTGGGCTATACTCGGCCTTGTCTCAGGATGGTAAGTTGGTGGTTGAAGATATCCCTCTAGTGGTGTGGGGGCTGTGCTTCGGCAGAGTGGGTGGGGTTATATCCTGCCTGTTTGGCCCTGTCCGGGGGTTTCGTCGGACGGGGCCACAGTGTCTCCCGACCCCTCCTGTCTCACCCCCAGTATTTATGCTGCAGTAGTTTATGTGTCGGGGTGCTAGGGTCCGTCTGTTATATCTGGAGTATTTCTTCTCTTATCTGGTGTCCTGTGCGAATTTAAGTATGCTCGCTCTAATTATCTCTCTCTTTCTTTTTTTCTTCTTCTCTCTCTCTCTCTCGGAGGACCTGAGCATTAGGACCATTCCTCAAGGCCTACCCGGATGTCCCGAGTCCACCTGGCCGTGCTGCTTCTCCAGTTACAACTGTTCTGCCTGTTTTATGAACATTTTTAAAATCTTGTCCATGTTCTGTTATAATCTGCACCGGCACAGCCAGAAGAGGACTGGCCACCCCTCACAGCCTGGTTCCTCTCTAGGTTTCTTCCTAGGTTTTGGCCTTCTAGGGAGTTTTTCCTAGCCACCGTGCTTTTACACCTGCATTGCTTGCTGTTTGGGGTTTTAGGCTGGGTTTCTGTACAGCACTCTGTGACATCAGCTGATGTAAGGGGGGCTTTATAAATAAATTTGATTTGATTTGATTTGATATTGCGCACAGTAAGAGCACTGATGGAGCGTTCCTGGTTGTTGTTGCAATCTTGTACCTGTCCCGCAGGTGTGATGTTCGGATGTACCGATCCTATGCAAGTGTTGTTACACGTGGTCTGCCACTGCGAGGACGATCAGCTGTCCGTCCTGTCTCCCCGTAGCTCTGTCTTAGGCTTTTCACAGTACGGACATTTTAATTTATTGCCTTGGCCACATCTGCAGTCCTCATGCCTCCTTGCAGAATGCCTAAGGCACGTTCACGCAGATGAGCAGGAACTCTGGGCATCTTTCTTTTGGTGTTTTTCAGAGTCAGTAGAAAGGCCTCTTTAGTGTCCTAAGTTTTCATAACTGTGACCTTAATTGCCTACCGTCTGTAAGCTCTTAGTGTCTTAACCACCGTTCCACAGGTGCATGTTCATTAATTGTTTATGGTTCATTGAACAAGCACGGGAAACAGTGTTATAACCCTTTACAATGAAGATCTGTGAAGTTATTTGGATTTTTATGAATTATCTTTGAAAGACAGGGTCCTGAAAAAGGGATGTTTCTTTTTTTGCTGAGTTAAAGTGGTGTGTCTCAGATTTACGTACAGATAATACAAAATCCTCTAAAACCAGGTTATTGGCTTAGATCGCCTTAAAGTAACTCAGTATTAAACAATAACCGGTTCTATGTACACAGCTGGATTTTTGAATGTCCATTATACTCTAATCATCAAGTGAGCAGAGGGTGAAATTTGTCCGTTGTGCATCTCACTCACACAAAGTTCAGTGGGATCAATAACAGGGAACTTGGGGACACTTATAATGGACACCTGTCAGCTCTAGTCTGGTGAGGAGTGGTTGGGGGGAGACATAAGTCATGGAGTGTGTAATCTGTGACCAGGGACCTGAAGTGTAAAGCTGTCAGCCACAAACAGATTGGCCCTCCTGATTTGTCGACCAATGCACCAGACCCCAGGCCCCACAAATCACGCCCAGACACCCAGGGACAGGGGGACGAGGGGGCCGGGGTCACAGCCTGGTGTCACCTGAGTAGGCCTGGGCCTGGGGCTAAGGTAAGATGCTGGACATAGGGTGTCTGTCGGCTCCTGAAGAACTATGGGGAAGGTTGTGTACATGGCTCTGTCTGACACTTTGAAATAAGTTATGTAACATTATAACATTACACATATTTTGTTTGTGTCTGTGTAGACTGGGTTTGTTTCTATGTTTATGTCTGGAGTGACCCCAAAAAAAGACTGACTCTTTGCTGTACAGTTGTTCGCAGATGCTGACGAGGGCGAGTCTAATATTTCTAATATTTGTCCCACTGGTTGAACACTGGTTGAATCAATGTTGTTTGCACATCCTTTCAATTAAATTACATTGAACCAACGTGGTATAGACGTTGATTTGATGTCTGTGCCCAGTGGGGTTTGTATATCTCTTCTCCCGCGTGCCGATGCCTACAGCAGGTTGCTATAATCCAGGGCTTCTGACCTTTCACATCAGCTTGCTAAGCATTGGGACTGCTGTGTCAGTCGACATCACACTCCTGTGCCACGAGTCCACATCATCACCCCACCCCCCTATGTAAGGGCACAGCTCCTACTGTGGTGATTGGCAGAGCTGCTAACCTGTTACAACCCCATTTGATTTACATAGAAAATGAGCACTGTCCTGTTTTTGGGGGGATAAGATTGCATGCTCCTGCTCTTGATACTAGGTCACTTGAAGTGACCCACTTGTGGGTGAGTGGCTGTATCTTGTACAAAACGTTATAAATTAATGAGTGCATCCCAACGCGAACATTATTTTGCATTATTATAAATCAAACTTTGCTCTCCTTCACCGTAACTAGGCCTGTAGGAGCTTACTCTCCTAACAACTTCCTGGAGACGTTGTGCTGACCTAATTAGCTGCTCAAACATGTCACTGACCGGTTACACAAACTTCTATCCATTTGCCACAGCTGTCTTGCCTTGACTTCACCATTGAATTGACTAGAACCCCAACTGATTGTAACAAGTGTTTGGGTTGATAAGGTTCACCTATTGTTTCATTTCTGCTTCCCTCAGCACGTTTCTGTTAACGAGCCACACACCTGTTTTCAGTCTGAGGTCTCTAGATTTTCACAAACATTTGTTGTTGTACGAAGGAAGATAAAATCCTTCACCGTGCACTGCTACACACCACATCACAGACAGTCAAAAACGTTTACTTTATTTCTCGGATGGGGAAATGGTTCATTGAACAAGCATAGGAAACAGTGTTAAACCCTTTACAATGAAGATCTGTGAAGTTATTTGGATTTTTACGAATTATCTTTGAAAGACAGGGTTCTGAAAAGGGACGTTTCTTTTTTTGCTGAGATTAGATTATTTAGTCAAATTGTAGGGTTAGTAAAGTATAAATCATACAAAAAAATGGTTTGGAGAGACTTTACGCACTAAATATATTGATGAATCAAAAATACAGTGGTTTGATTAATCCTGAAAGATGTCAATTTCAATTCATGAAATATTGGAATGTGGAAAAAAGGGTTGAATAGTCCTATAAATCTAACCTAATTCTCACTAATCATGAAACTGTAAGACATCGTGAACCATGCACCAGGCTTCAAGTTTAACCTGCTAGGTGTGGTCTGAATTCCATAATGATTCAAATAGGCTACATGTCCCAAATTATTGCACAACATTAGCCTAATATGATCCACTAATGCTAGCACGGTTTTGACAGAAGAAAGAAAGATAAACGGAATGGAATGATGCAAAATGTAAGCTACAAATTGAAAACTAAAGTTACAGTTAGAAATGTATGTGTATTACTGATGGTGCCTCCCGATAGTGGCTAATATTTAACATTATACACCTTGTAAAATTAAACTGAGAAAAGCCTCGACATAGGCCATAATAAAAACATTCTAAAGCACGTACATCAACTAGGCAGGTTCAGTCCTACAGAAGACTATAGCTTGGGTGTCCAAATTTCATCCATGCAAATTATGAGGGCACACAATAAAAATTCTGAAGAAAGGTGCAGCTATTTATAACCTACTTCACGGTGGAAAAGGGGCTGCAATACATGTCCTGTTGGTATGATTTTCAGTTGGCTTCCATATGGCTGGTTTCACATTCGTCTCCAGGGACCTTAAGGAAAAATCATCTAAACAATCGCTGTGTATTTACAATCCCCTTCTCCAAATGGATTACTCATTTACAGTGAGGGAAAAAAGTATTTGATCCCCTGCTGATTTTGTAAGTTTGCCCACTGACAAAGAAATTATCAGTCTATAATTTTAATGGTAGGTTTATTTGAACAGTGAGAGACAGAATAACAACCACAAATATCCAGAAAAACGCTTGTGAAAATTTTTATTAATTGATTAGCATTTTAATGAGGGAAATATATATTTGACCCCTCTGCAAAACATGACTTAGTACTTGGTGGCAAAACCCTTGTTGGCAATCACAGAGGTCAGACGTTTCTTGCAGTTGGCCACCAGGTTTGCACACATCTCAGGAGGGATTTTGTCCCACTCCTCTTTGCAGATCTTCTCCAAGTCATTAAGGTTTCGAGGCTGACGTTTGGCAACTCGAACCTTCAGCTCCCTCCACAGATTTTCTATGGATTAAGGTCTGGAGACTGGCTAGGCCACTCCCAGGACCTTAATGTGCTTCTTCTTGAGCCACTCCTTTGTTGCCTTGGCCGTGTGTTTTGGGTCATTGTCATGCTGGAATACCCATCCACGATCCATTTTCAATGCCCTGGCTGAGGGAGGGAGGTTCTCACCCAAGATTTGACGGTACATGGCCCCGTCCATCGTCCCTTTGATGCGGTGAAGTTGTCCTGTCCCCTTAGCAGAAAAACACCCACAAAGCATAATGTTTCCACCTCCATGTTTGACGGTGGGCATGGTGTTCTTGGGGTCACAGGCAGCATTCCTCCTCCTCCAAACATGGCGAGTTGAATTGATGCCAAAGAGCTCCATTTTGGTCTCATCTGACCCTAACACTTTCACCCAGATGTCCTCTGAATCATTCAGATGTTCATTGGCAAACTTCAGACGGGCATGTGTATGTGCTTTCTTGAGCAGGGGGACCTTGCGGGTGCGGCGTAGTGTGTTACCAATTGATTTCTTGGTGACTATGGTCCCAGCTGCCTTGAGATCATTGACAAGATCCTCCCGTGTAGTTCTGGGCTGATTCCTCACCGTTCTCATGATCATTGCAACTCCACAAGGTGAGATCTTGCATGGAGCCCCAGACCGAGGGAGATTGACAGTTCTTTTGTGTTTCTTCCATTTGCGAATAATCGCACCAACTGTTGTCACCTTCTCACCAAGCTGCTTGGCGATGGTCTTGTAGCCCATTCCAGCCTTGTGTAGGTCTACAATCTTGTCCCTGACATCCTTGGAGAGCTCTTTGGTCTTGGCCATGGTGGAGAGTTTAGAATCTGATTGATTGATTGCTTCTGTGGACAGGTGTCTTTTATACAGGTAACAAACTGAGATTAGGAGCACTCCCTTGAAGAGTGTGCTCCTAATCTCAGCTCGTTACCTGTATAAAAGACACCTGGGAGCCAGAAATCTTTCTGATTGAGAGGGGGTCAAATACTTATTTCCCTCATTAAAATGCAAACCAATTTATATTATTTTTCACGTGTTTTTCTGGATTTTTTTGTTGTTATTCTGTCTCTCACAGTTCAAATAAATATACCATTAAAATTATAGACTGATCATTTCTTTGTCAGTGGGCAAACGTACAAAATCAGCAGGGGATCAAATACTTTTTTCCCTCACTGTACCTAGCTCTTATCAATAGCCCTTATCCATGTATAAATTACAGTGCATGGAGAGAATGCTGTTATTTCTATTAGAAAAAATTAAGTGAATGCTTTTTCCACTTGGAACAGGTTCGCTAGATCTTATTCATGGTTTCCTCGATCATTATTAGGGAAGTCAGAATATGGTGTATCTGTAGACACCTCCGCCTGACCTTCATTTATTCGATTTCCACCTCAAACTAATAGTGGGTGAATAGCATGCTATTCTCATGCTTAAGTTCATTGTCAGAATAGCATAGAGGAAAAGCGCATAAAAAGGGAATTGTGTATAAAAAGGGAATTAAATTCCATTGATGCCCACATAACTCGGTCCGGAATCTGGGTCCTAACGAATAGCAGGTAAATAGCACGCAATTCTCATGCTTAAGTTCAAGGTCAGAATATGCATAGAGAGAAAAGTGCATTCAAGGGAATTATGTTCCAAATCGGGTCGGGATCGGCCCTCTGTGAATGACCATTTCCAGACAGGATTTATTCCTGACTAATTCTATTATTTTTAAGCTTCACATTTTAGAGACAGTTTCACCCCATGCACCATGTCACAGTATGAACTAGGCTACTGTAAATTTTGATGCGTTTTTTTTTAATTTAGTTTATATACACTGCAAGAAAATATAGTTTTGGTACATGTTTCATGAGATGAAATTAAGAATTTTGTGCACACATTAGTTTACATCCATGTTAGTGAGCGTTTCTTATTTGCCAAGATAATCCATCCACCTGATAGGGTTGGCATATCAAGAAGCTGATTGAACAGCATGATCATTACACAGGTGCACCTTGTGCTGGGAAAATAAAAGGCCACTCTAAAATGTGTAGTTTTGTCACACAACGCCACAATGCCACAATGCCACAATGCCATACTCCCGCTCCCCCTCTCAAGCACTCGACGTTGCCGGTCTACTAACCACCGGTCCTGACAATCATTATGCACACCTGCTCCCCATCATTATACACACCTGCTTCCCATCATTACGCACACCTACTCCCCATCATTACGCACACCTGCTCCCCATCATTATGCACACCTGCTCCCCATCATTACGCACACATGCTTCCCATCATTATGCACACCTACTCCCCATTATTATGCACAGCTTCTCCCCATCATTATGCACACCTGCTCCCCATCATTACGCACACATGCTACCCATCATTATGCACACCTACTCCCCAGCATTATGCACAGCTTCTCCCCATCATTACGCACACCTGCTCCCCATCATTACGCACACATGCTACCCATCATTATGCACACCTACTCCCCATCATTATGCACACCTACTCCCCATCATTATGCACCCCTACTCCACATCATTATGCACACCTGCTCCCCATCATTATGCACACCTACTCCCCATCATTATGCACACCTACTCCCCATTATTATGCACACCTACTCCACATCATTATGCACAGCTGCTCCCCATCATTATGCACACCTTCTCCCCATCATTATGCACACCTGGACTTCATCATTACCTTCCCTTGATTTAGATCTCAGTAGCATCAGTCAGTAATGGTTTGTTTTCACGTTCAGTACGCTACTCCTATTTTGTTCATCTGCATTGTCTTTTTAATTAACCTCTCTTTCTGCAATTGCTTCCTGACTCACTGCGTATACATCACATTCTCAAGTTGAGGGTGTGTGCTATTGGCATGCTGACTGCAGGAATGTCCACCTGAGCGTTTGCCAGAGAATTTTATGTTCATTTCTCGACCATAAGCTGCCGTCAACGTTGTTTTAGAGAATTTGGCAGTACGTGCAACCGGCCTCACAACCGCAGACCATGTGTATGGTGTTGTGTGAGTGAACGGTTTACTGATGTCAACGTTGTGAACAGAGTGCCCCGTGGTGGCTATGGTATGGTTATGGTATTGGCAGGCATAAGCTACGGACAACAAACACAAATGAATTTATTTCAATTGACTGATTTCCTTATGAACTGTAACTCAGTAAATCTTTGAAATTGTTGCATGTTAATTTTTATGTTTTTGTTCAGTATAGTTGTTGAGATTGTTAGACAGAGACAGTCTACGGCAGGCCAAAGCTCTCTCTGTTTGATTGATCCTTTAAATGCACACAATACTTCCTCTGCATGCTCATTGGGGATACAAGCTTTTGAGTGCAGTAGAATGAAGGTTGCCATCTCTGTGTTGTCCTCTCATGTGAATGTATACATTTAACAAACATAAGAATGAGAGAACTTTCCTTTCTCTGACTTACAGCAAAGATAATAATTTCAGACATCAAAGTAGATCGACTTTTAGTGCCCAGTTAGATTGAGTTTCCATAGTAGGGACTTTGAATGTGAGTAATCTGACACGACACAAACCTCTGCACGCTGAAAAATGTATGCTACTGTAGGTGGACACTGAGGTACTGTAGTGTCGTAGTTATACATTGTAGGACCATTGGTAACCTAAATCTGGAGGACTTTCATAGAGATGTTGACGATTATGACCTCAATTTGTTTGATGATTCATTTAAGGATAGACACCTAAACAAAAGCAACGCATAATTTAACCATCTTTTATTGAACATGATACATCAGTAAGAAGAAGCAGAATAAACATGTTTTTCATAGATTAAGTTTCATTACATGTTAATAAATAAGTTACAAATGTTTTTCTGTAGGCTACTTGGAATATATCAAGCAGTGTAAACATGACAGAGTAGCAGCACAGAACATATTTCTTTAATTGGACACCAATTCACCCATTAATTCAATAAGACTACTGTTGTGCTTTGAATAAAAGTTAACATCCACCTCCAGTACCTAAAGTACATTTGGCTAACCAAGTTTGATTGTGCTGTGTAGATTGGTCCACATACAACTATAGCTTGAGAGCTAGAAAATACCTGTAAAAAAGACAAGTGATGTGGACACCTGCTCGTCGAACATCTCATTCCAAAATCATGGGCATTAATATGGAGTTGGTCCCCCCTTTCCTGCTATAACAGCCTCCACTCATCTGGAGGCCCTTTCCTGCTGAAACAGGCTTATGTGCGGCTGCTCGGCCATGGAAACCCATTTCATGAAGCTCCCGACGAACAGTTCTTGTGCTGACGTTGCTTCCAGAGACAGTTTGGAACTCGGTAGTGAGTGTTGCGCCCTACGCACTTCAGCACTTGGCGGTCCCGTTCTGTGAGCTTGTGTGGCCTACCACTTTGCGGCTGAGCTGTTGTTGCTCCTAGACCTTTCAACTTCACAATAACAGCACTTATAGTTGACCAGGGCAGCTCTAGCAGGGTAGAAATTTTACGAACTGACTTGTTGGTAAGGTGGCATCCTATGAAAGTGCCACATTGAAAGTCACTGAGCTCTTCAGTACGGGCCATTTTACTTCCAATGTTTGTCTATGGAGATTCCATGGCTGTGTGCTCAATTGTATACGCCTGTCAGCAATGGGTGTGGCTGAATTAGCCAAATGTACTAATTTGAAGGGGGTGTTCTCCTACTTTTGGCCATGTTGTGTACTTGATCATTAAAGCAACGCCTCTCTTTTGGCCTTTCTGATGTAAGTGTAACCCAGCTGTAACTCTGCGTAGTTAGGGAGCAGCAGAGTTCATATTCGAGCACGGCGATGTGGTAAGCCCCAGATGGAGAGAAGGTCTAGGTCAGCGTTGGTGTTATTCCTGGGAGACAGTAGGGCTGCCTCAGCCTCAGTGCAGTGTGTCCACCAGCCTCTGGTAGGTCTCCCTCTCATGGTCCAGGCAGTGGTGCTCCTCAACTCTAGCGCTCCCCATTCCTCACCAAAAGCTCCCGCTGCTCCCCACCTACCAGCACCCTCTGGGACACACACACAAATTCCTGGAGGAGGAGGGACAAGTACAATCAACGCTTCAGTATGAATATTTACTAGTATTTTACCCCAAAATAAACTACTTGCTAAAATAATTGTTATGAAACAAGCATCTAAGAGCCAATTAAAGCAGTGCGTTTATGAGGTGTAACCAACCACAGCAGTGAATGACATGAGGGAGTGTTGCTATTCTGAAATGTAAACTCATATTGAATATGCTTTGCCTTGCTAATTGATGGAGACATCTGTGACCAGTTCCAAATAGGCCTGTGCAATGGCCCTTTGCAACCTATTCTGATGTCTGCTGCTTCCTATTTGCTTATGAAGGGAGTAGAACACAAACAGTGTCTGTCTGATGTTATTTAATGGCCCTGCCACACCAGCTGTCAGGATGAGATGGAGGAGATGGGGAGAAATATCAAGCAATTACAAAATGAGTAATGACATTATCCCTGAGCGCCGGTGGAAATGTTTGGAGCCCATAAGGTCCTTTTTGGATTCTGGCAGCTCATTTAGTGGCCTGGGAGGCTGGGACCAGGCCCGTAACATAATACAGACTCACACAGCCGTTCAGTGAGGACTCCTGCTCCGGCACAGCAGCCAAGATCTCCTGGAGCAGAGAACCTTGTGGGTAAACAGAGCTGCAGCCAACGCCAGAACAGCAGGCTGTTTCACTTCACTCAAGTGATGTGATCATGTTTGGAGGGCATCTTCATTTGAGAGGGAGCCATACGAGGAAGCCATTAATTCCCAGCAATAAATACAATAAAATTGTATTAGTCACATACACAATTTACAGCAGGTATAAAAGGTGCAATGAAATGCTTTTATGCTAGCTCCCTCAACCATGCAGTACATTAAGCAATATAAATAACAATAAAAGAGTCAAGTCAAAAATAAGAAGTATTAGAAGTAATAGAAGAGGTAGTATGCATAGTAACAATGCACTGTATTTAAAAATATGAAGTGGGTAATGACTTGGTCGCACAGTAGAACAAATAGTATACAATGCATTTGGAAAGTATTCAAACCCCTTGACTTTTTCCACATTTTGTTACGTTTCAGCCTTACTCTAAAATGGATTTAAATGTTTTTTCCTCATCAATCTACACACAATACCCCATAATGACAAAGCAAAAACAGATTTTTAGAAATGTTTGCAAAGAAATAAAAAAAATATGTGAAATATCACATTTACATAAGATTTCAGACCCTTTAGTCAGTACTTTGTTGAAGCACCTTTGGTAGAGATTACAGCCTCTAATCTTTTTGGAATGATGCTACAAGCTTGGCACACCTGCTTTTGAGGAGTTTCTCCCATTCTTCTCTGCAGATCCTCTCAAGCTCTGTCAAGTTGGATGGGGAATGTTGCTGCACGGCTATTTTCAGGTCTCTCCAGAGATTTTTGATCGGGTTCAAGTCCGGGCTCTGGCGGGGCCACTCAAAGACATTCAAAGACTGTTGAAAGGTGAACCTTCACCCCAGTCTGAGGTCCTCAGCGCCCTGGAGCAGGTTTTCATCAAGGATCTCTCTGTACTTTCCTCCATTCATCTTTCCTTCAATCTTGACTAGTCTCCCAGTCCCTGCCACTGAAAAACATCCCCACAGCATAATGCTGCCACCACCATGCTTCACCGTAGGGATGGTGCCAGGTTTCCTCCAGACGTGATGCTTGGCATTCAAGCCAAAGAGTTCAATCTTGGATTCATCAGATCAGAGAATCTTGTTTCTCATGGTCTGAGAGTCGGGCTGTCATGTGCCTTTTACTGAGGAGTGGCTTCCGTCTGGCCACTCTACCATAAAGGCCTAATTGGTTGAGTGCTGCAGAGATGATTGTCCTTCTTGAAGGTTCTCCCATCTCCACGGAGGAACTCTGGAGCTCTGTCAGAGTGACCATCGGGTTCTTGGTCACCTCCCTGACCAAGACCCTTCTCCCCCAATTGCTCAGTTTGGCTGGGCGGTCAGCTCTAGGAAGAGTCTCGGTGGTTTTAAACTTCTTCCATTTAAGAATGATGGAGGCAACAGAGTTCTTGGGGATCTTCAATGCTGCAGAAATGTTTTGGTACCCTTCCCCAGATCTGTGCCCCGACACAATACTGTTTCGGATCTCTACGGACAATTCCTTTAAACACATGGTTTGGTTTGTGCTCTGACATGCACTGTGGGACCTTATATAGACAGGTGTGTGCCTTTCCAAATCATGTCCAATCAATTGAATTTACAACAGGTTGACTCCAATAAAGTTGTGGAAACATCTCAAGGATGATCTATGGAAACAGGATGCACCTGAGCTCAATTTTGAGTCTCATAGCAAAGGGTCTGAATAATTCTGTAATTAAGATATTTCAGTTTAAAACATATTTTTTTAACCTGTTTTCACTTCATCATTATGGGTTATTGTGTTCAGATTGAAGAGGATTTTTTTTATTTAATCCATTTTAGAAAAAGACTGTAACGTAACAAAATGTGGATAAAGTCTAGGAGTCTGAATACTTTCCGAATAAACTGTATAACAGAACCCCAGCGTCGTGGTGTGTGTGTGTGTGTGTGTAAGAAAGAGTTCTGAGTGCATGTGCATGCGTGTGTGTGTGTGTTTATGGGTGTTTGTGTGTGCAAGTGTGTGTTTGTGTGTAAGTTTGTGTGTTGGGTGTGTTGGTTGGGTGTGTTGGTCAGTGAAAGATAGTCATTAAGGTTCAATAGTCTCTAAGGTGCAGGTCTGTGCAGGGTGACAGCTAGGGTTAGCTGTTCAACAGCCTGATGGCCTGGTGGTAGAAGCTGTCACGGAGCCTGTTGGACCACGACCTGATGCTCAGATACCTCTTGCCAGATGGTAACAGAGTGAACAATCTGTGGCTCGGTTGACTGGAGTCCTTGACGATCTTTCAAGCCTTCCTCAGACACCGCCCGGTGTAGATGTCTTGGAGGGCAGGGAGCTCGACCCCAGTGATGTATTGGGCCATGTGCTCCACCCTCTGTAGAGCTTTCCGGCTAAGGGTGGTGCAGTTGCTGTACAAGGCAGTGATGGAGCCGGCCAAGACCCTCTAGATTGTGTGGCTCTAGAACTTCTGGAGGATCTGAGGGCACACGCTGAATTTCTTCAGTCGTCTGAGGTTGAAGAGAAGCTGGACCATGTCAGGTTCTATATGATGTGTACTTGAAGCTTCTGAGCCTCTTCACGACAGGTGTGTGCTCCCCCCTGTTTCCTTAAATTCTCGATCAGCTCCTTGGTTTTACTGACATTGAGGAAGAGGCTGGTTTCCTGGCACCACTAGGTTGTCTCGTCGCCATCTGCGATCAGGCCCACCACCACTGTGTTGTCAGCAAACTTAATGATGGCGGAGTTGAGCGTGGCCACGCAGTCATGGGTGTACAGGATGGGGCTGAGCACGCATCCCTGGGGAATCCACGTGTTGAGGGTCAGCGTGGCGGAGGTGTTGTTGCTGACCACTGGGGGTTTGTCTGTCAGGAAGTCCAGGATCCAGTTGCAGAGGGAGGTGTTCCTACCCAGGGCCTTGAGCTTAGTGTCGAGCTTGAAGGGGACTATGGTGTTGAAAGCTGAGCTGTAGTCAAGGAACAGCATTCCACATAGGTGAACGCTTGTCCAAGTGGGATAGAGTGTTGTGCAGAGCAATGGCGATTGCATCATCTGTGAATCTTTTGGGGCGGTATGCAAATTGGACGTGGCCCAGGGTGTCAGGTAAGGTGGAGCTGATGTGGTCCTTGATCGGTTTCATTAGTTTGTTTGGGTATAGACAAAATGGTAGACATCTTGAAACACGTTGTGATCACAGACTGTTACAGGGAGAGATGGAATATGTCCGTGAAAACTTCCGCCAGCTGGTCTTTCCATGCTCTGACGACCTGCCCGGGGATACCGTCTGGGCCGGCTGATTTGCGAGTATGCACACGCTTGAAGGCCTTAGGTCAGCCACAGATATCGAGAGCTCACTGTCCTCTTCAGCAGTAGGGGCCCTCGTAGGAGGATCGGTGTTGATTACCTGTAAGTGAGCAAAGAAAGTGTTTAGCTCGTCTTGGAGAGAGGCATCGGTGTTCGCCGCGCAGCTGGTTTTCCCTTTGAAGTCCGTAATGGTTTCTAGTCCTTGCCACATGCGTCTCGCATTGGAGCTGTTGAAATGCGATTCCACGTCCCTGTACTGAAACAAAGGACTGCAACATCGGCTAGGCGCTAGCAAGAGGGCAACCATCGTTGGCGCCATCTTGCTGGTCATGACAATTAAAGGTCAAGTTATGAGCAGTATGCTATAATCAATGGGTTCTATAATAAATATACTACAGTCATTCTGGCTCCAGGCATTCAAGTGCTTGATCTATAGCGCCCATCCAACACTCTTGAGGAGTGTTTGTTGTGTATCAAACGAACAAGTCAACACCACAAATGAATGAATGGCTGATAACACATTGCCAGTGCTGGGAAAGGCTTGTGCAACATGCAAATTATCCTGTGTGAGAAAGTTGTGTCAGCCAGAGAGAGGTCCAATTGAAACTAGCTAGAGGTCATGGTTTAGCTTACCCTCGTCTCTGCAGCCATCTGTGTGTGAGGTTCACCGTTTCTCCATGGCTCACCTGAGCACATGCGTCGTGACCTCCCCCGGAAAGGTGAGCTATGCATTCCTAGTTTGTTAATTTAGCCTTGCAGATGCTCTTATATTCCCATGCCCTAATCACAGTCAACACAAATCTATGTTGTAACAACAATATCATTGAGTAAAATAGAATACATTATAAAATGATAGTTTCCCAAATGAAAAAAGTGCATTACCTGATAATATGTGGTTGCTGTGTTGAATGGCTTTTCCTCAAAATAATTGATGATCAGATACTTCAGTTGTAACTGGTTCTGTTGTTCTACAACAGACAACTTTAGCACTGTTCCAAACTTAGACTATCCTCTTTTTTAACAATAGCCTGTATAGACATCAAAACGTCTCCGGTGCTACAGCATAAGCTCATTTGTTGTCATGCTCTGCTGGGGTATTAAAAAAAGATTCTGCTTGTCTCCAGTCATGTGAAATGAGGTAGAATTGCATGAAATGCGTTTATAAAAGGCAGTTTTCTTCTCAGAACGCAAATAAGATAAATTCATGCAGTGCTTTTATTATAATGGATATCTTTTCACCTTTGTCCGCGGTGGTTTGCGAATCCACAACCTTTTGGCAACTATGTCATGTAATGCTTAAAAAACAAAGAACAGTTTCTAAAAGTGCATATCTAAGGCTCTGGGCTATCCTAGGAGTGAGGTTAAACTGTAGGCATGTTCTCTGCTATCCACTTCAGGTTTTATTATTATTTTGGGAATAGGGGAGGGTAACTTTTTTTTTTCAATCATTCAGGTAGGGTCGGAGAGGGCCATCCATTTTCACTTCAGAGAGATCAGATTTTCTCCAGGTATCCCTCATTATAAATAATGTACAGTCCCTTATCTCATGGCATCATAGTAGCATCACGCTAATGTCGCCCTCCTGCCTGCCACCACACCAGGCTGAGAACGTACCCCCTGCCGGCTGACACCTACCTTTACTCTTTTCACATCAAACCTGTCTCTGAGCAGTTAAAGAGACCCTCCAAGGAACTCTCTTTTTCTCCACATGCTTGGTTGCTAATGTGCATCATTATACTGTACAGTTCAGTGGATACTGTTGTATCTTGACTCTTTCACCTGAGTGTACATTCTCACAAAAGTCTAAGCCTCTGAGACATGTCAAATTATGGTTGTAATTTTAAGCCTTACAAAAAACAATAGCATGAAGAGAGTGTGTCTAGTACAGTAGGTTAATCCTCAGAAACAGCAGACTGTGTCAGGTGAAAGACAGTCCCATTCTAAGTGGGTTTGATACACCTCAGTGGTCATAAGCCTCTCTCCTCATACCTAAGTAGCAAAGTAGCCAATAGTGCTGCTATGCTCAGTTATGTTGCTACTGCTGGTGGCTATGTCTTTCTTCTGCATTTCCACCGGTACCTCCAGATCCATTGCCTGAACGACACAGAACATGAAACAGACACAGCTACATCAAACTCCACACTCCTGACAACTGCTATTGTTAGCTGGCTAGCTAGCTACCTGCATCCAGCCCTTTATTGACTTTACTTGTAGGTATCCCCTTGGGACTTCATTGTAATTAATTCAGGCAATACCTCCTCAGCAGGTTGTTGAAGTGAAACACGCTAATCAGAGTTTAAACCTTCTGTGGATTGTTTTAATCTACAGTAATTAAAACAGATGAACAGGATTACAACCCATTCTCTATGAGAAGAAAGATAGTATGACAAGCTATTAATTATTATAATTGCTCTGGCACAGGTCAGATAACACTCTAAGCAAATAATGAGGTTCCCAGGTTTGAGTAGTAATGAATATCGGTGCCTTTAAAGAACTACATGTTACACCAACATATTATATTCTGAGCTGGATTCAAAATATACATTGTGATATGTTTTTTTGGTGGAGCATGCAACTGAAATTGATGACAATGATGACAAAAATATGTTTGCTGACTATGCCCCATATAGTGATCCCTCACCCTCCGAGGACATCCCCTCTGAGACTGTACTGTTAACCAGGGTTCCTGTCCTGGGCCAGGTAGACCCCTGCTGACCTGGAAAAACACAGCAGTAGCAGCGCACTGTGTGATACAGGGCTCACCACGGGACTCACCACGGGGCTCACCACGGGGCTCACCACGGGGCTCACCACGAGGCTCACCACGGGGCTCACACAGCAGTGAATGATGGGCAGGAGGAGTGACAGATGCACGGCATGATGCATGATAACAAGCTAGATTACCTCTTTTAAAATGTGCATTCTGCTAACACTACAGCAGACATAAGCAAAGTTTGTTTACATACTCTCTTGGGTCACACGGGATAAAGCGTGAGATAAGCCGGGCGGGGCGTCTTTGAATTTCTCTCAGGAACGACAGGCTCTAGATCAGTTTGGCAGATCTTTAGTCAGCCCTAAAGATCTACTTAACTGATAACCACTAAAGAAAAGTTTTAAAGGCTTTACCTTTTACTGATTGCTTTTACTTCTTCAATAAAAAAAAGAATCAATCTAAGACAAAAATCAGAGAAAATAACAATTTTAAAATATGCCTTTTGACATGATTAATCTGTTGGTTAACAGTGTCTACATTCCAGTCAAAACAGGTTAGACTTTATGCTGTGTAACTATATATTAATCTTGAGCATTTGTTTCTTTTTCAAGAATGTATTGAAATATATGCAGTGCACTCTACAAAAGGAATATGTGATTTCTTTAGGAAGAAGACTGTTCTGATCTGTATTGAATACTGTAGGCTACAGAGACCTAGAACTGAGATATTAAACACTAGCCTAGGTACTGCATAGTGCATACTTCTACCTTTTTACAGTTCTGAGTCCATACCTCTACCCTCCATGAGATAATGACAGCCATGCCTTAATCATGACCATAAGATATACAACAATGGCACAGCTTATCATTTCTAACATAGCCAAATCATTCTCTGAAAATCCTGTATTTTCAGAGATTAATCCTGTATTGTCAGAGATTGGGGTCAGGGTGGGGTGCCCAATCTGATTAATTGTGCTGTGGGATCTGCGTGCATTAGCTGGCCCACTGCAAAGTCCTAGCAGCATAGCAATTTAGGTCAAAGATGCTGCAAGCAAGCTGCTGTTTTCTTTTCTTTGTTTTATTGTCATGCTATTCGCTTTCAGAATTTAAATGTGATATTTGATGCGCATGTGTATCACATGAAAATAATCTTACTTGAAAATACTCATCGTCCAGAAACAACGCTGGGATTTACAAAGATAGAAGGGTCAGGGAGGCAATTCAAAGTATGACATCAGTGATTACCTGTCAATGATAGTCATGTTACAGATATCAATACAGTAACGATAGTGAACAGAATAACAGAACCTGTGTGAAATTGTTTGTAGAAAGACATCATACGTTTATATAACCCCCTCCTTCCCTGATCAACCTTAAACAACTCCATTATCTTGCATTCAATAATTAGCAATACATCTCCAGTATACTGTTTGTTTAAAACAGATGGGTATGTTGTTGCTTTCATATCTAAGTGTGAGCACAGGCACCACTGTGGTTCATTTGATGTCGTCTACATGAATCACTTAAGGCTCTGCTTTCACTGAATCTTCTTATCAAACAACACAAACTACAACAGAGCAGGAAGCACCAGTAAAACGTTAGTTTAGACAGTGGTGTACCCCTGGCCAATTCTACTGGAAGGTGCCTTAAAACACACAATAACACAATATGCAGTGCATTCGGAAAGTATTCAGACCCCTTCGCTTTTTCCACATTTTGTTACGTTACAGCCTTATTCTAAACTCAGAAAAAAAAGAAACATCCTTTTTTCAGGACACTGTCTTTCAAAGATCATTCATAAAAATCCAAATAACTTCACAGATCTTCAATGTAAAGGGTTTAAACACTGTTTCCTAGGCTTGCTCAATGAACCATAAACAATTAATGAACATGCACCTGTGGAACGGTGGTTAAGACACTAAGAGCTTACAGACGGTAGGCAATTAGGTCACAGTTATGAAAACTTAGGACACTAAAGAGGCCTTTCTACTGACTCTGAAAAACACCAAAAGAAAGATGCCCAGGGTCCCTGCTCATCTGTGTGAACGTGCCTTAGGCATGCTGCAAGGAGGCATGAGGACTGCAGACGTGGCCAGGGCAATAAATTGCAATGTCCGTACTGTGAGACAGCAAAGACAGCGCTACAGGGAGACAGGATGGACAGCAGACCACAGACTTCGCAGTGGCAGACCACGTGTAACAACACCTGCACAGGATCGGTACATCCGAACATCACACCTGCGGGACAGGTACAGGATTGCAACAACAACTGCCAGAGTTACACCAGGAACGAACAATCCCTCCATCAGTGCTCAGACTGTCCACAATAGGCTGAGAGAGGCTGGACTGAGGGCTTGTAGGCCTGTTGTAAGACAGATCCTCACCAGACACCCCCGGCAACAACGTCGCCTATGGGCACAAACCCACCGTCACTGGACCAGACAGGACTGGCAAAAAGTGCTCTTCACTGACAAGTCGCGGTTTTGTCCCACCAGGGGTGATGGTCGGATTCGCGTTTATCGTCGAAGGAATGAGCGTTACACCGAGGCCTGTACTCTGGAGCGGGATCGATTTGGAGGTGGAGGGTCCGTTGTGGTCTGGGGCGGTGTGTCACAGCATCATCGGACTGAGCTTGTTGTCATTGCAGGCAATCTCAACGCTGTGTGTTGCAGGGAAGACATCCTCCTCCCTCATGTGGTACCCTTCCTGCAGGCTCATCCTGACATGACCCTCCAGCATGACAATGCCATCAGCCATACTGCTCGTTCTGTGCATGAATTCTTGCAAGACAGGAATGTCAGTGTTCTGCCATGGCCAGCGAAGAGCCTGGATCTCAATCCCATTGAGCACGTCTGGGACCTGTTGGATCAGAGGGTGAGGGCTATGGCCATTCTCCACAGAAATGTCTGGGAACTTGAAGGTGCCTTGGTGGAAGAGTGGGGTAACATCTCACAGCAAGAACTGGCAAGTCTGGAACAGTCCATGAGGAGGAGATGCACTGCAGTACTTAATGCAGCTGGTGGCCACACCAGATACTGACTGTTACTTTTGATTTTGACCCCCCCCCTTTGTTCAGGGACACATTATTCCATTTCTGTTAGTCACGTGTCTGTGGAACTTGTTCAGTTTATGTCTCAGTTGTTGAATCTTGTTATGTTCATACAAATATTTACACATGTTAAGCTTGCTGAAAATAAACGCAGTTGACAGTGAGAGGACGTTTCTTTTTTTGCTGAGTTTATAATGGATTAAATAAATAAAAAAATCCTCATAAATCTACACACAATAATAAGAAAGCGAAAACAGGTTTTTAGAAATGTTTGAAAACTTATTTTAAAATAAAAAACATTATACCTTATTTACATAAGTATTCAGACCCTTTGCTATGAGACTTGAAATTGAGCTCAGGTGCATCCTGTTTCCATTGATCATCCTTGAAACGTTTCTACAATTTGATTGGAGTCCACCTGCGGTAAATTCAATTGATTAGACATGATTTGGAAAGGCACACCTGTCTGGGACAGGATTGTCAAGGTACAGATCTGGGGAAGGGTACTAAAACATTACTGCAGCATTGAAGGTCCCCAAGACTCTTCCTAGAGCTGGCTGCCCGGCCAAACTGAGCAATTGGGGGATAAGGGCCTTGGTCAGGGAGGTGACCAAGAACCTGATGGTCACTCTGACAGAGCTCCAGAGTTACTCTGTGGAGATGGGAGAACCTTCCAGAAAGACAAACATCTCTGCAGCACTCCACCAATCAGGCCTTTACAGTAGAGTGGCCTGACGAAAGCCACTCCTCAGTAAAATGCACATGACAGCCGACTAAGAGTTTGCCAAAGACACCTAAATGACTCTCAGAGCATGAGAAACAAGATTCTCTGGTCTGATGCAACCAAGATTGAACTCTTTGGCCTGAATGCCAAGCGTCACATCTGGAGGAAACCAGGCACCGCTCATCACCTGGCCAATATCATCACGGTGAAGCATGGTGGTGGCAGCATCATGCTGTGGGGATGTTTTTCAGTGGCAGGGACTGGGAGACTAGTCAGGATCGAGGGAAAGATGAACGGAGCAAGTACGGAGAGATCCTTGATGAAAACCTGCTCCAGAGTGCTCAGGACCTCAGACTGAGGCGAAGGTTCACCTTCCAACAGGACAACGACCCTACGCACACATTCAAGACAATCGAGGAGTGGCTTCGGAACAAGTCTCTGAATGTCCTTCAGTGGCCCAGCCAGAGCCTGGACTTGAACCCGATCGAACATCTCTGGAGAGACCTGAAAATAGCTGTGCAGCGACGCTCCCCATCCAACCTGACAGAGCTTGAGAGGATCTGCAGAGAAGAATGGGAGAAACTCCCCAAATACAGGTGTGCCAAACTTGTAGCGTCATACCCAAGAAGCCTTGAGGCTATAATTGCTGCCAAAGGTGCTTCAACAAAGTACTGAGTAAAGGGTCTGAATTCTTATGTACACGTGATATTTCTATAAATTTGCAAACATTTCTAAACATATTTTTTCTTTGTCATTGTGGGGTATTGTGTGTAGATTGATGAGGGAAAGAAACAATTTTATCAATTTTAGAATAAGGTTGTAACGTAACAAAATACGGAAAAAGTCAACTGGTCTGAAAACTATACGAATGCACTGGAGCCTAGCTTTTTATGATACTGCTGTATTAGAAAGAGTTACAAAAAGTTTGAGTAGGGGGAAAAACTGGCTAAATGATTTGATGGTGTATTTAAAGCAGTCTGTGGGAGGCCCACACATAATCAATAGGAAATGGCCAATGGTGAAGATCACACAGGGAAACGGAGCAGGAGTAAAAGTACCAAGGTGGCCGCTGATACAGCCACTCTTTAACAGCACTTCTCAGAAGATCAATAATCAAGCACGGAAAGTAGACTGTTATCAAATCAGTGTTAAACTTTCTGGTTTTAGTGCTGGGTGTGAGAGCTAACTCTTACCTTTGATAAGAGTGAACCCGACCTGAGGATTATTTTGCAGTGGCTTTCTACTTATCCTCTTTCCCAGACATCCTGTGTGACCCTTGGCGTGACTGGACCTCTCATTAACAGGGGTGGAAAAAGTACCTAATTGTCATACTTGAGTAAAAGTAAAGATACCTTAATAGAAAATGACTCAAGTTAAAGTAAAAGTCACCCAGTAAAATTCTTCTTGAGTAAAGTCTAAAAGTATTTGGTTTAAAATATACTGAAATATCAAAAGTATAAGTGGAAATAATTAAAATATTCTTTATATTAAGCAAACCAGATGGCATCATTTTCTTGTTTTTTTTATTTGTGGATAGCCAGGGGCACACTCCAACCTTCAGACATAATTTACAAACTAAGCATGTGTGTTTACTGAGTCTGCCAGATCAGAGGCAGTAGGGATGACCAGGGATGGTCTGTTGATACGTGCGTGTATTGGACCATTTTCCTGTCCTGCTAAGGATTCAAAATGTAACAAGTAGTTTTGGGTGTCAAGGAAAATGTATGGAGTACAAAGTATAATATTTTATTAAAACTTGTTAGGGAGTGGCAGCTGAGGGGTCGGTTTTGGAGAGCCTGGCGTGCCCAAAGTAAAATGCCTCCCATTCAGGCCCAGAAAATAGGATATGCATATATTTAGTACCATTGGATAGGAAACACTCTGCATTTTCCAAAACTGTTAACCATTTGTCTGTGAGTGAATCAGAACGCATATAGCAGGCAAAACCCTGAGGAAGTTCTGTCCTGGAAAAAGTGATTTTGACACATTGCTCATTTGGGAACCCCTCCCTATTGAAAATGACCATATATAGGCATATGAATGCAGTACACGTCGCTTCCTTATGATGTCAACAGCCTCAAGACGGTGTTTTCCTCCATTTTGGATGAATTTAGAGCAGAGAAAAACACCAAACAATGAAGACCTCTCTTTCTGAGAAAAGTACCCGTGGCGCGCGCACGAGAAGTCACGGAGTGTCTTTTGTAGCCTCGTTATTGATCAGTTTATATTCCGGCTGATTTATAATAGTAAATATACGTAAAAGTGTTCCTAAGGATACATTTAAAACTATGTTTGATTGTTCTTGGACAAGTTTATAGGTATAAGTTGAACGAGTTCGCGCCGCGTTTCAATGGACTAGTGGAGGCTGTCATTTCTGATTATAACGCACGAACCAAATGGAGGATTTATGGATAAAATACGTTACTTTTTCTAACAAAAGAACCATGGATTGTCTTCGTTGGACACTTAGGATGACCTCAGCAGAAGTTCTTCAACAGGTAATAGATTTGTTTTCGCTGTGAAATGTGTTATGTGTGTGCCATGATGGCTAATCGATACATGGCTATTGGAAAAATATATGAGGTGCTAGCCTCAAACAATGAAATGTGCTGCTTTCGCCGTAAAGCCTTTTTGAAATCTGACAACGCTGTGATATTGCCAAGAAACATAGCTTTTGATGAGTATGGAACACTTGTATATTGGTGGATGTTTAATAATTCAACTTTTGGATTTTGAATTTGGCACCTTTACTCCACACACAAAGAAAGCTTTTGAATTTGGCGCTTTAGATTTTCCCTGGTAGTGACGGGACGAGCCCGCTAGCGACCCAGCAATCCCTGAGAAGTTTTAAGGAATGTAGTGAAGTAAAACTAAAAGTTGTCAAAAATATAAAGAGTAAAGTACAGATACCCCCCAAAAATGACTTAAGTAGTACTTTAAATTATTTTTACTTAAGTACATTACACCACTGCTCATTAATACCATTGCCCTCAGTTAACACACAATACTGTATGTGACAGAGAGAGAGAGTGACATCAGTGGCCTGATCCAATGCTGCCCTATATGACACTGGTGCCCAGGGGAGTGTGACCTTACCCCAGGCAGGGTAGAAACCCCCGACGTGCCAGACCATAATCTAGCCCAGCAGATGTCCTGGTGCTGTGGCCCGTCAAGCGGTTGCACTGCAGCACCACAGTGGGCTGGCTGCTCTGAGAGAACAGGCAGGGTGGGAGTCAGGCAGGTGGGTCAGCTCAGCACTGAAACGATAACTTGCCCCTGGCTCCTAAGGGTGCAGCTCGTGAGACGCTCAATGTCGCCCGTTATTCCAGTTTAATGCCGGCTAATGCTGTTATCTGTGCTACATCCAATTAGAGGTACCTTTGGCCTGGCTCCGGAGGCACGTTGCAGTCCATGCAATGATCTGCTCTAACAGACAACAGCAGACAGTAAAGGAGGCTCAGGAGGCTTGACCTCTCAGCTGTACAATCACCCTGATCCTATTATGGTCACTCACCTTAGGCCCGATGATGAGCACTACCAGGGTATTCTCAGTGTGCCACTCTGAAAGACATCCACCGGAGACAGTGACTGACAGCCAACCATAATTCAAGTTACTTTCTTTCCCTTTGCTTCTGTGTAGCAATGCAAATATAAGAATTGCTCAGGTACCAGATTAGATAATATAATTGTGGCAGGGCTTCTGTCCAGTGAAAGTCAAGGCAGAGTATGTATTTAGGGCAGCATAGTGGGGCTACGGGGTAATCCTGATTGAAGGATCCTCTCTCTCTCCTCAGGCCAAGGACTAGCAGGAACACATGCAGGTCCTCAGGCCACAGACCAGCAGGAGCACATGCAGGTCCTCAGGCCACAGACCAGCAGAAATACATGCAGGTCCAACTTAAGTTAGACACTCTGGTGTCCCTTGCCCATTTCAAAAATGTTATGGAGGATCAATATGATGTTGTCTGTGATTGTTTCTGTTGAACTGTGTCTTTGTTTTGTTGTTTTGAAATGTTCTTGTCTGTATGCCTAGAACTGTACATGTCAACATGTTTACACAGGGCACAGCCATAAAGAGATCCAGGTCTCAGTCTGTTTTCCCTGTTAAAATAAAGATATATATATAAAAAAAAAAAAAAAGGCCACAGACCAGCAGAAACACATGCAGGTCCTCAGGCCACAGAACAGCAGAAACACATGCAGGTCCTCATGCCATAGACAAGCAGGAACACATGCACACAGACAGACAGATGGCAGAGTGTATCACAACCCATTATAATGAACAGGGAAACTACCACAGCAGATAATGAGAGCCATTCATCAGCCAAGGTCATGAGGAGAAGGAGACAGCAGTGACTAATGCTCTAACATAACTCTTAGATCACAGCAGAAACATCGACGGAGAAGAGAAGTGGTGGAAGTTGGGACGTTGTACTACAAGCTGTGAGTCATGCAAACAAAACAACTACAGACAAATCAGTTTCATCTAAATGTACAATACAGAATTTGGGAGTCACATGGAGGCATTTCATTCCTAAATAGAATTTGACTGACTCAATATCAGACTAAACACATCAGTGTTTTTGTAGAAGCGACCTTAATTGAGACGCAGACAAACTTAATCTTCTCTTTTCCCAGATCATCCACCTTCCATGCTCAGATTAGTGGGGGACTGGCTGGCCTGCAGTGGGCCTGGTCTTCCATGCCAGCTACCACTGCACCTGGCTTGCCAAGCAGATCAAAACACAGCAGTGTGACTCTCTGTCAACAGTATGACACTCTTAGTAGCATTACCCATGTGTCATTCAACGTGACAAAAGGGACCAGCAATGGTAGAAATTCTGCTACAGTAAGTATAATGAGTTGTTTATGACAAAATATTTCAGGAGAATGCAGGACTGTAGGTAGGGTGTTACTGCTGTGTCAAGGTATAGGTTGCAGGCACCCAGGACGCAATTGAGAGTGCCCTTACCAGAAACAACCTATAGAAATTCACAGAATTCAATTCTCCAATTCCCACACTTGAACTCTTGGTTTATAATTGTCTATAATGACTCATTCTCTAATTTAGAAAATAATAATGTGGATAATAGATCATAATATCATAATATAATATTACACATTAATATGGATATAAGATAATAGGTTACCAATCAATTTGTAACAAATCTATACCTTAAGTACACATACAATACACTGAGTGAACAAAACATTATGAACACCTACTCTTTCCATGACATAGACTGACCAGGTGAATACAGGTGAAAGCTATGATCCCTTATTGATGTCAGTTAAATCCACTTAAAATCAGTGTAGATGAAGGGGGGAGACAGGTTAAATAAGGATTTTTAAGCCTTGAGATGATTGAGATTTGTTTTCCTATGTGTGCCATTCAGAGGGTGAATGGGCAAGACAAAATATTTCAGTGCCTTTGAACGGGGTATGGTAGTAGGTCTCAGGCACCCCGGTTTGACACAACTGTGGGAAGCATTGGAGTCAACATGGGCCAGCATCCCCGTTGAACGCTTTCGACACCTTGTAGAGTCCATGCCCCAATGAATTAAGGGTTTTCTGAGGGCAAAAGGGAGTGGGGATGCAACTCAATATCTTAATGTTCTGTACACTCAGTATACATACTAACCCCTAACACAGACTCACAATAAAATATGATTCCACTCACAAGCAAATAAATACAATTACTTGCACATACACAGAGCCAGTAAACACGTGACCGTGCTACAGCGAAATCCCTTCCTACCAGTCTAGATAAGGCCAGATCAGGAGGATAAGGCAGCTCTTTTAACGCTATTACAGAACATCTTAAAATGACAGTACAGAATGTGACAGTCATGCCACTGACCCTAGACCTGCTGGAGATGAGGGAGGAAGCAAGGACCCTACAGTATCACAGCTTCTATTAATATAAAACAAAGCAATAAAAAAGCTGTGTAACCCTGGGGTATTGGTTTGTGAGATCAGCAAAATCTCCAGTCTGTGCAGTAGAAGACTGCAGCAGGGACATGGAAACCTGGTGCTGCAGCAATGCTTGGTTTCTCCTTTGCTCTCTCAACCTGTTCTTGTGACTTTCTAACCGCTTGTAAGGGCCTTGTGAAATGTTCACGGATCTATGATGCAATAGAGAAAAAATACAATGTTCGATTTGAACAGTTATAACCTTTTCACGACTTCAGATCAAATAACAGGTGCAGACCTTACAGTGAATTGCTTACTTAAAAGGTTAACCAACAAATGCAGTTTTAAGAGGAAATAAGTAAAAAAAATAGATTGGTAAAAAATAAAAAATAATAACAATTAATTAAAGAGTAGCAATAAAATAACAATAGCGAGGCTATATACAGGGGGTACCGGTACAGAGTCAATGTTCGGGGGGCAACCGGTGCGGGGGGCACCGGTTAGTAGAGGTAATTGAGGTAATATGTACATGTAGGTAGAGTTAAAGTGACTATGCATAGATAATAAACAGAGACTAGCAGCAGCGTAAAAAGGGGGTGCAATGCAAATAGTCTGGGTAGCCATTTGATTAGCTGTTCAGCAGTCTTATGGCTTGGGGTTAGAAGCTGTTAAGAAGCCTTTTGGACCTAGACTTGGCGCTCCCGGTACCACTTGCTGTGCGGTAGCAGAGAGAACACATTCTATGACTAGGGTGGCTGGAGTCTTTGACCATTTTTAGGGCCTTCCTCTGGACACCGCCTGGTATAGAGGTCCTGGATGGCAGGAAGCTTGGCTCCAGTGATGTACTGGGCCGTGCCCACTACCCTCTGTAATGCCTTGTGGTCGGAGGCCGAGCAGTTGCCTTGCCAGGCAGTGACGCAACCAGTCAGTATGCTCTCGATTGTGCAGCTGTAGAACTTTGAGGATCTGAGGACCCATGCCAAATATTTTGTAGAGGGAAACAGAGAAATAATGGAGGAAAAAGTATTTGCAGGCCTGTAAAAGCAAGCAGAAGAACTCAATAGAAATAGAGAAAATAAAATCCCCCGGAGACTTAGAAACTATTCATCTTTCTTAAGGGGAGAAACCGAATTGGATAAATTGTCTGTTGTGCCAGCAGCGTTTTTATTGGCCTGTCTCCTGTCCCTTGTATCGCAGAAACACTGTTTTGTTCTTCTGCCTTTGATATTGAGGGACACTTTGCATAGCTCCCTGTCATTGCTGTGTGTGTGTGTGTTCCGCGGCTCTTGTTAGTACATCTGGAGACTGCCACAGTTTGAGACACAATGAACACAGAAGCTAAATAAGAAATACTGAAACACTGCAGCTTTCAAACATTATTTAAACTGAATTTAGGGCAAATTACTGGGAGCTAGACTTGGAACTGATTTCCACCAAGACTGCAAGGAAATATACGACTCTTACACACTTTTTACTCTCCAGATGTGGCAGCACTAGAGGAAATATTGTGGCAGATAACCAAGCCTATTTTAGCTAAACAAATGCCATACACCCCATGCTTTTTCAAAAAGATCTGCCTCTAAAGGAGGTTGGTGACGGCGTATTCCTTCTGGACAGACTCAGGAACCCCCTTCCATTCTCTATAGTGTAAAACCTGCTCCACCTCAGAAGACCCCCTGCCTGTACCCGGCCCTCACTCCCGCTCTCCCCTGTCACTCACCAGCTTGCTCTCCCCGGCCCTGCACCCATCTACCCCCTCCCCACAGTGCACTAAGCAGGGGGGCAACACTGGGCTTCTTAGATGGACCTGCAGCCTCTAGATTGTCATAACACTACACTCTGCCCTTGGAGCCTTCACCACAACCAAAAGGTAACACAGAGAGAGACCCATCTTCAGTCAGGCAGCAGGGATGCCTGGGCCTCTGTCATGTTTCACTGAGGAGGTACCTTGGAGTGTGCTCCCTGTGCCAAGACTCTCCCCCCACACACGTTTGGAGCTTAAATGGGCCTATTATAACCTGCCTACAATACAAGAGAAGAGTTTTAGGTATCTGACATTTTTATACTGTGTGTCATTGTGCAATCGCACGGGAGGGCAAAACAAGCTCTGTTTGGCAGAACATGCTCTGATTTACTCAGAACAAAACAAAAACAAATGGAAATAAAATAATATTGAAAAAGAAAACAGGCAGATGAGAAAGTGTCCCCCACTGTGTCTGAGTGTGAAGACATGGAGGGGATAAATGTTGACAGGACAGGCTAAGGGTTTGATCTCTTTCTGATACTGGAGGCGTTGATTCTGCCAGCGCGTTTTGTTGTGTCTGAGAAGAGCCGAGAAATAAAGTTATGAAGGATGAATATGAATGATTCTGGGAGGAGAAATAGGGCCTCAGCGTGTCAAGGCTCAAAAGAGGGAATAGAACAACCAATCTGGTAAACAACATGGACACAAAGGCATCTAACAAGAGTCTAATAACAACTACAAGACTGCATTAAAATCAACTCCTTTTCTGACACTAAAAAATATATTTTTATTACCAATTTGAAACTGTTAATTAATTCTGGTTGACATGTTACAAGGTACTCTGTGCTTTCTCACACACAAACATGCAGAGAAACACACATGCAGTCATTTTCACACATTTAGATTAGAAAGTATTAAACTACAAAGAATCCTACAGAAGCTATATTACATAGAAAACACAATAGCTGAGCTGCCAGAGACTCTTCTCTCATGCATATTGATTGGGGTAGTGACTGGCCCAAAATATTGTGGGCATGTTCTCAAATTGTTTGTGATACAAATGTAAAAATCATATCAAATATCCTTCCTCCCAATGAAGATTCTACATGAGAACTGTCAGAACAATCTGAGATACCCAAAATATTTTGGAGCCTTCCTGGAGTGGACTCGACCTGTTGGCAATCAGTATTACTTGCACCAGTGTAGAAACCTGGCGAGGAATAGCCCTGTATGAGAGAGCTATTAATCACAGGGTGTTGGGGAGCTGCATCCCTGAACAGCTCTGAGCTCTGATGTACCTGGGATGGAAATCGTCCCACAATTTTAAATTTAAAGTCAGGGCTGTGGGGAAGCTACTTTGAGTAATGACATACATTTACTATGGTGGCGAGATGAGTAGATCTAGATCTAAAAGAGAGAGACAGAGAGAGAAAGAGACAGAGACAGAGACAGAGACAGAGACAGAGACAGAGACAGAGACAGAGACAGAGACAGAGACAGAGAGAGAGACACAGAGACACAGAGAGAGAGAGAGACACAGAGAGAGAGACAGAGAGAGAGAGAGACACAGAGAGAGAGAGAGAGACAGAGACACAGAGAGAGAGAGAGAGACAGAGACACAGAGAGAGAGAGAGAGACAGAGACACAGAGAGAGAGAGACAGAGACACAGAGAGAGAGAGACAGAGACACAGAGAGAGAGAGACAGAGACACAGAGAGAGAGAGACAGAGACACAGAGAGAGAGAGAGAGAGAGAGAGAGAGAGAGAGAGAGAGAGAGAGAGAGAGAGAGAGAGAGACAGAGAGAGAGACAGACACACACATAGAGAGACAGAGAGAGAGACAGACACACACAGAGAGAGACAGAGAGAGAGACAGACACACACAGAGAGAGACAGAGAGAGAGACAGACACACACAGAGAGAGACAGAGAGAGACACACACAGAGAGAGACACACAGAGAGAGACGTAGACAGAGACAGAGACAGAGACAGAGAGAAGGAAAGATGGAAATGTGCATGTCCTTCAGGTCTTCTGGAATTCCGTTGCTTAAAAATCTGTCATCTATGTTTTTTTCCCTGTTTGTCTTCAGGTTAACTGTTGTGAAAAAGGGATAGCGCCTTAGTTCCTTAGAAATTCACACCAGCTGAAGCTCTGAGCTTCAGAACCAAAGAAAATAGTGTGTCTGTGAAAGGTCATTGTATTTTCCAAAAATGAGTTACAATATCATCAGCTTGGCCTCCTCCAAATGAACAGGCTAATATGCTCTGAATCCCCATGCAACTTATCACACACACTCCACATGGGGTGATGAAAATAAGCATCCACCGTGTGACATAAATGAGGTAAGATGACACACCTGGGATTGCTACCTGCTGACAGGAGTATAACATGCATGAGTCATTGCGGTATTTCTCTGGGTGTTTTTTGCCATTGACACTCCACCATGTTTAGTGGGTAATACAGTTGGTTAGCAGATCTGGTCTGTTTCGGTGGTGTTGAGCCAGGTCACTATTGGCTCAGCAGATTTGCGGCTTGGAGACCTACACTGCTCTGTGCTGCCTTTGGCTGACCCATGTGGTGTGACAGACAGCCAATGGCAAGAGCGACTCAAAATACTCTACTGCAGCAAGTTATAATTGTTTGACTTTTTGTTGTTTTTTTGTAATTGTGGGAGAACTGCTAAAGCTGCTTAATGCATCAGCAAATACCGCCGCAGACAGATAGGGAAGCACAGCTATGGGCGATGAATAGTTCATCCTGCAGAGCTTACCTTGAGGCTGGACGTTGCTTCTTTCGGACAGCTGGGGGAATAAAAAAAGAGGATATGATACTGAAAGTTTAATGCAACAATTTAAACATGATTTGCATGGTAAGACCCCATTGAGCAGCACTAAGCAGTATGTAGATATTTTGATAATGGATCAAATTTCCCCCACAGATAACTGTGGCAATAATGTGTTTGTAAAGTGTATGGTTATCAAATATTGTCATTAGGTGGTACCTAAATTATTGTATTGATATAGGGGAAATGGACAATCACAGCAAATGTATATTCTAATTCAACCATGCCATATTTTTATACAATCACCGCCTCAAAATAAGCAGAAACAGTCATCCTAGGAGGAGGGTGTGAGCCCATGAAAATACCTCACAGTTGATGTAAAGGAAATTGACTAGATGTTATCACACAGAGTTAGGCTAGATCAATCCCCCATGTGTGTTTTCTGTCTGAATAAAAAGTGCGGCCCAGCCTCCCTGCACCTGTCCTGACCGCATGCTGTCACTGCTAGATGACAGAGATAAAGCATGTCATTCCCTTCAACCTGCAGCACACGGCTGGAATCTAATCTGGAAATAAAACACGGTAATATTGTTTTAATGCCACACTATTATGGGACAGGGCAGGATATTGTGTTTTGGGTAGTAAAACCCTTCTGTTTATTTATTGAAGTTGTGAGGGCCCTGCTGTCTCTTGATGTGCTGTAAATTGGAAGTTAAAAACATTTCACTTGCCCGCTTCCACAATGACCTCAGATGTCTTGCTCTTTAAGACTGCCATGTTTTGGCTATCATTACACATATCACGCACATTATTTAGCACAAAATCAGCACATAATGCAGTTACGACTGCTTCAATACAGACGTATATTAAAATGTCTATGAACCAGCTACAACTGAGAGACATACTGTATTGAACCCACTTTGCAGTACATTTACTTGATTTGCCACAGTACTACAAATAGCAATGAAAACTGATAAATGAATCACAGCTACCAGAAATACTTCAGCCTCTTCTTTCAGTTTGTTAGTAAATGCAACAGAAAATCAATAATATATATAATTTTTAAGTATACAGTTAAAAGGGCCTATGGACAGAAGGATGCATATTTCTTTCCTCATCATGATAATACAATTGCGTTTTAGGGTTGGCATCTACAGTTGAAGTCAGATGTTTACATTTACCTTAGCCAAATACATTTAAAGTCAGTTTTTCACAATTCCTGACATTTAATCCTAGTAAAAATTCCCTGTCTTAGGTCAGGTAGGATCACAACTTTATTTGAAGAATGTGAAATGTCAGAATAATAGTGGAGAAGGATTTATTTCAGCTTTTATTTGTTTAATCACATTCCCAGTGGATCAGAAGTTTACATACACTCAATTAGTATTTGATAGTATTGCCTTTAAATTGTCTAACTTGGGTCAAACGTTTTGGGTAGCCTTCCACAAGCTTCCCACAATAAGTTGGGTGAATATTGGCCCATTCCTCCTGACAGAGCTGGTGTAACTGAGTAAGGTTTGTAGGCCTTCTTGCTCGCACATGCTTTTTCAGTTCTTCCCACAAAATTTCTATGGGATTGAGGTCAGGGCTTTGTGATGGCCACTCCAATACCTTTACTTTTTTACTAAGCCATTTTGCCGCAACTTTGGAAGTATGCTTGCGGTCATTGTCCATTTGGAAGACCCATTTGCGACCAAGCTTTAACTTCCTGACGGATGTCTTGAGATGTTGCTTCAATATATCTGCATCATTTTCTTTCCTCATGATGCCATCTATTTTGTGAAGTGCACCAGGCCCTCCTGCAGCAAAGCACCCCCACAACATGATGCTGCCACCCCGGTGCTTCACGGTTGGGATGGTGTTCTTCGGCTTGCAGGCATCCCCCTTTTTCCTCCAAACATAATGATGGTCATTATGGCCAAACAGTTCTATTTTAGTTTTATCAGACCAGAGGACATTTCTCCAAAAAGTACAATCTTTGTCCCCGTGTGCAGTTGCTAACCGTAGTCTGGCTTTTTTATGGCGGTTTTGGAGCAGTGACTTCTTCCTTGCTTAGCAGCCTTTCAGGTTATGTCGATATAGGACTCGTTTTACTGTGGATATAGATACTTTTGTACCTGTTTCCTCCAGCATCTTCACCACGTCCTTTGCTGTTGTTCTGGGATTGATTTGCACTTTTCACCCTAAACTACATTAATCTCTAGGAGACAGAACACGTCTCCTTCCTGAGCGATATGACGGCTTCGTGGTCCCATGGTGTTTATACTTGCGCACTATTGTTTGTACAGATGAACGTGGTACATTCAGGCATTTGGAAATTGCTCCCAAAGCTGAACTAGACTTGTAGAGGTCTACAATATTTTTCTTCCGAGGTCTTGGCTGATTTCTTTGATTTTCCCATGATGTCAAGCAAAGAGGCACTGAGTTTGAAGATTGGACGTATTTCAAGACCTCAGGTACACCTCAAATTGACTCAAATTATGTAAATTAGCCTATCAGAAGCTTCCAAAGCCATGACGTCATTTCATGGAATTTTCCAAGCTGTTTAAAGACAGTCAACTTAGTGTATGTAAACTTCTGACCCACTGGAATTGTGATACAGTGAATTATAAGTGAAATAATCTGTCCGTAAACAATTGTGGGAAAAATTGCTAGTAGATGTCCTAACTGACATGCCAAAACTATAGTTTGTTAACAAATGTGTGGAGTGGTTGAAAAACAAGTTAATGACTCCAACCTCAGTGTATGTAAACTTACGACTTCAACTGTATGTCACTCCATACCAAACAATGACAGTTGAGAAAATGTCAGAGCAGAACTCAAAGGCGAATGACAGCAACTCCATAAAAACTTCCTAACTGAGGATGAGTATGTAAGGGTGCTTCTGGTTTGAGAAGTAAGTATTTCTGCATGAATATACTAAGAGTACAAAGGGAATGTTGAACAAAAGACAGTAGTGAGCTTTATTGCTTAAGGATTTTGAATTGGGCCAACAGGTTCTAGTTATGGTTGACTGAATTTCATGATCAAGGTTTGTGAGGACAGGCAGTAACAGCAGGGATCCTCTGACTGAGACGTTTGAAGTTATGGGACCCAGATTGCACCAGTGCTCCCCAGAGGCAATTATCCCTTTACACTCACAGTAGATGTGTGTCTTACTGCCTACACAAATCTAACAACACCCTTGAAAATAAAGACACAAAGTCATCTGTGAAATGAGAGGTATAGGCCTAGATATTGATGAGTCAATGCATCGCTAGCCAGCAGAATTAGGGGCAGGGTGGGATCTCAAGAAGAGAGAACCACAAACAGCACAGCTGGGGTTAGCTTCCCTGGTAAGACAGTTCAACACACTCTGTTTAATCCAGATCCTAGGTCTCCTAGTGGTAGCTCAAAGTAGGCCTAATCCTGTCTTTATTTTCCCACACATTATTTAGGTTCTTAAGGGGATTCACTATGGTGCATTATGCACCATAGTGGACTATAGAAAGTTATAGATTGTAAATAAGTGCTGTTTGTAGGATTAATGGCTTTTGCGTGATTAAGGAGAAGTAGAATGATGGCTCAAGTCTCTGGGATGTTTTGTCTTACAAAGTCATGGTGAAAGAGAAAAGTGTAATACTGAATATGAGTGTGTCAGTTTGAAGAAGTGTCTGTGTACTCCCGGTGACTGGGGACCCCCAACATGTTATCTGGAGCAATAGTAGGACGAGAACAGGAAGTGGCACAAAGGATGATTAAACTATTGTCAGACGGGGTCTTAAATCAAGGTGAAAGTCAACCACAGTGGAAAACTGCTGAAGTAGTTTGGGGTCTTGTAAACTCAAAGGCGGGGGAGTGTGTCTCTTTGGGGGAGTGTGTCTCCCAAAGTAAAATGCCTGCCACTGAGGCCCAGAAAATAGGATATGCACATAATTAGTACTATTGGATAGGAAACACTCTGAAGTTTCTAAAAGTGTTAAAATAAGGAAAATCCATCCGGATTTGCAGTTTTTTTTGTACTTGACCTTTTCTCCAGGCTGCCTTTTATTTTAACCTAATAAACGATCTTATTGCCATAAGGATCTTCCCCTTTGTTGAGTTAGTTTAATCAATAAACAATCTTGTTCCCCGCAAGATCTTCACCTTATTAAGTTAGTTCACCTAATAAATGATCTTACCATCAAGATCTTCACCTTATTGAATTAGTTTATTTACGGTAGTGCACCGGTACCACAGCGTCATTTTGGACCTGTATCACACATCGATGTCGCCGTTACTCAATCGCAGTTGTATAAAGACTCATAAGATTTTCGGTCAGACAAACACAAGCCTAGTGAATTAAATCCTCCAAACTTAACTTTATACTATTTCAGAGAGATAATTCCACAAACTCAAATTGTCCTCCCTCCAACAATGAATAAATATTACTGACCTTGTTTTTACAGACTGGGAAAAGCAATTTAGGTTGGATCTCGTCACTGTCTCTGTCGTTCTTAGATATACACCGGCCTGCAATAGCTCCCCAATGTCAAGGGGCAGGTCTTTGATCTTACGGATAAATTATCCGCCCATGCACGGGTACTCGGCGTGTTATCTTTGGACGACAGAAATAGGTATTGAGATCTGGCTCGAAGGACCAAATTGTCACGAGAATTTAATTCTCAATTGTTGACAAAAACTATAAATCAGGCGTTGAATAATTCCTAGAGGTTGTAAAGCTCTAGTTAATGAAAAATTATACAAAGTCCCATATCTGCAATTTGATCAGGTTGTTTATTCATGAGAATTCTGGACTCCAAATGTGAACACAGTCTTTTTATATTGTATAAGCTTTAAGCTGAACACCAATGATACAAATGCTCCACCCTCTCCAGGAAATAGTACTTTCCCACAGTATCACAATCTTGCCACATAAGTCAATCTGGACAGCTCCTAGCAGTCCCTCCTGTCCCAAGGACGAGAAGGCCTCTCTCCTGTAGTATGGTTGAACAAAGAATTCTTTGTTCTCACAGATACTCCTTTACCACCTTGTTCCACTCTCTATACAATATACATTTTTAGACACACACACATCAATTGGATTATCATTGTCTTATAACCCTATCCCTATTGCATACATTTTCAGAATGGAATATTCTTAGTCATTACTTAACTTCTTTGGGAGCAGCGCACGAGGTGACGGTTTTGGAGAGCCTGGCGTGCCCAAAGTAAAATGCCTCCCATTCAGGCCCAGAAAATAGGATATGCACATATTTAGTACCATTGGATAGGAAACACTCTGAGTTTCTAAAAGTGTTAACATTTTGTCTGTGAGTATAACAGAACGGATATGGCAGGCGAAAACCCGAGGAATTTCTGTCCTGGAAAAAGTGGTTTTGACACATTGCCTCATTTGGAACCCCTCCCTTATGAAAATGCCCATATAAGGGCATATGAATGCAGTACCTATTGCTTCCTCTGGATGTCAACAGTCTCGAGAAAGTGTTTTGATTATTTTTAGCTGCTTTTAGATTGTAGAAGAAGACGAATAAGGAAGTGACCACACAGATGTCAATAGAAGAAAATGCGCGTTCCCGGCTGGCGCGCTCTGTGGTTTTTTCCTTTCTTATCGCCCAGTTTATATTCCGGTTGAAATATTATACTATATATACACATAAAAGTGTTCCTAAGGATACATTTACAATTATGTTTGATTGTTCTTGGACAAGTTTATAGGTATAAGTTGAACGAGTTCTCTTCACGTTTCAATGGACGAGTGGAGGCTGTATTTTCTCATTATAACGCGCCAACCAAACAGAGATTTATGGATATAATACATTACTTTTTATAACAAAAGAACCATGGATTGTCTTCGTTGGACACCCTCAGCAGAAGTTCTTCAAAAGGTAATTGATTTGTTTTCGCTGTGAAATGTGTTTTCTGTGAACCTTGAAGGCTTATGAATTTATGGTAATGGGAAAAATATGTGAGGTGCTATCCTCAAACAATCAAATGTGGTGCTGACAACGCTGTGATATTGCCAAGAAGCAGAGCTTTTGATGACTATGAAACACTTGTATATTGATGAATGTTTAATAATTCAACTTTTGGATTTTGAATTTGGCGCCTTGCATTTCACCGGGTAGTGTCGGGAGTGGGGTGCTAGCGCCCCACCGCTCCCTAAGAAGTTTAAACATACAAACATTTAGTCATTAAACATATAAATCATATGAATTTATTCATAACACAGGGCTTACAAATTATCACGGATTACAAAGGGAAACCCAGTCACGACCTGCCCAGTGACACAAGTCTACCAGATGAGCTAAATGCCTTCTATGCTTGCTTCGAGGCAAGCAACAATGTACCAAGAGTGAGAGCACCAGCTATTCCGGACGACTGTGCAATCATGCTCTCCGTAGCTGATGTGAGTAAGACCTTTAAACAGGTTAACATTCACAAGGCCGCAGGGCCAGACGGATTACCAGGACGCGTACTCAGCTGGCAAGAGTCTTCACTGACATATTCAACCTCTCCCCTGACCCAGTCTGCAATACCTACATGGTTCAAGCAGGCCACCATAGTCCCTGTGCCCAAGAACGTCAATGGCTTACATCAACACCATCATCCCAGACACCCTGGACCCAGTCCAATTCCCATACCGCCCCAACAGATACACCGATTACACACTCTATTGCACTCCACACTGCCCTTTCCTACTTGGACAAAAGGAATACGTACGTGAGAATGCTGTTCTCAGCGTTCAACACCATAGTGCTCTCAAAGCTCATTCCTAATCTAAGGTCCCTGGGACTGGATCTTGGACTACCTGACAGGCCACCCCCAGGTGGTGAGGGTAGGCAACAATACCTGCCACGCTGAGGGGGCCCCTCAGGGGGTGCATGCTTAGTCCCCTCCTGTACTCCCTGTTAATCCACAACTGTGTGTGTTAAGTTCACAGATGACATGACGATGGTAGGCTGATCGTGGACTACAGGAAAAAGAGGGCCGAGCACGCACCCCATTCACATTTACAAGGCTGTAGTGGAGCGGGTCGAGAGCTTCAAGTCCCTCGGTGTCCACATCACTAAGGATCTATCATGGTTCAAACACACCAACACAGTTGTGAAGAGGGCACGACAACGCTTCAAAAAACATTTGGCATGGGCCCTCAGATCCTCGAAAAGTTATTCAGCTGCACCATCAAGAGCATCTTGACTGGCTGCATCACTGCTTGGTATGGCAACTGCTTGGCATCTGACCACAATGCGGTACAGAGGGTAGTGCATACGGCCTAATAGATCACTGGGGCTGAGCTCCCTGACATCCATGATCTCTATACAAGGCATTCAGAGGAAGGCCCAAACATTTTTTCAAGACTCCAGCCACCCAAGCCACAGATTGTTCTCTCTGTTACTACACAGCAAGTCTGGAACCATCAGGACCCTGAACAGCTTCTACCCCGAAGCCATAAGATTTCTAAACAAGACTGATGAATTGCTAATCAAATAGCTACCCGGACTAACAGCATTTTGCACTAGCTTTCTTGCACTGAATCTATGCACACACACTTGACTCCACCCACACATACTTACACTGACATCCCAGCACATACACACATACTGTAACATGCAAACATATGCATACTAACGCCACACACACACACACACTTTGAAACTCACGACATACGCTGCTGCTACTGGATTATCTATCCTGTTGCCTAGTCACTTTACCCCTAACTTTATGTACAGTACATAGCTATCTCAATTACCTCGTACCCCTGCACATCAACTCGGAACAACTGCTCTTTCCATGAAATAGACTGACCAAGTGAAAGCTATGGTCCCTTATTGATGTCAGTTGATATCAACTGCTTAGGGATTTCACCATGAGGCCAATGGTGACTTTAACACAGTTACAGAGTTTAATGGCTGTGATAGGAGAAAACTGAGGATGGATCAACAACATTGTAGTTAATCCACAATACTAACCTAATTGACAGAAGGAAGCCTGTACAGAATAAAAATATTCCAAAACTTACATCCTGTTTGCAACAAGGCACTAAAGTAATACTGCAAAAATGGGGAAAATAAATACACTTTTTGTTCTGAATACAAAGTGTTATGTTTGGGGCAAATCCAATACATCACATTACTGAGTACCACTCTCCATATGTTCAAGCATGGGGGTGGCTGCATCATGTTATGGGTATGCTTGTAATTGTTAAGGACTAGGGAGTGTTTAAGGATTAAAAAGAAACCGAATGGAGCTAAGCACAGGAAAAATCTTAGTGGAGACCCTGGTTCAGTGTGCTTTCCACCAGACATTTGGAGATTAATTTACCTTTCTATCGGGAAATAACCTAAATCTACACTGGAGTTGCTTAACAAGAAGACAGTGAATGTTCCTGAGCTGCTGAGTTACATTTTTGACTTAAATCTACTTGAACATCTATGGAAAGCTTTTAGAGACTTACCCAGTGTAAGAATATTTTAAGATTAAACACAATGCAGAGTATTAACGGTCAATAGGGAATTAACAATCAATGGAAATTGTTGGTTTTCAGTTCATCTGTTTAGAATCTGTGTAGGAATGTCAGTCCTGGACTCATAGCTATGTGTGGCACGTTTTCATTGGTCTGAATCGTCTGTACATTAAGCCTGAAACAGGATACTTGATATTTGGCCATGTTTTACTGCAAGGGATTCTAATTGGTCAACCACTGGCTAGGGTTTCCATGTTCTGTTGAGAAAGTCACTGAGGACAGGGGAGAATGAACCATCTTCTTCCCAGCATAACATCCATGATTTTTCCTCTTTGAATAAACCTATTTTTCTCCCCCTGATTTGCTTTGGGGTCTGTGTTATTGTGTGTGTTATCAACTGCTAACACCAGACAAAAATCACAGCTGAAATTGCTGCCAAAGGTGCTTCTTCCAAGTATTGACTCAGGGGTGTGAATACATATGCAAAATTGATATTTCTGAACTTAATTTTCAATAAATTAAGCTGACCACTGCAGTCGCACCGGTCCCCCCCTTCAGCAGTGAAGTAATAGGAGTCGCTACCTGACCAAAGCCCCGGATAAACCTCCGGTAGTAGTTGGCAAACCCTAAGAACCACTGCACTTCCTTTACCGTGGTTGGAGTCGGCCAATTACGCACGGCTGAAATGCGGTCATTCTCCATCTCCACCCCTGACGTGGAAATGCGGTACCCTAGGAAAGAGATGGACTGCTGGAAGAACAGACATTTCTCAGCCTTGACGTACAGGCCATGCTCCAACAGTCTGCCCAGCACCTTGCGCACCAGAGACACATGCTCGGCGCGTGTAGCGGAGTATATCAGAATGTCATCGATATACACCACTACACCCACTACACCCTACATTCATCAACCCGTACGGCATGACGAGGTACTCGTAGTGCCCTGAGGTGGTACTAAATGCTGTCTTCCACTCGTCCCCCTCCAGGATACGCACCAGATTGTACGCACCCCTGAGATCCAATTTTGTGAAGAAGCACGCCCCGTGCATTGACTCAATCGCACTGGCTATGAGAGGCAGCGGGTATCTGTACCTCACAGTGATCTGATTGATACCTCGATAGTCAATACACGGGTGCAGACCCCCATCCTTCTTCTTCACAAAAAAACTCTGGGCGAGTCTGGTGCCTACTCACCTGGAATGACACGATAGTGCCCTGCCTGCTGCCTCGACTACCTGAGGCACCCCCCAGCACCGACCAGCAGTGTGCCCTCTGCAGCCGCATAAGGTGCAGGGAGTGGTCCCTCCTCCGGCCCCCTAAGTGCTGTCCCTCCTAGGATCCGAGGTATTGGGGGATGGAACTAACAGGCCCTGATCCGGACGTCCATGGGTGGCCAGCAGGGTATCCAGCCTGATGGATATGTTGGCGTTGGCCCACTCCAGGGCTTTCCCGGATAAGCAGGAGACGAGGGCGGACACGCTCTCGGGTCCCGAGGGAGCCGGGTGAACGGTCACTAGGTAGAGCTCCAGTTGGAGAAGGAACCCATGGCACCCGGCAGCCGTTCCATCATACGCCCTCTGGAGCGCGAGCCGAATCCCACTGGGTCCAGGTGAAGGAACGATGGACAGCTGTGTGGGAATAGGAGTGGGAGTTTGTAGAGAAGGTTGAGGCACTGGCAAACCTCCTCTCTCCCATCGCTCCATACTCTTCAGTACGCAATCCATGGCGGTGCCGAGACGCTGTATATTAGACGCGTGCTCCTGAAGAATCTCCTCGACTGAATGGGGTTGATGTGTTCCTGCTGACTCCATTTGGGGTGATTGATTCTGTGATGCGTCTGTGTGAGCTGGTGTAGAGGAGTCAAGCACAGGACAGTAGATATGAGTAATATTAGAAATATTACTCAGAAATAATCGTAATACACGTAAAAAATTATGCCAAGCACAAACATAACGGAACGCAATACAAGACAACCAATCACAAAGACATGGGGGGGGAACAGAGGTTTAAATAATGAACATGTAATTAGTGATTGAAACCAGGTGTGTATAATGAAGACAAAAAAAACATAGAAAATGAAAAATAGATCGGCGGCAGATAGAAAATCGGCGATGTCGACCACCGAAAGCCGCCCGAACAAGGAGAGGGACCAACTTCGGCTGAAGTCGTGACAGTCCTTCATTCCTTTCTCGAGCACGCAGGTCAACAGTTTAATGAAATATGTTTTGTTGTGAAAACATGTTACTATTATGTTCCTGAACTGATTTCACTTGGTTTCCCAAATTAAGCACTGGTAGCTGCACTAACAGGGTTGGAGAGGCAATGGCATACAGAATTTGGGTGGAATATCACATGTCTCGCAGCTAGAGGCTGCATGCTCCTCAAACAGTGGTTGATGTGTGGGGTGAAATAACCAGAGTAGCCTACCTGGCATGATTGAAAAACCTTCATTCACTATTCAACATGTATTTTTCCCCTGGCCCTGTTTCTGCCCATTTGATAATGGGCCATTCTAAAACTATAATAATTGTACATATTAGTAAAGACAAGGTTAAACTGAGAGTAATCTGATGCGTGAAATTATGATCCCTTGATGAGAGAACAGCTGTGCAGCCTGAGGCAAAGTACAGAGCGTAAGCTTTTTTTGTGACTTTCTCAAATCATTAATAGCTTACAGTCACATCATGCAGCCAATATATGTTTGGATTTCTAAGACATTCTAAAGTTTGTATCATTCACAACTAAAGTTGCCAAATAATTATAAATCTAGCGTTTATTTGAGTTTATTTTTATTTTTACAGGGACAGTGCACATTAATCAACGTTTCAGTAAAGGTGCCGGTTTTAGCCAGCCGTCAAATTTTCAACCGTTGTCCCTGGGCAGGTTATTAAAAACAATTACAATACAGACAATCAATGAGCACACGCAGAGCAACATAGGACAAGCAAGACATAGCATGCAGACAGAGCAACATAGCACAAAAAGCAACAAGACAAAATCCATAAAAGCAACAGTGTTTCCACACCTCACAAGTTACAGACAACAGACAACATGGAAAGCGGCAATTCACAGCTAGGGATTATGTTCACAAATCTGATTGACCTTTAGCCATGTCTTAATCTTTTTTGTGAAAGTGTGATAGGCGGTGCAGTTATGTGTGTCTGATGGCAGTGCATTCCAGACATGGGAAGCGCTCACAGAGAAAGCAGATTGACTAAATATGCTTTTCCTTAAGGGAACTATACAGTCACCTCTCATGGCAGACCTTGTGGATCTGCTGCCATATGTTTGGGTTTTCTGTTTAACAAAAGTACTAAGTGGAGGGGGAGCCAGGCCATTTAGCATCTTGAATACAAGACATGCGTCAGTGTATTGCACAAGATTTTCCCAACTCAGGAGCTCATGCTTTCTGAGGATGTAACAGTGATGATGGCTATTGGGCTTCCTATCAAGCACTTTGAGAGCCTGTTTGTAGACAGACTGAATGGGTTTTAATGTTGTACAGCAAGCTTGGGCCCAACTAGTCAAGCAGTACGTTAAGTGGGGGAGTATTATAGATTCGAAGTACAGTTTTGCTACCTCTGTAGTCAAACAATTTCTTATAAATCGGAAATTAGCTAGGTTGAATTTGGTTATTTGAATTACCTTTTTCACCTGCTTTTTAAAAGAGAGGTTGGAATCAGGTATGATGCCAAGGTACTTGAAATCAGATACCACATGTAGCTTTTCCCCTGACACATAGACATCTGGCTCAGTAGCATCTGTTGTCCTCTTTGTGAAGAACATGCAGACAGTTTTTTTCACATTGAGATGCAAACACGAGTCACTGAGACACTTTGTAACCTGGACCATTACAGTAGTGAGTTCTTGTGCAGCTTGTTGTTTGCTCTTTGCATGCACATATATCACTGTGTCATCTGCATACATTTGAACTTCAGACCCAGTACAGACAGAAGGCAGATCATTAATGTACAGGCTGAACAGGAGGGGCCCCAGTATTGACCCTTCGGGCACGCCCACATCATAGCTAAGAGTGGGCGACAGCTCATTGCTCACTCTGACACCCTGAGTTCTGCCTTCAAGGTATGATTTCATCCACCTCAAGGCATCGGGGGAAAAGTTGAACTTGGACAATTTTGTGATGAGAACCTCATGGTTAACAGTATCAAAAGCCTTCCTTAGGTCCAGAAACACAGCCCCAACAACGCCCCCTTTGTCCATCTTGGACTTCACATTTTCCAGAAGAAAGCAGTTGGCCGTTTCTGAGGAGTGTTTCGCTCTGAAGCCAAACTGCATGGAGTGTAATGTGAAGGGGCTGTTATTGAGGTGGGAAATCAGTTGTTCTGCTACACACTTTCAACAACTTTCGACACCACAGGTAGTATACTAATGGGCCTGTAGTTACTCACGTCAGCAGGGTCACCGGATTTAAAGATGGCCGTTATTATGGCCGACTTCCATACCCTTGGAAACACCCCCTGACTAATAGATGTGTTGGTGACCTTAGTAATGGGGCCAATAAGTGACTCTTTGTAGTTTTTAAGAAAGGTAGAGTCCAGCCCAAACACATCTTTGGCTTTAGAGTTCTTTAGTGAGCTAATCACCTTGTTCACCTTTGACTCAGAAATCTCCCTTATGATGAAGACAGGTTGAGCGTCATTCACTAGCACGAGCCCAAGAAACCAGTGGAGGGGTTCTGTGTCAGTACCCAGACAGAGTCAATAAAGTAGGAATTGAAGGCTATTGCTATTTTGACTGCATCCTGTGTTAGATTGTTATTCACCATGATTTCTAGTCTTTTTGCAGTGTTACTATGGTCTTTCCCTCTTAACTGTTTTAGATTCTCCCAGATCAATTTAGAATTTCCCTTTGCTTCACCAATTATGTTAATAAAAAAGTTTCCCTTGGCCTGTCTGATTTCTTTCATCACCTTATTTCTCAACATGGTAAACCTACGTCTGTCGTGCTCTAATTTGGACTTTAGAGATGTTTTTAGAGCATAATCTCGTTCTTTCATCAGTTTCCAGATTTCTCCATTTAGCCAAGGAAGAGTGCTCTTTTGGCCAGGTTTAGATTTGATTTTCTTTAGGAAGCCATTTATTGTAGTCTGGATTGTGGTTAGAAAAACCTGACTATCAGCTTCCACATCTTTATATGACAAGAGACCATTCCAGTTTATTCCCTTAATTGCGTTTTTAAAAATAATTGAATTCACTCTTAGGTATTCTTAGTTGATCAGGCTTTCTAACAGTAGAGAGGTTAAACCTGCTCTTAGAAAGCTTTCTGGCTATAAGTGTCAGATTATGATCAGACAGCCCAGTAACCATATTGAATGATTTAGTCACTCTCTCTGGTTTATTACTGAACACCAAATCAATCTGTGTTTTAGAGCAACAAGTCACCCTGGTTGGCCCTTTAACTAGCTGTGTAAGGTCAAAGGTATTCGTGATCCGTTTGAGGGTTTTCCTACAAGACTTGTCTTCATAATTCATGTTAAAAACTCCCATTAAGATGACCTGTTTCCCAAAATTACATTCCCTAAGCATGTTATTAAACTGATCCAAAAACACACTTTTGGTGGAAGGTGGTCTATACATTCCAATAAGGGTAAAAGACATTTGGGGAGACAGTGTAACATTCAGGCCAATACATTCTAGTTCATTATCACATGACCACTCAATTTGTTTACATCGGATATGTTCTTTAATGTAAATCATCAGACCCCCTCCTCTTCCTTCAATCCTGTCTCTCCTGAAAACATTGTAGCCAGGCACAATCAAAGCAGCATATGGAGAGTTTTTATGGAGCCATGTCTCTGAAAGGCAGAGGAAGTGAAGGTTGGAGTCTGTGAGAATATGTTGAATTTGATCACTTTTTGGAATGACACTACGAATGTTCAAGTGCCCCCCTAGTAGTCCCTTGGGCTTAGCTCGTGAGTCCCAGATGACTCGAGAGTGATTGACACATTGGAAAAAGTTAATTTTTCGGTGTTTTCTGACGGCTGGGTTTAGGCCGTTTTGTTTCGTTTTGATTAGGGGCAGTTCGGTAGTGCAATTAACTATCCCTCCCGCTTGCACTGGATGCGGGGAACTAATTAAAACAGCTTGCGTACCAGAAACAGAGTCAGGGATCGCATATAGCGACTTGGACATGTTTAAAGAGTCAAATTCCATCCTGGAGTCGGGTGAGTCGAGAGAAACCATGGGACCATAGCACTCGCCCACCTCCGCAGCGGCGACGATCAGTGGACGAGACCATCCACTGCTTTCCACTCCGGTGAGTATCGCTGGCTCGGTGATGTTAGGCCCAGGATTGAGTTGCACATCCCCGGAGAGTAGGAGGGTAGTGAACAGGTAGTTTAACAGTTTCCGATACATTTTGGACTTGTGTTTGTTACGCCTAAGCGGTTCAGTGGAATAGGGAGCAAGATAGACTTGGCCATTATTCAGAACATTATGGTATGCTGTGTACTGTCCGCACCCGTGGAATTAATTGCAATTCATCTAATCACTCTTCATAAAATGTTGGAGTATATGCAAATTGCCATCATTCAAACTGAGGCAGCAGACTTTGGGAAAATTAATATTTGTGTCATTCTCAAAACTTTGGGCCACGACTGTACATCCATTCAGCATTGTTCACACTCTCTTACGCCTTAGCCCCACCCATCTCTTTAAGGGTTGATCCAACAGTGTTGTACTAACTTGCAGCTACTTCCAGACATCTGAGAGAGAACAGCTCACTGAACATTACTCACCCTATCTGTGGTTTCTGCGTTCATTTGAAACAGCGTATTCAATGTTCACTGTTTCAAATGATCACTTTTGCGCTCAACATAGCCACTTCATACGTGCACTCAGAATGGGAAAAATATCCTTTCTATTTTATTCAGCTAAGTTAAATTATATTTTTCTTACAATAAAATCAAATAATCTAAAATAATGGCACGGGACTTATAAGCATATCTTGTCTGCTAAATGGACAAGCCTACAGCCTATGGCATGGCGTATAGCCAGATGTCCTACAGTATGTTACAGTATGTTAACTCTTTCTGAAATACATTATCTTCATTACACAATGTTTCTTTAGACCTGCCTAAAATAAATAATGGATTTATTGTGATGGTGTGTATTAAATTGATTTATTAGACTTTTTAAATGTAGATGTTCCAAAGGTGCGCATCAGAGGCTTGTATGTGGCATGTATGAGTGGAGGCCTGGAGATGCTAAAGGTGTTTGTTAATTAACTGTCAATTACTGTGAGACCGGCAGACTTTTGCATGACAATAACCATGACAATAACTATCTGAGAAAATGTCATGACCTCCAAAGCCTCAAATTTTCAAAGCGCTTGTAGCGCGTTCAGATGTCTGTCACCTGAAGCATATACAGAAACATGTAAAGACATGCACAAGCTTGGCAAGTATGCATGCCTCTCGTGCATGTATTTATATATTGTGTGCATGCTTCAGGTGATAGAAATCTGAATGCACTACCAGAGCTTTGAAAAGTTGATGTACTTATACTTTCCTGTGGATATACTGTCTAACATTCCTACCGCCAAAAGGACCAGCCAAAAGGATCAACTGCACAGACAACTGGCTTGTAGAGGTCATGAGAGGAAACTTTTCTGATTCTAACGCTAATTTCTGGCCAACGTATAAATCAATGTAATTCAACGTTGGGTTTCCAGGCAACTTTTACCTCTTCCTACAGTCGTGGCCAAAAGTTTTGAGAATGACACAAATATTAATTTCCACAAAGTTTGCTGTTTCAGTGTCTTTAGATAGTTTTGTCAGATGTTACTATGGAATACTGAAGTATAATTACAAGCATTTCATAAGTGTTCAAAGGCTTTTATTGACAATTACATGAAGTTGATGCAAAGAGTCAATATTTGCAGTGTTGACCCTTCTTTTTCAAGACCTCTGCAATCCGCCCTGGCATGCTGTCAATTAACTTCTGGGCCACATCCTGACTGATGGCAGCCCATTCTTGCATAATAAATGCTTGGAGTTTGTCAGAATTTGTGGGATTTTGTTTGTCCACCCGCCTCTCGAGGATTGACCACAAGTTCTCAATGGGATTAAGGTCTGGGGAGTTTCCTGGCCATGGACCCAAAATATCGATGTTTTGTTCCTATTTTTTTTGTTCCTATTTTTCCTGGTCAGAAGTGGCTTCTTTGCTGCCTTTCTTGACACCAGGCCATCCTCCAAAAGTCTTTGCCTCACTGTGCGTGCAGATGCACTCCCACCTGCCTGCTGCCATTCCTGTGCAAGCTCTGTACTGGTGGTGCCCCGATCCCGAACCGCTCTCCTTGAAGTTCTGTGGTAGTAAAACATAACTGAGGAAAAATATACACATTGATTCATGCAAAGATACACATTAGTGCATATACTATGTGATAGCAGACAACATGATTAACATACAGTGGGGCAAAAAAGTATTTAGTCAGCCAGCAATTGTGCAAGTTCTGTCACTTAAAAAGATGAGAGAGGCCTGTAATTTTCATCATAGGTACACTTCAACTATGACAGACAAAATGAGGAAAAAAAATCCAGAAAATCACATTGTAGGATTTTTAATGAATTTATTTGCAAATTATGGTGGAAAATAAGTATTTGGTCACATACAAACAAGCAAGATTTCTGGCTCTCACAGACCTGTAACTTCTTCTTTAAGAGGCTCCTCTGTCCTCCACTCGTTACCTGTATTAATGGCACCTGTTTGAACTTGTTATCAGTATAAAGACACCTGTCCACAACCTCAAACAGTCACACTCCAAACTCCACTATGGCCAAGACCAAAGAGCTGTCAAAGGACACCAGAAATAAAATTGTAGACCTGCACCAGGTTGGGAAGACTGAATCTGCAATAGGTAAGCAGCTTGGTTTGAAGAAATCAACTGTGGGAGCAATTATTAGGAAATGGAAGACATACAAGACCACTGATAATCTTCCTCGATCTGGGGCTCCACGCAAGATCTCACCCCGTGGGGTCAAAATGATCACAAGAACGGTGAGCAAAAATCCCAGAACCACACGGGGACCTAGTGAATGACCTGCAGAGAGCTGGGACCAAAGTAACAAAGCCTACCATCAGTAACACACTACGCCACCAGGGACTCAAATCCCGCAGTGCCAGACGTGTCCCCCTGCTTAAGCCAGTACATGTTCAGGCCCGTCTGAAGTTTGCTAGAGAGCATTTGGATGATCCAGATGAGGATTGGGAGAATGTCATATGGTCAGATGAAACCAAAATAGAACTTTTTGGTAAAAACTCAACTCGTCGTGTTTGGAGGACAAATAATGCTGAGTTGCATCCAAAGAACACCATACCTACTGTGAAGCATGGGGGTGGAAACATCATTGGGGCCGTTTTTCTGCAAAGGGACCAGGACGACTGATCCGTGTAAAGGAAAGAATGAATGGGGCCATGTATTGTGAGATTTTGAGTGAAAACCTCCTTCCATCAGCAAGGGCATTGAAGATGAAATGTGGCTGGGTCTTTCAGCATGACAATGATCCCAAACACACCGCCCGGCAACGAAGGAGTGGCTTCAGAAGAAGCATTTCAAGGTCCTGGAGTGGCCTAGCCAGTCTCCAGATCTCAACCCCATAGAAAATCTTTGGAGGGAGTTGAAAGTCCGTGTTGCCCAGCGACAGCCCCAAAACATCACTGCTCTAGAGGAGATCTGCATGGAGGAATGGGCCAAAATACCAGCAACAGTGTGTGAAAACCTTGTGAAGACTTACAGAAAACGTTTGACCTCTGTCATTGCCAACAAAGGGTATATAACAAAGTATTGAGATAAACTTTTGTTATTGACCAAATACTTATTTTCCACCATAATTTGCAAATAAATAAATTAAAAATCCTACAATGTGATTTTCTGGATTTCTTTTTCTCATTTCGTCTGTCATAGTTGAAGTGTACCTATGATGAAAATTACAGGCCTCTCTCATCTTTTAAAGTTGGAGAACTTGCACAATTGGTGGCTGACTAAATACTTTTTTGCCCCACTGTAACTGAGATTGCATTTCTAATATTGGCTGAGGCTTAAGTGCTAAAACAAGTATGCAAGATAACTTGGACAGTTGTCAAGATATAGATGACACCAAGCAAGAACTGAAATAACCATAGGGCCAACGGGAAGTAGTTTATGAACATATAAGGAGTGATCCTATATGCTGAGCAGAGACAGAGGACACCAAGCGCATCTTTCAGAATGCCACTTAGTCTATTTTGCCACTTGTGAGCAGAACATAGGTCAAAGGTTGTCTCGGCTAGTGACAAGGCTGCAAAGCTGAGACCCATAAATACATATGTTAAGAGTCAGACATAGAATAAAGTTACAGGGTCTGTAAAATTAGACAGAGCCCAAACAGCTGTCAGGTGTGACCGACAGCAAGCAAATGCTGAGACAGAGAGAATGTGGTGAGGAGAGGTAAAGACAAGCTATTTTCACATACAGAGAACAATGCATTGAAACCATAAGAAATAATTCTATACATCAAGTAGAGATGGGATACTAATCCATTAGGGTCTAAAGGATGACAGCAGAATGGCCAACACAAGTAATATATGTACACAATAAATGTATTATTGTTATAACATTGAAGGGCCTGCCACCATATAATCTAAACTTGGAACAGATAGGGGCGTTACTGGGCGTAAACAAGCAAGGACTCAAAGTGAAAGATAATGGTGGCAGATAAGAAAGGGCGGTACTGCATTTACATATGGGCTGTACTCATATACTGTAAGGGTATAAAGCAGAGCTCTGTGATCAATTGGATCAGCTGTTTCCCGGGTCAGCTCGACTTTAATTAATCTGTATTAAAGTCTTATTGAATTCTCAAGTTTATTGTATGAGTATCATATTTTGAAGATAATTTTTTCCATGACAGTTCTTGATGATCCGATAAATGGTTGATTTAGGTGCAATCTTACTGGCAGCAATATCCTTGCCTGTGAAGCCCTTTTTGTGCAAAGCAACGATGACGGCACGTGTTTCCTTAAAGATAACCATGTTTGACAGAGGAAGAACAATGATTCCAAGCACCACCCTCCTTTTGAAGCTTCCAGTCTGTTATTCGAACTCAATCAGCATGACAGAATGATTTCCAGCCTTGTCCTCGTCAACACTCACACCTGTGTTAACGAGAGAATCACTGACATGATATCAGCTGGTCCTTTTGTGGCAGGGCTGAAATGCAGTGGAAATGTGTTTTTGGGATTCAGTTCCTTTGCATGGCAAAGAGGGACTTTGCAATTAATTGCAATTCATCTGATCACTCTTCATGACATTCTGGAGTATATGCAAATTGCCATTATACAAACTGAGGCAGCAGACTTTGTGAAAATTAATATTTGTGTCATTCTCAAAACTTTTGGCCACGACTGTACATGTACTGTACATATTACCTCAATCACCTCAACCTCAGCACGTTGACTCGGTACCGGTACTCCGTGAATATAGCCTTGTTATTGTTATTTTGTGTTACTATTTCCTAACTATTTATAGCATTTTTTTTTTTTTACTTTTTGACTCTGCATTACTGGGAAAGTCTACAACTGTTTTATTCAGCGCATGTGACAAATAAACTTCTATTTGATTTTTGATAATGGGTTCAGGGGTAGGCTTACTTAAAAATAACATAAAATCAAGGGAACTGTTCATAGCACAGTATTTGAAAATGGTTAGCGTGCCATGTAGTCAGCATAATCTGTGGTTATACTGGACATGAATGGTTTCCCTTCCTATATCTAGAATCTGAGAGGCGTGCCTTTGTTACCCTTTCTATGATCTTAAAATATAAACTACAATCATGTCAGCACATGTAACAGCCATTTACAGCCCTTTTTTTGTTTTTTATTCTTCCTCTCCCCAATTCACTTAAACTATATTTCTTTATTTCCCATGGGTTTCACCAGAGTACCCCTAGTGGCTGGAATATACAACTGTATGTTGTCCCAAACATTTCACATATATACACATCTTAACATCTCTAGTTGGTATCCTGATATGAGCTTGGCAGCCCTAAGTGTTATAGGTTAGAATGTCTCTGGGCCTCCTCTGCCGGGCTGAATGGCAGGGCAAGGTCATGGGTGACCCCAATGAATCAGTGTCCACTTCATCATGAGATGATTGAGTCTCTGAGCCCTCAGCTGTTTCCATATTTACCCCCGTCCTCTCCGGGCTCTCTCTGAGGACTGGCTGGCAAATCCTTCACAGTGATGTTTCTATCAGTCTGACCCCGTTCCTCACCATTATCTGATACTAGCTGTGTGCTGCTCTCTTTATCCCTACGTGGCCTATTGATGAAAACTGGATAAGAATCCTCATCTGAGTTCTCAGACTCAGCACTCTCCCATTTTGCTGCTTTTGCTGGGGTGGTTCCCTTCTCCACATACCTCTACTAGGTGTTTCAACAAGTTCCTCAAATGGTAGGGAATTACATGACATGAGCATATTGTGATGCAGAACCCAGGCCCAGCCTGTACCCCTCTCGGGTTTGACCTCATAGACAGGGCTGTCATAACCTTTCCTGGTTACCACCACATGTATTTGGTCCTCCCAGTGTGATCTTAGCTTTCCCGGTTCTGACATGTTCCTCACCAGTACACGATCCCCTGAGACCAGAACCAAACTCATTTTCTTCAGATCGTAATAGGCTTTTCCCTTTGCTGCCGATTTCTCCATGTTTTTCTCCGCCATCTGTTGCTGCCACTTCTTAGCATAATCCTGGTATGATTTCTCCTGTTCCTTTATCTGTAACCCAAAGACAAGGTCAACAGGTAGCAGTGGAGCCCTTCCAAATAGCAGGAAATACGGTGAGAACCCGTACAGTTCTGCAAGGCTCTGAATAACTGATTTTCAAACTCTCTTCCCTGATCATGATGGATTTTTGACACAAAGCCAAACTTTGGGAAGAAATAATCAAAAAGCTTTTTTTGCTGCAGTTTTCCCTGACTTATTTCTGGTGGGGTAGGCTTGTGCACATTTGTAAAGTTATCTAAAATAACTAAAATGTACTCGTAGCCCCCTCTGCTTTTCTCCAAATGCACATAGTCAATTGAAATCATTTGGAAAGGAGCTGTAGCTTGTACATGTTGCATTGGGGCCCTAGTTATTACACTGGGTTTCTTTTGTTTGATACACTTACACACTTTAGTGATAAAGTGTTCAATGTAATTTTGCATGCGTGGCCAATAAAAGTGTTCTTGTGCTAAGTTCAACAGTCTTTCTGTTCCTAGATGGGCCATTTCAGTGTGTAAGTACTTGTAAATCAGTGTTATATAATGACTTGGTACCACAACTTGTGTCCTTGCTGTTTTCCTTTGTAATAATCCATCTGGTGAGACATGGAGCCTGTTCCACTCTTGCAGTAACTGTTTGACTTTGTATGACTCTTGTTGACATTCTGTTGGTTTAGGCTTAGTCCTTTAACTTTTCAGTTCCAAGATTCTCCATACAGCTGCATCCTTTAACTGAGATCATGTGTGGAGACAGTCGGTCTGTAACTGTTCCCCCCACCATGACAGCTCATCTTGCACTGATGGCCTTAGTGTGACCCCTGTAGTACCCTAGAAACCCCAGTAGTTTCCTCAGCTCTCTCGCGTTTGTTGGTCACCAGTTCTTGCACTGCTACAATTTCTTTAACATCCATTCTGTAACCCTCAGCAGAAATAATAACGGACCTCATTCTTGAATAGGTCACACTAATCAGCCCTGAGTTTAATACCCCATTTATTTTCCTGCCTGAGTACCTGACGGACATCTTCCACATGTTGTTCAAATGACTGACTAAAAATAAGAACATCATCCAAATATGGTACACAGATTATATCTCTTATACCCTTTAAACTTTCCTCCATGCTTCGTTGTCAGGCAGAGGGACTGTTTGATAAGCCAAAGGGAATTCTATTCCATTCATATAAGGCCCAAGGGGTGCTGAAGGCAGGGTATTTTCTGGACTCCTCTCCCACAAAGCCTTGGTGGTATGCCTTTCCTTGATCTAAAACTGTAAACCATGAGTTTCCTCCCAAACCATCAAGTATTTCCTGTATACGGGGTATGGGATGCCTGTCCAGAACAGTCTTCTTGTTCAATCCCCTGTAATCAACACAAAGTCTTAAACTCCCATCCTTTTTCCGTACATAGACCAGAGGTGATGCGTATGATGAAGTTGACTTCCTGATGAAGTTTTTGTTCAGGAGCTCCTGAAGGTGGCTTATCCCCTCAGCATACAAGGGGTGTGGCACACCATTGTATCTCTTTGTTGTCAGTCAATGTTATCTCCATTCTGAGATTTTCAATACACCCTATGTCCATGTCATCTTTGGCGAAAACAGCTGGTTTTCTCTGAGGATCTGTTTGACTAATTCTTGTTGTTCTTGGCTCAAGTGCTGAACATCTACAGGTGGGTCCCACCACTCTATGTGACCGTTGTCAGGGCCAGGCTCCGGTGGGGATCTGTCCTGAACCTGTGCTACAGTAACATTTTCTGCACTTGGCACAGGAACCCAGTGACACGCTACTACTCTCTGTCATGTCCCTATCACTGTTTGTCCTGGTAAGGTAATGTCATGTTTGGTAGTATTCACCACTGCAATGTCAACGTTTTGATGTTTTCACGACCTGACTTTGTAGGTCCAGGCCACAGATCACTCTCATGTCCGGTTCAAATAACACAATTTGTCCGGTTCAAATAACACAATATCATCATGGAAGAGGGCCTCTCTTGGGATACAGGGATGAATCCATTTTGTTTGTCCACCTGGAATGAAAACGTCACGTCTGCCTGCTGTAAGCAAGAATTCCTCTGTGTACTCTGAGTGCTGCAAAAAGAGAATAGAAGCAGGAGTACGGGAAAACACACTGGTTGACTTGAAAGACATACAAGACGAACTGGCACAGAGAGACAGGAAACAAAGGGATAAATACTCCAGGGAAAATATGCAACACCTGAAGGGGGTGGAGACAATCACAATGACAGGTGAAACAGATCAGGGTGTGACAGCAATGACCTCAGCTTTGACATCAAGCAAACTAAAACAAATGTCCATCCAACCCAGAAAGGGAATTTCAGTGCCATTGGCTGCCCTCAGATCCAGTTTCTCTGTATTGCCCATGATTTCTGCCAGTGGTCTAATTTGTGTGCGTGGTAAATTACGTTTTCTCCATTCCTCTCTTATGATGGATGCCCGAGCCCCATAATGCTAGGGTGTTTACACCCTCCATATAACACCACACTTGACAAATGAGCTGTGCTATATTACAATGTCCTGTGGTAGCTGGGGTAGTTGGCCCCTATTCTCTCTGTGTCATGGGACAAGGGTCGTTGTGGTCAGTCTAGCGGGCAGTCTTACATGTATGTTGGTGCTGTTTCCAATGATCCTGTGGGCACACTTTGGATCAATAGGCAGCTTTATGACACAATTAACACAACTTAAACTCTAAGGTTCTCTCTACCTTTGCACTGAAGGATTGTATTTCTTTTGTTTTCGGACTGTGGTCTTTTAGGGATCTGCCTGTGCACATTCCTCACCGCTATCCCCGCTATCCTCACTCTGTACTGGGTTCACTCGTGTGGGTGTGAACTGACGTGAAATCCTGTCCTTTTGCATGCGTTCGCTTTCATTGCCCTGGGCAATTAGCATTTTCTCAAGCAACAGTTCATCACTGGTGTTAATATTCTGGAGATGCACTCTCATCTCTGCCCTGACATTATCATTTGTTAATGTTAATCCTGTAACAATGGCCTGCATGCATTGGCTCTTAAAGTCTTTAAAACTGGACATACTCACTCCATTCTCTCTCTGTGGCTGGTGCCTTTCTGGAGCTGAGACCACTTCTCTGCTGGGCTGAGGAGCCCCTCCCTCTTCTTTTCGTTCTAACGCAGCTCCCGTCTCTCCACTGGGTTCACTGTCCACTTGCATCGTTGGCGCCGACTGTCTGGGACTTGTAGGCAGACTTTTCACAGTATCCTCAGAGTCCGATATTCCTTTGATTTCGTCTTTCAGTTGAAGCAGCCAAGACATTCCCTCATCCTCTGATTCCATTAAATCCTCCTTCTCACAGTAATCCTCCATCAATTTGCGCCGCAATACACGATGGCTCTTTCCTTTTACTTCAGAGTCATCTACACCTCCTATTCCACAACGTACACACAAGTGCCGTAAATTGTCCTCAGTTAAAGTCCATAAACTCTGTTCAATTTCATCCAACAACATTTCCCTCTCTCGACTCATATTGTCCTACCCACGTGGCAACAACAACAATGCAGGCAATGGTAAAATAGTTACAATCCGTTAGGTGGTTAGCCCGCTAACGTTAGCTAGCTAGCTACTCTCCCAATGTCTCTAACTCGTTGTCAATTCCAGGAATATGGGCTGGTGCTCACATGAAAATAAATCTCAGCAGTGCCTCCAAATTTGTTACCCTTTCTATGAACTTATAATATAAACTACAACGTGAAAGGTACAGTTTACTTCACTTTTAATCATGTCAGCTCATGTAACAGCAGTTTACAGCACTTTTTTAGTTTTTTATTTTCCTCTCCCCAATTCACTTAAACTATATTTCTTTATTTCCCATGGGTTTCACCAGAGTACCCCTTAGTGGCTGGAATACAACTGTATTAAGCCTCTTACACCTTCACTTGGCTTTCAGCAGCACCTGCTCCATAACTGCACGCTTCTGCTCTACTTTCACATTAATGTCCGTTCCTCCGAAAGACTACTCCAAAGGGCACTTGGATATCAGGTATAAAAAGTAGAAACAAATTACAGGACCTTTATTTTTGAAAAATACGTTTTATATTATGATGTTGATCAAGTTGAAGGAGTTGTCCTTATATTATTAACTAGCTAGTTAACTATCAATGACATTATCAGTACAATTCACCTAAATAAAAGGGTGAATTAATAAGGGAATAGAAAAGTGTGATAAGAGGATAATATAACTTCACTTAGAAGGAGCCTGCCGTGTTTGGTGAATGGCAATAGCACCCTCGAAGGTTGGCTTCGGTGCTCACAAACTGGCCACCTCTGCAGACGAATGAAAATTCGTGGCATCTCGAAGCTCACAGGTGTGACCAGCAGATTCAATGTGTGCCCTGAATTCAAACGATTGCAGCGAACAAGTTGGCTAGCGCTATATACCGTAGCTATGTCTTGAAGTGTAGGATTACTGGCTAGCTAGATGTATGAGCACTGATCCAACTGGTTTGTTATAAAAGAATGTTAAATTAGTGTAGAACGTCCTGAGTTACAAGCTCAGCTGTTTAACGTATAGCTAGCTCATCCAGCTGAAAGCTAGCTAGCTACTTAAGCCAAAGTTGGCACACGTGGGACTATTGTTTACAGGTCCTTCCTATGTGGGATCCTTGGGACTTTGAAATTCTGATGTTAGCAAATTAATATGTAGACGTCATGGTAAAAAAATAAAAATACTGCCAGGCTAATCCATTCCCTCAGGTTTTTTTAAACCATTCCCTCAGATATTTTTATCCGTTCCCTCAGATTTTTCATCTATTATTACCATGTTTTATTCATGCCCTCTTGTTCTTATGTAGGCTACCATGACGGTCCCACATATTTCAGCCTAAATGTAATTCTATCTAGTTAATTATATTTATTCAATAGCTTATTTACAGTTTGTTTCATTTCCTCAATTTATTAATTCAATTTTGTTCCCTTAGATCTCCCCTGCAGATTCCAGCGTATGTGCTTATCGCTTATCATGGCTCGATCAGAGTTAATTGAATTCTACTTCAATCTGAGTTTGAAATACACAGATATTCTTCACAATTTGAGTGTTAAACACAATATCTTTCCCAGGCTAGCAACTCGGACACGTTTCCTGCACCAGCAAGGCCTTTTTGTTGTAAAGACTTTGACAACTTGGTAGAAACCATACAGTTTATTAGAGGTGAGCTACGGAGCTTTACATGAATACCGGTGGATGTACAATAAGTGCAAAGAAAGGGGGTTGCAAGTACGGAAAGAAGACATTCGCCTAATTATATCCACACTTTACCTAACTGGGGTCAAGGGACCCAACTTCGTGTGGCATGTTGATTCCTATGATAAATTGAAGCCATTTAGGGTCTGCATTAATGGTGCCATCGACGGGTTCTCAAGAAAAATACTCTGGCTCAATGCATACAACACCAGCAGCAACCCCAAAGTTATTGGTGACTATTTCCTTGATATGGTTAGGGAAGTGTGGGGCTGTGCCCACATTGTAAGAGCGGAGAACATGGGGGCGGAGAACAGTCGTGGCCGGGACATGCAACGGTACCTACGACGCAATGATGATGATGCCTATGGGGGTGAGAGAAGCTTATTATTATGGCCGATCCACCAGCAATCAAACAATCGAAAGCTGGTAGGGGTTTCTGTGTAAAGAGTTTGTTGATTTTTGGCTTGAGCATCTCCATAGACTGAAAGATGAAGGGGATTTTGACGGGGACTTCTTGGACAAGAACATAATGCTGTTCTGCTTCCTGGGCTTGGTACGGGTATGTGACACATTGTACTGCACTTGGCTATGTGAATAAACTTTTTCTTCTTCCCTGTCCATTTACCTGACCAATACTGCAATTACAAGCATATTTTGTAATGTATCTGAAAACGAGGACAGAATGTCATTCTTAAAAATCAGTTGTAATTCCATATGACTTCCTATATCTAATTGCAGTTTAATTGCATGCTGTTGGGACAGACAAGCGTCCAACTTTAAGTTCAATCAATAGACGCCACCCCCCGAGTATCAGTCATATAGACATATCAGTTTATTCTCTATGGCCTGTAGCAGAAACCAAAAGATCTAGAGCAGTAGTTGCAATAATCTTTAAGTGTATTCACTATTTTACAATTTTAAAGTTCAGGGCAATGGGAACAATATCAGTCTCTTGCCCATGAGGCCTTCCACATGCCAACACACTAGCAATGGTAATGCCAACCCCAACGAACCACAGGTATAGAATCTTCTCATGAATTCTGAGTTGAGTGACGCGTTGTCCCGGTGCCCCTTTCTTCATTTCTTAATGTAAATTTTTTGGAGTTGTGTATATTGCTAGGTATTATTGTACTGCACCTGGGATAACACTTGCAAATATGTGAACGCGACCAATATTTTTTTCTTGATGCGTCGCTGTCTAGCAACTGCTGGTGCTAAAATCGCAGAGATAGCGCTCCTATGTTTATTTGGAGCTGATTTGTGCCACTGTTCTTTGTCCTGAATCAATATCTGTCTGCTGTTTTAATGGGCACATCTTCATGGGGCTTCTCCCATGGCAGGCCACTAAGCCTAATACACAGAGGGCTTTGAATAACATGTAGGATAGGCTACTGGTAGTCCCACATTATGGTGAAATAGACCTATATTTTTTTCTTATTTTGGCACTTGTATTATTTCCACCTCTACAGGATGAATTGGACGCTACAAAGGAGATCTGGAACAGTCACCTGATCTGACCCTGAAAGAACGAGAATGTCCCCCATGGTCGGCCAGATGTCATGTACACAGTTCCAGAGTTGTATGATACACATGATTATTTGTGTTGTGCATGTGTCACAAGAGGACATAACCAGCTGTGAGGACCAGTGTGTCCACAGTCACGACATAGCTTGTGATGAGGAGGTGTACACCCTGTGCTCCTACATCATTGCAGAGAGCAATCTTTCTGTTCCTGCAGATGCATACATGACCCTTGACCTCTACCTCATGCTAAGAGAAGAGCTGCTAGTACTTTTAAACCCCTGAGAGCCCATGGTGGGATGCTTGACTGAGACTGTAGGCCTATTTCATTCTCCCTCTATCACTCATAAATACAGTGTACTAGGTATTTACGAGTCATTATTTGAGAATCAATGGATAAGAATTGTGTATTGAAGTAACAGTATATTTTCAGACAAAATATATAAAAATGTTGTAACATATACGCAAGGAGTCTGGCAACTGAAGGTGAGTTCAATCATACAAAACAGGAGACGCGTACTGAACGTAACCAAAACCAATACTGCCTGATGACTGAGGCTTACTGAGGGCTATATGAAGAGAGAGTAATCAGAGTGGTCATGAAGTCCAGGTGTGCTTAACGATGGGGAGCAGGTGTGCGCAATGATGGTTGCCAGATGTGCACAATATGGGTTGCCAGGACCGGTGGTTAGTAGACCGGAGACGTCGAGCACCGGAGCGGGAGTAGACTTGACAGCGGGAGTAGACTTGACAGCTCCTGGTTAGTCCTCTACACCTGCCCATTAGACTGAGGCCGGTACCGGGATGTGAGGCTGACCGTGACTCCCAACTTCTTCATGAAGGCTCTCCATACCCGTGACGTGAATTGGGGGCCACGGCAGGATACGATGTACTCCGGAAGGCCATAGTGCCGGATTACCTGCTGGAACAGTGCCTCATCGACCTGGAGAGCGGTAACGAGACCAGAGAAAAGGATAAAACAGCAGGATTTAGAGAATCTGTCCACAACAACCATATATTGGTGAAACCATCAGACGGAGGGAGATCAGTATGGCCTTGAATTCTACATAAATCACAGACAGTGTCACCAGCAAAGCACCATCACACCTCCTCCTCCATGCTTCACGGTGGGGACCACACATGCAAAGATCGTCCGTTCACCTACTCTGCGTCTCACAAAGACATGGCGGTTGGAAGCAAAAATGTCTCATTTGGACTCATCAGACCAAAGGACAGATTTCCATCGGTCTAATGTCCATTGCTGGCCCAAGCAAGTCCCTTTTTCTTATTGGTGTCCTTTAGTAGTGGTTTGTTTGCAGCAAATCGACCATGAAGGCCTGATTCACACAGTCTCCTCTGAACAGTTGATGTTGAGATGTGTCTGTTACTTGAATTCTGTAAAGCATTTATTTGGGCTGCAATTTCTGAGGCTGGTAACTCTAATGAACTTATCCTCTGCAGCAGAGGTAACTCTGGGTCTTCCTTTCCTGTGGCGGTCCTCATGAGAACCATTTTTGTCATAGCACTTGATGGTTTTTGGGACTGGACTTGAAGAAACTTTAAAAGTTCTTGAAATGTTCCGCATTGACTGACCTTCATGTCTTAAAGTAATGATGGACTGTCATTTCTCTTTGCTTATTTGAGCTGTTCTTGCCATAATATGGACTTGGCCTTTTACCAAATAGGGCTATCTTCTGTATACCCCGCTATCTTGTCACAACAACTGATTGGCTCAAACGCATCAAGGAAAGAAATTCCACAAATTAACTTTTAACAAGGCACACCTATTAATTGAAATGCATTACAGGTGACTACCTCATGAAGCTGGGTGAGAGAATGCCAAGAGTGTGCAAAGCTGTCTTCAAGGCAAAGGGTGGCTACTTTGAAGAATCTCAAATATAAAATATATTTGGATTTGTTTAACACTTTTGGTTACTACAAGATTCCATATGTGTTATTTCATAGTTTTGATGTCTCCACTATTATTCTACAATGTAGAAAATAGTTTTTAAAAAACGGTACTGTATATGTTGGCGTCAAAGAAGGGTGGATAAGAATTTGGTGTATGGAAAGTTACTGAATGAGACAAGGGGAAGTGCAGAAAGTTAATATTCTGTTCCTGAGGAGGGAGGCAAATGGCAACCGTCTAGTTTCAGTTCCTGAAAAGGCAGGCCAGCTGCGGAACTAGGGAGGAGCGGGGAATTCGGTCAAGGTCAAGTCAACAGATGAAGTGAGAAGAAACCTCTGGGAGAGGGGCCAGAGGGGCTCAACACAACAACCCTCCTACTACAGTCCTATCTCACACGCATACACTTCCGCACCCACGAAGGTTCTAGCATCAGACAGGGCCATGACTACACCAGTGAGAGGAACCAATTAAGTTCCTGCCTAGCCACACAGATGTATTGACTGTCTAGATGTGTAAGGAGTTGACCCTGCCTAGTAAGAGGTTATGCATATTTGTGATTGTGTAATCATGATTTGTCTTTGCAGCTGTATGACCCAGTGGGTGAAAAAACTTGGTTTGAGATTTTTCTAGTTGTCCGTTTTAGTTTTTACTCTGTTTGTTCAGAACCCAACACAGGCTTTCGTCGTTGGATGAGGAAACATTGACGATTCTTCTGTACTTGGTTCTGTTTCATCTGTTTCATCTGCTGCATGATGGTTTGTTTTGCTGGAAAGATAAAGTCTTAAAAAAAAATATTTTCTGAGTTCATATTGTTCGACTAATGAAGTAGTGGGACTAGCTCATGGTGAATTCAAAATCATTGACATGCCCTACTTAGCTTTTTCCATTTGGAAAGAAAAGTGCCTTACTGACCTCCGACAGTTTTGCCACAGTAGCCGTCTTTGGTGCCTTTAATTGTCTTGTCCCAGCACTTTTTTTCTCTCTGACTTGGCAGAATGAGTTGAATCCAACTTGTTCCAGCCATCCAATTTGGAAAGTACGTTCTGTTTTTTTAGCTTTGGACTTTCCACAAAGTTTTGCTGACTTCTCATGACTTTTCTTTCTGTGATAAAAAATTTACGTAAGCCTTTCTGCTGCTTTGGACACACTGGATCCCTGGAGAATGGCCACTTCTCTTTTGCAGTACTGCCTTACGGTAATACGATCACCAACTCTGGACACGTATTTTGGGAGTTCGGCAACCATCATGACCTGGACTGCAGTGCGGTCAATCTGAAAACAAAGATATTTATTTCCATGCATCATAAGCCTTGATTTATATGTTGATTTACAGTGCATTCAGAAAGTATTCAGACACCTTGAATTTTTCCACATTTTGTTACGTTACAGCCTTATTCTAAAATATATTATATTAAAAAAAATCTCAGCAATCTACACACAATACCCCATAATGACAAAGCAAAAACAGGTTTAGACATTTTTGCAAATGTGTATATATATTTTTAAACATAAATACCTCATTTATATGAGAATTCAGACCCTTTGCTATGAAACTCAAAATTGAGCTCAGGTGCATCCTGTTTCCATTGATCATCCTTGAGATGTTTCTACAACTTGATTGGAGTAAACCTGTGGTAAATTCAATTGATTGGACATGATTTGGAAAGGCACACACCTGTCTATATAAGGTTCCACAGTTGACAGTGCATGTCAGAGCAAAAACCAAGCCATGACGTCAAAGGAATTGTCCATAGAGTTCCGAGACAGAATTGTGTCAAGGCACAGATCTGGGGAAGGGTAACAAAAAATGTATTCAGCATTGAAGGCCCCCAAGAAGTTTGGAACCATCAAGACTCTTCCTAGAGTTGGCCGCCCGGCAAAACTGAGCAATCGGCGGAGAAGGGCCTTGGTCAGGGAGGTGACCAAGAACCCGATGGTCACTCTGACAGAGCTCCAGAGTTCCTCTGTTGAAATGGGAGAACATTCCAGAAGGCCATCAATCTCTGCAGCACTCCACCAATCAGGCCTTTGTGGTAGAGTGGCCAGAAGGAAGCCACTCCTCAGTAAAGGCACATGATGGCCCGCTTGGAGTTCGCCAAAAGGCACCTGAAGGACTCTCAGAACATGAGAACCCAGATTCTCTAGTCTGATGAAACCAAGATTGAACTCTTTGCCCTGAATGCCGAGCGTCGCGTATGGAGGAAACCTGGTACCATCCCTACGGTGCATCATGCTGTGGGGATGTTTTTCAACGGCAGGGACTAGGAGAATAGTCAGAATTGAGGAAAAGATGAACGGAGCAAAGTACAGAGAGAGATCCTTGATGAAAACCTGCTCCAGAGCGCTCAGGACAGACTGGGGCGAAGGTTCACCTTCCAACAGGACAACAACCCTAAGCACACAGCAAAGACATTGCAGGAGTGGCTTCGGGACAAGTTTCTGAATGTCCTTGAATGGCCCAGCCAGAGCCCAGACTTGAACCCGATATAAGATCTCTGGAGAGACCTGAAAATAGCTTTGCAGCTAAGCTCCCCATCCAACCTGACAAAGCTTGAGAGGATCTGCAGAGAAGAACGGGAGAAACTCCCCAGATACAAGTGTGCCAAGCGTGTAGCGTCATGCCCAACAAGACTCGAGGCTGTAATCGCTGCCAAAGGTGTTTCAACAAAGTACAGAGTAAAGTGTCTGAATACTTATGTAAATGTAATATTTCTGCTTTTTAATTGTAATAAATGTGCTAAAAACCTGTTTTTGCTTTGTCATTTTGGTGTGTTATGTGTAGATTGATGTGGGGAAAAAAGCGATTAAATCCATTTTAGAATAAAGATGTAACGTAACAAAATGTGGAAAAAGTCAAGGGGGCTGAATACTTTCCGAATACACTGTATCTGTCATTATTTGTATTTACAGGGCAGCGGTTATGTGCGCCGATAGGCAGCCTCGCGGTAACATGACAGCCTTTAGTGGCTTTAATATCTATTTTATTTTGTGAAGCTCTTTAGCTGTTTATGGTTAGATTAATGGACAACATTCTTCTGATGTACTTGATTTATATGGCTAGAATGTTGTTGCTTTGAACTGCATTTATTAGTCATTTAATTTCATTACAACTTTTGGCAATTATAATAGCTTATGAATTCATTGCTTGTATATTATTACAATATATTATTGAGACAAACTCATTTACTGCCTTTTTTACTGCCTTTTCAGAACCATGGCTGATATGGCTGACTTTATAGTTAACATGCGTCTACTCTCCCAGGTTGTGTCACAGCCGAACGTGACCGGAAGTGGCGTAAAATTGGAACAGCTTCGCCCGAGTTAGGGATTGACCAGTCGCGCTCTAGTAACTCCTTGTGGCGGGCCGGGCGTCTGTAAGTAGACTTCGGTTGCCAGCCGGAAGGTGTTTCCTCTGACACGTTGGTAAAGCTGGCTTCCGCGTTAAGCGAGCAGGGTGTCAAGAACCAGTGCGGCTTGGCAGGGTCGTGCTTCGAAGGACGCATGGCTCTCAACCTTCGCCTCTCCCGAGTCCGTAGGAGAGTTTCAGCGACGGGACAAGACTGTAACTACCAATTGGCGAAAAAGGGGTAAAAGTACAAAAATTCATACAGTATATAATAATAATAAACAAATAACAAAAGCCTCCAGACTCTGTGGATTTGTGTAACTCTAAGAACGACGTTCTGTATTTATTTTCTTAGTCAACCTTGTGTTCTGTTTCATTCTGTTCTTGAACGTAGCCCTGTTTCTTTGTGTTCTTGAACATAGCCCTGTCTTTCATTTTTGTTCATTGATTACTCAACTGGTCTCATCAGCTCCTTATTTAGTTCAGTTCATTCTGTTTGTGCCTTTGTGAGGTATTGTTCGTTTTGACTCGTTTGTGAGAGACAGTTATAGCCTTCAGTCCTCGTTTTGATTCACCTGCCTGTTTGCCTACCTGTGTATGACCATTGCTTGCTTGTGACCACGATTCCTGCCTTCTGTGAAGGTGAAATAAACACCTGCCGCGCTCTGCGCGTGAATTTACACCTTTTTCTCCCAGAGTATTCATTACACTTTCAGGCTTAGTAATTTCAATAACCTGAAAGGTCAGGACCCTCGCTAGCTGTCATAACTGAATTATGCATGTTTACGATGCAAACTAAGGACACTATGTGCAAACTCCGATGTATGTCACATGAACAACATGAACAGCGTCATCTGCTGGATAATTTTGAGATTAGACCATGAAATAGCACTGTGACATGACAATGGTTCAGGTTATTGGAAAGTCTGTTTTGCCTGCTCCTTACCGTACTGCTGATTTTGTAAATACAGAGCACAACCAAGCAGAGAACCATGCACAGAACACAACTTTCTCCACCCAGAACTAAATTTGCTTACTATAGTGCCATCATGATTTGATTGTCCAGTAAAACATGAAATCAGGCAAATGCCTTGATGAGTTTATGATTGTTTAATAGTCAGAAGCAGAAATGAATAATTTATTGGACTCGAGTCTTCGTGTTAACAGGTGCAATGAATGTCAATTATGCACTCTCATCCCTGCACTAGAGCTATTTTGTTATAAAACCAATAAAAGTTAGCTACCACATTGCCAGGCCTACCTTTTCATTGATGATGGTCTGTACGAGATCCTCATAAAACCCTTGTTGATCTCTCAAAAAGCGCAAGAATTCCTGACTCTGCTCCATCTTAGCTAGCCTATAGAGGAGGCAGACTTTGGTTAGCTATGTATCCTAGCCTGGCTATCAGCTAAATCAAATCAAATTGTACACATGGTTAGCAGATGTTATTGCGAGTGTAGCGAAATGCTTGTGCTTCTAGTTCCGACAGTGCAGTAACATCTAACAAGTAATCTAACAATTTCACAACTTCCTAATACACACAAATCTAAGTAAAGGGATGTAATAAGAATGTATACTGTGGGAAGAAAAAGTATGTGAACCATTTAGAATTACCTGGATTTCTGCATAAATTGGTCATAACATTTTATAAGTCACAACAATAGACAAACACGGTCTGCTTAAACTAATACAGTGAGGGAAAAAAGTATTTGATCCCCTGCGGATTTTGTATGTTTGCCCACTGACAAAGAAATCATCAGTCTATAATTTTAATGGTAGGTTTATTTGAACAGTGAGAGACAGAATAACAAAAAAATCCAGAAAAACGCATGTGAAAAATGTTATAAATTGATTTGCATTTTAATGAGGGAAATAAGTATTTGACCCCTCTACAAAACATGACTTAGCAAAACCTTTGTTGGCAATCACAGAGGTCAGACGTTTCTTGTAGTTGGCCACCAGGTTTGCACACATCTCAGGAGGGATTTTGTCCCACTCCTCTTTGCAGATCCTCTCCAAGTCATTAAGGTTTCGAGGCTGACGTTTGGCAACTCGAACCTTCAGCTCCCTCCACAGATTTTCTATGGGATTAAGGTCTGGAGACTGGCTAGGCCACTCCAGGACCTTAATGTGGACACCTGGAGGCCAGAAATCTTTCTGATTGAGAGGGGGTCAAATACCTTACTCTGGTACTCCAGATTGAATTTATGAACACACCCCTACTCCTCGACCAGAGCGTCCAGTATGCGCTCTGAATTTACGAACTGACAATATAACAATGCTTAGAATTTACGAACGCACTCTGGTACTCCAGACTGAATTTCCGAACACACCCCTACTCCTCGGCCAGAGCTCCAGTGTGTGCTCTGAACACTCAGAGAGCAAAATGCTCTGAATTTACAAACGGGCAATCTCACAATGCTCTGAATTTACGAACACCCAAAGGCGCACTCTGGCACTCCAGATTGAATTTATGAACACACCCGTTATTCTTGAGTCTTGACATGGAGCGTTTTTGAGTTTGACGTCACTCTGGGCCCTAATGGTGCTTTCAAGACAACTGGGAACTCGGGGGGAAAAAATTAAAATCATGACGCCAGTGATATTCAGGTCGGAAAGTCGGAGCTCTAGAAAGATGTCCGAGGTCCCGATTTAAAATTCCGAGTTGGATGCCCGTTAAAAAAAATGTTTCCAGTCGGAGGTCGTTTTTTCCACAAGTTCCCAGTTATCTTGCGTGCACTAAAGTCAGATATTTCCGAGTTCCCAGTTGTTTTGAACGCGGCATTACCAAAACAAAGACACTGCGGACAATTTCGCTCGCCTCGAAACCAGTAGTAGCCACCAACTTCAATGACATTTAAATGCAAATCTGACATTCCCGTGCCCCAAGAACATTGTCACCGAGGAGCTACAGTGTTTCATTCATATCAGCCATTTTCTAATAAAACAGCTCAGCTAGCTAGCGAAATGCTAATTCGCGACGTTAGCTAGACTTGCGTTACGAGTTCATGGGGAAATATGCTTCAGGATCAGCGGGTTAGATATTCCACCATGGGTAACAAAACCATCTACTAGTTCGTTTTCAGACAATAATGTTCAACTCATAGCTTGTTTATCCAGTGACCAACGCATTTTGAAGGATTGCTACTGACCGAATCATAGCTAGCTCGCTGGCCATGCAGCAACTAGATAATTGTGAACGCCAAGACTAGCCATCAAGCAAACTGGTTAGACACAATAATGTATATAAACCCTAGATTGTAAAATGGTATGTATTGGCCATTGAGAGGCTTTGAAGCCACCCGGTCGGCCACATTGGCACTCCCCAGTAGGCACTGTCCTCCATATGAATACATTGAATTCTACAGTATTTCAATTAAAAGTTTCAAGGACAAAAGTACATTTAAGTGTTGTTGTTGTAATGGGAACAGTATTCAGAAATATATATACTTTAAAGGAATGTTTAGTGCACATAATATAATTTAAAAGTATGCATGTAGTTGTATGTAATATAATAAATGTGGCAAAAACGGAATGTAGACATTAACAAATGCATTTCTATAGCTTCGAAAATATTTTTTATAACGTCAGTTAGTGCCAAGATGGAGGCACGGAGGTTTCAACACTGCGCCCCCTCATAGTCATCTAGTGTAAATAAATAATTGGTTCGACATGATTACAGCATCGGCAACAATAACTGGCGACAAACATTTTCAACTTCGTTTATCCGCTGACCACCGCATTTAGGAGGATAGTTAATTACTTAAATGTAGTTAGCTAGTTTACTGGCCAGGCAGTACACACTAACTAATCGTGGACGCGTGACATATTCTTTGATACATTTGGGTTAACTTGCATACATAAAGTAACACATACCAGACCGTTCCGTGGAATGGTAAAAATAACAATTAGTGGACTCGTTCTTTTAATGATCGGACAGTTAAGCTAAAATAGATTGGTAGGTAGCTGGTAAGGCTTTTATTTCCCAATTAATTTGATGATCAAGCTGAAGCTGGGTTTCACAAGTCGGTCGGTGTGGCGTCACGCACTATGTCGAGACTCATGACTATTTAATGCTTATTTATTATAATTTTTATTATAATTTTTTTTTTTTTAAATACAGATCAACAATTTACATTGTTACATCATACAAAACAGAACGCAGGTATTAACGAGAAAATAATAAAACATCCAAAAAATCTATGAAGTAATAAAAAATAAAAAATAAATCTAGTGCAATTGTAATCACTGAAAAAATCGTATTATAATGATTCAGGAAAATGTTATTCTTGTTGTTATTCACTAGGGTTAATGTTTTAATAAGATAGTTAAGTTAGAATTTTCACATTTTTGTTTGTGTATTTGGCAACAAGAATAAAAAAAATCGCAATGGTCTTGTTATCATTGCATTAGTAACATATATTTAATGTAAAAAACATGGGTATTGTTCAAAATGGTAAATAAGTATTTTGCAAGGTTTTACATTCAAAGAACAAGTGAGACAGATTCTCACCTTCTTTTTCACAGAAAATGCAGATATCATCAATAGCCACAAATTTGGATAACATAGAATTACATGGATATATCATATGTAAAACTTTAAAGTGCACTTCCTTAACTTTGTTTGGTATACAATATTTTGTAAGGCCTTAACCATGTCAGGAATAAGCATGTTCCAGAAAAATTTTCCTCTCGGTGTAAGTTGGTTTTGTGAATGAAGAATGTGTCTTATATATTTATTACAACAATATTTCTCAAGTCAGCCCACGCCTTCCAATCTGAGTTCTGGATAAGCTTTGGGATCATTGCCAAAGCCAAAATGAGTTTTCATTAGTGCAGTTAGACCACTGGGAACGGATTTGACCACAGAAATAAACTCTCTGAAAGGTATTGGAAACTCTTTCAAGGTTATAAATTGTTCATATGTAAGAGAGACTCTGACTATTCATACCCCCCACCTCGACTTTTTACTATCTGCAAGCCCGCCAGGAAGTGTTGAAGAAAATAGTATTCATTATCTTCCTTTTTAACAACAAAAAAATATATGTATATTTGAATATTTTCCTTTTCGACCAATAGCGTATAAGCCTGTTTCCATTCCGGCCAATGGAGCTTCACTAAAATACATTAGTGGGCGGACTAAATAGCACAGCAACTGCACAAAACGCAGAATTGTAAAATGTAGGTGTTAACTGCCTCATTCGCTTAAACTGTCCGTGGTGTTATGTGACGTCGATCCATCTGTTTACAAGTATGCGGAAAAAAACCACAATTTAGATGTTGCTGAACGAACTTCACAGTCACGCGCCAGTGCTTTGACAGGCAGTGTGTTATTGTCAGTTTCATTACTAGTTACCCGAGTAGATATTCGCTCTTCTGAACACATTTATTTTGTGGCATGTCGAGCACAAACTGATAAAATAGGAGGCTAAATGCCAGACGTTGGAAAGTGTGTCATTAATTGAAGGTACTGTATGCTACTTCTCAATGTTATTATACAAATCATCATCATGCTGAGGCTAGTATGCTGGTGTCAGGAAACTTAGCTAGCTAAAAACAAGTGTCTCTCAAACTGAGCTGGGCCACCCTGTTGTAATTTCTCCAACATCTTAACTGTTGCAATTATTGTCATAACGCTTCGTATCATAATCTCGTGTTTATTTTGTTTAGGGTTGACTGTTTCCAGTAAACATCTCAAGTCAACACGTCAGCTGACGATGGCCAGCAGGGATGTCAGTGAGAACACCCCTCTTTTGGACAGCAGCTCTGTGTGCAAGCCTGTGTCAGTGTTCCAGGGCAGAAGACTGGCTTGTGCAACCATTCTGCTTGCAGAATCATTGGAACGAGTCGCATTCTATGGCATCACTTCCAACCTGGTTCTTTTCCTTAACAGTAGCCCATTTTATTGGGAGGGGACTGAGGCCAGCCAGGCACCCCTGATGTTCATGGGTGTTACATACCTGATCTCTCCATTTGGTGGCTGGCTGGCTGATGCATATCTGGGCAAGTTCTGGACCATTGCTGGCAGTTTGATCCTATACTTCCTTGGCATGCTGTTTTTCCCATTTATCGCATATGACGACTCCAGGAATGCCCTATGTGGTGATGAAATGGCATTTCCAGTGCAACCTGCAGAATGTTTGAGCTCAAACAGTACTCCTCCAAGCAATGTGACCTGCCCCACACGGGTACCTTACTGTGGGCCAGTGATCTACACAAGCCTTGTTCTCATCGCCCTAGGTGTAGGAACAGTAAAGTCCAACATCACTCCGTTTGGGGCCGACCAGGTACAGTAAAGCTTATGAATAAGCAAAGCATTCTCTCTCAATTAAGACCTCTTCAGAAGGGCTTTTAAGGTCAAATGAAAACCCATCTAATGATGTGAGTTTAAGAGAATATAAAACAGCCTAATTTGTAAAGCCTGAAAGGTTCTGAACATGATCTTACTTTGGTCAGCCTTGTATATGGACTGAAATGGTAGTTGTGGAATAGGCTAAATGTTGATCTAGTACGCCTGTCATCTCTACATTTACCATGAGAACTCAATCAGCCAGGCCCCTGCTGGTTTACCCTTTTGTAATTTTCATCATGAAGTTTACATTTGGGTAATGCCATCCATCAGGTCTGGTCAACACACCAGTCATCTAAGGCTGAAAAGAACGCTAGATGAGTAATTGTACATCAACTTAGGAAGTGAAACTCACATCTGTCTCATTTACGTTTGTCATAAAAATTCAGGATTAGGCCTACCTATAAGACCCTTAATGAAAGAGGAAAGCCCATTTCAGTAGGAAATCTAAGATTTAGCTAACCCAGGCTGGCCAGAGTTGGTGACTGATTAGCATAGATTTCAATCCCGTTGTCATTTACCACATGTTTGATGGGTGATTGGTTTAGAGTTGTTTCATTTTGATTTCTCAGTGTTTTATGGCATTCACAAAGTAATATTGAGGAAAAAGGTAAATGCCACTGAGCAGGATTCATAGAAATCTTGTTCACCTGTAAAACATGATTAGATTAGCCTATTCATAAGTTACTAGAAATTCTTATTGCTTTTCACAAAGTTACCTCCCCTTCCCCTTTTTTTGTCAAGCACTGAATAAAAGGAAGATGTTAGCACTGTTTATCATGTGGATGTTATACACTCATTCACTGCCATTGAATGATGGGTTATACAATAAAATGTTTAATATAATTAGGGTGTTTATCTTATTAAATAGTAATGTTAGGCCTATGTCTTGAGTTTGATATGATACTATTGTTCTGTTTTGTTTCCTAAAGATGCTCATGGAGAGCAGAATGATGATGATATTATTTGCCATGACAATCCCTTTTGCCTTGCAGATAAAAGATTGCGGCCCAGAGGCCACTCGCAGGTTCTTCAACTGGTTCTACTGGTGCATCAACCTGGGGGCCATCTTGTCCCTGGGTGGCGTGGCCTACATCCAGCAGAACATCAACTTCCAATTGGGGTACATAATTCCAGCCGTGTGCCTGGGTGTCTCCTTCCTGGTGTTCCTGCTGGGGCGCACAGTCTTCATCAACAAGCCTGCTGACGGTAGTGCCTTCACTGACCTGTTCAAGATCCTGGTTTATGCCTGCTGCAACACTCAGCCCAAAGAGCCCAACCTGCTACGGTAAGAGGGGCCAGGCAGATCACCACTGTTGCTGTTACTAAAGCCCCATTTCCATTGGCACATACAATTAGGGCCAAATTCGAGGTGGCTCAAATGGAAATCTCAAATTCAAGCTGGGTCGAGGGAAATACGGGCCAGCGCAGCCCAGTTTCACAACTGGTGCCAGCTCGATTAGAATTCTTGCTGGTGACGCCTTTACTATGCAGCCACAAATCTGATCACTGCTGGATGCTGTCAACATTTTTAGTGAGCTAGCTCATCTGGGCTTTTTGCTGTTAGCTAGCACATGGACAAGCACTACTGCAGTAGTCACATGATGAGAATTACCACCATAGTTGGATCCTTCATACATTTTTGCACTACAAAAACTTTTATGAAAAAAGTCAGCCCTCGAATGCTAGCTACCCTGTTATGCTAGCAACGGCATTAAACCGTTTACCTAGCTAGCTAATGTCAGCAAGCTACATACATGGCTCTGAGTCTGGCTGGCACTGGCAGGAGTATAAGTAATGTTATTTACTGCATGCTGAGGGTGAATTAAATTCTTCAACATCTTGCTAGCTAGTAACATTAGTGATGCTAGTTGCAGTCACGTATTGGCTACCTAGCACCATGACATAATTTCTAATTTCTGGAGGCAGTGGAAACGCAATCGTTATCCCAATGGAAATGCGGCTTTAGTAGTATCAGTATCTATATGTAGGCTAGATAAAGGGTGTGAAAGAGGCTGCGCTCTATCTGATCTCATTGGAAACACAATACTCTTGACTTTATAGCAAACATGTTTTAATCTACTTTAGGAGTAAAAAAGAAGACTATGTTATGGTTCTTCTCTAATCCAAGATGGCACTACACCACTAGGTGTTGCTCTTAGCCCTTTATGTTAAACCCTTCCTCATTTGATCCCCAGCCTGTTCTGTATACTTTTCTTGTGGTCTTCCCTGGTATTCATCATTCATTGTGGAGGAAGATATTCTGAAGTGCTGTTGCTTGACTTTGAACCTAAGTAGCACAATCAGTTCACAATCAGAACTTGACATTCAATATTGTAAGTTGGCCAATCCTACAGCCTTTCAAGAATTCGTTATTAAGGCTTTTTCTCCAGAGATGGGGATTATAGGCTTTAGTAGAAAATGTGTCCTTTTGCTAGAAGTGCCATTATTTAAAGGAGCGACATAAACAAAAAAGGCTTGATTTAAGTCTCTTATCTCCAGAGTTTAGTTTAATAGTAGCTGAGTTTATGTTTAAGGAATATTTACAGAATTGTACGTCCCCTATCAAAATATGCAGTAGCTGCTTTGTATGTCTTTTAAAGTTGTTCAATTGTGTTATTCTTCTCTCGTTAAGGACTAAGCCAACCGTGCTGGATGGCGCTAAGGTGACTTATGGAGGGAGATTCTCTGAGGAGAAAGTGGAGGAGGTGAAAGCACTGCTGAAAATCCTCCCAGTGTTCTTTGCTCTTATCCCATACTGGACTGTGTACTTTCAGGTAAGAGATATGTATCAACCTCTCCTCCTTATGGTAACAAAGCAGCTTTAGTTTTCATAGCAACATAACGTAACATCAGCAACGTTGCGTTTGTTCAGTGTTATTGCAGGCAGAATAGCATTACAACTTAAGAAATAGTGATAGTTTGGGGACTTTGAACATGTACAGTAGGCCTATGTTGCTAGTGTAATTATTTGGTTTTCATTGTTGTATAGATGCAGACAACGTATTTCCTCCAGAGCCTACATCTAAAGATTCCTGACACCAGCACAGGCACCAACAGCAGCGCCGGCACCCACCAGGTAAACTCAAACTGAGCCTCGGTTGATTTTCTCTTATTCTGGAAGGTGTTATAAGGCCGCCACCAGGTGGTAAAGGTAGGCAACAACACGTTGATCCTCAACATGGGGCCCCTCAAGGGTGCGTGCTTAGTCCCCTCCTGTACTCCCTGTTCACTCACGACTGCGTAGCCAAGCATGACTCCAACACCATTGAGTTTGCTGACGACACAATGGTGGTAGGCATGATCACCAACAACGACGAGACAGCCTATATGGAGGTCAGAGACCTGACAGTGTAGTGCCAGGACAACAACCTCTCCCTCAACGTGAGCAAGACAAAGGAGCTGATTGTGGACTACAGGAAAAGGAGGGCCAAACATGCCCGAAGCGGGTCGAGAACTTCAAGTTCCTTGGTGTCCACATCACCAACATACTATCATGGTCCAAATGCACCAAGACAGTCGTGAAGAGGGCACGACAACACCTATTGTAATAGGCGGTGTCAGAGGAAGGCCCAAAACATTGTCAATGACTCCAGCCTCCCAAGTCATAGACTGTTCCCTCTGCTACCGTAGGGCAGTTGATACCACAGCGCCAAGTCTAGGTCCAAAGCCGCAAGACTACTGAACAATTAATCAAATGGCTACCCGGACTATTTGCATTCTTTTTTTTCCACTGCTGCTACTCACTGTTTATTATCTATGCATAGTCACTTTACCCCTACCTACATGTACATATTACCTCGACTAACTTGAACCCCCGCATATTGACTGTCTTGTAAAAAAGATTATGGCATGCCATGCTTTTCTCGGCCAGACAGTATCAGATACATGGGGAACATATGGTAAGACAGAGGGGCGCCGTTTCGGTCGCTCAGATGCTTTCTCCGGGAAAGATATTTTCAGCCATGCGAATTGAAGGAAAGTTGACGGGTGCACAGTGTACTTTTTGATTGCTGGAATTATTTTGGACAATCATGCAGAAGTTACCTACTTTTTGAAAGTACGTCACACCCAATAGGCTTAAATAAAATAAATAAAAAATAAATAAATAGTAGTCGTTTGGCCTGCCCAAAAGCTGCGCCCTGCCTGGAAACAGTGGGGGTGTAGTCCTGGTAGATAGATAAGCTCTGTCCTTGAAGGCTCAGAGTGGTAATGCGGGCTTGCTGGAGAATCTCCATCTTCTCATGGAAAAAGTGCACTCGAAGAATGTCACGAGGCCTCTCACCATCCCGGGGCTTTGGGCACAGCGACCGGTGGGCACGATCAATCAGGGGCTTCTCATCCATGGCAAAAACATCCTTCAGCAGCCCAGAAACAAAATCCGTGGCGCGAGGCATTTCCGTTGACTCTGGGACCGATTCCAGTCTCAGGTTATTGCGACGAGAGAATACCTCTAAACTCTCCTGCACCTTTTTCAGATCCGCAGCCAGGCGTTTCACGTCAGCCTCCTGGGAGGTAGTTAAGTCGGAGACATTGGTAGCGGAGGTCTCCAGTGCTGCAATCGTTGTAGTGTGCAACTCTGTTGTTTTGAGTGATGTGATTGCTGGCACCGTCTCGTTTGTAGCAACTACCTCCGTTTTCATTTCAACTATCTCAGAGCGTAGTAGTTTGATGGCCTTGAATGTTAATTTCAGCGCCGCCAGGCAAAGCCGTACCCCCGGGTAAAGTGTGAGTCTCCGGGCCCTCCGACTCTGGAGAGGGCGGTGATAAGAGTGGGTCTTGTAGGCCGGGTTTTCTCAAAGTCATGTTTTTGGCCTTATGTTTTGTCGACATGCTGACATTCGAAAGCAAAGTAGTCTTGGTTTTTACGGAAAGGGATCCCCAAACTAATATTTGAAAATAAATACGATTCTGCTGCAAAATTCACTAAAATTGTAAGAATACTGCGGGAGCAAACGGAAAACACGTCAGTCGCACATGGCGCCCATTCCGACCCCTCGTTTCTGGACATTTTGAGCCTGTAATCTAACCCACAAATGCCAATGCTCCAGATACTCAACTAGTCTAAAGAAGGCCAGTTATATTGCTGCTTTTATCAGAACAACAGTTTTCAGCTGTGCTAACATAATTGCGAAAGGGTTTTCTAATAATCAGTTAACCTTTAAAAATGAGATTTGGATTAGCTAACACAATGTGCCATTGGAACACAGGAGTGATGGTTGCTGATAATGGGCCTCTGTCAGCCTACAATAGTCATTTACAACATCAACAATGTCTACACTATTTCTGATCAATTTGATGTTATTTTAATAGACAAGAAATGTGCTTTTCATTCAAAAACAAATACATTTTTAAGTGACTTTTGAACGGTAGTGTATACCTAGTTCATATTGGCTGCTAACATGAATGGCTTTCAGTTCCAAATGCAGGTGTAAAACGCAGTTTATTTCTGTATCCTATTTTGAAAATGCATCACCGTTTATGGCTGTAATGACAGGCTACATTTGTGCATAGATTGTGTGCATTTGCGTGCGCAGGAGTCACACGCTTTCTACCTCTCCTTTTTTGAGGGTTGCGGTCAAAGTTTGGAAACCACTGGGAAACATGATAGTGGCAACATGGATCTGGATTATAGTAATGGTAGGCTACAGTATTTCTTGCCATCTTCTATTTTGACTGGAATTGTATTGGTCATTGTTAAGTGCAGCATTTATTCAAGTTTGTAATAGTTTTGCAAAATACTCATCAGATTGGGCTGCATTCCCTTATTGTAATAATTGCTCAATGAGTCTTGTGGGAGCACATGCCACCCAAAATGTCTGCGTGGCACTGATTACAACAATATCAAAACGTTATGAAACAAACGAAAGGAAACTTCTTGGTAGGGACACAAAACATTTGACTAAATGTGGGTTTTGACACTTATGTAGGTGTGATAACCAGCCATAAAATAATGCAATATACTGCGTCTCACAACAGGTGTAAATGTGTTGTGACTATTGTCAGGTTAACAGCTGTTATGACTGTGCCATAATGTGTTGTGACACTGGGTGTCAAGGAAAGTGTTATAATGCATGTATTAATTTATCGTTTATCGTTCTCATTCTCAGGGTGGAAACGTTTGCGGAGTTCACAACCAGCTACACTTGTGAGAAACAAGTTTTGATTTATTTCATAACCATCATTTAGGAGTTGTCAATTTTTTGTCTTTTGTTTGGAGCGCTCCATGTGAGCAATGAGCATGTCTGATTTCTCTGTCCTGTTAATGTTGAGGGAGCGCGCATGCCTGAGCACGCATAGCAGTACCTGAGCACGCATAGCAGTACCTGGCCTGCTGTACGCAAATGTAGGAAAGTGCCTATTTGGGGATGTGTGATTTTTGATTGTTTTCACTCACCACATCCCCCACTAATAAGCTGAGCTTCTCAGTAATTGTTTCTGCACCTTGCACAGTATGTCAATGAAGTCTTACAAAAAAAGGACATCCATTGTGAATAATTATTCCTCAATCCTCACTATATTTGAAAAATAATCTCCCCCCTCGATAATCACCAAGCCTCGGTGTGAAAGTACACTGGTGTGGGAAACTCTTGGGGGGCCAGGAATAGGCTAGTTGATACAATGTTGCATGTTTGCTAGGACCACTTCCGGATATTACCCAGTTGATTTGATACAATGTTGCTCTTCATTAGCGATAGACCTAGTTCAAGTCATGATGGATAGAAAGGGAGGCAGACAGGCGAAGTAGAGAGATGGATGCGATTTTAAAGAACCTACATTTTATTCTGTTTTTATTTGTCGGCTTTATGTATTTTTACATAGTTTACAATGGAAGTTATAGGCTTACTGCTGCATTGGCCTCTAGGCCAGGGTTCCCCAACTGGCGGCCCCACAGGCCGAATTTGGAGTGGTTTTATTTGGCCCCCAAAGTTTTCAAGGGCCATAAAACAATATATACACTTTTTTAGAGTGGGGGGGGCTTCTTGCAGTCTACAAATGACTTGCAATTATGTTCCAGCACCCCAACCATACTCTCTATAAAAATCGTCCCGAGGCTGAATCTATGATCCCTGCTCTAGGCGATCTCCTGAGTTCCATGCATGCACTCATTTCTTTAGCTGCCAATGGTTCACTGTGCTTCAGTGTCCCTATGGCAGAGACTGGCATATAGACACACTAGTTCTTCCTTCTGTCTTCCAAGATGGCGCAGCAGTAAGACGTGTTTGTTTTCGTCCCCTGTAAATAGTCAGTCCCCTGCAACCTGCCTCACCCAATGTTGTACAGATCTGCTATTTTTTTTGACTTTATAACTGGAACCTCCATCAGAAGCTAGTCAGCTAATTAGTCATTGTTAGCCACTGCTAGCGGTCTTTCCCTTTAGCTCGGACACCAGACGCTTTAGCCTGGATATCGCGCTGCAGGTATTATGCGGGCTATCAGCCATGAGCATATCTGACTGCTTTTTTCCCGCACTACATCACCGGATTCCTGCCTTAAGCTCTGGACCATTACACCGGATCTTCGCAGCTGCAACCGAGTGGCTACTGTGGTTAACACCTTTGTCCTGAAGCATGCACCAGTTAGCCTCGCTAGGCCCGTCTCCCAGCTAGCAAACGAAGTACATCAACTACAATACCTCTCTTGCCAGTTGGCCTGGACCCTTTGTTGTCACGGAGCCCCGCCGATCCATCACGACTGGTCTGCTGACATAATTCGGCTGATGTGCTCCCAACCGGCCTCTGCATCGTGGATGTTGGTGATTATCCATCTGCTCGGGCCGACTCTTTTCTCTGTATATTTCAATGATGTCGCTCTTGTTGCGGGTGATTCCTTGATCCACCTCTACGCAGACGACACCATTCTGTATACATCTGGCCCTTCTTTGGACTGTGTTAACAAACCTCCAAATGAGCTTCAGTGCCATACAACACTCTTTCCGTGGCCCCCAACTGCTTTTAAATGCTAATAAAACTAAGTGCATGCTCTTCAACCGATTGCTGCCCGCACCCTCCTGCCCGACTAGCATCACTACTCTGGAGGGTTCTGACTTAGAATACATGGAAAACTACAAATACCTAGGTGTCTGGTTGGACTGTAAACTCTCCTTCCAGACTCACATTAAGCATCTCCAATCCAAAATTAAATCTAGAATCGGCATCCTATTTTGTAACAAAGCCTCCTTCACTCATGCAGCCAAACATACACTCGTAAAACTGACTATCCTACCGATCCTTGACTTCGGCGATGTCATTTACAAAATATAACACTCTACTCAGAGAACTGGATGTACTCTATCACAGTGCCATCCGTTTTGTCACCAAAGTCCCATATACTACCCACCACTGTGACCTGTATTCTCTCGTTGGCTGGTCCTCGCTACATATTCGTCGCCAGACTCGCTGGTGCCAAGTCATCTTTAAGTCTTTGCTAAGTAAAGCTCCGCCTTATCTCAGCTCACTGTTCACCATAGCAACACCCACTCATAGCATGCGCTCCAGCAGGTATATTTCACTGGTCATTCCCAAAGCCAACAACTCCTTTAGCCGCCTTTCCTTCCAGTTCTCTGCTGCCAATGACTGGAACGAATTGCAAAAATCATTGAAGTTGGAGTCTTATCTACTTGCACATTCTCATCTGCACATCTGTCACTCCAGTGTAAATTGCTAAATTGTAATTACTTTCCACTATTGGCCTATTTATTGCCTTACCTCCTTCCTTATATTGTGTTTTTGACTGTACGTTTGTTAATCCCATGTGTAACTCTGTTTTTTTTTGTCGCACTGCTTTGCTTTATCATGGACAGGTCGCAGTTGTAAATTAGAATTTGTTCCCAACTGGTTAAATAAAGGTCAAATAAAATAAAAAGTTGCATTTTTTAAACTTTTTTATTTTTATCGTTTTAATTCACATTTTTATGTTAAACCAAGTCACAATGATTTTGAGAAACGTGCATATGAAAATCATAACTGGCACGCAGATCAGTAAGCTTTCCCAAACCTGGAACTCTTTTATTTTTACCCCATTTCCAATTGGGAGTAGTTAGTCTTGTCCCATCGCTGCAACTCCTGTACCGACTCTGGAGAGGCAAAGGTCGAGAACAATGCGTCCTCTGAAACACGACCCTATTGCTACAGCTCTTTACTATAAAACCCATTTTTAAAGGTCCAGTAAACCCCCCCCACTCCCCTATAGAACACAGCAGCGGCTGATTTCTATGTATGTGTGCCAGCATTTGTGCTATGATGATCGTCACTTGCTTTGAACAAATACTAGATAGTCTCACATTTTGGCCATTACTTTAACTTGAAGGTTAAATATTACAGTTTTCTGTCCTGATTTAGAATGAGAAGGATTAGTTTCCCTGTAGAGATGAGCCAGTAGGCCAGTGATAATGCATCAGAGGCAACAGTTGGAAGCAGTCAAGTTTGCTAAAGCCCAGAGGATTAAATCAAAAGTTTGACCTAATCACATGAGCAATCTGGTTTTCATTGTATCTCTTGTGCTTCTGTCAGACATAATGTTCCTGGGTGATGCCTCTTGACTAGACTAGGCCAGTCCATCTGTTGTGGTGTGTGCCCCCGTTTCTCCCAGGGAGTAGCCTATTTGAGGTGTTTGGCTAATCCACAATAATATATGCATATTGTATGACTTCAAAGGAGTATGAGACAAGCACCTGTTAAAGAGTGGTTTGGGTTTGTTGCTACTTGATACTTTTAGATTCAGTTGTCTCTCTGGCGTTTGGTAAGGGAAGTGTAGAGTAAAATGTGAACTGAAACACTTGCTCTTTAACCACACATTCTAGTGTGCTGAAACATCCATCTTTATGACCTAAAAGAGCAAAAGCATTCTACTTATTCAGATTTCCATTTGTATTTCAATACGATCTTTCAAAACGGCTTTCAGGTGAAATTAACACTTCTCAGAGTGATTTGTTTTATGAAAAGGTCTTAACATTTTCAAGTGTCATTTAAACTGGAAATGTTATTACTTATTTTCGTTCTCAGCATGCAATATCTCAGTTTCGGAAAAAAGGAACTGCTTTTACCCTACTCTAAGCAGTCCTTCAAATGAAAAGGGAAGTAAGATTAGATATCTTTACCTTAGTAATGTTGTGCTCCTTAGATTCTGAGGACACATTTGAGCTGTATCTTAGTCGTGGTTTTCTTTTTCCAGCAAACTCTTATCAAATGGCAGGAAAAAACAAAAGATGAATCTTTAGTCATTAGTCTTCTGAAGTGCAGAGACTTCTTGAATAAAAAGCCACATTTTCCAGAGTTTAGGCAACCTGTGTTTTTAGGGTGTCTTCTCTGCATACTCAGTCCAAGGGAAGAGTTGCTGCAGGATAAGTAGCTGTTCTCGTCTGGGCTATTTTTCTGCTTAACATTTACCCATGTTAATGTGCTTCCTTACCCATGTTAGTGTGCCTACTGGGGCACCACTGCCTCTCAAACTAGATTCACCCTAGTGCAAATACTTAGCACACTTTCATGTTTTGGATATGACAAACTCTCATACCGCAAAGGCACAATGTTTAAATTACCAGCAGTTAGTCTAAGAAATGTAAATTCAGTCGGGCAATAAACGGGACCATCAGATGTTTAACACTAAAGATTATTTGGGAGTTCAGGAGGCACTTAACATTTTAATTTCAAAATAAATCAGGCCTTTGCAGTTTCTTATTCCAGCAGAAATTACTCTTTAATTGTAGTCTACGTTTTGTGATATATAAAAATGTTTTCCCATATTGATTAATTGATCTAATATTTTCATGTGAATAATTACAAAGAGTATTCTGCCAATGGACTTCTAGATCTATAGCTATATTATAATAATAATGTGCACTCCATCTAAGGTCATTTGCTAATGCTAATTGCTACTGCAATAGTCTATTTCCCATTACACCCTAACACTTGCTGCTGGGACAACACGTTAACAAACCTACAGTACATAGTACAGCTATGATAAATTTGAATTATCCTGGTCAAAGATTAATTGTTATTTTGATTGGTAGGATTCATCTTTGTATTCATAATTTTGTAAAATGTAAAGGATACTTTCATAATTTTTAACATAACTTTAACTTCAGTTTTAGTTCTGTCCACCTGAGGGCGCCAATAGTGTCGAGGCCATCAGCACATCCCCTCTCACCCCTGAAGCACTGGACTGTAGTGCACAGACACTTGTTTTTCATGCTTTGCACTTCTTGTACATATTGTCTTGTTTTTTCTTCCCCCTCTGAATTCCCTGCAGATCACGTTCCGCTTCCCTGCCGCCTGGCTGACAATGTTCGACGCAGTGCTTATTCTCATGCTGATCCCCCTTAAGGACAAAGTGGTGGACCCCATCCTTAAACGCAGAGGCCTGCTGCCCTCCTCCCTCAAAAGGATCGCAGTGGGGATGTTCTTCGTTATGTGGTCAGCTGTGGCGGCTGGTGAGTGGAGTAACTTACGCTGAGTGCAACAGCTAACCCTTACTTATTCTTTGGCATGTCTAGAGAGACTTTAATTGTAGTTCATGCTAGTAAATCTTCCATTTAAACCACCCAACATCCTCTTCAAGCCACAGTTTCACAATTTCATACTGCTCACCATGATATGTCCCACATTTTAAAATGTCACATGTTAGGGAAAAACCCTGCTCCTTGATCTCGCATCTCTCAATGATCTGTGTTGTGGTTCCTTATTCTGTGGCGGACATTACTGGTAGATGTCAGGACCAATGATATGTATCAACCCTAGAAGACTGACAGGGTGCGCTGTTTGAAGCCTCTGCGCAGCCATTTTGCGCTCTCCATTGTAAAACAATATATTGGAAGCTATAGAAATGCATTTATTAATGTCTACATTCATTTTTGACAAGTATATTCTATTAGACACCTTAATGCATACTTAAAAAATTATACGCTAACAGCGTGACTATAAGCTCAATGTTAAATTCAAATCTCTTTACTATCATATCTAAGCCAATATTTTAAGTGTATGTTAAGTGAACTGAACATGAATATAAAACATAAAGAAATAATAAAAGCAAATTTTTGTACAAAATTTTCTTTCCCTACTACAACCAAGAAATGCATAAATGCATGTAATTTTGTCCTCAACATTTTATTGAAATACTGTATAATTCCATTCATTCCTATGGAGGACTGTCCTTCTGGGCAATGGCACTGTCATTGGCCATTACATAGCATCAGCAATCCAGGGTTTATACACATCATTGGTCAGGATTCATGTGGCAAACAGGACAAGCAAGCCTTTAGAGCTCCACAGTGAAGATGTCATAATACCAGCCACTGTGGCTGGTATTAAAAAATCGACCAGCCACTCAGATTCTTTTTTTTACCGGGCAAAAAAAAAAATTTGCTGCTAAAATTACACCAACAGAACACAAACGGATGAGCGTGCTTCGTAATGTTTCTAAAACAATACATGTATTACTAGTAAAAAGTAACTAATGTGGTATATTGATTACATTTGTGAGCTGTGCCTTAACCAAAGTATCACAGATGAGACAAAAATGTTCACCTGCCCTTTTAAAGGCGGGAGGTTACGTGGTAGTACGACGCTGTTTGCGCCTGTGAGATTGAGTCTTTGTGAGATTGAAGCATTGTCTTCTCTTCCCTAGCTGTTGAAATTCAAACATAGAAAAACAACCTAGCTTGAACAAAACAATGTACATAGCCAAGAAACACAAGGACAGTCTCACTTCAGTAAGCGTTCGTTTAAGGTAAATTAGACCAACTATTATGCATGTGTTCAGCGCTTCTAAAAATGAATATTTTACTCCATTCTTCACATGCGCACAGCCCCCAGCCAGGTAATGTTGCAGCGTGAGTTGGAATAGGCTATATAGGATTCGTAGTTCTTTGACTTTGTGCTATTTTTTTATTTACCAGCTATGAAACAAAACTGTGGAAATACTTTGAAAACAACTACTGCAGCATTTATTTTACTATAAATGTGATTATACATAACAATTTTTATTCACAAATGCGTGTACTATGGAGCCCTGACCACCCGCCAATGTGGCTGGTGAAATAGACATCTTACCCACCAATTCCAAAATCTTCCCACATTAGGCAGGTGGCGGGTGTTAATTTTAGACCCTGCTTACCCTGAAAAATGATTGGAACCATTTTTCTGTTTGACCACTAGGTTTTATGGGTATTTTGACTCCTACTGTTTATTTTAACAGTATGTGGATCATGTTTCAATGTACTTTAAGGAGAGAAAGGGAAGACAGCCAGGGATCGTTTCGCAAAAAAACGAAACATTCATAGACCAGACAACTGGGGTGTTTTATTAAGTCTTGCAATGGAAATCGTTTACCATTTTAAGAAGCAAACAGAGCAAACGAAACAGGGAAGGGACCTACCTAATAATAAACTTGTTTTCGTTGTAAAATGTTTACAGTTTGGAGTAAACGGTTTCTGTTGCATAATAGCCTGTGGAATGTCTTTTGAAATAAAGTCTAATCAAATTAATTTGAATTGACAGTTTCAAATTTCAATTTGGAATAAAACCTATTTTATTTTTTTATTTTATTCTGTGCAGATTGAATAGCATATATTCAGGCTAAAACATTTTGAGTGAGACGAGCCTGAAGGCAGCGAAAATAGCTTTTTTCAAATCAGTGGCACGCTTGAGAACCAAATGCACATTTTATTTTTCACTCCAGCATAATGAGCACTTTAAATGTGTTCGTGTCCACTATGACATTTGGGATATTGAATCCTGTCTTCACAGCTGAACACTGTTAACACCCATTTGTAGAGGATAATTAATATCTAGTGTGGCGTAAATATTTCATTTACAGTAACATTAAACAACACCCCCACATACACAGTCCTGATAGTCATTGCTTTGTTCTTGTAGTTATTACATTTCTATTCTGCTGTATGACGTGTATTGCTGTGTGATAGTGGATAAAGGGATAGTGATCCAGAGGCTCTAGCTAGCTGGTACCCCGTGTGGGGATGTCATCAGAGCCTAATGAAAGCCCCAGAGGAACAGTCCCTCCCCAGAGACAGTCCGGCTTGGCTGGATCCCACTCACTACTGCAGCATCGTCATTAATAAACCACAGCTAACCACAGGCACTCTGCAGGAGGAACTACTTACCAACTTACTGTCTAAACGTGTGTGGGTGTGTGCGCACAAGGTATTGTAGGTAGGCAGGGAAGATTTTTCTTTTAGCCTGTCTGATGAGACAGAACTTCAACAGCGCCAGTAAAAAAAGTGTTTGTTTTGTTTGCCATTGTAAAGTTATAGTAACCACTTAATTAGGCTATTCTTTGGACACAGTGCTGTCTAGATGCTCACTATGTCATTACTATTGCGAAATGTATTGAGTATATACAGTGACAAATGGTTTGTTCTTCTGTCTCTGTACTCCAGCACTTTGGATTTGAATGATACAATGACTGAAATTAAAGTGCAGAGTGTCTGCTTTAATTTAACGGTATTTTCATCCATATTGGGTGAACCGTTTGGAAATAACAGCACTTTTTGTACATAGTCTTTATGTTAGATTACATTGTGTTAGATTATTTTGTGCCGAATAGAAAAGTGCTGTAATTTCTTAACGGTTCACCCGATACAGATGTAAATATTCTCAAATTAAAGCTGACAGTGTGCACTTTAACTTCATGGGATTGTATCATTTCAAATCCAAATTGCTGGATTACAGAGCCAAAACAACAAAACATTTGTCACTGTCCCACTACTTTTGGAGCTCACTGTATTTATTTCAGATGTTGGAAGGCTTTTTTCCAGCCTTTTATTTACCATAATAACATTTTAAAAGGAAATTGCATCACTTGAAAGTAGAGAGAAGAAAAAGCTTGAATATTTCAGAAACAATTTGGTTTAGGGCAGCGCAGCATCTACTGTGGCCATTGGTTGCACAGAGGATACGGAGGTGGTGAATGCTGCACAACTCCTTTACTATACCCTGCATGTTTCCACCTCTTCATGCTGCATCACTGTGGTCAGACAGTACTCCCTCTGGTGTATCTATGAAATTCTCTCTTTAATGTGTAAGGCAGCAATTTTTATTATATTTAACCAGGTAGGCCAGTTGAGAACAAGTTCTCATTTACAACTGCGACCTGGCCTAGATAAAGCATAGTAGTGTGACAAAAACAACAACCCAGAGTTACACAGAGGCAAACGTACAGTCAATAACACAAAATAAACATAGAAAGATCTATGTATAGTGTGTGCAAATGTAGAAGAGTTAGCATTAATTTAGCATTAATACTGGAGTGACATATGTGCAGATGAAGATGTGCAAGTAGAGATACTGGGGTGCAAGAGGGTAAGTAGTAATATGGGGATGAGGTAGTCAGGTGTGCTATTTACAGATTGGCTATGTACAGTGATCGGTAAGCTGCTCTGACAGCTGATGCTTAAAGTTATTGAGGGAGGTATAAGTCTCCAGCTTCAGAGATTTTTGCAATTTGTTCCAGTCATTAGCAGCAGGGAACTGGAATGAAAGGCGGCCAAAGGAGGTGTTGGCTTTGGGGATGACCAGTGAAACATACCTGCTGGAGCGTGTGCTACAGGTGGGTGTTGCTATGGTGACCAGTGAGCTGAGATAAGTCGGGGCTTTCCCTAGCAAAGACTTATAAATGTGGAGCTAGTGGGTTTGGCGACGGATATGTATCGAGGACCAGCCAACGAGAGCATAGAGGTCGCAGTGGTGGGAAGTATATGGGGCTTTGGTTATAAAATGGATGGCACTGTGATAGACAACATCCAGTTTGCTGAGTAGAGTGTTGGAGGCTATTTTGTAAATGACATCGCCGAAGTCAAGGATCGGTAGGATAGTCAGTTTTACGAGGGTATGTTTGGCGGCATGAGTGAAGGATGCTTTGTTGCAAAATAGGAAGTCGATTTTACATTTAATTTTGGATTGGAGATGCTTAATGTGAGTCTGGAAAGAGAGTTTACAGTCTAACCAGACACCTAGGTATTTGTAGTTGTCCACATATTCTAAGTCAGAACCGTCTAGAGTAGTGATGCTGGACGGGCAGGCAGCTGCGGGCAGCGATCTGTTGAAGAGCATGCACTTAGTTTTAATAGCATTTAAAAGCAGTTGGAGGCCACGGAAGGAAAGTTGTATAGCGTTGAAGCTCGTTTGTAGGTTTGTTAACGCAGTGTCCAAAGAAGGGCCAGATGTATCCAGAATGGTGTTGTCTAAGTAGAGGTGGATCAGAGAATCACCAGCAGCAAGAGTGACGTCATTGATATATACAGAGAAAAGAGTCGGCCCGAGAATTGAGCCCCGTGGTACCCCCAGAGACTGCCAGAGGTCTGGACAATAGGCCCTCCGATTTGACATACTGAACTCTATCTGTGAAGTAGACATTTTAGTATATTCATTACTTTTGGAACCACTGATTTATGTCCTATACTTTTCATCTGTAACCTGCTATGTTCCCCTTCGGAGAGGGCTTTTATAATTGTATTGAAGGTTGGTACTCTGTTACTCCTGCTAACCATTATATTAAAAAAGCCTTAATCCTCTGCTTCTAGTAACTCATCTCCTAGTGTATAGATGGGGAACACTGTAAGATAACTGACCTCATAATGTAACTGAATAGGGAACACACCATAGGACACAGACAGATGTGCAACTGTGTATCAGCCACAGCTAGCATCAACACTGCCTTGCACACCTGCCATACTCCATTCACAGGGTTGGCATCTATCGCTATGCCGACCTGCTCTTGTTGAGTTGTAAACCACAACGCTGGCCCTCACCACATGGTGTGGGAAACATGCCAAAGATGTTTTGCCATTGCCTTTGAAGGCCAATGACATTGCCTTTTTATCACGTTCAACAATCTGTTTAGCTAGTGTTGAATATGTTCTATATTAGATGTCCAAAAGTAGCTCTAGTTTTATTTTCTTTTACACCCAGATATAGGGCTCAAATGCCTTATATGATGTTTAAAAAAAAAAAAGTGTGTGTGCGCAACCGCCGCCTTGGATGGACAAGCAGTATTATAGACTAGATAGATTATAAGGCCCCATCCCCTCTCAAATACAGCATTAAGTGTGGGGTGATGATAGGAGGATGTCTCTGGGAGTTATCTAGAAATAGCTGCTGCTTCCATGATAATGGTTATCGAATAAAGCTTTTAGGAATCAGCGACTGCAGATGACAACTGCTAGGGGTGTTATTGTTGAGTTGATGGCTCTCTCTTCCATTACGAACTTCTGTAATCACTGAGTGTGAGCGTGCAAATGTGATCTTAATGAAGCACTGGCTTTGATTTGACACTTAAGCCCTAATGGACTGTCAGATCCCCCTAACTCCTGCAACAGAATATGTTTGGTTGTCTGTGTCTCTTAATTTAGAACGCTTAGGACTTTTAACAAGTATTCTGCTTTTATGACTTGTATTTTGAGGGCAGGCATTTTTTTTATCTGCCCTGTTTACAGTGTGAATGCATCTGCCATTTTTATTACTTGGTGGGGCTTGAGAAAGTGGTGCATCTTGGCAAAGAAAGTTTTTAAAAGCTGAATCAGTCCAAGTTGATATCAGCAAAGGGGATCGCCATTGCTTTCTTTCGTAGTGTTTTCTTTTCCCTCATTAGTTCTGTAAAAGTATCTAAATATTTTAATAATCCAGAATAGAGAATTCTGAAAGATGGGAACACGTTTTTGTTTCCATCTGTGTCTTATATATGCAGTGACATAATTCAAGCATCTTGACCTAAATACGTTTTTTGCCTCCACCCCTACAGGTATACTGGAGACAAAACGACTTGAGATCATCAAGTCTAATGGCACATTCGACCAGGTCTTTGGCGACGTCATCTACTACGCAGCAGATCTACCTATATGGTGGCAGGTGCCTCAGTATGTGCTCATCGGAATCAGTGAAATCTTTGCCAGCATCGCAGGTGAGTAGAAAGCTGTTCTGTTGCCCAGTGGATATAGAAATGGTTCAAGGCTGCTTATATTGCATATATACCATTTATAAAGAGATCTGATAATGACGATGATAATTGTCTAACAGATTTGGTTAACAATTTATAATTTGGTCTTGCAGTCAATACTAATAGATGTTGGTAGATGGTTAGCATTCCTATCTTGATTACAGCACTACCATTATCCGGTAGGCAATAATGGCAGGTTTTGTTAAAAGGGCAAGTTGAAGTGCAGTAGTCAATGTAAAAGTAAAGTAGTCTTTAGCGTGCATTGTGATGAATAGTCTTCCTCTCCTCCAGCCTTTGAACAACCTGACATTGATGTTTCCTCTGTTCATTCTTAAGACTCCAATCAATGGTTATTTTCTAAAACACAAAAACCCTTCCTGCATCCTTACATTTGTGTAGCAGCCGTTGTCTGAGCTATTGTTGAAATTGCTAGGTAAAGAGGGAGGGATCAATCAGTGGGGATTGATTTTGCCCAGAGCCTAAAATTAACACCCACCAAATGTGGGTAGATTTTGGCATTGGAGGGTAAGATGACTTTCACCAGCCACGTTGGCATGTGGTCAGGGCTCCACAGTGTGAGAATTTTCGAATAAGGCTGTAACGTAACAGAATTTGGACAATTTGGTTCTGAAGATTTTCCGAATGCACTGTATGTGGGCTCCGTGTATGGGCATGGCAAAGATCAAAGAAGATGCTACAGTATGGATCTGTAGAGAATTATTATGCCAACAATCATATGTTTGAAAGTGAAATGAATTCACACTGTTCTACTCAGAGAAAGTAAAATTATGCTTTGAATCGTGGATATAAATTGTCAGTTCTGCAGAAATCCTTTGCATGTCAATTCTTTGTCATTCCTGTGTGTGGTGACATACTTTTCAACTGCAAAGCCTATAAGCACAAAATGACAGGCTAGGCTATTTTCTTCCGGTTGCCCTTGATTGAACAACTGTTGCTCCTAGATAGATGTTGGCGTCGTCATTTCGTTGTCATCACTGTAGCAATCGACTGAAGAACAGCTTTACTGTTGACTTAAGAACTTCTATTCACATGAGGAGAAGCAGTATTAGCAAATCCAACAATCTGTCCTCCCTCATATCTTTGAAGGTTGAGGTATTGTTAGATGTAGCTATTACATAAGCTGTGCATTTTGGCTCTACAAGCAGAGTGCCATTGAAATCAATAGAATCCTACCTCATTATTTTCTTTCTATTTCTCCTGAAATCATGATCATTACCAGGCTTGGGCTTCAGTTTTGTACAGATTTCAATTACCTGGATGACTGGGGGTTGTTGACATCTCTGTCCATGATTGCGTCATCCTCCCATCTGGCTATTCGGTGCACTGTCATTGCAGTCACTTCGTAACTATATGTATTTTTAGTATATAGTTTAAAAATACAAGTCCACAAGGTCTATTGTATCATATAAGAGGATTAATTTTTTTCTTCTCGTTTTCTTCAACATGTCTTTCATAAATAATCTCGATCATGTGTCAGTTATTGGCATTTGTTTCTGGAGATTGTTTCTCCTCTTCCTTAGCCCAAAAATGGCATCTCCACAAAGGAGACCTTTAGTGACTCAGTGTTTAGTCTTTGTATTGTGCCTCGTGGGGTAGACTGAAATGTGAGCCAGACAACTGAGTGGTCTGCCAAAGCATTCAACACTGTCTTGAGTGAAGCCCCCTGCATCCAGTCATCCACTTTCTTCTGGCACCCGTAGACTGACTCATTCTAAAGAAGTAACGGTGACTGTGTGTCATGGCTATAAGCTCTGTGGATCCCCTAGATGCCATTACAATGGCCAACCATGTTGGCTGTTGTGGAGGGATTGGTGTCAATGACAGCTCTGCCACCCTATGGCCCTTGGAAGCATTACTGCTTACAACTTCAGCTAGGCCTAGTCCTAACCAGGGAAAAAGACACTGTAGGTAGATGTTGTGTGGCTGAGGGCGGCTGCAAAGACATTGCAAAGATACAAAGAAAATGAACTAACCAGATTAATTAAATTGAACATGATTAAGTTATGTTTGGAACAGCGTGCACATTGGTTTGCCTGAGGTGTCTATTAAAAAACCACTGGCAGTCACACTTACTCCAATATCAGAATGCCCATGAAATTCAAATACAGACAGAAGAAAGCTGTGTGGAGCCCTAAAATAAACTTCCCCCACTGGGGATATCTTCAAGGAAAATTGGTTGACTGAATTGTGACATATGTCTGGAAAAACTGTTTCCCCTTGGTCTTATTCTGTTTGAATAAATCCTTTTAATACATCTAGGTGCCCACCTCCCCCACTACAATTCCTTCAGCCTCAGAGGGACTAGGGTAATTCTGTGCTTATACGCCACCCGCAGTTCTCCTGCTTTCAGGCACTAAGAATATATGAAAACTTTGCAAAATGATCCCCTCTGGGATTTTTAATTATGTATTGCTCTTTTGAAAATGTTAAAGGCTAATGTTATTTTCCAAGAAAGAAAAATCACCCCTGCAACACAGCCCTCGGGAGAAAGCTAAATAAAATATTTTAACTTTCTGGTTCCCTTTTGAATAATTCAGCCTCTTGGTGCAAGAAGGTCAGGCTGTTTTGTTTTGCGTATGGTTGGGAAGCGGACATCATTATTATTCCATCTCGACTCATTGTATCCACCTCTACATAGACAAGTAGGGGATTCATTGAAAATTGTCTTGCAAATACCTCTTTTCACTACAGATCCCATTGTACTGCTGTGCATTGTCCAAGAAACCTCATGCATTCCCCCTATGATATGTAGGCTATTACAGCTTTTTTCATTTGCTGTGAAAAGGTTACCCGAGGATACAAATAAAGAAATGTTTTCAGGTGGAAACAAATGGAAAGGTCAGGTATGTTGTGGCAGAGCGTTTGACAGTGTAATAGTGTTCATGCCACATTATTTTTTTTCTATTAGTAACGTTTATTTTGTTTCACTCCTCCCTCTGAATCGTAACAAGCTACGTTAGTCCCAGTCCAGGTTACTGTGAGAGGAGTCGTGCGTTGAATGCATTTTTTTGGTAATTCTTCCCACCGAGGAAGGTGTAAAAAAGTATCCTTAAAACCCTATCAGTTCCGAGACCATCAAAAATTGACTTCTCATTTATCTGACTTTCATTTATTTGCATGTCCAGCCCTTATTTAGCTTCACAATTAAGTATTTTACCATTTTATTTTCAGGGCAACTAGGGCTATAAGTAGAACACAAACCCTTGCGTTCATTAGTCGAACTGACAAAAAAAGTAAGCCAAAGCAAAACCCTGATAAATGAATTTAAATAAATGCTGTAAGTAAAATTTCTGCTCACTGGGAAATTAATATCTAACTTGTCAGTGACAGATGTGTGACATTTGGAGTTTGTGACAGCCACTATGAGCTTATTACAGTATTATAGACATGTCCTGTGATTTCCTATAGTCTATGTAGAAGAACCCTTTACCTTCTAACGACTTGTGTAGCTTGTGAGTGTCAACATTTTACACTTACACTGTGTCTCAGCTTTTCATAGATGGCTGTTAACAATTTGCACTCTACAGACGTCCTTGTCTCAAACACAGCTCTAGCTCAGCCCCCGTTAATCACACAGACTAATGGTTGATATCTACGGATGAAGAAGAAATAGACTAATCCAATGGTAGATAAACACGCCAATTTTACAGTGGTACTCATTGGTTAATAGAGGCTCCCTAATCTCTCCTGACAGCTGCAGCTATAGGACCTAATTTGAAAAATCACAGGTTTGACGCAACATGAAATTATTAATGTCAGCTAGAAGGCAGGCAACTCTCATGGCAAAATAAACTATTTGATCCCCTATCTTGCTCCCCCCCAATCCCCTCTGTCTCATGACACTGTTCAGCTTTACGTTTCACTGATATTTAGCAGTCAAACAACGCTGCAGTGGGCCAAAGCCTCAATCTCATCTATATACATTTGTCAAGTTGTTATGGATGAAAGGCCTGTTATTCTAATGTAAATCTAATCTCTAAATTGGAGCTCTACAGTGATTAATTGGAGTTGCTTCCGTAGTGATTGTCCCTTGGCTACTGTGTCAAGGTGGGACCCATGGGTAATGAGTCATCCTCACTGTGACACACTGTCTGCTGCTGACCACTATACTACAGCCACATTCACACATGGCCAATGGGCTGTCCTCTGCCAAAGTCATTGAAAAAAGGGTACAGATATGGATGTTGTTTGCCCAGAGTCTAGAAATGTGTTTGGATCAATGTTAGCATCAGTCAATGTTTACTCTGTATGTACTGCATGAAGGTTTACTTGTTAGTATTTATAGTTTATTCGATGAGTTAAGTGTCTCCGTTTCCTCTTCCAGGTCTGGAGTTTGCCTACTTAGCTGCCCCCAGGTCCATGCAGAGTGCCATCATGGGGCTGTTCTTCTTCTTCTCTGGGATTGGCTCCTTCGTGGGCTCTGGCCTACTGTCCATAGTCTCCCTCAAGGGGATTGACTGGATGTCCTCCCACAAGGATTTTGGTAAGAGAGAGAAAACACACAGCCAATACAGGCTCTTAAAGTAGGTTCTTATGAGACAATGTTCATTACTCATGTTAGAGGAGGTGGACAGGCTCTTCAGAGAGAAGCAATGTGATTGAGAATGATGGTGCATTGTATCGACTCAGCCTGCATAATGATCTGTATACAGACTCTAGGGAAACCTGTCGGCGCAATGGGCCTTAAACATAGCCTCTGAACTGCCATCAACACACTGGTCATTGATCTTTATGAACACAGTTTTCCGGGGATGGGGACTATGATACTATGATATTATGCTCCTCATGCACAATGTCTTGCGTTTTTATAGATGTTACTGTAAAATTGGTTTGACAGAACATCATCAGTGTGACAAATTATGTATAGCAGAACATTTTATTGACACATGGATTATTTCATCAGCATTTAGTCTCACAACATCAACATGAATGTATTTCCTGGGGGATGAGTCACAAGAACTTTCAGGTCTTGTCCTGATTTTAAAATCTACTCAAGAAGTTAGTAAATTAGTTGATCCGAAGAAGGAAAAAATGACCCTGGTTCAATTCTCTTGTTTTAACAGCATTTCCCGTAATAAATAGAGATGTCAGACTAACACCAAAAGGTTTGTGTAACTCTGTCGTAGTGCTAGAATAAATAGTGTGGCGCTGGCAGCAGATGGATGTGTTCCCTGGTGAGAGGAGCCTCCCGGCCCAAATGCACATTCCTGGGAGTGTGCGGTAAATAAGACTGCACTGTAAATTGTTTACCCACAAACCCCTAATAGCTCATTAATACAGTGTGCCGACCGGTTGGAGGTATTTTTGATGATGTTAGCACTTGGAGATGCTTGGCACGGCTTCCTAAATCCATCCCTCGCCCTAGGGGCCGTTTGTTTAGTAAGCATCATTTGATTGTTAAATGAGACCCCAGTTTGCCTGCGAGCTTTCTTTCTCTCGCTCTCTCTCCTTTTTGAAAAAGTCATTTAAAGAGAGACCGAACAGCGTAAGACGGGCGATCAAACAGAATAAACATCCAGGTGGCCAAAGCTTTAGCCTCAAAGCCTGTCAGAAATCAGTTTGTTGTGCTGTTGTCTTTTCCACTTACTTTGCTGGGCTTTACCGGTCTCTACCCCCACTCCTGTGACTCAGCGCTCTTATTTACATGGCTGAGGGCTGTGTGATGCGGAGGCGGAGCGAAGTGGAGTGAAGCATGGATTACTCAGCTCACCAAGCTCCTGTGTAGAGTGGTGCAGGCTTGGGGACAGACACCCAGTATTAATCACAGGCTGGGGGCCTGATTACACAGCCCACTCCTCTTAAGTAAAGCTGCCACTGGGGCACACCAGAGAGCTGGCACAGCTAGCTAGCTACCTCCTTGGCATGCTGGAGGCTACTACTCACCTCTCAATCACACTACACCACCTCCTCTCTTCTAATCCACACAAACTAGCAGCAGACATGCACAGGTAGAGAAGAAAAGTTAGATGCATCGATACAGACAAAAACTGTCCAAATGTAAAAGCATATGCCTTTGGTAGCTTGTATTATGTATTCGACTTGGTGAAGCCACATACTGTATGACTGGTCATTATCACATTCCTTTATGTGGTCCTAGAAAAGGCAGCCATCTCGTCTCCTCTGACGGACACTGCAATGTGCTCAGTTAACCCCACGGGTAAAGTCAATGGAAGGTCAACCTTCTGCCTTTGCTTGTACACCTAAAGATGGTTTATTCTGCTGAAACGGGTGCTCCTTTCAGTTGTTGCCCAATGTATTCATTCATACATCATTGACTTTTAGGAACACAGAGCTTGATTCTCTGAGTATGTAGCTGCAGTCAAGACCAGGAAATGGCCTTTTATTTTTATTGTACCGTGTTTAAGTCCTGACTGATCCAGGATCAGATGTCATGGGATTTTGGACATTCACAGTTTGGGTTGAGCCCCTCATATCCTGCTCACGGACCATTGGGTGACGCTTAGTGAAATGTCAGTGTTTTAATGGGGGAGCAAAGGTTCCAGAAAAGGAGAAATGCTCAGAGCTATTCATCTTTCAAGAACTCTTCTTGAGATTACAGCTACGGTATCAGGTATTATTAATAATATGATAAACTATGTATGTTGACAACTATTCGTCAAACATCTCATTCCAAAATCATGGGTATTAATATGGAGTTGGTCACCCCTTCGCTGCTATAACAGCCTCCACTCTTCTGGGAAGGCTTTCCACTAGATGTTGGAACATTGCTGCGGCAACTTGCTTCCATTCAGCTACAAGAACATTAGTGAGGTTGGGCGTTTAGGCCTGGCTCACAGTCGGCTTTCCAATTCATCCCAAAGGTGTTAGATGAGGTTGAGGTCAGGGCTCTGTGCAGGCCAGTCAAGTTCCACACCGATCTCGACAAACCACTTCTGTTTGGACCTTGCTTTGTGCACTGGGGCATTGTCATGCTGAAACAGGAAAGGGCCTTCCCCAAACTGTTGCCATACGGTTGGAAACACAGAATGTCATTGTATGATGTAGCGTTTACATTTCCCTTCACTGGAATTAAACCCAAACCATGAAAAACAGCCCCAAACCATTATTCCTCCTCCACCACATTTTTACAGTTGGCACTATGCATTCGGGTAGGTACTGTGGTTCCTCCTTTAAAAGTTGCAGTGTACTGCAGCGCAGCTTGCATGGTGCCGCAGGAATTCTATGGCACGTTATTTAAGTGTGAACCACTGGTACCATTAAAACTACTTAGGGAGCAGTGGGGCGCATTCATCAATATACAAGTAAACATTCATCAATATACAAGTGTTGCATAGTCATCAAAAGCTCTGCTTCTTGGCAATATCACAGCATTGTCAGATTTCAAAAAGGCTTTACGGCGAAAGCACAACATTTCATTGTTTGAGGATAGCCCCTCTCATATTTTATGCATTAGCATAAATCCATAACCAACGCGGGTCTAACAAAACGCATAAAATTGCTAATATAAAATCCCTTACCTTTTTGAAGAACTTCTGCTGAGGGCTTCCCAAGTGTCCAACGAAGACATCAAATGGTTCTTTTGTTAGAAAAAGTAATTTATTATATCTGTAAATCTCTGTTTGGTTGGCGCGTTATGATCATAAAATCCACCGTTGAGTCGCCCATTGAACCGTGAAGAGAACACGTTCAAATTATACCTATACACTTTCTACAAACAAATCAAACATCATTTTTAATGTATCCTTAGGTATCCTTTTGTGTATATTTGCTGTAATATTTCAACCGGACGATAAAGTGGTGCGCGTTCACAATCTCGCTCGCGTCAAACCTTGTTTACAAAAGTGGTCCCCTGATAACTTCAAATCCTATTGCTTCTAACTTCAATATGCTCTTTAAATAAATATGACCTACACCACTTTTAACTGCACATTACTGAACACTAGTGAGAATCCTGTTGCCTACGGTAGGCCTACAGTATATCGGAAAAATTACGTGACTCCGCCAATAATTACATAAAGGATTGGAGGATATTTATTCCCATAGTAATTCGTTATGGATCCATAACTAAATAAACATCTGCATTTTGAAGGGCATTTTTATAATTATTTTATTAATGAAAGCATAAAGATGCCATTATTAGTTACATTGTTTTAGTTTGAACCTGCAGACTGGCACTAAGAACAGAACAGCTGCAACGTTTCCCTGGTCAGCGCCATTATTAGTGCAATGCCCCTTAGTGTTGCCAGTATGGCAGGGTGGGGGTCCACCCCTTCCCCCCTTCCCCATGGGCTAGGTCGGTCTTCTGTGCGTGGCTCTGCGACCCATTTCATGGATGGGTTCTTGGCTGATTTCTTTAGATTTTTTCCCCCATGATGTCAAGCAAAGAGGCACTGAGTTTGAAGGTAGGCCTTGAAATACATCCACAGGTACACCTCCAATTGACTCAAATGATGTCAATTAGGCCTATCAGAAGCTTCTAAAGCCATGACATCATCTTCTGGAATTTTCCAAGTTGTTTAATGGTACCAGTGGTTCACACTTAAATAACGTGCCATAGAATTCCTGCGGTGCCCCACCATTCCGTAAGTAGTTAAAGGCACAGTCAACATAGTGTATGTAAACTTCTGACCCAATGGAATTGTGATACAGGGAATTATAAGTGAAATAATCTGTGTGTAAACAATTGTTGGAAAAATTGCACAAAGTAGATGTCCTAACTGACTTGCCAAAACTATTGTTTGTTAACAAGAAATGTGTGGAGTGGTTGAAAAACGAGTTTTAATGACTCCATCCTAGGTGTGTGTAAACTTCCGACTTCAACTGTGCATGCAGTGTACGCATAAATACTACAGCAAAATGTCTCCTTTTGAAAGGAAAAAAATCTAGATGAGATATACGTTTTCTTTAATGCTGTAAATGCCATCTGATCAACTTTAAATCTAACAATGAATCTAACAGCAGAAGCCTGTTATTTCCTGTAATGGTGTCAGAGTTCTGCATAGTGATTTCTCTATACATAAGCTAATAATGGTATTGATAGATACAATTTATCAATGTATTTACAATTACCGGTACTCATGATTGATCTACTGATTCCATTTTGTGGAGTCAATCCAGAAGTTTTGCAACAGAATATCTTCAGGCACAGTTGAAGACACAACCTGCATTGATCCCCTTCACTAAATTCATTTTGTACCAGAAAATGGTATTGAATGCCTTGAAGTGTGAAACTGTTGGAACACTAAGAGCTTAAATGTATTGATCAATTTCAAAAACCTTAAATTGATTTTGACATGATCCATCTCTGCACAACATGACTTGCTCCAATACAGTACCACAGCCCAGCCATACAGTGGCATGGTTATTGCCACAAACACTGTAAAAAAAGACCCCTGGGCCCCACAGCTGTGGCTGAAGACCATCTCAGGGGGTTGTGTTATTATTATTTCAGCTGCTCTCTGTTTAATGAACTCATCGTGGTGGCTAGAATCATATTCAGAGGCAAACAGACACAAGTTCCCTTCAGTGTCCCAACTCTGGATAGCGCTGCGTTCCTCATACATATCGATTGCACTTTACCCTCCCCTACTCAGCGTTTGGCTGTTTTAAATACTTGTAAAATATTTATGGGGTTCGTTAATGGTTTATACATGTTTTGTCTTTTGCTGCCGTAATTACCACACTTTTGAAAGTGCTTAGCAGCCAAGTGGGCTCTGGGGGGGGCCAGGCATAGGCGTGAAGGAAGGAGGGAGGCAGACTAATGAAATTCGGTAAGTACCATTACAAAAATGTAAACCTTGCGCAATTTTTCAAACGCACCCCATAAACATGTTTTCCGCTAATCAGTCGTCCCCTGATATTTCTCCGAAGCCAGTTATATTACTTATTCTCCAGGGATGTTTATTGAATCTATAAAACACTACACAATTAAGGTCAATGAATGGGGTGCTCTTTCCCCTCAACATGTATTTATTCAGCTGCAAGGATATGCATATTCTTGGTATCATTTGAACAAAGCACTTTGAAGTTTGTGGAAATGTGAATTGAATGTAGGAGAAATAACAAAATAGATCTGGTTAAAGAAAATACAAAGAAAAAACCAACCAGTCTTTTTCTACCACCATCTTTGAAATGCAAGCGAAAGGTCATAGTTCTAGCCATCACTCAGTGTATGTGCAAATATGGATAACTTGAAGCATGACTGACCTACAATACTTTTAGTGTGAAGTCCCCAGGGACATTTGGGCAAATCGTGACAGACATTCGCATTCCATTTTTCTGCAAGAATATCATCATCTGTATACTTGGACTTTGATTTAGCTTTCCAAGTATTAGTAGCCATATTATAAGTTCAACATTTACAAAACAACCAGTTTTCATAACTTCAAAACTGAATGTCCTTATAATTTTTGTCCAAAATGAAAAGGCATGCTGTCGTACAAGGTTAGTAGCTACATTCTACAACATATACATGGTTTCCAGATACTCCCGTAAAGCCCAGCTCATTGGCTATCTAGCTAGCTTTATTTGACCCCGATTGGTGCTTATTTGACAAAGATACAGCCGTTCAAGTGATGGCCGCACGCGTCATTGGCGTGCCATGAAGGCACGCCAATTTTATCTAACAAAATGACACTTCATGTTATCTCTGGGACCCTTTGGATGATCCATCACAGCAAGATTTCAGAATGTAAGTACACATTTCACCTTCAGAGGTGAATTTATCAAACCTATCGCGTTGAAAAAAGTGTTGTTAGGAGCTCTCCTCAAACAATAGCATGGCATTTTTTCTCAGTAATAGCTACTGTAAATTGGACAGTGCAGTTATATTAACAACAATTTAAGCTTTCTGCCGCTATAAATGTCTTATAATGTACCGACGTGTTGTTTCTCTAAAATCTGCGATCTTGACGTAACGCGCTGCATGATTTACAACTGTCCCGTTGATGGAATGCCGATCCTTAAGAAGATTATTAAGGTCAATGAATGGGGTGCTCTTTCCCCTCAACATGTATTTATTCAGCTGCAGTTCTGCCTTGGCCTCTCTGCTCTCCTAGTTCCCTTAAAGCCATCACCCCTGTTTAATTAAAGCTGTGCTTGCAGACACAGAGTGTCAGCTATCGATTTGAAATACAAGCAGCAGACTCTCTGCCAGTATACCCATACCCCCTGTTCTAGCCTGCTGTGCGTACTGTTTTATTCCCTATGAATTATTCAACATTACGTCGGAATCTATTCTTTGGTCTTTTACTTACATTTTAAACATGTCCCAGCTTGAGTGAGGCGGGGAGCACCAACGAAAAAGGCCTGAGATGGAAAAAATATGTAGTGTTTGGCTCCTCCACGCTACACTGGTGGAGCTTTACCTATTGTTGAATCACAAAATGACTGTCGCCAGTCTAATCAGGTGAGAAATTTCATGTCCTTTTGAATGTTAGATTAAATGTTTTCAATTAGTGAAGTTACATTCACATAGATGGGCAGCGCTGTTGAATCGTATGTAATTTCTAACGACATGGTTTACGGTCTAATGCAGCCATTTTGTCTCAATATCAAATAATTTCTGCATAACAATTAAGTACCTTACTGTGATTTTGTTTTCAGTTAAAATGGTCAAAAAGAAACAAAAATAGCTTCTTAGCCAAGAGAAATGTCTCAAGAAAGAATTTTACTAGGACTGTCTGAGGTGGAGAGCGGAAAACTGAAAATGTGCTGTTATTGGCAGAGGTTTTGAACAGCCGTCAAATGAATAGCTGTGATTTGCATTAGAAGTGCTTCTGGCTGAACAGCAAGGCCAGTAAACCAGACTGCCAGTGGTGGAAAGCTTCTCTAATGCCAACAAAATTGTCAGACAATGTTCCGTTTAAGTTTCAAAATGGAGGATTTAGTGCAGCTGTCGGCTTTTCCCTTCTTGTCAAACTATAGCGGGGGGAAAACAAGATTTTGTTTAGAATTCCCCTCCAGTGTTTGTTTGAATAGGGACAACCAATTAGCAGTGCCAACATTCAGAAGTAAAGACTGCAATAACTGGGTGCAAATATAAACCCAGGAAAAAGGCTTCTTCGTAATGATCCACTGCTGAAACTGGAGCCTGGTGATGTTTAACTGAGAAATATTTTTTTATTTTATTAAGACAGAAGGTTAATATTGTCTTGGACAATTTTAATTCTAAAGTACTACAGATATAAGGTGGTGACATGGTTTGCATAGGGTTGCTGAGTTGCTCCAACGAGGGTCATTGTAGGAGAGATGCCGACCAGTCGGTTTGTACTGAAAATGGTCAGAGTTTCTATGACATGCTGCGCCAGTGTCTCCAATACACACACACCACACACACACACACACACACACACACACACACACACACACACACACACACACACAGCTCTTATTTCAATCCCACTAAGCCAGAGTGAAGGTCAAACAAGGAAGTGAGCATCATTGTGATTTTTCCTTTTTATTGCATCTGTTCCTCTGAGGAAACAGTAATTTAATAGTGTTGAGACTCCCTGCCTCGCCTTACAGCTGAGGCTCCACACTGTTCTGTTATTTCTCATGCTTCAATCCCAGATCCTCAATAATACCCTCCATATGATCATTGACGTGTGGGGTCAAACTGCGTCGAACATCTCCTCATAAGTAAATAAGACCAGACGAAAGCGGCTTCCCTCTGCACTTTGACAGAGCTATTTCTTCTCATGCACAGGCCACTTCAGACAGATCTCATTTCATTTATCTCGAAAGAGCGAGCTAAACATGGAAACAGAACAACCTTTGTTGCCATGTGACATTGCCAGGTTATGCCCATACAGATGTAGGGTCTTAATTGGATCACTTTTGTTGCGGTGGTGTATTTTATTGTATTTGAGTTTTACAAAGGCTTCTAAAGTGTGTAATTTCCACATACAAATTTGACTTGATTTGCCCTAACCAAAAATGTATCAACCCCTACAAAAATGTCCATTCCATTATAATCCACAAAATACTTTTCCTGTTGCTGCAGGATTATTTTCCTGTTGTAGCAAACTGGCTCAAATTAAGATCCTACATCTGTATGCCTGAATGAACAGTATGTATCCCTTAAATGTGGAACACTGCTTTGTGATGTTGCTGTCCTGCTCCCATCCATCTGACTCTTTCTCCCTCTCTGCAGGTTGCATCAACCACTGCTGTTTGTCATGTTTTGCTCTTTCAATACCCCTTATTTATTGTGACTCATGATTTATGACATCTGCATCATGCCCTCTTCTCTCTCCATTTCTTCCTCTCTGCAGGTTCTTGTGGTGTCTCTTTCTGAGATGTTGCACTGATTTCTCATAATACCCTGTGCCTCCTCCCTCCCTCTAGGTAACATCAATGACTCCCAGCTCAACTACTACTTCTTCCTGCTAGCGGGGATCCAGGGCCTCACCCTGCTGGTCTTCCTCATCGTGTCGGTCAAGTACGACAAACAGAATAGTAGAGCAGGAAGTCAGAGGCAGGGTATCACTTCATCTTGGTCCCATGATTGACCCCATCCATCTGACCTCACCCTACCTGCCTTAGTTTGTAGTAGTTAGTGCCAAAACACCTGCCTGATTTGGTACTGGACTCCCTAAAAACACGCCACTTCAATACAGCTATGACCAGAAGTTACTTTTCGAAGCAGGTTAAGAGAGCATTTTATCCAACTCTAACCCTTTTCCTAACCTTAACCTAATTCTCCTAACCTGCTATGTTAATTATCCTAACGTTACGAAAAAGTCCCTTCCGGTCGTAGCTGTATCAAAGTGACGGGTTAGGGAAACTCGATTTGGTACCGGATAGAGTACATTTTTTCTCAATGGGTTTGTAAGACGATTACATTTTCAAAGCAAAATATATTTTTACTGTACACTCGCACATCCCTCACATGAGATCAAGTTCATCTTAATGTATATTTCTTGTACAGTACCTTATTTTAAAATATCATACTGTGTTTGATCAGGGTTCCCTTGAATATGAATGGTATATTTTTTTAAATATTTTAAACCAATTATTTAATGTAAGCTGATCAAATTAATCCCAAATAACTCACTCCTATTGTTGTTTATGATTGGCATGTATAGGTTAAATAGAAATGTTTTTTTTTAACTAACCATTATTTTTACCTACTGTGTGTTTTTAATATGGAACTGTTTTCAGTCTTTAATTTTGAATTATGTTATACTGTTGCTTATACACTGAGTGTACAAAACATTAGGAACACCTTCCAAATATTGAGTTGCACCCCCTTTTGCCCTTAGAACATCCTCAATTCTGGACTCTACAAGGTGTCAAGTGTGCCACATGTTGACTCCAATACTTCCCACAGTTGTCAAGTTGGCTGGATGTCCTTTGGGAGTTGGACCATTCTTGATACACACAGGAAACTGTATCAAACACAAACTGGTGCGCCTGGCACCTAATACCATACCCCGTTCAAAGGCAATTTTGTCGTGCTCATTCACCCTCTGAATGGCACGCATACACAATCCATGTTCAATTGTCTCTAGGCTTAAAAATCCTTCTTTAACCTGTCTCTTCATCTACACTGATTTTTGAAGTGGATTTAACAGGTGATGTCAATAAGGGATCCTGGTCAGTCTGTCATGGAAAGAGCAGTTGTTCCACATTTTTTGTACACTCTGTGTATACATACACTGTCTTTTAGGCGTTGATCTAGAGTTACTTAAATATCAAAGGTATTTCATGAATTAAATTTGCCTGCTGAATCCATGAATAAGGTTTAGACTACTACTTTTTGACTTTGCAATGATTTAATCAAACTTTAATCTGATTACAAAAAAATAATGACATTAAATGTATATAGTGCCAGTTGGTTCAACTTGAAAACCATTTTGGTATATTTACCATCCTTTTCTCAGACTAATCATCCCTAGCCAGCAATGGCACAATATCGTGTTGCTGAAACGGAATATTCTGTGATTTCTGCAGCAGAAAATGACTTGAATTGTATCTTGAAAGTACATGTTTTTATTAAGGTGACATTTGGTTCAGACTGAACCACAATTTTAGAGTTACCGGTTTCTTTATGCACTTGGGGTGCTTGAGGTTAAGATGAAAATGTTAATTTGCGGTATCAGTCTGACTGTTGACAATGTCTAGCCTCAGCTTTGGATGTGTTAATGAATGTCTGTAGTCACCACATGGTGTCCTTATGGATAGACTGCACTTTTACATACTGTAGCTTTTGTGGGGGTTGTGAGTAATGTATATTTATCATATGGTAGACAATGTTCAGAACACTCCATGTAATCCCTCTTATGTAGTATATTTCACCCTAGTCAAAGCTCTAATTGTTGACTCTGGCACTACAAACTATATATGTTCTGTTAAATAGCAAGATCCACAATTTAATTTGTTTCTTTACCGGACAAGTGATTGTTTAGGAGCTATCTGCATGTTTGCTTTAGCTACTGTAGGCCTAAGTGCAAAACGTTAAAGCTGAAAGTAAGGTATTTTACAAACTAAAATCTACTCAGGGTTCAAGGGAGTTAGAATAATTGAATTATTAAAGAATACCAATACAATTGTTTAGAAGAGTTAGTAAACTGTCTTTGAGGTCTCATGAAGTATAGTTGTTTACAGATTCTCAGGTTGGTGGCTTGAATTGACCTTTTAGCTAACACATTGAAACCATTTACTAACTCATTGACAATGGCTGAAAACATTCTTTTGGCTGTTTGTTTATTATAGTGTTTGTTGGATGAATGGTGGTTCTTTTTTGTGTCAACAGCTTTTGAAGAAACATTTTCTGAAAATGTATTCTGTTTTTATTATGATGGAGCATTGGTATTTAGAATGTTTTTTGTGGGGTTATTTTTGCTAAAAAAAAATATTAAAATTTGTATTTTCTACATTTGATACTCTAAAGGAAACACTTTGTTTGAGATTGCTTATCCTTTAGTCCTTGTAATGATTGACATCTATTTTAAAGATGGGTAAATGGCAAACCATGAGTATTTTAGTCATATTGATGCTGTATGTTTTACAACTATGTTAACTGTTATGGTATCATTTGCATATATTTGCCATAATCTGGGTTATATTATTTATCGATTGGCATGTCCCCACAAATCATGTGTTAATGCTTAGGCCTTTTAGCTGAGGCAACAACGCCAGGCTGTTTCCTGTATAGTAAATTAGATGGATTTGGATTCAGACCACACAAGCGTGTCAGAACAGACAGCTTGATGTTTGAACTTAACACAATGCCTCCAGGTTATAGCTGTGTGGCCGCTTCTTTCTCACAAGATTACTTTTCGGCAGATATGAGTGGTTATGGAGGAAGTCTTGAAGGGCAATAACATTGAAAAATACTGAATAATTGAGATATTGCTTTTGAGGTTCTGGGTTTAGGTCAGATTTATAGACCAGGCTTTACAAAGCAGTGGAGTTGGAGAGCTTTAAGCTATTTATGGATCAATTGTTTCTAATGTGTATTTCTATTCATTATCTAGACCAGGTATTCCCAAACTGGGGTACACGCATTGCCGTCGGGGGTACGCCAAATAAATGTGATTCACATTTAAAAAACATTACATTTACATTTGTTTTCTTCACATTTTCAAACAGTCTATTTATATTTTCCAATGGGGCTATACATTTGGGTGATTTAAAAAATATATATATATTTTTCTCGCCTGAGTTGCCTCGTTTCACTGCCAAAAATAAAATTAAACCATCTATTGTTCAGCAAAATAACACAATGTCAAATACAGGTAGCCTAGTCAAATAATTAACATCCAATCGCATTAACCGTTACTCTCTTGCGGGAATTCCACTAACGGTCCGTATGTAGCCAAACGTAGCTACTGCTCATGTTGGTATCTGTACTGATGAGGCAAAAGCCATGACGGAGACATAGTGGCGTGGTAACGCACGTGCAAGCAGTTGCTCCTGACGCCACTTGGGTACACTGCAGCATCCACTAAGAGGCTCTTGCTGCAAGGCCCCTGAACTCTCGTGTATTTTCTGCTCTATGCAATTATATGGGCAGTGACCATGTAACACTTTTACAACATACAGAAGTGCGCTGGTTATCAAGGGGCAAAGTATTGACACGTTTTTTTTAAATTGAGAAACGAGCTTACGTTTTCTTTACTGATCATAATTTTCACTTGTCTGACCGCTTGCATGATGAATCAAGGATTCTCAGCAACTATATTCAATGGGCAGGACAAAATTGAGGCTATGATTAAGAAGTTGGAGCTTTTCTCTGTCTGCATTAACCCATTTAATCCCACATTTTTCCCAGACATGAAAATATCCAAATCAAGTGTCATTAGTAACCCTTTGAAATAACCAATCATTCTTTATTTAAATTTTAATGGAAAAGTAGGTGAAAAAGTGTGTTTTATGGTCGGAATGTGATGTATACTGAATTAACATATTTCTCCTATGCAGTCATCAAAATTCTAATATATCCCAAACCAGTTATTAACACATTTAAAACGGTCAATGGCAGTCCCCAGCATTGCCACTAGAATGCCCCATCAAGTTCTAGTGTGACTATTCTACATTTCAAAAACCATTATACAACACCACAGCAAAAAAAAAAAAAATTCAACATTGTTACTTTATTGTAACATACATTGTTACTTTAGTGCAACATGTATTGAAACATTAATATTGTAACTTTATTGTAACATTTGAACAGATTCATTGTAACATTGTCATTGTGACATTTTAGTGCAACATTCACTAACAACTGTATAGCAGTCGTGTGATTCATTCTCACTGAACATAAAGGTAACATTTAGGATAGAGGTAGCCTGTAGAATATGCATTCAAGTAGAGGCCTACACTGAACAAAATAAAATTATATATAAAAAGCCCCACTGCACATTGAGTGCTCATAGAGATAGGCTTGTGCAAGATTAGTTTGTGCATCACTATTTTGAACTGTGATCAGTCAGACCTACTGTCATACAGTATGTCTTGAATCAATTGACCTTCTTTTCCAAAAACATTTCAGTCATTTTGATTCTTTTTCGTCAACTTTTATTTTCTTCCTAGAGTCCGTTGTACTGCTTCTCCTCTCCCTTTATTGACTTTTCTATTTCTTTTGTCTTTTTCAGCCCTTCTTCATTCACTCATTACTTTTTCTACTGTCCATGGTATATCTTGAAGCACTCAATGTGCAGTGGTGCTTGACATTTCTCACATGCATAGCTAGTGCGTTTGTCACAATGATGACATCTCTAGAACCGATGCATTGTGTTGATTGGCCAGTGAGAAGCTTTGCCTGATCTTCAACAGTAGCAGCCAGTAGAGATGTCCTTCTGTGGCACAGCGGTTTCGTGCCAAACGTTTGCATATTTGGGCTGTATACTATGTATTTTGGAATCACATCGGTGGCAGGCCTCTTCAATCATTTGAACACTCAATCTTTATTTTTGAACACTTGCAGCTTTTCCCTTGGCTCTTCTGGCTGACCCCTATGGGTTGTAGAGGCCCTTGGCTCTTCTGACTGGACCCTCTGGCGGGTAGAGGCCCTTGGCTCCTCATTATCAACAATGGATTGGGGGGTGGTGAGGGGTAGGTCATCACTGATAATGTTGTTCCTGTCATGATCTGTTTGCATAGGTTCAGCATATGCATTCAACAGCCTGGCTGGCAAATGGCCTTTCATCCATACAGTGGGGGAAAAAAAGTATTTAGTCAGCCACCAATTGTGCAAGTTCTCGCACTTAAAAAGATGAGAGAGGCCTGTAATTTTCATCATAGGTACACTTCAACTCTGATAGACAAAATGAGGGAAAAAAATCCAGAAAATCACATTGTAGGATTTTTTATGAATTTATTTGCAAATTATGGTGGAAAATAAGTATTTGGTCAATAACAAAAGTTTATCTCAATACTTTGTTATATACCCTTTGTTGGCAATGACAGAGGTCAAATGTTTTCTGTAAGTCTTCACAAGGTTTTCACACACTGTTGCTGGTATTTTGGCCCATTCCTCCATGCAGATCTCCTCTAGAGCAGTGATGTTTTGGGGCTGTCGCTGGGCAACACGGACTTTCAACTCCCTCCAAAGATTTTCTATGGGGTTGAGATCTGGAGACTGGCTAGGCCACTCTAGGACCTTGAAATGCTTCTTACGAAGCAACTCCTTCGTTGCCCGGGCGGTGTGTTTGGGATCATTGTCATGCTGAAAGACCCAGCCACGTTCCATCTGCAATGCCCTTGCTGATGGAAGGAGGTTTTCACTCAAAAGCTCACAATACATGGCCCCATTCATTCTTTCCTTTACACGGATCAGTCGTCCTGGTCCCTTTGCAGAACAACAGCCCCAAAGCATGATGTTTCCACCCCCATGCTTCACAGTAGGTATGGTGTTCTTTGGATGCAACTCAGCATTCTTTGTCCTCCAAACACAACGAGTTGAGTTTTTACCAAAAAGTTATATTTTGGTTTCATCTGACATTCTCCCAATCCTCATCTGGATCATCCAAATGCTCTCTAGCAAACTTTAGACTTGCCTGAACATGTACTGGCTTAAGCAGGGGGACACGTCTGGCACTGCAGGATTTGAGTCCTGGCGGCGTAGTGTGTTACTGATGGTAGGCTTTGTTACTTTGGTCCCAGCTCTCTGCAGGTCATTCACTAGGTCCCCGTGTGGTTCTGGGATTTTTGCTCACCGTTCTTGTGATCATTTTGACCCCACGGGGTGAGATCTTGCGTGCAGCCCCAGATCAAGGAAGATTATCAGTGGTCTTGTATGTCTTCCATTTCCTAATAATTGCTCCCACAGTTGATTTCTTCAAACCAAGCTGCTTACCTATTGCAGATTCAGTCTTCCCAACCTGGTGCAGATCTACAATTTTGTTTCTGGTGTCCTTTGACAGCTCTTTGGTCTTGGCCATAGTGGAGTTTGGAGTGTGACTGTTTGAGGTTGTGGACAGGTGTCTTTTATACTGATAACAAGTTCAAACAAGTGCCATTAATACAGGTAACGAGTGGAGGACAGAGGAGCCTCTTAAAGAAGAAGTTACAGGTCTGTGAGAGCCAAAAATCTTGCTTGTTTGTATGTGACCAAATACTTATTTTCCACCATAATTTGCAAATAAATTCATAAAAAATCCTACAATGTGATTTTCTGGATTTCTTTCCCTCATTTTGTCTGTCATAGTTGAAGTGTACCTATGATGAAAATTACAGGCCTCTCTCATCTTTTTAAGTGAGAGAACTTGCACAATTGGTGGCTGACTAAATACTTTTTTTCCCCACTGTATCTGACCCATCGCTATCACAATCACTGAGGACAGAATCTTTCTCATGTTGAGGGATAACTGCAATGTTGCATGCCTTGTCTGGCCAGTCACCTAGATCTAACATATCTAGAACTTGACCCATCGCTATCACAATCACTGAGGACAGAATCTTTCTCATTTTGAGGGATAACTGCAATGTTGCATGCCTTGTCTGGCCAGTCACCTAGATCTAACATATCCAGAACTTGACTCGAAGTGAAACTAAAAGTAAGAACAGAGTAGAAAGTTGGGTAGAACAAGAACTGTGTGTATACCTAGATGCACTGTTATCCCACCGGTCACTATTGTTGCCGTCAACATGTTTACACATTCTATGACCACACTGAACAAAGTTGAATAATTGCACATATCAATACTAGACACCTTAAATATGTGTACCAAAAATCGTTGTCCTATCTTTGTTAACATACTTTACTAACCTTTTGTTTGGGAGATTTGATGCAGCCGTCCTCTTCTCATGGTGCAACCAGGAAGTAAACAGCTCTGGTCATGTGTCAATTTACGCTAAACATGTGACACTGCACATATTTCATTGAGACCCTTTATTATTCCAATATTTGCTGGAAATGCATTGATATATCATTCAGTAAAATTTTTAGAGCCTTATAACTTAAAACGTTTTTTACGGTCACTATTGTGACTGATGGGATTAAATAGGTTAACAAGGACAACACACAGGTCTTTCCATCATTGTATGATTTTTTTTGGTGTGCAAATGAACTCAAGCTTACGGACAATGTCAAATGTGATATAACGAAGCACTTGAGTGAGTTGGGTGCTCAATTACGCAGGTACTTTCCCGAAACGGATTACACAAATAACTGGATTCGTTATCCCTTTCATGCCCTGCCTCCAGTCCCCTTACTGATATCTGAACAAGAAAGCCTCATCGAAATTGCAACAAGCGGTTCTGTGAAAATGTAATTTAATCAGAAGCTACTGCCAGGTTTCTGGATTGGGCGGCGCTCAGAGTATCCTGCCTTGGCAAATCAAGCTGTTAAGACACTGATGCCCTTTGCCCTTTGATCCATAACCACGTTTATGTGAGAGTGGATTCTCTTCCCTCACTAGCATGAAAACTAAATACAGGCACAGACTGTGTGTGGAAAATTATTTAAGACTCTCCAATACAACCCAACATTGCAGAGTTATGTGCATCCTTTCAAGCACACCCTTGTCATTAACCTGTGGTGAATTATTCCCAATTTTCGATGAACAAATAAGGTTTTAAATGTAATATGGTTAATAAAAGCGCAAAAGTATCATTATTATTTGTGCCCTGGTCCTATAAGAGCTCTTTGTCACTTCCCACAAGCCTAATTCTTATGTTCAATAAATGTATTGTATAGTGTGTGTGGGAGGCTTACAATGATGGCAAAAAACAACATTTGAGAGTGCTGACCCTGGTGCTAGAGGGGGTACGCAGCTGGAGGTTGAATGTTTGAAGGGGTACGGGACTAAAACGTTTGGGAACCACTGATCTAGACTAATAGATGTACAACCGGTTTTGTAGTAAGTCATTTGGGTAGTAGTTCAGAAGCAGATTATTGAACAAGATTATTAAAGCTAAATATCAGTATTGACTATCATATACTTATAAAACAGTGTTGGTGAGGAACGGATTATATGTAGTCCGTTACATTTAAAAGATTACAAAAAACGGTAACTGTAATCCGTTCAATTACTGTAGTCAGATTACAGATGGATCGCGGGAAAAGAGCAAGAAAAGGCTTTTGTAGGCCACAGTCCAAGCTATGTCTTCCAATGGTGCGACCTCTGTCGGCATCCAAAGATTATCCAACTTGAATAAACCCCTGAAAGTAAGGATGACAGCAGTGTAGTCTACGGCGATACGGATATCAGTTATTAGTGCATTGATGTGAATCACACTGCTGCTCTCTCATTTAGTTATTTGCGCCTTACATATTATGGTTGTTGTGGATGGCTGTCACAAATCTAAATGTGTATTTGAACCCAATAATGGTTAAATTCAAGAAGTTTAAGCTGCCTATCAATCATTGTTTTTTAATCCAATGGATAGCCAGTGATAAATGCACTCTTGCAACAGCTGCATAGTGCGTATCTAAGCCTATGGAATAAAAGTGGGGCTTTTATTGCTCAATCTAATTCATCCTGATAAAACATTTTTCCATAAACCTAATGGACATATGTTCAAACCTGCACACTTTTGATAGACTTAAAGTAGCAATCTTGTCACTGATCCCTTTCGAATCTTCATTACGCACACCTGTCCCCTATTCCCACTGATAAGTACTTGTATAAGTGTGCCCTTTGGTTTCCATTGGGCTGTTCATTATTGTTACAATGTCCGTTGGTGTGTGTGAGTACCTGTGCTGTGTGTTTTGGCTTTCGTGCCATTGTGGATTGCGCAGATGATTACGGGTCTCGTCCCGTGTGTTAATCATCATGTTATTTATTCGAGGTACTCCTTGCTCTTTTGTTTGGGTTTCAACCCTGTGTTTTTTTACGTGTTTGTTTGGTCTTTGTCCTCATGCCCTTACACAGCATGCCATAATTTGGGTGTAATAAAAACCCATATTACACATTCCCGGGCATGTCTCCCGAATCATTTATGCCAGCATGACAAATCTGTAGTTGCTACATCTATTTTTGTACTTATAAAGTGTATATACAGTACCAGCCAAAAGGTTGGACACACCTACTAATTCAAGGGTTTTTCTTTATTTTTACTGTTTTCTACATTGTAGAAAAAAATAGTGAAAACATGAACTATTAAATTACACATATGATGTAGTAACCAAAAAAGTTAAAATCTAAATATATTTTATATTTGAGATTATTCAAAGTAGCCACCCTTTGCCTTGATGGTGTGTTTTGGGTCATTGTCCTGTTGAAAAACAAATGATAGTCCCACTAAGCGCAAACCAATTGGGATGGTGTATCGCTGCAGAATGCTGTGGTAGCCATTCTGGTTAAGTGTGCCTTGAATTCTAAATAAATCAGACAGTGTCACCAGCAAAGCACCCCCACACCATTACACACGGCGGTTGGAACCAAAACCCTCAAATTTGGACTCATCAGACCAAAGGACAGATTTCCACCGGTCTAACATCCATTACTCGTGTTTCTTGGCCCAAGCAAATTATTATTGGTGTCCTTTAGTAGTGGTTACTTTTCAGCAACTCAACCATGAAGGTCTGATTCACGCAGTCTCCCCTGAACAGTTTATGTTGAGATGTCTGTTACTTGAACTCTGTGAGGTTCAATCTGAGGTGCAGTTAAATGCCGATTTCTGAGGCTGGTAACGCTAATGGACTCATCCTCTGAAGCAGACGTAACTCTGGGTCTTCCTTTCCTGTGGCGGTCCTCATGACAGCCAGTTTCATCCCATCGCTGGATGGGTTTTTCGAGTGCACTTGAAGAAACTTTCACAGTTCTTGACATTTTCCGCATTGACTGACCTTCATGTCTTAAAGTAAGAATGGACTGTCGTTTCTCTTTGCTTATTTGAGCTGTTCTTGCCATAATATGGACTTGGTCTTTTACCAAATATGGCTATCTTCTGTATACCACCCCTAGCTTGTCACAACACAAATGATTGGCTCAAACGCAATAAGAAGGAAAGAAATCCTACAAGTTAACATTTAACAAAGCCCACCTGTTAATTTAAATCCAATCCAGGTGACTACCTCATGAAGCTGATTGAGAGAATGCCAAGTGTGTGCAACAATGTCATCAAGGAAAAGGATAGCTACTTTGAAGAATCTAAAATCTAACATATATTTTGATTTGTTTAACACTTTTTGTTTACTACATGATTCCATATGTGTTATTTCATAGTTTTGATGTAGAAAATAGTAAAAATAAAGAAAAACCCTTGAATGAGGAGGTGTGCCCAAACCTTTGGACACACCTACTCATTCAAGATTCTGTGTTTTACCTGAGCATGACTGCAAAACTAAGGACTTATTAGCCATCCCTAGTCTGTTGTTTATGAATTCCAGTCATTTATTGGAATGAGTGGAATTCTGCTAGACTTTGGTTTTTAATGTAAAGATATAATTTAATCGTATTATTTTGTGTAGTAGAAAGCGATGGGTTAGAAGAAGCCTACATAACTAAGCCATAAAGTAAAATGTAACATCCATATATGGCCAGCTATGTAAACTTTAACATGATTTATCCTGAAATAGATGTTCAATTGGTAACATACGTTTTTGCCTTCTTCTAATGCCTCTCAAAGGGAAAGTAATCTAAAAATAACAGAATGTAATCAGATTACGTTACTGAGTTTGGGTAATCCAAAAATTACGTTACTGATTATAATTTTGGACCGGTAACTAGTAACTGTAAAGGATTATATTTAGAAAGTAATCTACCCAACCCTGTTGTCAAACACCCTCACTAACGATAATTTAGTCTTGCAGTTGTAACTATTGAATAAAATGGTATTATCTCACATTTTCTCACATGTTGTTCATTAAGATAAGCTATTGGGACCATTAAAACCTTTTAATTGCTTGAGCCTTAAAGGCTGTGTTTACACAGGCATTCTAATTCTGATATTTTTTCCACTAATTGGTCTTTTGACCAATCACATCAGATCTTTTTCAGAACTAATCTAAAAGGTCAAAAGAATAATACACTAGTCATTAGTGTTTATACCAATGATTTATATACATCATTGGTTTATACGCTGAGTGTAACTAATATTGAGTTGCACCCCCTTTTGCCCTGCGAACAGCCTCAATTCATCGGGGCATGGACTCTAAAAAAGTCGAAAGTGTTCCACAGGGATGCTGGCCCATGCTGACTCCAATGCTTCCCACAGTTATGTCAAGTTGGCTGGATACTGCCATACCCCGTTGGTAGTATCCAAGTATTTTCTCTTGCCCATTCACCCTCTAAATGGCACACATACACAATCCATGTCTCAAGGCTTAAAAATCATTCTTTAACCTGTCATTATTATTCACGTATCTATTGTTCAGTACAACAGCATGTTTTGTCACTGTCAGTGCCGGTTTCCATAGCACCGGGGTGTGGCAGAGGAGCAGTAAAGTATGCCACATTCGTTTGGCCAGACATGTGAACAGATAACCAGAAACAACATACTTGCAATGAGATGTTTATGTACCAGGATGTATTGCTAAGATGTGTGTCATTATCTCCCGGGGTTGTTTATTTAGGGATACAGCCAGAGTCCCATCAAAATATAAAAATACATCTTCCTCAGCCTTGACAAAGCTTGCTGCTATCATCAGCTGTATATCGCTCTGGCCTTGTGACCTTCACTTGTTTTCAAACAGGTTTAAAAATGTCCCACCAGGTCTTGGAGTGGTACATTTTCCAACCAGCCTCACTATATATCTATATGACATGGTTGGGTGCACCCCTCATCTTACAGCTGGAGGCTTTTTGCCAGCCAATCTTTCATTGCCGTTGGGTGTTTGAGTCATCACTGCTATTTTCTGTAGTGGATCCGGGGGGTGGGGAGCGGGCGGGAATGTTGTTGTTTGTCGTCCCACTGAGGTGCACAGGTCAAGCGGGAGACTTTGTTTACAAGGCACAGCTACTTGGCTCAGGCACCAGGGTTGTGTTTTTTAACAATGTTGTCTGCAGTTCCCCGTGGCTCCATCTGTAAAAACAACTGGTTAGACTGGAAGGCCAAGCTGAACTTGACAGCTGCCCTTTTTCTTTTATTTGACCTTTATTTTAACAGGGAGTCAATGCTGAGACCAAGGTCTCTTTTTCAGATGAGCCCTGTTTAGCACAACAATACATATCAAAATACAATATACACATTAAACTAAACATCCAGATAGACATTAAAATACACGTTATTATACACAACAATACATGAAAAGCAAAACACAATCATAAACAGACACACTCTTCAGTAAAAAGATTCCCTAACAGCCGTCTGAAATGCCCTAGAGGCACCAAATTCCTAAAATCTTAAAGTGCAAAAAAACTAAAAGCAGATCTACCCAACTCATGGAGATCACAGGAGGTTGGTGGCACCTTAATTGGGGAGAACAGGCTCTTGGTAATGACTGGTGCAGAATGGTGACATGGTATTAAATACATGAAACACATGGTTTCCAGGTGTTTGATGACATTCCATTTTCTCTGTTTCTGCCATTATTATGAGCTGTTCTTCCCTCAGCAGCCTCCTGTGGTGGAGATCGAAGGGATCTCCAGAGTTAGCCAACCCTGAGACCGGGTCTGGTATCTCTTATGTCAACAAGTTAACAATGAAGTAAGGTATGGCAGAAGTTTATGCAAGAGGGCTTTCGAAACGTAAAGAGTGCAATGCATTGATCTACCTTTGTGGAGAGGGAGCAGATGGGCCTCCTTCCAAAACCCCTGGGGATAGCACCCGAGATAATCATCAGATAAAAAATGTGTCAATAGCTAGGTTTCTATCCAATTGTGGACAGATTTTCATGTGAATATTCTAAAATCTGCATTTTCCCACCAGTAATTGTTGATAAAAGGCTGTGCGTGATGACGTAGTGCACATAAAAATACTGTACCTTGTGCGGTTAAATTCCCATGTACCAAATAAGAAATTACATGTAAATGGATTTCCATCACATTTTCAACTCTACTGATGGTTTTCTCACAAAAATGTGTGAGATATATAGCGAGTGTGCCGACTCTGGTATTGACAGGTGCACTCTAGCCAACAGCGCACAGGGTGCAGATACAGTACTGTATCTGTGTGCAGTTGGCCAGAGCGCACGTATAGCCTATATGATGAGATTATTTTTATTTGTCAAACGGCAGCCAAGCATCGATGATAATGTCAACAGAATAAGCCCCTCAATATTTATTGGAAAGGAGCATCAAGCATCCCCTTGCACTTTCACCACCCTGTGAAGTTCATAACTTATTTGTTTTCTTCATCTGTAGCATAATAAACGGCATGCTTTCCTGACGAGCAGTAGTTGGAGGATCACACAACCTCGCGTGACTCCAAGTTTACTTCGATACGATGGTTATTATAAATATTTGCGCATAAAAGGGTTTCTCGAATAATTCATTTTACCGACACAAAAAGATCCCACCTTGTCTAACGTATTTAGTTTTGTCGACATTTGGAAAGTTTAACGAAATATCTTCTGTTTTCATCAGGCCTATAAAACAATAAGCTATACAAGTAAATCAGTGAATTTCGAGAAAGTAAACACAGAGAGTGTACATCACTACCATGAGGAGAAAAGAACAGCTCATCATTTACTGTGAGTGTACTGCTGGTCTCATGATCAATTCAATTAAGTGGAGTCCTATGGGAGGTTTATTTCTGTTTGCTTGTACTAAGCAAACATGTATTATATCTTTAATTTCATGTAGGTATACCTATTTCCAAACACAGAGACTCGAAGGGATAAAACAAGGGAACTTGTAATAGCCTGTGCTGCTTTGTCTCTACGTGACAAGGCCGAAGCCACCACTGGGCAAAGAAACAGAGTGATAGTGGTGTGTTAATTACAGAGGGCCCTCCTTCCATCATGTTAAATTCCTCCTAAGCCTGGCTGGCTTTCTGCGCCCTTCACAGTCCACAGTGCACAGCGTTCACAGTCCCAGCGCACTTCACTGCACACAGCCCCCACATCAATCCCCCTCCACTCCACTGATAGAGCCACAGCACAGGTCAAATCACACGGGGAAGAAAGAAGAGCAGATAATAAATAATCATTCATCAGGACAGGGGAGAAACAGAGACAAAGAAGGAGAGGAGATAGAGGGAAAGACAGAAGGAGGAAGAGAGAAACAGATATAGAAGGGAGGTTTTCTTTCACCATAGAGCATAAGATCAATAGAGGAGCAGCAGGGAATCATGTAGACAAGCTACTTGAACTAAATGAATAAAGGAATGAGGAGGGTCCCTATCAGTGCACAGGAGCTTTCAGGAGAGCACTATTCAACGGGCCTTGTAGACACATCTAGTTTAATTCAGCAGTGGAAAGGATATTGCTGTAATTTGCTGTCTCAGCTGTCTACTTTAGAGGAGTGTTTGCTCACTGTCTGTCTGTCTGTCTGTCTAGTGTCTACTCCCTAGCAATAGATATTGTAACAAAACTCATGTTGATTATTGATGTCAAGTTGATATTATGGCTGTGCTGGTTAGCTAAATGACTCATTTGAAGTAACTCCAGCGGAAATGTTTTAGTACAGTAAAAGGCTTGGCCTATTTATTAGGGTTGATGATGGGAATGTTTCATTTCAAAAGAAATCCTGTTCCACTTTGTCCTCATCGAGCGTTTCTGCAGGCTCAGAGACGGGTTAATTTGGCCATAATTGGCATTTTAATGTGAGGGGCTGTAGAGGAAATGTCACATTGACATGTAGTACAATCAGTATTCATGAGGTAGGCGTCATGTTATTGTAGAGAATCACTCTAATAGTTGCTGGTAGAATAATTGGTGACATCTTCATCCTTTATCCAAATCTAGCTGTTGTGCTACCAAGCTTAATGGATTGGTCTAATATACAGTTGAGTTAAGTATGTTTGGCTAAATTCTGAGAATAGAAGGACAGCAAATTAGTTACAGTTGCCTAATGGATAAATAGTTTTCTTCACCAAGGAAATTTAGCCTTTGTGAAATTATTCCATTACTGGTAATTACTGTAGTCGATTACAACTCCTACACCATATTAACTATACTGTGTGGCTGATATGAAGACATAACTTGGAAAAGCACTAATCTCCAGTCATTGAAGATAGTGGGCAGCAAAGAGAAATTAGTGTGGGCGTGTTTAATTTCCATGTGGTTGGTGGATAGAAGTGGACACGCATACTCTACATTGTTGAATATTCTTTAAATGATAGATATGAAAATACAATATACAGAGCAACAATACAATGGCTTGTAGGAGGACTGTTCAGTATATACATAGCTGTTTCTCTGTGTCTTCTGGTAAAGATGAGGATGAACCTAAAATTTGTGCCTTTATTTCAAACCACATGCAGGATGTTCTGAAGACCAACTCTGGTCTATTCAGGATGGCCAGACACTTATAAAAAAAATAATAAAAAAAAATGACGTGGAATAGGAAATCAATATTCAATATGCTACAAAACTTCCAAAACCTTTCTATGAGTACTTTATATACATCTTAAATATTTAGTCATATTACATTCTTAAATCTACATATCATCTGCGTAACATTTCGTAGTTTTGTCAGTAATGCAGAGCTAGTCTGGGAACATGGTTTAAGTCTACCTACAAAATAACCATAATGAAATAATGATGAAAAGGTAGGAAGGTATTAAGAGATGAACAAATTATCAAAAAATAAACAGACATCCTAATTTCTTTCAAGTTAATGATTTGACATTATTCCTGTGTGGTATCATTACTATTTTGTCCCCTTAAATTAATTTTCCAGATTTCAACCTCTGGGTTTAGCATTAGGTGCTGTCCAGGCCAACTTCACTGTGAAAGGCATAAGGGTGAGTTCGCTATAAGTGCACTGAGCACACAGACTACGCCACCTCTTTTAAAGCACTGTCATTTAACCTTTCCATGTAGTTCCAGGGCTCATTGGAGTCCCCTAGCTCTACGTCTTGACACACCCACTTAATGTCCTGGCTGTGGCTCATGCTCAGTGTGCTGACAGTGGGGCAGCCATTGTCCGGCAGGATGGTGGTGAACGTGGTGAACTTCACACGCTTCCTCTTTGTGGTCGGCGAGTCTCCTTTGTTATCCTTGGCTGTGCAGCCACCCGTGTCTGCTGCCCGGTGCACCTGGCCCTGCACGTTCTTCTGGACAGAAGCCCCATTGAGCAGGTGGCTGCCCTCTTCCAACCCTGCGGTGCAGTCCCCCATGGAGGTGAGCTCGTCCTGCTGGGGGGACAGACTAACTTGACTCTCCAGCAGCTCCGCCTCGTTCCCCAGCCACACCCAGTCATGGGCGTGGTTCATGCTCTCCTGGCCCTCGATGGACATCTCCTTGTGGCGGTACTTGAGGGTGTAGGAGATGCAGTTGATGAGAAAGACCAGGATGGCCAGGCAGAAGACCCCCAGCAGGGCGTACATGCCGATCTCCAGGTCAGTGAGGCCCCGGGCCGTCTGGATCAGATCATCGTCCATGTTGCGGCTGCGAGGGAGGTCCACATGAGCAGGGAATTCAGAGAAGTCTGGCATTTTCTGGACCTGGTTCCCATCGTCTGACAGCTTGTCTCCATTGGGCCTCCTGACGATGGTACTCGTGGTGGTGGTGACCCTCCTCATGACCCCGTTGTCCATGTCAGAGATGGAGTTGCCGTAGTAGTGGCCGTCCAGACCAGTCCTGTCCTGGGAGGGGGACTGCTGTCTGCGGTCACTGGCCCTGTTCTCTAGCTCCTCGCCCTCCGGACCGTAGTCACTGCCCCTGGAGGTGCCGCTGTCGCTCTGGCCAAACTTCACCCGGACGTTGCAGTTCCCTGCAGCCAGCACACTGCGGCGCTTGAACTTCTGGCAGAGATCACAGACAGTCATCTCCACCCTGACCAGCAGGCCCTGGCCTTCTGACTCGGTCACGATCACAGGCCACTTCCAGGAGGGGTCCTGCTGCACCGTCACCACCTCCTCATCCAGAGACGTGGCCGTCAGGACAAAGTAGTCTGGGTTGTACATGTCCAGAGGAGCCATGGAGCCATCACTGAACTGCAGCCACGCGCTGATCAGGGCCTCCTGGACAAACACACACAGTGAGTAGGTAACACACACAGAACCAAACACAGACATAACTACTTACAATGAACAACAGCAAAAAAAAGAACAAATAAAGAAAAAAAAAATCTAATGTAACCCTGACAGTGACCTCACACAGGCCACATTATCACATTTTTTGAAGAGCAACTTCAACTTAAGTAGAGAATCATGAAGTCTTCAAAAATACCTATTTAAAATGAATTAACAATTTCGGCATTTTTCCTGCGCTATTATTTCATTAGGCAAGCTAATTGTATACAGCACCTTGTAGAGTAATTGTTAGGCAGGGTAGCCTAGTGGTTAGAGTGTTGGACTAGTAACGGAAAGGTTGCAAGATTGAATCCCCGAGATGACAAGGTGAAAAATCTGTCATTCTGCCCCTAAACAAGGCAGTTAACCCACTGTTCCTAGGCCGACATTGAAAATAAGAATTTGTTCTTAACTGACTTGCCTAGTTAAACTAAGGGGGGAGGCTAAATAAAACGAATTAATCAATTTCCATGAGGAACAAGAAAGCAAAGTTGCCTGACTACTCAACACTTCAACAGGAAAGGTTCAAAAGATCAGAATGTAAAGAAACAACAAAATATACTTGTACTATTTTGGTACTACTTTTAGAGATGTAGGCCTACACCATTGGGAATCATACAGACTCATATACTATAATAGTAGGAATGGGGAGGTAGAGTATAGCTCACTAAGACCCACTGTTTCGCTAACTCAGCTGCTGTGCTCGGAGAGCCAAGGGCACACTGAATAAAATATAGGGAAAAGAACAGTCAGTCACATTAAAGACACTTCATGCAAATTGACACATACAAGCATCTTGGCCACAGGACAAATCCCCGGGAGCAGGAGTGGAGATCCCTTCAGTAGTCCGCCATTGCTCTCTAATTACAGATCCGCAAGGGGAATTACTGGTCGCTTATCTCCGCACGGACATCCTCCCTACAGAGATTGGACTGATAAAACTAGCCTGTCCTCCATTCTATCCCTCACTAGAAAGAGAAAGGGATGAGAGGAACAGAAAGATAGAGGGTGTGTTGGGGGAGCTGATGGACAGATCAAAGAGGTCACGAGAGAAGGAGAGCGAAGGAGAAAAGGAGGCGAAAGACGAAAGGACAGCTAGGGCAGTGTTGCATTTACACACTCTGAGATTAAGCTTCCCTTTCTGTTAGATGCCTAAGGAAACACATTCTGTCACGCTGCCTTTCAAGAGATGGAATTAAGAGGGTTAGGAATGCAGTGGAACAAACAAATACACACAACCAACCATGCACACACACATACACACACAGTTTGCAGTACTTACTAAATGTTTACATTAAAGGACTGCAATTGTGTAAAATGGGATGAAAACAGTCATGGCTCACATTAAATAAACTACAGTAATTAACATTGTCACTGTTCCATCACCGTGGTAAAATCCCTCTCTTACTCAAAGGGACTGCTAACCAAGTAGGACAGTAGTTTCTGAAGATATACAGTATGTTGAACATACCTGTTTGGGGCTCTGCAGCACTTCCTGTGTGGTTGCCGTGGCGAGGATGGCCCTGTTGCTTCCTGGGCTGAGCTGTAGGGACAGAGCCAGACCGGTGACCAGCTGCACCCCCAGTTCTGTGATGGTCACTTTGTCATCCACCACCGTCACAGTCTTCTCTGCCAGGATGGAGTCAGACAGGGGGGACAGCACCTGGGCCAGTACACACGAGAGAGAGAGAGACCATCGGGATCCAGATTATGGGCGGGACATAAAAAGTATTCTCTTTGAAAGAAACAAGTTACTTGTGAGGACAAATTATTTACCCAAACATCATCAAACCTGAACTCTTTTCATATACAGGGGATGTGAGGTGTGAGGTGAGGTGAGCTGGTCTTTCAAAACATTTCATTAGATACAGTACATTCAGAAAGTATTCAGACCTCTTCCCTTTTTCCACATTTTGTTACGTTACAGCCTTATTCTAAAAATTATTAAAACATTGTTTTGCATCAATCTACACACAATAACCCATAATGACAAAGCGAAAACAGGTTTTTAGAATTTTTTGCAAATGTTTAAAAAAAACAAAAACAGAAATACCTTATTTACATAAGTATTCAGACCCTTTGTTATGACACTTAAAATTTAGCTCAGGTGCATCCTGTTTCCATTGATCATCCAAAGAGATGTTTCTACAACTTGACTGGAGTCCACCTGTGGTAAATTCAATTGATTGGATAAGATTTGGAAAGGCACACGCCTGTCTATGTAAGGTCCCACAGTTGACAGTGCATGTCAGAGCAAAAACCAAGCCATGAGGTTGAAGGAATTGTCTGTAGTGCTCAGAGACAGGATTGTGTTGAGGCACAGATCTGGGGAAGGGTACCAAAATATGTCTGCAGCATTGAAGGTCCCCAAGAACACAGTGGCCTTCATCATTATTAAATGGAAGAAGTTTGGAACAACCAAGACTCTTCCTAGAGTTGGCCACTTGACCAAACTGAGCAAAATGGGGAGAAGGGCCTTGGTCAGGGAGGTGACCAAGAACACGATGGTCACTCTGTCAGAGCTCCAGAGTTCCTCTGTGGAGATGGGAGAACCTTCCAGAAGGACAACCATCTCTGCAGCACTCCACCAATCAGGCCTTTATAGTAGAGTGGCCAGACGGAGGCCACTCCTCAGTAAAAGGCACATGACAGCCCACTTGGAGTTTGCCAAAAGGCACCTAAAGGACTCTCATACCATGAGAAACAAGATTCTCTGGTCTGATGAAACCAAGATTGATATATCCCTACAGTGAATGGTGGTGGTGGCAGCATCATGCTTTGGGGATGTTTTTCAGCGGCAGGGACTGGGAGACTACTCAGGATCGAAGGAAAGATAAACGGATCAAAGTACAGAGAGATCCTTGATGAAAACCTGCTCCAGAGCGCTCAGCCCCCAGTCTGAGGTCCTAAGGTTCACCATCCAACAGGACAACGACCCTAAGCACACAGCCAAGACAACGCAAGTGTTGCTTCGGGACAAGTCTCTAAATGTCCTTGAGTGGCCCAGCCAGGACTTGATCGAACATCTCTGGAGAGACTTGAAGATAGCTGTGCAGCAACGCTCCTCATCCAACCAGACAGAGCTCGAGAGGATCTGCAGAAACTCCCCAAATACAGGTGTGCCAAGCTTGTAGCGTCATACCCAAGAAGACTCAAGGCTGTAATCGCTGCCAAAGGTGCTTCAACAAAGTATTGAGTAAAGGGTCTGAATACTTATGTAAATGTGATATTTCTAAAAACCTGTTTTTGCATTGTCATTATGGATTATTGTGTGTAGATTGATGAGGAATTTTTTTTTTAGAATAAGACTAACATAACAAATGTGGAAAAACTCAAGGGGTCTGAACACTTTCCGAATGCACTGTTTAAAAAAGGCTAGTATACCCCTGAGTAAAATGCCACACACTCATTCATATTCATGTGCTCACGGCTGAGTGGACATCAAACACCACCTTCACTGTGTTATCACACAACCACATTACCTTGTTTAGGTAGGGAGCCTGTTATTACATTATTTTAGGATGCTCTGTAAATCCTGCAGTGATTCTCAGCTCTGACCTTGATGCCTTCCAACATTATGCTGGCTTCCATTTACAATGATGAGTATATGTATTTAGTTATTTGTCAGTAATTGGGGTGACCTAAACAAGCCCTTCCAGTATTCACTGTCAGGTGTTTGTTCATAAAACGTTCGTCAAATGTTAATGTGAACAGAAAACCACCATCATACACACTGAGGTAGGCAAGGACCAATCAAGTGCTAATTTCAGCTGTTAATGGAATTTTCCTGGTAATCTAATTAGTGCAAATCTAATTTCATTAATGTCATTTAGAAAATAAATGATCTTTCACAGAAACCCATTACCAGTTCTCTGTGAGGTAGTCGGTGTGACAGACAAACAGAAAGTTATTCACAGTTTTGTCTCGTCTCGTGCTGTTTTCCACTGTTGGGCTGGAGGGTGTTTTCCTCTGTGCCCAGCCTAACGGGAGACTGGAGCCAGGGGACGGGTATGGATGAGTGTGGAGATGAGGGCACGTCTGCCTGCAGACAGATGGATGAGTCCACACTGTCAGGCTGCTGATCAGTCTCACACAGACGTCATTAACTGACTGCTATTTATCCAGTTAGCCAGCGGAGGCTGACAAATGAAGGGGCACTGCTAGTGAGAGATGACATCCTTCCTTTCTGCACCAGGGTGAGGCCCCATTTACTGTCACCACAGCCTAAAGCTGGGGACATGGGACCATTGATAACAACCTGCCTGGTTGACTGTGCAAGGTGATAAGGAAAATGTTGGTGAAACAAAAATATAGATATCTCCACCCATCCCATTGTTAGAACTTATAACTGACTTAAGATGCCTGTTATAAGGTATTTTTCAGCCCTATTATTAAAACAGAGGGATGTTTTACGGTTGTATTTTCAAATTCCTTCCACCCCCCCTCACTCCTAACTCATTTCCTCTTCCGTTGAATGGAAACGGCTGATTATAACACACATGCACAGACATACAGCGTACCTGGATTGTGGTCATCCCCATGTCCAGTCCCACCAGTATGCGTCTGTCCTGTAGCTTAGCTATCTGGGGGTTCTCCACCTTCAGGAAGTCCCACACCAGCCCAGTGATGTCCACCTGCCAATCACTGCCTAGCATGAAGGCAAGCTGACCACGTGGGTTGGTGGATTCGGCCACAAATTGTGTCAAAACTCGAACCATGGCATTCTGGTACTGTAACGTGCAGCTCCTCCCTCTCCGGTCTTCATCATCCTCATCATCACTGTCCCGTGCAGACCTGCCATCACAAACAGAGGCAGTCATATAACATGAAAGCCTAAACTAACCTCAACACTGGACATGTCTAAGATGAACATACTAAGTCTAACATGAACATCTAACACCTACCCACTGGCAGCAAATCCTGTTTAAGTTGCTATAGGCAACCAATCATCTTCTCAAAGAATGGACTGTGTCTCAATGAGAATATTTCTTGCAATGTGAAAACAAGGCTTACAAGGTTACAATGTTGCTTTCGTGGAATTCACCTGTAAAGTTGCTTTAAACAAGTAATTGTATGTTATAGATACACAGCACACTTCTAGTGAGATGAATACATTCAGAAAAAAAAGAAATGTCCCTTTCAGGACACTGTCTTTTAAAGATAATTAGTAAAAACTTATATAACTTCCCAGATCTTCATTGTAAAGGGTTTAAACACTGTTTCCCATGCTTGTTCAATGAACCATAAACAATTAATGAACATGCACCTGTGGAACGGTCATTATTTAAAGACGGTAGGAAGTTATGAAAACAGTTATGAAAACTTAGGACACTAAAGAGGCCTTTCTACTGACTCTGGAAAAACACCAAAAGGAAGATGCCCAGGGTCCCTGCTCATCTGCTTGAACGTGCCTTAGGCATGCTGCAAGGAGGCATGAGGACAGCAGATGTGGCCAGGACAATAAATTGCAATGTCCGTACTGTGAAACGCCTAAGACAGCGCTACAGGGAGACAGGGCGGACAGCTGATCATCCTCGCAGTGGTAGACCACGTGTAACAACACCTGCACAGGATCGGTACATCCGAACATCACACCTGCAGGACAGGTACAGGATGGCAACAACAACTGCCCGAGTTATACCAGGAACGCACAATCCCTCAATCAGTGCTCAGACTGTCCGCAATAGGCTGAGAGAGGCTGGACTGAGGGCTTGTAGGCCTGTTGTAAGGCAGGTCCTCACCAGACATCACCAGCAACAAAGTCGCCTATGGGCACAAACCCACTGTCGCTGGACCAGACAGGACTGGCAAAAAGTGCTCTTCACTGACGAGACGTGGTTTTGTCTGATTGGCGGAACCGCGTTTATCGTCAAAGGAATGAGCGTTACACTGAGGCCTGTACTCTGGAGCGGGATTGATTTGTAGGTGGAGGGTCCGTCATGGTCTGGGGCGATGTGTCACAGCATCATCGGACTGAGCTTGTTGTCATTGCAGGCAATCTCAACACTGCATTACAGGCAAGACATCCTCCTCCCTCATGTGGTACCCTTCCAGCAGGCTCATCCTGACATGACCCTCCAGCATGACAATGCCACCAGCCATACTGCTTGTTCTGTGCGTGATTTCCTGCAAGACAAGAATGTCAGTGTTCTGCCACGGCCAGCGAAGAGCCCGGATACCAATCCCATTGAGCACGTCTGGGACCTGTTGGATCGGAGGGTGAGGGATAGGGCTATTCCCCCCAGAAATGTCCGGGAACTTGCAGGTGCCTTGGTGGAAGAGTGGGGTAACATCTCACAGCAAGAACGTAAACAGTGTAATTATCACAGGGCTTCACCTGTCCTGCTGCCTCATCACCTAATTACCTCATGTCTGGCCATAAACACACACACACATGCATGGACACACACATGCATGCAAACACACATACACACACACACACAAGGTTTGATATCATGGTGGGAGAGAAAAGAGTGAAAGTTATTCACTTGAAATTTTATTCTTGTGATTATCCTCTCTCATTGTCTCTATTTTCCTCTCCAACACCCTTAATTAGTAAGTAATAAGTCCCACCATGTGTGGCAGAATAGGGTCTGGCAATGAAGACGCTAGCTAAGCGTGTTAGAGAGCAGCTTTGGGTAGTAGAGTTAAGGCACAGGACTTCCACTGACAAGATAAGAGGGATTTCAGGACGAGGGTTATTTCACATGCACAAGCACTCAAATCAAGGAATTAGTCTTCAGTAAGAAATAATACAAAAAGGAAAGTGAATAAAGAACTGCAAAAGCCTGTCTGCCTTTTTTTACACTGTAGCATGACATTTCCAACTTAACTGTGGTTATGGTTCAGCTTATCTTATTTATTGACAGATTACTGTGATTTCATCCACTCATACTCTCTACAGTGATGGTCTTCCAGCTCCTAGGACGGGGTCTGGATAGTGACTAGCTCCAGTCTAGAGGATTAGTCAGAGGATGGGCATAGAGTGAGGATGTGATTGGGGCAGTGTGAAGATGTGATTGGGGCAGTGGGAGGATGTGATTGGAGCAGAGTGAGGATGTGATTGGGGCAGATGTGAGGATGTGATTGGTGCAGATTTGAGGATGTGATTGGGGAAGAGTGGAAGGATGTGATTGTGGCCATGTGAGGATGTGATTGGGGAAGTGTGAGGATGTGATTGGTGCAGAGTGAGGATGTGATTGGGGAAGAGAGCTCTTAATCGCTAGGTTACCATCCGCTTATTTTTTTATTTTTCATTATTTATTTAACCTTTATTTATGCAGGTTTTTCTCATTGAGATACAGTGAGGGAAAAAAGTATTTGATCCCCTGCTGATTTTGTACGTTTGCCCACTGACAAAGAAATGATCAGTCTATAATTTTAATGGTAGGTTTATTTGAACAGTGAGAGACAGAATAACAACAAAAAAATCCAGAAAAACGCATGTGAAAAAATGTTATAAATTGATTTGCATTTTAATGAGGGAAATAAGTATTTGACCCCTCTGCAAAACATGACTTAGTACTTAGTGGCAAAACCCTTGTTGGCAATCACAGAGGTCAGACGTTTCTTGTAGTTGGCCACCAGGTTTGCACACATCTCAGGAGGGATTTTGTCCCACTCCTCTTTGCAGATCTTCTCCAAGTCATTAAGGTTTCGAGGCTGACGTTTGGCAACTCGAACCTTCAGCTCCCTCCACAGATTTTCTATGGGATTAAGGTCTGGAGACTGGCTAGGCCACTCCAGGACCTTAATGTGCTTCTTCTTGAGCCAATCCTTTGTTGCCTTTCCGTGTGTTTTGGGTCATTGTCATGCTGGAACACCCATCCACGACCCATTTTCAATGCCCTGGCTGAGGGAAGGAGATTCTCAACCAAGATTTGACGGTACATGGCCCCGTCCATCGTCCCTTTGATGCGGTGAAGTTGTCCTGTCCCCTTAGCAGAAAAACACCCCCAAAGCATAATGTTTCCACCTCCATGTTTGACCGTGGGGATTGTGTTCTTGGGGTCATAGGCAGCATTCCTCCTCCTCCAAACACAGCGAGTTGAGTTGATGCCAAAGAGCTCCATTTTGGTCTCATCTGACCACAACACTTTCACCCAGTTGTCCTCTGAATCATTCAGATGTTCATTGGCAAACTTCAGACGGGCATGTATATGTGCTTTCTTGAGCAGGGGGACCTTGCGGGCGCTGCAGGATTTCAGTCCTTCACGGCGTAGTGTGTTACCAATTGTTTTCTTGGTGACTATGGTCCCAGCTGCCTTGAGATCATTGACAAGATCCTCCCGTGTAGTTTTGGGCTGATTCCTCACCGTTCTCATGATCATTGCAACTCCACAAGGTGAGATCTTGCATAGAGCCCCAGGCCGAGGGAGATTGACAGTTCTTTTTGTGCTTCTTCCATTTGCGAATAATCGCACCAACTGTTGTCACCTTCTCACCAAGCTGCTTGGCGATGGTCTTGTAGCCCATTCCAGCCTTGTGTAGGTCTACAATCTTGTCCCCCGACATCCTTGGAGAGCTCTTTGGTCTTGGCCATGGTGGAGAGTTTGTAATCTGATTGATTGATTTCTTCTGTGGACAGGTGTCTTTTATACAGGTAACAAACTGAGATTAGGAGCACTCCCTTTAAGAGTGTGCTCCTAATCTCAGGTCATTACCTGTATAAAAGGCACCTGGGAGCCAGAAATCTTTCTGATTGAGAGGGGGTCATATACTTATTTCCCTCATTAAAATGCAAATCAATTTATTAAATTTTTCACATGCATTTTTCTGGATTTTGTTGTTGTTATTCTGTCTCTCACTGTTCAAATAAACCTACCATTAAAATGATAGACTGATAATTTATTTGTCAGTGGGCAAACATACAAAATCAGCAGGGGATCAAATACTTTTTTCCCTCACTGTAACATCTCTTTTCCAAGAGAGACCAGGTCCAATAGCAGCAGGGGGAACAAAGTTTCAGACAAAACAACTTACATACACTAACACAACAACTTCTTAGGGCTAGGCCCCGTTTTCTCAATTTCCGCCTGACTGACATGCCCAAAGTAAACTGCCTGTTGCTCAGGCCCTGAAGCCAGGATATGCATATAATTGGTACCATTGGAAAGATAACACTTTGAGGTTTGTAGAAATGTAAAAATAATGTAGGAGACTATAACACAATAGATATGGTAGGAGAAAATCCAAAGAAGAATCAACCGGAAGACAAGACACACCTGCTAAAATCGGTTTCCTATTGAACATACTTCTTTCCGTAAGAAATATTATAGTTTGCTTACATTTTAGGGTATCTGAGGAGTAAATAGAAATGTATTTTGACTTGTTGAAACAAAGTTTAGGGGTAGATTTTCAGATTCCTTTCTCTGCATGTTGAACCAGTGAATTACTCAAATCGATGGCGCCAACTAAACAGACTTTTTGGGATATAAAGAAGGATTTTATCTAACAAAACAACACTACATGTTATAGCTGGGACCCTTTGGATGACAAATCAGAGGAAGATTTTCAAAAAGTAAGTGAAAATGTAATCGCTATTTGTGAATTTATGAAACCTGTGCCGGTGGAAAAATATTTTGATGTGTGGCGCCATCCTCAAACAATCGCTGTAATAGCTACTGTAAATCGGACAGTGCAGTTAGATTAACAAGAATTTAAGCTTTCAACCGATATAAGACACTTGTATGTACCTAAATGTTTAATAGAATTTTTATGATTATTTATTTGAATTGCATGCCCACCAGTTTCACCAGAAGTTGTCCTGCTAGTGGGATGCCTAGCCCTAACTAAACAAAACTATAAACACACATACAGTACAACAATTACATATCACATTAAAAAACACGAAAGTCTGACTAAAAAACAGCTGTCCTAAAGACAATTACACTCTTATATGATATATACATCGATCAAGTGTTTAAACTCCATCAACGAAAAAATTTAAAATACCCGAATTTAGAACAAGCTTTAAATCATCATTTATCATTCTGTTGTATGATGTTAAATGCTCTTTGGGCATTTTCAAAAGCTAATGATAAACTACTACCACTTGAATAAAGAACAGTATCATCTGCATAAAAATGAACATCCGCTGTTTCAATAAGATCCCCAATGTTGTTGATACACAAAATGAACAACAGTGGGCCCAAAATAGAACCTTGCGGAACACCTGAGCACACCTCTATGAACTCAGATTTACAACCATCCGCCATTACACATTGTGTACGATTTGATAGGTAATTTATAAACCAATATAGAGCATGACCAGTAATTCCACAACATTTTAACCTTTGCACTACACAGCATGGTCCAAGGTGTCAAATGCCTTCGACAAATCAGTTAAGACAGACATACAATGTAATTTCTTGTCAAGAGCAAAGTGGATGTCATTTAAAACCTTCAATGTTGCTGAAACAGTACTGTGGTCAGACCTAAAACCTGATTGCATTCTATTTAAGATGTTATTTTCTTGAAAGTAGGCTTTTAGCTGCCTACTAACTAAGGACTCCTTTACCTTTGACAATACAGACAATTTTGATATGGGTTGATAGTTGTCAAGTAGCGAAGGATCTCCACCTTTCAGGAGAGGCAGTACAAAAGCAGATTTCCATAACTTGGGGATTTCCTTAACATCAAGCGTGAGGTTAAAAATACATGTTAAGGGAGGAGCAATGATGTCTGCAGCTAGGTGTAGGAAGTGGGGGTGTAGTTCATCGGGGCCAGGGAATTTTTTTTCGTCAATTTCTTTCAGGGCTTTACACACTTCTGAAACAGAGAATGATGAAAAGGAGAACCTAGTGAAGGAGTGCACAGGGGTGTCAGGTAAATTCATAGGGGGATCAATTCAATGACCTTTTCAAATAAACTCCCTGCATCTAAAAAAATGCTGATTCAAGGCTTTCAGAATGGAGGTTCTCTCAGTTACAATCTGTGTGTCTACCAACAATTGTTTGGGAAGCTGTGTGTCTTTTTTGCACTCCAAACCGCACTACTTGCCAACATTTGGATGGATTATTTAAATTATCTGAAGTAGATTTCAGGTAGGTCTGCTTTCAATTTACGGATCATAGTCACACCCATAAAAAAGCCATCTAATCATCTGCCGAACCAGTCCCTCTTGCTTTAGACCACAACGCATTTGTTCCCTTATGATTTTAGTAAGTTCCTTAGTAAACCAAGGGTTCTCTCTGCCCTTAATCCTGAATTTTCTTAAAGGGGCATGCCTATTGCATACATCCTGGAATGTGTTGTGGAAGTAAGAAAAGGCTAGTTCAACATCAGGGATTAATTCCATTCAATGCTAGATACATAATGTAAAAACCCTTGAATATCAAACCGCTTCCATTTTCTTTTCGTAATGACACGTGGAGATTTCTTAGGAATTTTACCATCTCTCACACAGGCAATAGCACAGTGATCACTTATGTCATTTGCAAAAATACCAGAAGTATTAAAACGATGAGGAGTATTTGTCACGATCTTCTGAAGTGTCGGACCAAGGCGCAGCGAGGTATCCAGTATACATTCTTCATTAGACAACGTAACTGGCGAACGAACGAACGAACGAACGAACGAACGAACGAACGAACGAACGAACGAACGAACGAACGAACGAACGAACGAACGAACGAACGAACGAACGAGCAGGCGAACCATTGACCATAACCAGTATAAAACCAACAAAGCTATGCACAAACAATAACCCACAAACCCCTAGTGAAAACTACAAACATATATATGGTTCCCAATTAGAGGTAACGACACACAGCTGCCTCTAATTGGGAACCATTACTCCAACATAGAAATAGATAACCTAGAACAGAACAAAACCCTACACCAAAACAAAACTAAACACGCCAGCCTAAAAACTCTGGCCTGGACGTCACAGTATTGGTTAAGATCAAATCAATCAAAGAGGATTTCAGAGGATATTTTATATTCGACCTAGCTATACTGTTGACAATCTGAGTGAAATTATAGGTATTGCATAGAATTTTGAGTTGATCAGAGCTAGATGTTAACCAGTCCTGATTCAGATCACCCATCAGGACAAACTCAGAATTGACATTCTGTGATAACAATTCGACAATACAATCCAGAGAGCCAACAGTAGCAGATTGAGGTATATAACAACAAGATACAACAATAATTAAAGATGAGCCAAGGTTTAGGTTCAAAGACAGATATTCAAATTGCTTAGGTTTAGTAACAGAAGTCAGAACGACCACCGAGAACCTGTCTTTTACCTATACACCATCACTCTTTTTAACCGTTTATGCCAATATTAGATTTTTGAAGCCAGGTTTCAGAAAGCATAAATATATCAGGGTCTGCAGTTTTTATCCATATATTCACAAAATCAAGCTTCGGCAGAAGACTTCTTACATTCATATGCAAAAACTTCAGGCCACTCTGACTACTTAATTAGGCAGGGGTAAGAATGTCAGGACTGGTTAGATTGCACATTTCCAGACAATAGAAGCAGCAATATAATGGAAAGTCTAGATCGAGGGTTACAACATTTCGATTTACAGACAGCACATGAACGACAATCCACAGTCACCAGAGTCTTTAACGCCACGTATTTCAGGAGATGTGTAAAGTCCAGAGACATGGTTAAGTACCAAGAGAACAGTCCTGCCATGTAAGCGCAAGAGTCCGATTTCTCCCATATTGTTTGGGAGAAATGTGCATAGTTCTCACATGCATTCCGCGGAGCAAGCGTGGGGTTTCTCACAAAACTCATATATTTCCTCATTCACAGAGCAACAGACTCTAAAAGTATTGCTTACATTGTAAAGGCCAAGGGTAGACAACAGCAAAATGAACAACAGCAACATGCTTGTTTATTGCCCCAAGAGTCACTAATCAAATAGTCAAACCGCAGATCAATAAAAAGTCAGCAATGTATGCATTTGATGTAGGCGAGCAAAGCTCTGGGGAGAGAGAGAGTGGCGAGGGCACCTGTACCAGAATGGCAGGCAGACAGGCAGAGAGATCAGTTCTCTGGCCAACACATCTCTCCCCCCGGGGAGAAATTGTAATGTCGAAAGAGGACAGTTAGTGACATTGTTTTGGCAAGGTCAGCATTTGAGGACAACACACACACACTTATATAATAAGAAACATGGAGATGTTCTTAAAACAGAACATAAGAACCCTTCACAAACGCAACCCGGTCCCGGAACAAATGAAACATAGCCATGAGAAGAAAATCATCATGACATGTTGCACATCCCTCACAGACAGCACACTTGTATCCCTGAGCGAGGGGAATTAATTAATGTGCCTGCCTGTAAACACTTATCTTGTCCATGTTTTGATGGGGGCTGCTGGGAGGGGGAGGCAAACCCCGCAAATGCAAGACTGTGGAGCTAGCATTCTGGCAAGCACCCCACTCCCATGCCTGGACACACATAATCTCGATCCCAATGGTCTCTCTCTCTCTCTCTTTCTCTCTGTCTTGTCTGTGTGGCTCACTTAGCAGCCTATCTGACGGAGGCAGGTCCCTTCTCTTGGTATTGAGGCTCTGAGTGGGCCCGTGCTCTGTGGGTTCCTTGGACTGTGGACGGGTGCCCGGTGCCCGCTCTCGTCACCAGGCACCCCGCTACTTTGCAAGGTTACGCCTGTCATTCCCTGATAAACAAAGATGAGAGGAGGACAGGGAGGAAACAAACTCCCAGCGGTCTGTCAGCAGCCATGCCAGACCAGACACACTCATCAACAAGGACAACAGAAATGTCCCTGCTGATAGGGGCATACCAACACACAATAGGAAAACATCATAGCACAACAAGCCCCCACAAATCCAAACTATATGCCTCTCAGCTCAGTCAGTGGAAATGTTGAATAAGATAACGGCTAATTATAAAGGAGCCAGACGCCTTCATTTCCAGGCTGGCAGGTGAGAGAGGGGACTCAAACCCGGTCCAATAGTGAACATGCCCAGTACTAATTATAGAAGGTTGACCTGATGTCTGCTCCCTCCATTGATGGGTGTCAAAGAGTGTGAGGCTAGCAGAATGGTGGGTTAGGTGCTATTGGAGACGAGGCCTCGGCCCAGGGGGGGATGTGTGACCTTCAGACAGCTCTAATAATGTCAGGCCCTGCAGTGAGAAGCAACCATGGTAGTTGTGTCCAACACAACACAGCCCTCATTACCTTGTGTGAGCCCACCATGACAGCAATCCAATACAGTCAGTGTGATCAGGGCTCCCTCTGTACACAATACTACACATAGGAGAATATACTTGATACAGAGGGTCAAGAGGCATTGGTACAGGGTCATTCAATTCTAAAAACAACATTGCACTTTAAGTTGAATGATAGGACAACATTTACATTTCCGCCTAAATAGACATACTCAAACATAATATTTTTTTATGATGGCCATAAACAATAACAGGAAATGTTGCATAGCTTTAGAAAGCTCGGGAACTCACCTGTCTGGTATTTGTTTATAAATTACTGAGGTCTGCTAACTGTTGAGGACACAAGTGCATATATTATGAAAATGTGAAAAATCAAGGTTTTTTTTCTATTCAACAAAAGTTTGGCAATAAGGCTTGAAATTACTGAAATGGTTTCTAAATATAGTAACAATCAAATTATAAACGACTTACAATAAAATGTCACATTTCTTATAACTGTAAAATAAATATGATCATACTTAGTGACAGTACAATATCGGCACTATTTCATATAACTGTTGACAGCTAGTTTTCTCCACTGAGCGGTACAAAGACAACATTAAAATGTGTGCAAACTCCTTGCAACTTCAGCTTTAAGCACGTGACCAAGAGAAAGTGATCTTATTTAAATTATATGAAATTATTTAATTTTCTTTTTTCATGTTGAGAGCTCTAAATCCAGCTGAGAATATCACAGTGAGATGAAACAACAATGGCTGGACTCGCTAGACGGTCACTTTCATTTGCTCTCTCCCAAGCTGATCTCACTCGCTCAGTGGAAGAGATAATTTATTCTTGATTCTTTGTCTGGATAGGCCAGAAAACATGACACGTCACTCCCTATGCAAATGTGGGTTCTGAAACCTCACACTTCAATTCAGCTCCTCTTAGAGAGTGGAAACAGAGAGCAAACAGATGGGACTTTTTGGCACCCCCATATGGGGACTTAACATCTAAGACGTTTTAAATTGATGTCAACTTGGACACAAATGAGGTATTTGTCAATAGCAAACAACAAGATCCTGTACTGCCAGAACATCATGTTGGCTGGAGATAAATATGGCAGGCATTTATATATTAATAGTGTTCACACAAAGTGCAGAACAAAGTATCTTATGTCTAAGATAAGAGCTGTTGTGCATGCTCTTTCAATCATCCCCATTTCCCTTGTTCTGTCCACTTACCTGGCTTGGACAGCATGGGTGAAGAAGAGCCTATGTGATTCTATGGAAGGGGAAGAGGGACACATACCTTTGGCTGTTTGCCATGATGGGCACTCTCCACCCCTTAATCTGGCTAAGCTCTGTGTCAGACACCTCGATCTGGAGGGGCAGCCGTGGGATCCACACGTTCATCTCCAGCTGAGCACTCAGGTAGCTGTAGGTGAAGTTCACCATCATCCTCACCTTGCCCTTCATCTCCTTTCCATTCACAAACACATAGTCACACCTGTCTGACACCTGGGGGGAGAGAAGCATGTGTAAGTATCACAAGGAGATACCCAAGCAGCACCATCAGAACCAGCCAAACCTAACTCAACGGACAATGCTGGCACGCACACACACACACACACACTTTCCAAACTGTGCTGTACTGTACTGTAGGATGTATTTTATCTTGACCCTTACAGAATGAGATGCACTATAGCCCAGATAAAGGGTTGTGTCCCTCTGCATTATTTCTTGCCATCCCCACAATTTATACCCAACTACAAAAGGAGAGAAGAGGGCAGGAGCACATCTTTGAACGTGTGGATAGAGGCTTGCAATGCAGCCCCCTAGATTCCCTAGATATGCCCAGGGGCTAAATGCAGCACCAACAGATGGCAGCTAGAGAGAGGAAGGCAGGTCTCCACTGATAACATGACAAACTCAAAATCATCTGTTTCACAAATGGCCTTTTTAGAGGAAATCACTGTGCCAATTGCATGCCATTGAAAGAAGCAGGGCTTCACAGCTCCTTGTTGCTTTAGCTGGCTGACCTCGCTCCTTCACCAGCAACTACTCTTTGATCCACACCCAGCCTCTATCTCTAAAAGCCCTATGATGTAGCCATGTTAGCACCACAAATACACACGAAACCTCAGGAGTGCATTGAACACACAAACATGGGAATTTGCCACAACCCCCATACCCGCCCCCCCACCTGCCTAGCCGCAAACATACACACACTCACACACTTCTAAAAGCATACAGAGTAGGGAATTTATCTATTTTGAAAGCAGGTATTTTGAGAAAGCTCCCCGTTAGCAGTTTACTACTTCACTGAGATGAATTGAGATGAAATCATAAAATATATTTTCCCATTTCCAAGTTATTTCTTTACTGCCAGATATAAGAGATAATTAAGCAATCATCATTCACAGAACATAATGTGTTATCTTCAAGGAAAAGGGATTGTCTGACAGATACCCAGCTCGTCCTGAACTCTCCTCTCCCTGCATCACTGCTCGTCTGAGGCAGCTTTAGAACCCCAGACTCCCACCTGCTCAACTCTCCATCTCTCCTGTTGTTGCTCATGTCCTTCCCTCACTTTCACCAAACAAAAGCACAAGCCTTTCTGGGTTTCAAGCCTTTATTACTTATTTTCTCTCCCTGACATGAATCCTTCTAAGGAGGTCTGGAGTACACTGTAGGGCAGCCCAAGGGCTACAGTCAACTGTCAGAGATCCCTTCAACCTCTGATATCAAGGACTGCTTTAGACTTCAATTCTCAAATGGGTTTCTTACCACTGGATATCTTTGCTCAGCATGCTGCTGTAGTTTTCTACGTCTGCAATAGGAAGCTTTGTAAGGTGAACCCACCACACTATGTCTTATTGTTTCTTCCTGGTCTGGGGAATAGTAATGCTGTCTTAAACCAATACATATTAGGACTACTATTTCTACAACTTATAATGGCACAAATAATGAAGAGGATGATGACAATGTAATTGTTTTATTGCAAAGACTGGCAGCATTGCTGTATTGCTACTGGTTTCTAATAAAGTTATTAAAACTTCTTCACAACAGACTGAGCAGATTCTGCTCTGTCAGAGCTTGATGTGTGAGTCTGTTTGGACTGATAAAGATGTCAAAGGAGTCCTCACTTCTTATCAGGCTCTATTGTTCTCTTCACCCTCCCTCCCGGTGTCTCTCTCTCTCTCTCTCTCTCTCTCTCTCTCTCTCTCTCTCTCTCTCTCTCTCTCTCTCTCTCTCTCTCTCTCTCTCTCTCTCTGGAGTAAAGTGCCTTCGACAGACAACGTCAAAGCCATTTCCCTGGAGTTGAAACTTTACAACAGGTCTGCACAGCCCATCATGGTTGTAACATCACTGATAAACAAAATGGCACTAAGCAACATTTCTTCAAGTGCCATTTGATGTACCCTCCACACACACACACACACACACACACACACACACACACACACACACACACACACACACACACACACACACACACACACACACACACACACACACACACACACACACACACACACACACACACACACACACACACACACACACACACACACACACACACAGAGCAACGCTTATGATTCACAGCAGTGCTTTGTCCGCAAAGATAATCACTGTCTGCGATATTATATTAAACCTACATCTGTCAGGGGTGAGTGAGGAGGACAGCAACATGCTCTAACAGCTTGTCTGAGTGCTGGGATTGATTCACATACAACACTATGGCACCTGACAGTCAAAGTAATTGCCTGCTGGAGCTTCTCTAATTCACAATATTCTGAGCAGAAACAATTATGGAGGACATGGTAGATGAAGTTCAGCCATCCTAACACATTACACGGGCTAACACTGGCCCCCAGGGGCACATTATCGGCCATCTTATCTCACAATCAATACTTTAACGTACACACTCACCATCCTCCTCCTCAGTAGGCTGACACGGGAAGGCTGGTATTGTAGAAGACTGGAGGGAAGCGACCACTTCACTGTGAGTTATACAGTCTCTGTCACACTCATCCCTCAAGGTATCATAAACGTCCAGGAGGATCCAGAGGCACATTAATCAGACATATTAGGCAGCTAACGGGAGAATACTTACGGAGGACATTAAGGCTGTCTTGGGATCTAGCCCAGGAAATGAACGACTCGCCAGAAAGATAGGATCAGTGGTAGATATGAGGGATGGGATTAGAGAAGCATGACAGTGGGCAGGCCTAGGTGTTGAATATAGGAGTTGGCTTGACAGAATCAATTAAGCAGCCCACGGTCCATGTCAGCAGTGCCACTCACATCAGCACAGCACCTAGGGGCACCCGTGAATCCTCCCATTCCCCCTCCCTGGTTGGAGGAGCCCATCTACATGGCAATAAACAGACCAGGAATCCATGTGAATCAGATCCCTCCCTTCAAAGACAAGTGCTTTAATTCATAAAAATTCATTGAGTGAAGCACCTGAAATGGCAATCTAAATTAACTCGTGCTCTTCATGAACAATGCCTTCATTTACAGTCCAGGAGTGTTAGACTTAATGTTTCAGGTCGGCGATTGAGAGTTTTATTGGTTTCACTTTACACACCAGAGCTATTGTGTTACATGTAGAATGTCCCAAACATTTTGTATCTTTCACGCTACACAGATCAGAGGTGGAGAAAACAAGAATGAGTGATGATGTTGCTTTCCTGAGAACTGGTCTATACAGCTATCATTTATCCTGAGTGCAGTGGTTCTAGTGGTGACAGCAGCGCTCAGTGGAGCTGGGAGAGGAGGATTGATACCCCAGATCTCATCTGTCATAGTACTTCTGCACTGACTCAACCTATAGTTTGTAGCTTTATGGATGACAGAGATATGGATTAAACGGGGTTAACTAGTACAACAATGGGTTAATCTGAGCAATCTCAAGCAGGAGGCGATAGAAAAGAATACCACATAAATACCACATACATGATTGTCAGAGTAAAGCCAAAGGATGAACAAAGGGTAGTTACAGCAATGGAGTCAGACCAATCCCAGCAGCCTGATAAAGGGGACGGTATTTGTGAAGACAATTCTGTCTCCTTTGCTCTCTCCTACTCTCTTTAGCTCTCACCATGTAATTCAAAGTGAGAATATGTACCCTATACTAGCGTGTGCATGGTGAGGTGCAAGATTTCATGCTCCCTGCGTCAGTTACTTCAACATAAAAAATATCCAAACCTACATGGGCGGTTTGAGTAGAGGCTAGGTCTAGCAGAGCAGCTACAGTGATTTAATGTGAGCAATCATTCTCCCTCACCAGTATCTTCAATGAGTGATGCCAGAGGCTGGCTGAGAAAGGCCAGGGGACACACAGAACCCAAACATTACGCATTCTTCAGAGCAGAATGCCTAACACCTCCTGGAGAGGGTGACTCAACTACTGTCGGACTAATAACCTCAGTGTACCCACAAACACTGCACAGAGTGGGACACCAAACTGATCCGGAACCAGGGGAGAGTGTGGGCCGCTCACATAAACTACTCTCTTTACTGCCTGGCACGTTTGCCTACATTGGGTCTCATCAGTCCTTTTGCAGGCCTGTCAAAGCCACGCACCCCAAAAAAGTATGTATACAAATATGTAGAAATTATAATATGGCAGAGCGTAATTTTTGCCTGTACCTGTCAACACAGATTTGTTTTTAAGTAGCATTATTCTCTAGTGGGGGTTAAGGGAGAAGCATGTCAGATGAGGTATCCTTTTAAAAGGATGCAGTGTAATTCTAAAGCTACAGAGTGAATACAGCAGCAGTAGATGAGCACAGTGATTCATTATTCAGGTGATGTGTCACTCTGTGTTTACTTAACACTGCCTTTAATTTCCCAGGCCCAAATGACATGAAGTAGTTATGTTTACACTCATGACTTGAAATGAACTGATACAATCTAGCTCTTCTTCACCCAACTGGGTTTATACATTAAACACATGTATTTCTACTCAAAGCACAAACATCCTGTATCAGCAACCTCTTTATATGCGGTTGTTCCTCTCAGAAAATCACTCTGGTGTGGAGGGACTTCAGTTTTCTAACTATAGCCGACAACACAATGCTAATGTGGTAGAGTAGTCTACAGAAAAAGTTTCCTCTAAAACACACTTGAAGAAAATCATCTTTTAGATGTTGAGTGTAAAAACAAGGCCAAAATTCCATCCTCACTGTAGCTCATCTGAGTAAACAGAGTAGTCTCTTTCTTTACAATGGTCAGTTAACACTACCATACTGGGCTTATAGGAAGCTCTATTGGATGTCTTAATAACAAATGTGCCTGTAATTAGGATGGCCCAGGTTTTTGTCTCCCTCGCTGAATTCATCTTCATCTTCATGACATGTTCAAAGAGAGGGAAACAGATATCAACTGGCAGAGCCTTTGGCACATAATGGACCTGTCTGTTGATAGCTCAGCCAGTTAGGATGGGAAACAGACTGTGGACAGATTGAAGGCTCTGTCTCTCTACTCCAGTTGGTGTTTTGGAGAGTTAGCCATTCCATGGATAATGAACCAGTCATTGTGAGTCAGGAGGAGGATTTCTCAGAGAACAGAAGTGAGCCATTGATGTGGAGGCTCTGCCGGCATCCCTCTGTACTGTTCTGTTCTGGGTTTAGTGTGGTGTTTTGTGCAGTGTGCCCTCGGTTTGAGAGAGTCACGGAAAAGAAAAGAAAACTCAAGCGACCTGTCATTGATGCTTTCATATCAAATGTTTTCTTTTTCTGGGTTTGTGTATCCTGTCTTGGGGCTTAAATCTTAAAATAGACACTCTAAAAATAGAGAATCTCCTTGTCTGTTCCATGTTTGTTTATTGATTTAACATAAGCTTGAATGTACAATTCTTTGCAAGGCCCAAATGCCATGTATATTGTCAATCATTACAGACTTGCTCTCATTCAATCCTATTTAGTTCAAATAAATAATTAGTTGTTGCATAATCAGGCACACCCATATGCCCCATATGCCTAATTACTGCTGTGCAAATGAAAATAATGTGTGCCTATTTGTCACGTCAGTGGCTAACCTGAATAGAATCCTAAGGCACATTACACCCTGTGTATAGCAGTTGAGATTATAATTAAACTATATGAAAACAAAAAAAAACACAGTGCTTCAAAGCAGTGTTATGTCTGGAATGAAGTCAATATCCAAAGTCTGAAGACTGAAAAGAATTTGGACAAAATGAAATACAAATACATTTTTCTAGAAGTACTTAAGTTTTATCACTTCTTGCAACTGGCAATGAGTCAGGCTCAGACTACAGTCAATACAATAATAAAGGCCTTGCAACTGCACTTGACCATTCCTCATTATGCTCCACCTTCCATGAGCTAGCTGAAACACATCACACTGGAAACTCCATCTCACTCAGTCACCTTTCAACCACTAAACACTGGTCACTGGACAAATGGTCACTGGAATTCAAGTAAGACATCTGCACACTCAAATAATACCAACATGTAAAAAAACAGCAATTGCATGAGCCTCATGCAAACATGCTGGCACCTTTCGAACCGCTATTTTTTCTAACCATATACAAACTCAATATGCACATAAATTACTTGAAATGTTATGGTAATTTGAGCGACAATGTTTCAAAATAACACTGCTAGTAGGAAGAGAAACATATGAAAATACTTCAGTGCAAGAATGAGGCTTAGAAAAACATTTATGATAAGTTTGATAATATAACGATTTTTTGTTGTCTATGAATCAAATAATTTCTTTCTGATTAGTTTCTACTGACTGACCTTGACCACATCTTCATCTGTGGAGCGACAGTCCACTGCCTCTGAGACGTCAGTGACCGTGCCGTCTGCTCCGATGGTCACCACCTTCACCGGGACAGCCACTGTCTTCCCTGTCAACACGGCCGTGTTCAGGATCTCTGTGTCCTGAGAGAGAGACAGAGGACCAGCACAGTCAAACACAGGGTAATATCAGAACAGCTGCACAATTTAAAAAACAGCTGCACAATCAGAACCGTTACTCATTTGACAGCTCTACAACAGCACCATGGACAGTTTTGGAATCAGCACCACTACTGAGTGGACAGCTCTAGAATCATCACCATTATTGAATGGACAGCTCTATAATCAGCACCATTACTGAGTGGACAGCTCTAGAGTGGACAACTCCAGAATAAGCACCCTTACTTGGTGGATGGCTCTAGAATCAGAACCACTACTGAGTGAAAAGCTCTAAAATGGACAGCTCTAGAATCAGCACCATTACTGAGTGGATGGCTGTGGAGTTGACAGCTCCAGAATCAGCACTGCTACTAGGTGGACATCTCTAGAATGAACACTGCTTTTGGATGGACAGCTTTTGACTCATTACTGTTAGTGAGTTCACAGCTCTGGGTAAAGAAACAAGCTCAGTACTATTAGTAAGTGGGCAGCTGTGTCTGACGTTAGTATTGTTAGTGAATGGGAACCCTAGTAGAGAAAGAGGATCGGCAGGGGTTCATTACTCCCAATAGAGCTCTTAACCTTTCATTACACAGCTATCACACCGTCAGAAGAGATAATCGGTTCAATTAAGACAGGCCTGGGAAAGGCTTTACTGTCTTAGCCAGACATGAACATTACATTGTCTGTTATAGCCATTCACTACATCTCCATTTCAATTAGACGGCTAAATAAGCTGAACCACCACTAGAAATGCCTTGGAGCCAAGGTACACAGCCTTTAGGTCATTGAGGACTGTCTGCTTTTTGCTCTATTGAGGAACCCAGATGACAATTGAATCCTATAGAGTGAAAAAGGTCATACCAAGGAAGGTCGTCTTGTTTAATTGCTGCTGTGAAACCTCTATAAAGAGGTTCACAATCATTTCAATGGTTTGGCTTTGAAAGGGCTTTACAACGGGCAGAAACTGAGCGGCCTTCGTTACTTTGCTCAGTTAAAGCTGTGTCTGTATTGAAGACTTAGTTCTCAAATTCTTCTGTGATGGCATGACATTATGCAGAATGTAGGTATGAATATTAACCTAATTCTAAAACGATGTCTATATCCTTTCATATTACTAATACTGACACCTTGTGACAGGCTCTATCTGCTGTGTGTTTGACTTCCTGTCAACATTGCCCTTTCTCTGCATGATGGGAAAATATGGATTTGTACACTGCTCCTTAAGACTTTCACTTGTGTTTGTGTGCTTGTGAATAAGAGGCATTTGAAAAAAGAGAGAAAAGGGGGATTAAGTTCTGTTAAATGGAGCATGGACATTTGTAAGCGTCAATTACCAGTCCGTTCAGACTTTGGAGTGAAATTATTATTGGTTGAGACAAAAAATACCAATGACTCACAAAACAATAATGTGGCACTATCTTCAAATGGCTTTTCATTATGTTTTTATAGACTTTGACATTTTTATATAGTATATAGAATCCTATAGATTCTGACGTTGCTGACTTTGATTAAATTCCACTAAAATAGGGGCTGCAGTAAATTTATTCTGTCCCTGCTGGGATTCCTCCATTTCCAGAGGGTCTTTTATAATAGATGATGAGGTAAATGGTTGAGACCCGGTGAAACACAGGGCATTACAGAGGCTGGAAGTGACAGAGGCTGGAAGTGACCCAGCAGGCTGGAACCAGCAGGAGAAGAGAGAGAGCAGGTCCTGGCAGTAATAAGCCACAGTGGGATGTCACAGAGATGCTTCAATGGCCCACACAGCCAGCCACACACAGACAGCGCAATTTAATGCAAAACGGAGAGCATTGATGCACAACAGGAGAGTTAAAGCTGAGTCTGTATGGGACAGAGATCATAGGGAAATATGAGCCAGATTCCTGTAGTATAGGAATGATTACTCTATGAATGCTACCACCTGCGTGGGAAAGTTAGACTCTTTAAGTATGGGATACATTTCTGTCACTCTTGTACCTGAGAAACCAGATACCTACAACCCACTTATTTTGAGCGACAACCTCACACTATTGCCTTGCACGGCCTTGATACGTGTTGTTCTGCGACCCAGGAGCAAATAGCTACCAGTTCTGGACTCTATTTGATAGCCAATCAGCCCTGTCTGAGCCACACAGATTGAGAGTGTTTTTCAGCCTTTGCCCTGTAACGTGTAGGAGAAGTGGCTGCCCAGTTTATCATAGGGCTCTCTGTTAGCATTCAGCACGGTGCAGTCGCTGCCTGGCGATGTTGTCTGGACCATAATTCTTGCCTGCGTCTGGCTTGGATCTGAAAATAAGTGAGATTTATGGTGTCAGCCAGAGTGACACAGCCAGCATGAGAAGCAGCCAGCCAAGCTCCAAGTGCTGTCCCAGCCTACAGGCTAGTGATCCGCTCACCACATCTGCCTCAGTTTGCCCTAAAACATCCACATTCTAACCCAGGAAACTTGGCCAATGATCCCACTAGAGCAGAGAGAAGAGAGAGGTAAACACACGTCTGTTGCAGATATACCAGTCAAAAGTTTGGACACACCTACTCATTCATTTTTTATTATTTTCTACGTTGTAGAATAATAGAGAAGACATCAAAACTATGAAATAACACATGGAATCATGTAGTAACCAAAAAAGTGTTTAACAAATCAAAATATATTTTAGATTTTAGATTCTTCAAAGTACCCACCCTTTGCCTTGATGACAGCTTTGCACACGTTTGGTATACTCTCAACCAGCTTCACCTGGAATGCTTATCCAACAGTCTTGAAGGTGTTCCCACATATGCTGAGAACTTGTTGTCTGCTTTTCCTTCACTCTGCGGTCCAACTCATCCCAAACCATCTCAATGTGGTTGAGGTCGAGTGATTGTGGAGGCCAGGTCATCTGATGCAGCAATCCATCACTCTCCTTGATAGTCCCACTAAGTGCAACCAGATGGTTTAGCGTATTGCTGCAGAATGCTGTGGTAGTCATGCTGGTTAAGTGTGCCTTGAATTCTAATTAAATCACTGACAGTGTCACCAACAAAGCACCCTCACACCATCACACCTCCTCCTCCATGCTTCACATTGGGAACCACACATGCAAAGATCATCTGTTCACCTTCTTTGCATCTCACAAAGACCAAAAACTCAAACTTGGACTCATCAGACAAATGTCCACCGGTCTAATGTCCACTGCTAGTGTTTCTTGGCCCAAGCAAGTATTTTCTTATTATTGGTGTCCTTTAGTAGTGGTTTCTTTGCAGCAATTCGACCATGAAGGTCTGATTCACACAGTCTCCTCTGAACAGTTGATGTTGAGATGTGTCTGTTAACTCTGTGAAGCATTTATTTGGGCTGGGATTTTTGAGGCTGGTAACTCTAATGAACTTATCCTCAGCAGCAGAGGTAACTCTGGGTCTTCCTTTCCTGTGGCGGTCCTCATGAGAGCCAGTTTCATCATAGTGCTTAATGGTTTTTCACTGGGGCCAAGCTTCCTGCAATCCATGTCCTCTATACCAGGCCCTAAAAATTGTGAAAGACTCCAGCTCCCCTAGTCATAGATTGTTTTCTCTGCTGCCGCATGGCAAGTGGTATGGAGCATCAAGTCTAAGTCCAAGAGGCTTCTAAACAGCTTCTACCCTCAAGCCATAAGACTCCTGAACATCCAATCAAATAAGACTCCTGAACATCTAATCAAATGGTTACCCAGACTATTTGCATTGCCCCCTATTTTACACTGCTGCTACTCTCTGCATAGTCATTTTAATAACTCTACCTACATGTACATATTATCTCAATTACCTTGACTAACCGGTGCCCCTGTATATATCCTCGCTACTGTTATTTTACTGCTGATCTTTAATTATTTGTTACTTTTATTTATTTCTTTTTTAGGTATTTTTCTTAAAACTGCATTGTTGGTTAAGGGCCTGTAAGTAAGCATTTCACTGTAAGGTCTACACCTGTTGTATTCAGCGCATATGACAAATCAAATTAGATTTTATGTTTTGCGACTGCACTTGAAGAAACGTTCAAAGTTCTTGAAATTTTCCGCATTGACTGTCTTAAAGTAATGATGGACAGTTGTTTCTCTTTGCTTATTTCAGCTGTTCTTGCCATAATATGGACCAAATAGGACTATCTTCTGTATACCACCCCTACCTTGTCACAACACAATTGATTGTCTCTAACGCATTAAGAAGGAAATAAATTCCACAAATTAACTTTTAACAAAGCACACCTGTTAATTGAAATCCATTCCAGGTGAATACCTCATGAAGATGGTTAGGAGAATGACAAGAGTGTGCAAAGCTGTCATCAAGGCAAAGGGTGGCTACTTTGAAGAATATAAAATATATTTTGATTTGTTTAACACTTTTTTGGTTACTACATGATTCCATGTGTTATTTTGTAGTTTTGATGTCTTCACTATACAATGCAGTAAAACAATAAAACTAAAGAAAAACCCTTGAATGAGTAGGTGTGTCCAAACCTTTGACTGGTACTGTATATACTTATACTTATTAGTGTCAACACACCACTGTGGCAGTTTAAACCCAGCTTAATGTGCCTTGCTCACTTAGTCTACCGAGACGATAAGTAGGAACATATCATTGACCAATGCAAGCTTAACTAATCCCTAATATGTTACATTGATTGATAACGTGTTTAAAATGCATTACAATACTGGGCCATTCATTATATATTTTCAACTTGAGCATGTGAAAGTTGATCGAGACGGAATGTGCACTTCATGTGACAGTCCTTCAACAGTCAATACATTTGAGTGACTAGATAACCCACTTCTCTGAAATAAACAAGTGTTTTCTACTTTTCACATTATTTGTGAACAGGGAAAATGAAACAAGAGCAGAAGAAGATGATGATGAATATGATCCAGGCATACAATTAGTGTCAAACTGTGTCAGGATGCTATTAAGCAGGCTAAGAGAGACACATCCTTTCACCCACAGCACTCTTCTCTCTGTGTAGCTCCCAGTGTCTCTTCCTCTCTCTTAGTCCAATGGGCTTTAAATTGGCAGGAAGTAAGTATGGTGGAGGAGACTGGAATAAATGACGATATATTCCTGCATGAAAATGTTGGGGATGTTAGTTAAATGAACACTGCCTTTTAATGAAGGTCTCTCTGTTTCTCTCTCTTTCTCTCCAGCTGAGACCAAGCCAAATCTCTCTCCCTCTTTCTCTCTCTTCCACTCTTCCACTGGCCAGTACAGGGGAGACAAGGTGGGAAGTACTGCTGGATTCAATGGCTGCTTTGATAGTGGAGATCTTTCAGTGAGTGCCAGCCTGGGAACAGAGGTCTAATGAGAGAGCATGCTGGTAATCCCATGGCCACGGTCTATTGGTGTCGGAAATTAAACACAGCTATCACGACGGAGGCCTCATTTGGCTGGTGGTATTACATTTAATTTATCTTGACTTAATTCAGGGGCATTATAGAGAGTTGGTCATTTCCTGGAAAACACAGAACTCACTGCTGACAATGGCTATATTCTAAAAAGGAAAACAAGGAACAAAAAATGGTTAATATATTTTCGGAGAAGAACAGAATTATTTTGATATGTCTGTCAAGTTGCTTGCTCTGTTCTTATTCTAACTGTCATAATGCAGAGCTTGAAGCAAATGATGCAGAAGTATGCTTTATAAGTATGAATATGACATGGTATAGATGTTTGTGTAGGGTGGGAAACTGATTCACCTACATCAATATGACAGTGTGTAAGTTTGGATCAATCCCCCTGGAAGTACTGTAGTATGCAACTATTTTATATGGAATAACTTGGCCTAAGAACAGGCTCTTGGCTCCCCCCTGTGAATAAGATAATGTAGCGTATGCTAGTGACGCACAATATGTATTCAGATGGAGAAGTATTACTTTATGGCCATGTTAATGCTTAACACTAACACAACTCTTAACACAACTCTTCAACAGTACAGTACTCATCAAAACCATGGTTTGGTAGAAAGTGAGTCATTTATAAAATGACAGCCTTCATGTAAATACCTCTAACCAGTGCATCCTTCTTTCCAACAACTTATTATTATTCCTCACCTGTTCTGTCCATTCTGGGCAAGTTTACAACATCATGTCTGTTCAGTACGGAAAATTGTATGAGCTGATTGCCAGTTAAATTCATAATGAGTGGTACATATGGTTGCTATAAAAGGCCAGATTCAAAATGAAGCAAACAATTCTCCTATGAACTGTTGGCGTTTCTGCTATGCAATATAATCCACATCACACAACAAAAATCTACCTAAGATATATATGAGAATCATTGGACCTCCTCTATTTTTCTATCTGTGCAGCTGTACTGTTTTCCACTTGGGCTCCTGAGTGGCGCAGTGGTCTAAGGCACTGCATCTCAGTTCTAGAGGCTTCACTACATACCCTGGTTCCATTCCAGGGTGTATCACAACCGGCTGTGATTGGGAGTCCCATAGGGCGGCGCACAATTGGCCCAGTGTTGTCCAGGTTAGGGTTTGGCCGGGGTAGGCCCTCATTGTAAATAAGAATTTAACTGACTTGCCTAGTTAAATACATTTTGTTTAAATAAACTCACTCATTAACTAACTGCAATGCACTGAGGAAAGGAGGAGTGGGTTTGAGGAGAGAAGATCCAGGAGAAGATCCACAGTGGAGAGATAACATTCAGACACAACCATATATCACACTCTAAAAATAAATACTATAATTTCAACACATTTTTTATGAAAAGTGTAGTATTCACTAATTTATAAGGTTCCAATATTCATAGATATCATCTCCTATTAGGGAAATTGCTGCGTGAATTGCTGCTCTGTACATATACTTAAACAAGTGAGCCCTCCTCTCTGTCTGTCATGGATGGTATGAGGGGGTTGCATGGCGATCCATATGACAGCTCATAGATAGTATTGACCCTTTAGTCTCGTTGATTTGCTCTTGTTCTACATTATTTATGAGTACACATGATTTATGGGTGAACCTCTCCTCCAGCAACCAAAGTGTCTCAATGACACCCTGCTGATTGGACAAATCCTTCCTTAAAATATTAATTACAGTACATTATGGATTGTGCTCCATTCCTTAATTTACATGGACAAGTTTTCAATAAAAAAGAAAATACCTTGGGATGTGAGTTGAGTGGTGGACAAACCACAAAACTACAAAAGCAAGTTGAAGCTGTACAAACAACAGCATCAAACATAGCTTCTAAAAAATGTATTAGTTTGTTTTTGTTGTTTTTGTGACAGTGTTTTGTCTCTCGTAAGCTCTCTGGTGATTTTTTGCTCTTTCCACTGTCTAAAGAAAGTCAATAACGTCTGAGAAGGCTTTCAACTTCTGGTTGATTTCTTCAAGGGAAAAAATGATATAAGTGGCACTGGAGCACTACTCTCTCTTCAATGTGTTGGCATGGTCAACTTATTCACCTTTATAAACATCTACATCATGGTCCCCACATGTAGTTCTACAAATGAGTGTTCTTCGGAAATACAGTGGCTTGCGAAAGTATTCACCCCCCTTGGCATTTTTCCTATTTTGTTGTTTTACAACCTGGAAATTGAAATTGATTTTTGGGGGGTTTGTATCATTTGATTTACAAAACATGCCTACCACTTTGAAACAAACAAGAAATAAGACAAGAAAACAGAACATTTGAGCGCATAACTATTCACCCCCAAAGTCAATACTTTGTAGAGACACCTTTTGCAGCAATTACAACTGCAAGTCTCTTAGGGTATGTCTCTATTAGCTTGGCACATCTAGCCACTGGGATTTTTGCCCATTCTTCAAGGCAAAACTGCTCCAGCTCCTTCAAGTTGGATGGGTTCCGCTGGTGTACAGAAATCTTTAAGTCATACACAGATTCTCAATTGGATTGAGGTCTGGGCTTTGACTAGGCAATTCCAAGACATTTAAAATGTTTCCCCTTTAACCACTCAAGTGTTGCTTTAGCAGTATGCTTAGGGTCATTGTCCTGCTGGAAGGTGAACCTCCGTCCCAGTCTCAAATCTCTAGAAGACTGAAACAGGTTTACCTAAAGAATTTCCCTTTATTTAGTGCCATCCATCATTCCTTCAATTCTGACCAGTTTCCCAGTCCCTGCCGATGAAAAACATCCCGACAGCATGATGCTGCCAACACCATGCTTCACTGTGGGGATGGTGTTCTCGGGGTGATGGGAGGTGTTGGGGTTGCGCCAGACATAGCGTTTTCCTTGATGGCCAAAAAGCTCAATTTTAATCTCATCTGACCAGAGTTCTTTCTTCCATATGTTTGGGGAGTCTCCCACATGCCTTTTGGCGAACACCAAACATGTTTGCCAATTTTCTTTCTGGCCACGCTTCCGTAAAGCCCAGCTCTGTGGAGTGTACGACTTAAAGTGGTCTTATGGACAGATACTCCAATCTCTGCTGTGGAGCTTTGCAGCTCCTTCAGGGTTATCTTTGGTCTTTTGTTGCCTCTCTGATTAATGCCCTCCTTGCCTGGTCTGTGAGCTTTGGTGGGCGGCCCTCTCTTGGCAGGTTTGTTGTGGTGCCATATTCTTGACTTTTTTTTATAATGGATTTAATGGTGATCCGTGGGATGTTCAAAGTTTCGTATATTTTTTATAACCCAACCCTGATCTGTACTTCTCCACAACTTTGTCCCTGACCTGTTTGGAGAGCTCCTTGGTCTTCATAGTGCCGCTTGCTTGGTGGTGCCCCTTGCTTAGTGGTGTTGTAGACTCTGGGGCCTTTCAGAACAGGTGTATATATACTGAGATCATGTGACAGATCATGTTCCACTTAGATTGCACACAGGTGGACTTTATTTAACTGATTATGTGACTTCTGAAGGTAATTGGTTGCACCAGATCTTATTTAGGGGCTTCACAGCAAAGGAGGTGAATATACATTGAAGTCGGAAGTTTCCATACACTTAGTTTGGAGTCATTAAAACTTGTTTTTCAACCACTCCACAAAAAGTTTTCGCAAGTCGGTTAGGACATCTACTTTGTGCATGACACAAGTAATCTTTCCAACAATTGTTTACAGACAGATTATTTCACTTATAATTCACTGTGTCACAATTTCAGTGGGTCAGAAGTTTACATACCCTAAGTTGACTGTGCCTTTAAACAGCTTGGAAAATTCCAGAAAAATGCCATGGCTTTAGAAGCTTCTGATAGGCTAATTGACATCCTTTGAATCAATTGGAGGTGTACCTGTTGATGTATTTCAAGGCCTACCTTCAAACTCAGTGCCTCTTTCCTTGATATCACGGGAAAATCAAATGAAATCAGCCAAGAAAATTGTAGACCTCCACAAGTCTGGTTCATCCTTAGGAGCAATTTCCAAATGCCTGAAGGTACCACGTTCATCTGTACAAACAATAGTACACAAGTATAAACACCATGGGACCACGCAGCCGTCATACAGCTCAGGAAGGAGACGCGTTCTGTCTCCAAGAGATGAACGTACTTTGGTGCGAAAAGTGCAAATCAATCCCAGAACAACAGCAAAGGACCTTGTGAAGATGCTGCAGGAAACAGGTACAAAAGTATCTAAATCCACAAAAAAACGAGTCCTATATCGACATAACCTGAAAGGCCGCTCAGCAAGGAAGAAGCCACTGCTCCAAAACCGCCATAAAAAAGCCAGACTACGGTTTGCAACTGCACATGGGGGCAAAGATCGTACTTTTTGGAGAAAGGTCCTCTGATCTGATGAAACAAAAATAGAACTGTTTGGCCATAATGACCATCGTTATGTTTGGAAGAAAAAAGGGGAGGCTTGCAAGCCGAAGAACACCATCCCAACAGTGAAGCACGGGGGTGGCAGCATCATGTTGTGGGGGTGCTTTGCTGCAGGAGGGACTGGTGCACTGGTGCACTTCACAAAATAGAGGGCATTTGCACTTCACAAAATAGAGGGAATTTTCCTTTCATGAGAAAGGAAAATGATGTGGATATATTGAAGCAACATCTCAAGACATCAGTCAGGAAGTTAAAGCTTGGTTTCAAATGGGTCTTCCAAACAGACAATGACCCCAAGCATACTTCCACATTTGTGGCAAAATGGCTTAAGGACAACAAAGTCAAGGTATTGGAGTGGCCATCACAAAGCCCTGACCTCAATCCTATAGAAAATGTGTGGGCAGAACTGAAAAATAAAGCGAACAAGGAGGCCTACAAGCATGACTCAGTTACACCAGCTCTGTCAGGAAGAATGGGCCAAAATTCACACAACATATCGTGGGAAGCTTGTGGAAGGCTACCCGAAACGTATGACCCAAGTTCAACAATTTAAAGGCAATGCTACCAAATACTAATTGAGTGCATGTGAACTTCTGTCCCACTGGGAATGTGATGAAAGAAATAAAAGCTGAAATAAATCATTCTCTCTACTATTATTCTGACATTTCACATTCTTAAAATATAGTAGTGATCCTAACTGACCTAAGAAAGAGACTTTTTACCAGGATTAAATGTCAGGAATTGTGAAAAACTGAGATTAAATGTATTTGGCTAAGGTATATGTGAACTTCCGACTTCACTAAACTTCCGACCACTTTTCAGTTTTTGTATTTTTGTATTTTTTTTAAACAAGTAATTTTTTCAATTTCACTTCACCAATTTGGACTATTTTGTGTATGTCCATTACATTATATCCAAATAAAAATCAATTTAAATTAGAGGTTGTAATGCAACAAAATAAGAAAAACGTCAAGGGGTGAATACTTTTGCAAGGCACTGTAAACATATAAGAACTCTGTCTAAGTACAAATGACCTTTCTTTTGAAAGGTTGCTTTCATTGAGGTTTGGCTATTATAGTGAACAGACAAGAAGTGAACCACCCTCTGGAGCACAGTGGTGAGGAATTGCTTCTTCTCATGCTGGGAAGCTGGTGAATAAAACATGGCTGGAAGTAGAACGACTATATTTTAACTTTATAGGACAAATCCCCTGCAGAGTTCATGAATACCATATCTGATATATTGTACATCTACACTGAACAAAAATATAAACGCAACATCCAACAATTTCTAAGATTTTACTGTTACAGTTCATACAAGGAAATCCATCCATTGAAATGAATTCATTAGTCCCCTTTTCCCCACAAAAGAGCATTATTACAGACAGAAATACTCCTCAGTTTCATCAGCTGCCCGGGTGGCTGGTCTCAGACGGTCCCGCAGGTGAAAAAGCCGGATGTGGAGGTCCTCGGCTGGCTTGGTTGTGAGGCCGGTTGGACATACTGCCAAATTTTCTAAAATGACGTTGGAGGCAGCTTGTGGTAGAGAAATGAACATTCAATTCTCTGGCAAAAGCTCTGGTGGACATTCCTGCCATCAGCATGCCAGTTGCACGCTCCCTTAAAACTTGAGACATCTGTGGCATTGTGTTGTGTGACAAAACTGCACATTTTAGAGTGGCCTTTTATTGTCCCCAGCACAAGGTGCACCTGTGTAATGATCATGCTGTTTAACCAGCTTCTTGATGTGACACACCTGTCAGGTGGATGGATTATCTCGGCAAAGGAGAATGCTCACTAACAGGGATGAAATACGCTTTTTGTGCATATGGAACATTTCTGGGATCTTTTATTTCACCTCATTAAACACGGGACCAACATGTTTACATGCAGCGTTTATATTTTTGTTCAGTATAGATTCATGGGTCAAGTGGGTGGGAGGAGTCCTTGTCCCTGAGGAGTACAAATGACAGTTGTTGCAGCGCTCCAGGAGAGAAGACACCAAGGTCAGGCACCAGGGACACAAGGGGCTCTCCGCCTGCCTCAAAAGCACACGCATGGCTTGGGGAAGGATGAGGGCAGCAGCAGTGGGGCTAATGCATCTGGATGTGCTGGTGGTGGTATAGTAATGCTCTGCTGATGCTCTGCTGATGCTCTACTTCCTCCTGTTCACCCGTGGAGCCTGGGCTTCAGGGCTATAGAGATGCAGCCAGGGATGCAACTCTGTCTGTATCAGCCTGCTCCATTTCAGTCTCCTATCTATCATTTTCAGCCGATCGATAGAGAGCTCTTCCTATGCTCTAGCTGAGGCCTGGTGGGAATGACCTCCTGATCTCTCTGACTGATTTCCTCACCCGGCTCCGATCAAGATCCATACAGCCAGCTTAGCTTGGCTTAGCTGCCCTCTGGACAGAAACCCCCCTCCGCAGGCTCAAAGGTCAACTCCATTGCTGAGTCCATTACCAACCCCAAATAACACCTGGTCTGTTTTCTCTCAAGCTTCACAAGATCACGTTTGCATTCAGATACAAGACCAATACAGACCATTTCTGAAAATACTGCCATTGAGATATGTCAAGAAATTCTTATTTTTGACAATCCTCTCTTTCCAATGTTTTCCTGTAAATAACTGCATCATATTACCAAACTTCGCAGGCTGTTATTTTGAAAGCAGATTTGTCCCTTAGGGCCACCGTAATGTGATCTATCAGTTTGACACAGGGCAGGAAACTTAATTGTTCAGAAAACATCAGTGGGGCGTCTACATTTTGGGCTGATGTTTGGAGAGCAAAACTTTGGAGATTCTAATCATGGGCTTGCTTCTACTCCTGTATACACCCATAAAAGAGTCAACTTTAAAAGAAGTCACAATCACAAAAATTTTTGCCTTTCAATTATGTAGACATTTCAAGACAGTCTGTATTTCACGTCTGACACCAAAAGAATACACCATTAAAATAAGCACTTCTACTCTTTTGAAAATGGCAAACTTGCAAACTTAGTTCCACCCACACTAGGCTTGCCGCTAGAAGCCTTATCAACAACAAGTGAGAATCACTCTGCCTATCTATTCCAGCCTATTGTAGAGAAGGCTTTGTAGAGAAGGAACATGGATGGATAGAACTGATCCCTCTCATTTAGAATGCAGTTTAAAAAGGTATTTAAACAGAGAGTCCTCTGTGATCAAGGAGAGAGTGGTTCCGGATCAGAAGACCATTCATTACGTGTTGTACTCATTAACATTCCATGTATTATGACACGTGAACACCGCAGTAGGCTCAAAGATGGTGTTCTCTTTCATCAACTTCCCGGCTATACTGTACCAGCTTCTAATGGATTCGGGATTCATACATCAGCCTCCACTGTAGACTCTATGAGTCATTCTACGCAAAGAAATGCAATGCTTTACCCTTGTAAGGCAATCAGCTATAGCAGTGCCCGAGTGCCATGAAATTAGGGGGCAAATACAGGTCCCTGTAGTGTAGTGTAGATTAGTGTATTGTAGATTAGTATAGATGAGTTTAATGTAGTATTGATTAGTGTAGAGAAGTGTAGTGTAGTGTACTTTAGTGTAGTATAGTGTACTTTTGTGTAGTTTAGCATAGTGTAATTTAGTGTAGTGTACTGTAGTGTGGTGTAATTTAGTGTAGTGTGGTATAATTTTCTGTAGTGTAGTATAGTGTAATTTTGTGCAGTGTAGCATAGTGTAATTTAGTGTAGTGTAGTGTACTGTGGTGTAATTCAGTGTAGTGTAGTGTCGTCTCGTGTCGTGTCGTATGCTGTTCAGACATTGATTGAGACTAAAGAACTTATACAGTGCCATCAGAAAGTATTCATACCCCTTGATTTATTCCACATTTCTTTGTGTTACAGCCTGAATTCAAAATGGATTAAATCTATTTTTTTATATACATTTATCGAAAATTAAATACAGAAATATCTCATTCATATAAGTATTCACACACCTGAGTCAATACTTTGTAGAAGCAACTTTGGCGGCGTTTACAGCTTGGGTATGTCTGTATCAGCTTTGCACATATGGATTTGTTTTTTTTTCTCCCATTCTTCCTTACAGAATCTCTCAAGCTGTATTAAGTTAGATGGCAAGCGGCAGTAAACAACAATCTTCAAGTCTTTCCAAAGATTTTCAATGTGATTCAAGTCTGGGTTTTGGCTGGGCCTCTTAAGGACTTTCACATTCTTGTCTGAAGCCATTCCAGCGTTGCTTTGGCTGCATGCTTGGGGTTATTGTCCTGTTGGAACGTACATTTTTTCGCCCCGGTCTAAGGTGATTTGCACTCTGAAGCAGGTTCTCATCAAGGGTTTGCCTGTATTTGGCTCCATTCATTGTTCCCTCTATCCTTACCAGTCTCCCAGTCCCTGCCGCTGAAAAGCCACCATCATGCGTCACGGCAGGGATGGTGTTAGAAGGGTGATGAGCTGTGCCTGGTTTTCTCTAGACATACTGTAGTGCTTTGCATTCAGGCCAAAGATTTCAATTTTTGTCTCATCAGACCACATAATATTTTTTCAACACTCTAGAAATTGATTCATACCCTTCCCCAGATATATGCCTCATCACAATTCTATCTCAGAGATCTACGGACAGTTCTTTGGACCTCCTGGGATAGTTTCTGCTCTGACAGGCATTGTCAACTGTGGGATATTATAGACAGGTATGTTTCTTTCTAAATCATGTCCAAACAATTGAATTGGCCACAGGTGGACTCCAAGTTATAGTGACATCTCAAGGATGATCAAAGAACATTGGATGCACCTGAGGTCAATTTGGAGTGTCATAGCAAAGGGGTATGAATACTTATGTAAATGTGATATTTCTGTATTTCATTTTCAATACATTTGGACAAAAAACATTCAAAATATGTTTTCACTTTGTCTTTATGGGTATTGTGTGTAGATGGATGAGAAAAATAAATATCGAATCAATTTTGAATTCAGGCTGTAACACAACAAAACGTTGAATAAGTCATGGGGTATGAATACTTTCTGAAGGCACTGTACCTTAATACTTGGAGTATTCAGTTGTATATTCTTGAATCCGCACCCAGAACCTGATCTGAAAACAGTGTATAAACTTCAAACTTTGCTGTGATGTCTGTGTGCTCATATCCTGTTACCAGAGCACATGTCTGGCTGGGTGCTGAATGCATGCTCTGCTCTCATACCTGTGTGTTAGGTATGGGTTTGATAAATCCCTATCCTGCTATTTCATTTGCCTGGCCGAGAAGATTTTTGTTGTTGTTGAAAATAACAAATAAATCATGAAATGTTCAATTGAGTATTGTTGATGGATGACTATATCATGTGAGAGACAAAGTAGCCAGAGAAGGCCAGGGTGATGATCTATTGTTTAACAATACCATTCGGAGAGCACATGAATACAAACTGCTATTTTCATTTCTCCTCATCTCCATGCTGTTTGAATGTTCTATGTGTGAGTGAGCACAGTTTGCTGCCGGGGAAGGCTGGGACAGGAAGACATATGAGTGGTGATATGATATATGCCCTGTCCTTTCGGTCTCTCTCCATCACTGGGGCAGTGCAGCATGGGTAATGATGATGAGGCTGGGCTGGACAGGAGCATATTACTTCAGGATGGTAAAAGATAATAGACCAGCCTCCTGCCGTGCTGCTGAGGAATCAGCTTAGCCTCCAATTACTTCGTTTAAGATCCATCTTTAAGTGACCCAAAAAACAAACAGCTACATCCCACTATTGGGGAGAGAAGAGAAGCCATGGGGAGTAAGTGGGGGAGATGGCGGGAGAAAGCAATTAATCTACACTGTTAATATCAATGTACATTCGTAAAGTATTGACTTTTCCACATTTTGTTACAGCCTCGTTCTAAAATTGATTAAATAATTTTTCGCCCTCATCAATCTACACACAATACCCCATAATGACAAAGCGAAAACAGGTTTTTTGAAATTTGAGCAAATGTATTAACAGTAAAAAAACATAAATACTTTATTTACATAAGAACTCAGACCCTTTGCTATGAGACTCGAAATTTAGCTCAGGTGCATCCTGATCATTCTTGAGATGTTTCTACAACTTGATTGGAGTCCACATGTGGTAAATTGAATTGATTGGACATGATTTGGAAAGGCACACACCTGTCTATATAAGGTCCCACAGTTGACAGTGCATGTCACAGCAAAAACCAAGCCATGAGGACGAATAAATTGTCCGTAGAGCCCCGAGACAAGATTGCGTCAAGGCACAGATCTGGGGAAGGGTACCAAAACTTTTCTGCAGCATTGAAGGTCTCCAAGAACACAGTGGCCTCCATCATATTTAAATTGAAGAAGTTTGGAACCACCAAGACTCTTCCTAGAGCTGGCCGACCGGCCAAACTGAGCAATCGGGGGAGAAGGGCCCGATGGTCACTTTGACAGAGCTCCAAAATTGCTCCTTGGAAATGGGAGAACCTTCCAGAGAACAATGGGAGGAACTCCCCAAATACAGGTGTGCCAAGTTTGTAACGTCATACCCAAAAAGACTCAAGGCTGTAATCGGTGCTAAAGGTGCTTCAACAAAGTACTGAGTAAAGGGTCTGAATACTTATGTAAATGTGATATTTCAGATATTTCTTTTTTTACAAATTTGCAAAAATGTCTAAAAAATAGTTTTTGCTTCGTCATTATGATACATTTTAGAATAAGGCTGTAACGTAACAAAATGGGGTATGAATACTTTCCGAATGCACTGTATGTTTGTCTGAAGTAAACAGAGAAAGGGAGGAAGGGAGAGAGGGAAGAAGGGAGGAGGGAAAAAATGAGAGGGAGAGCACTTATGAAAAAGCACAAGAGAGAAAAGGAGAACCATAGAAAAAGGGGGATAGAAAGAAATATTTTTAAGGTGTTCCACCCATCCCCTAATTGGAGGAAACTAATGGACAACGACACATAGGCTTCTACTTCCATCGTATACAGACTATATACATTTTACAGACAGTATATTTTACATGAGTTATCTTTTGTTTGTTTTAGTCCCATCCTTCAGCTACCCTCAACCCCTTCCATCCGTCTCTATAGACCATCCAGTTTTGATTTCTATTTACCATACATCTGAATTCCCTTTGACATTTTTGGGCACTTCCAGAAATCCTACTTCATGGTTTGAAATGGGTGACAAACCATTGAACAGCACTGTGAGCTGGCAGCGTGTAGGTGTCCCTGCTATATCGGAGGATGCTTCAAAGATGAAAGAAAGAGTGTTAATCTTTCAAAACGTTATTCTCTCTCTCAGAGGTGTCACCTATAGTAGACCACTATCACTTGGCTCTGGAAATAGAATAACATTCAATTTTTTGGTTATAATCAATTAGAGCAAAGGCACAGTAATTTAGGTCATGCCATAAATTCGTTTAGGAGCGACTGTCACAATAAGCCATAAATGTGATCCAATATGCTTGCCATTATTCATAATCTTTATTACATAATAACCTTTGCAGTATGGTCACTTATGGATTCCCCCTTTTTGTTTAAGGGATTATTTCTGGTCTAAATTAGCTTCTCATGGCAAAAGACAATCTAGCCTATTAGCCTAATTAGTCCTAATTACAGATGAAAGCCTTTTCTAAACCAAAGCAATGCGCAAATCAACAGATGCCTTCAGCATTCTATCTGAAGTCTCCCCCACTCAACTAGATTAAAGAGATTAGAGCAGCACCCTCTCTCTTTCTCTTTCTTTCTCTCTCTCAATTCAATTAAATTCAAAGGGCTTTATTGGTATGGAAACATGTTTACATTGCCAAAGCAAGTGGAATAGATCATAAACAAAAGTGAACAGTAAAACTTACACTCACAAAAGTTTTAAAAGAGTAGAGACATTTCAAAAGTTATATTACTAGCTATGTAGAGTATAGTCGTGTAACGTGCAAATATTTGAAGTACGAAGAGAAAATAAATATACAGATAAATATAGTTTGTATTTACAGTGGTGTTTGTGCTTCACTGGTTGCCCTTTTCTTGTGGTAACAGGTCACAGATATTGCTGCTGGGATGGCACACTGTGATATTTCACCTAATAGATAAGGGAGAAACTCCCCAAATACAGGTGAGCCAAGCTTGTAGCGTCATACCGAAGAAGACTCGATGCTGTTATAGCTGCAAAAGGTGCTTCAACAAAGTACTAAGTAAAGGGTCTGAATACTGTGATATTTCAGTTGTCATTTTTTATACATTTGCAAAAATGTCGTATGTACAGTACTTTCCTCAACAACGCCTTCCATCAATTTATATAGCAGACCCTCATGCCAAATTGAATCAAACGTTTTTTTTTTATCAACAATGCCTGAGAAAAGCATGCTTTTGTTTTGGTTTGTTTGTTTGTCAATTAGGGTGTGCAGGGTGAATATGTAGTCTATCATACGGTAATTTGGTAAAAAGCCAATATGACATTTGCTCAGGTCGTTGTTTTCACTGAGGAAATGTAGGAGTCTGCTGATAATGGTAATGAAGAGGATTTTCCAGAGGTTGCTGTTGACGCAGATCCCACAGCAGTTATTGCGGTCCAATTTGTCCCTTCTTTTGTGGATGGGTGATAAGTTACTGGTTCCAAATATTGGGGAAGATGCCAGAGCTGAGGGTGATGTTAAAGTATAGCTAATTAGAATTTGTGGTCTGTATATTTTCTAATTTAATTTAGGATACCATCAACACCACAGCGCTTTTTAGGTTGGAGGATTTTTATATTTGGTCCTGTAGTTCATTCAATGCAATTGGAGAATCCAGTGGGTTCTTGTACATTTACATTTTAGTCATTAAGCAGATGCTCTTATCCAGAGCAATTAGGATTAAGTGCCTTGCTTAAGGGCACATTGACAGATCTTTCACCTTGTCGGCTCCAGAATTCAAACTAGTGACCTTTTGGTTACTGTCCCAACGCTCCAACCACTAAGCTGCCACCATCTGATTCTCTGTCACCCATCAGTAATAATAATGCAATTATCTTCTCCCTGGCCTATAGCGAGCTGCCTGCTCTCCTCTCTGAACCTTCTAGGTTACCGCTAGGCTACTGTACCACTCTCTGATTCTCTGTCACCCATCAGTAATAATAATGCTCTTCTCTTCTCCCTGGCCTAGAGAGAGCTGTCTGCTCTCCTCTCTGAACCCTCTACACCCCAAACAAAAAGGATCAACAGCTGGAAGACATCATTGTTGTGTCACTGATACTGTGTGCAGTCTCCTGTCCTACCCTACCAAAGAGACATAGTGTAACGCAGAAACACAGTTCATGTTCATGTTTTCCCTCTGGCAGGGGGGAAGTGGGGCAGGATCAAGAACTGCTTTTACATTACCTTACTTCCTCAGCAGGTTGAGGAGGGAAGGATGAGAGGGTGAGGAGAGGAGGAGAGGATAGGAAGAGAGGGGAGGAGAGGAGCAGAGAGGCTTTTCATGCCAGAGTGATTCCAAGTAATCTAATTCAGCCTTCCTCGCTGGTGTGCCTTCTCTTGCATTGAAGCATGCATATTACACAAACACATTTTCCGATACATACTCAAGTCTCTCTCTGTGTGTGTGAGTGAGTGTGTGAGTGAGTGAATGTACAGTGCCTTCAGAAAGTATTCATACCCTTTCCCTTGACTTATTGCACATTTTGTTGTTACAGCCTGAATTCAAAATGGATTAAATGTTTTTTTTCTCACCCATCTCCACACAATACCCTATAATAACAAAGTGAAAACATGGTTCTAGAAATGTTTGCAAATGTATTGAAAATAAAATTACAGAAATATCTCATTTTCATAAGTATTCACACCCCTGGGTCAATACTTTTTCGAAATACCTTTGGTGGCAATTACAGCAGTGAGTATTTTGTTGTATATTCTTAAGAGCTTTCCACACCTGGATTGTAAAATATTTTAAATTCTTCAAGCTCTGTCAAGATGCTGATCATTGCTAGACAGCTATTTTCAAGTCTTGCCATAGACTTTCCAGACAATTTAAGTCAGAACTGTAACTAGGCCACTCAGGAACATTCAATGTCATCTTGGTAAGCAACTCCAGTATAGATTTGGCCTTATGTTTTAGGTTATTGTCCTGCTGAAAGGTGAATTTGTCTCCCAGTGTCTGTTGGAAAGCAGACTGAACCAGGTTTTCCTCTAGGATTTTGCCTGTGCTAATTCCATTTCTTAAAAAAAACAATACTCCCTAGACCTTGCTGATGACAAGCATACCCATAACGTGATGCAGCCACCACCATGCTTGAAAATATGAAGAGTGGTACTCAGTGATGTGTTGTGTTGGAAAGGAAAGGGGAATACCTAGTCAGTTGTACAACTGAATGCATTCAACTGAAATGTGTCTTCCGCATTTAACCCAACCCCTCTGAATCAGAGAGGTGCAGGGGGGCTGCCATAATCAACATCGCATTTGCCCCAAACATAATGTTTTGTATTCAGGAAAAAACTGAATTTCTTTGCCACATCTTTTCCAGTATTACATGAGTGCATGGTTGCAAACAGGATGCATGTTTTGGAATATTTTTATTCTGTATAGGCTTCCTTCTTATAACTCGTTCATTTAGGTTAGTATTGTGGAGGTACTACAATGTTGTTGATCCATCTTCAGTTTTCTCCTATCACAACCATTAAACACTGTTTTAAAATTGCCATTGGCCTCATGTTGAAATCCCTGAGCAGTTTCCTTCCTCTCCAGCAACTGAGTTAGGAAGGACGCCTGTATCTTTGTAGTGACTGGGTGTATTGATACACCATCCAAAGCCTAATTAATAACTTCACCGTGCTCAAAGGCATATTCAATGTCTGCTTTTTTGTGTTTTTTTACATCTACCAATTGGTCAGTGGCGACCCGTCATTCTGTTTTTGAGCCCCTTGTTGACTTAAAACATTCTAGCCCCTTGGGTGCTGCCATAGAGTTACATTAGAAGTGCCCGTTCAAGAAGGCTCAAGGTTATTGGCCACAGATAAAATGACGTCAAATCACGTTATATGTACAGTAGCTTTGATTGGATTGATCATGTCAACATCATACTTTAAACGTTTAGCTAGCAGTCATCATCATGAATCAAATCTCCAATCTACTGGCAAATCCTTTTTAATAATCCTTGTCATATGAAGAGAAATAATGAAGACAAATTATAGATAAAACGTATCGATGCTCATCGGCCATTGGACATAAACATTACACAACAAGTTGGAAATTGCAAATTCAACAATGAGTGGTTTAGACTGAATCAGTGACAGTGGCTGTGGTCACAAATTTGGGATTAAAGGGCTCTTTTTTTAAGTTTAAAATGATAAACATTCCACATTGGCCATGCTGTCAATGAAGCATGATTTGTGCCGTGCTCAAAACAACTGTTAAATCTTAACTGCGAAAACTTGACTTCAGTGAGTTCAAGACAACTGGGTTGTCGGGAATAAACGAGCTCCGACTGGAAAAATACGTTTTGAACAGTCATTCAACTTGGAATTGTAAATCCGGCCTCTTTCTAGAGCTACGACCTGAAGATCAATGACGGCATCATGATTTAACCTTGTTTTTTTCTGAGCTCCCAGTTGTTTTGAAAGCACCATAAATCTAGAGAATGCCTGACTTTGATGACAAACTTTTCCCACGAAGGACCGCCGCACGACCTTCCTGTTCAAGTGAGCACAGCACAACAAGGTGAGTCCAAAAATGTATTGTATGCTGCTGCATAAATGATGTAATATGCTTGGGAGATATGCATACTGAGAAAGTAATACTAAGTGTATGTTGTGTAGTAAGATGTTAGTAGCCTATGTGCCTCCCCCTAATAATTTGGTCTATTTACCCCTCTTAATTTCGCCTACTGTTCTGACTTGCACATGTAGCCTCTAACCTGTTTTAGAGAAATGTAATCATATAATATTGTAGGAGCTTTCATTGTGTGCCTATATGCCCCCTTTATTCATCCTACGGTTCTGACTAGGTGTACAGGGAGAACATTGTAAGAACGGCCCATGTTCTGAAATCTGTCCCTGTACTAAACAAAAAGTGCTAAACAAATAGTTATATTGACTATGTCCATCCTAGCTCGCTCATTAATGTTTTAATCGATTGACTATTTTGCTGCCAGACTAGGCTCCACCATAGCCAGGTGTAGCAGTGCTAAGATGTTGGAACTAATGTTGGGACAGCTTTATGTAGGCCCTAATGTAATGTGTGTGCTGGGAGTCGGGAAGCAAGTTCAGGGAGTGAATAATTTAATAAATGAACAAAACATAATACAAAACATGAACAACACACAGACATGAAACTGAAACAGAAACAATGACGCCTGAGGAAGGAACCAAAGCGAGTGACATATATAGGGAAGGTAATCGGGGAAGTGATGAAGTCCAGTTGAGTCTGATTACGCGCAGGTGACGATGATGACAGGTGTGCGCCATAACGAGCAACCTGGTGACCTAGAGGCCCGGAGAGGGAGCACACGTGACACCTAACAGTTTATGGGTACCGTTTGTCACCGTTATAGTGCAATTCATGTATTGTTTAGTGTTGTGTTGTGTAGTGGCTTAGCTGGCATGCATCCCACTAGTTTTTTGTTGTTGTTGCGCCACCAAGATTTACATGCTACAATCGCAACTGCAGTTGGTGCCCTTCTTTACGAGGCATTGGAAAACCTCCCTGGTCTTAATGGTTGAATCTGTGCTTGAAATTCACAACTCGATTGTATTTGACATTTCAGAGTATTGTGTGTAGATCAGTGACACAAAATATAAATGTAATCAATTTGAAATTCAGGCTGTAACACAACAAAATGTGGAAAATACTTTTAGTGCCTGAATACTCTCTGAAGGCACTGTATGTGCTCTGTGACTCAAATCAAATCAAACTTTATTTGTCACATGCGTCGAATACAACAAGTGTAGACCTTACCGTGAAATGCTTACTTACAAGCCCTTAACCAAAAGTGCAGTTCAAGCAGAGTAAAGAAAATATTTACCAAATAAATTAATGTAAAAAATAATAAAAAATAACACAACGAGGATACAGGGGGTACCGGTACCGAGTCAGTGTGCGGGGGTATAGGTTAGTTGAGGTCATTTGTACATGTAGGTAGGGGTGAAGTGACTATGCATAGATAATAAACAGTGAGTAGCAGCAGTGTACAAAACAAATGGGGGGGGCAATGTGAATAGTCCAGTGGCCATTTGATTAATTGTTCAGCAGTGTTTGGAGGTGTTTAGTCCCAGGGTCCTTAGCTTAGTGATGAGCTTTGTGGGCACTATGGTGTTGAATGCTGAGCTGTAGTCAATGAACAGCATTCTCACATAGGTGTTCCTTTTGTCCAGGTGGGAAAGGGCAGTGTGGAGTGCAATTGAGATTGCGTCATCTGTGGATCTGTTGGGGCGGTATGCGAATTGGAGTGGGTCTAGGGTATCCGGGAGGATGCTGTTGATGTGAGACATGACCAGCCTTTCAAAGCACTTCATGGCTACCGACGTGTCAGGCTCTTGTGTAGCTGGTGCATAATGTCAGGCGCAGGAGAACAGTACTGAGTGAGCAAAAACCTTTACTCAAACAAATATACATGCAAAACGCTAAACGCGTAAATACAAAATAAACATGCCAAATGCAAAACAGGCGAGGCATATATGAAATGCACCAGCCGGAATGAAACGGCTTAACAATAAACAATCACACACAAGGACATGGGGGAAAACAGAGGGTTAAATACACAACAGATAATGATGGGGAATGCAAACCAGGTGTGTGAAAAACAAGACAAGACAAATGGAAAATGAAAAGTAGATCGGTGATGATTAGAAGACCGGTGACGTCGACCGCCGAATGCCGCTCGAAAGAGGGGAACCGACTTCAGTCGAAGTCGTGACACAACGTTATCATGTAGGCAGGTTACCTTCGCATCCTTGGTCTGCTTGAAACAGAGGTACCACGTTCATACTTCCGGCGCCGACAGAGATGGCAGCCTCGCTTCACGTTCTCAGGAAACCATGCAGTATTGTGTTTTTTTATGTATTACTTCTTACATTGTTACCCCGGGAAATATGAAGTTTTATTACATAAAACCAGGAGGAACTATTGGATATAAGAGAAACGTCAACTTACCAACATTACGACCAGGAATACGACTTTCCCAAAGAGGATTCTCTGTTTGTTACCCCAGCCAGGACAATAGACTGGATAGCACCCGGCGACTCAAAACAACGGCGGCGCCGGAGAAGAGGGAAACGCGCCGGTCTTTTGGTCAAGCTACGTCGACGGGTGCATCGTGCACCTCTCCCGAGTATTTTAATCGCCAATGTACAATCTCTTGACAACAAAGTAGACGAAATCAGATCAAGGGTTGCCTTTCAGAGAGACATCCGAGACTGCAACGTTCTTTGCTTCACGGAAACATGGCTCACTCAGGACACGTTATCGGAGTCGGTACAGCCACCTGGTTTCTCCACGCATCGCGCCGACAGAAACAAACTTCTATCTGGTAAGAAGAAGGGTGGGGGTGTGTGTCTTATGATTAACGAGACGTGGTGTGATCATAACAACATACAGGAACTCAAGTCCTTTTGTTCACCTGACATAGAATTCCTTACAATCAAATGCAGACCGCATTATCTACCAAGAGAATTCTCCTCGATTATAATCACAGCCGTGTACATCCCCCCTCAAGCTGACACATCGACGGCACTGAAAGAAATTCATCGGACTCTATGTAAACTGGAAACCACATATCCTGAGGCTGCATTTATTGTGGCTGGGGATTTTAATAAGGCTAATTTAAGAACAAGGCTCCCGAAATTTTACCAGCATATCGAATGTGCCACCGGGCTGGTAAAATCCTGGATCACTGTTATTCCAACTTCCGTGATGCATACAAGGCTATTCTCCGCCCTCCTTTCGGCAAGTCTGACCATGACTCCATTTTGTTGCTCCCAGCCTACAAACAGAAACTAAAACAGGAAACGCCCGTTCTCAGGTCTGTTCAACGCTGGTCCGACCAATCTGATTCCATGCTGCAAGATTGCTTCGAGCACGTGGACTGGGATATGTTCCGGATAGCATCGGACAACAACATTGATGTATATGCTGATTCGGTGAGCGAGTTTATTAACAAGTGCATTGGTGATGTTGTACCCATAGCAAATATTAAAACCTTCCCCAACCAGAAACCGTGGATTGATGGCAGCATTCGCGCAAAACTGAAAGCGCAAACCACTGCTTTTAACCAGGGTAAGGCGACCGGAAACATGACTGAATACAAACAGTGGAGCTATTCCCTCCGCAAGGCAATCAAACAAGCTAAGCGTCAATATAGAGACAAAGTAGAGTCACAATTCAACGGCTCAGACACAAGAGGAATGTGGCAGGGTCTACAGTCAATCACGGACTACAAAAGAAAACCAGCCCGTTGCGGACCATGACGTCCTGCTCCCAGACAAACTAAACAACTTCTTTGCTCGCTTTGAGGACAATACAGTGCCACCGACACGGCCCGCTACCAAAACCTGCGGGCTCACCTTCACCGCAGCCAATGTGAGAAAAACATTTAAATGTGTTAACCCTCGCAAGGCTGCCGCCCAGATGGCATCCCTGGCCGTGTCCTCAGAGCATGCGCAGACCAGCTGGCTGGTGTGTTTACGGACATATTCAATCAGTCCCTATCCCAGTCTGCTGTTCCCACATGCTTCAAGAGGGCCACCATTGTTCCTGTTCCCAAGAAAGCTAAGGTGACTGAGCTAAATGACTATCGCCCCGTAGCACTCACTTTCGTCATCATGAAGTGCTTTGAGAGATTAGTCAAGGATCATATCACCTCCATCCTGCCAGACACCCTGGACCCACTCCAATTTGCTTACCGTCCCAATAGGTCCACAGACAACGCAATCGCAATCACACTGCATACTACCCTAACCCATCTGGACAAGAGGAATACTTATGTAAGAATGCTGTTCATCGACTACAGCTCAGCATTTAACACCATAGTTCCCTCCAAGCTCGTCATTAAGCTCGAGACCCTGGGTCTCGACCCAGCCCTTTGCAACTGGGTCCTGGACTTCCTGACGGGCCGGTCCCAGGTGGTGAGGGTAGGAAACAACATCTCCACCCCGCTGATCCTCAACACTGGGGCCCCACAAGGGTGCGTTCTCAGCCCTCTCCTGTACTCCCTGTTTACCCATGACTGCATGGCCAAGCACGCATCCAACTCAATCATCAAGTTTGCTGACGACACTACAGTGGTAGGCTTGATTACCAACAACGACGAGACGGCCTACAGAGAGGAGGTGAGGGCCCTCGGAGTGTGGTGTCAGGAAAATAACCTCTCACTCAATGTCAGCAAAACAAAGAAGATGATCGTGGACTTCAGGAAACAGGAGAGGGAGCACCCCTCTATCCACATCGAGGGGACAGTAGTGGAGAAGGTGGAAAGTTTTAAGTTCCTCGGCGTACACATCACGGACAAACTGAATTGGTCCACCCACACAGACAGCGTGGTGAAGAAGGCGCAACAACGCATCTTCAACCTCAGGAGGCTGAAGAAATTCGGCTTGTCACCAAAATCACTCACAAACTTTTACAGATGCACAATCGAGAGCATCCTGTCGGGCTGTATCACCGCCTGGTACGGCAACTGCTCCGCCCACAACCGTAAGGCTCTCCAGAGGGTAGTGAGGACTGCACAGCGCATCACCGGTGGTAAACTACCTGCTCTTCAGGACACCTACACCACCCGATGTCACAGGAAGGCCAAAAAGATCATCAAGGACAACAACCACCCGAGCCACTGCCTGTTCACCCCGCTATCATCCAGAAGGCGAGGTCAGTACAGGTGCATCAAAGCTGGGACCGAGAGACTGAAAAACAGCTTCTACCTCAAGGCCATCAGACTGTTAAACAGCCATCACTAACATTGAGTGGCTGCTGCCAACATACTGACTTAAATCTCTAGCCACTTTAAACATAGGAATTGGATGTAACAATGTATCACTAGCCACTTTAAACAATTTTGTATACAATGTTTACGTATCCGACATACTCATATCAAATGTATACACTGTACTCTAAACCATCTACTGTATCTTGCCTATGCCGTTCGGCCATCGACACAAATCTCTAGCCACTTTAATAATTATAATTGGATGAAATAATGTATCACTAGCCACTTTAAACAATGCCATTTATATAATGTTTATATATATATATATATATATATATATATATATATATATATATATATATATTGTGGTGGCCAGAAGGAAACACAGTCCCTCACCACACAGCACAGTCACCTGCAGCACCATGGAGAGCACCATCATAAGGTCTGGGCTGAACAGAGATGTTCAGGACCAAGGACAGCCCTAACCCAGGTGTGCACAATTTCCCCTCTGACAGGGAGCCTTGGCTGCAGGCTGTTGGGCCCAATTAGTAGCCACATTAAAGAGGACAAAGAAGCCACAGTGAGGGGAAGGAGAGGCAGGAGAAGAGAGCGGACACGGAGTGTTGGAGGTATCCCAGCCCAGGCTTTGGACCAGTCAGAACCCAACCACCCTCTTGGAGATAGAGGCCTAGTGGAGGACGTGAGTAGAATAATCCACCTTGTCTAATCCTACACCTCTTCTGCCTCCCTTCCAGAAGTAGACGGACGCCACAAGGAGCAGCCGGCAGAAAGAAGAGTGACCTGAGTTACAGTTTCCTCCCTTTTCCCTCCTTGTGAGAAATAAAGAAACCTAAGTTTGCCCCACTGAAACTTTGCCCAGTGAATGATTTTCTGCAACCTCCGGAGTTAAACCCTCCCAGTCCTGAGAGGGGAGGTTACAATATGTGTATATACTGTACTCCATACCATCTACTGCATCTTGCCTATGCCGGTCAGCCATCGCTCATCCATATATTTATGTACATACTCGTATTCATTCCTTTACTCTTGTGTGTATAAGGTAGTTGTTGTGAATTTGTTAGATTACTTGTTAGATACTACTGCATGGTTGGAACTAGAAGCACAAGCATTTCGCTACACTCGCATTAACATCTACTAACCATGTGTATGTGTGACAAATACAATTTGATTTGACATGTAGTTATTACAGATTCGGTCAGGGAGAGGTTAAAAATGTCAGTGAAGACACTTGCCTGTTGGTTCTCGCATGCTTTGAGTACACGTCCTGGTAATCCGTCTGGCCCCGCAGCTTTGTGAATGTTGACCTGTTTATTAAAGATCTTGCTCACATCGGCTACTGAGAGCATTATCACACAGTGTTGCTTGTCTCGAAGCGAGCATAAAAGGCATTTAGCTCGTCTGGTAGGCTTGCGTCACTGGGCAGATCGCTTCTGGGTTTCCCTTTGTAGTCCGTAATAGTTTTCAAGTCCTGCCACATTCGACGAGCGTCAGAGCCGGTGTAGTAGGATTCAATCTTAATCATGTATTAACGCTTTGCTTGTTTGATGGTTTGTCTGAGGGCATAGAAGGATTTATTATGCTTCCGGATTAGTGTCCCGCTCATTGAAAGCGGTAGCTCTAGCCTTTAGCTCTCGATGCGGATGTTGCCTGTAATCCATGGCTTCTGGTTGGGATATGTACGTACATACATACGGCCACTGTGGGGACGATGCCGTCGATGCACTTACTGATGAAGCCGATGACTGAGGTGGTATACTCCTCAATGCCATTGGATGAATCCCGGAATATATTCCAGTCAGTGCTAGCAAAACAGTCCTGTAGTGTAGCATCCGCGTCAACTGACCACTTCCGTATTGAGCGAGTCACTGGTACTTCCTACTTTAGTTTTTGCTTGGAAGCAGGAATCAGGAGGATAGAATTATGGTCAGATTTGCCAAATGGAGGATGGGGGAGAGCTTTGTATGCGTCTCTGTGTGTGGAGTGAAGGTTGTCTAGAGTTTTTTTTTTTTTTTCTCTGGTTGCACATGTGACATGCTGGTAAAAACTATGTCTGAGGTTGTGTGTGTGAGTTGTGTACATAATATGAGTCTATTTTGTGTGGGTTTAGTGAGACAATTTACAAAAGAGAGGCAGTGAGGGAAAACCCGGTTGTATACTGAACACGAGAATGGTCTGACACGAGTCTGCACTTTACTAAGTAAGATAGGAAACTACAACAAATTGAGGGAAGAAAGGAATAGAGAAAGACAGATTGAATGATTGAAAAAAGAGAGTGAATGAATTGATATAGGACTGGAGTAAGGCTGGACAACAACAGCTCACAATGTCAATATCAGCAATGGAAATGTCCACCGAGCATTGACCAGGTGCAGTCCTGAGATAGGCATGCATTGCAGACTACTAGTCTCTCAAAGCACTTCATGATGGCGGAAGTGAGTGCTACGGGACGATCGTCATTTAGCTCAGTTACCTTAGCTTTCTTGGGAACAGGAACAATGGTGGCCCTCTTGAAGCATATGGGAACAGCAGACTGGGATAGGGACTGATTGAATATGTCCGTAAACACACCAGCCAGCTGGTCTGCGAATGCTCTGAGGACACGGCCAGGGATGCCATCTGGGCCAGCAGCCTTGGGAGGTTTAACACATTTAAATGTTTTACTCACGTTGGCTGCGGTGAAGGAGAGCCTGCAGGTTTTGGTAGCGGGCCGTGTCGGTGGCACTGTATTGTTCTCAAAGCGAGCAAAGAAGTTGTTTAGTTTGTCTGGGAGCAGGACATCGTGGTCCGCGACGGGGCTTGTTTTCTTTTTGTAGTCCGTGATTGACTGTAGACCCTGCCACATTCCTCTCGTGTCTGAGCCGTTGAATTGTGACTCTACCTTGCCTCTATATTGACGCTTAGCTTGTTTGATTTCCTTGCGGAGGGAATAGCTCCACTGTTTGTATTCAGTCATGTTTCCGGTCGCCTTACCCTGGTTAAAAGCAGTGGTTCGCGCTTTCAGTTTTGCGCGAATGCTGCCATCAATCCACGGTTTCTGGTTGGGGAAGGTTTTAGCTTATTTGCTCGCCATAGCTGGTAGCTCATCATCACCATGTTAATAATTACTGCTCTGACCGAGCCGAGTGAGTCCACGGTAGGCAGCTACCTGTAGCTAGCCACCTATCAAGCTAGCTATATTGGCTAGCTAGGCTACTCAGTTCGCAGGCCTTCTGCACTGACTTACCACTCAAATCCTTCTCCGTTTTTCTTTCTGGGAAAAAAACGTAGTGAGTCATTTCTTTCCAGAATTTTGCTGTATCTGTCTTTGTTTCCTTTATTTCCTTTTCTGGAAACCCAATTTCGTTTTTGAGGGGGGCATAGTGGTTGCTTAGGCTACATGCCGGAGCAACTGTCAGATCAGCTGTATTCTTTTTCTTCTCATGTAGAATAATGGAACAAACCATGTGCTTTATGGGGTGAGGGGGGTACAAACGGGATGGTTGGGTAGAGATGCCTGATCTGATTATGGTTATATACGTTTTTTCTTTTATTATAAACAAATAATTCTCTAAACATTTAGGGGCCCCAACAGGCTAGGGCCACATGAATCATTCATGTTTTCCCCCCCTTAACGATTCCCTTACTCCAAGCCCAGATATATCACCCATCATTCTAATAGTGTCTGGTATTATGATAAAATCGTTATGCATTTTGAGTGCAATAAGGATTTATGGTTCAAGGCCGATTATAAAGGTTTTTATAAAGCGACAAAGATCTATCATAATTAATCTACTATTAGAATCACTTGCTAAACTTGGCAGAATCAATTATGGACATAATCATCATTGTGAGAGGCTCATATGAGAAGATGAAGGGTGTATTCAAATACATTAGAGCAGGTTACATATGTGTACAGTGTATGGATATGCTATGCAACCTCTGATGCTTAGTCATCCTTTCCTGATTCTGTATTCTATTCAGGAAGCCTTCCATTAACCTCTCAGGGATTGCTGGGGCGCTAGCGGGCTGCTCCCGACACTACCAGGTGAAATGTAAAGCGCCAAATTCAAAATCCCAAAGTTGAATTATTAAACATCCACCAATATACAAGTGTTCCATACTCATCAAAAGCTCTGTTTCTTGGCAATATCACAGCGTTGTCAGATTTCAAAAAGGCTTTACGGGGAAAGCAGCACATTTGATTGTTTGAGGGTAGCACCTCACATATTTTTCCAATAGCCATGAATCAATTAGCCATCATGGCACACACATTTCACAGCGAAAACAAATCAATTACCTGTTGAAGAACTTCTGCTGAGGTCATCCTAAGTGTCCAACGAAGACAATCCATGGTTCTTTTGTTAGAAAAAGTAATGTATTTTATCCATAAATCCTCCATTAGGTTCGCGCGTTATAATCAGAAACAACAGCCTCCACTCCTCCATTGAAACGTGACACAAACTCGTTCATCTTATACCTATAAACTTGTCCAAGAACAATCAAACATAGTTTTAAATGTATCCTTAGGAACACTTTTACGTATATTTACTATTATAAATCAACCGGAATATAAACTGATCGATAAAGACGGTAAAAAAGACACTGCGCGCCTTCTCGGAACGCAGCACTGGGTACTGTTGACATAAAAGAGACACTTCCTGGTTTGCTCTTCTTCTCTGGTCTAATTCATCCAAATTGAAAATTTACACTGTCTCGAGACTGTTGACATCTAAAGGAAGCGATGGGTACTGCATTCATATGCCCTTATATGGTCATTTTCATGAGGGAGGGGTTCCCAAATGAGCAATGTGTCAAAATCACTTTTTCCAGGACAGAAATTCCTCGGGGTTTCGCCTGCTATATGCATTCTGTTTTACTCACAGACAAATGGTTAACAGTTTTGGAAAATTCAGAGTGTTTCCTATCCAATGGTAGAAAAAATGTGCATATCCTATTTTCTGGGCCTGAATGGGAGGCCTTTTACTTTGGGCACGCCAGGCTCTCCAAAACCGCCCCCTCAGCTGCCACTCCGTAACAAGTTAAGCCAGTTATGACCTTGGAAATAGATGCCTGTTCTAGTGATTCTATTTTTATGGTTAAGACTGCATGTAATGGAGTGACTCAACATTTCAATGCATGCCTATCTCAGGACTGCACCTGGTCAATGCTCGGTGGACATTTCCATTGCTGATATTGACATTGTGAGCTGTTGTTGTCCAGCCTCACTCCAGTCCTATATCAATTCATTCACTCTCTTTTTTCAATCATTAAATCTGTCTTTCTCTATTCCTTTCTTCCCTCAATTTGTTGTAGTTTCCTATCTTACTTAGTAAAGTGCAGACTCGTGTCAGACCATTCTCGTGTTCAGTATACAACCGGGTTTTCCCTCACTGCCTCTCTTTTGTAAATTGTCTCACACTAAACCCACACAAAATAGACTCATATTATGTACACAACTCACACACACAACCTCAGACATAGTTTTTATGTCTGAGGTCCCTCTCTGTGAATTTGTTAGATTACTTGTTAGATACTACTGCATGGTCGGAACTAGAAGCACAAGCATTTTGCTACACTCGCATTAACATCTGCTAACCATGTGTATGTGAAAAATAAAATTTGATTTGATTTATTATTTAGATATTATAACTGTATTCCCCAATATTTGCTAGCTAGCCAGACTAAAATTAAAACATGTAGCCTACCTATCCATACTGTATATGCTACTACTACTACTGCTGTAGACAAAGATCCCTACGTGTGTCTACTACATGAAGTTGAAACAGCGGACCTTGGAGGTGAGGCAGTTGTTTTGTAGCAGCAGCAGCATAACTAGACCATTTTTAAATTGTAAAGTTAGGCACATGATGACTTAGACACTTAAATACGTATTCTATTTGATATGTATACTATTATAAAGTTTTTTCTTTCAGTAGTAGAGTTTTAGCATGGTAACCTTTGTAGGAGCGAACATTAAACCTAAAATTCCCTTTGTTTACTCACTTCCTAGTGCCTAGAGAGCCCCAGGTAGGCATAATCTCAGCAGAAAGCTGCCAGACAGATTCTGATGCAGAGGACAGCAGGGAGGAGGAAGAGGAGTTAAAGAGTAGCAGCAGTGCCAGTGAAGGACTGACAGATGAGATTGAACAAGCAAGTAATAAGGGAAAGGAAGATTATGGACAGATTCGAAGTGAGGAAGATGAGGTTTTAGATGATCCAGCACTGTGGCCAGAGAAAGTACAAGACCATGAAAGAGAAACTATTGTTTGCAGACTAGCCAACAGGTGTGGTGAGGAGACAGAATTTTATAAAATCATGCCTCCAGACTCAGAAGGCAAGCCATTCCCCAACTATTTACAGTACAGTAAGTCAGCAAACGGAAGAGAAAAGTTGCAGAGACTGGCTTCTTTATAGTAAGAGTGTAAAGGCATTATATTGCATTCCATGTGTTCTTTTTTCTCATGAACAAAGTAAACCATCACCCAGTTCTCTGAATAGTAAGGATGGCTATAAGATATCATCCGTGAAATTGCGGAGAATGTATAACAAACTACCAGAGCATGAGGATGGTGTGTCTCACAAGAACTGTTACTGGAAATGTACAAATCTGCAGCATACCGTAACAACATCAACAGGTATAGACAGTCAACTGCAGAAAGAAATCCAGTCAGAAATGTATAAAACAGAGCTTATAGAAAAGATTTTGGATGTGACACTGTACTTAGCATCTAATAGTAATCTGATGATCTTGATGATGTGCATAATAGACATTACCTAGGCTTACTTGAGCTGTTGTCAAATGATGACCCGCTATTACGTGAGCACTTACAGAAAGTCAGGGACAAAAAGAAAGGAGCACGACTGACTCATTACCTCAGCTCTGAGAGCCGAAACGACTTCATAGGAATATGTGGTCAAAGGGTTTTGAAAACAATACTTTATGAAAGAGAAGATGTAATCTATTACTCGGTTATATGTGATGCAACTCCAGACATTTCCCATACTGAGCAAAATGTATTATTGGTGAGATATGTACACAAAGATAAAGTTCAGGGAACAGGTGAATGGGAAATAATTGAATGTTTTCTTGAATTTAAAGACTTTGCTAGAAAGACAGGCAGTGCCATTTCTGAAATGAGTTTGAGTGCATTGGAAGGGCATGGTATTGACATAACAGATTGCAGTGGTCAAGTCTATGATAATGGTGCAAATATGTCAGGGAAAGTGAAGGGAGTTCAAGCACACATACTGCAAAAAATCCACTGGCCACATATTCACCTTGTGCCTCCCATACTCTTCATCTTGTGGGTGTACATGCAGCTCAGTCGTGCCAAGAAGTATCAACCTTTTTTGACTGTGTGAAACGTCTTTACAATCTGTTCAGTGTCAGCCCAGAGCGATGGGCCATTCTCATGGAAAAGACTGGCTGCTGTCTTAACTGCCTTTCAGATGGAGTGTGCGTATTGCTGCGGTCCGACCAGTGTCAAATAATTTACCGTCTATCATCAAGGCCCTAGACATGCTTCTTGCTACCTGCAGCCTGACTGTCACGATCGTCGACAGAATTGGACCAAGGCGCAGCATGCATGGTTGAGTTATTGATTTTAATTATTTGAACTCACCAAAAACAAAAGAAAGTTGCAATGACCGTAAACACACCGTGTAGCGCAACACAGCAACTAACACGATGAACATAAGTATAATATCCCACCACACAGGTGGGGGACTGAACAACCTAAATAGGATTCCCAATTAGAGACAACGACTAACAGCTGCCTCTAATTGGGAACCCAAACCAAACCAACATAGAAAAACAAACATAGACCAAAAAACACCCCTGATCACATCCTGACCAAAACCACCATAGAGCAGCCAAAAGGGCTACCTATGGCCAGGACGTGACAGTACCCCCCCCAAAGGCGTGGACTCCGACCACGACCAAAAGTCACTGGGGGGGTCTCTCGGGTGGGTCCTCGCCTTTGGCGGCAGCTCCGGTGCGGGCCGTACCGGCCCGAGAAGACGCACTGGAGGCCCGGTACGTGGAGCAAGAACAGTACGTACCAGGCTGGGACAACATCTTAGAGGCCTGGTGCGTGGAACAGGAACAGTCCGTGCCAGGCTGGGACGACACCCTAGAGGCCTGGTGCGTGAAGCAGGAACATTACGTGCCAGGCTGGGACGACACCCTAGCGGCCTGGTGCGTGGAACAGGAACAGTCCACGCCGGTCTCTCGATGCGCACAGGGGACCTGATGCGTGGAGCAGGGACAGGACGTGCCGGGCTCTCGATGTGCACAGGGGACCTGATGCATGGAGCGGAACAGGCCGTGCCGGTCTCTCGATGCGCACAGGTGGACCTGATGCGTGGAGCAGGGACAGGACGTGCCGGGCTCTCGATGCGCACAGGGGACCTGATGCGTGGAGCAGGGACAGGACGTGCCGGACTCTCGATGCGCACATGGGACCTGATGCGTGGAGCAGGGACAGGGCGTGCCGGGCTCTCGATGCGCACAGGGGACCTGATGCGTGGAGCGAGAACAGGCCGTGCCGGGCTCTCGATGCGCTGGGGACCTGATGCGTGGAGCAGGGACAGGACGTGCCGGGCTTTCGATGCGCACAGGGGACCTGGTGTGTGGGACAGGACGTGCCGGGCTCTCGATGCGCACAGGGGACCTGGTGCGTGGAGCAGGGACAGGACGTGCCGGGCTTCGCGCACAGGGGACCTGATGCGTGGAGCGGGAACAGGCGTGCCGGGCTCTCGATGCGCTGGGGACCTGATGCGTGGAGCAGGGACAGGACGTGCCGGGCTCGATGTGCACAGGGGACCTGATGCATGGAGCGGAACAGGCCGTGCCGGGCTCTCGACGCGCACAGGTGGACCTGATGCGTGGAGCAGGGACAGGACGTGCCGGGCTCTCGATGCGCACAGGGGACCTGATGCGTGGAGCAGGGACAGGACGTGCCGGACTCTCGATGCGCACATGGGACCTGATGCGTGGAGCAGGGACAGGACGTGCCGGGCTCTCGATGCGCACAGGGGACCTGATGCGTGGAGCGGGAACAGGCCGTGCCGGGCTCTCGATGCGCACAGGGGACCTGATGCGTGGAGCAGGGACAGGACGTGCCGGGCTTTCGATGCGCACAGGGGACCTGGTGTGTGGGACAGGACGTGCCGGGCTCTCGATGCGCACAGGACCTGGTGCGTGGAGCAGGGACAGGACGTGCCGGGCTTCGCGCACAGGACCTGATGCGTGGAGCGGAACAGGCCGTGCCGGGCTCTCGATGCGCACAGGGGACCTGATGCGTGGAGCAGGGACAGGACGTGCCGGACTCTCGATGTGCACAGGGGACCTGATGGGTGGAGCAGGGACAGGACGTGCCGGGCTCTCGATACGCACATGGGACCTGGTGTGTGGAGCAGGGACAGGACGTGCCGGGCTCTCGATGCGCACAGGGGAACCTGATGCGTGGAGCAGGGACAGGACGTGCCGGTCTCTCGATGCGCACAGGGGACCTGATGCGTGGAGCAGGGACAGGACGTGCCGGGCTTTGATGCGCACAGGGGACCTGGTGTGTGGGACAGGACGTGCCGGGCTCTCGATGCGCACAGGGGACCTGATGCGTGGAGCAGGGACAGGACGCGTGCCGGGCTCTCGACACGCACATGGGACCTGGTGTGTGGAGCAGGGACAGGGCGTGCCGGGCTCTCGATGCGCTGGGGACCTGATGCGTGGAGCAGGGACAGGACGTGCCGGTCTCTCGATGCGCACAGGGGACCTGATGCGTGGAGCAGGGACAGGACGTGCCGGGCTTTTGATGCGCACAGGGGACCTGGTGTGTGGGACAGGACGTGCCGGGCTCTCGATGCGCACAGGGGACCTGATGCGTGGAGCAGGGACAGGACGTGCCGGGCTCTCGATGCACACAGGGGACCTGATGCGTGGAGCAGGGACAGGACGTGCCGGGCTCTCGATGCGAACAGGGGACCTGGTGCTTGGAGCAGGGACAGGACGTGCCGGGCTCTCAATACGCACAGGGAACCTGATGCGTGGAGCAGGGACAGGACATGCCGGGCTCTCGATGCGCACAGGGGACCTGATGCGTGGAGCAGGGACAGGACGTGCCGGGCTCTCGATGCGCTGGGGACCTGGTGCGTGGAGAAGGGACAGGATGTGCCGGTTTCGGCGCGCACAGGGACCTGATGCGTGAGCGGAACAGGCCGTGCCGGGCTCTCGATGCGCTCAGGGGACCTGATGCGTGGAGCAGGAACAGGACGTGCCGGGCTTTCGATGCGCTCAGGGGACCTGGTGCGTGGGACAGGACATGCCGTTCCGGGCTCTGAAGGCGCACAGGGGACCTGATGCGTTAGTGCGATGCTCCCTCTGGTAAGCACGGGGAGTTGTCCCAGGTCTCCAACCTGGCTCAGCCAAACTCCCTGTGTGCCCCCCCCAAAACATTTTTGGGGGCTGCCTCTCGGGCTTCCTCGCCAGCCGTGTTCCCTCGTACTTCCGCTCATAGAAGAGCCGCTCTGCAATTGCTGCCTCCAATCCTCCCTGGGACGGCGATACTCCCCCTCCTGGCTCCAGGGTTCCTGCACGGTTGCACGCTGCTTGGTCCTGGTGTGGTGGGATATTCTGTCACGGTTTTCTGGTGGAGCGGACCAAGGCGCAGCATGCATGGTTGAGTTAAACATGATTTTAATTATTTGAACTCACCAAAAACAAAAGAAAGTTGCAACGACCGTAAACACACCGTGTAGCGCAACACAGCAACTAACACGATGAACATAAGTATAATATCCCACCACACAGGTGGGGGACTGAACAACCTAAATAGGATTCCCAATTAGAGACAACGACTAACAGCTGCCTCTAATTGGGAACCCAAACCAACATAGAAAAACAAACAAAGACCAAAAAACACCCCTGATCACGTCCTGACCAAAACCACCATAGAGCTGCCAAAAGGGCTATCTATGGCCAGGACGTGACACTGACAAACGAAGCCAAATCTGAGGCAAAAGGTCTGAAAAAGCTACTTCATGTCTATCAAGGCAATCTTCCTGCTCACTTTATGGGTAAAAATGTTGCAGTGTATTGAGAATAGAAGCCTAATTCTTCAGTCAGGAAATATTTCTCTGGATACTGAAGCAGCTCACATTAAGGCACTACAGGAAAAAATACAGGCTCTTTGTAATCAGTGGGACGCTCTTCTGGCAGAAGCCTCCATGGTGGCAAATGAAATGGGTGTAACTACTCAGTTTCACAGTGAACAGAGGAGCCGCCAGAAAAAAAATAAACGTTTCCCTGATGAGACTGAAGATGACATAGCAAATGAACAGAAGTCAGACACTGGATTTCGCAACACAGTGTTTTATGTGGCTCTGGATAGTATAATCAGAAATTTGGACATGCGGTTCCACAGTTTTCACCAATACTTACGTTTAGGAAAATGACTGAAAACCACATTTGTGTATCTTGCCACATATTGAGAAACAATTATTTGTATTTGAAAATGAAGTGTGACATCTAAAGACAATATATGGTGCCACTTTTTCAGATGGTCTTTCTCCTATAGAGATCCTAAATGCCATCCACAAGACGCAGCTACAGAGAATTTTTGGAGAGGTGTGCATTGCACTGCGAATCTTCTGTACAATGCCTGTAATATTTGCTGGAGGTGAACGTGCCTTCAGTAAGCTGAAACTTATAAAGAACTATCTAAGATCTACAATGTGCCAAGACAGGTTGAACAGCATTGCCATCCTTTCAATTGAAAACCAGTTAGCTCGAAAATTTTACTTTAAAGACATTATAAATGAGTTTGCTCACAAGAAGGCTCGACGCTGGGCTCTTGGTGCAGTGTAACCTCTGAGTTTTGTTTACAGGGAACCAACACAAGGGCAAATGCCTTAACCTGTTCTACACAAGCCTGCCCGGGGATGGGCAAAATACTGTATAAGAGTATTTTTTGCTATGGTTTATCTCCTGTTGAACATTGTCGGGAATGCCCACATAATGTCTTGACACTACAGTTGCAATTTCACAGCTTGTTCTCTGTAGGTACCACATTTATGCCTGCAGTCCACATAGTTCAGGATTTATTTTTATTTTGAGTGTGTTATTTAGGCATTTATTTAGGAATTATGCATAGGGCAGAAGAGGGTTAGCCTTGTTTATAAGAATTGGTAATACATTCTTTAATCTGAAACATGGATCATTAGTAATTTCTTCATTAAAACTGACTACAATACCATATATTAAAAAATAAGTCACCAATTGTGTAGTTATTTATAATAAAGCATAATAAAAATCTCATGACACAGACAGCTTTTGTTAATATTAGGAAGCAAAAATATTTGCAATACTATTAATATAGGCAAAGGATGAAGGTGGAAACTAGAATCTGCACAATTGTAGTATAGAGCAGCAGAAGCTTATAGTTAGTACATTTAATAACACATATTGTTTAGTACGTTATTTTAATCTGAAACATTCTGATTTCTATGTTAGGGGCCCGGTAGTTCTTTTTTTCATGGGGCTCCAAAATTCTGGCAACGCCCCTGGCTTGGAGTGTACAGTACTTCACAAAGATCCCAAGTAAGTCTGCACTTCTGACAGCTACAAAAACATCTCAAATTGTATTCCCTCATTAATAATTTTGCAAATACTCTATACTAAAATATGAGATAATTTATCTGCAAATAAAAAAGACCGTAAGTGGGTATCATGCTCATTCTGGTACCCACATAAAGCTCCCTCACAGAGACGGTATGAAATACTGATGTGAGAATGATACATTCTCTATACAATTTGTGTCAATGCTTTTGTTGACACATCAGAAGAAAAAGAATATGAAAAGGTAAATATGGATAATATACTGTACCTCTGTACACATAGCATCAATTATCCTGGACATGAATCTGTTGACCCCAGGAAGAGAAGCTGCTGCTTCAGCAACAGCTTATGGGATCCTAATACATTTTCTAAAATACTAAATACTGTTGGGGAACAAGATCTACAATATCTGCATTCCTCTCAGCACAGCAACACAATGCGATTAGCATGAGGTTGTAACAAGAAAGTAACAAGTAACAAGAGAATTTCCCAGGACATAGACATATCTGATTTTGGCAGAACGCTTAATCTAACTGCACTCTCCAATTTACAGTAGCTATTACAAAGAGTGAAAGAATACCATGCTATTGTTTGAGGAGAGTGTACAATTTTGAACATGAAAAGTTATTAATAAACAAATTAGGCACATTTGGGCAGTCTTGATACAACATTTTGAACAGAAATGCAATGGTTCATTCGATCAGTCTAAAACGTTGCACATACACTGCTGCCATCCAGTGGCCAAAATATAAATTGCACCTGGCCTGGAATAATACATTGGGGCCTTTCTCTTGCATTTCAAAGATGATGGGACAAAAAAAAATACAAAAGAACGGTTGATTTTTTTTCTTTGTATTATCTTTTACCAGATCTATTGTGTTATATTCTCCCACATTCCTTTCACATTTCCACAAACCTTAAAGTGTTTCCTTTCAAATGGTACCAAGAATATGCATATCCTTGCATCAGGGCCTGAGCTACAGGCAGTTAGATTTGGGTATGTCATTTTAGGTTAAATGTGAAAAAAGGGTCGGATCCTTAAGAGGGTTACCCGACGGTGCACTCACAACATTCAATAATCATACCACAAAATTAAGCCCTTACAGATGCATCACAATCACATAACTCAACACTGGCAAGCAACATGTCATGCTTGTAAGTGGGTGTAATTGATCTCTCTGGTATCTTTAAGTTGCTTTTCTGGATCTAACTCTGTTTAGAAAACCAAATGGGGTGAGAGATGTTCTGTGAAGTTAACTGGAGTAATTCTGATGAATCCACCCAGCAGAGAGGCTCATGTGTATAGCAACCTAAGAGAGACACACCTCCAGGCCTAGATCCCAGAAATGTTCCATACGCACAAACACCTTATTTCAAAAAAAAAATGTGCACAAATTTGTTTACTTCCCAGTTGGTGAGCCTTTCTCCGTTGCCAAGATGATCAATCCACCTGAGGTGTGGAATATCAATAAGTTGATTAAACTGGGGCGGCAGGTAGCCTAGTGGTTAGAGCGTTGGACTAGTAACCGAAAGTTTGCCAAATTGAATCCCCTAGCTGACAAGGTAAAAATCTGTCATTCTGCCCCTGAACAAGGCAGTTAACCCACTGTTTGTAGGCTGTCATTGAAAATAAGAATTTGTTCTTAACTGACTTGCCTAGTTAAATAAAAGTAAAAAACCCATTATCAGTACACAGGTGCACCTTGTGCTGGGGACTATAGGGCAAACCAATGCCACAGATGTCTCAAGTTTTTTGGGAGCGTGCAATTGGCATGTTGACTGCAGCAATGTCCACCAGAGCTGTTGCCAGAGAATGGAATGTTCAAGGTAGTTTTAGGGAATTTGGCACTACGTCCAACCGGCCTCACAACCACAGAACACGCTTAACCATGCCAGCCCAGGACCTCCACATTCGGATTCTTCACTTGCAGGATCGTCTAAGCGGGTGCTGAGGAGTATTTCTCTCTGTAATAAAGCCCTTTTGTGGGGGGAAAAAACATTCTGATTGGCTGGGCCTGGCTTCCAGCGGGTGGGCCTATGTCCTCCAAGGCCCACCCATGGCTGCCCAGTCATGTGAAATCCATAGATTAGGGCATAATGCATTTATTTCAATTGACTGATTTCCTTATATCTGATTTCCTTATATCTCCTTATATCTTTCCTTATATCTTTGAAATTGTTGCATGTTGCGTTAATATTTTTGTCTGTATATTTTAATCACATTACGGTATAAAAGTTGAAACTGTAAATAGAAGATGCTGTTAAGGGAAGTGTTGTCACCGTTATGAACAGCAGGATGCACACTGTGTAACCCACAGAACTTTGAATGAACTTCAGAACTCTGGCACAGCCCACCTGCTCTATGTGTTGTAGTGATTTTGACTGACTGACTGAGTGGCACCACTCACCATGGCCAGGGGCACAATGCCCCCCAGGTCTTTCTGGGCAAGCCGGATCTCTGTCTCTGCCTCCTGCGTGGTGGCATGGCTGCCCGGGTACTCAACCTGCCACGTGATCCAGCGGCTGCCCAGTGGACCCAAGAAGCTGTCCACCTCCAGATCCACCTGTAGGACCCTCTGGACACCCACCTCTGACCTGCAGCACAGACATGAGAGAGATGGGAGAGGATCAATATTGTATGAGAAAGTAATGGTGTTTCCATAAGCTCTATCAACACGCATTCCTATTCGAATGACTAAAAATAGTGGCGTCTAATGACTAAATCAATGTCTGTAAACCATTACATTTTATAGACTGTGCTTCTACAAAAGGTCAACTCTCTGGTCCTTGGTATGATATGCGCTGTTAGCTATTTCTCAAAACTCTGTATTGACATTATGTGTACTGCCCATACAGTTACACAGTTGCTCTGTACAGTAATATATATGAGTCTGTAGCTCAGAGGGAAGCTCCACATAACTGTCACCCTGCTCCAGCCTGGTCTCATAGACTAGACGTAACATAATAAGCATAAAAATAGCATGATATGTTATGTTTGAAATGGTTACGTAAGACAGATGGTTAAACAAAAGAAAACAACAAAAGTAGGATGGATGGTTGGTAATTCGTAACATATCATACGAAATGGGTGATGGACATCCACAAATTAATACATACCATACGAAATGTAACATATCATACTAAATGGAGCTTCTCAGATTTACGTACAGAATAATACAAAATGCTCTAAGACCGGGTGCCTGCTCTGGGCATGAAGGCTTGGGTGTTTACCACTGCCCTTGTTTGCAGCAGTACAATATGAATATATATAATTGTATGCAAGGAGAATATACGGCAGGGCAGACAAATGGAGAGCATTGATAATATAATTTCCCAGTGACAGTCTCCGGTGCTCAGAGTTTAAATATAGCCAGGAGGCAGCAAAGGTCAGCTTTACACAGGAGCAGGAGGAGATTGGAAAAGGCACCAGATCTGTTAGCCATGTCTTGTGTGTCAAATGACAGGGCTCAGGGCCAATACATTTCACACACTGTCTCCAAAGCGCACCGGCACTAAACAACATCTCCTTAAATTTGAGGCTGGCCAGAAAGAAAGAGTGATTGAAAAAGATAAATATGTACTCTCTCTAAAGCTCTCTTTATGCTGGTTGGACAACGACGCCAGTTTGTCTACAGTACATATGGCACTTGGCACCCAACATAAATGTTCCCTTTTTTTATTGTTGTGATGAACAAAGAACAACATGCATTGCACTTCGACAAAAGACATCTGAGCAAATATATAATGTTCTCAATTATGAATGTGACTCAGAAAACAGGAAAACGCCTCCCGAGTGGCTAAAGCACTGCATCCCAGTGCTAGAGGTGTCAGTACAAACCTGGGTTTGATCCCAGGCTGTGTCGCAGCTGGCCGCGACCGGGAGACCCATGAGGCGGCACACAATTGGCCCTGCGTCGTCCGGGTTAGGGGAGTTAGGGATGGCTGGGATGTCCTTGTCCCATCGTGCTCTAGCGATTCCTGTGGCGGGCTAGGCGCATGCACGCTGACTTTGGTCGCCAGTTGTACGGTGTTTCCTCCGACACATTGGTGCGGCTGGCTTCCAGTTTAAGCGAGCAGTGTGTCAAGAAGTAGTGTGGCTTGGCAGGGTCGTGTTTCGGAGGACGAATGGCTCTCGACCTTCGCCTCCCCTGAGTCTGTACGGAAGTTGCAGCAATGGGACAAGACTGTAACTACCAATTGGATACCCCTTTCCCTTTCCCTTTTGTAAGGCTCACACCCATTCACATATTTTTTTTCACTCAGAGTGAATGAGTGATTTGTTGCGTCCTAGCGCACAACAACCCAATTTCTCCATGAAGCAGAAGTGTGTAGAAATATTTAAAATGACAACCAAATAACTTCCTCCACAGTCCCTCTGACAAAACAGATGGCAATTTCAAATCAAATCAAATGTTGTTTGTCACATGCGTCGAAAACGACTTTACCTTGAAATGCTCACAAGCCCTTTCCCATGAATGCAGAGTTAAAAAGTCAAAAAAAAATAAAAAAAAATAGTAACACTGTAAAATAACAATAACAAGGTTATTTACAAGGAGTACCGGTACAGAGTCATAGGGGTACGGGGTAGTTTAGGTAATTGAGGTAATACAGTGAGGGAAAAAAGTATTTGATCCCCTGCTGATTTTGTACGTTTTCCAACTGACAAAGAAATGATCAGTCTATACTTTTAATGGTAGGTTTATTTGAACAGTGAGAGACAGAATAACAACAAAAAAATCCAGAAAAACGCATGTGAAAAATGTTATAAATGGAATTGCATTTTAATGAGGGAAATAAGTATTTGACCCCTCTGCAAAACATGACTTAGTACTTGGTGGCAAAACCCTTGTTGGCAATCACAGAGGTCAGACGTTTCTTCCAGTTAGCCACCAGGTTAGCACACATCTCAGGAGGGATTTTGTCCCACTCCTCTTTGCAGATCTTCTCCAAGTCATTAAGGTTTCAAGGCTGACATTTGGCAACTCGAACCTTCAGCTCCCTCCACAGATTTTCTATGGGATTAAGGTCTGGAGACTGGCTAGGCCACTCCAGGACCTTTATGTGCTTCTTCTTGAGCCACTCCTTTGTTGCCTTGGCCGTATGTTTTGGGTCATTGTCATGCTGGAATACCCATCCACGACCCATTTTCAATGCCTTGGCTGAGGGAAGGAGGTTCTCAACCAAGATTTGACAGTACATGGCCCTGTCCATCGTCCCTTTGATGCGGTGAAGCTGTCCTGTCCCCTTAGCAGAAAAACACCCCCAAAGCATAATGTTTCCACCTCCATGTTTTACGGTGGGCATGGTGTTCTTGGGGTCATAGGCAGCATTCCTCCTCCTCCAAACACGGCGAGTTGAGTTGATGCCAAAGAGCTCCATTTTGATCTCATCTGACCACAACACTTTCACCCAGATGTCCTCTGAATCATTCAGATGTTCATTGGCAAACTTCAGACGGGCATGTATATGTGCTTTCTTGAGCAGGGGGACCTTGCAGGCGCTGCAGGATTTCAGTCCTTCACGGCGTAGTGTATTACCAATTGTTTTCTTGGTGACTATGGTCCCAGCTGCCTTGAGATCATTGACAAGATCCTCCCGTGTAGTTCTGGGCTGATTCCTCACCGTTCTCATGATCATTGCAACTCCATGAGGTGAGATCTTGCATGGAGCCCCAGGCCGAGGGAGATTGACAGTTATTTTGTGTTTCTTCCATTTGCGAATAATCGCACCAACTGTTGTCACCTTCTCACCAAGCTGCTTGGCAATGGTCTTGTAGCCCATTCCAGCCTTGTGTAGGTCTACAATCTTGTCCCTGACATCCTTGGAGAGCTCTTTGGTCTTGGCCATGGTGGAGAGTTTGGAATCTGATTGATTGATTGCTTCTGTGGACAGGTGTCTTTTATAAAGGTAACAAACTGAGATTAGGAGCACTCCCTTTAAGAGTGTGCTCCTAATCTCAGCTCGTTACCTGTATAAAAGACACCTGGGAGCCAGAAATCTTTCTGATTGAGAGGGGTCAAATACTTATTTCCCTCATTAAAATGCAATTCCATTTATAACATTTTTCACAAGCGTTTTTCTGGATTTTTTTGTTGTTATTCTGTCTCTCACTATTCAAATAAACCTACCATTAAAATTATAGACTGATCATTTCTTTGTCAGTGGACAAACGTACAAAATCAGCAGGGGATCAAATACTTTTTTCCCTCACTGTATGTATAGTACATGTGGTAGGGTAGGTAGGGGTAAAAACAGGACCTGCGTTATGGGCGGGCCCGGGCGGGCCCGCCCTACCGTACCTCCTTGCCCGTCCAAATAAAATATTGAAATATGTTTCTAATTTATTTGACCGAGACGCGCGCCGACAGAGACGCATCAATCTCAGATAAAGCATTCGAGAGAGTGAAACAGCGCCCCTCTGTCACCGTATGTGATAAAAATAAACAATCTAAGGGAAAACAACTCACACAATGAAAAAATGAATGTGCAAGAATTGGCGGCAGACAGTGGAGCACATTCTGGAGAGCTGAGTGCAAGCATTCTGGAGAGAGATGCCCATATCTTCTCAACACAGCCCTACCCTTCTTCTTGTCTCAACGTTTTAAATGTTACTCAAGACACATTATCTTCACACATTTTAGATGCTTTTCAATGACAGCCGCAACTCAATAATCAGCTAGGCCTATTGGCACACGCACTGCCCAAATTGCTGGCTTCCCAAATAGTTCCCTAATTTTTTTAGCTGCCAATGGATCATGGTGTATCAATGAGTCCATATGGCAAAGGCTGGTGTTCTTGCATTAGTTGAATTTTAACTTTTAGATTTGTATTATTTGTATTCAGAGTTTTATGATTAACCACATGACAATAATTTTGAGAAACAAAAACATTACTATTGAAATGAAACTGTTCCATGAAAATGCGCATATAGCAATAATCACAACTGGCATGCAGATAGGTAGAAATGGTAGGATAAATTGTAAGCTTCCCCAGACCCATTAACAAAATCCATCCAACTGATTTATTCTGGCGCCAGCCCTGGGTAAAAGTTACTAGGCAATCAGGATAGAATAAACTGAGTAGCAGCAGCATATGTGACTCGTTTCAGGAAACTAGGCATATCACTACTTCACAGGAGAGGCATTTCAACTTTTTTTTATCAAAATGTGTTTTTTGGCAGAAATGCCTTCTGGAACATGTGAACTTTCATGTGCCTTAATAACAAACTTCTATGCCATCTGTAAATATGGATAAAATTGTTAAATTAGGAGCCTAGCAGTGATGTAAAGTACTTAAGTAAAAATTACTTTAAAGACCTACTTAAATAGTTTTTTGTGGTATCTGTACTTTACTTTACTATTTATGTTTCTGCCAACTTTTACTTTTACTCCACTACATTCCTAAAGAAAATAATGTACTTTTTACTCCTTACATTTTCCCTGACACCCAAAAGTACTAGTTACATTTTGAATTCTTAGCAGGACAGGAAATTGTCTAATTCACACACTTATCAAGAGAACATCCCTGGTCATCCCTACTACCTCTGATCTGGCAGACTCACTAAACACAAACGCTTCGCATGTCAATGAAGTCAGAGTGTTGAAATATGTCCGTAAAAAAAAAAAAATAGTGCCGTCTGGTTTGCTTAATATAAGGAATGCGAAATGATGTACGCTTTTACTTTTGATAAAGTATATTTTAGCAATTTACATTTACTTTTGATACTTAAGTACATTTAAAACCAAATACTTTTAGACTTTTACTCAAGTAGTATTTTAATGGGTGACTTTCACTTTTACTTGAGTCATTTTAATTAAGGTATCTTTACTTTTACTCAAGTATGAAAATTGGGTACTTTTTCCATCAATGGAGCCTAGTTGATTTAACCTAAGAAAAGACAGGAACCTTCCCGCTAGCCATGATTGTCTGAGATAATGTGTGAGCTGGACATGCCGAGAGATTAGTTCGAATTGGTCTGCCATGTAGCACACTTCGTTCTGTCTATGACATGAGCTGGTCAGTATGTGTAGGTAATCCTTTTAAACACTGCTTTTTAAAAATATATCACATAGTAGATCTGTAAGTGTTGCTCTGCACTTTCTGGAGGACCAAGTTTTGAAATCACTGGAATGCCCGGTGTAATTAGGACATTCATAGCTAAGTATATTGGGAAAATTCTGGCTTTGATTGCAAATATGTAGAGGGAGTCGAAAAGAGAACACACAGAAGGGTGTTGTATAAAACACCTGTCTCCGGATTACAACTTCAAACTAAGGGCAACCATGGCATCTGTGACCGAGAGGGAGAAGTGTTCATCCATGTATACGGGTAAAAGAGTCTAGTTTCTAATTTTGTCTGAAAGTTGTTATCTTTGCAAGTTAAAGCATATTGTTAGCTAGCTAGCCAATGTTAGCTGGCTGGCTTGCTAGCTAACATTACGTGTATGATCTGTGAAACACTATTATTCGTGTCTCAGAGCCAGCTAACAATGAACCTGGTTGGTTATCTACCTGCAAATTCATGCAGGGTAGTAACGTTATGAGTTGGGATTATGGTTCCTTGTTTGGCTAGCTAGCTACATGTCTAAACAAAAAACTCCACTATGCAAGTAACCATTTCACTGTACCGTTTACACCTTCTGTTTCCTGTGCATGTAACAAATAAACTTTGATTTGATTTAATATAGTATCTGTTTACCAGAGACGGTAATGTGAAGAACAACATGACCTGCACCAAAGTCAAATTAGTATATAACGTTAGGCCAACGAGACAGTGTCCAAGTTAAAAAATTCTCTGCTAGAATTCCCTGTTGTTATTTCATCACACTCACAACCGTAAGCTATTTTCTGTAAATGGCTCACCATTAACTTGTAAATAATGATCTTGTTGTGAGTTTATTTTCCTGTAATAATGAATACAAATGAGCTAAAGTGAAGACGTTGTCAGCTATATGATATGGTCACTATTTGAACTGGCTAGCCATCTAACAAGCTGTTTATAAAGTTGCTTTTAGTTGCATGGTGTGCTAGATTGACATATGCTAAATTCATTTTTAAACGAGTGGGTTTATTGGTGTTAAAATACTCCAGTTATGCTATTTTGGACAACCAGGCTGCTAATGTCATGCAGCCTGTAGTTTTTGTGTTTATACTTTTTCACAATGACAAGTTTGATGTCAGACGACAATAGAATGTTCATGATGTCACTGCGTCAACTGTCAATAGATGTAGTTTAAACCAGCCTTTAGTCTTGACATCTTTGGTTGTTTAGTACATGGCTTCACATGTGAATCCTTTTAGAGATGGGTGGGGCTTAAGAGGGTGTGAACAATGCTGAATGGGTGTAGACAAGGAAAAGCTGTCCAGTAGGTGTACCAAAACACCCAAGTGCCATTTTCTCAAAAGTGGGGTTACAAGTTCATCAGCTTTCAAAGCAGAATGACTTTCCCATTGTTCCTCAACTGTAGTGTATGATATACAATTTTCTAGCTCTGAGTCTGTACTTTTATCTAATGTAAAAAAACACTTAAATGTTGCTACTTAAGACCGGATCGAGCCGGTCGGTCACATATGTGAAGAGTATGAAAGTGTCTATGTGTGAGTCAGGTGAGGCTCCTCAGAGGAAGAAGGGGAGGACCATCCTCCTCAGTGAATTCCATAAAAATCTAAATAGTGAAGCATTAAAAAAGTTATCCTTTTTAGATTAAAACACACTGTTTTGCAATGAAGGTCTACAGTAGCCTCAGCAGCACTTTGTAGGGTAGCACCAAGGTGTAGCCAGAGGACGGCTAGCTTCTGTCCTCCTCTGCATACATTGAATTAAATACAAAACTTAGGAGACTCACGGTTTACACCCCTTTCCATAGACTTACACAGTAATTATGAGAACTTCCGGAGGATGTCCTCCAACCTATCAGAGCTTTTGCAACATGCACTGACATGTTGTCCACCCAATCAAAGGATCAGAGAATTAATCTAGTACTGAAAGCATACGCTACAGCTAGCTAGCACCGCAGATCATAAAATGTGGTGACTAGTTTACTCAAAGAGAGAGAAAGACAATAGTTTTCAACAAATACATTTCTCCCAAAAATAAGAAGCAAGAGAGAGAGATAGCTATATTTGGTAGACTTTCACTTAGCTAGCAAATGCAGCTAGCTAGTTTAGCCTACTTAAACACCTGGCTCAAACAGAGAGGGATGCTATGTTAGCTAGCTGGCTATGGATCCAACACTGGAACTCTTCTAAGTCAAGGTAAGCTTTACAACGAGCAAAATGATCATGCTGTTTTTATGTGGCTGCTATGAAAGTGAACTGTTTGCGTGTGATCAAGGGTGTATTCATTCCGCCGATGCTGTTGAAAAACGTTTCTTAAAACGGATGCAAACGGAAGGAAACAGGGATGAACATACCTTACTTTGTCCAATAGAAACTCACATTTGCAACTGTTGGAATAATGTTTACACCCTAGATCAGCTAGATGCAGGCAAGAGTTTGCAAGGCGTTATTGAATGTTTCACTGTCTGTCACCTTGATTACTCAAAATTCTCTCTACCTCTGCACCTGTGTTGCAAACTTTCAATCATAGGCTAGGTTGTAGCAACCTCATGATGGGTGCAGGGAAAATTTGAGTATCATGTAGTAGCCTAAACCTGTCAATGTTACTTTGAGCTGGGTGAATGGAATATGAATGACAGTGTACACAGAGCCAGTGCAAGAAAAGAATGGGGCCAATGCAATCGACCGGTTGGTGACCACTGGAGTAAAGTCAAACTACTAAAAGTGACTGAGGAGCAGCAGGATTTGGCAAGCTACACTTTTAGAAAAAAAGGGTTCCAAAAGGGTGAACTTAAACACTGAAAGAATAAAAAATAATAATTCTCTCTGCAAATTATTCTGCAGAGGAACAGAGGATGATTTCAGGTTTTTGATTCAGAGATGTCAATTATTGCCCTCCCTACGGCATCAAAGGTGGCTGTGAAAATTAAGGACTTTATGAGGTTTCATATTTCCTCTGAATATACAGTAGCACGCCAGCTCCTGAGATATCAGGAATATATGATGCCAGATGACAGTTTTCTTTGTTCTCTGAGCTTAACCTTAACACACAGACATTCTGCAATTTAAAAAATCAGGCTACAATAAAAGAGCAGAGAGAAACATTTTTGAGTAATGAAGCCCGTAGAAAAATAGATAGGATAGGAGAGGGGAGGATATGGGAGGAGAAGAGAGATTGTGAAGAAAGAGGAAATATTGAGGAGAAGAGAAATTCATATAGCTACATGCACATATTATTTTGGCCCTTTGATGACACCACCTTGTTCATGAGAGCAGTGGAAACAAATGACAACAGCTAGTGTGAGATGAGTCCTGGTGAGCAGCTTGTCAGTGGATATTAACACTGGACTGACTGGTGGGGGAGGTCTACCATGCAGGTGAGGGTAGACAAGCATGAAAAAACATTATTTTACACCATGGTAACACTCACTGTGTGTCACTGAATAGGAACGGCGCTATGTAGTTAAAATACAGCGTGAAAGTGTATGTGTGTGTGTGCATGCGTGTGTTATGTGCTTATATTCGACAGACCATGTAAGCTGTCAGAATGCGATGCATTTAATTAAAAGTACACTTAAAGGACAAGTTAACTTTTTTTACCAAATCTCTTTTTAGATGTAAATGTATATGGGATGTTACAGAAGTGTCCAGACACTTTTTTTGCTATTTCACTTTTAGAAACATTTAGAAAATTACCCCACCAGCAATAGACTTCCTCATTGCTTGTTCTGCAGTATGAAAAACATTAACAAAGGCTCCAGAAACACCCAAATACGTCCTTTTAGAAACGGCAAACCTCTCAGTATAGTGATGCAGGTCTTTAGATGTTGTACACATGTAATTGTGTAATTCCGAACTTTATCCACAACGTCGTATTCCACTTTGTTGGAGTCGAGCGATATTTTTCCATGTGCGAGCATGCGCATGCTTTCTCGTTCCCATTGTGGTGATATGAGAAATGAGAAAGCACACACATCTATTGCTGGTGGGGTAAGTTTCTCAAAACCAAGTGAAATAGCAAAAAAAAGTGTGTGTGAAGCTGCTAATGTTACTGGCAGAGGAGATACTGTACTTTACTTAATTTGGCCAATAAACCACTAGTTCTCATGGGTGGTCGGGGCAAGGGAGAAAGGCTGAAAATACTATTTTATCTTCTATTTATGTTCTATTTATCAATAGATGGCTTGCTGTAACACTGCATGTACAGTTCCATTGTTACAGTCCAGGCTCTGCTGATGTGTTGCTACTGTTGCACTTGACCCAGGTCAAATCAAATCAAAGTTTATTTGTCACGTGCACAGGATACAGGGTGTAACGGGTACAGTTAAATGCTTACTTGCAAGATTTCCTCAACAGTACAGTACACTTTATAAAAATATGAACAAATAAATAATACAAAGTAGTAAAAATGTGTGAGCGGTACTTGTCCAATGTCCTAATGAATTGAAGACACACCAAGAGAGATCCATCTAGAATTATTCCTGAAAACTCCTGTCTGTTATCAAATCAAAATCAAATTAAATTATATTTTATTGGTCACATACACATGGTTAGCAGATGTTAATGCGAGTGTAGTGAAATGCTTGTGCTTCTAGTTCCGACAGTGCAGTAATATCTAACAAGTAATCTAACAATTCCCCAACAACTACCTAATACACACAAATCTAAAGAGGTGACTGAGAATATGTACATATAAATATATGGATAAGCGATGGCCGAGCGGCATAGGCAAGGTGCAATAGACGGTATAAAATACAGTATATACATACAATATGCGTAATGTAAGATATGTAAACATAATTAAAGTGGCAATATTTAAAGTGCCATTGTTTAAAGTGACTAGTGATCCATTTATTAAAGTGGCCAGTGATTGAGTCTCATTGTAGGCTGTTTAGCAGTCTGATGGCCATGAGATAGAAGCTGTTTTTCAGTCTTGGTCCCAGCTTTGATGCACTTGTACTGACCTCGCCTTCTGGATGGTAGTGGTGTGAACAGGCAGTGGCTCAGGTTGCTGTCCTTAATGATCTTTTTGGCCATCCTGTGACATCGGGTGCTGTAGGTGTCATGGAGGGCAGGTAGTTTGACCCTGCAGTTGCCGTACCAAGCTGTGATACAGCCCGACAGGATGCTCTCGATTGTGCACCTGTAAAAGTTTGTCAGGGTTTTGGGTGACAAGCCACCTTTCTTCAGCTTCCTGAGGTTGAAGAGGCGTTGTTGCGCCTTCTTCACCACACTGTCTGTGTGGGTGGACCATTTCAGTTTGTCTGTGATGTGTACGCCGAGGAACTTAAAACTTTCCACCTTCTCCACTGCTGACCCTTCGATGTGGATAGGGGGTGCTCACTCTGCTGTTTCCTGAAATCCACGATCATCTTCTTTATTTTGTTGACGTTGAATGAGAGGTTGTTTTCCTGACACCATAAACCAAGTGCCCTCACCTCCTCCATGTAGGCTGTCTCGTTGTTGTTGGTAATCAAGCCCACTACTGTTGTGTCGTCTGCAAACTTGATGATTGAGTTGGAGGCGTGCATGGCCACGCAGTCAGGGGTGAACAGGGAGTACAGGAGGGGGCTGAGCACGCATCGTTGTGGGAACCCAGTGTTGAGGGTCAGCAAAGTGGAGATGTTGTTTCCTACCTTCACCACCTGGAGGCGGCCCGTCAAAAAGTCCAGGCCCCAATTGCACAGGGAGGGGTTGAGACCCAGTGCCTTGAGCTTGATGATGAGCTTGGAGGGTACTATGGTGTTGAATGCTTAGCTGTTGTCAATGAACAGCATTCTTACATAGGTATTCCTCTTGTCCAGATGGGATAGGGCAGTGTGCAGTGTGATGGCGATTGCATCGTCTGTGGACCTGTTGGTGCGGTATGCAAAACGAAGTGGGCTAGGGTGGCCGGTAAGGTGGAGGTGATATGATCCTTGACTAGTCTCTCAAAGCACTTCATGATGACAGAAGTGAGTGCTACGGGAGGTAGTCATTTAGTTCAGTTATCTTTGCCTTCTTGGGTACAGGACAAATGGTGGCCATATTGAAGCATGTGGGGACAGCATACTGGGATAGGGAGTGATTGAATATGTCCATAAACACACCAGCCAGCTGGTCTGCACATGCTCTGAGGACGCGGGCTAGGGATGCCATCTGGGCCAGCAGCCTTGTGAGGGTGAACATGTTTAAATGTTTTACTCACGTCGGCCACGGAGAAGGAGGGGGGGGGGTGCAGTCCTTGTTAGCGGGCCGCGACGGTGGCACTGAAGCGGGCAAAGAACGTGTTTACTTTGTCTGGAAGCGTGACGTCGGTGTCCGTGACGTGGCTGGTTTTATTTTTTTCAGTCCGAGATTTCCTGTAGACCCTGCCTCATACGTCTCGTGTCTGAGCCGTGGTCGGATTTGCCGAAGGGAGGGCGGGGGAGGGCTTTGTATGCATCGTGGAAGTTAGAGTAGCAGTGATCGAGTGTATTACCCCCCCGCGAGTACTGCAATCAATATGCTGATAGAATTTAGGTAGCCTTGTTCTCAAATTTGCTTTGTTAAAATCCCCAGCTACAATAAATGCAGCCTCAGGATATATGGTTTCCAGTTTACATAGAGTCCAGTGAAGTTCCTTGATGGCCGTCGGGGTGTCTGCTTGAGGGGGAATGTACACAGCTGTGACGATAACTGACGAGATTTCTCTTGGGAGGTAATATGGCCGGTATTTGATTGTAAGGAATTCTGGGTTGGGTGCGCAGAAGGACTTGTATGTTGTTATGATTACGCCATGAGTCGTTAATCATGAAGCATACACCCCCGCCCTTCCTCTTCCCAGAGAGGTGTTTATCTCTGTCTCTGTCGATGCATGGAGAACCCCTGTGGCTGAACCGATTCTGATAACACATCCCGAGAGAGCCATGTTTCCGTGAAACAGAGAATGTTACAATCTCTGATGTCTCTCTGGAAGGCAACCCTTGCTCATATTTTGTCTACCTTGTTGTCAAAAGACTGGACATTGGCAAGTAGTATACTCTGCAGCAGTAGGCAATGTGCACGTCTATGTCTGACCAGGAGGCCACTCTGTCTGCCCCTTCTGCGGCACCGTTGTTTTGGGTTGGCTTCTGGGATTAGATCCATGGTCCAAACAGAGGATCCATTTTGGGAAAGTTGTATTCCTGGTCATAATGTTGGTAAGTTGACGTCGCTCTTATAGCCAATAGTTCTTCCCGGTTGTATGTAATAAGACTTAAGATTTCCTGGGGTAACAATGTAAGAAATAATAAAAATAATAAAATAAATACTGCATAGTTTCCTAAAGACTCGAAGCGAGGCAACCATCTCTGTCGGCGCCATTTTGTAAAGTTAATCACAGGCATCACAGGGGGACCAGCTCCCTCCCTCCAGACCCTGGGACAGACAGTCTCTCAGACTTTCAGCATGGACTCTACTTAATTTACACCAAAGGCCTTTGGATGTGTTCCATACGGCTGGGCTGATATTCACTTGTAAACTGGCTGTGTTGTTCTACTGAGGCGGGGCCATGTCTGAGCCAGGTCACACAGACAGGCAGTCAAGCCAATAGCACCACAGAGACAAGTTTGGGAGAGCTAGATAAGAGCTGTGGAGGACTGAGGAAAGAGCAGCTAGCAGGCTGACTGAGATGAGATGGGAAGCTGGAGACTGAGCTGACAAAACGGAGAGTCCTTTCTGGCATGGAGAGGAGAGGAGACAGGCTACACACAGGAGAGGCCATCTCAAACCTCTCATTCTCTCAATCACTACAGCAAAGCATTACCAGCAGGGGTGAAATAAACATGTTGATAAGACCCAGCCATCACATATTAAAACATCATTCTGCTATTTACAATGAGACAGGTACTCATTTCATGCTAAAAACAAGTCCTTTACATACAGCAGTATGTGGTTCATGTTGTATTGTTCTGGTACTTCTGATATGGTCTGAAACTCACATTTGAGATACCTGAGCGATTTCAGTCACACACAGCTAACAAAAGCCTATCTTGGTAAGAGGAGGCTAGCTATTGAGTGTTTAAGCCCCAAGGAGTTTAAAGAAATAAAGATTTAAATGTCACGAGAATAAACTGATATAACAAATCAAACTGTCCTTCCTGAGGTAATTCATTTCTTGCAGTCCTCTCTAGAGAAAGAACATAATTGAAACTGGCTCTATTGTCCTATTATCAGAGCCAATGTTTCACTGTGACACTGTCATTTAATCTCTGAGAGATGTGATAGGTGCTTACACCGCTGGGGCTTACACTGCTACGCAACCATCATAGGTGTGTGTGTGTGTGTGTGTGTGTGTGTGTGTGTGTGTGTGTGTGTGTGTGTGTGTGTGTGTGTGTGTGTGTGTGTGTGTGTGTGTGTGTGTGTGTGTGTGTGTGTGTGTGTGTGTGTGTGTGTGTGTGTGTGTGTGTGTGTGTGTGTGTGGGAGGGAGGGATTTTTCATGAATGTGTAAAACTACATAGCTAATTGGACATGGAGAAGCCAGGATGCAACCACACATAGCACCACTCAGTCTGTAAGAGATGGGGAAATGAGTTGACTGAGGCCAGTGTGAGATGTGGTGATGGACATATCCTGCACACAGTCAGTGGAAGCACCACACTATACTACATTACACTACAGAGAGGCTTTGAAGTGAGGGTGCAAACTCCAAAGCACTTGTGAATTCCAAAAATTATCAAATTTAGGGCTCCAGTGGTGCTAGAAAACAGTACCCTGAAATGTCTGCTGTTCCCATGCTCATCCGGGTGGAACAGTGATATATCAGCCCTCTGCATCACCCTCACACACACGCACACACGCACACAAACACACACACACACACACACAGTAATTTATTTATTCTGAGAGGAGGGCTCCTCACACATGCAAGATAACCTGTCATATTTGATCAGGAATCAATAGTTCACAAACATCACCTTGCTTTACTACATTTTTATAAATCCAAAATATTTGAATATAGGAGACGGAGACTATAGAAAGTGCTCAGAAATTGTGTAGACCACGTTTTTATGAATTCCTGGATGTATTGTATAATATAACCTGTGGCTAAAAAGGTAATTTTATTTCACATAAATTATGCAATACGCTAACTGCCAATTACTCACTACTGTCATTCACCTGCTTGCTGACTGATTCTGTGCTTCAGAGTCATCTGGCTTGTCTCTGAGCAAAGCTACCGGCAGCCATAAATATGCAAACAACTCTAGCAGAAGTGAAGTGCTAGCACAACTGTAATTTTCTTCTTCCATATCTCAGCAAATTAAATCCATGGAAGTCACATATGAAAAGCACCAGTCCAGTATACGCCTGTCTCTGCTACGAAGAAGATTTGTGCTGTGCTCAAAACAGTCTGTAAAACATACACACACTGTTCCCAGCTGCAATGACAGAAAATATAAAACTACAATATACAGTGCAAAATTGCGGAAACAGGGAAAATGTAACAAAAATGTGTTAAAAATCTATCCTTATAAGCTTATGGACTAGGAGAGGCTGTATAAACATAGACCTCAACAAGCCAACCATAGCTACTGTGTATGTTTCCTCTCACAAACGTCCTGCATGAATACAGAAAGCAGCCGGCTTTGTTTTTCTACTTTGGCCAACTCTTTTCAAAAAGACTGCAATTTGATTAGCCTTGGCAATAATAAAACATCAGAAGGATAGAATCAGTTTAACTTACAAAGCCCTTTTAGTCAAACCACAACTACCAGGGACCAGGAGGGTGAGAAGGGTGGGGGTAGGAAATAGGACGGGAAGGAACTGCGGTGGTAATAGCCAGTGAAACCCAGATGAAATTTCACTAAGCTGTGGGGGAATTTCATTTCACAGCCGTGGGGGAGCCCGTCAGAAGTGTTTTAGCCCAGGCCGCTCTCGTCACGCACCCACCCCAGAGGTTAGAGTCTGTTGTTAGGGCTGCATCGTGAGATGGGACCCCAACAGTCAGAGCATGAAACCCAATCTAGGAGCCCCCAACAACAACCTCCTAACCTACACCCTCAAAATTCTCTCTCAGTCTCATGGCAAATTGTGCTGAATAGCAGGAAATTTGCTTTAAAATTGCTAAATCGTTTCTCAGGCAAAATGTGAACAATAGCATGAGCTGAGCTATAAAACAGCAATTTTTTTCTAAAAATGTTTTCCTTTAAAGCAGGAATCCGCAGGTCGTTGGCAGCCCCATGCTGCCCCACTTCTTGTGTTGCTTTTTCACTTTCACTGAAAACAAGGGGGTTGAGCCCTGAGCCGCCTTGGGCTGGCCATCTGGGCAAGGTGTCTTTGCACGATATCCTGCCTACTCGAACAACCCTTGCTGAGCCATGGCCCCGGCACTGGAGAGGAAGTCACTTGCAAGAAACAAACCAAAGCTGACAAAGCTAACCAGCTAGCTAGCTTGTTTGCAGATAAACTGTTTTGTTAGAAGGGACAACATTTTCAGAAAATGTTGACAGCATCATTCTCAGTTCTTGGATCTGAATCATCTCGACCCCAAAAAAGGAAAAAGAAGTGAGAAAAAGATTGCTCATGACCAATCCAGAAACCTGATAAACATTGTAATACATTTTTAAAGGTGGAAGAGGTGTTTTTTTTTTTTGGGGGTTCTTCCATACCCTGTTCAAAGACAGTTAAAGCTTTTGTCTTGCCCCTTCATCCTCTGAATGGCACACATACACAATCCATATCTCAATTGACTCAAGGCTTAAAAATCCTTCTTTATCCCGGCTCCTCACCTTCATCTACACTGAATGAAGTGGATTTAACAAGTGACCAATAAGGGATCATAGCTTTCATCTTGATTCACCTGGTCAGTCTATGTCATGGAAAGAGCAGGTGTCCTTAATGTTTTATACAGTCAGTGTATAAACAATAGCCTAAATGTAGGCACATTTTGCTGGGGGGCAATGAGAAGATTCAGGATCTTTCCTCCATGCATTTCAATGGCATTTCCGTTGTTTGTTGAGTCAAATTCCATTGAATCTATGTTAACATCTCACAAACATATTTCTCAGGGAGATACTGGTGGGGACAGTCTGATTTCTAAGGAACCTGAGGTTGTAGAAGTTGTGATTGTGGTAAAAAATAACACCAAAAGAGAGGTAAGAAATACTCTGGAAATTATTATTTTGCTTTGTGATTCAATAATAATTTGGTTTGTAATCAATATGAGGCCGTTTGCCTGTTGAGCACATTGCCTACATAGCATGACTTTGATTCCTAGGGTGAACAACCCAACTTGAAGGACTGAATTAATATCCAATGTGGTCAGTCAAATAAACAATGGCTCATCTGCATGACATATTGGTAGACTAGCTATGGGCCTTCAAGTAATAGGATGGTTACATTAGCACGACACATGTTACATGGTTACGGCACAACACCACATCCTACAGTAAATATGTAAAGGACACTGTTGTAGCATTGACTTATTTGGTAGTAATGTCTTTCCACCCCCCCCTAGGTGTAGTGTTACGAGAATTATGTTCTCAATGTTCATAAACTGAACTTCAATTAAACTACTCCGTTGTAACCCAGAATTTGTAAGATACTGGTTGAAATTAAACAGACAGAAGCCCAGTCTACAATTGTCAAATGTCAAAATATTTATTCACGAGAGCTCTGGACTCCAAATGTGAAAACAGTCTTTTTATATTGTACAAGCTTTAAGCTAAACACAAATGATACAAATGCTCCACCCTCTCTAGGAAATACACATTCATTGGCTTATCACAATCTTGCAACATAAGTCAATCTGGACAGCTCCTAGCCGTTCCTCCCTTCCCGAGGACAGGGAGGCCTTTCTTATCTAGTTGTTCTCACAAGAAGTTCCTGTTCTTAGTTTCACAGTGGTCACAAGTTGTCTGTCACAAGCTGTTCCTGTTATCAGTTCCTACTTTCCTACGCACAAACATTCAGGTTGTTTATACAGAGACAGGGTAAAATACTGTTAGTTATTGTTTTATCATTACTTTAAACATATAAATCATTTAGTCATCATTAAACATATAAATCATATGAATTTATTCATAACAGTAGTCAACAGAGCACTGATGCCGATTCACAACTCTGGAAAGCATAGAAGAAAATGCGGTTGAATTCATTAATGTTGTGTACGTTCACAATATAATGTACTCATATTCCATCAATATTATGTTATCAAATCAAAATCAACATTTATTTGGCATATGCACAGGATACAGTGGGGTCTATACGGGGAATATACGAGGGGCGGCAGGTAGCCTAGTGGTTAGAGTGTTAGAGTGTTGGACTAGCAACCGGAAGGTTGCAAGGCCAAATCCCTGAGCTGACAAGGTATATACGGGTATATACGGGGGTGGCAGGTAGCCTTGTGGTTAGAGTGTTGGACTAGCAACTGGAAGGTTGAAAGGTCAAATCCCTGAGCTGACAAGGTATATACGGGAATATACGGTGGTGGCAGGTAGCCTAGTGGTTAGAGTGTTGGACTGGGAATATACGGGGTCAAATCCCTGAGCTGACAAGGTATATACGGGAATATACAGTTGCAGGGGGTCCATTTGAATTTAGAAAATGCTCTATTATTAAAATAAATAAAAATTGCGCCATAAAGTAATCCAACAATGTGTACGCCGCCTTCTTTCAAGTCTTCTCTCACTGATTGCGATTATTTTATCTGGAGTAACAATCTGTAGCTAGTCCCACTATCAACCAAGCAAGAGTTTCTTCAGGAGCATCTAAGCATAGGGCTTGGTATTTTCCCTTTTACTGATGACATTTGAGAAATTAATATAAAATTACAATACTATGAAAACTTGGTTTGAAAAGGCCATTGACACTTTTTTTTTCTCCCATCAGTGTCAACATTGCCAGAGTAACAGAACCATGGAAGACTTGGACTACCTGCTGCATGATGAAAAAAAGACGGACCACATAAATCTCTATTATGTAAAAATCCACGTTTTCATTTAAATTCACAATTAAAAACTTTACTAGGTAAAATAGGCTGTTTTTGCCCCCAAAATGTGACTATTACAATGAGCACAGTTACATGCACATAATAATGTGATTATTGTGGATAGTCAGGTTAATATAATAGGTTGTTTAAAATGTTTACTTGCTTTGCAAGAAGAATGATTTCCTAATAAGCCTGTTTACATACCACAGTGACCATGTTATTTTTGCGAATACTTTTTGATTCTGAGTTCGGAAATATACAGTTTGTACGAGAAAACTACACTACATTACCAAAAGTATGTGGACACCTGCTCGTCAAAAATCTCATTCATAAATCATGGGCATTAAAATGGAGTTGGTCCTCCCTTTGCTGCTATAATAGCCTCCACTCTTCTGGGAAGGCATTGCTGCGGGGACGTGCTTCCATTCAGCCACAAGAGAATTAGTGAGGTCGGGCACTGTTGTTGGGCGATTAGGCCTGGGTCGCAGTCGGCGTGCCAATTCATCCCAAAGGTGTTCAATGGGGTTGAGGTCAGGGCTCTGTGCAGGTCAGTCAAGTTATTCCACACCGATCTCAACAAGCCATTTCTGTATGGACCTTGCTTTGTGTAAGGGGCATTGTCATGCTGAAACAGGAAAGGTCCTTCCCCAAACTGTTGCCACAAAGTTGGAAGCACAGAATCGTCTAAAATGGCATTGTATTTTGCAGTGTTAATATTTCCCTTGACTGGAACTAAGGGGCCATGAAAAACCATGAAAAACAGCCCCAGACCATTATTCCTCTTCCACCAAACTTTACAGTTGGCACTATGCATTGGGGCAGTTAGCATTCTCCTCGCATCCGCCAAGCCCAGATTTGTCCATCGGACTAGATGGTGAAGTGTGATTCATCACTCCAGAGAACGCATTTCCACAGCTCCAGAGTCCAATGCCGGCGAGCTTTACACCACTCCAGCCAACACTTGGCATTGCTCACTGTGATCTTAGGCTTGTGTGCGGCTGCTCGGCCATTGAAACCCATTTCATGAAGCTCCCAACGAACAGTTATTGTGCTGTAGTTGCTTCGAGAGGAAGTTTGGAACTCAGTAGTGAGTGCTGCCACCGAGGACATGCTATGCGCTTCAGCACTCGGCTGTCCCTTTGCGGCTGAGTGTTTGTAGCTCCTAGACGTTTCCACTTCACAATAACAGCACTTACAGTTGAGCGGGGCAGCTCTATCAGGGCAGAAATTTGACGAACTGACTTGTTTGAAAGGTGGCATCCTATGACGACACCATGTTGAAAGTCACTGAGCTCTTCAGTAGGGTCATTCTACTGCCAATGTTTGTCTATGGAGAATGCATGGCTGTGTGCTCAATTTTATACACCTGTCAGCAACGGGTGTGGCTGAAATAGCGGAATCCACTAATTTGAAGGGGTGTCTACATATTTTTGTATATAAAGTGTTTTTATAAGATGCATACTTTCAGTTTTTCCGAACTCACTTCACTTGTGCATAAGAGGGAGGCTTGCGCTACCCGGTGCTGGCACATGCGCAGATCAAATACACAGCTGGAACAATGATTAAGTTGTTTACATGTGGTAATAATTCCAAAGATTGCTCCGAAAATCAGGTTTTCTAATCGCCATATGCTTACTTCGATTATGACCTTACGCCATTCGATCTTGTGAATTGAAATAATGAGAATTAAAGTTGATTCGGTTGGTTTCTGGTGGAGGTGGTAGAATGTCACATTGACAAAATACTGATGGCGATGCATGTCGTGTAGCTGAAAGGTTAGAATGTTTGTCATCATTAATGGCTGACTTTTTTTTCTCCATCCAAAAGGTCCATAGTGTGACATTGGGAAAATATGTAACAACTTTTTACTTCAATAGTATATGGTACAATGCAATATACACCCCACCGTATACACCCAACTGTATCCTGTGCATATGTCACGTTGATTTTGATTTGAAAACAATATTGATGGAATATGAATACATTATAGTGAGAACGTACGCACAGTTTATGAATTCAACCACGTCTTCTTCATTGCTCTCTAGGGTTGTGAATCACCATCAATGCTCTATTGACTAAAGCTAAATGGGGGTGGGGGGTTGGAAAGACATTAATACCAAATAAGTCAGTGTTACAACAGTGTCCTTTACATACATAGGATGTGGTGTTTTGCTGTAACCAGTGTAACGTGTCATGCTAATGTAACCATCCTATTACTTGATGGCCCATATCTAGCCTCTTAAGAATCTGACCCTTTTTTTCAGAGACAGCAGGGGTTTAAACTGTAGAACCCGGTTCCTACATTAGAATATAAAAATTGATTTTATCAAACAAAACTAGGTTACATTTTATCTCTGGGACCCTCTGGATGATAAATACTGAATATAAGTACATTATTGTCAAAGTTCTCCGTGATGCCGGTAAGGCAGAGTCAGGCGCAGGACAACGAATATAAGTTTTCAAGTGCTTTACTCAATATTTCCAAAATACATGAGTGGGGGAAAAACCAACCACTCGAAAACACGGAACCAAAGAAACACAAATAATCATGCACAAAAACATGAGGGGAACAGAGGGTTAAATAAGGAACATGTAATTATGGGATAGAAACCAGGTGTGTATAATGAAGACAAAAAAACATAGAAAATGAGAAGTAGATCGGCGGTAGCTAGAAGACCGGTGACTTCGACCGCCGAAACCCACCCGAGCAAGGAGAAGGACCAACTTCGGCTGAAGTCGTGACAATTATTTACCTTCAGTGGTGAATGTATCAAACCAGTTGCTGTGGTAAAAGTTTTTTTGTTCACTCTCCTCAAACGATAGCATGGTATTTTTTCACTGTAATAGCTACTGTAAATTGGACAAATCAAATCAAATTGTATTAGTCAAATGCGCCGAATACAACCTCAAAGTGAAATGCTTACTTACGAGCCCCCAACCAACTATGCAGTTTAATAAATACGGACAAGAATAAGAGATAAAAGTAACAAGTAATTAAAGACCAGCAGTAAACAACAATAGCGAGACTATATACAGGGGGTACCGGTACAGAGTCAATGTGCGGGGGCACCGGTTAGTTGCGGTAGTATGTACATGTAGGTCGAGTTATTGAGGTGACTATGCATTGACAACAACAACAGAGAGTAGCAGCAGTGTAAAGAGGGGGAGGGGTGGGGGGAGCAATGTAAATAGCCCGGGTAGCCATTTGATTAGATATTCAGGAGTCTTATGGCTTGGGGGTAGAAGCTGTTTAGAAGCATCTTGGACCTAGACTTGGTGCTCCTGTACCGCTTGCCGTGCGGTAGCAGAGAGAACAGTCTATGACTAGGGTGGCTGGAGTCTTTGACAAGTTTTAGGGCCTTCCTCTGACGCCGCCTGGTACAGAGGTCCTGGATGGCAGGAAGCTTGGCCCCAGTGATGTACTGGCTCTGTAGTGCATTGCGGTCAGAGGCCGAGCAGTTACCATACCAGGCAGTGATGCAACCAGTCAGGATGCTCTTGATGGTGCAGCTGTAGAACTTTTGAGGATCTCAGGACCCATGCCAAATCCTTTCAGTCTCCTGAGGGGGAATAGGTTTTGTCGTGTCCTCTTCGCGACTGTCTTTGTGGGCTTGGACCATGTTAGTTTGTTGGTGATGTGGACACCAAGGAACGAAGCTCTCAACCTGCTCCACCACAGCCCGGTCGATGAGAATGGGGGTGTGCTCGATCCTCTTTTTTCTGTAGTCCACAATTATCTCCTTTGTCTTGATCACGTTGAGGGAGAGGTTGTTGTCCTGACACCACACGGCCAGGTCTCTGACCTCCTCCCTATAGGTTGTCTCGTCGTTTTCGGTGATCAGGCCTACCACTGTTGTGTCATCGGCAAATTTAATGATGGTGTTGGAGTCATGCCTGGCCATGCAGTCAGGAGTGAACAGGGAGTACAGGAGGGGACTGACCCCTGAGGGGCCCCTGTGTTGAGGATCAGCGTGGCGGATGTGTTGTTACCTACCCTTACCACCTGGGGGCGGCCCGTCAGGAAGTCCAGGATCCAGTTGCAGAAGGAGGTGTTTAGTCCCAAGGTCCTTAGCTTATTGATGATCTTTGAGGGCACTATGGTATTGAACGCTGAGCTGTAGTCAATGAATAGCATTCTCACATAGGTGTTCCTTTTGTCCAGGTGGGAAAGGGCAGTGTGGAGTGCAATAAAGATCATCTGTGGATCTGTTGGGGCGGTATGCAAATTGGAGTGGGTCTAGGGTTTCTGGGATAATGGTGTTGATGTGAGCCATTACCAACCTTTCAAAGCACTTCATGGCTACGGACGTGAGTCCTACGGGTCGGTAGTCATTTATGCAGGTTACCTTAGTGTTCTTGGGCACAGGCACTATGGTGGTCTGCTTAAAACTTGTTGATATTACAGACTCGGACAGGGAGAAATTGAAAATGTCAGTGAAGACACTTGCCAGTTGGTCAGCGCATGCTCTGAGTACACGTCCTGGTAATCCGTCTGGCCCTGCAGCCTTGTGAATGTTGACCTGTTTAAAGGTCTTACTCACATCGGAGAGCATGATCACACAGTCTTCCGGAACAGCTGGTGCTCTCATGCATGTTTCAGTGTTATTTGCCTCAAAGCGAGCATAGAAGTAATTTAGCTCGTCTAGTAGGCTCTTGTTACTCAGCAGCTCTCGGCTGTGCTTCCCTTTGTAGTCTGTAATGGTTTGCAAGCCCTGCCACATCCGACGAGCGTCAGAGCCGGTGTAGTACGATTCGATCTTAGTCCTGTACTGAGGCTTTGCAGTGCAGTTAGATTAACAAGAATGTAAGCTTTATGCCCATACAAGACATGTCTATGTCCTGGAAAGTTTTATGTTACTTACAATGTCATGCTAATCACATTAGCGCACGTTAGCTCAACCGTCCCGGTATAGGGACACCGATCCCATAGTTAATTGTGTAGATACTTCTCTATAAAAAAACGAATGGTCCAAACCTCATGTCTCTATCATAATCTGTTCTAAAGCACATTTAAAAAAAAATTGAAAATCAAAAAGCATAACAAAATATTCCATAGCATTTCTTACATCTATTTTTGTGTTAATTTTACCAAAACCACAACTTCTACAACCTCAGGTTCCTTCGAAATCAGACTGTCCCCACCAGTATCTGCCTGAGAAATGCATGTTTGTGTGATGTTACTGTACCAAATTTTATAGCTTGATGCATTTATTTGGAGATCCATGCTGTTGACCACCTATGGAACTCGACCAAAACAATGGAAATGCCATGGAAACGCCATGGATCCTGAATCTCCTCATTGCCCCCCCAGAAAAATGTGCCTACATTTAGGCTATTGTTTATGTGTATTTCACACTATGTTGAAGAAAACAATCAGAGTATAATGCTTGTATTGATGTGAACCCCAATACATGTTTATGTCATCATCACCAATCAACTGCATTACAGTTAAAAATGTCTCCATGCTAGCTATGCTACCATTTTATACGAACAGTAGTCAGCATTTAGCAGTCACTTCTTCTAAACCTGAAAAAGGACTACTTCTAAATATTATGCAGTGAAAACAGCCAAATATATCCATAATCAGACTTTAGTAACCACATTGTGGGCCTTTTACAATACATCAAACATGACAGATTTGACAAATATCCACATTGTTAGATCAGATTTGTTGAATGTGCTCCAATACGAAGATGTTAGCTAGCTAGCTAAGTAACCGTGTCAGCTAGCTTGAACATTGCACACACTAAGGCTAGCAGCTAACGTAGCTAGCAGGCAAAACCCTCAACCCAACCCTTACCTACCAGTCTATGCAAATAGTTGCCATTTTGGCATCAGTCTTCCACTTTTCAAAATGTATTCCAATGTTTATGGATTGGTCATGAGCAGTCTTTTTCTCTCTTCTTTTTCTTTTTTGGGGTCGAGTTGATTCAGATCCCAAAAATGAGAATGATGCTTGTTTCTGTTGACATTTTCTGAAAACGTTGTCCCTTCTACCAAAACAGTTTATCTGAAAACATGGGAGCTAGCATGTTGGCTTCGTCTGCTCTGTGTTTGTTTCTTGCAAGTGATTTCTTCTCCAGCTCCGGGGCCATGGCACAGCAAGGGTCATTTGAGTAGGTGGGATTTCGCGTAAAGACACATCTTGTCCAGAAGGCCAGCTCAAGGCAGCTCAGGTTTCAACCCCCTTATTTTCATTGTAAGCGAAAAAACACCATAAGAAGTGGGGTGGCATATGGGCACCCACAACCTGCGGATTCCTGCTTTAAAACTGCAACATTTTCTCTTAGCCTCATGACAAAATTTGTAGAACAGCATTATAAAATTGCAAATTGAAATGCATGAAGTTAACCGTTTTCCACAAAAAAATCTGTCCCCTGGAGGTTGGTGCCCAGGGGCCCCAAATGCGGTAGTCCGGCCCTGTGTGGTGTTTTACAATAGGTTCCATGGTGAAAGCAGAGAGGTGTACTGTTGAGTAGTTAAGGTTACCAGACCGCCATCTACACTCTTATAAAAAAGGGTTCCAAAAACGGGTCGTCGGCTGTCCCCATAGGATAACCCTTTTTGGTTCCAGGTAGAACCCTTTTGGGTCCCATGTAGAACCCTCTGTGGAAAGGGTTCTACATGGAACCCAAAATAGTTATTCAAAGGATTTCTTTTATGGGGGCAGACATAGAACCATTTTAGGTTTAGATAGCACCGTTTCTTTTAAGAGTGTTTCCGTCTGTCTGTCTGTCTGTCTGAATAGAGATAAGTTGAGCAGCCAGTCTGGAAGGCTCTCTGCGGTCACAGTGTCACACTTCCCGACTAAGTGCTTCTTGACTGCAGTCCATGAGCAGCAGGACCTGACATTCACTCTATAAAGCTGGTGCTATTCTCTAATGGCATGACAGCCAACCAGCTTTTTCATTCACAAGTGCAACTGCCAGCGAGAACATTACAACAGACCCAGCTAAGAAATGAAGGCAAATTGTCCATATGATTATGCAGTGGGAAGGAAGGATAATTGCTATTGCAACATGGCTCATGTGCGCACATGTGTGTGAGAAAGTGAGCAAGAGAGACAGAGAGGTTGAATCTAAATTTGTATTCCAGACATACAGTGGGGCAAAAAAGTATTTAGTCAGCCACCAATTGTGCAAGTTCTCCAACTTAAAAAGATGAGAGAGGCCTGTAATTTTCATCATAGGTACACTTCAACTCTGACAGACAAAATGAGAAAAAGAAATCCAGAAAATCACATTGTAGGATTTTTTATTTATTTATTTGCAAATTATGGTGGAAAATAAGTATTTGGTCAATAACAAAAGTTTCTCAATACTTTGTTATATACCCTTTGTTGGCAATGACAGAGGTCAAACGTTTTCTGTAAGTCTTCACAAGGTTTTCACACACTGTTGCTGGTATTTTGGCCCATTCCTCCATGCAGATCTCCTCTAGAGCAGTGATGTTTTGGGGCTGTCGCTGGGCAACACAGACTTTCAACTCCCTCCAAAGATTTTCTATGGGGTTGAGATCTGGAGACTGGCTAGGCCACTCCAGGACCTTGAAATGCTTCTTACGGCTTACTCCTTCGTTGCCGAGGCGGTGTGTTTGGGATCATTGTCATGCTGAAAGACCCAGCCACGTTTCATCTTCAATGCCCTTTGCTGATGGAAGGAAGTTTTCACTCAAAATCTCACGATACATGGCCCCATTCATTCTTTCCTTTACACGGATCAGTCGTCCTGGTCCCTTTGCAGAAAAACAGCCCCAAAGCATGATGTTTCCACCCCCATGCTTCACAGTAGGTATGGTGTTCTTTGGATGCAACTCAGCATTCTTTGTCCTCCAAACACGACGAGTTGAGCTTTTACCAAAAAGTTCTATTTTGGTTTCATCTGACCATATGACATTCTCCCAATCCTCATCTGGATCATCCAAATGCTCTGTAGCAAACTTCAGACGGGCCTGAACATGTACTGGCTTAAGCAGGGGGACATGTCTGGCACTGCAGGATTTGAGTCCCTGGCGGCGAGTGTGTTACTGATGGTAGGCTTTGTTACTTTGGTCCCAGCTCTCTGCAGGTCATTCACTAGGTCCCCGTGTGGTTCTGGGATTTTTGCTCACCGTTCTTGTGATAATTTTGACCCCACGGGTGAGATCTTGCGTGGAGCCCCAGATCGAGGAAGATTATCAGTGGTCTTGTATGTCTTCCATTTCCTAATAATTGCTCCCACAGTTGATTTCTTCAAACCAAGCTGCTTACCTATTGCAGATTCAGTCTTCCCAACCTGGTGCAGGTCTACAATTTTGTTTCTGGTGTCCTTTGACAGCTCTTTGGTCTTGGCCATAGTGGAGTTTGGAGTGTGACTGTTTGAGGTTGTGGACAGGTGTCTTTTATACTGATAACAAGTTCAAACAGGTGCCATTAATACAGGTAACGAGTGGAGGACAGAGGAGCCTCTTAAAGAAGAAGTTACAGGTCTGTGAGAGCCAGAAATCTTGCTTGTTTGTATGTGACCAAATACTTATTTTCCACCATAATTTGCAAATAAATTCATTAAAAATCTTACAATGTGATTTTCTGTTTTTTTTTTTCCTCATTTTGTCTGTCATAGTTGAAGTGTACCTATGATGAAAATTACAGGCCTCTCTCATCTTTTTAAGTGAGAGAACTTGCACAATTGGTGGCTGACTAAATACTTTTTTTTGCCCCACTGTATTTCCTAAAATCAAAGTTGAAAGATGAAGCAGTGGCATGCAAGTTGCCTTGGTAATTGGACTGATACAAAGCTGCTAGCTGAAATGAATTTCGCAGCTGAGATTGTGAAGTACAAGGGGAAGCCCACCAGACACTATTCAGTGAACATGTACACTATTGACAGTGCTACACATAGCATACAAACGTTGATACAAATAACAATTTGATGACCACACATTAGCCATCTGTCTTTGAATATGATCTCCTTAAACAGAGATCCAGCTTTCCTACATTACTTGTCTGCTATATTAAATGTGGAACTGGAATGACTGAAACCAACTGAAGCATGTCTAATATACATATCTCTTCATTAACAGTAAAACGTGTGTTCTATCAATGTCAATACATGCACATATAGATTTACACTGTGTGTCATTATTACTCCTTCAACTTCATTTAAATCAAATATTTACCAAAGGAACAGGTGTTCCACAGCGCTATATTAGATTTTAGTTGGGTATTTTCAATGAACAAGGGAAGGAGGTGAACATTCTAATTTCCATTCACCGTATTCTCTTGAAAACATGTAAAAAAGATTTGGCAATTAGATTTTGAATAACTTACTGTTACTGAATTAAAGAAGTGTTTTAATATGCATCAGATTCTTTTAAATGAATCATGTATTTCTTCAACCTTTTATATTGTGTCACCAGAGAAAAGGCTGAGTGGTATTAATTATACCATTATAATGAACCGTGGGCACAAACCAAAGGCTTCTCACTAGAGTGTATCAAACTCAGGGAGGGGATCACATTTCCTATTAGCCTAACAGCATTCTGCAGCATTCATCAGCTAACAAACCCCAGCTCTCACACACTCCACTCATACTCCCTATCTCGCCCAATCTCTCTCTAACACACACACACACGCACACACAGGCGCACGGGCACACACACACACACACAACAAAAGAAGAGTAGCCCTCTACAGTAATAGTAATGTTCTTTAAGAATGATACCCATGAAGGTTGTCATGCACTACATGGGAACAGGGACACAAGCAGAGATACTCTCTTTACTTAAGAAGGTCCTGCTAAGTATTTACTGAGTCTCACAGAATCATGCATTCAGTTAGCAGTTATGTTGTCATAGGTTACTATTTAAACTGTACAATTCAGTGCTCTATTGAGGAAGCACGAATACCAACAACTCATTATTCTAAGTGCTGGAGAAAATATTTTGCAAGTACGCTACTTTAACACTTTGTACAGAGCAGACATGCAGTTTAAAGTTCAACTGAGAAATGCAGCAGACAGAGAAGAGGTATTGGATATTATTCAATACACAGCAGCAGCAGTCCACAGACTCCATAAGTCATCATGAAGAGGTGAAGCAAATGCCCTGTGCCACCAGGTGTCCAATCAGAAACGAATGCCTTTCTACAGAAGAACATCCTTAGCAACATTAGTAGAAGCAACCCTGCTGTTTTAATATACCCCAGAATGACTACGGAAATCATCAACTGCCACGCCTCAACCTCAGCTTAGAGTTATGGTTTCCTGTTATTAGTATGCTTATTTTAGGCTACTGTTTCAACAGTATTGTTGCTCCTCTCCAAAACATTCCATTCCACCATTCCATCTCTCTCACTTCAAACCCCAAATCTCTTTCACCCAAAGAGACAGGATCATAAAATCTCAACCCCGCCCTTTCACATTCTGCAACAAACTGTAGCTTGAGTTGACCACAGATGACCACTGGGGCAGTGGGTGTGCAGTGGGTACAGCACTCATCCACACACAAGGGGGCAGCAGATAAGCTGATATCCTCTTCCTGGCTCTTCGAGGGTCTTTAGTAAGTGACATGACGTGATGACCACCTGCAGCTGAGAGACTGGGAGAGCCTGTCCTCCTCTACAGCCTAATGAGACTGGACCTTGGAAGTCCACCATTGTTGGCACGGCAACTGAACCCAGGGCACACACAGGGTCCATTGACTAGGGGTGCCCAGAGTGTCCAATCAATGGCACTCTTTTAAAATTCGCTCCTTAGCTGTGGCAAAATGCAAAAGGAAAAGGTTAACAACATCCCTGTTAATTCAGGCTCTCTGAGTCTGAGAGGGGGAAGAGGATACGGCGGGAATCCGTTTCAGTTCAACAAGGACGTGCTCGTCAATTAGGTCAGTGGTAAACAAGGAAAACGCATCCATGTTATTTGCGTTTACAGGGAGACAGCATCCTAGTGGTAAATTGAGCCTATTCAAACAGATCTGTACAATATAGATCTACTTTTTAACACACATGCGCAGGCACACACATACACACACACCTACATACACCATTTGTGTTGTTATGACAGTGGCAGTGAGGGGCTGTCGTACTGCTGGGGCTGAGAGAGGACAGACTCCAGTCCCATGCTGGCTCTGCTGCCTCACACCCCACAGGCTCACCGCAATCAGTCAGGGCTCAGTGGACAGAGGCACAGCCCCCCGCCCAGGCCCACCCGCAGAGCCTTATTTCTTATCCCCCGTCTCAGACAGGACCATTATACACACACACGCAGTCATGCACATACACACACAAATACATGACTACACACACACAAACACACGCATGCACACACAAGCACAGATCCTCTATGGATTGCAGTGTGACCCCTGAGGTGTTAACACAGACAGAGAGCATGAACATGGTTTGGGGATCGACAGATTCAATAAGAATACCGTCTACTCCATGTTCTAGTCCAGGGGGTAGGCAACTAGAATCAGTCACGGGACAATTTCTGTCAGAGCGTATGGTCAAGGGTCCAGAACATAATTATAATAATTTGTACACTGCAAACTGACAACAACAAAGCCCAAAAATAGATTATATTTGAAAATAACAATAATTTCATACCTGGATTACATTGCGACACGATCACAACGACCTATTGTGGCATCACCTCTGTAAACATAAGTAATGTAGCCAATAGACCCCAGCCATTAGTAAGACCAACATCCTTAAACATCAATGGCAGTGTTTTACAGCACTACAGTGTTGTTTTGGTGTGAACACAACCCACATCACAGCTGCATCTCTCTCCCACAGTGTGTCAGAAGTGTGTTTAAGTATTTAGCAGAATTTAGCCCCCTCTGTGGTACACCAGTTAATGAGCTCAGTGCTACATTACAGCCAGAGCAATTAAACACATGAATGTCAGACACACACACACATGAACAAACACACACACACACAGGATACAAACATCATACAAAACTACTAATACCCCCAAAATCAAACTAATTTGCAAACATGCAGTTTTCCAATAGCCTGTGCAGCTTTCCATCGATCAGGTAATCAGTCTTGTGTGAGCTGAGCACTCTTCTCAGCAGAGTAGAAATTATGAATCATTTCATAGCCGCTAAACTGCCTCCACTCACTCAGGGGTCCCTCTACAGAAATGAGACATTGATCCATAATTGGAATCACTCAGTCATAAAATCTGATGACTAATTAGAGAAAGTGAACTTAATGGCAAATATTTACATATTCACACACTGCTTCAACATTGGTTACAAGCCAGAACTATGAGAGAAAGGATAAGTCTTGGATAGCAGGGGCAAACAGGTAAAACAGATCATATAATGGGATTGAGGCACATTTTAAGTAAGGAATAAACGCAGACGTTCTGTACTTTACCTGGGAAATAATGGATGACACAGTTCATCTTTCCAAGGTAATGTACAAAACGGAGGTGTTTATTCTGCTTATACCACAAACAATATGAAAATGCACATTTACTGGTAGAAATACTTATTTTTGTTGATATTTTCATTTATTAAATTATATTATACCACAGCGTTGTTCAATACTCGTTTCTGATTGGCTAGAAGTGCATTCTAGAATGGACATTAAAACCAGATAACCGGACAGTTGGAAAATATATCAGGACACCTTGCAATCATGACCCAGTAAGTGCCTACACATGCAGATCATTTTCCCTACAAATTTACAGAAAGCTAAACCAACAACTACACAAACCGAAATTGGATACATTGCAACGAGGAAAAACATAGTTAGCTAGCTAGCGTGGTGAGTGGTAAACATGAATTTCTCTGGTCCCTACAGTTGCAGTCATGACACAAGTGGCGCTATTCTGTCAAATCCTCCCATGTTTCTAGTTTGACCAGCTGTTTTCAGAACTGATACTTTTTTATTTGGTTGTCATATTTGCAGGTTTGCTAGCTTCTAGCCTAGTGTTTGATATGCAATACAATCTCTTCGTAACTACCAGTCAGTGTTGACGAGTAGGCAAACTCAAAAGATACGAAAGTATGAATTTGCTTATACAAATGAACGAGGCTCTGCCTCGTCCCGCATCGTCATCCATTATTTCCAAGGTAATGTACAGAACGTTTCTCCCTTAATACATTTTTGCTGCACTGTAGTATTAAACCAAGCATGTCTTAGATATATATTGTACATAAACTCATGTTGTCCCAGACTTCAATAACCTCTCCTATAGAACAAGAAAAGCATGGGTATATTTTTAATATCAGGCACTTGTATTCTTGTGAGTTGCTTTAAAAGCTATTCATTTCCCATTGATGACCCCAGTGAAACAATAAGTTATTTGATTGTCCAATAACACCTCAGGTCACAGAAGTACCATAGTGCTCCTAGAACAACACACAGTGTTCCTCAGGCAAATACCTTGCTACAGGAAACCTGTCTCTCTCTGTGTATCGCTGGCGTCTCCTGTTGGAGCAGGTGACATGAACAGAGTGTGGCATCTCATCTAGTGGTGGGGAATGTGGCTGGGGGGCCGGCAGTGAAGGACCCTGCTAATGATGGAGCCCGGGGCCTGGGGTGAGTGTACTGATACCCCTCAGAGTGCAGGGCGTCTGATTACATGTCAGTGCTGGTAAATGCCTGCTAAAGGGGAGTCAGGCAGCAGCACAGAGAAGGGGCATTTAGCATTTGAGTTTTTACTGCATTTCATCAAGTGGATGCCAGTTCTACCTGTTAACCTTGGCTTGGTGCAGGAATGGGATGAGACAGAGGAGAGGGACACATAGCCATGGGGAGTCCATGGCCCTGCTGCTCTCAGGTAGCACACACCATGGACAAGACGCTCTCACAAAGAGCCTGGACTCCTTTCTCCTTCCCCTCTGGCTGATTGATTCTGTAAGCTTTTTTACTGAGAAGAGTGAAAAGAGCAGCTCTCACTCTGTGTTCAATGTGATGAGGGTTCCAGTGGCCCAACACTCAGCAGGATAAAAACGTCTCTTTCCTCTCTTCTTCACAATCTCATATATTGTATTTTCTCAGCCCATAGTATGTCCATCCTATGTCTAAAATATAATGTTAATGTCCCCCATTATATTCCTCCACCATTCTGCAGAACTGAGGCCTTGATTTAATAGGGTCATTTGAATATCTCTCCTTCACAGGTTACAGAAATGAGACAGCCCTGGTGCCAGACAAGCAATCTTAAAGTCATATACTCTTGGAATATGCTGTGCCATGCATTATAAAAGCCAATCACCTCAAAAGAGAGGGTGAGAGGAATTAATTGGAATCAACTGGAAGCCAAGGTTATTTTGTAACATCGATAAATACAGGGGATAGTGAATTGACCATCACGATTACTTATAAAACTTTAAGGAGTTTTGATTGCACAAAATGATGTGGAAGTCTTGAAGCAGTGGTGATATTGCTGCACTGCATCACAATTTAATCTTCACCTTTACCAAAGTAAGGAAAGGTAAACTAGTAATATCTGTGGTTAATTTAATTTACATTGTTCTGTTATTTTCCATCAAATGAGGTCAAATTTTATTTGTTACATGCGCAGAATACAACCGTGAAATGCTTACTTACAAGCCCTTAACTTCTAAGGGAGCGGCAGCAGAGGTGACGGTTTTGGAGAGTCTGGCTGCCCAAAGTAAAATGCCTGCCACTCAGGCCCAGAAAATAGGATATGCACGTAATTAGTACTATTGGATAGGAAACACTCTGAAGTTTCTAAAAGTGTTAACATAATGTCTGTGAGTATAACAGAACTGATATAGCAGGCGAAAACCCGAGGGAAATCCATCCGGAAATGCAGTTTTTGGTGACCTTTGCTCTGTTTGACACTCTCCCCATTGACTTCAAGGCAATCCAGCTCCGAGATTACAGTACCTATGGCTTCCACTAGATGTCAACAGTCTATATACAAAGACTGGGAGTGATTGGAGTAAGCAGAACGGATAGGAACAGGAAATGGTAAGGGGACCTCAAATGTCAACAAGATTTCTCGGGCGCGAGTCTGGGTGCGCGCCCCACTTTATTTTACTTATATAACGTTTAGGTGACCATCCGAGTGAAATATTATCGCTAATATTCATAAAAGGATAGCTAAGGATGCATTATAACTGGAATTTGATTTGTTTAGGAAAGGTTTATAGGTATATTTGAACGCGTTCTCTTCACGTTTCAATGGGCGATTCAACGTTGGATTTTCTGAACATAACGCGCCAACCAAACAGAGATTTATGGATATAATAAATGACTTTTTCTAACAAAAGAACCATTGGATGTCTTCGTTGGACACTTGGGAAGCCCTCAGCAGAAGTTCTTCAAAAGGTAAGGGATTTGTTTTCACTGTGAAATGGGTTTTGTGTGAACCGCGCTGGTTTATGAATTTATGCTAATGGATAAAATAATGTAGGTGCTATCCTCAAACAATCAAATGTTGTGCTTTCGCCGTAAAGCCTTTTTGAAATCTGACAACGCTGTGATATTGCCAAGAAGCAGAGCTTTTGATGACTATGCAACACTTGTATATTGATGAATGTTTAATAATTAAACTTTTGGATTTTGAATTTGGCGCCTTACATTTCACCGGCTAGCGCCCCACCACTCCGTAAGTAGTTAACCAACAATGCAGTTCAAGAAATAGAGTTAAGAAAATATTTTTTAAATAAACTAAAGTAAAAAATAAAATAAAATAAAAAAAGTAACACAATAAAATAACAATAACGAGTCTATATACAGGGAGTACCGGTACCGAGTCAATTTGCGGGGGTATAGGTTAGTCGAGGTAATTTGTACATGTAGGTAGGGGTAAAGTGACTATGCATAGATAATAAGCAGTGAGTAGCAGCAGTAAAAAACTAAGTCTTTGACAATTTTTTGGGCCTTCCTCTGACACCGTCTAGTATATAAGTCCTGGATGGCAGGAAGCTTGGCCATACGCACTACCCTCTGTAGCGCATTACGGTCGGATGCCGAGCAGTTGCCACACCAGGCTGGCAGGATGCACTTGATTATGCAGCTGTACCCATGCAAAATCTTTCAGTCTCTTGAGGGGGAAAAGGTGTTGTCATGACCTCGACTGTCTTGGTGTGTTTGGACCATGATAATTTGTTGGTGATGTGCACACCAAGGAACTAGAAACTCTCGACCCGCTCCACTACAGCCCTCCTTTTCCTGTTGTCCACGATCAGCTTCTTTGTTTTGCTCACATTGAGGGAGAGGTTGTTGTCCTAGCACTACACGGCCAGGTCTCTGACCTCCTCCCTATAGGCTGTCTCATCGTTGTTGGTGATCAGGCCTACCACTGTTGTGTTGTCAGCAAACTTAATGATGGTGTTGGAGTCATGCTTGGCCATGCAGTCGTGGGTGAACAGGGAGTACAGGAGAGGACTAAGCATGCACCTTTTGAGGAACCCCCGTGTTGAGGATTAGCGTGGCAGATATGCTTTATCTTGGCCTGGTCGCAGTTGTAAATGAGAACTTGTTCTCAACTGGCCTACCTGGTTAAATAAAGGTGAAATAAAAATAAATATGTTGTTGCCTACCCTTACCACCTGGGGGCAGCCCGTCAGGAACTCCAGGATCCAGTTGTAGAGGGAGATGTTTAGTCCCAGGGTCCTTAGCTTAGTGATGAGCTTTGAGGGCAATATGGTGTTGAACGCTGAGCTGTAGTCAATGAAGAGCATTCTCACATAGATGTTCCTTTTGTCCAGGTGGGAAAGGTATGTGTGGAGTGCGATTAGAATTGCTTCATCTGTGGATCTGTTGGGGCAGTATGCGAATTGGATTGGGTCTAGGATTTCCGGGACGATGGTGTTGATGTGAGCCATGACCAGCCTTTCAAAGTATTTCATGGCTATCAACGTGAGGGCTACAGGGCAGTTGTCATTTAGGCAAGTTTCCTTTGCTTTCTTTGGCACAGGGACTATGGTGGTCTGCTTAAAACATGTAGATATGACAGACTCAGTCAGGGAGAGGTTGAAAATGTCAGTGAAGACACTTGATCAGCGCATGCTCTGAGTACATGTCCTGGTAATCCATCTGGCCCGTGGCCTTGTGAATGTTGACGTGTTAAAAGGTCTTGCTCGCATCGGCTTTGGAGAGCGTGATCACACAGTCCTCTGGAACAGCTGCTGCTCTCATATATGCTTCAGTGTTGCTTGCCTCTAAGCAAGCATAAAAGGCATTTAGCTCATCTGATAGGCTTGCGTCAGTGGGCAGCTCGTGGCTGGGTTTCCCTTTGCAGTCCATAGTAGTTTGCAGGCCCTGCCACATCCGATGAGAGTAAGAGCCTGTGTAGGATTCAATCTTAGTCTTGTATTGACGCTTTGCCTGTTTGATGGTTCGTCTGAGGGCATAGCGGGATTTCTTATAAGCGTCCGGATTAGTGTTCCGCTCCTTGGAAGCAGAAGCTCTGCCTGTAATACATAGCTTCTGGTTGGGATATGTACGTACGGTCACTGTGGGGACGACGTCGTAAATGCACTTATTGATGAAGCCGGTGGCTGAGGTGGTATACTCCTCAATGCCATTGAATGAAGCCCGGAACGTATTCCAGTCTGTGCTAGCAAAACAGTCCTGTAGCATAGCATCCGCATCGTCTGACCCCTTCCGTATTGAGTGAGTCACTGGTACATCCTGCTTTAGTTTTTGCTTGTAAGCAGGAATCAGGAGAAAATAATTATGGTCAGATTTGCCAAATGGAGGGCGAGGGAGAGTTTTGTATGCGTCTCTGTGTGTGGAGTAAAGGTGGTCTAGAGTTTTTTTTTCCTCTGGTTGAACATGTGACAAGCTATAGGAATGACAAAAAAAACAGATTTAAGCAGCCAACTACGGCTAATTTACAGTCATGTCAAAAAGTGCGTCCAGAATAACAGCAAAGTAGCTGCATTTGCATTTGTTTAAGCTGTTTTCTAGTGACATTTATTTGGATACATCCATAACAATGAGCTAATGAGGCACAATTTCACCTGGCATAGAAAATGTGCTCACTCGTCAGGACACAGTTGTTTAGAGGAGCTAGTCAACAACACCTCTAACACAATCACTTCAAACTGAAGCAGGAAAGAATGCAAACTAGCTGAACTTTGTTTTCGTTTGACCTTTTATCAATTTACACTTCTTTGTATATATCCATATCATTGATGACAGCTGATTCATGATTTAGACTGGCTGAGAAACGCTGCCTGCCTGTCTGTCTCGTCCCGACTCCCGAGTTCATTGCTATTGGACAGCTGGAGATCAAATCTCCGCTGTTGAAAACGTAATGTTTTTCTAGAAGAAATGTGAGATAATGTCTAGATGCTTTTTATAGTGGAGATCAAGTTCCTAAATTGCCTGGCTGGGCTGGTGAGACAGTGGTTTGAGCGGCCAGATGGAACAGAGTAAATAGGCATTTTAACGTCATAGATTTAGCCGGGGTTAACTTGTGGAATAGACACTGGCTGGAATGCGCTTCTAACCAATCAGCATTCAGGATTAGAACCACCCGTTGTATAATTATGCATAAGACCACTTTGTCTTCCAAGCTTAGTGCTACCTGTAGCTAACACAGCTGAGTTCTCATTTTAGCAGACTCATTCCAAAACAGCAAGATTGCCTCTCACCACAGGTCTAATTTAAAGAAAATTGTGTTTGGCTTTTTAGACAACATGAGATACTGCCCGAAGGGGTATGTAGTCACAAATCTGTTTATGGGCGGAATGCATGAGTAATAAATCCATGCAGGTTCATGAAGACCATGCTGTGCTTATTTATGCCCTTTTGTTAGGTACAGCAGCATTTTTACAACAAAACCAAAGCTCCCCCTCAGTGGAGAGCTGAATCTAGGTCTATGCTGCAGTACTGAGGCAGGCAGGGAGACAGACAGGGAGGAGTTTGGATATCACTGTATGTTGTTAGAGACAACACTGTATACTAATGTGCCGTAGCCACATTCAAATCCTTTGGGCTTAACCTCTAAGAGCAGGATATTCACTCACATAAACTCATAAACCCTTATAAATCTGAAACACATGAACCCAAGGTGGGCCAGGGAGACCACATGCAAACTTCAATCTGTCTGTCAGTCTTCGGGCTCACGACGCAGCCTGCCCCATATTTACCACATACTGTTTTAGGCACAAATTCATTCCAATAACAATGTAGTGTCCCACACAGAGCTATTCAGTCAGTAATGAGCCTGGGAGCCCAAATCAGAATCTCATTGATAAGGTGACCCACATCCTCATTGGTTTGCTTTTCTAATGGAAGTTATTACCTACTGATTTATGTAGCCCCACCTGCACATTGTGACACTAGTGAGTGGTGGAAAAAGTACTCAATTGTCATACTCCAGTAAAAGTAAAGATACCTTAACACAAAATGACAAATGAAGTAAAAGTGATCCAGTAAGATACTACTTGAGTAAGAGTCTAACATTACTTGCTTTTAAATATACGTAAGTATACAAAGTATCCCAAGTAAATGGAATTGCAAAAATATACTTGAGTGTCAAAAGTAAAAGTATAAATAATTCAAAACTCCTTACTATTAAGCAAACCAGACGGTACAATTTTATTTTATATTTTTTATTTATGGATAGTCAGGTGCATACTCCAACACTCAGGCATAATTTACAAATTTAGTGAATCCGCCAGATCAGAGGCAGTAGTGATGACCAGGGATGTTCTCTTGATAAGTGCGTCAATTGGGCAATTTTCTTTTCAAAATGAAACGAGTACTTTTGGGAGACAGGGAAAATATATGGAGTAAAAAGTGCATCATTTTCTTTAGGAATGTAGTGAAGTAAAAGTTGGCAAAAAAATAAATAGTAAAGTACAGATACCCCCAAAAACGACTTAAGTATTTTTAAAACTAGGACATTTTGTTCAATCTCCAGATGGTTTCTTTGGCTTGGCCACCTAACAGAAGCAGAAAGAGCACCGAGCTACTCAGGTGTAATCTACAGCGATTAGTGTAATCACCAGGATTGTCACGCCCTAATATGTTTCACCTGTCCTTGTGATTGTCTACACCCCCTCCAGGTGTCGCTTATTTTCCCCAGTGTATTTATCCCTGTGTTCCCTGTCTCTCCGTGCCAGTTTGTCTTGTCTGTTTCAAGTCAACCAGTGTGTTTTTCCCGTGCAACTGCTTTTGCTATGCTCTCTTTTGCTAGTACTCCCGGTTTTGACCCTTGCCTGTTTTCAGGACTCTGTACCCGCCTGCCTGACCAGTCTGCCTGCCCTGACCTCGAGCCTGCCTGCCACTCTGTACCTCCTGGACTCTGATCTGGTTTTTACCTTTTGCCTGTCCATGACTATTCTCTTGCCTACCCATTTTGGAACTAATAAATATCAAACAATCTGCCTCCTGTGTCTGCATTTGGTTCTGACCCTGAGCCCTTATAAGGATGTCTTATACAAGACATCATAGACACTATCTCATCTCCCCTCTTTCTCAAGGAGGGCTGATTCATTGCATAGCAACCCATTTGAATGTCCCTTTCCCATTATTTGTACATCTTAAAAACCCAGCAGTAAAGTGTTCTGACGGGACTGGGCTGCAGCAGAGAAGAACAGAATTGATCACACGTCATTCCAATTGTGAGAGGAGAATATATAAATTGAGCAGCGCCGACACAATTATGCATTGGTGGAAATGCCAATGGGCTTCCTCTATGTGAATAAAGGCCATGGGGAAGCTTCATTGTTAAGGGTGCTATCATTAGGGCAGTCCTGTTAATGGCCCACTACAGGCCTAATCTAATAGACCCATTTCCTTTCTGCCTTGATTTCTGCTACATTAATGCTACTCATTCCCTACTGTTGTTACAGTGGTATTGTAGGGACCTTTCTGCTGGGATGCAGAGTCGAGTTGTCAGAGACACACAGGATATGTGGGCTGAAGGGGAGATGTAGATGGCATATACACTATATATACAAAAGTATGTGGACACCCCTTCAAATTAGTGGATTTGGCTATTTCAGCCACACCCGTTGCTGACAGGTGTATAAAATCGAGCACACCGCCATGCAATCTCCATAGACAAACATTGACAGTAGAATGGTCACGATGTGGCCCTTTGGGGTGTATATCATGGCTCCCCCCTCTCTCACTCTCTCCACCACAAGTTTTATGACTTTACGACAGGTCATAAATACCTGGTAGAATATGCCATGCAGTTCTGAGGGAGAGAGTCTACCAGAACAAAGAGCTTCTCTTTGTTCAAAACTCCTAATCCCCAAAATGGGAGAACTAAACAATATTTCTATTTTTGAGAATGTGGGAATGGTCCATGGACACTTAAGGGACAGTCATGGCGAGTGTGTTTCATTTGGTGATCTCATGAAGGACAGGAAACACACATAACTGTATCTCTTAACCTCTTAGCGCGCCGATCCCTTTAGCGGGATCGTTTTCAGAGCAAACATAACGCCAAATTCAAAATACATATTAAGTAATACATATTCGTAATATTTAACTTCGATATACAAGTGTTGCATAGTGTTGCATAGCCATCAAAAGCTCTGCTTCTTGGCAATATCACTGCGTTGTCAGATTTTAAAAAGGCTTACGGCGAAAGCACTACATTTGATTGTTTGAGGCTAGTACCTCACATATTTTCCACATTAGCATAAATTCATATCCAGCTCGGTTCTCAAAATATCCATATCACAGCTAATATAAATCGCTACCTTTCAAATAACTTCTTCTGAGGTCTTCCCAAGTGTCCAAACAAGATAATCCATGGTTCTTTTGTTAGAAAAAGTAAATAATTATATCCATAAATATCCGTTGTTTTTGGCACGTTACGTTCCAGCTACTCCACCAAGCATTGTCAGTCTACTCGCCCGTTTTACAGTGAAGGGATCGCGTTCAAATTATACCTCTCATCTTTTTCACAAACAAATCAAATATCATTAATAATGCATCCTTATGTATTCTTTTATGAATAATAGCGATCATATTTTACAAGAACGGTAAGTGAAGCGTTAAAAGACGAAAAGAAAGTTGGTCGCTGCGTTCACGTTCTCGTGAGCGTGCACGTCTGTTTACCTTTTTCCTACCCGTAGTAATTCTCTCTCTCTAAGGATCTGGTCAGAGCTTTTCCTCCATACCCTTTCCAGAGACTGTTGACATCTAGTGGAAGCCATAAGTACTGCAACCTCGGTCCTATTCCCCATAGAAAAATATTACATGGGCTTCAAAATGAGAGGAGAGCAACAAAAAATAAATTCGGACAGAAATCTCTCTGGTTTTTGCCTGCTAAATCTGTTCTGGAATAGCCACAGACTATATCTTAATGGTTTTATAAACTTCAGAGTGTTTCCTATCCAATAGTACTAAATATGTAAATATCCTAGTTTCTGGCCATGAGTGGTAGGCATTTAACTTTGGGCACGTCAGACAGGCGAAAATTTGGAAAATGGGACCCTAGCTGGAAGAGGTTAAAGTGTACATTTCCCAGCTGTCTGGTTTACATCTAAATATTGTGAAACGTATGTGATTAAACATGAAACTATTTGTGAAAAGATGTAATGTGATGTTAACCTTCTGAATGAGAGTATGGATTTTAATTTAAAGATTAACACACCCCCGTGAGCCCAGACATCGCATTAGGCATCATCGAACTGCCCTTTTTTCCACAGAGTATAAAACCCACTTCCTACAAAATATACGCCAGAGAACGCTGGGACAGAGTCCCCACGAATGGCTACAATTCTATAGGCCATCGGAGACCCTACAGCTGTAGTTTTGGCTACACGGCTGGAAATGGTTAAACTCTGAGACTATCGATCACTACAGAATAGAGCAAATCTTAGACGTATAATTACTAGTCTGCAGCTAGAAATTAAGTAAGTCTAGACGGAGAATACCGACAACCGCTGAAGCAGCTATTCTATGAGAACATTTCCGAATGGTACTTTGAAGTATCCATTCTAACCACCTACAACCACAAAGGACATTGTGACTTTTGGGGAAGTTAACCAGAGATTCTCTGATGAATTGACTCTCCAGCAGACGGACCGGATTCCAACAAAGAAGACAACAACGACATACGGGCGTAAATATATAGATTGCAATTATTCTTCAGTGAGCGGCCGTTCATGTGCAAAGGATTAGCATTTCAATGATTATAATTATCCACTGTGTGTAGTGAATCCATTTTGTCTTTCCCGCTCTTTCGCAGTCCCCACCCCTTTCCTTTGTCTACCAAGCCGTCATATCAACTTAGCCCACTAGGGACTTTTCTATCATTGTTAGTAACCAATATCTACTGTTTGATTGATATGTATTTCTGTGATTATTTAGTTAGTAAATAATCAATTAAGCTAATTTGTATATTGCTGATTCATTACGGAAACTGGGGTCGTACAGATATTCAGTAATGAGAACTGATGAGGTAATAATAATAATAATTCATGAATAGAAAACTGGAATTTATCTCAACATTTTCCGTGGTCCCTCGACTTCCTAGTTAATTATTGTTTACATGATTAGTTTAATCATGTAATAATTAAACATAGAGAACTTGATATAAATAAGTCTTCATATTTAATGATAGTCCAGACATGACAATGGCCTTACTGAAGAGCTCAGTAACTTTCAACATGGCACCGTCATAGGATACAACCTTTCCAACAAGTCAGTTCATCACATTTCTTCCCTGCTAGAGCTGCCCTGTAAGGGTTGTCAATGTAAAGTGGAAATGTCTAGGAGCAACAGCGGCTCAGCCGCAAAGTGGTAGTCTACACAAGGTCACAGAATGGGACCGCCGAGTGCTGAAGCGCGTAGCGCATTTTTCCTCGTTTGCAACACTCACTACCGAGTTCCAAACTGCCTCTGCAAGCAACGTCAGCACAAGAACTGTTCATCGGGAACTTCATGAAATGGGTTTCCATGACCAAGCAGCCGCACTCAAGCCTAAGATCACCATGCGCAATGCCAAGCATCGGCTGGAGTGGTGTAAAGCTCGCCGCCATTGGACTCTGGAGCTGTGGAAACGCGTTCTCTGGAGTGATGAATCACAGTTCATCATCTGGCAGTCCAACATACAAATCTGTGTTTGACGGATGTGTACCTTCCCAAATGCATAGTGTCAACTGTAAAGTTTGGTGGAGGAGGAATAATGGTCTGGGGCTGTTTTTCATGTTTTGGGCATACAATGACATTATAGATGATTCCAACTTTGTGGCAACAGTTTGGGGAAGGCCCTGTCCAGTTTGAGCATGACAATGCCCCCATGCACAAAGCAAGGTCCATACAGAAATGGTTTGTCGAGATCGGTGTGGGAGAACTTGACTGGCCTGCACAGAGCCCTGACCTTAACCAGATCAAATACCTTTGGGATGAGCCATGCCTAATCGCCCAACATAATTTCCGGACCTCACTAATGCTCTTGTGGCAAGTCCCGCAGCAATGTTCCAACATCTATTGGAAAACCTTCCCAGAAAAGTGAAGGCTGTTATAGCAGCAAAGGGGGGACCAACTCCATATTAATGCCCATGATTTTGGAATGAGATGTTCGACGAGCAGGTGTCCACATACCTTTGGTCATGTTGTGTATATTTAAAGATGTGCTTGCCATTTGATGACATTTTGCAATTGTAAACGCACAAAATCTGGAATTCAAGTCAATGCAATCATAATGTATTAGAACATTTGTGAGTATTAGGGAAATGTAAAATAAGACATGCTTGAATCCTACACTCTACTCAGTCATGTACTGTAAGTGTCAATCTCAGTCTGTGTGACAGTATCTCTTCACTGAGGCCTGGGAATGGGCTACAATGACTGAACTAGTTCTCTAAAGAGCCTGTTTCTGCTCTACATGAGGTCTCTCCCAATGGCCACCGAAGGGATATCCATCTGGACTGAGACAGTCTTCATTAACTTGGGCCAGACAAGGCACTTTTACTGAGGAGATAAGGGTCCACTTAGACTGGGTTATTATGACATGCTGAGGAAGCAGGACTGCTGTTGTTTTAAATGTGCTGCTTTTCTTTAGTGCCACTGCCGGTGAATTTCCAATCTCCCAGAGTGCTCTTTTAGCTGATATCTGTGTGTTTCTATAGGAGCTTATTCTGATCCTCCTGTACAGTAGTACTGTATTAGAGAAAAAATAAATCTGGAACTGAAAAAGCGCACTCAAAGAGTGTGTTTTCTCATAACATGCAAGGCGGGTAGAAGTTGGCACTTTATTGTGTTGAGTAAGCAGTTGTGTCCTGGCGAATAAAGTCAGATTCTGTCTATTAGAACAAATATTAATGTCACTTTTTTCTGGCAGAGTTAGAGTTCTGGAGTGCAATCCAATAACAATGAACAATGTATCACTACAGTCATTCTGGTTTTCAAAATATCCCATTGAATGAGATGTGTGAAGTGGGCATATTACAGCTGTGGTGGCCGTGTGGAAATAGAAAGCAAGCCAGTCTGACAGACAGCACATACAGTACCTTCAGAAAGTATTCATACCCATTTACTTATTCCACATTTTGTTGTGTTACAGCCTGAATTCAAAATGGATTAAATAGATTTTTTTCTCACCCATCTACACACAATACCCCAAAACGACAAAGTGAAAACATGTTTTTTGACATTTTTGCACATTTATTGAAAATGAAATACATAAATATTTACATATGTATTCACACCCCTGAGTCGATACTTTGTAGAATCACCTATAGCAGTGATTACAGCTCTTAGAGTCTTTCTGGGTAACATTTGCCCCTTTATTCTTTTCAAAATTATTCAAGCTCTGTCAAATTGGTTGTTGATCATTGCTAGACAAACCATTCAGATCTTGCCATAGATTTTCAAGTAGACTTAAGTCAAAACTGTAACTCGGCTGTCTTCTTGTTAAGCAAACCCAATGTAGATTTAGCCTTGTAGATTTGAAACCAATTCCATTTGAACTCAGTTCAATTAATTATTAAATTAAATTTAAATTAATTACTTCAGAAAACGAGTATTCAATCATCGACTCCACTCCAGATTGTGTGACTCGTCCAAGTCACATATAGTATTCCCTTTAATACATAGCAGGAACAATATGCCTGCTGCACTGCCCATGTACTGGGCATAAAATACATCATATACACAAGGTTAAAGGTACTAGTGAACAAACAGGTAATAAAGTGGGTAATAAAATTCCCCCTGGTAAAAAAGCTGCAGCTACAGCAGATTGACCGACAGTACTCACATCCACTCATTGTGCTAGTATGAAAAGAGAGAACAGGGGATGGAGAAACATTACAGTCCGTGTGAGGCTGATAAATTGGATGACAGCTCAACAGATGAGATGGCTGTATCTAATCCCTCCAAAGGGCTCCAATGAAAAGGCTGGGAGTGGGCAAGGGGTGGAGAGGCAATGCAAAAATAAAGGATAATTGTATATTATAGCCACGGCTGGGCTTCTTGTGCCTATGGAGTGACTTGGGACAGCTGGGGGATTATGGAGCAGTAGTCCATCCAACATGGCCCGACAGGACAGCCAGGGATTAGACAGAACATGCTCGCTCTTGTCTCGGACTCCCTCACTTCAATCAATGAAACTGACTTCACTACGCACTCATGTGAGAGAGACTCGGCACAACCTGGTGCTGCTGAGACAGAGCGCTGAGAGTACACTGAGCGTTATATCAGGGAGATGAGGCAAGAGAAGTAGAAGACCTGAGCGCCAGGTTGACTGTGCCAGACTGTTGTTTGCATGTATGTTTTCTTTTTACATAGTCAGCTTGCTTGATAGTCAGTGTTGTAGTACTGCTAAGGGCCATGTAGGGGTACCTCCCTGGTTCATGATATCAAGATGAATTATACAACAGACCTGAACATTCAAAGTCTCTAGACTCATTGGAATTGGTTGGAATAACAATCACTATTTTACTTATTTTGAACGCATTGAACTAACCAAAGTAATCAATGGATGGTTACTGTCCTAATACCTTTTGTGCAGGGAATTGTTTAACAAGAATCTAAACAAGAACACTGGAAAAAATATATTAGAATTACACAACTAAGTTTAAAAGGCTACATTCAAACAACATCAGGGCATACTTTGAATTGAAGGTGAGAGGGTCAAACTCTAAAGTCTTCTCTTTTCTTTAAAAATAAGTAGCGTAGAATGATGCTGATGGACTTAATAAGCAGAGCTTTCCAACCTCCCAATCATTCGCTAATCCGTATAATTACACCTGTCACTAGAAAGTTAGATGTATTAACCCAACTTTCTGATCCATCGAAGAAAACCATTAGAACACACAAAGGGCCTGCATCCCAGCTTAATTAACACAGCAGTAACCTTTTTCACATCCTGGGAATCTGTTTCCTATTTACTAGATACATTTAAGTACATAATACAGCTAGGAAATTACCAAACAACTTTAAGGCTATTTCAGTTTGGGGAAATTAGTATGCTAATCAAAAGAGAGCATACTATATTGGACATTATGCTGTCGGGTTGACATCACTAGCACAACGCAAGCTCAAACACTGGTACATTCTTATTTATAAGGCCATTTTAGGAAAACTGCCATTTTATGTATCCTCTCTTCTAGCTCGAAATAAAAACACATACAAACTCAGATCTCAATCTTGTTTTATGCTAACAGTCCCGAAAATTGGAATTCCCTCCAAGCCAACCTAAAACTCCATGACCTGGTGTCCCTGGAGGAGTATGAGAGAAATAATCACGTATTTACCTGATTTGTTTAACTTCTTTGGGAGCAGCGCACGAGGTGACCATTTTGGAGAGCCTGGCGTGCCCAAAGTAAAATGCCTCCCATTCAGGCCCAGAAAATAGGATATGCACATATTTAGTACCATTGGATAGGAAACACTCTGAATTTTCTAAAAGTGTTAACATTTTGTCTGTGAGTATAACAGAACGGACATGGCAGGCAAAAACCTGAGGAATCTCTGTCCTGGAAAAAGTGGTTTTGACACATTGCCTCATTTAGAACCCCTCCAATATGAAAATGCCCATATAAGGGCATATGAATGCAGTACCTATTGCTTCCTCTGGATGTCAACAGTCTCGAGAAAGTGTTCTGATGCATTAGATGGCAGAAGAAGAAGAATTAGGAAGTGGTCACACAGAATGTCAATAGAGGAAAAGGCGCGTTCACGGCTGGCGCACTCTTTGGTTTTTTCCTTTCTTATCGCCCAGTTTATATTCCGGTTGAAATATTATACTATTTATACATAAATGTATACATTATACAAGTGTTCCTGAGGATACATTTAAAATGATGTTTGATTGTTCTTGGACAAGTTTATAGGTATAAGTTGAACGAGTTCTCTTCACGTTTCAATGGACGATTGGAGGCTCTATTTTCTCATTATAACGCGCAAACCAAATGGAGATTTATGGATATAATACATTACTTTTTCTAACAAAAGAACCATGGATTGTCTTCGTTGGACACTTGGGAAGCCCTCAGCAGAAGTTCTTCAAAAGGTAATTGATTTGTTTTCACTGTGAAATGTGTTTTCTGTGAACAGTGAAGGATTATGAATTCATGGTAATGGGAAAAATATGTTAGGTGCTATCCTCAAACAATCAAATGTGGTGCTTTCGCCGTAAAGCCTCTTTGAAATTTGACAACGCTGTGATATTGCCAAGAAGCAGAGCTTTTGATGACTATGAAACACTTGTATATTGATGCATGTTTAATAATTCAACTTTTGGATTTTGAATTTGGCACCTTGCATTTCACCTGGTAGTGTCGGGACCACCGCTCCCTAAGAAGTTAATATTAATAGTTAACAATGAGTATGCTTAACAATAGTAGAGACATTTCTTTAGTGCCAATGCTGTCCTTCTGAGAAAGGATGGTTCATCTCTTCCACACTCACTCCACACAGCTGGTGTAGCCGTGTGGTCAGGGACATGGGATGGACATAAGCTTGAGGAACAGATAGACCTGTATAGTTTCAATTTCTCTTTGCTTCTGAGTAACCTGGTCACACAGCATAAGACAAAGAGTCTCTGAGAAGTGACCACAGTCATTCAGCCCATCCTGTTCTTTTACTATCTTCCAAGGGCACAGCTGTGGGGGGATGGAAGGGAACGGAGGCTAGCTTGGTAGAGAAAGGACCTGATACACCTGGCCACAAGAAGAAAACAAGGAAGCTTATAATGCCTTGACCTGCTGGGGAGGGGTGGAGCCAACCATGACTAAGCAGTTCTATATAAACCCCTTGCGTATTATTGGAGCACTCAATCGATTCACCTTGTATGTGTGTGTTGTATTGACCTGCTCCCGTATCGATACGTTTTTAATAAAGTTAATATCCTGATTGGTGATTGACCTTGTCTCTCCTCATTATTGATTCGAATGTCCATGACAGGAGTTCAAAGGACAAATAGGGGAAACGGTTGTTGAGACATGTAGTTGTTTCTAGTTTGCGTTGCCTTTTGTAAGGAAGCATGTTGTTTTACTTTACACACACCACACACATGCCTGCACGCACACACACATCCACTGTTTGTTTGCTGTTGTATTTGTGCTGTTGCAAGATTCTTCTGTCTGTGTTGTCTGTTTGGTCTTACATTGTTTGTTTTTATTTTTAATCTCAGCCCACACAGGAAGCCTTTTGACTCTTGCCAGCTTGTCATTGTAAATAAGAATTTGTTCTTAATTGACTTGCCTAGTTAAATAAAGGTTCAATAAAAATATATAATAACAATTGGGCATAGGCATCACCACGTTTGGTTCCTTGGAAGTTGTGGGAATGTACATTTTTGGTTTCCTATGGTTCTCCCATTGGTTCTGGGAATGAAGCCATACGTTTCCTGACCGGTAAAACTGATTGTCTTCAAAACATTCTGAGAACAGAAGTGAAAATTGTTCTGGAAATGTTTATTTTTAGGTTGCAGGGAAGTTCTGAGAATGTTTTACTCTGGTTCCTTGTAAGTTTCCTTGGAGGTTTAATTAACTTCTCAGGGATCACTGGGGCGCTAGCGGTCTGCTCCCGACACTACCAGGTAAAATGTAAGGCGCCAAATTCAAAATCCAAAAGTTGAATTATTAAACATCCACCAATATACAAGTGTTTCATACTCATCAAAAGCTCTGTTTCTTGGCAATATCACAGCGTTGTCAGATTTCAAAAAGGCTTTACTAAAGCAGCACATTTGATTGTTTGAGGGTAGCACCTCACATATTTTTCCCATAGCCATGAATCGATTAGCCATCATGGCACACACATAACACATTTCACAGCGAAAACAAATCAATTACCTGTTGAAGAACTTCTGCTGAGGTCATCCTAAGTGTCCAACCAAGACAATCCATGGTTCTTTTGTTAGAAAAAGTAATGTATTTTATCCATAAATCCTCCATTTGGTTCGCACGTTATAATCAGAAACAACAGCCTCCACTCCTCCATTGAAACGTGACGCAAAGTCGTTCATCTTATACCTATAAACTTGTCCAAGAACAATCAAACATAGTTTTAAATGTATCCTTAGGAACACTTTTACGTATATTTACTATTATAAATCAACCGGAATATAAACTGATCGATAACGACGGTAAAAGACACAGCGCGCTTTGTCGGGCGCACAAGACTGGGTACTGTTTACATAAAAGATACACTTCCTGGTTTGCTCTTATTCTCTGGTCTAATTCATCCAAAATGAAAACTTACACTGTCTCGAGACTGTTGACATCTAAAGGAAGCGATGGGTACTGCATTCATATGCCCTTATATGGTCATTTTCATGAGGGAGGGGTGCCCAAATGAGCAATGTGTCAAAATCACTTTTTCCAGGACAGAAATTCCTCGGGGTTTCGCCTGCTATATGCGTTCTGTTTTACTCACAGACAAATGGTTAACAGTTTTGGAAAATTCAGAGTGTTTCCTATCCAATGGTAAATATATGTGCATATCCTATTTTCTGGGCCTGAATGGGAGGCATTTTACTTTGGGCACGCCAGGCTCTCCAAAACCGACCCCTCAGCTGCCACTCCCTAACAAGTTAACACTCAGAACGGAAAGGATAGATTATTTTGAGGTTTTGAATAACTTCCTTAAAACTTTCACTGAATGTTTCAATATGAATTTTAATAACACTGAGAGCTTATTTTGGGTTAACCTTTTGGAATTCCAAGCGCAGTTAGGACACACAGAAATTAATTTCCTTAAGCATTAATCATGAAAACAAATGTATTTTGCATTTTGACATGACATCAGTAAGATTTGAACCTATAATCTAATCTTCTGTTCTCTATCCAATCCAGCACCAGGATGGAGCTAGCATGCAATGTTTTTATACGCATACAAAGCTGTTCATTTTAGTCTATTCAAAAAGACCCCATCTCAAAGGAAACAAGCACTCCTTAAGATCAGGTGTTGCCAATTAGTGGGCGAGGCCAACACCTGAACACACTCAACAAGATAGAGGATAGAGAGAGTTTTGTTGACGCTGAGAACAGAATGTTTATGTATTTAATCAACATTCTTAGAACGTTCTCTGAACATTACTAAAGTTTCCTTAACATTCTGAGAACAGAATGTATGTTTTTAATAACAATCTTAGAACTGCTCTCCTTTATTAAAGTTTTCTTGTGTTTTTTCTAAAAAGAGAACATGACTTTAAGTAGAACCATGACGAAACCTGTAGGAAACGTTATCCTGAAGTACTGAAATTCCCACAGAAGAACGTTGTTTCTTAACATTCTCTGAACTATTTGAGAACATTCCCAATGTCAAACCAGTTGGAGAATGCTCCTAGAACATTACATTAAATGTAACCATGTTTGAACTATTATGAAACGTTCTGTTAAAGTAGTGAAATACCAAGAAAATTATTTTGTCAAGTTCCTTAAATGTGCTGAGTATGTTTAAAAGCCAAGCAACTATCCTGCACCATTCCCAGAAGGTTTTGGGAAGGTTGTATGCAAAATAATCATAGGACAACCACGCTCTCACCAAGAACTAAGAAACATATGGTTCTCCAAACGTTATGTGCTAGCTGGGTTTGCTCAAGCCAACACTGTGATATTTAGAGTCAAGAGTTATAAGGCAGACTTCGGGCCTATAGGGAAGGTTGTAGATGGTTATGCGTACAGTATACCAGTGATGTCCAATAGGACACAGTGGGGAGATCCAGGTGCTTCTGACTGACCTTTGTCCGTAGCTGGACTCTTTCCTGCGGCAATGGAGGGTGACCACCCTGTGCCCCTCGCTTCTCACATCCTGGCTCACCATCCACAGGGTGGGGTTGCTGGGCCGGGCACCCAGGAACACCATGCCCTCTTTCAACTTGACCCTGGGGAAGCAGAAACAACACACAGAGACTCAGGACAAGAGAGAGAGAGATAGAACACAGTGCAGCATGGGTTGGTTAAACATGTGGTTATATCAAACAGATCTTTAATTCACTGAATCATTGTATGCATCCAGCTGAACCTGCTCCAAACAGCTGAGGCCCAACAGACCATGTCGTCTTCGCCATAGAAATACACATTAAAGGATCAGATGGTTTCAACAAATCCCTTTTTCTTCATATGTGTCTCAGCTGTCTGTTCTTTTCTTCCTATCAAATAATTACTCAAACTCTGTCACGTTCCAGAGCCAATTATGTGACTAACAGATGTATCCTCCTGGAAGAGGAAAACTGTGGACATGCGTACATTTTTATCTCTGTTTTGTGGTGTAACTGCTGTTCTTCAGTTCAATAAAAAACTGTATCACTGTATGTACATATAATGGTAGAATTAACATTGTTTACAGTAAAATCATGATGTGTAGTTTTGCTTCAACATGTATTACTGAAGTAGATTAACAAAAGTGTTTGTACCTGGCACAGGGACTATGCTATTTGTTTCCATGTGTATACTAGATACAATGTCTATTATCCTCCAGTAATGGTTATAATAACAAACATTTTCTGAATCCAAAAAGGACATAATGAAATGTGTTCAGTGACTGCAGCAAATTAAAGTAGACCTATGTCCTTGGCAGAAAATACTGCAAAAAGGGATAATGTTCACAGGGAAAATCTACAAATGTAACGTTATTAGTACATTCACTGCACATACTGTAGAGCAGTCGGATTTCTGAGGGGAAATGATGGAAAGAAACTGAAAAGATTGCATTTCTTTACATTATTAATCAGGCTGAAGCCAGTGTGGTGCACTCAGGAATAACCATTTGTGTCTTGCTACACCCTCCCAACACCACACACCTTCCCATCGCCACACACCTTCCCAACACCAAACACCTTTGCAACACCAAACACCTTCCCAAAACCAAACATCTTCCCAATACCAAACACCTTAACAACACCACACGTCTTCCAACACCAAACACCTACCCAACACCACACAGACAGAGCTATGGACGGAAGGAATGACCATCCAAGATGTAAAAATTATAGTTTTAACCATGTTTTGAGACTATATACGTAGCATTTGTTAAAATGTACTTTGTTTACAAACTTTGGAGTAAAACAAACATATATTTTGAATTCTGATGTCTCACTGATCACCTGTGCCCTGAGACCCTGTCTAGCTCAAATCTATGGCAGCTGCCCTCTGCCACAACAGCAATAAGAAACGTTTTCTATCACCAGACATATATGCAATGACAAAACCCTCACTGGCCAGTCAAAAGGAATACTTTGATGTGAAACCTTATTAGCATATTACAGGAACAATGATTGGAGCGAATTAAGACAGCAGTACAGATGGTGTGGTTCCACTCTCTACAAGATTGGGGATACAGTCCAGGGCTAATGGTCACTCAGAATGCATGGCTGCGTGTTACTTTCTAGAAATGTGAGCTCTCTTGACCAGCTGGTTCTTTGTCTAGGATGTTAGTTTGAGCAAGCTCCCTTTGGATAAAAAATAGTGAAGCCAGACAGATAGACCTAATGTGACAGGATCATACGAATAAGAGAAGGGCGCTTCAGATTACATTTCAGCGCTTCGAATGAAGCAAACACACTGAATGCCATACCCAGAATGCCGAATGCGAGTATGAAGTAATTAAGCTAATGTTACAGGTAAACACACTCATCTAAGATGGCTCTCGCTTCTCACACATTTTAGATACAGTAGAGGTATGTTCTAAGGCCTCTCTCTCTCTCTCTCTCTGTTTTTTTTTCAGGAGGAGGCAGAGAGCAAAGGGGACATGGTTCTTGTTTCTCCTCGCTTGAATAAACATGATTTCTCTCAGTAGTTTCCCATCCAGACATTGGATTTGAGAATGTTCTGTACTCGGCTGAATCCAGCACTTAGGAATACAGGGCATTAGCCTCCCCAACCATGTCGAAGCTGGGAGTGTAGTGTGTAGTACATTGAGTACATCGACTGAAGTAAAAGTCCCTTTATTGACTTAATGTTCAATATGGCCTTGCATCCAGTTGAGGAACCTCCTGCAGCTCTGTTTGCCCATCAGAGTTCCTCTAATGTTGGTCATCTAACACTCCCCATGTGGATACACTGCTTCAAATACTGGAGCTTTCAACTTTTCTAAACTTTTAAACTGACATATAGCATTTAGAACAGAATTATGGCAAATGAGCTTTTCATGTCTTTGATAGCTGGGGAGGGAGTGAATACTCATAACATGAATATGACTATGAATATGAAAGCAACTCCTGAGAGACTCATTAGGTGTGACACCTTGGTCTTATTGCCAATGAGTGGTGTACTGTGGCAGTGCGAGGGAGAGCGTGGGATTGTCATGGTGCTGAAATGGAGTGCTGGCACAACTAATCTAAAGGAAATATTTACCTGCAATGTTCTTATGAAACATGAACTCAAGAAAATTGCCATTGTGTATTGCCTCCACAATACACAATGGAGTCTGTAAAATGTGGCAAAATACTGACATAATATAAAGAAGCTCAGCCGATTCACTAACAGCATACAGACAGAGTGGACAGCTGTGAATAGTCATTTTTATTTGTCGTTTTCTATCTCTCCTTGTACATCTCCCTCTCACAAAGGAACTCTAATGGATGTAGTAGCACTCTCTGTACTATTGGGAATCAACACCCAAATAGCTAGTGAAGTCATAGACAGTCTGAGACTTACAGAATAGAATGCAGCAATTGGGGGTTACTCTGGACAAAGGAAAGCTGTGAGCTGACATTTTCACAGAAATAAAAGGTGGAGGCTTATTCTATATCAATACTTGTTGGGTCCAACCCGTCGGGGAATATATTTTCTTTGAACGTATTGAGCTACATGGCAAATTGAATGTCCTGAATACCAAATAATGCACAGTAACAAATTAATAAAGAAAATATAATACCCACAACAACTGAAGAGGAAATGTCATGTGTTTTTAAATGTTTTCAACTGCCAATACTTCATTAACAATACTCTCAGATACTGCATGGGAGTCACAATATGCTACTTCACAAAGTTGTCAGCATAGCGAAGCAAAATGGAGCTGAGCATAGCAAAGTGCACACTGCTAGTCCTGAGGCAATCAGAAAGCTACTATAGTCCACTCTCAATTCTACCATTTCAGAATAACATCAGGCCCCCCACCACCAGGTAACACCCTTGCCTAACACTCTACCTCCTCATTCAGACCCTGATCGACTGCAGAAGCCACACTCTGACTCCTTGGAGGATTCCCTCAATAAATAATGATGAGATAACTAGGAATTAAGCACTGTCCCTCAGTGGGGCAGTGAAGGAAACAAACATCTTCAGAGGAAATCCAATAAGTTGGAAGCTGCGCTACAGTGGTCTCCAGTCGGCAGAACCCTGCATGCTCCTGGGCCTCTCGCTCCCCTCTCCCTCGCTCCGCTCTGCCTGGCTCCGTGATGCAGCACGGGCTGGTGGAGAGGAGAGGAGAGGGATGGCACTCTGTTGCTCTTCGTTTCCCTCCATTACTCTGCTGAGGCCCATCTGCAGCCTCCATCACCAGGCTAGGCGCTGCATGCAGGAGGCCATGTTTCACTGTTACACTGGTCCACCCCCTCCAACACAGTGTGGGTGAATGAGACAGCTCAGCAGGGAGGGGACAAAGTGAGTTTGTCATCAGGGGGACTGCTGGGGGACAACAGGGGGACTGCAGGAGGGACGGTGGTTTGCGATGGTTTGTGGCTCGTGGCTAATGGAAGCTGAGCTGAAACGCCTCAGAAGCAGCTGACACTATCAAAAAGACTGTTGGGCTGTACCCAGACCACCAAAACAGCAGGCCATTAACACGCATGTACACATACACACAACACACTCTTACCCTGGAATACACAACCACATCAAGCCATTAACACACACACTTACCCTGAACTACACAACAACATCTGGTCATTCACACACTCTTACCTGGAATACAAAACAACATGAAACCATTTACACACTCTGCACCAAAACATCTCATTATACTGTAGTAATGCGCAATAATGAAACATTGAATGTTCTACCAATTCTTCTCTTTGGACAGTAAACAGAACAAACATCAGGCACTATGAGACCCACCAAGACAGATGCTTTGTTCAGCGTTACATGGAGGTTGTTAAGGGTTGTCTAAGACCAATTGAGATGTTGGTAAATAATATATTTGGTATGCAGAGCTTGCAGGTTTCTGGAATGCACAGATGTCTCATTCAGCACACACACTTTACAGTAATGAGTGTTTACATTTGACATTTTAGTAATTTAGCAGACACTCTTATCCAGAGGGACTTACAATTAATGCATTCATCGTAAGATAGCTAAGTGAGACAACCACATATCACAGTTGTACTAAGTAAATTTTTTCCTCAATAAAGTAGTTATCAGCAAAGTCATTGGTAGTAGGGTTTTAGGGGGGCACCATGAGATTTATTTAAGATACTCTTTGAAAAGGATGGTGGGCAGGGACTCGACTGTCCTGACGTTAGGGGGAAGTTCGTTTCACCATTGGGGTGAGTGGGCTTTGACTGGGCTGGGTGGGAGCTGAACCCAGTAGGGGCGGGAGGACCAAGAGTCCAGAGGTGGCAGACCAGAGGTGGCGTTTGGGTGTAGGGTTTGATCATAGTCTTAAGGTAGGGAGGGGTAGTTTCCATGGTCAGTACCATTGTCTTGTAGTGGATGCAAGATTCGATTGGAAGCCAATGGAGTGTGCGGAGGAGTGGGGTGACATGGGAGAACTTGGGAAGGTTGAACACCAGGCGAGCTGCGGCATTCTGGATAAGTTGCAGGGGTTTGATGGCACAAGCAGGGAGCCAAGCCAAAAGAGAGTTGCAGTAGACGGGAGATGACAAGTGCCTGAATTAGGACCTGAACCACTTCCTGTGTGAGGAACAGTCGTAGTCTACGGATGTTGCACAGCATGAACCTGTATTAGCGAGAGAACGACAGGGTGTTGTCCAGGGTCACACCAAGGTTCTTAGCACTCTGGGAGGGACACTGTGGAGTTGTCAACCAAGATTGAGAAGTCTTGGAGCAGGCAGGCCAAGGTGAAGCTTGAGGTGGTGGGCCGACATCCAAGCTGAGATGTCTGCCAGGCATGCAGAGATGTGTCGCCACCTGGGTGTCAAAAAGGGGGAAGGTGAAAAGTGGTTGAGTGTCAATTGCATAGCAATGATTGGATAAAACCATGTGAGGATATGACAGAGCAGAGCGACTTGATGTATAGAGAAAAGAGGATAGGGCCTAGAACCGAGCTCTGCGGGACACCAGTAGTGAGAGCTCATGGTGCAGACTCAGATCCTCTCCACGTCACCTGGTAGGAGCGACCTGCCTGGTAGGATGCAATCCAGCATTGTGCAGAAACTGAGACGCCCAGCCCTGAGAGGGTGGAAAGCAGGATCTGATTCATGCTGTCGAAGGCAGTGGATAGATCTAGGAGGATGAGGATGTACATGTGCTATATGTGTGTGTCTATCTGTGGTGTACTGCATTAGCATCGAATAGCCCCCGCGATATGCAACTTTTCAGGGAAGTTAGGAACCAATATAGTGTACAGAGGCAGTTAGGAAAGCAAAGGCTAGCTTTTTCAAACAGAAATTTGCATCCTGTAGCACAAACTCAAAAAAGTTATTGGACACTGTAAAGTCCAAGGAAAATAAGAGCACTTCCTCCCAGCTGCCCACTGCACTGAGGCTATGAAACACTGTCACCACTGATAAAGATAATTGAGAATTTCAATAAGCATTTTTCTACGGTTGGCCATGCTTTCCACCTGGCTACCCCTACCCCAGTCAACAGCCCTGCACCCCCCACAGCAACTTGCCCAAATCTCCCCCATTTCTCCTTCACCCAAATCCAGATAGCTGCTGTTCTGAAAGAGTTGCAAAATCTGGACCCCTACAAATCAGCTGGGCTAGAAAATCTGGACCCTCTCTATCTAAAATTATCCACCGCAGTTGTTGCAACAGCTATTACTAGCCTGTTCAACCTCTCTTTCGTATCGTCTGAGATCCCCAAAGATTGGAAAGCTGACGCGGTCATCCCCCTCTTCAAAGGGGGAGACACTCTAGACCCAAACTGTTACAGACCTATATCTATCCTACCCTGCCTTTCTAAGGTCTTCGAAAGCCAAGTTAACAAACAGATCACCGACCACTTCCGAATCCCACCGTACCTTCTCCGCTATCCAATCTGGTTTCCGAGCTGGTCATGGGTGCACCTCAGCCACGCTCAACGTCCTAAATGATATCATAACCACCATCGATAAAAGACAGTACTATGCAGCCGTATTCATCGACCTGGCCAAGGCTTTCGATTCTGTCAATCACCACATTCTTATCGGCAGACTCAACAGCCTTGGTTTCTCAAATGACTGCCTCACCTGGTTCACCAACTACTTCTCAGATAGAGTTCAGTGTGTCAAATCGGAGGGCCTGTTGTCCGGACCTCTGGCAGTCTCTATGGGGGTGCCACAGGGTTCAATTCTCGGGCCACTCTTTTCTCTGTATACATCAATGATGTTGCTCTTGCTGCTGGTGATTCTCTGATCCACCTCTACGCAGACGACACCATTTTGAATGGGTGCGCGCGCTCTTCACTATTTCTCTTCCCTATTGAACATACTATTCTCCGTCTGAAATATTATTGTTTATTTAGATATTAGACAACATGAGGATTAATTAGAAACATTGTTTGACTTGATTGGACAAACTTTACCGGTAACTTTTTGGATTTCTTTGTCTGCATGTTGAACGACTGGATTACAGAACTCCATGGCACCAACTAAACAGACTTTTGGGGATATAAAGAAGGACTTTATCAAACAAAACAACCATTCTTTGTGTTCCTGGGACCCTTTGGATTGCAAACAGAGGAAGATCTTCAAAGGTAAGTGATTTATTTTATCACTATTTGTGATTTTGTAACGCCTGTGCTGGTTTGAATAATATGTTGTTGTGTGTCACTGTCCTCAGACAATCGAATGTTCTGCTTTCGCCGTAAAACCTATTGTAAATCCGACAACGCGGTTCGATTACCAAGATTCTATGCTTTTGAATGGTGTATAACACTTGTATTTTCATGAATGTTTAATATTACTATTTTTGTAATTTGAATTTGGCGCTCTGCATTTCACCGGATGTTGTCGTAGCTAGCGTGCCACCGATCCCTAAGTTAACTAACCTCCAGACGAACTTCATTGCCATACAACTCTCCTTCCGTGGCCTCCAACTGCTCTTAAATGGGAGTAAAATTAAATGCATGCTCTTCAACCGATCGCTGCCCGCACCTGCACGCTCATCCAGCATCACTACTCTGGACAGTTCTGACTTAGAACATGTGGACAATTACAAATACCTAGGTGTCTGGTTAGACTGTAAACTCTCCTTCCAGACTCACATTAAGCATCTCCAATCCAAAATTAAATCTAGAATCGGCTTCCTATTTCGCAACAAAGCATCCTCCACTCATGCTGCCAAACATACCCTCGTAAAACTGACTAACCAACCGATCCTTGACTTTGGTGATGTCATTTACAAAATAGCCTACCTCATCCCCATATTGTTCTTTTTTTTTTCTTCTCCTTTGCACATGTAATACCCTTGCTAGAACCAAGTATTGAGTTATTTGTTATAACTAATTGGTATTAGATTTTAACAGGTGATTAAATTTATCCTTAATTGTAATATTGTTAATGCATTTATTTTGAAGAAATATTTATTTAATGTAATAAATTGGTTTAGTTTTAAATAAAAGTTTTGACCAATAAGGTCGCTTGTTAAGTTGTGGCCAATGGGAGAGTTGACCTGGTTAACGGGAGGCCTGGAAAAAAGAGAGAAAGAGAGACGTTGAAAAAGGATGGATTTTTGAGATTATGACCGTTGGTGAAGAGGAATTATAAAAGAAGACAACAAAAAGTATAGAACAAGATACATACATACTAAGATATGAAGGGAAATACCTTTTTGTTGAGAGGGGACTCGGTGAAGACTGAAGATACCGTCTCATTGTGGAGGTGTTCGACAGCCTTGAGGTTGGCCTGGCATTGTGACACCAGGAGAGAATTACTTGGGAGGGCTTGGCTAGTTCATGTTCCCATGGGGTGTCGGTTGCTGTGGACCATGTGAGGAAAACCTGCAAGGAACTGTCATACTTCGCTGAAGCAATATCTACACTTAGTAAGTAACCACAACGTGAGGTGCTTCTGGATTTTATGTGTGTCGGAATTTTTTTGAGCTCCAACGAGCGCCAACGGGTTATTAACCAGTCTTTAAATAATTTAGACATGGGTTGTGCACGACTCATTGGGGTTTATTATTTTTATTTATTTTGATGTTGTGCTATGAAAATGTAATAATACACATTTGAACCTTATGTATGTTGTCTTGGTGGAGTCATTTAATATTTCCATCTAATTTAATGCATGGGATAGCCTATGTTGAAACAATAACAGAAACCTATAATCATTTCATCTGAAGTTAATACCCTATTGTCATAACCCCTAGATAGTTTACAATATGAATTCTTATTGGAGATGTCCTTCTCACCTAGCATCCCATGCTGTTGAGATACTCTACGTAAGTTAATATCGTGAGAGTCAAATTCGAGCCTGGTGAGAGGGTTACACACACAAGTATCTCTACTTGCACATTCATCTTCTACACATCTATCACTCCAGTGTTTAATTGCTAAATTGTAATTACTTCGCCACTATGGCCTATTTATTGCCTTACCTCCCTAATCTTACCTCATTTGCACACACTGTATATATATTTTTTTTCTATTGTATTATTGACTGTACGTTTGTTTATTCCATGTGTAACTCTGTGTTGTTGTTTGTGTCGCACTGCTTTGCTTTATCTTGGCTAGTTCGCCGTTGTAAATGAGAACTTAATCTCAACTGGCCTACCTGGTTAAATAAAGGTGAAATAAAATAAAAATAAAAAAATTACATGGGTGTGCATGTCTTGTCAGTTCTCTTGTTCAGTTCACTGTGGGCCACTGTAGTGTGACAGATACAGTATGGTCTGCCCTCTCCCATCCGACAGCTAAAGAGGTCAAGGTGTGTGCGTGTTTGTGTGTGCGTTTGTGTAACAGACGTCCAGCAAAGACAAGAAGACTGGTCTCGGCACCACTGTAACAAATGTGATCGTAACTCTCTTGCGCTGTGTTTTTAAAGAAAGGAATACCCAGCCAGCAGTCCCAGTTGATTGGTGTTTATTCTGACAACAGACACAAGGAAGGAACAACATTAGATGTGCGAGACAACAGTATGTTGATGGCTATAGATTCGTCATTTGTCTGTTAGCATGGAAATAACTGTGAATTATCAGGGAGATAATGCGACCATTACAATTGCAGCATGCTCGCTGAATAACATACAAAAGTACATCCCAGGATGCCCCCAATATCTAATAGGTACCATACACACATATATATATATACAGTATATATCAGGAAATGTACATAGTTAACTCATACACACTGTAAATATACGTAAATAGATTCCACTATTTCAGAACGTGACCTACCGCTTGCATGTCAATAGACTGGGAAGAATTTACGTTTGCGTCCCCTATCTGCAAGCATAACCAATTGTATAATATGTCAAACTCAACCAACCAATAGGAATTCATATTTCTTCAGTACCAAGTGGAAACAACCAACCCTGTTACATTTGCAGTCTGAGTGTGACTGTGCACTCTGCTGCTAGTTAAATCGATCTGTCGTGCCGCTCATCTCTGGCATTCAACAGGGAAGGGAAACAGCTGCTATAGTAGAACTATCAGAGACAACTGTAACTACCATCTGGAAACTGCAGTATATGTTATTCGTAAGCAGTTTTTAGTCATAATAAAATGTTAATAGGATTACAAAAAATCCAACATTTTGTCACATATTTTACACTTCTATAAATATGAATAAATATGAAGTCTCACTGTAAACAGCCTAGCCTCAGAGAGGCTGTCAACAGCACACACAACAGCACACCTTAGGAAAGCAGTGTAAACACAATATCTCCCAGGACAGTCATTTTATCAGCCATATCAGCCACCACTTTTAATCTCTCATGAATTATTCATCTAGTGTTGCTTTTAACCATCACAATGTCAACATGAATGATAAGAAAGCATTTAGAATTCCCCACCTGCGCCCATGGCCATATTTGCATATATTACATAACCTCATGTATTTTGTAATTGTAGCCATACTGACATGGGCATGGCAGACTGGGATGGCAGATGACCTGAAGTGGCTCAGTAAAAAGAAAGGACTGCGACCGATGTGACTATGGCGCATAACAGTGAACTTGTGGCTCCCTGGCCCATGTAGCCTACTGTACCTTTATACCATGGACAGCAAGTGTCTCCAACATCCCCTCAGTGGTCAGACATTACACCTCACAGAGGAAAGATGTTTCATTGGCTTTGCATTTCAGAATCACACAGCAGAGATTACTGTATGTTGTGCCATTGCTCTCCTGAGTGCGCATACAGGAGAGAGAAATTGATTTGTATGCATATACAGTTGAAGTCGAAAGTTTACATACACCTCAGCCAAATACATTTTTAAAGTCAGTTTTTCACAATTCCTGACATTTAATCCTTGTAAAAATTCCCTGTCTTAGGTCAGTTAGTATCACCGCTTTATTTTAAGAATGTGAAATGTCAGAATAATAGTAGAGAGAATTATATATTTCATATTTTATTTCTTTCATCATATTCCCAGTGGGTCAGAAGTTTACATACACTCAATTAGTATTTGGTAGCATTGCCTTTAAATTGTTTAACTTGGGTCAAATGTTCCGGGTAGCCTTCATCAAGCTTCCCACAATAAGTTGGGTGACTTTTGGCCCATTCCACCTGACAGAGCTGGTGTAACTGAGTCAGGTTTGTAGGCCTCCTTGCTCGCACACGCTTTTTCAGTTCTGCCCACAATTTTTCTATGGGATTGAGGTCAGGGCTTTGTGATGGCGACTCCAATACCTTGACTTTGTTGTCCTTAAGCCATTTTGCAAAAACTTTGGAAGTATGGTTGGGGTCATTGTCCATTTGGAAGACCCATTTGCGACCAAGCTATAACTTCCTGACTGATGTCTTGAGATGTTGCTTCAATATATCCACATCATTTCACCTCCTCATGATGCCATCTATTTTGTGAAGTACACCAGTCCCTCCTGCAGCAAAGCACCCCCATAACATTATGCTGCCACCCCGGTGCTTCACGGTTGGGATGGTGTTCTTCGGCTTGCAAGCCTCCCCCCTTTTCCTTCAAACATAACAATGGTCCTTTTGGCCAAACAGTTCTATTTTTGTTTCATCAGACCAGAGGACATTTCTCCAAAAAGTACGATCTTTGTCTGGCCGTAGTCTGGCTTTTTTATGGCGGTTTTGGAGCAGTGGCTTTTTCCTTGCTGATCGGCCTTTCAGGTTATGTCAATATAGGACTTGTTTTACTGTGGACATAGATACTTTTGTACCGGTTTCCTCCAGCATCTTCACAAGGTCCTTTTATGTCGTTCTGGGATTGATTTGCACTTTTCACACCAAAGTACGTTCATCTCTAGGAGACAGAACGCGTCTCCTTCCTGAGTGGTATGATGGCTGCGTGGTCCCATGGTGTTTATACTTGCGTACTATTGTTTGCACAGATGAACGTGGTACCTTCAGGCGTTTGAAAATTGCTCCCAATGACTACAATTCTTTTTCTGAGGTCTTGGCTGATTTCTTTAGATTTTCCCATGATGTCAAGCAAAGAGGCACTGAGTTGTAAGGTAGGCCTTGAAATACATCCACAGGTACCCCTCCAATTGACTCAAGTGATTAGCCTATCAGAAGCTTCTAGAACCATGACATCATTTTCTGGAATTTCCAAGCTGTTTAAAGGCACAGTCAATTTAGTGTATGTAAACTTCTGACCCACTGGAATTATGATACAGAATTATAAGTGAAATAATCTGTCTGTAAACAATTGTTGGAAAAATTACTTGTGTCATGCACAAAGTAGATGTCCTAACCGACTTGCCAAAACTATAGTTTGTTAACAAGACATTTGTGGAGTGGTTGAAAAACAAGTTTTAATGACTCCAACCTAAGTGTATGTAAACTTCCGACTTCAACTGTACGTGTGACAATTACACCACCCTTTGTGTCAACACACTGAGCTATGTGAAAAAAAGGAAGCATTACAAACCCATATTGAGAATTCATATGCCTGCTATCATGGTGTGCGGATCTGTGGTTTCCTCACAAATCTGTCTCCTAATTGTATTTTGACGACAGTCGGGGACAGAGAGAGAGAGAGACAGAGAAAGATAGAGAGGGGGTTGACAAAACAGAGATAAAGATGGGGAACGCACAACAAAGAGAGAAGCAGAGACATAAATATGAATAGTAAGTTAATAAAACTCATACATAACTAAGACACTTGCATAACATTTCCACTTTTGCTCCATCCAATCAGAGGTTTTCCATTCAATTCAACTCAGAGGCACCATTGCTGTCCTGTATCTCCGTAAGATTACCTTAACAAATGACTTAGATGCCTCTAACTCCTTGCCTCAACTATTCCAAGAGGAAATCATTGACTTGGATGGCAGTTAGGCCGTGATTTGTACGGTTACTAATTTGCATAGAGGATTAGTTCAACTGCTCATCTATCCTGTATATGGCAGTATCTTCCCAGGTCCCAGGACCTAAAAGTGTCACCCTGTTCGAGATGAACTGATAAAAAAATGTAATAAACAGAAAGAGATAGAATGAGCAGGTAGAGGAGCTCAGCTCAAGAAAAGAGAGGCTCCCATCCTGCAGGAGAGGAGTGTGTTTCCACTGATTCCTACGGCAGGCACAGGCTAATCTGCAGGCAAACGTGTGCGTACGGATAAACATGCCTATCATTTACAGCACAACACCCCCTCTGTCTCAACACACACACACACAGCCAGGCCTCCACTAAGCTGTGACGGAACGATAATGCCGGGATGTCGCCTGCGGCAGGAGACTGATTTACCCTCACACTTGTTTTCCCCCCTTTTTCTTCCCTCACTCAATTTATTATTCGTTCTTACTTTTGAAAATAGGTGGAATAAATAGTTCTGTACGTGGAGGAAATTGGTTGTAAATGGAAGGCCTATTGAAATGATGTGCTCCCTAGAGATACTGATGTTCCACAAGATGATCAGCTGTTGAGGGAAGAGGAGAGCTGACTCATTCCACAAACACTGTCATGGACAATGAAGGATGGAGTGAGGTCCATCCATATCCACTTCCATACCTACAGTATACTCTATATATGCAAAATGTATGTGGACACCGCTTCAAATTTGTGGATTTGGCTATTTCAGCAACAACAGTTGCTGACAGGTGTATAAAATCAAGCACACAGCCATGCAATCTCCATAGACAAGCATTGACAATAGAATGGCCTTACTGAAGAGCTCAGTGACTTTCAATGTGGCACCATCATAGGATGCCACCTTTCCAACAAGTCAGTTCGTCAAACTTCTGCCCTGCTAGAGCTGCCCCGGTCAACTGTAAGTGCTGTTATTGTGAAGTGGAAACGTCTAGGAGCAACAACGGCTCAGCTGCGAAGTGGTAGGCCACACAAGTTCACTGCTGAAACGCGTAGCGCGTAAAACTCGTCTGTCATCGGTTGCCATGACCGAGCAGCCACACACAAGCCTAACATCACCATGGGTAATGCCAAGCGTTGGCTGGAGTGGTGTAAAACTCACTGCCATTGGACTCTGGAGCAGTTGAAACGCATTCTCTGGAATGATGAATCACGCTTCACTATCTGGCAGTCTTACGGATGAATAGTTGTGGCAGATGCCAGGAGAACGCTACCTGTCCGAATGCATAGTGCCAACTGTAAAGTTTGGCGAAGGCCCTTTCCTGTTTCAGCATGACAATGCCCCCGTGCATAAAGCAAAGTCCATACAGAAATGGTTTGTCGATATCAGTGTGGAAGAACTTGACTGGCCTGCACAGTGCCCTGACCTCAACCCCATCGAACACCTTTCGGATGAATTGGAACGCCGACTGCGAGCCAGGCCTAATCGCCCAACATCAGTGCCCGACCTCACTAATGTTCTTGTGGCTGAATGGAAGCAAGTCCTCGCAGCAATGTTCCAACATCTAGTGGAAAGCCTTCCCAGAAGAGTGGAGGCTGTTATAGCAGCAAAGGAGGGACCAACTCCATATTATTGCCCTTGATTTTCGAATTAGATGTTCGACGAGCAGGTGTCCAAATACTTTTGTCATGTAGTGTAAATAGTGGCATTGGCACACAGAAACAGTTAGAGCTCTCCCAACTACTACTAAGACAGCAGGCAGTAGGCTATGTGGGGAGGAAGAGCTGGGCATGCAGTGACACTTGGTATTCTGTGTAGCGTCCAGGCCTTTTTCACAGCCATCACAGCCCAGGGTTATTTACACCAGTGGCTTCCTCGCCTCCTCTCAACCCACCCAGGGTCAATGACCCCTCTACAGCCACGGGGGCAGGGAGTTTGTAAAATATAAGCATTGTGTGGCAGCAAAGGCTACTGACACTGCTCCAACAACATGAGGATTTAGCCTGAGAACAGAGAATGAATGCCCTGCACGTGATGGGAATCTCAGATAAACGCACTCACACACAAAAATGTAGGCACGGACACACACACACACACACACTGTACGCATAAACTCTCAGTGAGTTAATGAACAGACTGCTGTGGTACAAGGCTCCCAGCATGGCTTACTCTAATGCTCACAAAAGTACTTTTAATTGGTGGATGAGAATAAATCAATGCAAACCATGTTTGGAAACTAACAGAGAGGAGGAGGAAGAGAAGGGAAAGGGAAAGGGAATACCTAGTCATTTGGACAACTGAATTCATTCAACTGAAATGTGTCTTCTACATTTAACCCAACCCCTCTGAATCAGAGAGCTGCAGGATGGCTGCCTTAATCAACATTCACGTCATCAGCACCCAGGGCAGAACAGCAGATTTTTATACCTTACCAGCTCAGGGATTCAAACAAGCAACCTTTCGATTACTGTCCCAACACTCTAAACGCTAGGCTACTTGCCGAAGAGACTGAACAAAAGATTGGAAGAGAGGAACAAAGTCTAGCGTGGATGGATCAACTACCGTGCTCCTCTGGAAATTCTGTCAGGTGACTGTTCAAAAAATTCAACGTTTTCCTATGATGCTCACTAATTTCCTCTGCATCACCAATGGAATACTAAATAGTGTGCAGAGATACATAAGAGAGAGACAGGGTGGAGTAGACTCAAGGCCATATCTCCACCGTAATTCAGTGGGGCTAATAGTATTGAGGAGAAGTCCTCAGAGAGAGAGAGAGAGAGAGAGAGAGAGAGAGAGAGAGAGAGAGAGAGAGAGAGAGAGAGAGAGAGAGAGAGAGAGAGAGAGAGAGAGAGAGATAAAGAGAGAGGGTCCTGGGTGCTCCAGAACCCAACACCCTCTCACAGCAGCTTTGATGTAAATTACCCGTCCAGCCAGGGTTATCCTGTGATCGACACATCTTTATCCCAGACACGCTGACCTTTAAAAAAGCAGGAATGAAAGGAGGCCAGCCCCAACTGGCAGAGAGCAGAGCACTAAAAAAAGACCTCACCTGGGAGAAACACAAAGAGATGACAAAGCAAGAAGTTCAACATCCCTAAAAACACAATAAAGGAGAGAGGAGAGGAGAGGGCTTGGTGATGGTGGGTGTGCGCTGTGCACAGTATCTGTGGAAGAGTACATCAAATGTCATGGGGGAGATAAAAGACCAACCCCACAGGCGGAAGGGAAGGAACACTTTAGCTACGCCGAATCAAAACTCTACTCACGTGGCCTAAGAAATAGATCATAATCTCCTGCATGTCACCAACTTCCTTCCTCGCAAAATGAAAATCAGACATTTTTTCCAATTACTTTAAACAGGTTAATGTACCCTGAAATCTTTCCAATTTCAGGCCCACCAGGTAAAATCTATTAAAGCCACACATTCAATGAAATTGAATTAGGGATGCTTCTATTAGAGCCTACTTCCCCATTCTCTCAGCTGAGTGGCTCTGCTGGCACCCTGTCTATCTGTCTCTAACCACAGGCCAGATGGGATTAGAGGGAACTGGGTTCACTAATGTGATGCCAGAACTATTCAAATCATGTAAAACGACTGAGCACCACTAAGAGCCCAAAACGGGAGAGGAGAGTATGTTGGAGTCAATCAGAGGCTGTCTACTCTTCAGAGGATGGGGAAAGGTGAGCCAGGGCCCCACAACAAAGTGTATCCTCATTAATGTAATTAATGAATTGGTATTGGATGCTGGTGTTTAATCCTGGGTAAAGACACTTCCCGACACCCCTCTCCACCAGCCTCTAATACCCACCCCATTTCATTATGGTGGCCTCAGAACAGGAAGAAAAAGATGGAGGTGAGGGGAAGAGAATAGAAAAGGAGACGGGAGAGACATCATCCCATCATTTTCCAATCACACTTTCTCTCTCTACTGACCAAACACTGATCATAGGGTTGCAGCATAGACACAGGCTCACCTCCCTTCCTCTGACTCATACTAGAATGGTCTTCCACAGAGAAAATCATTCCTAGGACATCACTGGTCCCACTGTCCTAGGATGTGAACTGTACAACACATTAAGCCCAGTGAGTGACAGGTGACAGAGCATATGACAGGCATATGGCATTGACATGGGAGTGAGGTGAGCACGTGAGGATTGCTGGGAAGGACAGGATAGCCTTTTTGTGTCCTTATCCTGTTTGTCCTGTTTCTGTGCCCAGGCCTCAGACTCAGCCCTGCTGATAGACAGACCTGTCCGAACGCAGCTCAGTCTGTCCCCTGTGCCACCAGCTCAGCTCTTAAGGTGCACTCAAAGGGACTTTTTATTTCCCCATAGTGGAAGTGTCCTTCAATCCCCCTCTTCCCCTGTCCCTTCTCCCCCACCCTGCCCCCCAAAACATCACTGCTCTGAAACAATAGGAGTTTGATGAGCTCAGGACTTCAGTGAAAGGAGAGGTGAACTCAATATGTGGACAGAGCAGGGTTTGTGTGTGTGTGTGTGTGTGTGTGTGTGTGTGTGTGTGTGTGTGTGTGTGTGTGTGTGTGTGTGTGTGTGTGTGTGTGTGTGTGTGTGTGTGTGTGTGTGTGTGTGTGTGTGTGTGTGTGTGTGTGAGAGAGAGAGAGAGAGTGCGAGGGAGTGTGTGTGCGTGTGTCTCACTGTAGAAGACAGACTCGGTCAGTCATTGTGAACAGGTATTGACAACTGCTTTGTTTGAAGAAACATAAACAGCTCAGTTCTTTCAGTACAAAGGCTACATGACTTAAATCAACTTTATCAAGCTTTTAACAGACGTTTATGTTACACATCAGTATGCAGCCCAGTACTCCAATCTCAATCTGTCTACCCTCTTTTCTGAAGAAAATGTCTGATTATCTAGACCAGGGCTCTCCAACCCTGTCCTCTAGGTTTTCACTTCAACCGTAACCTAGCACACCTGATTCTAATAATGAGCTGAATCAGGTTAGTTAGTTGGATTGAAAACCTACAGGACAGTAGCTCTCCAGGAACAGGGTTGGAGAGCCCTGATTTAGACACTGCACAAATAGTCGTCTAGTGAGTGTTGAGTAAGTAATCATGAATTGCTGTATTAGTCTTTATTCAATTATGGCAAGACATTTCTATTACACAGACTTCATATGCAACACCAGGGAGGTTAATGCTTTATGAATAATTCAACACCTCTACATTATCTAATTGATAAAATGACCCAACCATAAACGCAAGGTCTACATGACGTAGATATGATTGGCAGAAGACAGAGATAAGGAGTGGCTACCGGCAGGTGGAGACTGAATGTATAATGCATGACGATATTAAGCATCAACAGTAGTCACAAGGCTTGAATGGCCCCGGAGGAGATGGCTGCCGTTTTACGGGCTCTTAACCAATTGTGCTATGACCGAAAAGAGCTTCTGGATATTAGGACAGCGATTACTCACCTCGTACTGGACAGAGATTTATTTAGTTTTTAACGAGTCTGACGCGAAGGATTTACTTCAGACACCCGACAAGGCCAACATCTCCGTCATTCGCATGAAAAAGAGACGACATATCGGGGACATAGGTTGTGGTGCCTTGTAAGGATCCGATGGCGAGTGGATAATATGCCTCTACCATCAGTCCTATTAGCTAACATACAATCATTGGATAACAAAATAGACGAGCTACGATCACAAATATCCTACCAATGGGATATTAAAAACTGTAATATCTCATGTTTCACTGAGTCGTGGCTGAACGATGACATGGATAAAATACAGCTGGCGGGGTTTTTTCTGCCTCCGGTAAAGACAAGGGGTGGCGGTCTGTGTATATTTGTAAACAACAGCTGGTGCACAAAATCTAATATTAAGGAAGTCTCAAGGTTTTTCTCGACTGAGGTAGAGTATCTCATGATAATCTGTAGACCACACTGTTTACCAAGAGAGTTTTTATCTATATTTTTTGTAGCTGTCTATTTACCACCACAAACCGATGCTGGCACTAAGTCCTCACTCAATGAGCTGTATAAGGCCATAAGCAAACAGGAAAACGCTCATCCAGAGGCGGCGCTCCTAGTGGCAGGGAACTTTAATGCAGAGAAACTTAAATCCATTTTACCTCATTTCTACCAGCATGTTAAATGTGCAACCAGAGAAAAAAAAACTCTAGACCACCTTTACACCACACACAAAGACGCGTAAAATGCTCTCCCTTGCCCTCCATTTGGCAAATTTGACCATAATTCTATCCTCCTGATTTCTGCGTACAAGCAAAAACTAAAGCAGGAAGCACGAGTGACTTGGTCAATAAAAAAAGTGGTCAGATGATGCAGATGCTTAGCTACAAGACTGTTTTGATAGCACAGACTGGAATATGTTCAGGGATTTATTTGATGGCATTGAGGAGTACACAACATCAGTCACTGGCTTCATCAATAAGTGCATCGATGACGTCGTCCCCACAGTGACTGTACGTACATACCCCAACCAGAAGCCATGGATTACAAGCAACATCCACACTGAGCTAAAGGGTAGAGCTGCCGCTTTCAAGGACTCTAACCCAGACACTTATAAGAAATACCACTATGCCCTCAGATGAACCATCAAACAGGCAAAGTGTCAATACAGGACTAAGATCGAATCGTATTACACTGGCTCCGACGCTCGTCGGATGTGGCAGGGTTTGCAAACAATTACAGACTACAAAGGGAAGCATAGCCACAAGCTGCCCAGTTACACGAGCCTACCAGACGAGCTAAATTGCTTCTATGCTCGCTTCGAGGCAAGCAACACTGAAGCATGCATGAGAGCATTACCTGTTCTGGACGACTGTGTGATCACGCTTTTAAACAGACCTTTAAACAGGTCAACATTCACAAGGCCGCAGGGCCAGACGGATTACCAGGACGTGTACTCCGAGCATGCGCTGACCAACTGGCAAGTGTCTTCACTGACATTTTCAACCTCTCCTTGACTGAGTCTGTAATACCAACATGTTTCAAGCAGACCACCATAGTCCCTGTGCCCAAGACCACTAAGGTAAGCTGCCTAAATGACTACTGACCCGTAGCACCCACGTCTGTAGCCATGAAGTGCTTTGAAAGGCTGGTGATGGCTCACATCAACAATCCCAGAAACCCTAGACCCACTCCGATTTGCATACCACCCCAACAGATCCACAGAGGATGCAATCTCTTTTGCACTCCACACTGCCCTTTCCTACCTGTACAAATGGAACACCTACGTGAGAATGCTAATCATTGACTACAGCTCAGCGTTCAACACCATAGTGCCATCAAAGCGCATCACTAAGCTAAGGACCATGGGACTAAACACCTCCCTGCAACGGGATCCGTTAGGTAACAACACATCTGCCACGCTTATCCTCAACACGGGGGCCCCTCAGGGGTGCATGCTCAGTCCCCTTCTGTACTCCCTGTTCACCCATGACTGCATGGCCAGGCACGACTCCAACACCATCATTAAGTTTGCCGACGACACAACAGTGGTAGGCCTGATCACCGACAACGATGAGACACCCTATAGGGAGGAGGTCAGAGACCTGGCCGTGTGGTGCCAGGATAACAATCTCTCCCTCAACGTGATCAAGACAAAATAAATGATTGTCGACTGCAGGTGAAGGAGGACCGAGCACGCCCCCATTCTCATCGACAGGGCTGTAGTGGAGCAGATTGAGAGCTTCAAGTTCCTTGGTGTCTACATCACCAACAAACTATCATGGTCCAAACACACCAAGATAGTCATGAAGAGGGCCCTACAAAGCCTATTCCCCCTCAGGAGACTGAAAAGATTTGGCATGGGTCCTCAGATCCTCAAAAAGTTCTACAGCTGCACCATCAAGAGCATCCTAGTACATCACTGTGACCAAGCTTCCTGCCATCCAGGACCTCTATACCAGGCAGTGTCAGAGGCAGTGACCTCTATACCAGGCAGTGTCTATTTTTTGTTTTTCATAAAACTGCATTGTTGGTTAAGGGCTTGTAAGTAAGCATTTCACTGTAAGGTCTACACCTGTCTACACCTGTATTCGGCGCATGTGACAAATAAAATGTGATTTGATTTGATTTGTTTTGATCAATGCTACCAAACTGGCATCACATTGGAAAATAATTTGCGCTACAAAAGTACTATGTGTACTTAATGTCCTTATAACAGACCTTTACTGCATATTGCACTCTCATATTCCTCACATCCATTTCAACCAGCATGGTCGGTTAATACTCTCACAGAAATCTGCAGGAGAAAAGTTCAGTTAGTGCCCAAGACGACAGCCAGACAGGATTTGGTAGAAGTAGGTAGATGCCATGTTAAACAGGGATTAAAGAGGCTCGTTAAATGATCTTTATTTCATGGCTAGTTCCTCCATAAACAGGAGCATGTTAATAAAGAGTGTGATTTATGGCAACAAGGGCCCTTCCCTAAAGCTGTGATGACTCTATGTCATGACGGGGGAGAGGGAAGTGCTGTATAATCCTGATGGAAACCAGTCTGACATACACACACAAACATTAGCATTCTTCCCCGTGCCAAACACACATTATTTGCAGTAAGCTTCATTTCATTACATTTTAGTCATTTAGCAGATGCTCTTATACAGAGCGACTTACAGTAGTGAGTGCATACATTTTCATACTGGTCCCCATGGAAATCGAACCCACAACCCTGGTATTGCAAGTGCCATGCTCTACCAACTCAGCACTACTTTCATCTCAGCCAATGCTCTGTTTACTCTCAGTCTCAGAGTTAATGAGACTGACAATTAATGCTGCAAGTTCACAAACGGGCTGTGAAGCCCCTTACTGAGAGTCTTCTTCTCAGACACAGGAAGGGGGGCTGGGAGGCAGGGGGAGGCAGGGAGAGAGGGGGCTGGGAGGCAGGGGGAGGCAGGGAGAGAGGGTGGCTGGGAGGGGCTGGGAGGCAAGGAGAGGGGGCTGGGAGGCAGGGGGAGCGGGGGCTGGGAGGCAGGGGGAGGCAGGGAGAGAGGGTGGCTGGGAGGGAGGGGGCTGGGAGAGAGTGGGGCTGGGAGGGAGGGAGTATGGAGAATCCAGCTTCTGGAATCAGCAGCAGTCCCCTGCTGTGCCAGGCCCAGCATTTGGGTGAGTGTACGGTGACTGAAGCTTCTCAGGAGATGGCAACAGTCCAGTGCTTAAACAGCAGCAGACCTGCTGGAGCTCAGAGAGCACTGCAGACCTCTCTCTAGGGTCAGCATTACACTATATCATGGAAGGTACTACAGTATATGATAAACAGTGTCACCATATGCCATAGGTTTAGAATAAATTTTTTTAAAGGGAGATACCTAGTCAGTTGTACAACTGAATGCATTCAAATGAAATATGTCTTCTGCATTTAACCCAACCCCTCTGAATCAGAGAGGTGCGGGGGGCTGCCTTAATCTACTTCCACATCATTGGCACCCGGGGAACAGTGGGTTAACTGCCTTGCTCAGAGGCAGAACGACAGATTTTTTACCTTGTCAGCTCGGGGATTCAATCCAGCAACCTTTCAGTTACTGGCCCCACACTCCTACCTGCCAGGCTACCTGCCACCCGAGAATAAAGTGCTATAAAAGCTACTGTAAGTAGATTGTGGCTCTGCCTGGCAGGTTAAATCTGGTTGGAAATCTCTGTAATATACAGCACTGTGCAAAAGTTTTAGGCAGGTGTGAAAAAATGCTGTAAAGTAAGAATGCTTTCAAAAATGTTAATAGATTATATTTATCAATTAACTAAATGCAAAGTGAGTGAACAGAAGAAAAATCTAACTCATATCCATATTTGGTGTGACCCCCCTTTGCCTTCAAAACAGCATCAATTCTTGTAGGTACACTTGCACAAAGTCAGGGATTTTGTAGGCATATAGTCAGGTGTATGATTAAACAAGTATACCAAATTGGTGCTAATGATCATCAATTCAATATGTAGGTTGAAACACAATCATTCACTGAAACAGAAACTGTGTAGGAGGAATAGAACTGGGTGAGGAACAGCCAAACTCAGCTAACAAGGTGAGATTGCTGAAGACAGTTTACTGTCAAAAGTGACACACCATGGCAAGACTGAGCACAGCAACAAGACACAATGTAGTTATACTGCATCAGCAAGGTCTCTCCCAGGCAGAAATTTCAAGGCAGACAGGGGTTTCCAGATGTGCTGTCCAAGCTCTTTTGAAGAAGCACAAAGAAACTGGCAACGTTGGCCAAGGAAACTTACTGCAGCAGATGAAAGACACATCATGCTTACTTCCCTTCGCAATCGGAAGATGTCCAGCAGTGCCATCAGCTCAGAATAGGCAGAAAACAGTGGGACCCTGGTACACCCGTCTACTGTCCGGAGAAATCTAGTCAGAAGTGGCATTCATGGAAGACTTGCGGCCAAAAAGTCATACCTCTTTCGTGGAAACAAGGCCAAGCGACTCAACTATGCACGAAAACACAGGAACTGGGGTGCAGAAAAATTGCAGCAGGTGCTCTGGACTGATGAGTCAATTTTTCTTTATATTTGGCTGTAGCAGAAGGCAGTTTGTTCGCCGAAGGGCTGGACAGCTGTACACAAATGATGAGTGTCTGCAGGCAACAGTGAAGCATGGTGGAGGTTCCTTGCAAGTTTGGAGCTCCATTTCTGCAAATGGAGTTGGGGATTTGGTCAGAATTAATGGTCTCCTCAATGCTAAGAAGTACAGGCAGAAACCTTTCCATCATGCAATACCATCAGGGAGGCATCTGATTGGCCCCAAATGTATTCTGCAGCATGACAACGACCCCACACATACAGCGAAAGTCGTTAAGAACTATCTTCAGCGTGAAGAAGCACAAAGAGTCCTGGAAGTGATGGTATAGCCCCCACAGAGCCCTGATCTCAACATCATCAAGTCTGTTTGGGATTACATGAAGAGAGAGAAGCACCTGAGGCTGCCTAAATCCACAGAAGAACTGTGGTTAGTTCTCCAAGATGTTTGGGCCAACCTACTTGCCGAGTTCCTTCAAAAACTGTGTGCAAGTGTACCTACAAGAATTGTTGCTGTTTTGAAGGCAAAGGGTGGTCACACCAAATATTGATTTGATGTAGATTTTTCTTCTGTTCACTCACTTTGCATTATGTTAATTGATAAATTTAAACTATTTTTGAAAGCCTTCTTACTTTAAAGCATTTTTTCATACCTGCCTAAAACTTTTGCACAGTATAGCATACAATTCATTCATTTAGGGGGTATCATTCAAAATCCAGAATAACTGAAAAAGTGAATCGTAAATTAATGCACGTAGCTGTCCCTGAATTTATCAGAGACATAGTGTGAAGTCTGTTTGAATATTTTGACAGTTCAATGCAGTAAAGCTTTTTACTCAGCAACTTTAGCTACTGTATATCTACAGGAGGAACGCTTAAGTTTTTCTTAGGACTGCCATGATTTTTATTTATTTTATTTAACTAGGCAAGTCAGTTAAGAACAAATTCTTATTTACAATGACGGCCTACCCCGGCCAAACCTTAACCCGGACGACTCTGGGCCAATTGGGCACCGCCCAACGGGACTCCCAATCATGGCCGGTTGTGATACAACCTGGAACCGAAACAGCGTCTGTAGTGACGCCTCTAGCACCGAGATGCAGTGCCTTAGACCGCTGCGCCACTCAGGAGCCGTGATTAAAATACATATAAAAGGCACACAAATACTGTCACGGCCTCATACATTAGAGAGTATACAGAATAGCTGGCTGCTTTCAACAATATTTGTCACCATGCTGATCAGGGAGATGCTGCAGCGTTTTCTGAAAGATACTATGTTATTCCACCAGGACTCAGGAGGAAGGCTATACAGCTGACACTCAAGTCCACTGTTCAGTGACAAGGAGAGAGTGACAATACAAAGTAAATTGCGGACTGCACACAAAAGCTAGCTCGAAAGCTACCCTGTATGCAATTTGCATTTTTAAGAGCTACACAGGCCTGCAACTGACAACAAGCAGAGCAGCCTCTGTAAACACATAAGAAAAAACAATTGTAGGTACAGATGTAGGATCTTAATTTGATCACTATTTTGTTGCTGAGAATGTTCCTGCATAGCAGGCAGGAAATGCAATCTTGTAGTGTATTCGAGTTTTAAACAGGCTTCTAAAGTTTGAAATTTCAGACTTGATTTGCACTAACGAAAAATGTATCAACCCCTACAAACATTTCCAATAATTATAATCCACATAATAATTCACATTTCCTGTTGCAGCAGGATTATTTTCCTGCTGTAACAAACTGGCTCAAATTAAGATCCTACATCTGTACATGGAGGTGAGATTAAGCAGGTACGTAGACGGGGGCAGGTAATAAGTATGATTTTCTACAGGTAAGAACAGGAGTTATACAGATATTTACAGATTGAGGAGAACTAGTTCACGTAGACAGCTACTAAAGATGGATACAGGAGTGCTACTGTAAGTGGTAGTAGTAATGAATACAATACTCTGTGCATCTGCCTATCCTTATATGTTCTCTCTTCTCTTCGAGTGAAGAGTCTGGTGAACCAACGCGTCAAACTTGGCCTTTGTTAGCCAATACAGAAAGACCGGGAGAAACTCCCAGCACATAGGCATTGGCTTAACCGGCTTAATCTACCAACTAATCATCTCCCACAACACCTTCTCAGTGTTGTGATTCGCTAAAATTAAATGATGACAAATACTTTACTCAGTAAGGTTACTCCCATATAATTCTATGGTTACTCCCACTATGGCCAACTTTGAATCGTTTATGTCCCAGGTTTATATGCGCTGGGGAGGAGGTTAATCCAGCTCTAATCATGTCCTCCTTACACTTAGCAGCACCCTACCAACAGCCATCTGGGGCATACATCAACAACTACATGTGCTGGAATCAAAACCTGTGTTGACAGCCCACTCACCCACTCCCCTCTTGTCTTTGTGCATTATGTGCCTGCCTACCTCTCTCCTGTCTGTAATTGCATTTAGCTCTTAAAACATTTTGTTTTTTGGCAAGGATGTTGTTGATGTTTTTCTGTCTATTATATACAATGGTAAAGTAAATAGCAATCTTGCGCTGAAGAATGGTTTTGTACTCCTTATTATTCTATCTGAGCAGCATTCACTCAGTTTTTAAGTTTTGCCATGGCAAAGACTCAGAAGGCAGGTGATCAAATAGATCCATAACCTGTTTTCTTTACCCTTCTTTACTCCAAGACCCAATCATTTTCACATTCCTCCCTGAGCTCCCACACTGCAGGAAAACATCTGAACCCTCACTGTTGAACAGAAACATCCAGACTGACCACTGAGCGTGTAGAAGCTTAGACAATACATTGCCTGCTTGGGCTGAATACATCACCATTTTAATTACAAACACATCTCAATTGACAAAGATGGAGATTCAATAATCTTCCTCTCATACAGATGCTAACGATTTTTTCCTACAAATTTCATAACAGAACATATACCAGAATATATAACATCATACACCACATGATGACATTGTGATTAGCTGGAAGGGCTTGTAAGGGCTCAGACACACCAATAGTGTTTGCTGGCCGAGAGTACTTAGCACCTCTGAACGTAATTTGAGAACTGAGTGCACACCGATTTGACATGTGTATAATCGGTGACATTTTTTGGCACTCAGGCGTCTACAGCGGGTGGTCTCTAAAACACTGGGCGCTGAACGATCGACAGATGAATGCTAGATCCACATTCGGTGTACGATGTGTGCGAGCCTTAAGACTGAGCACAAATCCCAAACTGACAACACACTCTTCGCCTCAATATGTGATGCAGAAAGGATGGTTACAACACAGGCTGTTCCTAATGACATGCCGCACTGTCTGTGTCCTCATGCAGCTGGCTGGCTGTTTGGTCCCCAGTCCCCCACCCCTTTGCGTGGGACAGCTATCTCCCAGTATCAGCTGGAAGTGTGATAGATGGCAGGTGTAGGGAGTGTGAACAGGGCTCCTCAGAGCCCGTCAGGCCTGCTCCCCTTGCCCATTAGTCTTCCATTAAGCCCAGTGCTGCTGACCCAGCCACCTTGATCACACACACTTTTATTTCCTTGTCAGTGATGAATCCTTAACTTCACTCCTCCATGAGCGGCCCCAAGATTCCTTTAAGGGGAAAGAAAAGGCCACAAGGCTCATCTCTCCCGATCCAGGAGGACTCTGAAAAACCACTTCTTTCTGCTCCTCCTTTTCTTTCATATAATGATTAATTGCCTGCCTGGGGAAAGTATGTCGTGTTCTCACTGTCTGGACTTTGATACTAGTTGAAAAGTGACAGGATTTTCATCTGAAGGAATGAAACATTAAAAAGAAGAAACAATTCAACAGCGGACTAGAAGAAGTTGAACTGCAGAGAAGTTCCTTATTCCTGACTCAAGGGTAAAGTGTACGGGTCAACTTTTAGTCATTACGTTGTGTGTTTAGCTAGACCTATAGACCACAGGGGCCTTGTAAATCATTGTCGAGACTCCCTCCTTCCCCAAACTGGCTGGCAGGTGCAATTGTAATTCAGCAGAGTTTAGTATCTGGGTGCAGCCCATCGATTAGGCCTGGGAGATGAAGGGGAGAGTGACAGGTGGAAAAGATCACAGGGAGCTGGCTGAGAATCTATCCCTCCTGCTGATAAGCCATCTCTGCAGCCCTAACAGGGATCAGGCCGCTGACAAAGGCACTCGAAAAACTGATGTTGAACACTGAAACATTGACATCGAAAGCACCATATGAACAAAGAAAGGCCATGACCTTTGGAAATGCCACCCTGTTAAATAACCAAACACATTTTGGAAGCGCATGTAAAATGCCACAGTGTTGTACAGCATTTCTTCTCTGGTTAAATCCCATGGTACTGTGGTAAGAGTTGAGGCTGAGACTAGCTGAACACATCTTTCAGAATAACGGAAATCTAGGACAGAAAAAATATTTTCTTGTATGCTGACATTATTGACCCTATTCCGTCCAGCTTTAAATTACATTCAGCTTATAAATACTTCATAAAGCCTTCGTAATGCCTTCATAAGCACTACATAAATGTGTTGCAAAGCATCTATAACTGTATGTCATGCTTTATAAAGGGTTAATAAATGTGGCATAACTGTGTGACATAATCACCCATGTCAAATATGACATAACCCACTATGTCGAATATGATATAAACATGTGCTTTATAAAGGGTGACTTGCTGTGCTTAAGGATGGCATATGGTCTAAAGTGATGTAATGTTAGTCACATTACAACTAATCTCATTCCCAGACACTTCCGTCCAAATGCGGGGAAGGTCTGATGGACCAACGCATCAAACATGGCCATCATTAGTTAGGGTTAGGTTTAAAATCAAATTTTAAGAAAAGAAATTGTGGAAATGGGCAGGGTTTAGCTATAATTATTACTTTTTGACTGTGTTAAGTAGTGACGATGACAAATACTTTACTCAATAAGGGCACTCCTATAGAATTCTATGGTCACTCTCACTAAGGCAAAATTTGAATGGTTGATATCCCAGGCTTATATGTGCTGTGTGCAATAGCCTGGGGATGATGTTACACCAAGAAACACTCACCGTGATGAAAAACCCCAACCTAAAGAAATTGAGTGTCTTTCTTATGGAACCAAGTTAGTTACATGTTCCTCAGTACACAAACACGCCCACAACAAAACCTAGCCATACCAAGTGGTGTTGGGCCCAGTCAGGTCTTTGACACATTCACCCACTCCCTGCTGAAAGATCAGCCACAAAATGTTGGCACCATTGGAACAGGTTGTAGTCAAGCCCTGGACTCCAGCATGGGACCAGAAGAGGAATAACTGGTGCCGTAGTTTTATGTTGGACTACTCCAATTAATCTTGGTTCTGACACACACGCACACGCACACACACACAAGCAAACGTTGCAGGTCCATCACACATGTAAATACTTTTCACACCCTACAGTAACCTGTAAATCATGAGAGAACCTTCATAAATCAGCTGAACATTAATAACCTATTTATTGAAAAATGTATCACTAACAGCTAAAACAAAGAAACATTAAATACGTGTTTAAACCATTCATATATATATATATATATATACCGTTCAAAGGTTTTGGGTCAGAAATGTCCTTGTTTTTGAAAGAAAAGCTACATTTTGTCCATTAAAATAACATCGAATTGACCAGAAATAAGTTGTAGACATTGTTAATGTTATAAATGACTATTGTAGCTGGATTGGCTGATTATTTTATGGTACATCTACATAGGCGTACAGAGGCCCATTATCAGCAACCATCACTCCTGTGTTCCAATGGCACGTTGAGTTAGCTAATCCAAGTTTATCAATTTAAAAGGCTAATTGATCACTAGAAAACCCTTTTGCAATTATGTTAGCACAGCTGAAAACTGTTGTTCTGATTAAAGAAGCAATAAAACTGGCCTTCTTTAGACTAGTTGAGTATCTGGAGCATCATCTGTGGGTTCGATTACAGGCTCAAAATGGCCAGAAACTGAAGGCCAGCATCCCGGAGCATCCCGGAGCCGCCTCTTGACTGTTGACGTTGAGACTGGTGTTTTGTGGGTACTATTTAATGAAGCTGCCAGTTGAGGACTTGTGAGGCGTCTGTTTCTCAAACTAGACACTCTAATGTACTTGTCCTCTTGCTCAGTTGTGCACCGGGGCCTCCCACTCCTCTTTCTATTCTGGTTAGAGCCAGTTTGTGCTGTGAAGGGAGTAGCACACAGCGTTGTACAAGATCTTCAGTTTCTTGGTTTCTCGCATGGAATATCCTTCATTTCTCAGAACAAGAATAGACTGACGAGTTTCAGAAGAAAGTTCTTTGTTTGCAAATTCTCAGTAACAAAATAATTCTCCGATTATGATCCTACATATGTATCATGCAGCTTATTATTATTATGTAAAATGCAAATAAGTAATCCTACACCTATATTCTAAGAAGGAACTCTGCAGTGAAAAGCACAACCGGGAATAGAACATGATCTGCTTCCGAAGACCTCCGAATAATTTATTCAAAGCTGGTAGACATTAATAGATGGTTGACCAGCATTTAAAAGACTCACAAGTAATATGGATAACTTCACTTCACAGAGTTGTGCAGTGAAGTTACCTACAGCATGTTGGTAAGAGCAGAAGATACAGTTGAAGTCGGAAGTTAACATACACTTCGGTTGGAGTCATTAAAACTCGTTTTTCAACCACTCCACAAATGTATTGCTAACAAACTATAGTTTTGGCAAGTCGGTTAGGACATCTACTTTGTGCATGACACAAGTAATTCTTCCAACAATTGTTTACAGACAGATTATTTCACTTATAATTCACTGTATCACAATTCCAGTGGATCAGAAGTTTACATACACTAAGTTGACTGTGCCTTTAAACAGCTTGGAAAATTCCAGAAAATATGTCATAGCTTTAGAAGCCTCGGATAGGCTAATTTAGTGTATTTAAACTTCTGACCCACTGGGAATGTGATGAAAGAAATAAAAACTGAAATAAATTATTCTCTCTACTATTATTCTGACATTTCACATTCTTTAAATAAAGTGGTGATCCTAACTGACCTAAGACAGGGAATTTTTACTAGGATTAAATGTCAGGAATTGAAAAACTGAGTTTAAATGTATTTGGCTAAGGTGTATGTAAACTTCCGACTTCAACTGTACATCCTGTCATTGTAGCATTTATGTACTGAAATTCTACCACATCCATTCTGCGAGACATCTCCACTAGAGATACTAAAGAGCTGCGTGGTTGTGATTTTTATGTCACACACTTGATAGGTGCAGTGCTGTTTTACAGGGTCAGCCATAGTAGTTTGGGGCGCATCAACAGATTCTTCACCTTGTCGGCTGGGGTTTTCGAATCAATGACCTTTCAGTTACTTGCCCAATGCTTTAACTGCTAGGCCACCTGCCGCCTACCTGATTGATGCTCAGTAGGAACCCAAAAATAAAAAAAGAATCTATGAGTGACTGAGTAAAGTGAGGTGGTGTCTATGGAAAAAAACATTGATGTTAAAATAAATATCTGCTTGTGAAAAATGAATATGTCACAGAAAATTTGGAAGGAGCTAGAATGCCACCACAACATTTTAATTAGACACACCATTTTTCTTCCAAATAGCATTAGTTACCGTAAATGCAATTCAGAAGCTTATAGGGCATTAATTCACTAATCCATATTATTTGATGTAGGTCAGAGAGGAGGAAGAAGGAACTGGCGGTGCTGACGGCATGCGATGCACAGTGTGTTACACTGATCAGAAAAGAGAGGGCCTGATCTCTGGATGCATCCAGACAGACTGACAGATAAACATCCCAAATAGATCTAACACAGTCTAGGGGGATGATCCTCGCCAATCCTATATTTGGAGGGGTTTCCAAAAGCGACTATGGGGGGAGGTCATCAGTAGATGCCAGAGATTATGGATAATTTATACTGTATGTGCAACAGGTTAGAAATAAATAAACTCCAGCACAGAAGAATACATGATTGACCATACTATCTTCAGGCTATAGGTAAATATACTAGGGATGCACAGGGTTAGGTACACCACATCACCCGTCTCACAGAGGAGATGCTCATGCTTAGGCAAGATATAGTTACATATCAGGCGAAACACAGTTGTGTCTGTGAACAGATAATGATGCTGAAATCATAAGATATTCTTCAGATGAAAAGGGTTAAATTCCACCTCTGCCATGGCTGAAGTAACAAAACCCTCCCTTTTAGAATCAATAGAGAAATAGAACAGACAGTGATTATGTGGGCTCCCACAAGAGGTTGTGTCCTTGGGCTTTTCACACATCACATCGCACACCATCACAACTAATTATTTTAAAAGCCCAGACTTCAGGTTATAGCATATAACTATTATTTCATGTCTGTATGCATTTCTGAATCTATTCACTGATATCATACAAAGTTGTGACAGAATGCACTTGACATTCAAATTAAATGGAAATCAATTTCGTAGTAAGAATTCTCACATTTTTCAAATTAGGTTGATTAATTGGTTGAGAACTCATGAAATGCACTTTACTGAACATTTACAAGGATAACCTATTTGAGGTACAGTGCCTAGTGAAAGTATACACAACCCCTTACAGTCTTCACATTTTGCTGCCTTAAAATCTTACAACCTACTTCACATTTTAAAAGTGAAAGAAAAATAATAGAACATTTTCCAAATGAATAACAATACATTTAAAAAAGTATTGATTGTGTTTGTCTTCACATGTAGTTCATACCTGGAGGAAGTACCTTTGGCAGCCATTAAAGCTGTGAATCATTTTGAATAAGATTCTACCAACTTTGCACAATTCTTAGGGCAACATTATATCCATGGTTTTTGCTCAAGCGCAGTAAGAATAGTTCAAGCTCAGTAGATTTGTTTGAGAATCATTGATGGGCAGCAAAATTAAAACCTTGTCTCTGATTTTCAAGCAGATTTAAGCCATTCTGGTGTGTCTTTCGCATTAAAATGTGTGCAAAAAAAGGCTCTATCCCAGGGCTAGGTATTCAGAAGTCTGAGGCAGGGGTTCCTCTAACTTTTTACCTGGTCGTTGCTCCTTCCATACTTCTTTTGATACTGACAAACTCTCCAGTCTCTGCCAGTGACAAGCATACCCATAACATGATGCTGCCACCACAAAATGTCAAAACTGTTTAAGGGGTGTGTAGACTTTTACTAGGCGCTGTATATGGAGCCTGGAGATACACTGTACATTCTGGCAATCTAGTACTAACATAAATTAAGGGAAATGTTATGTTACTTTCTGTGTCCCAATTTACAACACATATATTACCCTGCATGGTGCTCTTTTTGAAAATATCAAGGAAAATGAACAGATGGGTAATATAAAAGTATATAAGGTAGAGCAACCTTGATCAGTTTATTTATTAATTGACAGATTTTCATACAGCTGTTGTAAGGAGCTAAACTCTGATTTTCTTTTATCTCCATATGCAAAATGATATATGTAATATTATTATCTAAAGAAGAGACCAGTATCTTTGTGCTCCTCCTCACACCACCCACCCCAGAGGAAGAGAGAAGATTTGTGCTACACACCCTACTCATCAGATTAATTATCAATACGTGTTTGCTCTGAGTCAACATTTTTATTTCTGTCAACTCTGTAAATAGACATTGTTAGCTTTATTTATGTTTACTAACATGGAAATGTTTTTTTACCTTTTTTTAATCATTTTAAGTCTATCCAAAATCAGATGATTATTTATGTCTTCCTAATGTAATTTTCCCATAACAGCTGCTTGATCACTTGAAGATTACTTTCCCAGGTTTTCAGATTCCCTAATTAAAATGCTATGCCATCAGTGCTAATGCTTACTTGTGTGATTCAGCATGCTTTTCCTGAACATCTAAGGTGATCTTGAATCAATTAATACAATGAGCAAAATAATGAAATTAGAGCTGAACAAAGGCCGCATGACATGAGTCTGGATTAGAGATTGCAATTAATTATATCAACACTGCTTTGATCAGAGAAGAGTAAAAAGGGGGCTGCAGCAAGGAAATACAACACTATGATGATTTAATAAGTTGACCCATTAATTAGTCCTCTCTAATGAATAGAATATATGATATATATATACATATGATCATGATTTAATTCAGTCGTTCTGCACATAAACAATTCACTTGAATGCATGTATGTGTTAAGATAGAACATCAGAACATGTGTTGAGATCCATTCCTTAGAGCTCTATTCTTATCAGTGTATTCATCAGCATCAAGAGTCTGACATCCATTAACTTCCCACAGAGAACATTAATACCTGGGAGGTGTCACACACTTGTCAGATATTGATTAACATATTCATATTCACAATGAGGAGAAGAAGAAGAGTTATATTTAGTCAACATCAGAAGAAGAATTAAAACACAGGCCATGTTAGTAGTGATTACATCTGCACAGTCTGGGCAAGGGCCATATACTGAACAACAGCATTGCATTGTGCATGGGTTTTTGCAGATGATAAGAATCCCTTTGGATCTGCATGCAGTGTGGTGGGTGGGTGACAGCCCAATGGGGTCGGATGGACAGTGCCCTGCTCAGCTCAGCGTGGTACAGTATTTCTCTCCGGACAGAAGGTGGAACTTTGGCAGGAGTATTTGTCAACAGAATTGCTATCAAGTTAAACGTCTAGTTTTGATTTACATTTGGTAGAGTTGTCAACTAAGGTGAATACAACATGAAATCAACCAAAAATGCCATGTTATTAGATTTAGGTTAATAGTTGCACATGCACATGTGATCCAATGCACAGATGCACATGTGATCCAATCTGCCGGCTTATACAAATGTAAGACCTTAAGGGGCTAAATTCCAATAGGCTAGCTCAGCAGAAAAGGTGTCAGGTTTTGACACATACTGGCGTCTCCGTGCTGCCTTATTAAATACGTGAGGAGAATTGCCACCAGTAAAACTATTTGCTCCGTGCTCAGATGGGCTGGGTTTTTGTCCCTCTCTACTGAACCCATTTATCATTGTGCTCACAAGCTCACATGAACAAATTAAATCCAGCGCACTGAGCAATTGGGCAGCTGCAAAATCAGACAAACGATAATCAAACTGATCCATGCCTCTGGTAATGGCTCTATTGGCCATTGGAATTGTAGTAAGAAAATAGTTTTTCGTTTATGCCAGCTGCAATTTGTGATTAATTTTGAATGTTGCGGAACCACTCACAAACACAACTGCCAATTGGCAGATCTCACATCAAATCCATCAAATCCCTCAAACTCATGTCAATCCACCTTAGGTTTGGATATTTTATCTCATCTCAACCATCTGATCTCTGGGGTGCTTACATCTCAATTTCATATAAAATAATAGCTTCATAAGAATGTGGTCGGCTATGTGTAGGGCAATGATACTGGCCATTACATTAAGCGGCATTCACTTGGGCTTTCATCTCTATCTTGCACTCCAACTGAAATAGCGACTGATTTCATAGCTGTTTATAGTAGATGATTATGTCTCAAATGAGATTACTCCATTATGGGTCTGGTGTAAGTGTCAGGCCTCTGGGACAGATCAGAATAGTTTAACATCAGCTGTTGGATAGAAACTCACTCGCTTGGCCTTTTTACACCATAAGCCAGGTAGTATATTTCCACAAAGGCATTGGTTACTGTTGTCCATTATTGTACACGTGAGCATTTATTACCATCTAATTCTGTAATTATTGTCCCATGTATTTAACTGCAGAGAGGAAAGAAGAGAGAAAGAGAGAGAGAGAGAGAGAGAGAGAAAGAGAGAGAGAGAGAGAGAGAGAGAGAGAGAGAGGGAGAGAGAGGCGAGAGGGAGAGAGAAGTTGAATAAAGCTAGTAAGGGAATCAGCCATGTGACAGTCTGGTCTCCTGTGCAGTAAGCACACACACTATCACAGAGAGAGACCTTCCCCTATAAACCCTGAGCAGAGAGTAAATCTGGGTCCAGTTTAAAGCAGTGCACCATGTCAGGCCCAGGCCACAGTAGAAGTCCCTCACCTTTCTACTAGGGCAGAAATATCACATTTAGATAGGTATGTACAACTTGATTGGAGTCCACCTGTGGTGAATTCAACTGATTGGACATGATTTGGAAAGGCACACACCTGTCTACATAAGGTCCCACAGTTGACAGTGCATGTCAGAGCAAAAACCAAGCAATGAGTTTGAAGGAATTGTCTGTAGAGCTCCGAGACAGGATTGTGTCGAGGCACAGATCTTGGGAAGGGTACCAAAACATTTCTGCAGCACTAAATTGTCCCCAATAACACAGTGGCCTCCATTCTTAAATGGAAGAAGTTTGGAACCACCAAGACTATTCCTAGAGCTTCCTTGACAGAATAATTATTCTTGTCTTTGACTTTGCGTTTGCAGATCTTACTTTCAACCGATTTCTAGGGGTCTGTACTCCCGAAGATGTTGACTGTTTTTGTGCTTGCCTGTTAGCTAGCAGTTCTCAGCTGTTAGCAGCCAATGGATAGCAATTTCTTGCTGGTGATAAAAACGGATGATTGCCATCATTCTATCAAGTCATTAAGGAAATACTGAATGTATCAAATCAAACATTAAGCCTCTTAAACAATTGATGTTAACCTCGTAAAAAATGTTTTTAGACATTGCGGAAATCTGTGCTGTTGCCCGACTATTAAAAGGAACAGTTGGCTATGAGACTCGGTGTTTAATTGAAGTTTTATAGTATTACATTTTTTTACAAATCGATACTTGGAGTCAAAGTATCGTTATGATATCCTCCAAAATACTATTGCTATATATAACTGTATCAATTCCCCCCCCATCCTACTTCCTATAGCCTGGCCTTAGTTGGCCATACTGATGCTCATACTGAGTACACTGCTGTCGACCAGTCATGCATCAGAGGAGTGAGAATTGAGACAACATTCCCTTTTGATCTCCGATATGGATGAGGAAGATAGTTGAGCTGCACCACCACCACCACCACAGGGTGCAGGATAGACATGTGGATGTAGTGGGCAGGACTAGGTTACTTTGGGCCTGATTCGAGTTTTAAATAAAAGGGACCAAGAATAAACCCCATCTAAAGGCCTGGAGCAGACACAGCTGAGGATATGCCTTTCTGTGATAGGAATTGAAAGAGAGGGACTACAACCAATTCAACTGTAGAGCAATGTTACTGAAGCATTATGGGTCATGCTGCTGTATAATCAGAAGTAAAATCTGTCCAGGAAAAACGTAAGAAAGCTAATTAACTCACTTGACAAGTCAGCCACAGTCCACCACGCACTACCACAGCCCACTCACCAGCCCACTCACCTGCCAGCATTCAAACACACTCGCTCTGAAGCTTTAGCAAAGACCAGGCATCTCTGCGAGTCCCTTCCTCCACACCCCACCATTCCCCTCCTCTGAGAATTCTCTGAGTCATAGTATCCTGCACCTGCTGATTTCTTTTTCAGGCCATCGCTGCATACATTAGTTCACTGTTCACTGTCCATCAGCACACATAATGATAATGTGCTTACTGATGCATTGCCTTTTAAAGATGAGGCAAATTTATTCTCCCTAAGTAGTTCATGCTTTTGGCTTTCAGAGTGTGCACCCGGTCCCGCGTACACACACACACACAGTCACTGAGCGGACAGGACAGTACAGCAGTGTACTCAATCAGGGAAATTGATTGGGGGAGGTGTTTGCCTCTTAATGAACAACAAATGGTGTGCCGACTCAAGCGCAGTGGAAGTCTTGGCCCATTACTCACCCATCTTGGAATACCTGATGGTCAAATGCCGACCCTTTTACCTCCCAAGAGAGTTTTCAGCTGCTATTGTGACTGTTGAATACATTCTACTGCAAGATAAGATAAATAACAAGCTGGCACTTAACGAACTGTACAAGGCTATAAACAAGCAGGAATACTTGCACCTGGAGGCTGCTCTACTTGGTGCCTGTGATTTAAATTCTGCTTCATTAAGACACGTGATGCCCAACTCCCATCAACACATCTACTTCACCACTAGGGGAGATAAAGTCATGGACCACTGTTCGGCGCCGACAGAGATGGCAGCCTCGCTTCATGTTCTCAGGAAGCTATGCAGTATTTTGTTTTTTTATGGATTACTTCTTACATTGTTACCCCGGGAAATCTTAAGTTATATTACATACAGCAGGGAGGAATTATTGGATATAAGAGCAACGTCAACTTAACAACATTACGACCAGGAATACGACTTTTCCAAAGCAGATCCTCTGTTTGGTCCACCAACCGGGACAATAGACTGGATCCCAGCCGGCGACCCAAAACAACGGCGGTGCAAGAGAAGGGGTAGACGGGGCGGTGTTCCGGTCAGGCTCCGTAGACGGGCACATCGCGCACCGCTCCCGAGTATACTACTTGCCAATGTCCAGTCTCTGGACAACAAGGTAGATGAAATCTGAGCAAGGATTGCCTTCCAGAGAGACATCAGCGACTGCCACGTTCTTTGCTTCACGGAAACATGGCTCACTCAGGACACGTTATCAGAGTCGGTACAGCCACATGGTTTCTTCACGCATCGGCGCCGACAAAAACAAACATCTATCTGGTAAGAAGAAGGGCGGGGTGTGTGCCTTATGATTAACGAGTCGTGGTGTGATCATAACAACATACAGGAACTCAAGTCCTTTTTGTTCACCTGACATAGAATTCCTTACAATCAAATGCCGACCGCATTATCTACCAAGAGAATTCTCCTCGATTATAATCACAGTCGCATATATCCCCCCTCAAGCTGACACATCGACGGCACTGAAAGAAATTCATTGGACTCTATGTAAACTGGAAACCACATATCCTGAGGCTGCATTTATATTGGCTGGGGATTTTAACAAGGCTAATCTGAAAACAAGGCTCCCTAAATTTTATCAGCATATCGAATGTGCGACCCGGGCTGGCAAAATCCGGGATCATTGTTATTCTAACTTCCGTGACGCATACAAGGCCATTCTCTGCCCTCCTTTCGGCAAGTCTGACCATGACTCCATTTTGTTGCTCCCAGCCTATAGACAGAAACTAAAACAGGAAACACCCATGCTCAGGTCTGTTCAACGCTGGTCCGACCAATTGCTTCGAGCACGTGGACTGGGAAATGTTCCGGACAGCATCAGACAACAACATTGATGTATACGCTGATTCGGTGAGCGAGTTAATTAGCAAGTGCATCGGTGATGTTGTACCCATAGCAACTATTAAAACCTTCCCCAACCAGAAACCGTGGATTGATGGCAGCATTCGCGCAAAACTGAAAGCGCGAACCACTGCTTTTAACGAGGGTAAGGCGACTGGAAACATGACTGAATATTCCCTCCACAAGGCAATCAAACTAGCAAAGCGTTAGTATAGAGACAAAGTAGAGTCACAATTCAATGGCTCAGACACAAGGGGAATGTGGCAGGGTCTACAGTCAATCACAGACTACAAATAGAAAACCAGCCCTTTCGCAGACCACAATGTCCTGTTCCCAGGCAAACTAAACAACTTCTTTGCTCGCTTTGAGGACAATACAGTGCCACCGACACGGCCCGCTACCAAAACCTGCGGGCTCACATTCACCGCAGCCAACATTAGTAAAACATTTAAGCGTGTTAACCCTCGCAAGGCTGCTGGCCCAGATGGCATCCCTGGCCGTGTCCTCAGAGCATGCGCAGACCAGCTGGCTGGTGTGTTTACGGACATATCTAATCAATCCTTATCTCAGTCTGCTGTTCCCACATGCTTCAAGAGGGCCACCATTGTTCCTGTTCCCAAGAAAGCTCAGGTAACTGAGCTAAATGACTATCGCACCGTAGCACTCACTTCCGTCATCATGAAGTGCTTTGAGAGACTAGTCAAGGATCATATCACCTCCATCCTACCAGACACCCTAGACCCACTCCAATTTGCTTACCGTCCCAATAGGTCCACAGACGACGCAATCGCAATCACAATCACACTGCACACTGCCCTAACCTATCTGGACAAGAGGAATACCTATGTAAGAATGCTGTTCATCAACTACAGCTCAGCATTTAACATCATAGTACCCTCCAAACTCGTCATTAAGCTCGAGACCCTAGGTCTCGACCCAGCCCTGTTCAACTGGGACCTGGACTTCCTGACGGGCCGGCCCCAGGTGTTGAGGGTAGGAAACAACATCTCCACCCCGCTGATCCTCAACACTGGGGCCCCACAAGGGTGCGTTCTCAGCCCTCTCCTGTACTCTCTGTTCACCCATGACTGCATGGCCAAGCATGCCTCCAACTCAATCATCAAGTTTGCTGACGACACTACAGTGTGGTGTCAAGAAAAGAACCTCTCACTCAACGTCAACATTACGAAAGAGGTGATTGTGGACTTCAGGAAACAGCAGAGGGAGCACCCCCCTGGCCATCAGACTGTTAAACAGCCATCACTAACATTGAGTGGCTGCTGCCAACATACTGACTTAAATCTCTAGCCACTTGAAATAATAGAAAATTGGATGTAACAAGTGTATCCCTAGCCACTTTAAACAATTTTGTATATAATGTTTACATATCCGACATTACTCATATCAAATGTATACACTGTACTCTATACTATCTACTGAATCTTGCCTATGTCGTTCGGCCATCGACTCAAATCTCTAGCCACTTTAATAATTAAAAAGTGGATGTAATAAATGTATCACTAGCCACTTTATACGATGCCATTTATATAATGTTCACATATCCTACATTACTCATCTCATATGTATATACTGTACTCTATACCATCTACTGCATCTTGCCTATGCCGGTCAGCCATCGCTCATCCATATATTCATATGTACATACTCATATTAATTCCTTTACACTTGTGTGTATAAGGTAGTTGTTGTGAAATTGTTAGATTACTTGTTAGATACTACTGAATGGTCGGAACTAGAAGCACAAGCATTTCGCTACACTCACATTAACATCTGCTAACCATGTGTATGTGACAAATAAAACTTGATTTGATTTGATTTACTCTACCCACAAGCAAGCATACAAGGCCCTCCCTCGTCCCCCATTCGGCAAACCAGATCATGACTCCATTCTCCTGCTTCCTGTTCACAAGCAGACGCTCAAACAGGAAGTACTCGTGACTCGCTCCGTTGAGAAATGGTAGACAGAATCAGAGCTTATGCTACAGAACAGCTTGCTAGTGCTGATTGGAATATGTTCCGAGACTCCACCGATTACATCAACGAGCTAACCACCTCCGTCACCGGCTTCATTAGGAAATGCATTGGCAACGTTGTCCCCCACAGGTATTTAGCCCCTTTGCAATGAGACTCGAAATTGAGCTCAGGTGCATCCTGTTTCCATTGATCATCCTTGAGACGTTTTTACAACTTGATTGGAATCCACCCGTGTTAAATTCAATTGATTGGACATGATTTGGATAGGCACACATCCATCTATATAAGGTCCCACAGTTGCCAGCGCATGTCAGAGCAAAAACCAAGCCATGAGGTCGAAGGAATTGTAGAGCTCCAATACAGGAACGTGTCGAGGCACAGATCTGGGGATGGGTACTAAAAAATGGCTGCAGCATTGAAAGTCCCCAAGAACACAGTGGCCTCCATCATTCTTAAATGGAAGATGTTTGGAACAACCAAGAATCTTCCTAGAGCTGGCCTCCTGGCCAAACTGAGTAATCAGGGGAGAAGGGCATTGGTTTAGGGAGGTGACTAAAAACCTGATGGTCACTCTGACAAGAGCTCTACCATTCCCATCTGTGGAGATGGGAGAACCTTCCAGAAGGACAACCATCTCTGCAGCACTAAACCAATCAGGCCTGGTAGAGTGGGCAGATGGAAGCCACTCAGAAAAAACGCACATGACAACCCGCTTGGAGTTTGCCAAAAGGCACCTAAAAGACTCTCAGACCATGAGAAACAAGATTATCTGGTCTGATGAAAGCAAGGCTGAACTCTTTGGCCTGAATGCCAAGCATCACATCTGGTGGAAACCTGGCACCAACCCTACGGTAAGCATGGTGGTGGCAGCATCATGCAGTGGGGATGTTTTTCAGCGTCAGGGACTGGGAGACTAGTCAGGATCGAGACAAAGATGAACGGAGCAAAGTACTCATTCTCTGGTATGGACAAGGGGTAGATCCGACTCCTTCCTGGGGCGATGTCCCAGGAAGGAGATCGATCGCACAGACCTCCGGGTGATGAGGGGGCAGAATGGACGCCTTTTTCTTGCTGAAGACACTCAGAAACTGGGCATATACAGGTGGGATGTGGGTTGGAATGGCAGACTCTGATCCTTCTGTCGTGTCTTTGGCATCATTAAAGGTGAAGACTGTTATTTTATCAAATCAATTCTCTGTAATTATTATTACGTGATTAATAACTAATAATGTACATTTAATTAACTCGGGGCACCACGTAAAATCTTCAGATTACAAAGTTATAATTTTCCGAATATAACTCTTCAGATATTTTATTATCCGATCAATTAGTCTTCTATTAATTAATTATTATTTACCTTACGTCAGTCTCATTTCAAACGTCGTAGAATTCTTGGTTATCTGCACGAACCAAGCCTAAACTATGAATCAACTATACACCAATTGGCTTAACTAAATAACCACAGAAATGCATAAACAAACAAACAGTAGATATTGGTTACTTACAATGATAGGGAAGATCCCCTAGCGGGCTAAACCAATATGACGGCTTGGTGGACAAAGGGATGGGGGTGTAGACTGAGAAAGAACAGGAAAGACAAAATGGATCACTACACACAGTGGATAATTATATTCCTTGAAATGCTAATCCTTTGCACATGAACGCTCGCTCATTCAGGAATAATTGCAAACAATATATTTACGCCCATATGTCGTTGTTGTCTTCTCTGTTGGAATCATCGGTCCGTCTGCGGGAGAGTCAGTTCATCAGAGAGTCTCTGGTTACTCATGGTGGTTGCTCTATCGGCGGCTCCTAATAGTGTCTGTTGTAATGGATACGCCAGGCGTCCATTGTTTTTAGAGTAGATGTTTCGGCGGTTGTCGGTATTCGCATCCCAGGTTTCATAATTTCTAGCTGCAGACTAGTAGTTAGTATCTAAGATTTGCTCTTATTCTGTAGGGATTGATGGTGTAGCCAATACTCCACGTGGTATAGTTTTCTAGTTTTGGTACTCAACTATTCGCAATCACAGCTCCTGCTGTGGGTTTGCTTAGTCTTGGTACTCAAACCTGTGCCACCTCAGCTTACACTAAGGTATGCGTTGTCTGAAGAGGATTTCCTCAGGAGGGGGTTTTATTTGTAACGATAGAAAAGGGCGGTTTCATGACGCCAGATCATGTCTGTGCTCACGGGGCCGTGGCTGCTGACTTGTTAAACTTTACCGGAAATTAAATTCTCTCAAAATTAAAGGTTAACATCACATTACATCATTTCACAAATAGTTTAATCTTTACTCATTCATTTTATACAAGAATTAGATGCAAACACCATAATTGAGAAATGTACACATTCAGAGATATATTTATGTGTATTTCCTGTCCTTCGTCACCAAATGAAACACACTCAACATTACTGTCCCTTATCTGTCCATGGACCCTTCTCACATTCTCACAAGTGGACATATAGTTTCATTTTCCCATTTTGGGGATTTAGGAGTTCGGCCACATGAAATTCTTTGTTCACTCTGTGTTCTCTCTCTCTGCATGAAAAGGAGAAGAGAGTCTCCGTCAGGAATTTACGACCTGAGATAACCGAACCTGGGCGTAGGAGAGAGTGAGAGAGGGGGAAGCCATGATCTACACCCAAAAAGGGCCACGTCATGACACTTCTATAGAGGTGGCTCGACAGGGTAGACTGAAGCAGTTCTTAAAACAGTTGGGAGACCATGACAGCAGTTCCCCTTGTCGCCAGGAGATGGCAGGGTCGTGAAGGCTTAGCCAGGGGTGACCGAGGTTGAGGGTGTCATGACTTAGACTGAAGTCGGTTCCCCTCCTCGTTCGATGCGTCTCTCCCTTCCCAAGGAGTATGATGGGACGGCCGCACAGTGCCAGCGGTTCCTCTTACAACTGGACCTATACCTGGCTACCGTTCACCCAGCCCTCATCTCTTGCCTCTCGGGGAGAGCTCTGCAGTGGGCCAATGCCATGTGGGGGGAGGAAGACACGGTGTTGGACCACTTTGAGGAGTTCACCCGTCGCTTCCTGGCCGTCTTTGACCATCTGCCTGAAGGTAGAGCGGCGGGGGAACAACTTTTTCATTTGAGGCAGGGAACGAGGAGCACACAGGAGTTCGCGCTGGAGTTCCGGACTTTGGCCGCCGGAGCCGGATGGAACGACAGGGCCCTCATCGACCATTATCGATGCAGCCTGCGCGAGGACGTCCGACGGGAGTTGGCCTGCAGGGATGCCACCATCAACTTTGACCAACTAGTGGATCTGTCCATCCGGTTGGATAACCTGCTGGTTACCCGTGGACGTCCTGAGGGGGCTCTGTCGGTTCCATCTCCCAGTACTCCCGCTCCGGTACCCATGGAGTTGGGAGGGGCAGCACGTAGGGAGGCTGGAGGAGGGGCCTTCACGTGCACCATCTGTGGCCGCAGAGGACACACTGCCGGTCGGTGCCGGGTTTGTCCTTCTGGGAATCGAGGCAGCAGACAGGGCACTCTGGCGTCACCTCAGGTGAGTATGCAACACTCTCATCCAGAGTCCTCTGTTGTTCACCTGTTTGTACCTGTTTGTTTTCCTGAGTTTCCCCCACATTCTCAGCATAAGGCGCTAGTCGATTCAGGCGCAGCTGGGAATTTTATCGACAGAGCGTTAGCCCTTAGTTTAGGGATCCCCATTATTCCTGTGGTTAGACCTTTCCCGGTTCACGCTCTGGATAGTCGACCATTAGAGTCCGGGCTAATCAAGGAGGCCACCATCTCCCTGTTCATGGAGACGCAGGGGGGTCACAAGGAGAGAATCAGTCTCTTTCTCATTGATTCTCCTGCGTTTCCCGTGGTACTAGGCCTTCCTTGGTTGGCTCGTCATAACCCCACCATTTCCTGGCAACAGAGGGCTCTCACGGTGTGTAAGAGTTTCCGTTGGTGCTACCACGGTGGAAAGTCCAGACCAGGTCTCCACCGTGCACATCCCCCCAGAATATGCCGATTTGGCTCTCGCCTTCTGTAAACCGGAAGGCGACTCAATTACCACCCCATCGACGGGGGGATTGTGCGATAAATCTCCTGGTAGACGCTGTACTTCCCAGGAGTCATGTGTATCCCCTGTCGCAAGAGGAGACGGTGGCTATGGAAACATATGTCTCCGAATCCCTGGGGCAGGGGCACATTCGGCCCTCCACTTCACCTGCCTCCACGAGTTTCTTTTTTGTGAAGAAGAAGGATGGAGGTCTGCGCCCGTGCATTGACTATAGAGGTCTCAATCAAATCACGATGAGGTACAGCTACCCGCTACCTCTTATCGCCACGGCGATTGAGTCAATGCACGGGGCGCGCTTCTTCAATAAACTGGATCTCAGGAGTGTGTACAACCTGGTGCGTATCCGGGAGGGAGACGAGTGGAAGACAGCGTTTAGTACCACCTCAGGTCATTATGAATATCTCGTCATGCCGTACAGGTTGCTGAATGCTCCATCAGTCTTCCAATCCTTTGTAGATGAGATTTTCAGGGACCTGCACGGGCAGGGTGTAGTGGTGTATATCGATGACATTCTGATATACTCCGCTACACGCACCGAGCATGTGTCCTTGGTGCGCAAGGTACTATGACGACTGTTGGAGCATGACCTGTACGTCAAGGCTGTGAAATGCCTGTTCTTTCAGCAGGCCGTCTCCTTCCTAGGGTATCGCATTTCCACATCAGAGGTGGAGATGGAGAGTGATCGCCGACTCCCACCACAGTAAAGGAGGTGCAGCGATTTTTAGGGTTTGCCAATTACTACCGGAGATTTATCCAGGGTTTTGGCCAGGTGGCTGCTCCCATTACCTCACTGCTGAAGGGGGGTCCTGTACGTCTGCAGTGGTCGGTTGAGGCGGACAGGGCTTTTGGGCACCTAAGAGCTCTGTTTTCCTCGGCTCCCGTGCTGGCCCATCCGGATCCTCGTCAGGCAAGGTGGGCCATGTTCTTTACCCGTTTGTGTTTACTCTGTCTTACAGACCAGGTTCCCGGAATGTGAAGGCAGACGCACTGTCCCGACTGTATGACACAGAGGAGCGGCCCATGGATCAGACTCCCATTCTCCCGGCTTCCTGCCTGGTAGTGCCTGTCGTGTGGGAGCTGGACGCGGACATAGAGCAGGCGTTGCGTACAGAGCCCGCTCCACCTCAGTGTCCCGTCAGGCGTCAGTACGTTCCGTCTGTTGTCCGTGACCAGTTGATCTATTGGGCCCACACATCACCCTCCTCTGGTCATCCAGGGATCGGGCGGACGGTGCTCTGTCTGACAGGGAAGTACTGGTGGCCCACCTTGGCTCGGGATGTGAGGGTTTATGTTTCCTCCTGCTCGGTGTGCGCCCAGTGGAAGGCTCCTAGACACCTGCCCAGAGGTTAGCTACATCCCTTACCCATTCCACAACGGCCTTGGTCACACCTGTCGGTGTATTTTCTAACGGATCTTCCTCCCTCACAGGGAAACACCACGATCCTGGTCGTTGTGGATCGTTTCTCTAAGTCCTGTCGTCTCATGCCTATGCCCGGTCTTCCTACGGCCCTACAAACTGCGGAGGCCCTGTTGACACACGTCTTCCGGCACTACAGGGTGACTGAGGATATAGTGTCTGATTGGGGTTCACAGTTCACTTCGAGAGTCTGGAGGGTGTTCATGGAATGTCCGGGGGTCTCGATCAGCCTTACCTCGGGTTTCCACCCCGAGAGTAATGGGCAGGTGGAAAGAGTGAACCAGGATCTGGGCAGGTTTCTGCGGTCCTATTGCCAGGACCGGCCGGGGGAGTGGGCGGCGTTCGTGCCCTGGGCAGAGATGGCGCAGAACTCGCTCCGCCACTCCTCCACTAATCTCTCCCCTTTTCAGTGTGTATTGGGGTACCAGCAGGTTCTGGCACCGTGGCATCAGAGTCAGACCGAGGCTCCTGCGGTGGACGATTGGTTCAGGTGTGCGGAGGAGACCTGGGAAGCCGCCCATGGTCACCTTCAGCAGGCCGCGCTGCGCCAAAAGACCAGCATGGACCGTCACCGCAGTGAGGCAGGCTCTCGACCCGAAACCTGCCCCTCCGCCTGCCCTGCCGGGAGCAGGGTTTGTTACCGGTTACAGCTTCCCCCCGATTACCATATTAACCCCTCGTTCCATGTGTCTCTCCTCAAGCCGGTGGTGGTTGGTCAGCTCCAGGAGTCTGAGGTGCGGGAGGTTCCTCCGCCCCCTCTGGACATCGAGGGGGGCCCGGCAACAGCATGCTGCTGGAGCCACACATCAAGGGGTGGGGTACTGTCACGACTTCGACTGAAGTCGGTTCCCCTCCTCGTTCGGGCGGAATTCGGCGGTCGACGTCACCAGTCTTCTAATCATCACCGATCCACTTTTCATTTTCCATTTGTCTTGTCTTGTTTTTCTCACACCTGGTTTGCATTCCCCATCATTATCTGTTGTGTATTTAACCCTCTGTTTTCCCCCATGTCCTTGTGTGTGATTGTTTATTGTTAAGCCGTTTCTTTCTGGCTGGTGCATTTTATTTATGCCTCGCCTGTTTTGCATTTGGCATGTGTTATTGTATTACACGTTTTGCGTTTTGTTTGATTCATGGTTTGAGTAAAGTGCTTTGCTCACTCAGTACTGTTCTCCTGTGCCTGCACCAGCTACACAAGAGACCTGACAGAGGGGTTCTTTAGGTGAAGACAACACCATTAACTGAATGACCTCAGAGTGAAGGAGGCCAATCTGAAGGGTGATACCTTCGGTCATGCGAGTCACAAGACCAGTTCTGAGAGGTTGTCCGTCCAGCGCATTAATCCTAAAGGGAGGATTAACAGGGATTAGTTTGACTCTTAACTGTTGTGCCAATTGTTCGTCAATAAAATTTCCTGCGGCCCCCCGAGTCCACTAGTCCCTCCACAAACTGAGTGACCCTATTAGCAGGAAGAAGAGCCGGGATACCAAACTGCCTTTTGGTATTATTCAAAAACGTACCCCTCCACTTCCGCCAGAGGTGCTTACCCGGGCGGAAGTGGAGGGGTTGTGGTCACCCCCTCGTGGAGGGCGAATCGGACAGCTAGTGTGTAGGTGGTTACTCTCTCCACAATAGAGGCACAGGTTTTCACGTAACCTCCATTGGCTCTCGGACCAGCGTGAGAGGGGTCGAGTTGCATCGGTTCGGGTCTATTGGACCGTGGTGGATGAGAGAAGACACGCAGGCAATGGGCGACTGTATATGGCTGCGGTCCACCAGTAGGTTTCCCAATGGATATGGACATCCAGATGTATTGGTTTAGGTCAGCTAAATCTCCTCTGCAGGCTAGTTCGGTCTGTAATTCCTGATTAAGACCCCTCCGGTGGACTGTAAGGAGAGCTGGTTCACTCCATCCACTGCCGGCAGCCATGGTGTGGAACTCAAGGGCATACTCAGTGGTGGAGCAACGGCCCTGTCGCAGCTCACATAACAGACCCCTGTGTGACGACCTGAAACTGAATGGTCTAACACCTCCTTGAAGAGGGCATGGAAACGTGATTCAGAGGACAGATCAGAACTTTGAGCGGCCCACAGGGCTGTGACCCATTCCAGAGCTTTGCCTGTGAGTAGGGAGATGACGAAGTCCAACCTGTCTTTGTCAGAGGTGAAGTCAGCAGGGTGATGGTCTATGTACAGGTTATACTGAATGATAAATCCTTGACATTTCACTGGGGAGTCGTCGTATTGATTAGGCATGGATATAGGGGAGAATGAACGAGAGGAGGCTGTGGCACCTGATTTCGGTGAAGCAGGAATGGACTGGCAAAGGAGGTCGCAGAGTTCATCAATCCGTTCCTCCTGCTCCTCCTGCTCCACTGAATCCATCCATTTTCGGTGAGGTATTCTGTAATGAACACGAGGGAGACAGAGAGCTGGTTTCAAGCGCAAAGCGCAGCAGCTGTTTAATGTAGGAGACCATAGGAGGAGGCAGGTAGCTGGGCCCAGGGGCAGGCCGAACGTCATACATGGTAGGTTCAAAAATGGCAACTGTACTGGCAGGGAATAGGCAAAAGGCGTTGTGAGTGAAGCAGGCAAAAACTATCATACACGGGAGGCGAGAAGGACGGGAAAAAACAGAGCTCAGAAAAAGTGTGTCTCAAAAACAAACAATATCTCACAGTGATGGGGTGCAAGGAACTGAACTAAATAGTGTGAGATGATGACATGCAGGTGTGTGAACAGGTGATTAGAATTCCGGTGATTGGGATCTGGAGAGTGAGCTGGAAAGTGGGCTGCGTTCCTGGGATCTAAGTGTTTGGGAGTGTGAGTTGGACACAGACGTTACACACACACACTTCCCGATTGCTCCCACAGGCAACAGCTCCAAGTTTGTAAATTGTTCTTGGTGGAGGGCAAATTATTCAAACAAATTACGAGTGGAGAAGCAACAGTATTTATCTGGCGGTACAAGTAAACACAGACACACACAAACAAATCAACATAATGCACAACACCCGCATGCACACAGCCATGCACTGCACAAATGCGCACAGACACGCACATATACACAAACACGGTCTCAGTCTATAAAAACCTGAGGCATTACATGAAGAAAAATGAAATCAAGTGGTGTTATTCCATGCCAATATGTGTTGATTCCAATATTGAATCAGTGCACTGTTTTCAATCTACCCTTCTGAAGTCACTCCTGTCCCTGTTGAAAGAGGCCATGCTAAAGACATCTAATGACAGCTTTCTGATCACACAGAGGTTGTTTCAGAAGAACTTCTAAGACATGATCCTCACTTTATAATGTCTCAGCATATTGAGTTTCATCATGAAACATTGCATTGTGTTATTGAGCTACCTTAGATCTAATGCATATCTCCCTGTTCTAGAGATGGACTCTGTACTAGTCTGGATGTGGAGGCTACTTTAGATAATTAGACAGGAACATAGTAACTATCCTCTAATAGGAAGTCATTGTGTGACTCCCATCAATCTACGTCAAAATGCAAGCAATATGGAGAATCCATTGATGTTGATGTTGATCAACAGTACATAGGCTACAAAGATAGTCTGGTCGGCGGTTAGCATGCTGAGTGATTGAATTGCTTGTAAGTTGGGCACTTTTATTTAGTGAACTTGCCTTTTTTTATGATACTATATGCTTTATGTCCTGGGGAAAATATAATTTTAAGTCAGTATTCTAGCTTTTGTGGATAATCTGATTTGCATATAAACCATCTAATACTGAGGGATAGTAAATTATCAATGACTTATAACCATACTAATTATAGTCTTACAATGATTGCTGAAAACATATTATGCTAATGACTTCATGTTATGTATTACTTGCATTATGTTAATTGTCCTTCAAATTGTGGATGCTAGGCTTATTCCTATGCTTTTTTCTAATTTTGTTCTTTTGAAAGGAGATGAATTGGCCCGGTTGCAGGAATCCAATACACATAAACAAGATGAAATGGCATAATTGGACTTGATAGTGCAATCAGTTGTGTACTACCCACTCATCAACTTAACACAGCATGAAAATATCAAGCGAGAATCAACTAAGAAGAACAAACAATTATCAGGCCTAATCCAGTTTAATCATATTCAGTCCAGAATGTTTATTATGGTGTACAGCAATGTTCTCTGATTTTAAAACTTGTTCAAGTTGTTTAGATACATTACGGTAATTGCCATTGGTAATTGCAAAACTCAACATTGACTCATGTTAACAGCATTGAATCAACCGATACTCATATTGAGAGTAACATTCAAAATGACGTACACTTTTGTAATTAAATACGGGGAGAATTTCCGATCACGCAAAAATATATCATGGTGAAAATAATTCTTCCTCTGGGAGACTGGAAACAAGAGAGACTGTATCTGTCTCACTTTATAGAGAGTAATTTGTCATTCAGTGGTCATTTGGACTCTTAACAGCTCCAAGTAGTTACAGTTCAGGCTTTTTTGATCTGGTGGAGGAGATTGTTCCATCTGACACATGTAACACATCAGACGGACGTCAGGAAATTCCAGGAAATCTAATCCAGAAATCTAATTTATCAAGGTAGAGGTGTGGACAAATATGTTTCTTCCAAGGAATAGATTGTCAAGTTTGATTACTTTTCTCTCCTGTTATTAAATAAGGTGAATGTCAAAAGATCTACACAATCACTTCAGAATCCATATTAGATTATTTAATTCTGCTTGTTTATGTTGTCAGTCTGAATTAACTTGTAAGTATACAAATAAGAGTAAAGATATAATCTTGCCTTCTGAGTTTTTAATCACCCATGAATCTTGGCCAGATCCAAACTTCCTTCTATTCCAATCACACTAGACATGTTGTAACAAGATGGAAATATTCAAGAGGGTCCAGAAATTAGGTGTCAATCAAACAACCCATTGGCTGGCTATGATTGTACATGAGTTCTCATCGCTCGTTTCTGTCGCAGCAAGTGTCTCTGAATAAACATGGAGTTGAGGGAGGTGAAGATTGAGAGTGGGAATCAGAGAGTAAGGATAAAGTTGTTTACAGTACCACTGACAGGCTGTAATTACATTGAGCTTGATCTGTATACTGCTGAATGAAGTAGCTCATAGTAGGTTACTGTTTACTGTGTAGAGAGACTACGGGCACTATTTTCGGCTGGCGGTAAGGAGGCACAAGTGTCAAACGCACCGTCAGTTTGCAATTTCGTGATGTAAAAACTGGCACACTGCCATTTTCAGCCCTAATTTTGCCAAAAGCTTCCCAAAACGTCTCGCCCAGCAAAGGAAAGGCGCCCTGAATGACCTAAAATTATGAATCCCATATTGGTCTTTCACAGTCAGGCCAACCCAAGCTGTACTGTGCAAAAAGGCTAATATTAGGCTTACTACTGAAACGTATAAATGAGGCTGTCAAATGAGTCAGAAATGTACAAATTTTAGATTTGTAAAAAAAAATCTGATTTTTGTCACCCTTTTTAAGACGTTTAGATTTTTTTGTGTAGTTACCCTTTAATTCAAGTGCACAGGCACCTAGAACTGTGGTTTGGTTAGAGGTGTTTCTATAGCACATGAGATGGAGTTTGCAAAACAAATGTCCACTGGATTGATGCAAATAATCATGATATCATTCTGCCAGATAGGCATAGGCTACTTTGTAGTTAACATTTAATTGAGACATTTTTGGGGAAAGCCTTTCCATCTACCAGAAGACAGTTAGGGCTATCATTGAGTACAGTTACATGCACACAATAATGTGATTATCGTGGATGACATAATAGTTACATTAAAACATGTACATGCGTTGCAAGAAAAACGATTTCCCGAATAATCCTGTTTACATGGACACATCTGAAATCAGGCTACCTTATGGCAGTTGCCAACCGTAATAAACGTTCTACTACAGTGACCATGTTATTTTTGGGAAGCATTTTTGATTCTGAGTCCGGACAGATAAAGTTTGTACATGAAATCTACTTCTAAGTCGCATAAATTCAGTTGTTCAGGACTAATTTCACTCATGCTGACGGGGGAGGCTCGCGCGGCTGGTGCTAAAGAAAACCAGTTGCTTTGCTCAGAAAATCTGGTGTTTTAATCGGTGCATGCTTACTTCGATTTTGACCTTACGCCGATTAAGATAAGCAGTGTAAGGTGTTTACATGACTGTTGCATAATCTGCCAACTGCTATAATCAGTTTAATATCTAATTATTACTGTGTGTGTAAACTTACTAATAAGCATCGCTATATTTTCCTGTTACTTAACTGAGGCATGTCTTAAATTGCCTATAGCCAAAGTAGCCTATAGCCAAAATCCCTCCATAGAAAAGTGGAGGCAATTATTTTATAAAGACTTCCCTCATATGCATTCTCCTGTTCTATTGGTTTTCTTTAAACTTTCTGTCATTGGCTGCTAGACAAAGGCATTATCCTAGCCATATTTGCAACCCATGATAGCTGCTGCATCTTTAGATCTCTCCTCTTTCTAAATTTCGAATGGATATTTCCATCTCTGTCAATGAAACCGCTCGAATGTGCGGTGAGTATTTTAGAATGGTGTCATTCGTCACTGTGTGCACATTGCTGTGCTTAAAATGTGAAGAAATAATAGTTTATGAAGATTTTAAGCTAAACATTCTGATCTGTTCCATCAGCCTTATTAATTGATATGGCGTATACCTCCACTCCCCTATTTTCATATGCATTGTGGGGATTAAGAAGTGAGTATACACAATGCCCACTGAAAAATAAGTGGGTATATGGCGTATACCTGCGTATACCCTTCACTACACCACTACTTATGCCAGGTTCGGCAATTTACCTGTCTAATATCAGCTCTCTTGCGCTGAGTTGGGAGGGGTGGAAATATTTTAGGTGTGTCCTTAAAAAACGTGTGCCAATATGCCAATTTCAGTGAGCACAACTAGGGATATTTAAGACCGTCTTAGCGGTGACGCATTTGGTTATGGCATTGATTTTGCCAGCGGAGGTGCACACACAGTACATCACCAATGCTTTATTAAAATATCACAAGCAGCAAAACAGTCAACAGACATTCCTTTTCTATATATTGTACATTATCTTTGTCCAGCTCCTGTGAAACATTTTGACTCATTATGTGTGATGCCCATTGCATGGTAGGTGTCAAAGAAGCCTGTTTAGGAACATCAAGATATTTAAAAAGACTGCTTATTGTTTTTCATTGATCATTTTGTAAAAATCCTATTCGACCTAACTGTTAATCGCGGGAATTCCGATTGCTGTCCGTGGTGCTGAATCCCCTTGTCTTAGGCCTATAACGTTATACGCCCACGGGGAGCAATAATGGTGCTTGTAACTGTATTTATACATAGCCTATCTCAAACAAGTTGTCGTTTCATTTTATTAGAATTTGATTAGAATTATTCACTGTCTTTCTAGGTCTTATCAATAGTTAATGTAATCTTGCTTACTGACAACACTTGGCATTTCCATGGCTCAGACATAATGCATTTTACAGTGGGCTTATTTCAGTGCGAATGAAATGTTAACAATATACTTCCATATTGAAAGCATGCAATTACTGTTCAAAAACATGTTCAACATATCTACCAAATATGGTATTGGCCTACATTTTGTTATTTATTTTGTAGGCTATTTAACAAACTAGTCTATAACAGGCTAACATTCAAATTGGCGTTGACGACAACGCAACACATAAAATACCATAAATACACAACTTAAAGCAACCACATATTTAGCCATGGAGAAGCCTCAACACAACTTCAACTTGTTAATTAATCAAAACCCAGCCAGTTTGCGCCACCACCTACTACTTCGCCCATATTCTGGTTGTGAAAATAGTAAAAATATAACACCATGCAGCCAGTGATGGTGGAAGTGGAGGGACTGAGTACGGAAAACATAATAATGTTGTGTATAAAGAGATCTACGTATTTTCTTGTCCTGGTGATTGGGCATCCTAACACACGTACACACGAGGACACTCTTATCACCTAGTAACACACAGAGGCCTGAAACCAAAGGCCTCTCCATATCTTCATCTCTCAGCTGGCCAGTACAGGCTGGTAATCACAAAGTACACTACTGCCAAATATAAACACCACAGGCTAAGTCTGTGTGACCAGTTGTTTATTAATGGGATGAAAATGATTATTTACAAACTTGCCATTACCTCATCTCACCAGAATAAATATCTGGTGATTAAATGTTATAATCTAGTTTTCATTTAGATTATAATTTAGATTTCATGTGAAAGTCAGAGATCGCTGAAAGAGATATTCAACATCAAATCTAGACTCTGAGAACAATGGAATATATAGGACATTTATGACAACTTGTCCTCTATTTCCATTATGCAGGATGAGAAAAGTATAGTGTAACTAACTTAAACTAGCCTCAGCATTTCCACTAACCTACGCAGAAAACAATCCAATCAGCCAGTTGACTTGTTTTCATTTACACAGGTTGACAAATTGGCTTGACCCTTGGTCATCTCTTATGGTTTACAAATGTTCCCAACCAGTGTGATTAAGATCAAGCTTGCAGTCATTACGCTAATGGAAATGCATTTTAATTAATGACATCCTCATTTGCATTGTGTGTTAATTATCTAAATCACTTAATCTCATCTGCACATTCTAATTACAATTTACAGCTTCAATGAATCTGACAATTTCTCTGAGATAGAGATGCACCACTCCCTATTTTCACTGAGTTACATAAGCTTGGCTAAAATGAGTAAAGTAACTTTCATTTTGGAGACCGCAAAAACACTGAGATAACTTAACAATTAAATCAGAACTAACAGCCAAACTGCCAAACATTACACTTGCCCTATACTCCTTGCTAATCGAATTACAACTAGGATGTACTACAAAGAGTTGTTCATTTCTCAATTTCTTCACTCTTTAATACAGTATTGCAGAGACACTTGAATGAAGATATGCACAGGTCTAATTATTAACCTTTAATATCAGAGTATGCTTATGTACAGTATTGTCTTACCTTAGGGTGAACATTTCCACAGGAGAGAAGGCTGAGGCAGTGATGAAGGCAGATACAGTGTCCCTCTGCCTCATGGGCATGGCTGGCACCATGACCAGGAAGTTACTATCCAGCCTGTGTTCCGTCAGGAAAGGAGCGTCAGGGATCTGGTACAGACGCACACTGCCGATCCTCCTCATGGGGGTGGAGGTGGATGAGCCAAACAGACCCTCCTGATCCGAGCGGATGGAGTTGCCTTTCCGGGGCCTCCTCCAAGTGGCACTCCCCTGACTCTGTTGACTGTAACATGTAGTAGAGCTCCACGGTGGTTCCCTCTGCCAGCTCTATGGTCCTCTGACGCCCAGGCACTACGCTGGGGGGGCTGAACCAGCCAGCCAGGGGCTCCAGCTCAGCTACACAGAGCCCCAGTTCCCCCTTCAGCTGGCAAGTGCCACGCACCTCCTGGGTCTCGTGGAAGGCAAACATGCGTACGCAGGGCAGCTTGTTGATGGCGCTGTAGTCGTCCCAGTCCCTGCCGGCCACATAGAACAGCACCTGGACCCTGGGCTTGGCCAGGTAGATCCTTTCCTGAATGATGAAGGTCTGCACCTTCCAGTTGAAGGTGAACATGGAGGACGCCACAAAGGCTCCAGGGTGCTGGATGAGCTCAGGGGGGGACAGCCTGCTCCACAGAGAGGGGGCCATAGCTGGCATTTACTGAGGGCATGCTGCGGGCCTGGTAAATGAAGAAGGGCTCTGTCCGTGAAAGCAGGCTGGAGTTCCTCATAAACTCCTGGTTGGCCTCCTTCAGGAAGAAGGCAGACTCTGCGTTGACCACCTGGTAGTTGACAGGTAAGTAGGTGGGAATGGACGAAAACCTCTGCAATCCATCCAAGACTCGACAGTCTGCTACTACAAGACAGAAAAAAAGGGCTGAGTCAGGACAAGCTCAGACAGTGCTTGCTTATTGTACATCCTGTACATTTCCTCTAAAGCCTCCCTCCAGTAAAACTAGAATGGCCATACTGAGTGACAGCCATTTGGACTGGAGTTTAACAGACAGACCTGATAGAACTACACACATACAGCAGAGATGACACTGACTAATGTAAGCTACTGTCAGGCCTACTTTACAATACATTTCATTATGTTGTAGATGTAATTTCATGGTATACGGTTATTGTAATGTTTTGATATTCTTAACATGAAGGAAACTAACTCCAGGAGTCAGGACCATTGCACATTACTTTACTATCCATATATTTTCTGATATTGTAATAAAATAAAATAATAATAATACATTTTGATTTCAAATTCACAAAGACAGAAATGGTCACATTTATGGGAACCATATCTGGAATAACCACATCATAAGTTTGGTCAATGATATTCTCCTTAGCACTAGAAGCTTTTTCATGCTTTGCTTCCCCCTCCCCCGCTCCCTTCATGTTGGCTGCACCTAACATTCGAAATATTCTGCTCTGAAAACGGAATGAGATCCAATTATATTGAACCTCTGGTAAATCAATCTTTCAGCTGAGCTCAGCTCAGTCTCCAGATGGTAGGGAAATATGCAATATTCTAGTGTGAGAACAAAGAGTACTGCACAAAGCTAGAGAGGTGCCGACAGAGAGTAGAGGCACCAACACAGACTGCACCAACAGTATGATAAGATTATCAACACAGATTGTGATAAAACAAGAACAAGTAAACATTTAAATATGTATAACGTTCATGAAAAGCTCAGGTATCATTATCATATTGCAACTCATATGAAAGATGACTTTAAGTAGGCCTACAATTCACAATGTGTTAAAGCTGCAGTTACGTACTTTTTTGGGTGACCCGATCAAACTCACATAGAAATATGAGTTATAAATCTGTCATTCTAATTGAACCAAGTCTAACAAGCGGTAGATCTGTTCAATGTGCGCTATTTCTATGCTTCCCATTCTTAAATTTAGTTTTTGCATCTTTTACTTTTAGTTTTGTACGGCAGCTTAAAACAGCTGAAAATACAATATTTTCAGTTATTGAAAATATGTTTTAGATGGTAGTGATTTTCTACACAATACACTGCTTGTTTTGTCACAAACTGAAATTAGGCAAACTATTAGAATTTTAGCAACCGGGAAATGGCGGAACTATTTCTAAATATTGCACCTTTAAATAAGCAAGATGTACATGAACATACTGTATGAATGAATGTAATCATTGTAGTTTATGTATGTAATGTGGAGTTGTTTCTGGTTGGCCATTGTTAACAGGTCCCACTCCATGGTGGCCTGTGTGATGAGGGAGAAAACACTACACTGGTAAAAAGGTTTTAATCACCCAAAGAGTGGGCTATGACCTTCCTTTTAAGAGCAATCTGCTGTGATTACTACACCCCTCCCTTGCCTGCCTGCACAGCACACTTCCATCTTCAACGTTTGCTGGGAGAGGATTTCATTCCTTAGCCCCAGCCTTGTAAATCAATGTCCCGACAATTTACAAATCAGCCAGGGATTTGTGATTCATGGCGCCCACTTGACCTCAGCCCTGTCTGGCCCATGGAGGCAGCATGGAGGCAGCCTGGAGGCTGCGAGGGATGCAGCCTGCTTGCCTCTGCATCTGATGGGCAATACAACACTGTTTAGCTTAGGGGCTCGCACTGTTTATTTTAGGGACTCTCTCTCTCTCTAACAGCTCCACTTAAACATCACTTAGCTGCTTCAAAGCAAACACAAGCACCAATATGGGGCTTTTATAACAGAAGACAGAAACCATTGGACAATACTATACCGCAGTGTAATTTGTTATTTTCTGAACAAACTCGAGAACTGCTGTTTGTACACAAGAAGCATTGTTGCAGATGGTACAACGACATTAACAAATGAAAAGCTTGATAGTCCAGCAAGAGCAATACAAGACAGAACAATCAGGAACAAAGTCTCCTCCTCTGTGGTCCCACGATGGCAAAGTTCCTATTCGCATCTCAGGAGCTGTCTCAATCCAGCAAGCCTTATAAGACAAAGCACTTGCTCCAAAGGCCTCAGCATTTCTCTCATGTCTCTACTATAATGATACTTATCGTCTGTGCTTTGCAGATGCCATAACACACTTGAGAAGGAATTAAATGTATTTTTGTGCTTCACATACGTACGTAGGCTAATGCTACACGTAGAACAATGCAAAGTGCACGTATACACATCTACGAATGGGATCACTCTTGTCTTCTAGGTCAATCAGCCTGTTTTTAAAGTCAGTCAGATTTATTCCCTTGTTAACAGCTGTCAAATTACAATTTTCTAACCGTTAGTCAGCTGTATTGACAGTGAATGACAGATACCATACACTGCATGGGCAACGTTTTGGCATCTATGGAGTCAACAAAAGTCTGAAACATTTTCAAGAGAAGAATTACCTGTAAATGTTAAGCGTTACCACCAAGATTAGCTATGCAGTGTGTGCTGAAAGGAAAACCTTTATAGACTTAATATATTATTGCAAGGTTGACTGAATTTGTTGTCCCCCACGATGAAATCGGGGAAGGGACTGTGGATCTGGCTCCGTCTGTTAGTACATTTATACGTTAGTCACACGACATATCTCAGACAGCACTTGGGTGAATGATGCATCTTGCCATAGTAATCGGTGATTGGCCAGGTGGTGGCACTATAACAAGAGATTGAAAATGCCAACTTTGAAAGGTCATGCTCCTCACCCCATTTCGACCTAAAGTAATGAAATTCAGTACATAGTTCCCTCTCCTCACAAGGAACACATTTGTTTCAGGGACCCATAAAGTCCGCCATTATGTATTTTTTGTTATACTCTTCTAGTACCGAATGACTGGTCTGCACAAACATTGATATTTGGAAACTATGGACAAAGGTCTCTCAAAAATATTTTCCAGACTAGTACCTAAAACAACATTTATTGACAATAAACATTCAGGTGGGCGTGGTCTGGCACGTAAATGCATTTAAATCTGTCAAGGATATTCGTATTGTAACAGAATTTGGTACACATGTTGCAAAAACTGTCAAGACTCAACATATGCAAGAAAATGTATATCGACCATACGGTGGTGATATAACGGCACATGTTTACAGTACCAGTCAAAAGTTTGGACACACCTACTCATTCAGTAATTATTACATTTTTTTACTATTTTCTACATTGTAGAATAATAGTGAAGACATCAAAACTATGAAATTACACATATGGAATCATGTAGTAACCATGATTGTGGCGTAGCTACTTTGAAGAATCTCAAATAGAAAATATATTTTGATTTGTTTAACACTTTTTTGGTTACTACATGATTCCATATGTGTTATTTCATAGTTTTGATGTCTTCACTATTATTCTACAATGTAGAAAATATAAAAAATAAAGAAAAACCCTTGAATGAGTAGGTGTGTCCAAACTTTTGACTGGTATTGTATATCTATTGATCTGTTTGACTCAGAGTGACGACATTTGGCACACATGCTCAGGGACACGATTAACTAACCCACACGATATCTCAGACTCAACTTGTCCAATTTTTCCAACTAAACTTAGGTGAATGATGTGTCTTGCCATAGAGATCCGGCATTTACAAAATGGCCCAAGGGGGGTGCTATAGTTATCAACTGTATGTATGTTAGTCACACAGGATTTCTCAGAAACCACTGGCCCGATTTTGATGAAACGTGGTTGAATGATCCGTAATTTACAACATTACACTGATTGGCCCAAGGCGGGTGCTGCATCATTGTTTAATGATGCCTTGTTTAATTTCTGAGGCCCATTCTAGCCAATTGTGAACATTTGATACAAAAGAAAAAATTAATTAATTAACCATGTTCTTATTACAATTACAAGCATGGCCAAGATCTCTCAGGGGGAGCACATTAATCAACATCATTTGAATCTGTTTGTGACCGAATTTAGTAGTACGATTTCTAAACTGAGAGGACAGAAGTTTAAAGGAAGAAAAAAAGGGATGTTATAAATTCAGACTCCCTAGAATGTATAAATCGTTGCAGATTATTGAATTCCATTCAAAGCACCAGCAACAAATGGAAACCCTGTGTGTGTTAAATCTACCAATAAACAATAGTTATGAATTTGACATGTGTATTCAAAAGCAGATAGCTACGTTCCTCTATGCAATCTTTGTGAGGCAACTTTGTAGAAAGACAAAGCCATTCTATGCTCATTGTAAAATAATATGCTGGAGATAGATTAATTTATTTAAGTAATAAAGGAGGTTGGAATTGTATGTTTACAACAAATACACAAAGCACTGAATGTTTTTACATCAGAAAATAATTCTTAAGCCTTTTACACAGATGCTTTTTTCATTTGTATCTTAATAAAAGCAGCTTGAAGCCACCAACCTTTGAGTAGGTCGTTATGTGACTATGTGGTAGAGTAACTGTAGACAAAAAAAAAAAAACATCAAAAGTGAATAGGAAAAAAAGAGGAATAGGAAAACTCTGAACCCAAATCCATAGTAATCAAGAGTCAGCATGCCAGTGATTGGAATTGAAATAAATAATATACACTGAGTGTACAAAACATTAGGAACACCTGCTCTTTCCATGAAATAGACTGACCAGGTGAATAAAGGTGAAAGCAGCGGTGGAAAAAGTATCCAATTGTCATACTTGAGTAAAAGTAAAGATACCTTAATAGGAAATGACTCAAGTAAAAGTCACCCAGTAAAATACTTCTTGAGTAAAAGTCTAAAAGTATTTGATTTGAAATATACATAAGTATCAAAAGTAAAAGTATAAATAATTTAAAATTGCTTATATTAAGCAAACCAAACGGCACCATTTTTATATTTTTTTTATTTACAGATAGCCAGCGACACATTCCAACACTCAAATATAATTTACAAACGAAGCATGTGTGTTTAATGAATCGACCAGATCAGAGGCAATAGGGATGACCAGAGATGTTCTCCTGATATGTATGTGAATTGGCCAATTTTCCTGTCCTGCTAAGCATTGAAAATGTAAGGCATACTTTTGGGTGTCAGGGAAAATGTATGTAGTAAAAAAGTACATAATTTTCCTTAGGAATGTAGTGAAGTAAAAGTAAAAGTTGTTAAAAAAATAAATAGTAAAGTAAAGTACAGATACCACAAAAAACTTCTTAAGTAGTACTTTAAAGTATTTTTACTTAAGTACTTTACACCACTGGGTGAAACCTGTGGTCCTTTATTGATGTCACTTGTTAAATCCCCTTTAATCAGTGTAGATGAAGGGGAGGAGACAAGTTAAAGAAGGATTTTTAAGCCTTGAGACAATTGAGACATGGTTTGTGTATGTGTACCATTCAGAGGGTGAATGAGCAAGACAAAATATTTAAGTGTCTTTAAACTGGGTATGGTAGTAGGTGCCAGGTGCACCGGTTTGAGTGTGTCAAGAACTGCAATGCTGCTGGGTTTTTCACACAACTGTTTCCCGTGTGTATCAAGAATTATCTACTACCCAAAGAACATCCAGCCAACTTGACACAACTGTGGGAAGCATTGGAGTCAACGTGGGCCAATATCCCTGTGGAATGCTTTCGACAATCAAATCAAAGTGTATTTGTCACATTTAATAAAAATACCTAAAGAAAAATAAGAAATAAAATAACAATTAATTAAAGTGCAGCAGTAAAATAACTAAATAGTGAGGCTATACAGTGAGGGAAAAAGTGTTTGATCCCCTGCTGATTTTGTACGTTTGCCCACTGACAAAGAAATGATCAGTCTATAATTTTAATGGTAGGTTTATTTGAACAGTGAGAGACAGAATAACAACAAAAAAATCCAGAAAAACGCATGTGAAAAATGTTATAAATGGAATTGTGTGCTCAGTCCCCTCCTGTATTCCCTGTTCACCCACGACTGCATGGCCAGGCACGACTCCAACACCATCAATAGGTTTGCAAACGACACAACAGTGGTAGGCCTGATCACCGACAACGACGAGACAGCCTATATGGAGGGGGTCAGAGACCTGGCCGGGTGGTGCCAGAATAACAACCTATCCCTCAATGTAACCAAGACTAAGGAGATAATTCTCATCGACGGGGCAGTAGTGAAGCAGGATGAGAGCTTCAAGTTCCTTGGTGTCCACATCACCAACAAACTAACATGGTCCAAACACACCAAGACAGTCTTGAAGAGGGCACGACAAAACCTATTCCCCTCAGGAAACTAAAAAGATTTGGCACGGGTCCTCAGATCCTCAAAAGGTTCTACAGCTGCAACATCGAGAGCATCCTGACTGGTTGCATCACTGCCTGGTACGGCAATTGCTCGGCCTCTGACCGTAAGGCACTACAGAGGGTAGTGCGTACGGCCCAGTACATCTCTGGGGCTAAGCTGCCTGCCATCCATGACCTCTACACCAGTGCCCCTGTGACAACAATTTTGGACCCCCTTGTGGCCCCCCTAAATGTGGAGTATAAAATAATTTTTTGCATAACTAATTTTTGCTATCGTTCTTTTTTTACATCCGTTATTAGACAGTGGCAACGTGGAACTCTAGTTAAACCCACACATTTACTAGAGGGACATGGTCTTTTGCCTACTAATGCCTGCAATGAAGTGAAGAAAACGATATGACAACAATAACGTCTAATGTAACTGGCCCCTCTAACAGTACAACTGGCCCCAGCTTGGCCCCCCCAGTTGAAAGGGTCTAGAACCTCCACTGATTAGAGCAAGACCTCACCAAACCCTTTTGAGGCATTTCTTCTCTTTCGAGAAGAGCTATCCACATCCTGCTGTCAGCATGGTAATGGGCCTGGGGAGAGCTACACAATGTTTGAGCCATCAGGACAGACAGACAGATAGATATGCGAGTGGACAGGCTCCCAACAAGAGTGTGCATGTAGATCCCATGCCGAACCAAGCAGTCAGAGCTCCTGACTAACCAAGCAGCACTCCTTATACACCTCAAACACACAGGCGCCAGACCAGACCAATGTGTTTGTAGAGCTGAAGCAGGACTGACAGAGCAGGCAGGGCAGCAGCCTTCACACATGGAGTAGGCTGGGTAAATTACAGGCTACTGGAGAGGACACCTGGGATGGAGACAATGTTCCTGCTGCCCACTGCCTTGTCTAATGATATGGGTGGCCACTGGAGGACCACTGGAGGGAGGGGCTGGCTGGCTCCCTTTCTGCTCCTTGTACAGGTCAACAAGAGACAGGGAAAGACTAGTATGATTAGTATGCAAAATACAGCCCTAAAATAGGGTTGGGTGTGATAGACTGGGATACAAAAGTTTAACAGCACAGAAGGAAAACTTAGTAAAGAGAAAGAACTCCACAAGATATAGGCATACAGAGAAAAGTCAGTAAAAGGAGCATAAGGATCTGACAGAAACAAACAGAGGGGAGGAGCTATCTGTAAGGAATAAGAATACCCAGCAAACATGTCCGCATTGGCATGATGTGGGCCAAATGCGGGCTAAAATATTGGCCACATGTATGCTGCCAACATTGAGCCAAAGCTTCTTTGCTCATCGGCTCCACGTTGGTCCACAAAGCATTTGCCCAGTGTGGCTTAGTGTGGGCAACCCATATCTGGTGAAGACTGAAATAAGCCATTACTTTCCCAGCAAACATGGCCAAATATATTGCCTCTATGTAGGCTGCCCAAATTGGGCCGATGCGCTTTTACTATTTAATAGGAATGTATGTACTCATAACGTATTCATTACAATTTAATTAAATGCATAAATTGCATAATTTTCAATTTTCAAAGTATTGAGGGAACTTGATACATTGTCTCAGAAAGACAACAAAGTTGTTAGTATCATACATACAGTAACTCATTAAACCAAAATAAATGCCAGTGCGACTGATGGTTATATCGGTCCACTAATACAGGACTATTAAAGGCCCAGTGCACTACTTTTTTTGGAAGAAAGAAAATATGTATATACAGTACCAGTCAAAATCTTGGACACATCTACTCATTCCAGGGTTTTCTTTATTTTTACTATTATCTACATTGTAGAATAATAGTGAAGTCATCACAACTATGAATGAACACATATGGAATCATTGTGTAACCAAAAAAGTGTTAAACAAATCAAAATATATTTTAGATATTAGATTCTTCAAAGTAGCCACCCTTTGTCTTGATGACAGCTTTTCAAATTCTTGGCATTCTCTCAACCAGCTTCATGAGGTAGTCACCTGGAATGCAATTCAATTAACAGGTGTGCCTTGTTAAAATGTTATTTGTTACTTCCCACGGCTATGTGTGGGCTAGACCGTGTTGGACTGGTGTAGGTTAGCCCATGTTGGCCTGGTGTGGGATTGCTGTGGGCTAGCCCGTGCTGGGCTGGTGTGGGTTTGGTGTGGGCTAACCTATGTCCACATTGCCCACTGAATACCCACATGGGGTCAATGGGGTCATGTTTCCTGGGATAAGGCTGTAATGGTTGACTTTGACAGTTCCTCCTCCTCTCTTCTTTTCCTCTCCCTGGGTGTGTACCTCTCTCTTACACCTTTGACTCCCACTGTCCACAGCTCTGACTTTAAACCGAATGGGACATTCCTTAAATATGAAGAATGACTTAAAGCTCTCTCATCCCTATGTATTACCCACAGCGTATTTATCATCATATGTAATTAATAAGGGCTATTGAATATGTGCCCTAATGTCAACAATAATAAATATATTTTTTCTTTCAAGCATCATTTGAGAATGATCTATGTTGTTGAGCCACCAAGAAATGTAAGAAAGTGGCAAAGGCACTAGGGGACGAATCAATACCCGACTCAACATGATATTACTTTCTGCTTGTTTACTTTTCTAGGGCCGTATAAAATCTATGCTATGGAAAGTTTGGACGGAATTACAGAAGACAGACATTAAAACGAAATTCAACAATATTCAAAAATGTATTGAACTTTGTAGTAAATACACTAAATATAATTAACTTTATTATTTAATTTGCCCAAGTTAATCATAAGACGTGAACAAAGTGCATCAGTGATTTGTAGTTTCCTGCAACTTTCTGAAACAGCACAGGAATTCCCCTGTCTGTGTGTGTCTGAGGTGCACACGTATGACTACACTTTATGTAGCCATTAGCGATGATGCTAATGATAACCATAGAGATGGAAATTAAATGTTAACTACAAAGTAGCCTATGCCTACATGACAGAATGATATCATGGTTATATGCATCAATCCATTGGCCATTTGTTTTCCAAACTCTGCAATCACATGCGCGCTACAGAAACATCAACCAAACAATGGTCTCTGGCTGGTGCACACTTGAATTAAGGTGCAACCCACCCGAAAATTGAAATTCCGTATATTTTTCCAGAACTCAAAGGCAGTCTCCTGATCTGGTTTAAGCATTGTTGTGGACTTAGAACATCCAATTTGGTTGTTTTTCTATATAAAATGTAAACAATTTTGACCGAAAACCTGAAAAAGAAATCTAAACAGAAACCTGGAAAAACAAAACAGCGATAACGGAATTTTGGGAAAAACATTTATGGAATCGGGCAAAACATAAAATGATTTTTACTTTTCCTACAGAAAGAGGATAATTCAGACAGAGTCAATAAGAGCACTTTTGGAGCACTACGACGATCACTTTAAACTGACATTTTCCCTAGGCGCTATTACCCCTCCCTCTCTATCCCTGAGATGAGCAAAATTACATCTATAATAACTACTCATGTGCAAATTGCTGTGTGTAGAACAGTTTCCTCTTTGACTATAGCGGGGAACCTGCTGTAGCTGTTCGCTGCCTGACCTTTAATAGATGGGCACATTTTACACGGTAAGAGCTAATAAAGAGTAATGGGCCTGTGGCTTCAGTAAGAGAATAGCTATTTTTGAGTTCATGAGAGAAAGCATCATCTTGGAGATTAAAGAGTATTGACCAGGGAAAAGTAAACAACAGCAGCAGCAGTAGCTGTACTCCTTGGTTCGGTAAAGCTGTGGGCCACCACATTCTCGTCCCAATGTGCTTCGCTGTGAGAGACAGTGGGGACACCATTCATTTCTAAAAAGGAACCTTCCGGTTCTGTGATGAGGCCTGATACATCTGGAACACCGTTATCACAGAAGGTTATCAATCAGTGAGTGACCTGGGCTGTAGACATTACTGGTCTCCTGGATGCAGAGAAGAAGGGCTCCATTGAGCCAGAGCAGGCAGCGCACGCGGCTGTAGGGTAGGATGCAAGGCCAGGCCAGATAGCTTTTGGCCTGGACAGGGAGGATGGAGCAAGCATAGATTTGTGTGCCAATCAGTATTCCCAGGGCCGCTCCGGACTTTTCTAAAACATAAACTGGCCGCCTAATGAATCTTATGCCCTCACAATGCCCTTTATTGCAAAGTGATATCGTAAATCAGGGCAAACACAGGGCCTCTCGAAGGGCAGAGTGAGTCGGCCTCTTTGTGTGCACTGAGGGACATTTAATAATGAGAGCAGACCAGGGGAATAAGTGGACACAAACCCACCAAATATCTATACGCTGCTGCTCAGACAACATACTGCCCGGTGCAGGGCACAACGGGTGTAAAAAATAAAGTATGTAACCAAATAAAAATGTTCCAGTAAACACTATGAGGATGAGAAAATGCAGACATTTTTTATTGTAAATAAAATACAGTTCACTTCTCCCCTGGTCTCACTACAGGAAACAGCACACACTGAAATCTCCATTCTCACCACATCTGACTAAGCACAGGTCAATAAAATGCTTTCATATCACCCAAAAGGATTGCTCTCAGACCAAAACTTGAAGCTCAGCGATATTCATTGCAGAAGATTTACAGTGCAAAACATTAAGAAAAAAAGATCAGATACATTGCTGTAATATAAGGAATTGTAGTGACTATCGTCATCGGGCTGTTACATTAAGCCGGGCATACACTAAACGATTTTGCCACGAATTCGCCACATTTCTGCTGTCCCAGACTAATTTTCATTATTAGAGTGAAATCCTATAAACTTGGGCTAGGATCACTTACGTCGGGACTCGCGTAGTTTGAGCGGGTCAAGGACGCACCGATGAAGGCTGTTCCGTTCTTCAGACCCATGACAGATTTCCAGATAATTTTCTGCCATGTCAGAAATGTTGGTTGTGCATCTTGTAGTATGAGCAGTACTACGACGCGATTGGGAAAGGACTACTGCCAATAGTCAATGAGCACTCAGCATGTGAGACCAAAACAATGATGGCGAAGAGTAGAGCAACAACAATACGCACCGTGTGGACCGAGGTGATGGAAGACAGATTGGTGGAGAGAACGTGGCTCCCTTTTCAATAATACCTCTGCGTCCTAGAATGACAGAAACCAAAAAGATAAAAGCTGGGGGGGATAGTCAAGGATAGTCCTTACCAGAGTCATGTGGAGAGTCTATTGCTCTGGTCCTTAAAAGCTACAAGTGGCCCTGACAAACCCCTTCACTCTCTCTTCATTGGACAGTATAACACCTACAGTACCAGTTGACCTCCTGTCCTCACAAAATCTACAGAATATTGAAAAAACATTACCACTGATTGCACACAATGTCATCGATGACAAGTAATCAAAACTACTCTTAATGATAATTGTGCATACAGAGCAGTAAGAGGATCCGTGGAACAATGACTGCCTCCTCTGCCTTGCCTGAGAGACCTGAGGACAATAGCTACTTCTCCAGTCAGAGGCTAAGCATCTAGCTTGGCATGTAACCGTCTCCTCTTAGGACTATAGAAGACACATACCCAGAGTCTAAAAATGGCAAATAAAATAGGTGGCTTTGTGATGTCAGGCAAGAAAGTAACCTACACACTGCCACAAACCTTTTCAAACCCTCTTGTTAGTCATTTCCCCTCAAAATTCAAAAATCTGTCAAATAGATATAAAAAATGTGAAATATTCAACAGGATATTTCTACAGTACAGGTCTCTACATGTGACTATCACAATACAACACCTCAATGTAGCAGTAGCAACCATTTGTTATGCATGGTGGTGGAAGGAAGTGTGCAGGTTTGAAGCCAGTGACTGACTGAGCTACAGGTTTTTTTAATGGCTGTGAGAAATGGCGGGCAGCTCACATTAGAGGATGGAGAATGTGTCAGTTGGATTCAGCCTCAGGATGTTCTTTAATACGCCACCACAGTTCAGACACCACTGAGATCAGATCATACTTGGCTGCCAGGGAAGAGAAGCTAGTATCTCACACAGTACAACTACAGTCAAACATCTGTGCAGAACTACAAAGCTGACCATATATTCCTTTCATAATTTGTTTCATATGACTTGAGTTTCTTACTAACCGGGTACTGTGGCTGTACTGTAGCTGATGAAGGAACACAGGTATAATACAAGCTTTTAAAATAGTGAGCTGGTGCATAAAAAGCCTCTGCAGCATGGTAGCTCAGTATTAGTTTACACTCACACAGACACTCCTACCCTCCCTAAATATATTAGTAAACCTTTCCCAGGGTCACCTATATTACCGGACAATACATTCTACAACATGACAACACTGCATTTCTATGAAGGGAACCAGACTACAAAACCATGCATCACTTTTTCAACTAGACTTTACTCCTGGCTTAATCTGTCTTTTCATAGTTCATTTGGCATTTACTGAAAACAGAACCTCACTAGCTTAATTGTGTATCTATGGAAATATTGCAATCCTTTGAAGAAACAATCCACAGATACAGTAGGTCTTGAATGCTAAAGCCATTACAAAACATACAAATAGCCTTCAATTATTTATTTTCATAGCCCATTATTGAAAATGCGGTAGAATTATCTATCTAAAGAGAAGGTGTGCATTCACCTCACTGTGGCCCTTTCCTTTTTAAAATAACCTTTGTTGTGGCTCCAGATGGACTGGCTCTAAATCTGTGGTTAAACCCAAAAGCTGTCAGAGTGGTAACTAAGTAGCTAAAAAAAAAATCCAGGAGAAGAAAGCCATTAAGGACACAACAAGGGGAGAGGGAGTATTCTATTTCAGACTTGATCACCAGGAAAAGTGATGTGCTGTCTTGCTTCAGACAATGTCTCTTAGGTAAAAATAAATATTTGTGCGAAGGGCAATGCTGAGCACATTTTATTTTCAAAGCCCTCTTGCCTGACTGCCAAGATGGACAGTCAATCAGTCTAGTCTTGAGGAATGCTACAGGGACAAGGCCGTTATCTCTCCCATTCCACAACCATGGAGCTTTTTATGGTAAAGCTAAAGTTAAAAACAAGAGGTAAAAAAGCAGTGAATACTATCATCAATGATGTGAGATACTCCAGTATTATTGCTCATAATGAGGACCTATAGCCCCTTTGAGTCACAAAAACTTGAGATAGTAGCTTAAAAATAGGACTTTGCCAATCACTGCAATACCAGGATGTTCCCTTGTAGTTTTAAAAGGGGCAATCAGCAGTTTCTACATACATTTTTGGACTTATAAATTAATGATAAGTACCCATTGATTCTTGAAGAATATAACTTATAATGAACTTAGTTGAACTGTTGTACACCCTCATAACCCAAAATATATAAATAAATACAGCTAGCTGGCTAACGTTAGCTAGGCTAGGGGTTAGGGTTAGGGGTTAGGGTTAAGGTTAATTTTAGGAGTTAGGTCAAATGATTAAGGTTAGGGTTAACTAACAAGTAGTTGCAAAGTATCTAAAAAGTAGTAAGTAGTTGCTAATTATCTCAAATGCTAAAGTTATCCGTGATGAGATTCAAACTCGCAACATTTGGGTTGCTAGACATTCGGGTTATTCGCCGCCCCATCCGTGAGGGTCTATGTGGCCATTCTTAATTTCTTCATTCGCCTGAGGTTGTAGAGGCGCTGTTGCGCCTTTTTCCACCACAGGGTTGGTGTGGCGAGACAATTTCAGGTCCTCAGTGATGTCCACGCAGAGGAACTTGAAGCTTTTGACCCTATCCACTATGGCCCCGTCGATGAGGATGGGGACATGCTCCCTCTTTGTCTGCTGTAGTCCACGATGAGCTCATTCATTTTGTTGACGTTTAGGGAGAGGACTGAATAGATTTTATTTATATTTTGTCTGAACATTTTCAGCTCTTTGCTTGTCATCTATGGGTCTGTGTATTTATTGTATATGTTTAAACAACTTATTACTGTAGTTGGAAACTATACATTTTCACTGAGCTTTCCAGCTCAGCTCATAGAGCTTTGAGAGAGAGAGAGAGAGAGAGAGAGAGAGAGAGAGAGAGAGAGAGAGAGAGAGAGAGAGAGAGAGAGAGAGAGAGAGAGAATTTGTGTGTGTGCACATTTGTGTGTGCACACAGAAAACATACAAAAAATGGAATGGGGGGAAAAGCACTGACTCAATATATTGAATCCTACTGTAAGATAGTACACTTAGAATTGCTACCTCATAAAACAGTCATTTATAAGGACTAAACATACCCATTCTTTAATTTTATTTAATTAAATACATTTTCTTATTTCTCCCCAAAGTTCAAAATATAATATGTTCTCTCAACCTCACCCCTCTTTTAATTAAAACTACTGAACGGTATCCCAATGGGACTGCTGGCCAGGAGAAATACCCATCTTCCATCCCTACCTCTCATCCAGATGCAATTGGGGAATAAGCATGGATAGTCTACATTCGGCATCATAGGCACACAAACAATGCTGTCTCCTCATTCAGCTGCTGTGACTATCCCAGCATTAACTGTATCCCTGTCAATGAATAACCTTGCTTGGCTACCCAGACTCCTTGCTCCGGCCAAATGTCAAGAGTGTGCAAAGCTGTCATCAATGCAAAGGGTGGCTACTTTGAAGAATCTCCAATCTAAAATATATTTTGATTTGTTTAACACTTTTATGGTTACTACATGATTCCATATGTGTTCTTTCAAAGTTTTGATGTCTTCACTATTATTCTACGATGTAGAAAATAGTAAAAATAAATAAAAACCTTTGAATGAGTGGGTGTGTCCTAACTTTTGACTGGTACTGTAAGTATTCAGTACTTTGTTGAAGCACCTTAGGCAGCAATTACAGCTTTGAGTCTTCTTGGGTATGACGCAACAAGCTTGGGACACCTATATTTGGGGAGTTTCTCCCATTCTTCTCTGCAGATCCTCTCAAGCTCTGTCAGGTTAGATGGGGAGCGTCGCTGCACAGCTATTTTCAGGTCTCTCCAGAGATGTTCAATCATGTTCAAGTCCAGACTCTGGCTGGGCCACCCAAGGACATTCAGAGACTTGCCCCAAAGCCTCTCCCGTGTTGTCTTGGCTGTGTGCTTAGGGTCGTTGTCCTGTTGGAAGGTGAACCTTCGCCCCAGTCTGAGGTCCTGAGCGCTCTGGAGCAGGTTTTCATCAAGGATCTCTCTGTACTTGGCATTTAGGCCAAAGAGTTCAATCTTGGTTTCATCAGACCAGAGAATCTTGTTTCTTATGGTCTGAGAGTCCATTAGGTGCATTTTGGCAAACTCCAAGCGGGCTGTCATGTGCCTTTTACTGAGGAGTGGCTTCCGTCTGGTCACTCTACCATAAAGGCCTGATTGGTGGAGTGCTGCAGAGATGGTTGTTCTTCTGTAAGTTTGCCCCATCTTAACAGACAAACTGGAGCTCTGTCAGAGTTGCCATCACGGTTCTTGGTCACCTTCCTGACCAAGGCCCTTCTCCCCCGATTGCTCAGTTTGGCCGGACGACCAGCTCTAGGAAAAGTCTTGGTGGTTCCAAACATCTTCCATTTAAGAATGATGAAGGCCACTGTGTTCTTAGGGACCTTCAATGCTGCAGACATTTTTTGGTACCCTTCTCCAGATCTGTGCCTCGACACAATCCTCTACGGACAACTCTTTCGACCTCATGGCTTGGTTTTTGCTCTGACATGCACTGTCAATTGTCTGACCTGATATTGACAGGTTTGTGCCTTTCCAAATCATATCCAATCAATTGTATTACCACAGGTGGACTCCAATCAAGTTGTAGAAACATCTTTTTGGATGATCAATGGAAACAGGATGCACATGAGCTCAATTTCAAGTCTCATATCAAAGGGTCTGAATACTTATGTAAATAAGGTATTTCTGTTTTTTTCTAAAAACCAATTTTCACTTTGTCATTATGGGGTGTTGTGTGCAGCTTGATGAGGAAAAGATTCATGTAATCAATTTTAGAATAAGTCTGAAACGTAACAAAATGTGGAAAGGGGTAAGGGCTCTGAACAGAAGATTGATTTAAAATGCTGCCTGGAATTCTTGGGAAACACGGCCAAAGCCAATGGATTAAAAGGCAATTGTAAAATCAGCATTTGTTTGCTGTGAGTTTCAGCTGAGGGTCCATTGGTAGTGTGGAGGTAAAGATGCCCTCTGTGTGTAATATCAGTGATACAGTCCCGCTGGGACCTTCAGCACATACATCTGAAGGGGGGTATTGATAGGTTGCCCATATATTTCTAGCAGCTTATACCAAAATAAGGGCTCCACTCTGGGTTGTCTTTGAACCCCTCATGGATTGCCTTCAAATCTACCTGGATGTTCTGGGAAACAGCTAGTAGACTCAATAAAACACTTAAATATTTAAGAAGTAATAAAGTTTATAAGAAAATGTTCAAGTTACTAATCTGTTGGTAACAGCTGTTCACTTGTTCCTTTCATTGAGTTTGACCCTTCATTGCATTTGATAATGGAATTTACTGTAATAGTTACTGGTGGGATTGAATAAATTATGTACAAAGAGTTGAACTAATTATTGATGTTGAGGCTGATTCCGTGTTTGTGCTTTCTCCCTTCTCTAGCCTTGTGAGTTCAAAACAGAGGACCTCCGGCTCGTCAATCTGTCTGGGTTCAAAGCTCTGGTTTACCATGCAACATTCACAACTGTGCTCTCATTACTGTGTGGGGTGGGATCACCCAACTCATTACTGACTGTAGAAGGCATACACTCAGAATTGGGATTATCACATTATCACTGACTACTTACTGCCCAGTTTCTTCATAAAGAAGATGTTCTGTACTCAAGTTGAAGTTCACAAACCTTCATATCAGATTGTTCAAGTTTTGCTTGGCTGGTTTCCTACTGTACATAGAACAGATCTCACTGTTGGTGTCTAGGTCCAACATACAGGAAAAAAAACGTTCAGCAAAATTTGAAACGTGTCTATTTATGAGGTATTCAAAATTACTTTGAAGCAGCAAAGATATTATGTTTTCATTACTGCATTACTAGAAATGTTATTACAGTAGCAGACAGCCTTGGATAAAATACTAAGACAGCACAACATATTAGATATTAATGCAATATGTTCTGCTTGGAGGCTTTTAAGTTAACCTGTACGCTTTATTGCATACACTGTCTGCTTCTTTTACAATCTGTCTGTCTCTAATTTGACTGCCTCTATCACAATTTTAAGTGAACCATCCAGTTCATTTAATTTTCATGATCAACTACCTATCCATTGTTAGAATATAAAAATGCATAATCTGTGACACTGGAAGGTGATTTACATCTTGGTAGAAATCCTATGATGTCTACCCGTCAACCCCGTTGAATTTTCAAGGCAAGCTGTATAGATATCTGAATTGTTCTCCCCAAAAATGCTTCTCTGCTGGATAGATGCATCTTTGGCATGCACATTTGTTTTGCATCTCTTTTCGGAATGAAACAATTATGAACAGGTGGCTGGACGAAGGTTTACAGAGCATCAGAGTGAAGTCTCTGTGAATAACTGTCAGCATCTATAGGAGGAATCAGAGCTACAGTAAATGCATTAAAAGAGGCAATGACAGGTGTATATTTTCAAGGGCCATTTACATCTTTGTGGTGAGGTGGATAGACTGTCAGAATTATGTTAAGTGTGGAGTCTTGACACCTCTCTGTGATTCAGAGTGAGGCTGTTACTGAGAGCTGGGGATGAGTGAGTCAGAGAGCATATAGAAATAAAAAGGTTTGCCTACTGTATTTCTCATTCTCAGGCTGGAGATCTGCCAAGTAGATTTGTAGATTTGCTTATGTCGAATATTGATAATGCCAGATATTTGGATCACATATTTTATACACAGTTAATGTTCTATGTTGTCTTCAGCAAATACAAAAGCTCCTTCTACAGGGTGTCATTATCTGTGAAGGAATACACCTTTTTTTTTACTGTTGGACTTTAATCAAAATGTCAGTCTGTGGTAATGGACAAAACGGGTATTTGGGTAGGCCCTGTACAGGGAGACAACAGCAAAATGGATGGACATGGCTGTTTTATTGCATCAAATCAAATTTTATTTGTCACATGCGCCGAATACAACAGGTGTAGACCTTACAGTGAAATGCTTACTTACAAGCCCTTAACCAACAATGCAGTTTTAAGAAAATAACTGAAAAAGGTAAGAGATAAGAATAACAAATATTTAAAGATAATAGACAGGACACAAATATATCTGATACTCTTGTGCTTGAAGTTTCGATGTCAAACCAAACATGGACCCTCAGATAACCCTTACAATGAAGGTTGTTCTAGTAGGCGATTATACAAGACTTTCAATCATATCTCTCTCCTCTCCTGCCAAAACAGGCCCCCTCTAGCCTCTGCCATCTCCCTCTGATTTGGATCAGAGTGGTGCAGTGGAGGTGTTCACTCACTGGGCTGGGATATAGGAAACCATGACTCACCTCTACACTATCAATCTGCACCATACATTCTCTGTCCTTTCACTGGTGGCTGTGTGGTCAACGTAAAACCATCATCTGCTTTTTATGTGCTGTACACCAGCTTTTATTTAGAATTGCATTATGGGATCTGTTGAAACAACAGAAGAAATAGATTCACTGATTGATTGTGTTTTTGTCCAACTCTAATCAGTCATGTAAATGGCCTGAGGAACAGAACTGTAACTAGGAGTGAGGCTCTGAGTGTAATTGGAAAGCCTGAGTGTTTGTGTGTCTCCAATCAACGTGCCATAATCCTCTGCTCCTAATCAGAGTGAAGGTAATGGCCACTCGGAGCTCAATCAGTACATCTGCCTTTCACACAGGAACTGGTTCATCTTCATTAACTCCACTGAGTGAATGTTCATATCGTCTACACTTATTTTAAACAAAGAACAAAAAAACCACTGAGGCCACACTCAGTCAAAAACAGTGTCTGTGCACTGGTACTGTTAATTTCTAGCCAACTAAATGGTGGCCTAAGTGGCTGTACTACATCCAGAACATTCTCAAAAACAAATTCCATCCTGCTACCCTCCCGTCCTGTCTTAGCTGTTTGATACTACACAGCAGTTGCCCTGTCCTTGGCGTGCCAAGGGCCTGTGACTCCTGGGCAGTCCTGCCATGGCCGTGTGGCATCAGTGAGTCAGAGGCGCCCTGGCAGTCACAGCGTCCAGCTCAACACAGAGCTCTGTGGGAACCGTGCAGAGGAGGTTGATTTGGCACGGAGCACGACCTTCCCCTCTACACCACTATCTGCTCCTGCAGCCTCTCCTCCTCACCCCAGGGCCCCCTCTTTAACACAAATGTGATGGGGCCTCCACAGAACGCTGAGAATGAACGAACCCAAGGATAACAGACGATTAGGCAGAGAAAATTACAATCTGATTCAAATTGGATGCAAAATGTATGAAGATGTTAATGTATAGCTGAATGATTTAGTGCATCACTGTCTGCTTCTTTTACGATCTGTCTGCCTCTAATTTGACTGCCTCTATCACAATTTTAAGTGCACCAGACAGTTAATTTAATTTTCATGCTCAACTACCTATCAATTGTTAGAATATAAAATGAATAGTCTGCGACACAATATGTAGAATCTATGAGAATAGAAAGGTTCATCACAACACAGTTGAAAAATACATGGAAAATAGAAATCAAAACTGGATGGTGTTCAGAGATAGATGGGAGGGGTTGAGTGGGGCTGAAGGATGGTACTAAAAACAAACAAAATAAAAAACCCTATGATGTCTACCCAAGGCAACCCTGTTGAATGGAATTCGAACCCATTCCCTCTCTCTCTCACCATCTGAGTTGCGTACAAATCCTCACAACCCAGCAAAAATCTTACTCAAAATACTTCAGAAACAAAACAAAGCAAGAGTCCTCTTGCCATTACTACCATCATCACCCACTACTGGCAGTGATCCACAGACAGAGGTCTTAGTCAGAGTGGCGCTGTGCTGCTATGGTTACTAATCCTTCAGTTACAATGTCAGTGAAAAAGTACAACAACCAAACACTTGAAACAGTAACAGCAACGTCCCCTGCTCTGCCATGATGATACATTCTGATGTCTTATATATCCTTTGTTACACCAAATCCGAGAGCACCAGAGATTGTGAAGTGAAAAAGGTCTAGGCTATTTATCTAAAAGCATGCATTTTTCTTGATCTGGGTGCCCAGACTAGGCTGTAGATATACCATACAAGCTTTCACAGAATCCCAAAAATTCTCTACACAATGTTCTCATCTTATGGACGCCTGATGAACACTATATAGATTTGTGAATGCAATTACATTTTTGTGAAAGTGAATTAGCCTATTTAATTCTTTACTGACATTCAGAATGCTGTCAGAGCTGTGTCTTTGTCTCCAATTATTAGCAAGGATCAGAAAAATGTAATTAAAAGTCACGGCCTCCCCTGGCTGACCATGGTGTGCTTGGTTTAGTCTGCCCAGCCCCGGCTGTGCATGGTGTGTTTGGTTTGGTCTGCCCAGCCCCGGCTGTGCATGGTGTGTCTGGTTTGGTCTGCCCAGCCCCGGCTGTGCATGGTTTGTCTGTTTTGGTCTGGCCTCTGTGTGTAGCACAGGAGTCTGCTGAGGGGAGAACGGCTCATAATAATGGCCAGAACGCAGCAAATTGAATGGCATCAAACACCTGGAAGCCATGTGTTTGATGAAATTGATAGCATTCCACTGATTCCGCTCCATTCATTACCACAAGCCCGTTCTCCCCAATTAAGGTGCCATCAACCTCCTGTGAAGTGTGGGTTGTGTTTAATTTAGAACGTTCCATAGCATGCATCTCCAAGCTTATCTGTGTGTAGAGAATGTAACGTTATGACTATAACTACTTTTCCCAGAAGGATAGAAACAAGGTACAACATACTATGGGGAGTCGCACTCTCGCGACTTCAGTATAAGGATCTACACTGGACAGAAATATAAACGCAACATGTAAAGTGTTGGTCCCAGAAATGTTCCATACTCACAAAAAGTGTATTTTTCTCTAACTTTGTGCACACATTTTTTTATATCCCTGTTAGTGAGCATTTCTCCTTGGCCAAGTTAAGAGAACCTGCAATTGGCATGCTGACTGCAGGAATGTTCACCAGATCTGTTGCCAGAGAATTTAATGTTAATTTCACTTCCATAAGCCACCTTCAAAGTCGTTTTAGAGAATTTGGCAGTACGTCCAATCGGCCTCACAACCGCAGACCACGTGTAACCACGCCAGCCCAGGACATCCACATCCGGCTTCTTCACCTGTGGGATCGTCTGAGACCAGCCACCCTGACAGCTGATGAAACTGTGGGTTTTCACAACCAAACTGTCAGAGAACGTCTCAGGGAAGCTCATCTGTGTCGTCCTCACCAGGGTCTTGACCTGACTGCAGTTTGCGTCGTAACCGACTTCAGTGGGCAAATGCTCACCTTCGATGAACACTGAGCTGGAGAAGTGTGCTCTTCACCAATGAATCCCGGTTTCAACTGTACCGGGCAGATGGCAGACAGCATGTATGGGGTCGTGTGGGCCAGCAATATGCGTATGTCAACGCTGTGAACAGAGTGCCCCATGGTGGCAGTGGGGTTATGGTATGGGCAGGCAAAAGTTACGGACAACGTACACAATTGCATTTTATCAATGGCAATTTCAGATCCCGTGATGAGATCATGAGGCCCATTGTCGTGCCATTAATCTGCCGCCATCACCTCATGTTTCAGCATGATAAAGCATGGCCCCAAGTCGCAAGGATCTGTACACAATTCCTGGAAGCTGGAAATGTCAGAGTTCTTCCATAGCCTGCATACTCACCAGACGTCACCCATTGAGCACGTTTTGGATGCTCTGGATTGACGTGTACGACAGTGTGTTCCATTTCCCGCCAGTATCCAGCAACATCACATTGCCATTGAAGAGGAGTGGGACAACATTCCACAGGCTACAAACTACAGCCTGATCAACTCTATACGAAGGAGATGGGTCGCGCTGCAAGAGGCAAATGGTGGTCTCACCAGATACTGACTGGTTTTCTGATCCACGCTCCTACCATTTTTTAAGGATCTGTGACCAACTGATAAATATCTGAAATCCATAAATTAGGACCTAATGAATTCCTTTCAATTAACTGATTTCCTTAAATTAACTGTAACTCAGTAAAATCTTTGAAATTGTTGCGTTTCTATTTTTGTGTTATACACACACACACACACACACACACAGTTGAAGTCGGAAGTTTATATACACTTAGGTTGGAGTCATTAAAACTTGTTTCCAACCACTCCACAAATGTCTTGTTAAAAACCTATAGTTTTGGCAAGTCGGTTAGGACATCTACTTTGTGCATGACACAAGTAATTTTTCCAACAATTGTTTACAGACAGATTATTTCACTGTATCACAATTCCAGTGGGTCAGAAGTTTACATACAATAAGTTGACTGTGCCTTTAAAAAGCTTGGATAATTACAGAAAATTATGTCATGGCTTTAGAAGCTTCTGATAGGTTAATTGACATCATTTGAGTCAATTGGAGGTGTACCTGTGGATGTATTTCAAGGCCTAACTTCAAACTCAGTGCCTCTTTGCTTGACATCATGGGAAAATCATCAAGACCTCAGAAAACAATTGTAGACCTCCACAAGTCTGGTTCATCCTTGGGAGCATTTCCAAATGCCTGAAGGTACCACGTTCATCTGTACAAACAATAGTACGCAAGTACAAACACCATGGGACCACGCAGCCATCATACCGCTCAGGAATGAGACGCGTTCTGTCTCCTAGAGATGAAGGTACTTTGGTGCAAAAATTGTAAATCAATCCCAGAACAACAGCAAAGGACGTTGTGAAGATGCGGGAGGAAACAGGTACAAAAGTATCTATATCCACAGTAAAATGAGTCCAATATCGACATAACCTGAAAGGCCGCTCAACTTGGAAGAAGCCACTGCTCCAAGTCCGCCATAAAAAAGCCAGACTACTGTTTGTAACTGCACATGGGGATAAAGATGGTACATTTTGGAGAAATGTCCTCTGGTCTGATGGAACAAAAATAGAACTGTTTGGCCATAATGAACATCATTGCGTATGGAGGAAAAAGGGGAGGCTTGCAAGCCAAAGAACACCATCCCAACCGTGAAGCACGGGGGTGGCAGCATCATGTTGTGGGGGTGCTTTGCTGCAGCATCTGAAGAAACATCTCAAGACATCAGTCAGGAAGTTAAAGCTTGGTCGTAAATGGGTCTTCCAAATGGACAATGACCCCAAGCATACTTCCAAAGTTGTGGAAAAATGGCTTAAGGACAACAAAGTCAAGGTATTGGAGTGGCCATCACAAAGCCCTGACCTCAATCCCATAGAACATTTGTGGGCAGAACTGAAAAAGCGTGTGCGAGCAAGGAGGCCTACAAACCTGACTCAGTTACAGCAGCTCTGTCATGGAGGAATGGGCCACAAGTCACCCAACTTATTGTGGGAAGCTTGATGAAGGCTAACTGAAACGTTTGACCCAAGTTAAACAATTTAAAGGCAATGCTACCAAATACTAATTGAGCGTATGTGTCACGTCCAGGCCTGAGTTTTACAGGCTGGCGTGTTTAGTTTCGTTTTTGGTGTAGGGTTTTTGAGTTCTAGGTTGTCTATTTCTATGTTGGGTAAATGGTTCCCAATTAGAGGCAGCTGAGTGTCGTTACCTCTAATTGGGAACCATATATATGTTTGTAGTTTTCACTAAGGTTTTGTGGGTTATTGTTTGGTCATAGCGTAAGTGTTTATTTATTATGTTACGATCTTCGGTCATTCTGTTTGTTATTTTCCCAGTTGCGTCATTTAATAAATATGTATACTGGAAGCATCGCTGCGTCTCGGTCCGTCCATCAACAAGATCGTGACAGTATGTAAACTTCTGACCAACTGGGAATGTGATGAAAGAAATAAAAGCTGAAATAAATCCTTCTCTCTACTATTATTCTGACATTTCACATTCTAAAAGTAAAGTTGTGATCCTAACTGACCTAAGACAGGGAATTTTTACTAGGATTAAAATGTCAGGAATTGTGAAAAACTGAGCATAAATGTATTTGGCTAAGGTGTATGTAAACTTCCGACTTCAACTGTATATACAGTACCAGTCAAAAGTTTGGACACACCTACTCATTCCAGAGATTCTTTATTTTTACTATTGTAGAATAATAGTGAAGACAACAAAACTATGAAATAACAGACATGGAATCAAGTAGTGACCAAAAAAGTGTTAAATCAAAATATACACTGCTCAAAAAAATAAAGGGAACACTTAAACAACACAATGTAACTCCAAGTCAATCACACTTCTGTGAAATCAAACTGTCCACTTAGGAAGCAACACTGATTGACAATACATTTCACATGCTGTTGTGCAAATGGAATAGACAACAGGTGGAAATTATAGGCAATTAGCAAGACACCCCCAATAAAAGAGTGGTTCTGAAGGTGGTGACCACAGACCATTTCTCAGTTCCTATGCTTCCTGGCTGATGTTTTGGTCACTTTTGAATGCTAGCGGTGCTTTCACTCTAGTGGTAGCATGAGGCGGAGTCTACAACCCACACAAGTGGCTCAGGTAGTGCAGCTCATCCAGGATGGCACATCAATGCGAGCTGTGGCAAGAAGGTTTGCTGTGTCTGTCAGCGTAGTGTCCAGAGCATGGAGGCGCTACCAGGAGACAGGCCAGTACATCAGGAGACGTGGAGGAGGCCGTGGGAGGGCAACAACCCAGCAGCAGGACCACTACCTCCGCCTTTGTGCAAGGAGGAGCACTGCCAGAGCCCTGCAAAATGACCTCCAGCAGGCCACAAATGTGCATGTGTCTGCTCAAGCGGTCAGAAACAGACTCCATGAGGGTGGTATGAGGGCCCAACGTCCACAGGTGGGGTTGTGCTTACAGCCCAACACCGTGCAGGACGTTTGGCATTTGCCAGAGAACACCAAGATTGGCAAATTCGCCACTGGCACCCTGTGCTCTTCACAGATGAAAGCAGGTTCACACTGAGCACGTGACAGGCGTGACAGAGTCTGGAGACGCCATGGAGAACGTTCTGCTGCCTGCAACATCCTCCAGCATGACCGGTTTGGCGGTGGGTCAGTCATGGTGTGGGGTGGCATTTCTTTGGGGGCCGCACAGCCCTCCATGTGCTCGCCAGAGGTAGCCTGACTGCCATTAGGTACCGAGATGAGATCCTCAGACCCCTTGTGAGACCATATGCTGGTGCGGTTGGCCCTGGGTTCCTCTTAATGCAAGACAATGCTAGACCTCATGTGGCTGGAGTGTGTCAGCAGTTCCTGCAAGAGGAAGGCATTGATGCTAAGGACTGGCCCCTGATTCCCCAGACCTGAATCCAATTGAGCACATCTGGGACATCATGTCTCGCTCCATCCACCAACGCCACGTTGCACCACAGACTGTCCAGGAGCTGGCGGATGCTTTAGTCCAGGTCTGGGAGGAGATCCTCAGGAGACCATCCGCCACCTCATCAGGAGCATGCCCAGGCGTTGTAGGGAGGTCATTCAGGCACGTGGAGGCCACACACACTACTGAGCCTCATTTTGACTTGTTTTAAGGACATTACATCAAAGTTGGATCAGGCTGTAGTGTGGTTTTCCACTTTAATTTTGAGTGTGACTCCAAATCCAGACCTCCATGGGTTGATAAATTTGATTTCCATTGATACTTTTTGTGTGATTTTGTTGTCAGCACATTCAACTATGTAAAGAAAAAAGTATTTAATAAGATTATTTCATTCATTCAGATCTATGATGTGTTATTTTAGTGTTCCCTTTATTTTTTTGAGCAGTGTATTTTAGATTCTTCAAAGTAGCTATCCTTTGCCTTGATGATGGCTTTGCACACACTTGGCATTCTCTCAAACAGCTTCATGGGGTAGTCACCTGGAATGCCTTTCAACTAACAGGTGTGCTTTGTTAAAAGTTAATTTGTGGAATTTCTTTCCTTCTTAATGCGTTTGAGCCAGTCCGTTGTGTTGTGACAAGGTAAGGGTGGTATACAGAAGATAGCCCTATTTGGTAAAATACCAAGTCCATATTATGCCAAGAACCGCTCAAATAAGCAAAGAGAAATGACAGAACATCATTACTTTAAGACATAAAAGTCAGTCAATTCTGAAAATGTCAAGAACTTTGATAGTTTCTTCAAGTGCAGTCGCAAAAACCATCAAGCGCTATGATGAAACTGGCTCTCATGAGGACCGCCACAGGAAAGGAAGACCCAGAGTTACCTCTGCTGCAGAGGTTAAGTTAAGAAGAGTTAACTGCACCTCGGATTGCAGCCCAAAATAAATGCTTCACAGAGTTCAAGGAACAGACACATCTCAACATCAACTGTTCAGAGGAGACGGCGTGAATCAGGCCTTCATGGTCGAATTGCTGCAAAGAAACCACTACTAAAGGACACCAATAAGAAGAAGAGATTTGGGCCAAGAAACATGAGCAATGGACATTAGACTGGTAGAAATCTGTCCTTTGGTCTGATGAGTCCAAATTTGCATGTGTGGTTCCCACCGTGAAGCATGGAGTGTGAGGTGTGATGGTGTGGGGGTGCTTTGCTGGTTACATTGTCAGTGATTTATTTAGAATTCAAGGCACACTTAACCAGCAAGGCAACCACAGCATTCTGCAGCGATACGCCATCCCATCTGGTTTGCGCTTAGTGGGACAATCATATGTTTTTCAACAGGACAATGACCCAACACACCTCCAGGCTGTGTAAGGGCTATTTGACCAAGAAGGAGAGTGATAGAGTGCTACATCAGATGACCTGGCCTCCACAATCACCTGACCTCAACCCAATTGAGATGGTTTGGACCGCAGAGTGAAGGAAAAGCAGACAACAAGTGCTGAGCATAATGTGGGAACTCCTTCAAGACTGTTGGAAAATCATTCCTCATGAAGCAGGTTGAGAGAATGCCAAGAGTGTGCAAAGCTGTCATCAAGGCAATGTAGAAAATAGGAAAAATAAGGAAAAACCCTTGAATGAGTAGGTTTGTCCAAACTTTTGACTGGTACTGTATGCATGTATATATATATATATATATATATATATATATATTTATTATTATTATTATAATTTTTATAGCTCCCCTTGTCTGCACTTCCGATAATACTGTACATCCCAGTATGGTACAGAAACGGTATAACGGTATGAAAATCTAGATACCGCCCAACACTACGTCTGTCACATGTAGCTGGGTATGAGAATAGGGTGTAGAGAACTTTTCCGAAAGGAATGGACAAAGCCATGCTGACAGAAAATCAGTTGGTACTTGAATTTTTGTTGTAAGCACTTAGCCTTAAGAATTATGATGAAAGACTCCCATGAGGAAGCTATCCGTATGAGGCGTTAACATAGGTCAACTAGAATTGGGTCGTTCTACGAAATTAGTGCCTTTTGTGTTCCTTTGAGTTTTAAATTAGAAATTGTGCACAAATCCTGAATTTTAAAAGCCTTTTATATTTATTGAAGTGCTTTTTAATACAGACCACATGTATAATTCAATAAATCTGAATAAAGATTGCAAAAGTGCAAAAATGCACAATTTTGACATGCACCCTCTGTGACTTCCCGAATGACTTTAACCCACTTAACCCAAACATTTTGCCAAGTTTTCACCATCATTATAAAGCCCTAGTTATTTTGTTGCTTTGACAAAGTCATTTCTGGAGATTATGTATTTAATGTCATTAGTGATTCACTTTAAAGTTAAAAAAAGAAAAACCTGTCCCTCATTTTAATTTCAACTCTGAACTGAACTCTCGTTTTGATATGGGGAAACTATTCCTTTTTAAATAATTATTTCAAACAAAACATTGAACATTTAAGCTAATAATAAAATCGTAGAGTAAAAGCAGGTGAGCTGGTTCTACTATTTTTGGCCTTTTTCTGTTGTTTTGTGGGGGGAAATCTGAGTGGGTCAAGCATAAAACGTCAATCCTGTTACCCATACATAGACAGGCTAGAAATGTTTTGTGAAGCTTGCATTTGATTGCCCCTCCCTGTTGCACATAAACAAGCTTCCAGTTCCCCTGTCAGAAGGGGATTTATGGCTGATTTAAAGGAGTAGTTCACTACTTTACAACATTATGTTAGATGGTTCCCTACCCTGACAGTAGGCTGTGGGCCAGTAATCCATTGTTCGGTTTTCTTGAAACAACCACTACAATCTTTAGCTAACTTTAGCCACCGCTAGCTAAAGATCTATGGAAATGATGGGGCATGCGATCCCATGTAACCCCCCAAAATTACAATACACTCAAATCAACTCATTTGATTTGGCCACTTAAAAAAATTATATGTTCACATGCCCCTATTACTACCATAGATTTTTAGCTAGCGGTGGTTATATTTAGCTAAAGTTTGTAGTGGTTGTTTAAAGAAAACCGAACAATGGATTAAAATGTATCCTGGCCCATAGACTACTTTCAGGGTGAGGAACCTTATAATATCATGTTGTAAAATAATTAACAACTCCTTTAAGATGAAATGATCAACCCTGTTAAGGTCAACCCTGTTACTTTATTTGGCACTTAATAGGCACTAACTATTGTCACTTTTTTATTTAACACCTCTTGAGGTGGGAAACCATGTTTTTTTATTAAGTTGAACATGTGCTCTTTATGACAGAATGTTAAAATTAAGTGAAATCGAATGTTTTTTTTCACCAAGTTACACATCTCAAAAGGCATAGTATTGGTGGAACGACCCAATTCACTAGATGAGCACACCATAAAATGCAGTTTATAATAAGAGAAACATAAAACACAATTGTAAAGCTTAAGCATCCCAGAATGAATAAAATATTAAATTCTTCAAATATCAAAATCATAGAGCAAAGACGAGTTGCATGTGAGCATTGGTCACAAAACACATGGTTTAAAATAATGTCACACTTACCCCCTAAAAGTACCATGATTGATTGTAGCGCATGGAGATGCAACATGTTTCTGTTCGCCTCTTGAAGAAAATCCATTTAGATTTAGTGATAATGGATAATTCAAATATGGATTCAAATCATAGACTTGGCTGCATCAAAACTGACAAGGATTTTTACAAATGTCAACTGACCATCCAAATGGATAGTTTATTAAGTTCCAAAAAGTCATGCCCGTTTCTATAATCCAATGTGAACAGCCCTCAGCAAAAGGTGACCATTTCTGAATATCGAATGTAAATGAAAACGTGGCAATATGTAGTAAATATTAAGTCATAAAAAGACTTTTTAAAAGTTGCAGTTTACATGCACATTGCTACCCAGATAACTGAATAACGCATGGTGACTTCAGCGTTACCTATCGACAAAGATTATTAGTAGCCTATTAGTTTTCTTCTGCTACATGGGATCATGAATAATCACCATGGAAGCCGTTGTCACAAAAATTATATTTTCACATAGGGATTATATTACTGGATTTTAAAACCGCTTTCTTCACCAGTTTGTCATCCCTGTCTCCTCTGCATCATTTGCAGACCGATGTGAAGTTTCTTGGCGATGCGTAATGGCTCTTATCGTCGAACCTCAAGAATTTCACTGAGAATCAATTATACTTTGGCTGCAAAAGACTCACGGTGTGATAGAAATGCACAAGAAAGTGTTTTCATATAGTTCTTCAGATGTCCTGTCACCCGTTGAAAAAGAAATGTTTCAAATCACGCGAAGGCTAACTCCAATACATGTTATTTACAGCGGGAACAAATATTAATTCCATGTCGGATACAGTACAACATAGCGGTCAGTTAGTTGTTGTTTTATATCCGTTTTTATCAAACTTCGGCACTCCATGTGGCCGCTGACTATGCAGTATGAAATACTTATTTGCATTTGTCTCCGCTTGTATCCATGTGCCCTGCTGCAGATATACCCAAGCTATAAAGACCTGACACTCCGCCCTCTTAAATCCATCCTCCTGGTATAATGCACATCGTCAACATCCTTTGTATAAAAATAAGAGGCAATTGAACCCAAATCACAACTTGTATTGGCAAATGCTGGTCTAGGGGGCGTGTAGTGTGGAGTAAAGGCGGACCGACTGCTCAGCACCCCACGCACGCTTTACATTTTGAACATTTGGCCTCCCGAGTGGCGCAGCGGTCGAAGGCACTGCATCTCAGTGCTAGAGGCGTCACTACAGACCCTGGTTCGATCCCGTTTCACAACCGGCCGTTATCTGGCGTCCCATAGGGCGGCGCACAATTGGCCCAGCGTCGTCCAAATTATGTGAGGGTTTGGCTGTAAAATAAGAATTTGTTCTTAACTGACTTGCCTGATGTGATAGGGTACTAATGAATATAACAGGTTTTGTGATTATTTTTGCCAACAAATGTAATAGAGGATATTGTGCATTTTAAGCAAAGCATTTAGAAACTTTAGCGCACTCACAAATGGTTCTGCTATTACATTTTCCAAATAATCTGGATACACATAATTCTGCTACTGCTGTTTAGGCTATAGGAAAAATATATTTTTGCAGTTGGATAGCCTATAGGGCTAGGCTACCTAGGCAAAAATCTAACAGGGAGCAAAACGCCCAAATCGCAACAATTACGTGTAGTTTTGTATTCTCCCTGTTTTATGTCGACCTTGGGCTGCAGAAGTATCTCTTCCAACGTGACCCCTCGAGAGCCAGGCCTTAATATGCCAAATTGAATTATTCCAAACTCAATGTGACTGTCAACTCACTAACACTTAAGTAGACTATTTGTCATTTAATGTTCATTGTGCCAGTGTGATGCAAAGAAGCACTGCGTCACGGACGTAACCTACACTTCCAATCTCACTGTGAAAAAAAATGGAGAATTATTTTGACATTTAAAAATGACAATTTGACAACTGGCTAGGCTAGGGGTTTGTATTGTTTCTTCTTCACGCAGTAGCCAAGCTCTAGCCTAGAGTGCAGATACTTAGGAAGCGGTTTGTTGCCATATCTAACACATTTATTACAAACTAATATTCAAAAGGAAACTTCCCATGTATGTTGCCAAACGGTTCAGGATTCTCACGTTGGGCATATTCATGTGTTCTTCTCAATCTAAAATCCTGTCCACTTCTCAAGATTATGCTGATTGACAGGCAACAGCGACACCATGTGGACTACAATAGATGCTTTTCTTTTATTTACCGGGCTGACGACACATTGAAAAACACAGACCGAGCCTCTCCATCTAGCCAACTGTAGTCAATATAGTCGGAGACCCAATGTGAGACCAGCCTGTACATCCTTAGAATACAACTGTTCATAGATGTATTAACTTCGTGCATTTCATGATATAGATCGTTATTACCAGTGCTAACATATTGTCAACTGCAATTCCCTTATCTACAGGACAGTTAATTATAATCTTAATTAAATAAAGTCATGGTAGCCAACATGAATCAATCCAACCCATGTATTCTGATCATCACTGTCAGGGCATCTTGCATGATGTGACATTGTCGCTACACTTTGAAGATCAACCTGAATAGGTTAAACTGAAATGCCTCCTAGGCACAAACACATCATAAACCCATCTATTTTGTCATGCTCAAAATCAATTCTACATGACAGGGACTAACCCTCAATCAGTAGTGCCATTGATTCAACAACATGTTCTATCACATACAGACATGAAGTGCGCGTCTACTTGCTCTCATCAGATGATTAATTACATTTTGAAAACCATACAGTTGAATTCATAATGGGAAGTATGTTGCCTGCTTTGAATGACAAGGAGAATCCCAAGCAAAATCCTATTGAATATGAGCACTAAATGCAATTAAAATCTGCCTAGTTCAGTCGTGCTTTTTCTGAGTGCTCTGGTGTCTCTTTTCAAGCCCAATACATAAGGTGAGGATGACATCCACAGGGCAGCCTGCATCTATTCTGTCGGAAAGATACATTAAACATGGTAGGAAAGATACATTAAACATGAAACAGACCCATATCATAAAAGTCTCGAACGTACTGTATATAGATCAATCTGCTATCTATTCAGATGCAAGTCAGAATAGAGTGAGCTCAAGCTGAGCGTATCCTGGCATCCTCAGTACTTTGTGATGGTGTTCACATATTTAGGATCCACTATGAAATTACATTGACCAGCATTGATTTACAGTTGGCACCACCACTGCATTTCAATCATCTATACTCATTCTACAATGCTCTCACACTATAATTGTTTTTATGCTGTATATTATGCTTTCAGGTTCTATCTCAAATTCCATCCCTCCCCACGTGGAACCTATGTTTTGGTTCCCTCTGAATGTATGAAATGTGATCTCTGGGAGGGAAACAAATTCACTCTCGAACATCTGTGAAAAACATTAAGAGTTGGAAGGAGAAAGCATTGGCTCACAAAAATGTATTTCAGCAGTAATGGTGAACTGGCATGTTATTCACATGAAAGCTGGCGCCAGCCCAAAGGCAGCGCATGTGTATCTGGGCCCCACTGAAATCCCTGGAAGCCAATTCTACACTGAGATCTATTCTACTTCTGAAGGTTTTCATATGCTCCAGACTGGGCCTCAATGTCTAGGGTTACACTGTCTGTGGCTGCAAGTCATTTTGAAATACAATAATACACCTTTAACTCCCCATAGACCCACACCTGCTAAGTATATTAGTATTCAGGTCTATTGGTTAAAGGAATGTTTTTGTACATGTGGTTAGCTTTTTAACATGGACATTGGCAGCAGCTGCACACCTCATCAATTTACTTCAGGCTGATGTAAGGGAACGAGAAATTAAGACGGATGGGGAGGTTTGAAGACAAAGGAACCTAAGAGAGATTTGTAGATAAAGACATTGAATAAGCATTATACTCATAAATCTATTAATAAATCACCCTATGTACTTTTGGGAATTACCTGACTCTTAGGGACGAATCTAAGTGACTCCATGTGTGAACAGAAACTTTTGTTCCCCCCTCTGACCTTTAGTTCAGAGTTGCAATATATTCCCCCTTTATATGCGTAATGTAGTGAGTAGTTCCCTTGGGGCCACCCTGAGGTGGCATCCTTTATCCATGACCTTAGCCAGGCTCCCCTGCCTACTGGCCCTGACAGCTCCACAGAAGTTGACAGGAGCCCCAAATTCATCATCACACTTCATTCTCCTCCTCTATCTGATCTATGATAGCGCTAATAATAACCACTGGCACTGCAGACTATTCCCTGTCTCCTTTGGTGCCCAGTACACCTTGAGCCTGTGCAGATTACAGCCACCCATTCAGAGTGAAGGCCATTAAAATTGTATTTACTTATTATCTTCACTCTGTGTGCCAGGAAGATGCCCACAGGGGAAGAACAAAGTGACCTTCCTATGGCCCTCGGTAAGTCACAGGAGGGTGCATTATGCTACTGCTCCTCTCCTGTTGATTTGTTCTTGTTGCCTAACCTTTAAAGCAAATATGACTCACTTAGACACAGCAGAAAATAACATCTTCTGTTTCAAATAACATACAGACCTGAAGTGGACTGGCTATGTCTATGGTAAATGTTGTAAACATTTTCTAGTCAGATGAACATGAAAAATCGAATCTGTCAATGCATTCTGCAAAAACAACTGCAGAATTATTCTGCAACTGCTCAATCTCCTCCTGAGAGAGTTTTGATCAAACCAGTTGACTGACTATCATTTTGAGTGACAGTTCAGCAATTTCAATAGGACAAATGCGACAAGGTTATCTTTTTTCCTCATTCTGCCTTACATGGGCAGTTATTTCTTATCAGGGAAGAAGAGTCATGACCTGCTTAGGGCATGCTTAACTTTCCCTGACCTTTCATTCAGCTGATCATTTCCACCCAGATTCTTTTCTCTTCAATATGCTGCAAGCACAAGAGGATATTGTGTAAAGACCTACTGCACTGATAAATCCACCGCTCAGAGTGCCAAGCACTGGGGAGACCTTCCCAAATCTCCCCCTCACTTTATTACCATTTCAGTCTGCCACTACCTTCATCTTGCCAAGGGCACTTTATTACCTTGCAATGGTATACAGTCTGTGGCTATAAAAGGTGTATGAGCAAATAGTTTAATTTTAATGTAGAACATTTTACTCATATTTAATTCATTACATATTAATATTATATTCCTCATTCACGTTTATTCTCGACTTTAATGCATTGCCCTCTAGAGGAAAACTACTCTCAGTTTTACATAACCTAATTAGAATGTACCTTATGTCTTGGTAACGCTCTCGGTTTGCTGGGTATGGCATTAGTCTCTCTGTGTCTCTAGCCTCCTTGGTAGCACCAGTTGATGAAAGAGGGAGAATCCGAAGGTGCCCCAGCAGCACTAAATGATTGTCTAATGGATTCCTGCTTTACTGCTGGTAATCTGGTAATCAGAGGTTCAGAGGGGGCACATCTATCACTGAGGGAACAAATTCAAGTCTTGTGTTCTACTTCGTCTCACCCAAGAAGGAACTGTGGACCAGATAAATGACCGCCTTGTTTCAGGAGAGACCGGATCTATTGCCAACGATTTGTGGCCAACAAAGTCATTTCGATACCAGTCCATTTATTGATAAATGTGGCCTAAATGTAATAAGGAGCCAATTTACCGGCAGGTGGTATAGGAATGGAATTGCAGTTATCTTCTCTTTTTTTCTGCTCCCTTCTTTTCACAATCCAGCTGAAAATGTGATGGGAGAAACAAAACAAAAACCACCAAATGAAGGTAATTTATCGACATCAGATACATGTCTGCCACCTTTGAACTGCTATCTCTTCAAAGATGAACACAACATGTCCCCTCTATTTGGTTTTGGTATGTTTCTTTGACACCAAAATAGTCTAGGTTTCTTTCTATGAAACCACAAAGAATGTAAGCTGTGAATGCTTAAAGAATATACAGTAGCCGAGGTCAATCTTCAAATATAGTATGTATCTAGTTTGGATAACTGAACATATACGGAAGAACATCAGAAGATAATGTTTACAAAGCTATTGTGACCCCATTTACTGGTCATTTGTGAAAGACACAAGCTATGTCAATTTGTTGTCCTGATGTTGACAGATTTTTCTTTGTTCTTCCCCGCGCCTGAGTTAATGTTAAGACACAGGCGGAGCTTCAAGGCTGATATATATTGTTTTCTCAAGGATCAGGCACCACATGTGTCTCACCACCCACTGTTCCATCAGTCTGACAAGCAGCGCTGTGCCCCTCCCACCACATGGAGCCAAGGATCAGAGCCCTGGACACTACCCTCTGCAACTGGATCTTGGATTCCTGAAGGGCAGGCCAGAGGCTGTGAGGATTGGCAACAACACCTCCTCCACACTGACTCTTAACACAGGGCCCCCCCAAGGGTGTGTCCTCAGCCCTCTGCTGTACTCCCTGTTCACCCACGACTGCGTGGCTTTGCACGACACCAACTCCATCATCAAGTTTGATGATGGCAACACGCTTGGATATAGGTCTGATAACCAACAACAACGAGTCAGACTATAGGGAAGAGGTAAATAAGCTGGCATTGTGGGTATAGCAGGGTATGGCAGTCCCCATACCCTAGCTCAAGACCAAAATGTAAAAGTAGGCTACAAAAAAGTAGACTAATATGATTTCAATACCGATTCAAATGCAACGTTTGTTTAGCATTTTGATGGTTGGTTTTAGGACCATGCGGTTATCGCTCGGAGACAAGCTTCCAGCCTGGTGCCTTTCTCTCACCTTAAGAAAGCAGAGAGCAAAGACAGTGCCAGACAGTTTGTTTTGCCGGTGAGCCGTTTAGTCAGTGCGCCGATTGCTTTGAATTTAATGTCTACATTTGAACTCAGCCTTGTAAGCCTTCCGGTCAGATGTTTTATGCAATATGCTTCCCCTAAAGTAAATTGAATTACTTTTGCCAAAATTTGCTATATACTGTAATTACTCGTGCCTATACAGAAATAATAAAATCATTCAATATATTACACCAGAGAGCATGATTGGGCCACAGAGGATCATTAGCTTCTTTTAAATTTAGATGTGGATTGTTTGAAGCATGCAATTTGGGGAGCGCGCAGCAAATAGCCTACCAAATAGCTGATTGCTGAGTTTCAGCGGTCAGTAAAAAGCTATTAAATAGGCCAAGGCCTATCACAATATTTCAAAATACAATTGTAGGAAAAAAATTGCTTAGAAAGCACGTGGTTATTGCTGAAAAAAGAAGACAAAGAAAATACTATAATCTGTCTCTAGTTATCTAAATTCTCAACTTCCAATTGAGCGAACAATATCCTATCTTAATGGCACCTGTAGAGAGCATAGGCCATTTTCCCTTGTGAGTGCATGCATATTCATTGTCTTTAGTACTGCATCAGTACCACTGGATAGTTTATTGGAGGACAATAATTTAATCCACCAGGCTAGATGGACATAATTTTGTACAATTTGTGTCTACCCTTTTTGAAGATTAGATGGTTGCCTTTAAGACAAGGTTGTTTTTACTGATCTGTTTGTCAGTGTCAGCAGAGTAGGCTACAAATTTTTGTCGTATTACAAAATATGTTGCTTGACTGATTTCCTTATGTGAACTGTAACTCAGTAAAAAATTTGACATTTTTGCATGTTACCTTTCTATTTTTGTTCAGATTGATGGGCGATTATTTTTGCAGGGTAACGTGTCGGGTGTCCTGTGTGAACGTACAGTGCCTTCAGAAAGTATTTTGACATTTTCCACATTTTCTTGTGTTGCAGCCTGAATTTAAAAATGATTCAACTGAGATTGTTTTGTCACTGGCCTACACACAATATCCCATAATATCAAAGTGGAATTATGTTTTTAGAAATATTTACAAATTAGTACAAATGTAAAGTACTCAACCCTTTGTTAAGGTAAGCCTAAATAAGTTCAGGATTAAAAATGAGCTTAACAAGTCACATAAGAAGTTGCATGGATTCACTCTGTGCAATAATAATGTTTTCCATGGTTTTTGAATGACCACCTCATCTCTGTACCCCACACATACAATTATCTGTAAGGTCCCACAGTCGAGCAGTGAATTTCAAACACAGATTCAACCTCAAAGACCAGGACGTTTTTCCAATGCCTCGCAAAGAAGTGTAGATTGGTAGATGGGTAAAAAGAAGAAGAAAAGCTGACATTGAATATCCCTTTGAGCATGGTGAAGTTATAAAATACACTTTGGATGGTGTATCAATACACCCAGTCACTACAAAGATACTAAGCTGCCGGAGAGGAAGGAAACCTCTTAGGGATTTCCCCATGAGGCCAACGGTGACTTTAAAACAGTTACAATGTTTAATGGCTCTGATAGAAGAAAACTGAGGATGGATCAACATTGTAGTTACTCCACAATACTAACCTAATTGACAGATTGAAAAGAAAGAAGCCTGTACAGATTACAAATATTCCAAAACATCAGTGATTATAGCATGTAAATCCGTAATTTCGACTGAGATATTAATGAGCGAGCTAAGACGGACATAGTCAATATATTTGTTCAGCACTTTTGAAATGTACAGCGACAGAATTCAGAACATGGGCCGTTCTTACAGTATCCTCCCAGTACACCAAGTCAGAACTGTAGAATAAATGAAGGGGGCATATAAGCAGACAACATTGAATATTGTATGAGCTTTCATTGTCTGCTTATATTATAAGTTCTTACAATATTCGACGATGACACTTCTCTAAAACAGGCTATAGGCTACATGTGCACCGTCAAGTCAGAACAGTAGGCTAAGTTATGAGGGGGAAAGGGATAAAATTATTAGGGTGAGGCACATGGGCTACTACCAGTTTACTACACAACATACACTTAGTATTACTTTCTTAGCTACAGTATACATATCTTGCAGGCATATTACATAAATTATGCAGCAGCAAACACTAGATATAGTTTTATCACCGTTGTGCTGTGTTCACTTGAACAGGGATTTTGTCATAAAACTTTGTCATTAAAGTCTGGCATTCTCTGGATTTATGGTGCTTTGAACTCAGAAAAAAACAAGGTTGAATCATGACATCAGTGATCTTCAGGACAGAGCTCTAGAAAGAGGCCTGAGTTCCTGACTTGGAATTTTGAGCTGGATGACTGTTCAAAACGTATTTTCCCAGTCGGAGTTTGTTTTTTTCTGAGTTCCTAGTTGCCTTGAACTCACTGAAGTCTGAGATTTCCCAGTTCCGTGTTTCCAGTTGTTTTGAACAGCAGAAGTCCTGCTGGATTGACATCCTATAGCCTATGGTGTTGCATGTGAATGTTTATCATTTTAAGCTTGGAAAATAGATCATTAAACCCAGACATGGATCACAAACCCTCTCCCCCGAATAGCAGGGGAAGTAAAATACGGATTGCTTTGCAACACTTCCAGTTAGCTGCTGATTCATTCCAAACCACTCGCTGTTGAATTTGCAATTTCCAACTTATTGTGTAATGTTTATGTCCAATGGACACTGAGCACTGATACGTTTTATCTATCATTTCTCTTCATATGACAAGGATTGAAAAAGATTTGCCAGTTGATTCTCGACGTGATTCATGATGATGACTGCTTGTCTAGCTTGCTAGCTAAGATTTTGAAAGTATGACGTGTCACGTTGGTATGAAGGGTCAGGAGACAGGCGCAGGAATGCGTAATAGGGTTTTTTATTAAGCCCAAATTACGGAATGCCGTGTAAAGGCACGGGGACGAAGACCAAACAAACACCATACAAAAATACAGGGTTGAAACCCAAACAAAAGAGCAAGTAGTACCTCGAATAAATAACACATGCGCACAATGATTAACACACGGGACGAGACCGGTAATCATCTGCGCAATCCACAATGGCACGAAAGCCAAAACACACAGCACAGGTACTCACACGCACCAACGGACATTGCAACAATAATCGACCGCCCAATGGAAACCAAAGGGCACACTTATACAAGTACTAATCAGTTGTAACGGGACAGGTGTGCGTAATGAAAGTTCCGGAGGGATCCGTGACATGTTGACTGTCCAATTAAAGTCCAATCAAAGGTACGGTAGATACAGTGCATAAGGAAAGTTTTCAGACCCCATTGACTTTTTCCACATATGTTACAGCATTATTTTAAAATGGATTATATAAAGACATTTCCTCATCAATCTACACACAATACCCCATAATACCAAAGCAAAAACAGGCTTTTAGAAATGTTTGGAAATGTATTAAAAGCTAAAAACAAAAATACCTTATTTACATAAGTATTCAGACCCTTTGCTATGAGACTCAGAATTGAGCTCAGGTGCATCCTGTTTCCATTGATCATCCTTGAGATGTTTCTACAATTTGATTGGAGTCCACCTGTGGTAAATTCAACTGATTGTACATGATTTGGAAAGGCACGCAACTGTCTGTATAAGGTCCCACAGTTGACAGTGCATGTCAGAGCAAAAACCAACCCATGAGGTCGAATACATTTTCCATAGAGCTCTGAGACAGGATTGTGTCGAGGTACAGATCTGGCGAAGGGTACCTAAACATTTCTGCAGCATTGAAGGTCCCCAAGAACAGAGCGGCCTTCATCATTCTTAAATGGAAGTTTGGAACAACCAAGACTCTTCCTAGAGCTGGCCAGGTGAGCAGTCGGGGGGAGAAGGACCTTGGTCAGGGAGGTGACCAAGAACCTGATGGTCACTCTGACAGAGCTCCAGAGTTCCTCTGTAGAGATGGGAGAACCTTCCAGAAGGACAACCGTCTCTGCAGCACTCCACCAATCAGGCCTTAATGGTAGAGTGGCCAAACGGAAGCCACTCCTCAGTAATAGGCAGATGACAGCCCGCTTGGAGTTTGCTAAAGGCACCTAAAAGACTCTCAGGCCATGAGAAACAAAATGTTCTGGTCTGATGAAACCAAGATTGAACTCTTTGGTCTGAATTCCAAGCGTCACATCTGGAGGAAACCTGGCACCATCCTTACGGTGAAGCATGGTGGTGGCAGCATCATGCTGTGGGGATGTTTTTCAGCGTCAGGGACTGGAGACTAGTCAGGATCGAGGAAAAGATGAACGGAGCAAAGTACAGAGAGATCCTTGATGAAAACCTGCTCCAGAGCACTGAGGACCTCAGACTGGGGCGAAGGTTCACCTTCCAACAGGACATCGACCCTAAGCATACAGCCAAGACAACACAGGAGTGGCTTCGGGACAAGTCTCTGAATGTCCTTGTGTGGCCCAGCCAGAGCCCAATTAAACCTGATCGAACATCTCTGGAGAGACCTGAAAATAACTGTACAGCGACGCTCTCTATCCTGATAGAGCTTGAGAGAGAAAAATGGGAGAAACTTTCCAAATACAGGTGTACCAAGCTTGTAGCATTATAGCCAAGAATACCCAAGGCTGTAATCTCTGTCAAAGGTGGTTCAACAGTACTGAGCAAAGGGTCGGAATACTTATGTAAATGTTATATTTCCGTTTTTTATTTGTAATAATTGTACAAGAAAATAAAAAAAAATATTGTGTGTATATGGATGAGGATTCTTTTTTTAAATCCATTTTAGAATAAGGCTGCAACGTAATAAAATGTGGAAAACGTTAACGCTGTATAGCGTGATTTGACGTCGTTTCATCTGTGGCCAATGATCTTGAGCCTTCATGGACGGGCAGCACCCAAGGGGGGTTGAACTTTCTGGCTCTCCCTGTAGATGTTGAGGTGATGTAGTGTCCCCATGAGTGACAGAATACTGAGCCAATCGCTGCGCAACTAGAGAAGATTACCAACCCCTACGCTCTGTATTTTCCACTGGCTGCCCTTCCACCACAGAATGCACTGAGCTAGGCTGAAACACTTGCATTTTGTAGCTGCCTTACTCAAGAAAGCAAAAAAGAGACCATGTTTGTATGTGGCTTTATTAATTTACAATATATTTTTTAACATTGTTTGCAAACTGATATGTGACACGCTAAACGGGTGGGGCTTAAAACAGGCCCTGAATGACGGGCCATCACTGCAAAACACTAAAGTAATACTGCAAAACATGTGGCAAAGCAATTCACTTTTTGTACTGAATACAAAGTGTCATGTTTGAGGCAAATCATATTACTGAGTACCACATATTACTGAGTATCACTCTCCATATTTTCAAGCATAGTGGTGGCTGCAACATGTTATGGGTATGCTTGAACTCATTAAGGACTGGAGAGTTTTTCAGGATAAAAAAAAAACGGAATGGAGCTATGCACAGACAAAATCCTAGAAGAAAACCTGGTTCAGTCTGCTTTCCACCAGACACTGGGAGATGAATTCACCGTTTAGCAGAACAATAACCCAAAACACAAGGCCAAATCTACACTGGAGTTGCTTACCAAGAAGACAGTGAATGTCCCTAATGGCCAAGTTATCTGCCTGAAAATCTATGGCAAGACTTGGTTGTCTAGTCTAGCAATGATCAACAACCAATTTGACAGAGCCTGTATAATTTTGAAAATAATAATGAGCACACAATCCAGGTGTGCAAAGCTCTTAGAGATTTACCCAGAAAGACTCACAGATGTAATCACTCCAAAGGTAATTCTAACATGTATTGACTCAGGGGTGTGAATACTTATGTAAATTTATTTTATTTCTGTATTTAATTTTCCTCACATTAGCATAAATGTCTAAAAACATGTTTTCACTTTGTCATTATGAAGTATTGTGTGTAGATGAGTGATCCACTTTGAATTCAGACTGTAACACAACAAAATGTGAAATAAATCAAGGGGTATGAATACTTTCTGAAGGTACTGTAGCTATCAACTTCTGTACTGCTTGAGTGCTTGAGAAGTTCAAATCAAATCAAAACAAGTTTTATTTGTCACCTACACATGGTTAGCAGATGTTAATGCGAGTGTAGCGACAGTACAGTAATATCTAACAAGTAATCTAACATTTCCCCCAAAACTACCTAATACACACAAATCTAAATGGGTGAATGAGAATATGTACATGTAAGTATATGGATGAGTGATGGCCGAGCGGCATGGGCAAGGTGCAATTGATGGTATAAAATACAGTATATACAAGTGACATGAGTAATGTAAGATATGTAAACATAACTTAAGTGGCATTATTTAGAGTGCATTATAAAAAGTGAGTAGTGATCCATTTACTAAAGTGGCCAGTGATTGGGTCTCAACGTAGGCAGCAGCCTCTCTGAGTTAATGATTGCTGTTTAGCAGTCTGATGGCCTTGAGATAGAAGCTGTTTTTCAGTCTCTCGGTCCCAGCTTTGATGTACCTGTACTGACCTCGCCTTCTGGATGGTAGCGTTGTGAACAGAAAGTGGCTCGGGTGGTTGATGTCCTTGATGGTCGTTCTTGGCCTTCCTGTGACATCGGGTGCTGTAGGTGTCATGGAGGGCAGGTAGTTTGCCCCCGGTGATGCGTTGTGCAGACCGCACCACCCTCTGGAGAGCCTTGCGGTTGAGGGTGGTGCAGTTGCCATACCAGGCTGTGATACAGCCCGACAGGATGCTCTCGATTGACCATTTCAGTTTGTCCGTGATGTGTACGCTGAGGAACTTAAAACTTTCCACCTTCTCCACTGCTGTCCCTTCGATATGGATAGGAGGGTGCTCCTCTGCTGTTTCCTGAAGTCCACGATCATCTATTTTGTTTTGTTGATGTTGAATGAAAGGTTGTTTTCCTGACCTGACACGACACTCCGAGTGCCCTCACCTCCTCCCTGTAGGCTGTCTCGTTGTTGTTGGTAACCAAGCCCACTACTTTTGTGTCATCTGCAAACTTGATAGGGTTGGAGGCGTGCATGGCCACGCAGTCATGTGTGAACAGGGAGTACAGGAAGGGGCTGAGCACGCACCCTTGTGGGGCCCCAGTGTTGAGGGTCAGCGAAGAGGATATGTTGTTTCCTACCTTCACCACCTGGGGGTGGCCCGTCAGAAAGTCCAGGACCCAATTCAACTGGGCGGTGTTGAGACCCAGGGCCTCCAGCTTGATGATGAGCTTGGATGGTACTATGGTGTTGAATGCTGAAATGTAGTCAATGAACAGAATTCTTACATAGGTATTCCTTTTGTCCAGATGGGATAGGGCAGTGTGTGGTGTGATGGAGATTGCGTTGTCTGTGGACCTGTTGGGGTGGTATGCAAACTGAAGTTGGTCTGGGGTGGCCGGTAAGATGGAGATGATATGATCCTTAACTAGTCTCTCAAAGCACTTCATGATGACAGAAGTGAGTGCTACGGGGCGGTAGTCATTTTGTTCAGTTATCTTTGCCTTCTTGGGTACAGGAACAATGGTAGCCATCTTGAAGCATGTGGGGACAACAGACTGGGATAGGGAGCAATTGAATATGTCCATAAACACACCAGCCAGCTGGTCTGCGCATGTTTTGAGGACACGGCTAGGGATGCCATCTGGGCCAGCAGCCTTGCGAGGGTTAACATGTTTAAATGTTTCACTCACCTCAGCCACGGAGAAGGAGAGGGGGTTGGGGGGGACGCAGTCCTTGTTAGCGGACCGCGATGGTGGCACTGTACTATTCTCAAAGCGGGCAAAGAAGGTGTTTAGTTTGTCTGGAAGCGTGACATCGGTGTCCGTGACGTGGCTGGATTTCTTTTTGTAGTCCATGATTTCCTGTAGACCCTGCCACATACGTCTCGCGTCTGAGCCGTTGAATTATTACTCCACCTTGTCCCTGTACTGGCATTTCGCTTGTTTGATTGCCTTGCAGAGGGAATAGCACCGCTGTTTATATTCAGACATATTCCCAGACCTCTTCCATGGTTAAATGCAGTGGATCGCACTTTCAGTTTTGCGCAATGCCACTATCCATTCACGGTTTCTGGTTAGGGTAGGTTTTAATAGTCACAGTGGTACAACATCTCCAATGCACTTCTTTATAAATGCACTCACCGAGTCAGCGTATAGGTCGATGTTGTTCTCAGAGGCTGACCGGAACATATTCCAGTCCGCGTGATCAAAACAATCTTGAAGCATGGCTTCCGATTGGTTTGACCAGCGTTGAATGGTTCTCGTCACTGGTACATCCTGTTTGAGTTTCTGCCTATAAGACGGAAGGAGCAAGATGGCATCGCGGTCGGATATGCCGAAGGGAGGGCGGGGGAGGGCTTTGTATGCATCGTGGATGGTAGAGTAGCAATGGTCGAGGGTATTGCGCATGCGCGTACCGCAATCAATATGCTGGTAGAATTTAGGTAGACTTGTTCTCAAATTTGCTTTGTTAAAATCCCCAGCCACAATACATGCAGCCTCAGGATGTATGGTTTCCAGTTTGTATATAGTCCAGTGAAGTTCCTTGATGGCCGTCTTGGTGTCTGCTTGAGGGGGAATGTACACAGCTGTGACTATAACTGACGAGAATAGTCTTGGTAGGTAAAATGGCCAGCACTTGATTGTAAGGGGTTCTAGATCGGGTGAGCAGAAGGACTTGAGATCTTGTATGTTGTTATGATTATACCATGAGTCGTTAATCATAAAGCATACACCCCCGCCCTTCCTTTTCCCAGAGAGGTGTTTATCTCTGTCGGAGCGATGCATGGAGAAGCCCTGTGACTGAACCGATTCCGACAACATATCCAGAGAGAGCCATGTTTCCGTGAAACAGAGAATATTACAATCTCTGATGTCTTTCTGGAAGGCAACCCTTGCTCGAATTTCGTCTACCTTGTTGTCAAGAGACTGGACATTGGCTAGTAGTATACTCGGGAGCGGTGTGCAATGTGCACATCTACGGAGCCTGGCCAGGTGGCCGCTTCGTCTGCCCCTTCTGCGGCGGCGTTGTTTTGGATCGCCTACTGGAAATAGATCCATTGTCCTGGGTGGGGGTCCGAACAGAGGATCCGCTTCTCGTATTCCTGGTCGTAATGTTGGTAAGTTGACGTTGCTCTTATAGCCAAAAGTTCTTCCCGGTTGTATGTAATAAGACTTAAGATTTCCTGGGGTAACAATGTAAGAAATAATACATAAAAAAACTATATACTGCATTGTTTCCTAAGAACTCGAAGCGAGGTGACCATCTCTGTCGGCGCCATGCTATTACCAAGTTGTGACTCACGTGAGCATAGTGGTGCTTGAATGATGGACAATCATGAGTGCATTCGTAAATTTACAGTGGTAATTTACTCCGATTTTAGAGCACTCTGGTTTGAGAGTGCCAGAGAGCAGAATAATTGAGGAATTTACGAATGCCCTAAACTTGGTTGTTATGGCAGGTGTAAGTAAACGTGGGCTAAAAAACGTAATTCAATTCTTGCCATAACACAGTTACAGTCACTATCCATCTAGATAAGACGAAAACACTCTAACCAGCTCTACCAGAGCGAGTAAAACTTTAGCCAGTTAGCTTGGGTGCTTGACTGCCTTTGTGAGGTCAGAACACTAGAAACAACCAAAGATTTTTTATAACTAACCCAAGATAGACCAGAGTCTGTCATTTCCAACGGGAGAAAATTAATCATAGTGGGCAGAACAAGCAAGGAAGAGGGCAGAGCCAAGCACAAGCTAGTGAGATCCTATTGGTGCATTTGAGCATTTATTAGCATATTTCTATTATGGAACATCTGCTCTGTGAAGTGCACGTGTGAAGTAACTCAATTCATCCTTGCACTCCTAAACAACGCAATATTTAGAAACTTTAGGTAAAGTCTACAAAATGCAATCCACTCTGTTACAGATTCCAATTTTGGAAACAGAAAACCTTATGGAGATCAAATGTTTCATTGATGAGAAAATTAGCCAAAATTAATCTCACTCCCACTGCCGGCCACTGGGCTTCCTTTCATCACCATATTTGGTAGTGAGTGGAAACGCCAACCGGATGCTTCCCAATTATACATCCGGTGAAATATCTGTGGATCAACCCTACTCCTCGGCCAGAGAGTCAAGTGTGCACTCTGAATTCTCTGAGAGCTAAATTTTCTGAATTTACGAACGGACAGAGTGAATTTACGAACGCACCCCATATTGCTCAAATACAAATAGCACAACTTTCTGCAGGTAATCTTCTGTGAATATTGTACTATAAACTGTGCTTCCCTGTATTATGCTTAAAATATATATTCTACTGAGCCATTTACTTTATGTTCCCATTCTTATATTGAAATATTTCTTATTATTGTTGCATTGTCGAGAAAGAACCTGCAAGTAAGCATTTCGTTGGATGGTGTATACCATGTGTATCCTGTACATATGACTAATAAAATGTGAAACTTGAGGATATCAATTAAATGAAGCTGAGATCTTAGATCCATAGCAGCACCAGAGTAGACAGGTGTTTGCACAAAGACTATATTTGCCGGGGAACTAATCTCTGGCAGATTGGCCAAAAATGGGAAGGGAAATTGATCATTCATGATCACATGGCATAAAAATGGGGAGTAAATTGAGTTTGGTGGGAAATAGCAGGACACTGCAGCCACATAAGAATGATTTAGAGCAGCCTGCCATCCCTGCAGTGAACAATGCTATATTGAATGCCTGGGTGGGATGTGATTATAATAATGCTTGGCTGAAAGTGATGAAATTAGAATGATTAATCAGCCATTGATTGAACTGCTGTGTTTTGCCTTCCACTTCAGGGAAAGAACTTGGCCTCCACTGGGCATTTGTGATGGATGAATACACATTAAAACTTAGAACACATGGAGTGAAAGTACAGTGCTTTGTGCATTTGTTTGTGTGCGTGTGTGCATTTCTGTATGTGTGTCTTCATTTCTGATTTATGCATAGCTCATGAGGAATTATACATGGGCTCATAATGCATTATGAAGAGTGGAATTTACAGGAAATGTTACCAATTATACTATTGTGACATTGTGTGACTCTCTAATGAATATTCAATCCTGGAAAGAAATAACCATGGACACATGGAGATAGAGTTCAACTCTGCAGATGGATTGGTGGGATTCTTCTATCCAATGAGCCTTATTGATATAGGGGGGTCATTTATTATAAAAAATATTGCGATACTGGTATCGTCACAGCCCTACAATATACCAATGTGGCAGTTGTCCTAAACTCCTAAGGCATAACGTTCTTAAGAAATCTATGTGCATCCTTAATTAAAATGACAAATGAACGGTAAAGAAGCATTCTTAGATAACATGTGCAGAAAAATAGACATTTATATATTTATTTATTTATTACTTATAATTAGGCATGATGATTATAGCTCTACATAGCAGGAGAGAGCTGTTTCAGGTGTTTGAAAAATGCTAAATTCTCTGAACTGGTGCTTTGACTGAACCTAATCAACATGGAATATTTCACCTCCAGCTAGACTTGGGGGTGGGTGCAGAATAAATGACATGTGGGGGGACACACAAGCAACTGTTGCAGAGAACAGCTGTCATAAATTGAAGTCTCTAAAGACATGATCTTACAAAACATTGGCACAATGGTCTGAACTAAAAGTGCACAAGATGGTAAAGGAAATGTTTTAAACTGATTATTTGACTTGAATACTGTGTTCATCTCTTGATTACTTTTTCTGGTAAGCGTTTTTATGGGAATACTACATTGCAGTCATGTCCTCTTTGGTGAGTCAAGACAAATCTTAAATCTCTTAAAATGCTAAATATTTTTATTTTAGCAGAGGATCTTATAGCTGATGTTATGATTGAGTGTTCTCCCATGCAGGATCATCTGAAGACAGATTGGACAATCAAGTCACTCCCACAGCAATGCACAGAGATGACAAAAGAAATTTACGATAAACCTGTCAAGGTAGCTAAACAATCAACTGAATTATTCTGTATCTAGAGATTATGTTAATACTGTAGTATCGTCCTCATTAATTTCACTATATCAGAGTATTGCTGTTGCAACTTGAAATTCTATGGCTAGCTACCAGGGGCACAACCTTCACTGGGGAAATTCTGAAATTGCATTTTTGTCCCCCCCAGTTTAAGCATCGGAATGTAATACAAACCAAAGCAAATTTGTACTTTAGGACCATGTTTGGAGTGTTTATCCAAATGGATAAAAAAAATATATATATACATATATATATATATTTATATATATATATATATACACTACCATTCAAAATGTATCATTAGAAAACCCTTTTGCAATTATGTTAGCACAGCTGAAAACTGTTGTTCTGATTAAAGAAGAAATAATGCTGGCCTTCTTTAGACTAGTTGAGTATCTGGAGCATCAGCATTTGTGGGTTCAATTACAGGCTCAAAATGGCCAGAAACAAACAAACTTTCTACTGAAACTCGTCAGTCTATTCTTGTTCTGAGAAATGAAGGCTATTCCATGCGAGAAATTGCCAAGAAAAACAAGGACATTTCTAAGTGACCCCAAACTTTTGAATGGTAGTGTATATACAGTACCAGTCAAAAGTTTGAACACACCTACTCATTCAAGTTTTTTTTTTTTTTGACAATTTTCTACATTGTAGAGTAATAGTGAAGACATCAAAACTATGAAATAATACATATGGAATCATGTAGTAATAAAAAATTGTTAAACAAATCAAAATATGTGTTATATTTTAGGTTCTTCAAAGTAGCCACACTCTTGGCATTCTCTCAACCTACAAATTAACTTTTAACAAAGCACACCTGTTAATTAATTTAAATGCATTCCAGGTGACTACCTCATGAAGCTGGTTGAGAGAATGCCAAGAGTGTGCAAAGCTGTCGTCAAGGCGAAGGATGGCTACTTTGAAGAATCTCAAATATAAAATACATTTATTTTTTTGGTTACTTTTTTGGTTACTACATGATTCCATATGTGTTATTTCATAGTTTTGATGTCTTCATAATTTTTCTACAATGTAGAAATTGTAAAAATAAAGAAAAACCCTTGAATGAGTAGGTGTGTCCAAACTTTTGTCCGGTACTGTATGTCCCCCTCACTTCTAAAACCAAAGTTGCACCCCTGCTAGCTACTACACCAATTTCCATAAAGACATTGTATTTGAACGTTTTAACATAAGTGGGTTATGTATTCACACACAAGCTGCAAGCGGTATGAAAAAGTTGCTTGTTAGAGGCCATGTGTAGAGTAAATGTCAGAGAGGATCAGCCAGTTGCTGTTTCATTCTGATGTAGACAATGTGTTACTGTGACTGTCTGGACACAGCCATTCAGACAGCTGTACCATGTACATATGCTGCTTCCTGTTGCAAATTGTCCTCTAGCTCCTCAGTATACAAAGATTTCATATTGCTACTGTGTCATAACACAATTCCTCTTCAAATCAGGTATCGTAGCCTATACATTTATAAACTGAGTGTGGGGTGTGTTAACGATGCTGTTTTGCCTCCATACAGGAGCTATGTGTTATCTTCCCCTGGCTGGTGGAGAGGGTTGTTGGCAGCCTGGATGGCAGCACTGTTGGTTGGAGTCTTTCCTCCCTGCAAGTCCACAGCAGTGACTACAGCAATGTACTGGAGTTCCTACAACCAAGGTGGACCTGTCTGTGATTTAAGACATTCCACAACTTGCTATCGATAATATTATATTATTAATGTGTATTACACCTACGGTATACTAATAAACATGGACGTTTTCACCAACATACAATATTTTGCAGTGGCCCAATGCTGAAACTTGTTTATAAACTTCAAGCTGAAGACTACAACTTTGAGATCCAAGTTGCCAATTTACCTGTAAGTTTTCAACATACAGTACAGTCACATCCGAAATTATTGGTACCAAGCTATACTGTACGCAAAATTATATTATTTATACTAGTACAATTGCTCAGAGAAAGAGATTTTGTTTAACCAGTAAAAAAAATCTAGGTGTTGAAATGATTGGCACCCTAACGATTCTTATAAATAAATCAAACAATTTAATCTGCATTAACATTATACTGTTTTAAATTAATCTCAGTTCAAGAAACTGTATTGTGACCTTTCATGGCTTCCTGTTTCACTGGGGTATAAACATTTGGTCACACACATGTAAAATCCATTTGTCATCCATCACCATGGGGAAAGGCCAAGAACTCACAAAATAAAAGAGAGAAATGGTTGGTGACTTTCATAAATCAGGCAATAGGTACAGAAAAACGACTGAAAAACCAAGTATATCACTTACCACTATTAGGGCAACAATTACAAAGTTTAAAACCACTGGAACGGAGTAAACTTGCCTGGTAGAGGACCACAATTTATATTTTCTCCACGCACAGTGAGAATGATGGTTCGGGAGACAAAGACTAGTCCAAGGCCCACAGTTGGAGAATTACAGAACCTGACCTGAAACTTGGCAAGTTGAGCTTCCAGCAAGACAATGACCCCAAGCACACATTCAATGGTTAATTGGCCACAAAGTTAGTCTTGAAAACCTGTGGTTTGAAGGATCTGGAAAGGATCTGGAAAGATTCTGTATGGAGGAATGGTCTAAGATCTCTCCCAATGTGTTCTTCAATCTCATATAACATTATAGAAAGTGCTGTTATCCTCACAAGGGGAGGGTACACACAGTATTGAAAACAGAGGTGCCAATAATTGGGACACCTATCTTTTTAAAGATTTTTTAAATTACCAAATTTTTATTTTGTATTTGTTTATTACAGTCTTTTTTGCTCATCTTTATCAAGGGCTTTCAGACTGTAAATGCTAATTGTGCGGTGTTATTACAGTATTCTTCACAATGTCATCGCGTTATCAAGTATTACTACACATTACAATATCAGTAGTTAAATGCCTATTGGTCTATATTCCTGTATGAATGTTGAGTTTTCCTTCTCTTTCATTTTAACAGGATCGTGTGAGAATTTCCATCCACGAGGGGGTCATTTCAAATAGACGGATTTTCCTCAATAAATTACCCTCTCAGAATCATCAGAGATTGTCACTCAGTATCCTTTTTGCAATGTTTGACGCAATGACAACTATTACTAAGTATTATTGAACTTTGTTCACTTTAGTTTAGTGTTGTTCTTAACTGTCACCAGATGCCTTTGAGTACTTCATGTTTTTTTTTGCCACAAGTGTCATTACACAGAGGGTAGGCTAAAGTGCTATTCCATTTAATTTGTTTCAAATAAAGTTATTAATAAAGTCAATCCATTGCCAATGCTATCTCATTTTGTAACCTGAGTGTTTTTAATTGTTGAATTAGGATCACCACTCAGGGCAGCAAACCTCCATCTCTAACAGCGTCTACTTTGCCTTGGTGGATGTATATCTCAACCACTTCCTCCCTACAGAAGGATCCCCACACTCAGATGTCCAAGGCACCTTGACCTCACACATTCCAAGGTGCTGTATAGCTAGCCTATACCTTTCACAATGCATTATAAGACCAGCACATCATCTATCAATATAGGGCAAATATGAAATATAATATTTGATAACTTTTGTTTTGATGGTTCCCCAGGTCCTCTAGGTATAGTGAAACAAGCAAAGGCCTGTTGAAATGCCAGTGCCCTGTTAACGCTGAGACAACCAATCAGGGTATCTGGAGATCAGGGACTATGCTACAGGTGATTGAGAAAAATCTGGGTTGGACAGAGACACTTTTAATACAGCGATCTTGGCTTGTCTCGCAAAGGTGCAGTTGCTGAGTCATTGTATGGCCTTGTTCATTGTCCCTGTTTTAGATATTTTTGGAGATATGGCTGCCACATTTCCCCTTGGAGACACACCAGAAGCTTAATGAGGTCTTCCCTACCTTCCTTCGATGACTCATTCTTCATGACTAACATGCACATTTATTCACATTGTTAATCTAATGGATTCGGAATTCTACATTTTAATGATAAGCACTTGTCTGTAAACCTGCAGGTCTCTGTCATCACAGAGGAGCACATACTGGTGGTGAGACTGCTGGTGAAGCACATACATGCCCTCTCTGGAAAAACAAAACTAGACCAGTCTGTTATTTTACCTTCTGCCCACTCAGAAACCTATCTCTCAGAAGATTTTAAAAGGTGAATACCCACTTTAGTGTTTTTTACAATGATGATGTTGATGATAATGATGATATTAACAATATGTTGTTATTGAAACCCAGAGTGGTCACATCAGAATATGTACAGAGGTTGTACCTTCTCTTGCTGCACTGCTTCAAACAGTGGCCTATGGAGACATCCTTCAGAGCAGTGAGTGCACACTTAAGTTCTACATTGGATTTACATTTGGTCTGTCTTTGACATTTGGCCATGTTATTGCTTCATTTGCAGTGTCTCTAGCTGGTTTTGGAAGGTATCCTACTGTAGGCGTTCTGAATGTATGTATAAGAGAAGTGGTTTTGAATTAGCCGTTTCTCAATACAGGTATTGGAGACGTGGCTTAGTTACATCCAACCCTGGAGATACCAAAAACATGCCTACAGTGAAAGCAAAGAGAAATGGTAAGATACTTTGAATGTGCTCAATAGTGTTATAGCTTAGACACAGCATTGGGTTTAAGAGTACGTTTGCTAACATAAAGCTGTCTCTGTCTCTTAGGGCATCTTTCATTCAGGAGAATATTCTCATGTACACCAGGCTATTCAGCTGCTTCTTGAAAAGATTTGCACATGTCGACCTCGTCAACATCGACAATGCAACCATGGTTTTCAGGATGGCAAAAGTATTTGCCCAAACTAGTCTTCCAGAATTGATTGAAAATGGTAACCACAATTATTCTTAGTTGAAGGGCACTGTAACTCAATCACAATGAACAACATTAGACCTCTCAAGATTTGTTTTCAATTTGTTTTCTCCATAAATTTTGTTTACAGGAGAAAAATTGCTATTGCATCAGGGTCCCCTCCTCCCATCCACTGTGATGGCATCTCAGGTGCAGCCCACTGAAATAGCTGCCCTGCCCCTGCCCAAGACTCACATCAATAACAAGAAACTACAAATGTTTGGGGTAGAAATGCGAGCTGAGGTAAGTCCCATTAAGGACAAGTGAATGACAAGAAAGACCATTTGACTGAGGGTGCTGCAATCTACCAAATATGGATAGTGGTCACAAATGCTTTCCTATATTTTGACCATTGTAGGTGCTGAAACTGGTCCAGAGGCTAATGCAGGCCCAACAGACTGCAAAAACCACATTGGATCAGCAAGCCAATGTATCAGTTGGTCAGTTTCTCTGTTCCTGGAAGAGGTTGATTCTTAAAACCAATTCAGAAAGTGAGGGGAATGACATGATCAGGTCTGACATGAAGACAGTGGAGCTACTTAAGAAAGCTGTGGACCACCTCAATCAGGTTTTCAATGTGAGAAGATGATATGACATTGGTTATTATTATCGAGTAGTAGTAACCAATGTTAAAGTGATGTCTCAAATCATTTGTGGTTATTTTGTAGCTCAACACAGGTCATCTATCTCAGATGATGATGAACATAGGGTCAGTGGAGGAATCCAAACAGCTCCCTGACTGTATTCAGAGTGAAAACGGGCTGATCCTGACAGACCTTGGCAGAATGCAGGTGAGAATAACTACTGCAATAAAAATGAATGATGTGCATACGGTGCAATACATAATTGTACATTGTAATTGTGTTCTATTGCAGATTATCAATGGCCTTCGCAGATTTGATATTGAGTATCAAGGGGACCCACAGCTGCAGCCTGTGAGAAGCTATGAAAACACAGTCTTGGTGCAGCTTATGTTTTGGATCGCCACACTAATCAATAACAGAGTAAGTGGGGGGTCTTACCAGGGGCTTCATGCACCCCAAAAATCTGAGGGGGCACAAAGTGTGTGAGAATGGCTGGGGGGTGGAAGTTGGCATTTTTCAAACACCTGAAACAGCTTTTTCTTGCGATCTAGAGCCATAAGCATCATGCTGAATTCTATAATTATTTTTCTGCATATCTAAGCATACCTCTTAAACAAACCTCTGCTAAAATCTGTGTTTGAAAGGAATGTGTGTCTTATTCAAAACATTTATTAATTGCTTGCTTTTCTAAAGTGTACCAACCTTGCCAGCAATCATACCAGCTAAGACAGTTAGACAAGCTAGCTACTCTAACTTGATTGATATCCTGAAATGGCTTATTGGTATCTAGTTATGAGGTTGGGAGATTGTGAACCTACAGTATCTGCTACTTGCCTAACTTAATAAAATTGCTAGTTGGCTGGTAGTATTACAGTATTTACTTTTTTTATTATTTTTTATTTTGTATTTTACATGACAAATCTGAGGAGTCACATGCCCCTGTGCCCCCTATGGGCATGATGCTTTTGGGTCTTACTTTATATGCAATTTAATATTTCTATAATGATTTATTTACACTGAGTTCTCAAAACGTTAGGAACGCTCTGACATAGACTGACCAGATGAATCCAGGTGAAGCTATGATCCCGTATTGGTGTCACTAAATCCACTTCAATCAGTGTAAATGAAGGGGAGGAGACTGGTTAAAGAATGATTTTTAAGCCTTGAGACAACTGAGAGATGAATTTTGTATATGTGTGCCATTCAGAGGGTGAATGGGCAAAACAAAATATTTAAGTGACACAAGTGTGGGAAGCATTGGAGTCAACATGGGCCAGCATCCCTGTGGAAGGCTTTCAAACCCTTGTAAAGTCCATGCTCTGACTAACTGAGGCTGTTCTGAGGTCAAAAGGGGGTGCAACTCAATATTAGAAAGATGTTCTTATGTTTTGTATACTCAGTGCATATGGCATACAGTGGGCATACCTATAACGATTGGTAGTAGTACAGAGATACATGTATTGACTAAATTACTTGAGAATTTTGTCCTGCAGCTTGAAGGACACATGAACGATCTGTGCTCACAACAGAACCTGTTGGGAAGGCTGGGACAACACTACCTTATCACCTCCACTGTAAAAGTAAGGTTCCCAAGGAGTACAGTGACACAGCAAAGCCAGGAGGACTACCACCTGCGGCCACGCCTTACCCTGCGCACATTTGCCAGTTATCGCACATTACTCATTCTCCTGTTACTCTACTCACTGGGATCTCTGTTTTCTATTAGTCCACTGTTCAGCACATGCCTCATCTTAATGTTTAGCTTTTTGTATGGACTGTGCATGACTGTCTACGTGGGAAAGTAAAAAACGTTATTCTGCATTAATGCGTGTGTTATATCTAATAAAGGTGTTTTGAACTCCCCAACTTCAATTGACTGATAATTAGGGGTTCACAGTGAAGCTGTCACACCTATTGTTATTCTCTGGTTTCTTATTGTTTTCCTTGACATGGTCAAATAACTCAAGCATAGATTGGTAACTTTTTTCTAATTTGGCACACAGAAACTAGAGGCCATGTGTAACATGTTCAAAAAGAACAGCACTAATTGGCCTATAGTTGACACTATAAGCAGTCTAACTTATACACTCATATCCGTCACCCCGTTTGACCTAGAGACTTGATACTTTGTATGTAAATGTCTTTCCTCGTGCTGAACAAATTTGCCTCAAGGACCAATAATAACAGATTTTCTTCCATCTTAGAGATTTTGGAAAACCTTTGGAAAACGTATTCTCATCAAACCATAACTCCAAAATGTGGTATATAGGCCCATGATACATCTCTTAACTTAGCTGGAAAAAGCTAAGGGATTGGTTAAGAGAAGGCTGAGTTATTGATAAATCAGGAAATCTGATTTTACATGTCCATTATAATCCTTTGGAAATCCACTCCACAATGGCCTATTAACTTGAAACGTTTTAGAGTCATCAAAGACTACCACGGTGAACCATGGCTTTTAAAAGCTTTTAAAGAACAAGGAAACTTTTTTGACTATGTAATGACTAAAGAGGGGGTGGCAGGTAGCCTAATGGTTAGAGTGTTGGACTTGTAACCGGAGGGTTGCAAGTTCGAATCCCCGAGCTGACAAGGTAAAAATCTGTCATTCTGCCCCTGAACAAGGCAGTTAACCCACTGTTCCCCCGGGTGCTGTGGATGTTGATTAAGGCAGCCCCCTGCACCTCTCTGATTCAGAGGGGTTGGGTTAAATGTGGAAGACACATTTCAGTTGAAGGCAATCAATTGTACAACTGACTAATAATGGTGACTTTGACTTTGACCATAGGATACTAGAGAAATAATTACTGATCAAGTGAACTTTGTCTCATTCTCATTCCCTGTAATAGTACCCACAAAACACCAGTCTCAACATCAGCAGTGAAGAGGCAACTTCAGGATGCTGGCCTTCTAGGCAGAGTTGGAAAGAAAAAGCCATCTCTCAGACTGGCCAATAAAAATAAAAGATTAAGATGGACAAAATAACAGACACAGAAACTCTAACTAGAAGGCAAGCATCCCGAAGTTGCCTCTTCACTGTTGACGTTGAGACTGGTGTTTTGCGGGTACTATTTAATAAAGCTGCCAGTTGAGGACTTGTGAGGCATCTGTTTCTCAAACTAGACACTCTAATGTACTTGTCCTCTTGCTCAGTTGTGCTCCGGGGCCTCCCACTCCTCTTTCTATTCTGGTTAGAGCCAGTTTGCGCTGTTCTGTGAAGGGATTAGTACACAGCATTGTATGTGATCTTCAGTTTCTTGGCAATTTCTCGCATGGAATATCCTTCATTTCTCAGAACAAGAATAGACTGATGTGTTTCAGAAGAAAGTTATTTTGTTTATGGCCATTTTGAGCCTGTAATCGAACCCATAAAAGCTGATGCTCCAGATTCTCATCTAGTCTAAAGAAGGCCAGTTTTATTGCTTCTTTAATCAGGACAAAAGTTTTCAGCTGTGCTAACATAATTGCAAAAGGGTTTTCTAATGATCAATTAGCCTTTTATAATGATAAACTTGGATTAGCTAACACAACGTGCCATTGGAACACAGGAGTGATGGTTGCTGATAATGGGCCTCTGTACGCCTGTGTAGATATTCCATCAAAAATCTGCCATTTCCAGCTACAATAGTCATGTACGACATTAACAATGTATTTCTGATCAATTTTATAAAATTTTAATGGGGATGTTTTGCTTTTCTAAGTGACCCCAAACTGTTGAATGGTAGTGTACATTGTTGACTACAACCTGCATTGAAAAAGTACAAAGATGTACTAAAAGTGGAACTAGTATCAGGTATGAAGGTGAGACCCAGATGCAGACCATGTCGAATAAACAATAGTTTAATATTCCAACAGGGGCAGGCAAAAGACAGGTCAAGGCAGGCAGGGGTCAGTAAACCAGAGGTGGGGCAACAGTACTGGGCGGTAGGCAGGCTCAGGGTAAGGCAGAGGTCGGTAATCCAGGGGGCAAAGGTACAGGTCGGCAGGCAGGCACAGGGGCAGGGAGAGTGGTCAGGCAGGTGGGCTCGGAGTCAGGACAGGCAAAGGTCAAAACCAGGAGGGCGAGAAAAGAGAGACTGGAAAAAGCAGGGGCTGAGACAAAACGCTGCTTGACTTGAACAAACAAGACGAACTGGCAACAGGCAAACAGGGGATAATGGGCAACACCTGGAGGGGGGTGTTGACAAGCACAAAGACAGGTGAAACAGATCAGGGTATGACAGTAGAAGGGGGCGGGGGGGTACTGTCATACCCTGATCTGTTGCCCATTTTTCCCCCGCCCTGTGCCTGCGGTGGAAGTCGGCAATGAAGGCTGGGTCCAGGATGTCTCTAGCTGGGACCCAGCACCTCTCCTCCGTGCCATAACCCTGGAAACCCCTGCCACGTGGTCGAACACTCAGGAGGCGTCTCACCGTGTACGCCGGATGGCCATCAATGACATGGGGAGGAGAGGTAGGCATGGAAACAGAAGACAAAGGGCTGTGAGACACAGGTTTAACACAGGACACATGAAAGGTGGGGTGTATAAGAAGGGTACGGGGCAACAGAAGACAAACAGCAGAGGGGCTAATGATCTTGGAGATGGGGAACGGGCCGATAAACCTGGGGGGAGAGTTTGCGGGATTACACCTGGAGGTGGTCTTGAGGAGGGCCAACAGGGCTCTCCTCCAGGTACGACGACAGTGGAGGACAAACATCTGGGCAAAAGGTATTTCCAACCTCTTCCTGCTCAGGGAAGAGCGGAGGCTGATACCCCGGGGAACACTCGAAGTGAGATAGGCCCGTGGCAGAGCAGGGAAGGGTGTTGCTGGCATATTCCACCCACACCAGCTGCTGGCTACAGGTGGTGGGGTTGGTGGAGACCAGGCAGCGCAGGGTGGTCTCGAGGTCCTGGTTGGCTCGCTCCGACTGGCCATTAGACTGGGGGTGGAACCCGGAGAACTGGCTGGCCGATGACCCAATGAGGGTGCAGAACGCCTTCCAGAACCAAGACGAGAACTGAGGGCCGTGGTTGGAGACCATGTCCACAGGCAGTCCATGGATCCGGAAGACGTGCTGCACCATGAGCTGGGCCGTCTCCTTGGCAGAGGGTAACTTGGGGAGAGGAATGAAGTGGGCAGCCTTGGAAAAGCGATCCACCACGGTCAGGATGGCGGTGTTGCCATCAGACAGGGGGAGACCCATGACAAAGTCTAGGGAGATGAGAGACCAGGGGCGATGAGGGATGGGCAGAGGTTGGAGGAGGCCAGCCGGAACTTGTTGAGGGGTCTTGTTCCGTGCACAAAGGGAGCGACGTCCGGAACCATGGTAAAGCCACGTCTTGTCGCATGAAGGCCACAAGGGAGGTAGCCCGGGTGGCAGACAAGCCTAGAGGAATGGGCCCACTCCAGGACCACGGAGCGGACAGCATCAGACACAAACATCCGATTATCTGGGCCACCCCCAGGGTTCGGGTGGGACCCCTGCGCATCCCGGGCCTGTATCCCGATACCCCAGTTGAGTGCCGTCGCCAGGCACGAGGTGGGAAGGATGGTCTCGGGCTCCGGGGTGCTTGCCAAGGGGTTATAGCGGTGAGACAGGGCATCCGGCTTGATCGTCTTAGACCCCAGCCGGTAGGAGAGGAAAAGTTGAACCGGGTAAACAGCAGGGCCCATCTCGCCTGCCTGGAGTTGAGGCGCTTGGCGGTTTGGAGATACTCCAGGTTTTTGTGGTTGGTCCAACAAAGAACGGATGTTCCGCCCTGTCGAGCCAGTGCCCCTCCATTCCTCCAATGCCATCTTCACTGCGAGAAGCTCACGATTCCCCACATCGTAATTTCTCCCCGTGGATGTGAGGTGGTGGGAAAAGAAAGAGTAGGGATGCACCATAAGGTCCAGGGCAGAACGTTGGGACAGAACAGCCCCCACTCCGACATCCGAAGCATCGGCCTCCACCACGAACTGACGGGAAGGGTCCGGATGAACCAGGATCAGAGCCGTGGTGCAGCGGTGTTTAAACTTCTTAAGGAGCAGCAAGGTGCGCTGGGGCGCTAGCGCCCCACTCCCGACACTACCAGGTGAAATGCAAGGCGCCAAATTCAAAATCCAAAAGTTGAATTATTAAACATGCATCAATATACAAGTGTTTCATAGTCATCAAAAGCTATGCTTCTTGGCAATATCACAGCGTTGTCAGATTTAAAAAAGGCTTTACGGCGAAAGCACCACATTTGATTGTTTGAGGATAGCACCCCACATATTTTTTCCATTACCATAAATTCATAAACCATGCGGTTCACACAAAACACATTTCACAGCGAAAACAAATCAATTACCTTTTGAAGAACTTCTGCTGAGGGCTTCCCAAGTGTCCAACGTAGACAATCCATGGTTCTTTTGTTAGAAAAAGTTATGTATTATATCCATAAATCTCCGTTTGGTTGGCGCGTTATATTTTCTCTCCAATCGTCCATTGAAACGTGAAGAGAACTCGTTTAACTTATACCTATAAACTTTTCCAAGAACAATCAAACATAATTGTAAATGTATCCTTAGGAACACTTTTATGTATAAATAGCATAATATTTCAACCGGAATATAAACTGGGCGATAAGAAAGGAAAAAAACACAGAGCGTGCAAGCCATGAACCGCATTTACTCCTATTGACATTCTCTGTGGACACTTCCTTATTCATCTTCTTCTCTGCTCTAAAAGCATCTAAGAAGAATCAGAACACTTTCTCGAGACTGTTGACATCCAGAGGAAGCGATAGGTACTGCATTCATATGCCCTTATATGGGCATTTTCATAAGGGAGGGGTTTCAAATGAGGCAATCTGTCAAAACCACTTTTTCCAGGACAGAAATTCCTCGGGTTTTCGCCTGCCATATCCGTTCTGTTATACTCACAGACAAAATGTTAACACTTTTAGTGTTTCCTATCCAATGGTACTAAAGATGTGCATATCCTATTTTCTGGGCCTGAATGGGAGGCATTTTACTTTGGGCACGCCAGGCTCTCCAAAACAGTCACCTCGTGCGCTGCTCCCTAAGAAGTTAAGGTCCCGGAATGCCCGCTCCGCAGCCATGGACCACGTGAACAGAACTTTGGTAGAGGTGAGGGCAGACAGAGTGGAGGCCAGGGTGCTGTAACCCCGGATAAAGCGGCGATAAAAGTTGGCGAACCCCAGGAAGCGTGGCAGCTGCAGCCTCGACGTAGGCTGAGGCCAATCCATCACCACTTACACCTTCTCGGGATCCATCTTGACGCTCCCAGAAGAGATGAGATACAGTTGATGTCAGAAGTTTACATACACTTATGTTGGAGTCATTAAAACTTGTTTCCAACATCTCCACAAATTTCTTGTTAACAAACTATAGTTTTGGCAAGTCGGTTAGGACATCTACTTTGTGCATGACACAAGTCATTTTTACAAAAAATTTTACAAACAGATTATTTCACTTATGATTCACTGTATCACAATTCCAGTGGGTCAGAAATGTACATACACTAAGTTGACTGTGCCTTTAAACAGCTTGGAAAATTCCAGAAACTATGTCATGGCTACGGAAGCTTCTGATAGGGCAAATTGACATCATGTGAGTCAATTGGAGATGTACCTGTGGACGTATTTCAAGGCCTACCTTCAAACTCAGTGCCTCTTTGCTTGACATCATGGGAAAATCAAAAGAAATCAGCCAAGACCTCAGAAAAACAATTATAGACCTACGCAAGTCTGGTTCATCCTTGGGAGCAATTTCCAAACGCCTGAAGGTACCACGTTCATCTGTACAAACAATAGTACGCAAGTATAAACACCATGGGACCACGCAGCCGTCATACCGCTCAGGATGGAGACACATTCTGTCTCCTAGAGATGAACGTACTTTGGTGTGAAAAGTGCAAATCAATCCCAGAACAACAGCAAAAGACTTTGTGAAGATGCTAGTGGAAACAGGTACAAAAGTATCTATATCCACAGTAAAACGAGTCCTATATTGAGATAACCTGAAAGGCCACTCAGCAAGGAAGAAGCCACTGCTCCAAAACCACCATAAAAAATCCAGACTACGGTTTACAACTGCACATGGGGACAAAGATCGTACTTTTTGGAGAAATGTCCTCTGGTCTGATGGAACAAAATAGAACTGTTTGGCCATAATGACCATCACTATGTTTGGAGGAAAAAGGAGGAGGATTGCAAGCCGAAGAACACCATCCCAACCGTGAAGCACGGGGGTGGCAGTATCATGTTGTGGGGGTGCTTTGCTGCAGGAGGGACTGGTGCACTTCACAAAATAGATGGCAATATGAGGAAGGAAAATGATGTGGATATATTGAAGCAACATCAAAAGACATCAGTCAGGAAGTTAAAGCATGGTTGCAAATGAGTCTTCCAAATGGACAATGACCCCAACCATACTTCCAAAGTTGTGGCAAAATGGCTTAAGGACCACAAAGTCAAGGTATTGGAGTGGCCATCACAAAGCCCTGACCTCAATCCCATAGAAAATTTGGGGGCAGAACTGAAAAAGTGTGTGCGAGCAAGGAGGCCTACAAACCTGACTCAGTTACACCAGCTCTGTCAGGAGGAATGGGCCAAAATTCACCCAACTTATTGTGGGAAGCATGTGGAAGGCTACCCAAAACATTTACCCGAGTTAAACAATTTAAAGGCAATGCTACCAAATACTAATTGAGTGTATGTAAACTTCTGACCCACTGGGAATGTGATGAAATAAATAAAAGCTACTATTATTCTGACATTTCACATTCTTAAAATAAAGTGGTGATCCTAACTGACCTAAAACAGGTAATTTTTACTAGGATTAAATGTCAGGAATTGTGAAAAACTGAGTTTAAATGTATTTGGCTAAGGTGTATGTAAACTTCTGACTTCCACTGTAGCCCAGAAAGGGAATGGTGGAGCGATGGAACTCACACTTTTCCGCCTTAACGAACAACTGGTTCTCCAGAAGGCGCTGGAGTACCTGCCGGACATGGAGCACGTGCTCTTGGGGGAGCAGGAGAAGACGAGGATGTCATCAATGTAGAGGAAGACGAACCGGTTCAGCATGTCGTGGAGAACGTCATTCACCAGAGCCTGGAACATGGCAGGGGAGTTGGTGAGGCCAAAGGACATGACCAGATATTCGTAGTGGCCGCTGGCCATGTTTAAGGCGGTCTTCCACTCGTCCCCCTCTCGTATCCGCAACAGGTGGTAGGCGTTACGTAGATCCAGATTAGAGAACACAGTGGCCACCTGTAGCAGCTCGAAGGCCGAAGAAATTAGTGGTAACGGATAACGGTTCATAACAGTGATGTCATTGAGTACCCGGTAGTCGGTACACTTCCTGTGATCAGATTAGCCAGATCGGTGGATGGTGGTTGGATGATCGCACTTGTTTGAAATTGAAAAGCGTGCGGTAGCTATTGATAAAGAAGAACATCAAGACGAAGCAGCTGCTTTATAAAAAGAATGCACTGTTGAGCACTACATTCCGAGGGGTTTGTGCTGATTGTTTGGAGATTGTGACAGCCGGTTAAATGGCATCCCTTGAGAAGGCGAGAACAAGATGTATGTCAGGAGAAGTTCAGTATTATAATAAGGAGATGTATACTTGGGATACGGAGGAGGAGTGGAGGGGAAAAGAGAGGCAGAGGGTGAGCTTGAGTCGGTTCAAAATGGTGGAAAAAAGGGAGATGGTTTGTTAAAGAAAAATTTTACAAAGTGTAAGCAGACTGAGCTGAAGACAGGAGGAGAAATGGATGTGAATGACGGCAAAGTGGTAGGTGGTAGGTGTGGTGACGTTTTCGGAATAAGAATAAGAATAAGAATTTGTTCTTAACTCACTTGCCTAGTTAAATATGAAGGTTCCTAGGTGTGCACAAGGGCATGAGACAAAGGAATGTGTAGCATTGGGGAAAGTAGTGGTATGTGTTGACTGTAGTGGTGCACATGGGGCTGGGGATCAGAAATGTCCTGTGCAAGAGAGGCAAGTTGAAGTTTCCAGGCTTAGAGCAATGCAGAAGTTTTTATATGCTGAGGCAGTGAAGTAAGTAGAGGAATATGGGTCAAGGGGTTGGGAGCCTGAGAGGAGTGGTGTGAGTAGTAGATCTGTACCAGTGCAGAGGGATAGGCCAACAAGTGATATACAGTATGTTTCAGTAAGATTAGACTTTTAGCATTTATAGCAATGGTTATCAACTGTACTGCAGGGATGGAACGTAAGTCGCAGAAAATTGAGGTTGTGGTGGCGGATGCAGAGAGGTATTTGGGTGTGCGAGACTTGACAGAAGAGTTGGTGGTGGTGTCCAATCCTTTCAGGTTGTTGGCCTAAATATATATTTTTGTAATTGTGGAGTAGGGTAGTGTTAGAGGGTAGGGTGTTTGTTTATTTATTTATTTTCTCAAGCAAAGTATAAGGGAGTTGTACTCCAGTCTAGTAGGTGACAGTAATGCAACATTTATTGGATGACAACCGCCGTTAAACCTCATCGAAGAAGAAGGACACTTCCTGTTTTGAAGGTAAGCTAGCATTGCAGCTTGAAGGCAGCTAGCTAACGTTAGGTAGTTAGTTTGATCATTTAAAAGCAAAACAAAATAGCTAGTTAGCTATTCTTGTTAGCTAGATTGCACATTTTTCCGTCATGTCAACTCTTGTTCTGTCGTTCTACTCCAGGTAACACAAACGATGAACTAACTTTAGCCATGTCTGGAGCTACAGTAGCTAGCTTGCGTCTGCTGATGCTCACAGCTAACGTTAGCTAACCAAATCGTATTTAGCGTTCAATGTTGGCTTTAAAGACTATAGCTAACTAGCCACATACATACCAAAGGTTAATTTGTGGGCATATTAGCTAGTATATGGCAATAATTGTTACGTTTAAACTCACAACTTGCAGAATAAAGCTAGCTATGCATAATTCTGCACTTTTGTTTTGGGCGTAACGTTATACAAATCCCAGAGACCACCCTTAACAACGGTCTGAAAATGTCAGATAAGCACTATCAATAAAATAACTTAAAACAGCCTGTTTAGCTAGTAATTATATTCCATTTGGGTGTAACTTGTCCAGTGTTCTAGCGCAAGCAGCAGAGAGTGGCACATCGGTCAGGAGCATGCCTTTCCTCCATGGCTTTCGCAGGATTATATATGAGTATCAGCCTCTGGTGGATGCCGTGCTGTGTGTTGTTGGTCTAGAGGAAGGGACAAGCACTGGAGAGAGGTGAGTGTACTTTATGTGATGCTGTGGGTCTGGTTCAGGGATAAGTGACTGCTATAGTAATTTGCACTGACACTCAAGTTCCACAATGTCAATCGATATGGCAATGTGTAAACTAAGCTTAAACATCTATTGTGTATTTATCTGTATTTGACCTTCTTCTCATTGGATTTACAGGAGCCGTAGCCCTGAGGATGAGGATAGTCTATGCGGGTCTTTAGTGGAGCTGCTGGAGAAGGAGTCCCAGTCAGCTGTGTTTGAGGAGGGGATCAGCTATGCTCTGTTTAAGGTTGCTGAACGGGGACTAGTCTGTGCAGCAGAAGTCCTTCTACGATATGGAGCAGATCTCAACTTTGAGGGTGAGAGGACTGACTTGTTGTCATTCAAATATTAGGAGACTATTTGTCTATATGTTATTGACCTAAATATAATTTGATTCCCAGACCCTGTGTCTTATTACAACCCACTGCACATTGCTGTACTGAGGAACAGGCCGAGTATGGTGAGGTTGCTGGCTGGACATGGAGCTGACATTAACAAGCGAGATCGGGTGAATACAACAGATAGCAAGAACATATAGCTACAAAACATACTACTGTTCTGTCCTTTCTGCAGTACATTTCTTGCTCTGTATACAGAATGTGTTGTTATGGCTCTGTAACACAGTGTACTGTATCTTATGCAGATCCATGAAAGTAGCCCCTTGGATCTTGCTAGTGAAGAGGCAGAGAGACTGCCTTGTATGCACACACTGCTGGACATGGGTGCTGACGTGAATGCAAGAGATAAAAATGGTGAGTTGAGGGCCTCCTGAGTGGCGCAGCGGTCTAAGGCACTGCATTGCAGTGCTAGAGGTGTCACTACAGACCTGGGTTTGATCCCGGGCTGTATCACAACCAGGGGGACTTTACTCGCTAAAGCAACTCCTTGTGGCGGGCCGGGCACCTGCAGGCTGACATCGGTTGTCAGTTGAACTGTGTTTTCTCCGACACACTGGTGCAGCTGGCTTCTGGGTTAAGCAGGTGGGTGTTAAGAAGCGAGGTTTGGTGGGTCATATTTCGGAGGACGCATGACTCGACTTTCGGCTCCCGAGCCCGTTGGGGAGTTGCAGCGATGAGACAAGATCGAAATTGGGTAGAAAACGATGGTAATAATAAATGGTGAGTTGACATTTTGACCTATATTTACTGTATATCCTGTATTTCAACACTGCCTTTTTGATCTTGTCCCCAAAGGAAAATCACCCTTGCTACATGCCCTAGCTAGCAGTGATGGACTCACTGTGCATAACACAGAAAACATCCGGCTGCTACTCCAGAGAGGTACTGTGCTATAAAATAACCTTATAAATGCACTATGCAGGAATCGCTCCGCTTTTTCCTGGTTCTAAAATTCTAATAGTTCGCCTAATTTCAGTTTATGTGACAAAACAAGCAAGTATAGTGTAGAGAATGGTGTACAAAACCGAAAGTTAGACGCAAAAACGAAACTTAAGAACGGGAAGCATAGAAATACCACACACGGATAGAACATATCTACCGCTTCTTACACTTGCTTTCAATTAGAATGACCGATCTATAGCACACATTTCTATGTGAATTTGGTCAGGTCGACCAAAAAGTTACATATTGCCGCTTTAATTCGGAGTAGGCTTATGGGCAGAAAGACAGAAATGCTAAACATCAACAACAGCAGGCATGTCCAATTTATATTTAGGAAACTTGTTTCTTTCCCTCCTAAGGTGCAGATGTCCATGCTACCACACTGGATGGAGAGACGGCTGTATCCTCGCTGGTCTTTCTGGTGAAGGAGGCTCTTGAGGGCTCTGTGGAGGATGCAGCTGAGATCGGCCGCTTTTGTCTGAGGGCCACGCGGTTGCTGCTGGCCCACGGGGCTGACCCCAGCTGCTGCCTTACCCCCGACGGGGAGGAGGATGGAGAACCCTCCCTGACAGTGACCAGCCTGGAGCACTTTGATCGGCTCTTTCCCCTGGCAGTGCTGCTACTGCAGAGTGGTGCCTCCTTCCACTGCTCTCGCCATGGAGCCTCCTGCTGGACAGGCTACAGGCTGGTATTCCAGAGGCTCCAGACGGCCCTGCTGGACTGTTCTGATGCAGAGCAGGTGGCTGAGCTCCTGGAGCAGGCTGAGGTCCTCCTGGACTTGGCCCGGGTGTCCTCCCCAAGTCTGGCCCTGCCCCTGGACCTGCTTATGCCAGACCAAGACCCCAATGCTCAGACATTGCGGGACCTCCATCGGCGTGTGGTGGAGCAGGAGACCGGCCCTCCCCCCCTACGCTGCCTCTGCAGGGCCTTCATCCGGGGTCACCTGCAGCCCTGGCCCCTGGACGACAGGGTGAAGGCTCTGCCCTTACCTGACAGACTGAAGGAGTACCTGCTTCCCGAACACACCCTGAGCCCCAAGCCAGGATGGGACTGCTTCAAGCCCCAGCATACCCTACGCTGACGACACATGTTTTTACACTGGCAACTGGGGATGGCACATGGATTAATTGACCTTTATCTTTTTGTAATTATTTGGTGTTAGGACACCAATCTATCAATGTACTCAGAACCTGCCGTTGAGGCCTTCGTTTTGTTGTTCAAGTGTGTGAGCCAAATCATACAGACAAAGAATCTGAATATGTTTACTATCACAAGATCAAGATCACTTCTACTCAGACATTTCTTAAGAATAAGTTGTGTAACTTCCATACATTTGCACTGCTGGAAGGGTGCAGATGAGTCTTTTTGTTAAATATTAACAGAAAAGGTTGGACTTTGTCATCTGAATAAAACAATCAGGATCAGTTATTCTGCATCTTTTTTCTATGTCAGCGATAACAGTTGAAGTATAGTGATGGGCCACAAGATGGCAGTGTTGTTCTTCGTAGCAGGTAGTTGCTAAAAAAAGAGGTCTAATTACAATTTATATTATATTCAAGTGTTCTTGACACTATCAAATCTCCTATTAGTACTTCAAACACATTTTTATCTGATACACATTTCATGTATTTTCTTTGTATTCATGAGCCATTGAATCTTCTCATCAACCTTCTCTCTACGTGTTTGCCCATGATTGTGCTTAGATTGTTTCCTTATTTATTTTAATATCAATGACACCGATTAAATGTAAAACATTTTTGACAGTTAATACATTACAGTATAGTAGTGTATGGTGACTATCGGAGTTGGTGGTGGAATCTGAAGACTTGGTGTTGCTACAGAGTCAGAAGGTTGAGCTGAACGGCAGCCTGATTCCATTGAGAGCTACAGGGCAGATCAGCCTGGCACAGAAGGTAATATTTCTTTCACTAATTGGTATTTTGACCAATCAGATCAGCTCTGAAATAGATCTGATGTGATTACTCAGAAGACCAATTAGTGGAAGAAATATCAGAATTGGGCTACCTGTGTAAACGCAGCCTAAGAAACACTGCCTTTTCCCACCTGGACAAATGGAAGACCTATGTGAGAATGCTGTTCATTGACTACAGCTCAGTATTCAACACCATAGTGCCCACGAAGCTCATCACTAAGCTAAGGACCCTGAGACTAAACACCTCCCTCTGCAACTGGATCCTGGACTTCCTGACGGTCTACCCCCAGGTGGTAAGGATAGGCAACAACACGTCTGCCACGCTGATCCTCAACACTGGGGCCCCTCAGGGGTGTGTACTTAGTCCCCTCATGTACTCCCTGTTCACCCACGACTGCGTGGCCAAACACGAACACCATCATTAAGTTTGCTGACGACACAACAGTGGTAGACCTGATCACCGACAACGATGAGACAGCCTATTGGGAGGAGGTCAGAGAACTGCCAGTGTGGTGCCAGGACAACAACCTCTCCCTCAACGTGAGCAAGACAAAGGAGCTGATCGTGGACTACAGGAAACGGTGTCAGAGGAAAGCCCATAAAATTGTCAGAGACTCCAGTCACCCAAGTCATAGACTGTTTCCTCTGCTACCGCACGGCAAGTGGTACCGGAGCGCCAAGTCTAGGACCAAAAGGCTACTTAACAGCTTCTACCCCTAAGCCATAAGACTACTGAACAATGAATCAAATGGCCACTATTTACATTGACCCCCCCATTTGTTTTGTACACTGCTGCTACTCGCTGTTTCTTATCTATGCATAGTCACTTCACCCCTACCTACATGTACAAAATACCTCAACTAACCTGTACCCCCGCACACAGACTCGGTACCGGTACACCCTATATATAGCCTCGTTATTGTTATTTTGTGTTACTCTTTATAATTTTTTACTTTAGTTTATTTGGTAAATATTCTCTTCTTGAACTGCACTGTTGGTTAAGGGCTTGTAAGTATGCATTTCACGGTAAGGTCTACACTTGTTGTGTTCGGCACATGTGACAAAGTTTGATTTGATTTGGAATGCAGTGTATGTTTTAGGTGGATAATTAGCAGCGCTTTATTATCTACTGTGTTGATTTACCCTGACCCTAAAGACTCAAAGTACTACTGAACTAAACGGACATGTGAGAAAACACACTCCTTCTTTACAATGTTCTCTGAGCACATGTATTGAAAAGGGATTGCTACTAAGTGTACTGTGACCAAGAAGCCAGATGATGGCAGTGTTACACAATGGGGGGGGTTGTTTTGGTTCTACTGACTACATCTACGAACTCCACAATATCCACTGCCTTTTTAGGAAATAGTTGTGTGGTAGATGGAATCCTTTACACACTTTCTTTTAAAGTAATTTTGAATGTCCCACGTTCTACACATAACTCATTTTTGTACATGACAAGGCATACATTGATTTCTTGCCAATGCAGATTTTGTTGCAGATTTTGATCTATAAGTATTTGTGTCAGGTTTGAGAATACAGATATGCAGTATTCAACACATGCATTGCAGTTCTACAAACAGCTTCTGTAGATGGTATTGTAAATAGAGAAGTCTTGGTCGAGTAGTGGTTTTCTGTGGGACGCAATGGAGCTGTGATGACTGTCTGCTGGTGTGGAAAGGTTATGCAGAGTTTATGCTGAAACAAATCTGGTGTGATTCACACACCATCTCAGTTTTTCTCTGTATGGTTCATTCACCCTTCTTACACCAATGCATTTACACTGCTGCCACTGTCTGTTGAAGCAGTGCATGGACAGATGCTACTATAGAGAGTTATTATTTTAATGTAGCTTTAGAGGATGTGAATGAATGTGTTTGAGAGAGAGAATGGCAAACTAAATAGGACAGTGTGTTACACAACAAACCCCCTCCTAACATTGCTGGCTGGGGCTGCAGTGGCTGCCTGGCTCGCAGACAGGCGCATTGACTACTCTTCTTTATCTAGGTCATAGCCTCTGAAGAGAGAAGGCAGCTACAGCGGCAACCGCTCCACACGCACTTCACTCTCCTGTCTGTCTGAATCCCTCCACACACTCTGACAAAACCCCAACATCAGCCGCCAGGGAGAGGGGGTGGGGTGGGTTGTAGTGGGGTCGAGGTTTGGATTAGAGGAAAAAAATATTTGAGAGAGAACAGTAGGGTAACTTGGGGGAAAACGCCCCCAATAAGGGAAATGTCTATTTTCGGACAGAAAAAAGCAACGTTTGGTCAGATTAAGATATGTGCATACATATGTCTTCAGGCAAACACATTTTGAAGGGAAATAAGTATGCAGAATCAAATAAAGAAATTTAGGAGCTTAGTCTGTTAAAATATTGATACGTTTTATTTGGGTATTTTTGAGTAATTGACTCTTAAAAAGCTAAAGTCTAGGTATCTTATTTTAATTAAATAAATCAAATATCGTGAAAAAATTGCATTGAATATCTCTTGTTTTTCCCCAAACATACTCACTTAAAATGGTATTACTTTATTAAAAATGTATTAAATGTGCCACCCGAGTGGCGCAGCGATCTAAGGCACATCATCGCAGTGTTGTGGCGTCACTACAGCCTTCGGTTCGATGCCAGACTGTGTCACAACCGGCCGTGACCGGGAATCCCATAGGGAGGTGCAATTGCTCCAGTGTCGTGGGTGGGGGGGCTTTACTTGGCTCATTGCGCTCTAGCGACTCCTTGTGGCGGGCTGGGCGCCTGCAGGCTACTTCAGTCGTCAGTTGAACAGTGTTTCCTCCGACACATTGGTACAGCTGGCTTCCGCGTTAAGCAAGCAGATGTTAAGAAGCGCAGCTTGGCTGGTCATGTTTCGGAGGACGCTTGACTCGACCCGTTGGGGAGTTGCAGCGATGAGACAAGACCGTAATCACAAAATTGGAGAGAAAAAGGGGGTAATTAAAAAAAATATATATATATATAATAAAAAAAGGATTAAAAAAATGTTTAACCATGTGGATTATTTATCTTTAGTTTCCCCTACTGGTAAATATAAAAAAAATGTATAGATCTAACTTCATTAGTTTATATAATATATATACTGTATAAACTTTTTCTAAATGACAAGATATTAGATCAATGTACCTCAAAGTTGTTTTGTTGGGGTGACGTAAAATGTTGAGATGAGACAGATGAGATTTTTTGTTAAGCAAAACTAGTGGCATCTAGGGAAAGAGTCAACAGGGGGTTCTGTAAGAATTACAGGAGGGGGGTGTTTAACCCCAAGCCACCCTACTATAGAGGAAACCAATAGATTACAGAGAAAGAGATGGGGACCAAGAGCAAAGCATTTTTTGTTGATACAGTAGAGATACATTTGATCAACTTGGTTTACACAGTCTGTTTACTGTCTTGTGTTTCATGTTCCCCAAGCCCTGGCTTAAAACCAACCCCAGACTTCCACTGGCCTTGCGTTGGGATCATCACACTTTAGCAGGTGTGTGATTTGAGAAGGAGAGATCATTTGGTGGTGTATACATGGACTGTAAAGGCCACCAGGGAGAGTTGGCAAGGCATAACTTACCCCAGCCAACAATCATGCCGAGGCAGATACATAGCATTCCCCAATGATGAAACAATGCTGCCAGCAAAAGGTGAGAAAACCAAGAAACTAAGAGAGAGGAGCCAAGCCTCTCTACCTATCATTTATTGAGAAACAATGTGGCTGAATCTCACCACTGAAATTAGTTATTGATCTATTCTCTTCCCCATGCTCAGGGTCTGTACAACCCCATCTGCTCATACTCTCACTCCTTCTCCCTGATTCCTTATTTCACTCTACCTTCTTTCTTTCCCTGACAGTGAATCATCTTTTCTTTTATTATTCTTATGAATGCTTCCCATTCCGTTGTCCTGCGCCAGGCCTCTCTGCACACATTTAAATTTGTTTCATAATTGTCACTTACTTGGTTATTTCTCTCTGCTCTCAAGCACCCATTGAATGTTACCTGTTTCTCTGCATCTGCTTATTCTCCCATCCTTTCAGCCCTCCACCTCAGCTGCTGTAGCCGTGTCCCAGGGAGGTTGTAAAGATGGAGAAGAGGCTTCTGAGTAGGCCTATATACAGCAGGGACTGTTTGGTGAGTCTGAGCTAATAGTTTTTTGTTTAATGTTCTGACATAAAAACGTTTACAAGCACATGTTTACAAGCACACATTTACAAGCACAAGTTCACTGAAGTCGTGGACTTTAGGAAACAGCAGAGGGAGCACCCCCCCTATCCACATCGACGGGACAGTAGTGGAGAAGGTGGAAAGTTTTAAGTTCCTCGGCGTACACATCACGGACAAACTGAAATGGTCCACCCACACAGACAGCGTGGTGAAGAAGGCGCAACAGCGCCTCTTCAACCTCAGGAGGCTGAAGAAATTCGGCTTGTCAACAAAAACACTCACAAACTTCTACAGATGCACAATCGAGAGCATCCTGTCAGGCTGTATCACCGCCTGATACGGCAACTGCTCCGCCCACAATCGTAAGGCTCTCCAGAGGGTAGTGAAGACTGCACAATGCATCACCGGGGGTAAACTACCTGCCCTCCAGGACACCTACACCACCCGATGTCACAGGAAGGCCAAAAAGATAATTGAGGACAACAACCACCCGAGCCACTGCCTGTTCACCCCGCTATCATCCAGAAGGCGAGGTCAGTACAGGTGCATCAAAGCTGGGACCAAGAGACTGAAAAACAGCTTCTATCTCAAGGCCATCAGACTGTTAAACAGCCACCACTAACATTGAGTGGCTGCTGCCAACATACTGACTTAAATCTCTAGCCACTTTAAATAATCGCAAATTGGATGTAACAAATGTATCACTAGCGACTTTAAACAATTTTGTATATAATGTTTACATATCCGACATTACTCATATCAAATGTATACACTGTACTCTATACCATCTACTGAATCTTGCCTATGCCATTCGGCCATCGACTCAAATCTCTAGCCACTTTAATAATTAAAAAGTGGATGTTATTAATGTATCACTAGCCACTTTAAACGATTCCATTTATATAATGTTTACATATCCTACACTACTCATCTCACATGTATATACTGTACTATATACCATCTACTGCATCTTGCCTATGCCGGTCAGCCATCGCTCATCCATATATTCATATGTACATACTCGTATTAATTCCTTTACACTGTGTGTATAAGGTAGTTGTTGTGAAATTGTTAGATTACTTGTTAGATACTACTGCATGGTTGGAACTAGAAGCGCAAGCATTTCGCTACACTCGCATTAACATCTGCTAACCATGTGTATGTGACAAATAAAATTTGATTTGATTTTGATTTGACATACCTCAAACTGTCAGCAGCATTACCACTGAACACATTGAGAAGATGACGGGTAAAGCCATTGTGGTATATGAGAATTAGATTTATTCTCCAATATGCAATTCCGAAGAACAAAGTGCTTAGATATTAGTGTTATGACCTGTGGTAACAGTGTTATAATCTGTGGTAACACAATGCCTACCTACCTATTAGTGTAATGTAATAGTTAACTACTGCAGGTTACTCAGTGGACAGTAGACCAGTCCAGGACACAATCAATTGTCTCAGTCACACACTGTACACTTTGGATTGCAAACAAACTGTCAAGAAGAAAAGAGCTTAACAAGTTGGGATTCTGTGAGGACAATATAAGAAGGGGAATAAGAAAATGGAACAACCTGGCCACTAAAATAAACCATTCTGCTGTGTCTGCTTGGGGAATGGGATAGAAAGAAACCCCAAGGGTTACATTTAGTACAAAATACAGTCAAGTTGTGCTGCGACATGACAATGTTCTCCCTCCTCTCCTATTCAGCTACAGTACCTCTACCATGGTCTTTCTGCTTCAGTGAAAACAAAAGACTGTTGAAAATTGCTTGTTGAGAATTGTGGGACATTCATACTCCGTGAACCTGTTTCGGTAAGTCAATCCTACATGGCCTGTTTAGAATCAGTTCCCCTCTAGTTGAAAAAGTAATCTACAAAAAACTGTGATCAGCTTTGTGCAGAGCCCAATCTATTACAATAGTGAAGATAAAAATGTTGTGCTCAATAGAAGATTTGAGGGTTGGTGTTCCTACAGTTGCCTTTCAGATGTTCAAGCATATAATATCCAGACAGAAAAACAGCAAAATTAAAAGAATGATGAAACAATCGGTAACATGGGAAACAGGACAGAAAATAAGTGATTATAATAATAAACTCAATACAGTGGAGCATGTCCATGATATAATTTGAATTGATGAATACATTTGTTCTAAATGCACCTCATGTCTCTCAATTGTCTGCATGATGTGGACAACATAACATTGTCACCACAATGACAAACACACACAAGCTGTTGTTGAGTGTCTAGGGCAGTTGATGACACCATCATATAGAGACAGACTTGTCATATGTCATGGTTGACATTGACACAATTTTAAATCTAAGATTACTACAGTCCCTTGCACAAACATATTCTCAATTTGCGTGCATGTCTTCCACCCGGCAATGTGTAGACACAAGGTAATTACAGACACCACTGGACACTCAGCTGCTCCCAAAGCCATGAAAGGGTCAGGACTCAGAATGGCCAGGGAGGAAAATGGTTAGGATAAGACATGTGGAGAGAGATGGTTAGAAGGAGAGATGTGGAGTAACACAGGACAGAGGGCATTGGGAGGTTGATGCTGGATAGCGGTTAAGGGAGAATAGGCATACAAACACACTAGTGTTAAGCAGTGTTGGGGAGTAATGAACTACATGTAATTCAACTAGTAATTCAACTACAGTGTAGTTAATAAAAAAAAATTGGCCTTGTAGTGGTGTAGCTAACTACTGGAACTACACACTGCTCTTTTTGCAAAAAGAGAAGAAAATATGGGTGAAATAGAAAAATAATTTAAAAAATAATTACCTTTTAGAAAGGTAGAAAAATTATTACCTTTTTTTTTTCCAGGCATCAGACCTGCCTAATTCTCACTTGAAACATAGTTTTTGTGTTTAATAAGCTAAATTACCCATTCTGTTAACATCTGACTCCAGAGTAATCTGTTCTTGCAATTTGTAGTCTATGACATTTCAGATTTAGATATGATAATTTTTCCGAAGTAGCTTGGATGTAGTCAACTACTTTTTCAAAGTAGCTTTAGTTAAATAAACTCTATTTTTCTTAAGGGTAGCTTTAATGTAGCTTAACTTCTTCTAGTGTGAAATAATTGGTAGTTTGGTAAACTATGATTTCAGAGTAGCTTCCCCAACACTTGTTTTAAGCATTTCGTAGACCAATTAGTTATGGTCTCAAAGACTCTCTGTCCAAAACGCAGGTTAGCGTTTTCATAATTAACCTTGTTCTGGAGGCAGCTCTGCAGAATGGTCACTAGCTGGCACAGCCACAAAGTAATCAAATTGGATTTTAAACCTAACCTTAACACTAAACTTAGTCATACGGCTAACCTTAATGCCTAACCCTCACATTAAAGTAAGACCAAAAAGCAAAATTTTGTTTCAAGGAATTTTTACTTGAGGAAGTGGCTGAGTTCTGCCTCCAGGGCAATATTCCTGACAATAATCGTCAACCTGCGTCCAAAGCAGAGATATAAGCACTCAAAATGTTTGTGCGTATGCTCGCGTGTGTATAATCACAGACAGTCTCCCAAGACCACAGATGTGGTGACCTCATCTGAGAAGAATGTAGACCTACTCCTTCCTATTACTACAGTGGAGTTGATGGAAGACTTACAAATGATTAATAGATGCATGTCATGCAGCTGAATATAAAAAAATACAGCTAGCTAATGATTGGAAATAATGTGTAGATTTTCACCCCATATTATCCCATGCCGAAGTACTGTAGCAGCACTGCTAATTAACAGATATGCATACATGAGTTTTACGGACTATTGTGGCTTCAGAGAGAGACCCTTGTTAAGCTTTGACTGGGGGTTGGCTGGTCTGTGTGCACTTCAAACTTAGATGAGGGTAATAGGCCTGCATGCAGTTTCAGCTCGCTGATAATCTTGCACATTTTGAGAGAGAGAGAGAGAGAGAGAGAGAGAGAGAGAGAGAGAGAGAGAGAGAGAGAGAGAGAGAGCGAGAGCGCTCACTCGCTGGAAGTAATGGCCCTGAGAATCCACTGATTTGCTCTCATCACTGTTACACGGATCAACACTCATTACATTTAGACTGTATGCCTATGTGGGTCTCTTCTTCAGCACCAGTGGTGTAGTGCAATTTTTTTTAGGTGAGGGAGTGCAACAACAAAAAAGTTAAGTCATCAGTTCATCAATAAAAGTTTGTACTGACAGATGTAGACTATTGAATATGATGTAAGAAGGGCTTTATAAATACATTTGATTTGAATAGCCTATCATTATAGAATATGAATAAAATGCATCCTCCAATTGCAATGTCTGCCTATGCCCACACACATTGTCTCAAAGAAAATGTCATATTTTTAATGTCCTCCAACACCACATTAGACATACCTAATTTCAAAATAGGCCTTTATTACTATCAATCGTGAATGATAATTATTTATGTTTTACCGGTTAAATGTAATGATCTCAATCAGTTCGGAATATGCATTTAGTTTGGAGTCACTTAGAAATGTCCTTGTTTCTGAAAGAAAGGCAAATGTTTTGTCCATTAAAATAACATCAAATTGATCAGAAATACAGTGTAGACATTGTTCATGATGTAAATGACTATTGTAGCAGGATTGTTTTTAATGGAATATCTACATAGGCGTACAGAGGCCCATTATCAGCAACCATCACTCCTGTGTTCCAATGGCACATTGTGTTAGCTAAGCCAAGTTTATCATTTTAAAAGGCTAATTGATCATTAGAAAACCCTTTTGCAATTATGTTAGCACAGCTGAAAACTGTTGTTCTGATTAAAGAAGCAATAAAACTGGCATTATTTACACTAGTTGAGTATCTGGAGTATCAGCATTTGTGGGTTCAATTACAGGCACAAAATGGCCAGAAACAAAGACTGTTTTTCTGAAACTCGTCAGTCTATTCTTGTTCTGAGAAATGAAGGCCATTCCATGCGAGAAATTGCCAAAAAACTGAAGATCACATACAACGCTGTGTACTAATCCCTTCACAGAACAGCGCAAACTGGCTCTACCAGAATGGAAAGAGGAGTGGGAGGCCCCGGTGCACAACTGAGCAAGAGGACAAGTAAATTAGAGTGTCTAGTTTTAGAAACAGACGCCTCACAAGTCTTCAACTGGCAGCTTCACTAAATAGTACCCGCAAAACACCAGTCTCAACGTCAACAGTGAAGAGGCGACTCCGGAATGCTTGCCTTCTAGGCAGAGTTGCAAAGAAAAAGTCTTATTTCAGACTGGCCAATAAAAAGAAAAGATTAAGATGGGCAAAAGAACACAGACACTGGACAGAGGAACTCTGCCTAGAAGGCCAGCATTCCGGAGTCGCCTCTTCAATGTTGACGTTGAGACTGGTGTTTTGCGGGTATTATTTAATGAAGCTGCCAGTTTATCATTTTAAAAGGCTAGTTGATCATTAGAAAACCCTTTTACAATTATGTTAGCACAGCTGAAAACTGTTGTTCTGATTAAAGAAGCAATAAAACTGGCATCTGATGGGCCTCGGCATTGCACACAACTAGCCTAGAATTCTTAATCATTCTTGCCACCGCCAGAGATAAAACTGGGAAGACAACAACACTTTTCCTACCTCTAGGCGGATATACATATTTATTTGGTTTGTCATTCTGTTTTTCATGGAATTTTTGTGGTAATTAAATATAATTTATTTAGAATTTAATCCAATTAGTTTTTCCAGATATAGTTTTACCAGCTCCATGTATTCTCAAATTGAAAAAAGTGAGCTGCTACCTCGGGCTCCCCCAGCACTACACACCTGCTCTGCACACTGTCCTACACTTTACTTATCACACTCTCTTAACTATATAGCATCTGCTTAGTATTAAAGGTGTAACTGGGCTAGTGCAAGTCAACCACTGAATGGCATGCAACCTTCATCAGAACTAGTCCATGCCGCCATGCACTGCTCCGCCTCGCTGGCTTCAGAGCCTCTAGTGGAAATGACCCTAATTGGGTAGAGCAGAGGGAGACAGTTGGCATGTATGTTTAATAAGGGCTTGTCTGTCTACACCTCTCCCTATCTCACTCTTCACTTCGACCCTTTAGAGGGATTTCTGTAGTGCCATAAGTGCAGGTCTCAGCAGAAACCCCTTTCTATTTTCTTCTGTTTCTCGCTCTTCTTGCCATGTTGTCATGGTTACTGTCTGTGCTACAGTCCACCAAGGTATTCATCTCTGCTCTGTCACCAGCATCAGTTGGACTCAGTAATTTGCATCTCAGCCATTTGTACTTACCATAGTCTTTAGATACACAGTGCCTTCGGGAAAGTATTCAGACCCTGTGATTTTTCCACATTTAGTTATATTACAGCCTTATTCTAAAATTGATTAAATAAATCAAAATCCTCCGCATTCTACACATAATACCCCATAATGACAAAGGGAAAACAGATTTTTTTAAATTTTTGCAAATGTATTACAAATAAAAAACAGAAATATCTTATTCACGTAAGTATTCAGACCCTTCTCTGTGAGACTCGAAATTGAGCTCAGGTGCTTCCTGTTTCCATTGACCATCCTTGAGATGTTTCTACAACTTGATTGGAGTCCACCTGTGGTAAATTAAATTGATTGGACATGATTTGGAAAGGCACACACCTGTCTATATAAGGTCCCACAGTTGACAGTGCATGTCAGAGCAAATAAGGTCGAAGGAATTGTCCTTAGAGCTCCGAGACAGGAGTATGTTGAGGCACAGGTCTGGGGAAGGGTACTAAAACATTTATGCAGCATTGAAGGTCCCCAAGAACACAGTGGCCTCCATCATTCTTAAATGGAAGAAGTTTGGGTCCTGACCCTTTCCTAAAGCTGGCAGCCCGGCCAAACTGAGCAATCGGGGGAGAAGGGCCTTGGTCAGGGAGGAACCCGATGGTCACTCTGACAGAGCTCTAGAGTTCCTCTGTGGAGATGGGAGAACCTTCTAGAAGGACAACCATTTCTGCAGCACTTTACCAATCATGCTTTTATGGTAGAGTGGCCAGAGGGAAGCCACTCCTCAGTAAAAGGCACATGACAGCCCACTTAGAGTTTGCCAAAAGGCATCTAAAGACTCTCAGACCATAAGAAACAAGATTCTCTGGTCTGATGAAACCAAGATTGAACGCCTGAATGCCAAGTGTCACGTCTGGAGGAAACCTGGCACCATCCCTACGGTGATGCATGGTGGTGGCAGAATCATGCTGTAGGGATGTTTTTCAGTGGCAGGGACTGGGAGACTAGTCAGGATTGAGGCAAAGATGAACAGAGCAAAGTACAGAGAGATCCTTGATGAAAACCTGCTTTAGAGCACTCAGGACCTCAGACTGAGGCGAAGGTTTACCTTCCAACAGGACAACGACCCTAAGCACACAGCCAAGACAATGCAGAAGTGGCTTCGGACAAGTTTCTGAATGTCCTTGAGTGGCACAGCCAGAGCCCGGACTTTAACCCGATCGAACATCTCTGAAGAGACCTGAAAATAGCTGTGCAGCGGCGCTCCCCATCCAACCTGACAGAGCTTGAGAGGATCTGCAGAGAAGAATGTGAGAAACTCCCCAAATACAGTTGTGCTAAGCTTGTAGCGTCATACCCAAGAAGACTCGAGGCTGTAATCACTACCAAAGGTACTTCAACAAAGTACTGAATACTAATGTAAATGTGATATTTCCGTGTTTTTTTTTTTTATATAAATGAGCAAACATTTCAAAACTGTTTTTGCTTTGTCGTTATGGGGTATTGTGTGTAGACTGATAAGGGGGAAAAAACAACTTAATCAGAATAAGGCTGTAACTTAACAAAATGTGGAAAAAGTCAAGGAGTCTGAATACCCAAATCAAATCAAATCAAATTGTATTTTTTATTTGTCACATACACATGGTTAGCAGATGTTAATGCTAGTGTAGCAAAATGCTTGTGCTTCTAGTAGTATCTAACAAGTAATCTTACCCGAATGCACTGTAAATGGTTTTAGTAAAATAGTACAACAGAGCACATTCTGTGTCACTGTTTGCCATAACAACCACAGCACTATCCTTGGATGGTGTATCCTCCACCTCTGTGGCCATATTTGACTGTGGGGAGCGTGGCTTCATCAACAGGGATCTGGGATGCCATGACAGAAAGCTATAGCCACTTCAACAGACCCAGCCTGCCCTGCTCTAACCCCAGGGGAAAGGCTGCGCTAAACAACCTCCATTCAAACCCCAGCAAGCACCTCCACCTCAACTAAACATTACAGTGTGTGAGACAGATAAATGGTGTGTGCTTGTATGTGTGTAGTTCTATTGTGAACATTTTGATTTATGATTCAACATTTATCTGTTATTTCGAACAGAGGAGACCATGGTTATATCTGTACTGGAACCCAATGTAAATGTGTAAATATGTGTGTGACTTATATGTCTCTGACTGTATCTCTAGATTGCTTCATTTAGATATTTTCTCCTGCTTAACAGCTTGTTGGGTAAGGAACAATCATATGCATGTAAAAAAACTTCATCAGGATGTTAGGGTGGTGTTCTGTCTCTTTAAGCAGTAGAGGGGGTATCTAGGCAGCCATTACAGGAGACGGACCTGGTGATAGACACCATAGCGGTGGTGAGGATGAAGGTGGTGGCTGCTGAGAGGTGCCTGTGACTGGGGATGAATATGGATGAGAGGCCTAGGTTCTCCAGAGATGGCAGTGGTGAGATAGATGCTCTTCCCTGAGTGCTCTGGAGGCAGGTGGAAGGATGTCCAAAGACCCCCACAAGCTCTGCTGACAGGAGCCGGCCATCACTCTAATTAATATTTTCACTTCTGCAACGCCAAACAGGGGAGAGAGATGTGGGGGTAGTGTCTGACTCATGGAAAGCCTAACAAGTCACTGTATGCTTTATTTATGAGAAATGTGTGTGTGGTTTGGCTTTAATGTTATTTGGATCATTGTGATTTCTCTGCTTAACGCGTTGCTTCTCTATTCTACACATCACTCTTTTCTCCATTCCCTTGTTCTTCTCCTCTCTCCCATCCCACTGCTGTCAGTGAAAGATGATAGCTGTAAGAGCCGTGGAAATGATGCAATGGCAATGCCTGCCACTCAGATATGACACAACAACAAATACGATCAAGATACATAAAGACTCCTCCCAGCAGTACCGGCCTCACCTACTACCCAATTCAAGAACACTATGAAGGCAGTATGGAATGGAAGTATACAATTGAAGTTGGAAGTTTACATACACGTAGGGTGGAGTCATTAAAACTCGTTTTTCAACCACTCCACAAATTTCTTGTTAACAAACTATAGTTTTGGCAAGTCGGTGAGGACATCTACTTTGTGCCTGACACATATCATTTTTCCCAAAATTGTTTACATACAGATTATTTCACTTATAATTCACTGTATCACAATTTCAGTGGGTCAGAAGTTTACATACACTAAGTTGACTGTGCCTTTAAACAGCTTGGAAAATTCCAGAAAATGATGTCATGAATTTAGAAGCTTCTGATAGGCTAATTGACATCATTTGAGTCAATTGGAGGTGTACCTGTGGATGTATTTCAAGACCTACCTTCAAACTCAGTTCCTCTTTGCTTGACATCATAGGAAAATCAAAAGAAATCAGCCAAGACCTCAGAAAAAGAATTGTAGACCTCCACAAGTCTGGTTCATCCAAACGCCTGAAGGTACCACGCTCATCTGTACAAACAATAGTACGCAACTATAAACACCATGGGACCACGCAGCCGTCATACCGCTCAGGAAGGAGACACGTTCTGTCTCCTAGAGATGAAAGTACTTTGGTGCGACAAGTGCAAATCAATCCCAGAACAACAGCAAAGAACCTTGGGAAGATGCTGGAGGAAACAGGTACAAAAGTATCTATATCCACAGTAAAACAAGTCCTATATCGACATAACCTGAAAGGCCGCTCAGCAAGGAAGAGGCCACTGCTCCAAAACCTCCATAAAAAAGCCAGACTGCGGTTTACAACTGCACATGGGGACAAAGGTCGTACTTTATGGAGAAATGTCCTCTGGTCTGATGAAACAAAAATAGAGCTGTTTGGCCATAATGACCATCAACATGTTTGGAAGAAAAAGGGGGAGGCTTTCAAGCCGAAGAACACCATCCCAACCGTGAAGCACGGGGGTGGCAGCATCATGTTGTGGGGTTGCTTTGCTGCAGGAGGGACTAGTGTACTTCACAAAATAGATGGCAATATGAGGAAGGAAAATTATGTGGATATGTTGAAGCAACATCTCAAGACATCAGTCAGGAAGTTAAAGCTTGGTCTCAATTGGGTCTTCCAAATGGACAATGACCCCAAGCATACTTCCAAAGTTGTGGCAAAATGGCTTAAGGACAACAAAGTCAAGGTATTGGAGTCGCCATCACAAAGCCCTGACCTCAATCCTATAGAACATTTGTGGGCAGAACTGAAAAAGTGTGTGCAAGCAAGGAGGCCTACAAACCTGACTCAGTTACACCAGCTCTGTCAGGAGGAATGGGCCAAAATTCACCCAACTTATTGTGGGAAGCTTGTGGAAGGCTACCTGAAACGTTTGACCCAAGTTAAACAATTTAAAGGCAATGCTACAAAATACTTATTGAGTGTATGTGAACCTCTGACCCACTGGGAATGTAATGAAAGAAATCAAAGCTGAAATTATTAATTCTCTCTACTATTATTCTTACATTTCACATTCTTAGGATCACCACTTTATTTTAACTGACCTAAGACAGGTAATTTTTGCTAGGATAAAATGTCAGGAATTGTGAAAAACTGAGTTTAAATGTATTTGGCTAAGGTGTATGTAAACTTTCGACTTCAACTGTATATGATTCCTTGTTTCAGTGCTATATTTATTGTAATATCAGTCTATGCTTTTCAGTTTGCTTTCTAACATTTGTTTGATCTAACAAATATCAAGGAAGAGAGGAAGCTCTTACTGAATAGCAATTCAAAATGCTTTTTTGAGTAAGCACATTCGACTTCATCCAGTGCTACCAAGACATTATTGATTGTTACCTTCTAGTAAAGTGGGCATCTGATGAGATGGTTTAAGGGTACGTCTTTGCCAGATGACCTGACCTTGTCAAGTCTCCTGCAGACAGTTTTCCTTATCCCAGTTTTCCTTATCCCTTATCCCATGCAGGATAACTTTTAATTTGTTTTACTGTATTTGAGGGTATAAAATGCTTCTGGTGTTTGCAATTTCCACTCTGAAATTTCAACTTGATTTTCCCTTATGAAAAATGTACAGTGCCTTGCAAAAGTATTCACCCCCTTTGCGTTTTTCCTATTTTGTTGCATTACAATCTGTAATTTAAATAGATTTTTATTTGGATTTCATGTAATGGACATACACAAAATAGTCGGTGTGTGCATATGTATTCACCCCCTTTGCTATGAAGCCCTAAAGAAGATCTGGTGCAACCAATTACCTTAAGAAGTCACATAATTAGATTGCACACAGGTGGACTTTATTTAGCTAAGTGTCACATGATCTGTCACATGATCTCAGTATATATACACCTGTTCTGAAAGGCCCCAGAGTCTGCAACACCACTAAGCAAGGGGCACCACCAAGCAAGCGGCACCACCAAGCAAGCTGCACTATGAAGACCAAGGAGCTCTCCAAACAGGTCAGGGACAAAGTTGTGGAGAAGTACAGATCAGGGTTGGGTTCTAAAAAAATATACGAAACTTTGAACATCCCACGGAGCACCATTAAATCCATTATTAAAAAATGGCACCACAACAAACCTGCCGAGAGAGGGCCATCCACCAAAGCTCACGGACCAGGCACAGCTGAGATTGGAGTATCTGTCCATAAGACCACTTTAAGCCGTACACTCCACAGAGCTGGGCTTTACGGAAGAGTGGTCAGCAAAAAATAACCAAACGTGTTTGGTGTTCGCCAAAAGGCATGTGGGAGACTCCCCAAACATATGGAAGAAGGTACTCTGGTCAGATGAGACTAAAATTGAGCTTTTTGGCCATCAAGGAAAATGCTATGTCTGGCGCAAACCCAACACCTCTCATCACACCGAGAACACCATCCCCACAGGGAAGCATGGTGGTGGCAGCATCATGCTGTGGGATGTTTTTCACCGGCAGGGACTGGGGAACTGGTCAGAATTGAAAGAATGATGGATGGCGCTAAATACAGGGAAATTCTTGAGGGAAACCTGTTTCAGTCTTCCAGAGATTTAAGACTGGGACCGGAGTATCACCTTCCAGCAGGACAATGACCCTAAGCATACTGCTAAAGCGACACTGGAGTGGTTTAAGGGGAAATTGAAATGTCTTGGAATGGCCTAGTCAAGCCCAGACCTCAATCCAATTGAGAATCTGTGGTATGACTTAAAAATTGCTGTACACCAGCGGAACCCATCCAACTTGAAGGAGCTGAAGCAGCTTTGCCTTGAAGAATGGGCAAAAGTCCCAGTGGCTAGATGTGCCAAGCTTATAGAGACATACCCCAAGAAACTTGAAGGTGTAATTGCTGCAAAAGGTGTGTCTACAAAGTATTGACTTTGGGGGGGTGAATAGTTATGCACGCTCAAGTTTTCTTTTTTTCTTATTTTTTTCTTGTTTGTTTCACAATAAAACATATTTTGCATCTTCATAGCGGTAGGCATGTTATGTAAATCAAATGATACAAACCCCCCAAAAATCTATTTTAATTCCAGGTTGTAAGGCAACAAAATAGGAAAAATGGGGGGGTGAATACTTTCGCAAGCCACTGTATCAACCCTTAAAAAAAGGTCCACTAATAATAATCCACGTAATAATTCACATTTCCTGTTGCTGTAGGATTATTTTCCTGCTGTAGCAAACTGTCTCAAATTAACATTCTACATACAGTATGTACAGTGCCTTTAGAAAGTATTCACACCCCTTGACCTTTTCCACATTTTGTTGTGTTACAGTGTTGGGGTAGGTTCCTTGTTCCTTGTCAATCATTTGCTTATTGGTGAAATCAGCAATCAGACAATATCTTTAAGTAAATCAATCATTCATTTATTAATGCAGTTGCAGACAGAAGTTGACAACGGGGACATAGCACGCATGTTTCCGAGTAAGTTAAGCAAAATAGGAAAGAGTCCAAGTTGCTTTTCTATGCTTGCAGTCAACCCCTAGTGATGTAACTGCCTACGTCAACACCTTCTACTCATGAGACCAAGCCCTTGCATATAAAGTTATACAAACTTGCATAGTTCCAGTGTTTTCTAAGGGCTCAGCAGTAATTTTACACTCCCCAAGTTGCTTTATAGTGGTATGTCTGACTAGTCTCTTATCTCTTTCACTCCCCTGCAGGGTTCTGTGTCTATGAATCTCTTTTAGCCTTGAGGCGCTTTCTCACACCCTGTTTTGATTGCAATAACTCACACATCTCTCAGACCGTTTCTTTATAAGAGGCAGAGACTAGAAAAGAACTGTCGAACAATATTTAACCTTACATCTAATATATATATATTGCTAATCTGTAGTCCAGGGCCCTATAAATGTAGTGGGGGAGGGGTCTTATAGCCCTTCCCCTTCTATTAATACAACATAAGCATAATCAATTACTTTAATACATCAATCATTTGGTGCAGCCCCTATCATGACCCCAAGGTGAAACCCATCAACAGCCTGAATTTAAAATGGCCTACACACAATACCACATAATGTCAAAGTGGAATTATGTTTTTGAAATGTTTACAAATTAATAAAAAAGGATAGCTGAAATGTCTTGAGTCAATAAGTATTCAACCCCTTTGTTATAGCAAGCCTAAATAAGTTCAGGAGTAAAAATGTGCACACAATAAGTTCCATGGACTCACTCTGTGTGCAATAATACTGTTTAACATGATTTTTGAATGACTACCTCATCTCTGTACCTGACACATACAATTATCTCTAAGGTCCCTTTACTCGAGCAGTGAATTTTAAACACAGATTCAACCACAAAGAGCAGGGAGGTCTGGCAAAGACGGGCACTTATTGGTAGATGGGTAAAAGAAGCAGACATTGATGTATCAATACACCCGGTCACTACAAAGATACAGGCATCCTTCCTAACTCAGTTGCCGGAGAGGAAGGAAACCACTCAGGGATTTCACCATGAAGCCAATGGTGACTTTAAAACAGTTACAGAGTTTAATGGCTGTGATAGGAGAAAACTGAGGATGGATCAACAACATTATAGTTACTCCACACTATTAACCTAGTTGACAGAGTGAAAAAAAGGAAGCCATTACAGAATACAAATATTCCAAAACATGCATCCTGTTTGCTACAAGGCACTGAAGTAATATTGCAGTTCAAAGTGTTATGTTTGAGGCAAATCCAATACAACACATTACTGAGTACCACTCTCCATATTTTCAAACACAGTGGTGGCTACATCATGTTATGGGTATGCTTGTAATCGTTAAAGACTGGGGAGTTTTTAAAGATAAAAAAAGAAACGGAATGGAGCTAAGCACAGGCAAAATCCTAGAGGAAAACCTGGTTCAGTCTCCTTTCCACCAGACACTGGGAAATGCATTTTTTATTTTTATTTAACTAGACAAGTCAGTTTAGAATAAATTCTTATTTACAATGACGGCCTACCCAGGCCAAACCCTAACGACACTGGGCCAATTGTGTGCCGCCCTATGGGACTCCCAATCACGGCCGGTTTTGATACAGCCTGGAATCGAACCAGGGTCTGTAGTGACGCCTCGAGCACTGAGATGCAGTGCCTTAGACCGCTGCATCTCTCGGGAGCCTGAGTGAGACTTACCCAGAAAGACTCACAGCTGTAATCACTGCCAAAGGTGCTTCTACAAAGTATTGACTCTGGGTTGTTAATACTTATGTAAATTATATATGTATTTATTTCATTTCCATTAAATTTGCAAATGTTTTTAAAAACATGTTTTAACTTTGTCATTATAAGCTATTTTGTGTAGATGGGTGAGATAAAAAAAATTATAATAATAATTCAGGCTGTAACACAACAACGTGGAATAAGTCAACGGGTATGAATACTTTCTGAAGGCACTGTATGTCCAATTATGAATGTGTTCATATCTGCATGTTTCTGACATGAAGGGAGTTGATAAACCACATCACTGTCAAAGTCTGAGGTCTTAAATTGTCAACTTGAAGGGCAATCCAGGAGAATAACCCAGTGACTGACAGACAGACACATCTGGGCTCAGTTTAGACAGGATGATTGAAGCAGTCAAACAACTTGCTGACATGTCTTGTCTTCTGTTCACAATTGAGTTATGTTCTACTCTGATCCTTCCTTCTTATAAGATTTGCCAACAGGCCACCAATTTGTTAGGCAACAATCTTTTTGCAGCAATTAAGCCACTTTTTTTCAATGCATAATTTTAATATTTTCTTGTCACTGAAAGCTTCTTGTTTAATTTTGATAGATCTAAAAATTAATCTATAGGTACAGTATATATTGTATGTTCCTGTACCATGACAGGGAGTCATATTTTCATTAAGGCAGGTATTGAAGTGGAAAGAATAGTAGGACTGTGCATTGGCATACACATTGTCACCTCTACTTATCGTTTGTGACTAGCATGGCTTCCACAGAGCGGCAGCAAGGTTGCACTCTAGCTTCACTGCAGAGCTTTTCTCTGCCAGTCACGCTCCCTCACATTAGGCTGGCAGGGACTGATGCAGCCTCATAAATACAAACACATTCCCCACACCGACCGACCGCCCACCTGCCTGACTGACTGATCGACTGCAGGAGGCCACACCTATTAACGCATGGAGCAGCACAACTATTTGCATACATATTAAAGTGATGCCTCAAAAAATACAAAGAGGGAGAGAGAGAAAGGGGAGTGGTTACGCAAACAAAGCTTAAATCAAATATGCAAGAGCTAGCTAGCATCGCTCAGGAATACATCTGCATGCTTCCACAGGTGAGCGAGAGAGCCCCACTTGAACAGTGAAGTGACTGACTGTCAGAGATGCACATGGTCAAGAGGACACCCTACAGGGCACCATGGTATTGATCACAGTGTAATGTCAAAACACGTCGAATGAAGCCCCTTAGAACAGTAAACCATTGTGATGGCTATGCTGATTGGCTGGGCTTAGCCACGGTGACTGTTTATGTGAGAAATAAAAGAGCTTGTCCAGGCAGTGTGGAAAATATGAAAAATATGAATGTACCTCATTTAGCAATGGAATCACCTCAGTTCGTGTTGTTTCTGGCAGTGTTCAGGCAAGGAAGCTCAATGTTCTTAAAACACAATGTACTGGTCTAAGAATTGGGAGTACTGCCATGCTGGGTTTTCCCTGACTGTGTGTGGGGGAGTAGTATTCTACGTGTTGGACACCCTTGAACCCTTTTTCCTGTTTTCCAGTCTGAGCATGAGGCAGGGAACCAGGGCATTCTGTACAGGTGATCCTACGCACAGGAAATGGAAAATTGTGGAGGAAACTAGTAACAGGATATCTTGGGAATAACATAAAGGGTATAGTGAGAAAGATCTGAAACACAAGGTTGATTTATGTAGCCTCAGAAAAATCCATTGCATGTGGTTAGGAATAGAGTGTTTTCTTTCTTGTTCTCGCTGTGTGCCATGCACATACAGAACACACAGAAACATTTTGTCTAAAGCTTAAGCTCTGTGGAAAAAAAGCTACATTTCCAGACTTTTTACTGATTTCTCCCCCTTTTCATAGCACGTGTGTTAAATTTAACACGTGTTTTCATGTGTGAATGAATTGAATTACGTACGTCTGTTTCCCACATGTAACATCAAAGAACATTCTATAGTACAATGGTCTGACTTGGATCATACTGTATATCCACGTTATGTGGTAATTAAATCTAAATCCAACCTGTTCATTAAGCTTTCCTTTTTATTTTTAATGGATGCAGCATCGTACAGAACCTATGCCACTTTCAACACACCTTGCATACTGTATATAAAACATTGACTCATGGTAAAACTTAGGTATGTATTATGGTTCAAGGAGGTGTTGGCTCCATAATGAGCCCACAGCAATACATTTTAGTCATATTTTATATTAAGATGGCTAGCAACCTCTTATGGGTTACTGACAGGGTAACATTTTCTGTCTTTGTTAGAGTTTTGAAATGGGAGTGTTGCATTAACAAAGTGGAATTCTGGCAATATACAGTATCAGGTTTACAACTGGCTATTCAATTTGCAAGAAGCATTCTATCGCTGACTTTTTCTTGAGAAGGTTGCAGGTAGTCTCTTCTGCTGTCTATCATAAGGATGCTACCTGGACCTGGAGTGGTAAAATATTAATAAAAGACTATTTCTCTGCCTCCACCCTCATCTCTATCCTGCACTTCCCCCTACATTGCTCTCTCTCTCCCCTTGTTGTTCCACCCTCACAGTAACCTTGCGTGTGCATATGTAAATTTACCACGCTTGCTTGGTAGAGGCAATTGTATGCATCTTTACTGGCCTGCAGCCTCAACCCTTTTTTCCCCCTTTCACCTCCTTCCCTCTTCCCTAATACACAGAACGCAGTTTGCAGACTGTATTGCAGGGAATAGAAATGGTCTGCTTGCATTTTACAAGTCTATAGAGTTACATTAGAGCAATGAGCATCTGCTTGGGGAAATGTATTTTGTTGAACAATATAATTTATGAAATTCAAAGATCCAACATTAATTAGTATACCTTTACCGTTCCCATTCTTTTTTAACAGCCTTGAAGAGAAGAGTGTAGAGACAAAAAACATATTTTGTCACGCTTAGGAATCTATATCCCTTGTGATACACAAGGTGTCACTAAAACCACATACTAGTACACTCTGAGACTAAGTTCTCTGTTAAAACAGACAAAAGCACTGCATTGTCACTAGCTGCCGTTTCTCCGTCTTGCCAATCACTAATTTCTGAAGCCCATTCTTTCTCACTGAGTAAATTGAGGCCACTTGTCTACTTCCTTGCATTGTTTCACCTTGGTTCGACCATCGAGCTGTTTGATCAAGTAATGGAGTTATTGTCAATTGTGCTAAGGGCAACTAAAGTAATTAACATATTATAATATTTTTATACTGCTGCTTAAGTGTAAAATACAATTTGAGTGCTTATGTATCCTTTAAATTACAATATTTAATTCATTTTAGAGTTAGACAAGGATGGCACACAAGACGGGCGTATCACTGCAGGCCACATATGCGCATTAGCACCACTGTAGATGTCTCTCTGTTTGTCAGAGATGGTGACATGGTGTTAAACATTTAACCTTCATCCTGGTAGTGCTTGCTGTTATATGCCCCACTCTGACAGTGATGTTAACTGTGTGTGGCTGTCATAATGCATGTGCCCTGACTTGACATTTGCAATGTCAGTGTCAAGAAAAAGGGAAAAAATGGCCGTGGATGAGATTGAGCGCTTTCAGTCATTTCACAGGTGCATTCAAGTTTTCTTACTGGGTATGTTCTTTCATTCCTATATTTTATTACATTTAAAAACTCGAACAACACTGACTTTAGTATAATGGCAGTATGCTGTATGGTTCTCACGATGTCTCCTCCGCCAGTGTGTTATATTTTAAAGATATTTGAGTGATCAACTTGTGGGTTGGGGAAATCCCTTGTGTCAAACTTCAAAGAAAGCAACAATGAGTCACACTCATTTGAGTCCCTCATTCTGGACCCATTGAAAAATACACACCCAAACACTGACAACAATGCTACACTGACAGACATACCATCACACATGCACCCATGGCTACCATGGAAGATGTTCTTTTATTTGTTATTTTTACCTGAGTGGTTAGGCCTACCTCTATTACTGTAACCTATTTGGCAGAACATGAAAGCCATGTGCAGGTGTGCTGTATGATGTCAGCCATCTGTCTACTACCAGCAGATGTGCAGTTCAGTTGGCTGATTAGTCTATCAACAGGGAGCTTTCCCAACCAGACCTAAATGCTTCGTGACAGAGAGGTTTCCGTGAATCACTGGGACTTTCTGACATCACCTCCAGGTGCAGATGAACTGATTCATCCCTAACCTGTGTGTGTGTGTGTGTTTACTGAGCTGTGTGTGTGTGTGTGTGTGTTTCAATTAATTACTGCACATCTCAGGCACTGATTCAATAGCTCATATGTGTGATGAGTTTAAATGGTAAGTAATTTAATTAATTTAAATGTTTGAAGATGTACTAAATAAATAGCAATACCAACAGTACAACCGGTTTCCACGTATTTTCATTGGGGAGAAATGAGCATTACTTATGCGTAATGCGCAATTGTACATCTTGGTACGATTTTGGCACACATATATTTGAATAGTAGCGAAGAACCGCCTCTCCCTCATTGGCCAGTACATACTATAAGCCGAGGCAAAAAAGTCAGTCTTTGACAACGCCGGGGTTTCGTTGGTGGAAACTGTGATGGGGATGAACCTATGTGAGATGTCTTTAAATTGTTCACAGCAAAAATGGGCGTAAATCCATTCCCATACCCAGAAAGCATGCGAAAGCATGTTCAGATTTTCTCTACGAATTTAGTTCTATAATAGACAAATGGCTTATATTTTTACGCTCAGAAGACAGTCCATTTTATTCACTAGAGTAGGTGACAAATGAAAGTGTACATTTATTATCATGGCGTGTGCAGTTGACGCACAGAATTTGATCTCTATTTCTTTGCGGAAAATACATAACTCCAGAACGCAGAGAGGGGGTATCAAGCTCCACAAGAACTTGCTGGTCACATATGTCCTGAAGAACGCTAGAGACTTTTACATGAGCATGGAGTTTGCAGAAATGTACAGCTGCCTACAGCAGAACGGGGAGATGAGGACTGTCTGTGATGAAAAGCAGGACTCTTTTGAAATGACCGGGAACTGTGAGGATCTAGCTGGTGAGTTTTGCTGCAACTATACAGGGGATGTGTTGGACACTTACAACTGCGCAGCGCCACAATCGGCTTGCCACCCAGCAATGGTGCCCGAAGCGCACATCCAAACGGCACCTTCCTGTTTCATGGCTCCTGTATATCAGTGTGACTCTAACCTCAAGTACTCGGGGGTCTGCTGGGACTGTTATGCGGAACCTTACACATCCAACCGGGACATTCCTGTCTCAAACACACACAACCAAAAGACTGTATTGGACTTGGACACACATGTGGTGACTACTGTCGAGAATGGATATCTCTCTCCAGACTACTGCGTGCCATTAAAACAACATGGTCAGGGCCCGCAAAGTTCTCATAAACGAAAAATGTATTCAAGTGATGCTTCTGATTCCGATTATCTGTCAGACTTTGTGCCCATGTCATGCAAACGCATTAGGTATGATGACGTTTCTTGTTGTAATTCCGAACAACTGGACACACCGAACATCTCCAACCTCATGTCAGTGTTAGGCTCGGGGTTTACTGAGTTGTTGAACTGGCAAACGGACGTGGAACAGGTAGTAAACGGACAAACAAACTGTTGTAAACAAGCACTGGCGGGTAGCGGTGCATGGAATAGAGCAATTGAGGCTTTTTGATTGACACGCTTTTACTTTTTCTACAAACCATTGGTGGTCTCAAATAAAATACACAGTTGATATACTTAACACTGTTCTGCTCTTTTTCATTTTAAAAGCTGTTGAACTCAATTTAAATTGTACTTTGGGGAGAGGGCTCGCTCAATGTGTGCAATGACCTATGTTCACCATGGATTGCTGATGCTAAGTATGCCTATTGGCCATTTAGAGGCTTTGAAGCCACCGGCCGGCCATATTAGCATTCCCCAGTACGTGCAGTCCTCGGTAGGGTAGCAATGAATGGAATTTGACAGCATTTCATTTGTGTTTCACGGGCAAAATTACATGTATTTAAGTATTTGTGTCGTTGTATTGGGGACAGTAACATTAGTAATGTCCAAAAAATGGGACTTTAATGACTTTTTTTCAACATATTTTTTTATTTTGTATGTGTATCTTACATTAAGGTGTCTGTAATAAAATACATGTGGCAAAACGAATGTGGGCAATAAATGCATTTATATAGCTGCCAAACTATTTTTTTACACTGGTGGGGGAGTGCCAAGATGGAGGTAGGGTGGCTTCAATACAGCGCATCCAAATTGTATTCTAGTGTGTATATGTAATTAATTGGATATGGCCCTTTCTCCTGCACTAGGTTGTTGCCTTCATGTGCCTTGCTCAAATGTGTGATGCAGAACCAGCTCCACCATGTGATGATGGAAAAGAACTACACCAATTTATTGCCCAATACATTTTGATAACTCCCGTGAAATTATAATAAAATTAGCAGGTGTGCTATGCATTTCATAGACCAATATAGGCTAATGTTTTAATTAGGCCTGTAGACCAAGTACATTTTTGTGTAATGGTGTCTTACAATATTTCTGTGCCATCATACTTAATTATGGCCCTCTACAAAGCAAGGGACTATAATTTGTTTGTAACTAAAGAATACATTTATTGAACGCCTACTATGTTAAGTGCGCGTGTGCAATAACTCAGTTCACCTTTGCGCTCTTTCTAAACAATGTCATTTTAAGAAACAATTGGCAAAGGGTAAAGTCTACAAAAAGCAGTCCATCCAGTTTTTTTATATCGATTTTAATTTTGGTAACAAACTGTATGGAGATGAAATGTTTCATCGATGAGAAAACGTGCAGAATGTCGGCCAAATCCATCTCGCTCCATATTCTCCCACTGCCAGCCATTTGGCTTCCTCTCATCACCATATTTGGTAGTGAGTGGAAACGCCAGCCGGATGCTTCACATTTATATGTTTATCTGTGCCTTCTCCTTCAATGAGGGTTACGGAGGTCCCAAGGATCCCAGATAGCGAAGGCCGATTGAATATAGGCAAGAACTTAGCCCTCTCCAAGGGTGTATTCATTACAGAAACCTTTTACCGTTTAACAACGGAAACGGGGAGGGACATACTTGAATTTGTCCAATATAAACTATCGTTTGCGTTTTCCTTTGGGAGTAAACTGTTTCTGTTTCAAAACCAGACGAAACGTTTTGCAACAGAATTGGAGTAATGCTCACAGCCCAGCTGTACCATATCGGTTCGGGTTATGACCGGAGGAGGCGGAGAACACCGATATTTCTAAGTAACTAACGTCATGCGTAGGCTACGTCCTTGAGGAATTAAATGACAGTTCGAGGTGTTTTTTTTTTTTAAATTAACAACAAGCAAAGCCTTGCCATTTCTATGAAAAAATGTTGGGTCTTCTTGTGAGAGCCGTGGTGAGTCAAACGTTTTTATAGCCTAATTCATGAATGCGCAGTTGTGCGCCCATAACTAAGGGCAGCGCGTTCACTATTACTGCTGTAAATGAGGGTGGGGCACCAGGTTAGGCAACTGTTATTATTGTAGCCTAAAATGTGAAGTCAGGCCACTCTGCATTTCTCCACGAAAATCATATAAAATTGACGTTAGCATTTGCCCCATTGTAGCTACCACTCGAATCTCTATATTAGGTTACAACATGGATAGCCGTCAGTTTCAATGTTTCATGGTTGTCTATATCAGATTAAGATAAAACAGTGGGTTAAACGATCATACATTTTTAAATAGCCAACAGATTGCTTTTTAGATGTGATGTGGTGCATGTTCATTGCAAGGGTTCACGCACTGTAGCAGACCTGGCTATTTATATTCTAACTTAAAAAAGCTGTCAGGAAACTTGACAGCCAAGCACAGTCCAAACAAATAGTCTAACAACATACAACATTCGATAGATTTATTTTGGTCTCAAGTTTCTGTCATAAAATTTGATCATACAGTGTTCTAACAATCTATTATTTCAAAAGGTTTTTGGATTCATAAAATAGGATTATGTTGATCACACCTTTTTACATTGAAACAAATGTAAATAAATGTTAATCGCTTTGTTAATCACGGTTTTGTCCGTTTTTATTATGTTATGGTTTCTGTTGCAATGGCCCTCTGTGTCATGGTGTTGACAGTTGCTGGCAAATATATGCCTATAAATCAGCTCTGTGGTTGTCAACCAACATTGCTGATATATTTTATATGCCAATGGGATTATCAACTGTGTATTAATATTTAATATTTTAGATACTTTAAGACACAAAATATCTACCTAGACATTTATGGTATTGAATTATGTCATATTGAATGCAGAACAAATGATTTATTATAAATGCAAAGACAGATTTTTTTATTTTTTTATTTTTAGCTAAGGTCGGGCTTGGTGAAGCCATATCACCTGGTCAAGTCGGTGTCAGTGACTATCCTCCCAGAGAGGTCTTCGCACCACCAGGACAATTTGCCCAAGCTGCCAATGCCTCCACTGAGGCAGACATTTGAGCGCTACCTGTTGATGCTGGAGCCCCTGCTCAGTGAGGAGGAGCTGGATCACACACGCAAGCTGGTCAAGGAGTTCCTCATTCCTGGTGGGGTGGGAGACAGGTTGCAGAGAAGCCTGGAGCGCAGAGCCAGCAACAAAGAAAACTGGGTTGGTACATACTGTAGTTGAACAGAGAAGGTCTTATAAAGAAGAGGGTTATGTAGTAGGGCAGCGCATGGCCCATAGAAGTTGAAAGAAGAATAGAATAGGTTCTTAGAGGGATACAGGCAGCTAAAAATCTGTGTTGATTGGCAGGAAAAAATCCCTGTATTACATCTATTATGCAATTACGTAAATGTGATGTTGATTCCATCCATTTCCCCACTTTTCGAGAATACATTTAACATTTACCCATATGTTTACTCCCTTGCATATGTCATAACTTGTGAATGTGTTTAGGAGAAAATTATCTGATACTTGCTGGACTATAGCATTGTCATTGCTGTTTATGCAGCTCACAGAGTGGTGGATGCAGTCAGCCTATCTGGATTCCCGGATGCCTGTGGCAGTCTACTCCAGCCCTGGGGTGGCCCTGCCCCGCATGACCTTTCAAGATCGCCAAGGACAAATGAGGTGAGCACTGTACTAGACCACTGTATTAAAACCAGCCATTGTGACAAGACAGTTTAGATGCCTTCCCTCCATTAGCCCTCCTTCCATCACCGAAAAGTCTTTATGGCTGTCCTACACATCAATGAAAAACACGTTTTATAGGCCTACTGCTTCTTAAAAAGCAAGTTAGTAGAAATTGATTGACTTAAGTGTTGTATTACACCATAGCTCTTGTGAACTTGAGAATAGGCTTGAGTTTCATACTAACCTTTAGACAGACTTCCCCTTCGTGCTGGCTATTTTAGGCACGTTGGCTGTTCAAAGCATTGCTCTGCTTTTTTGGACCGCAGTGATCCATAAGGTACGCAGTCAACATTGTGGGCTTACGTCGCTTTTTGTTGAGCAAAACGTGTCAGTGAATGTACTATAGAGAGAGCACGCACACATGGGTGTAAGTGTGAGCTGCTATTGAGTTCTCTTCGGCTAAACCATTCGTGCAAAAAAATTGCCGCTATGTGCTACTGCTTTGATATTACGGACAGTGCCAAACTTATACAGTAGGCTAGAAGAGGATACTAGAGCAGACTCTAATGCCCAAATGAAAAGCCAATGATTCAACAATATACTGTACTGTACACAATCTTAGCCACTAAACTAGAGTGACATAGACAATTCACTAAATGTAGAGATATAGAATCAAAATAGATGTTTCTTATAATAATAATTGTGGTCCTGAGTCTGACGAAAGCAAGTCTGGTTGGAGATAAAATAATACAAATATATTTTTATTGTCACATACACCGGATAGATGCAGTGAAATGTGTTGTTTACAAGGTCAGCCATAGCAGCACAGCGCCCCTAAAGCATATTATAGTTAAGTGCCTTGCTTAAGGGCACATCGGTAGATTTTTCACCTAGTCGGCTCGGGTATTTCGAACCAGCGACCTTTCGTATACTGGCCCAACGCTCTTAACCGCTAGACTAGATATGTGTGTATCGGAGTAGATTATGTGAAAAGAACATGAGATGGGGGAGCGGTGAAAGTGTGAATATCAGTTGGATGGAGAAATACCATATATGGTTTCAGTATTAATTCAACAATGTGTTCTGCCCAGGTTTGCTGCAAAATTGATTGCAGGGGTTTTGGACTTCAAAAAAATGATTGACAGGTTAGTAATATTTTCTCTTTTTTAATGATATACAGGTAACTGCCAAAATAATGAAAACTCTTGAGTAAATTAGGGATACAAAGTATGTTGAAAGCAGGTCCTTTCACACAGATGTGATTCCTGAGTTAATTCAGCAATTAACATCCTATCATGCTTAAGCTCATGTATAAAAATGCAGGGCAGGCAATTATTTTCGCTACCCCCATGGCTACACCCCTATAGGATGACATTGCCGCCATCCACACTGCACGACTGGTCACTGAATGGTTGGATGAGCATGAAAAAGATCTAAGTCATTTGCCATGGCCATCTCAGTCACCAGATCTCCCAATTGAACACTTACGGGAGATTCTGGAGTGGTGCCTGAGACAGCGTTTTCCACTACCATCAGCAAAACACCAAATGATGGAATTTCTTCTGGAAGAATTGTGTCGCATCCCTCCAATAGAGTTCTAGACACTTGTAAAATCTATACCAAGGTGCATTGAAGCTTTTCTGTCTCGATGGTGGCCCAATGGCCTATTAAAACACCTTATGTTGGTGTTTCCTTTATTTTGGCAGTAACCTGTACATCTAATGTGTTCGTCACCCTGGCTGACTCTAACTGTGTCACAGTGAGACCTTGCCTATTGAGTATTTGGGTGGGAAGCCTCTGTGTATGGACCAGTACTACCAGATCCTGTCCTCTTGCCGTATCCCTGGACCAAAGAGAGACACTGTGGTCAACCACGCTATCGGGAAAGTGGCCCCTACTCACATCACTGTGGTCCATAACTTCCAGGTAAACTAGAGCTTTGCTTTGCTCTCTTTGTTGCTGCTTTATGTTGCTACAACACAGAAAGGAGATCAATCATGTTGCATTGTTCGTTTCTTGGCTGTAACCCACATAACCAATTCTCATATGCTGATTAGCCTTCTCCCTCTGGCCTTAGTTCTTTGTCCTGGATGTGTATAACAGCGATGGCTCCCCACTGACGGTGGACCAGATCTACATGCAACTGGAGAAGGTCTGGAACTCGTCCCTGCAGAGTAACAAGGAGCCTATCGGCATCCTGACCTCCCAGCACCGCAACACCTGGGGCAAAGCCTACAACAACCTCATCAAAGGTATGGCAATGGAGGCGGGACATCACTATGACAGTGAGGGCTCAGAGGAGCATATTGGGTGACCAACCAAATAAACAAAAGCCATTCTTGAGCCATAACGGAAGAGTAACTGGAAGCAACTTATCACTTCTGTTTTAGAGCTATTGGTCAATGATTTCCTCCCAGGTCCTTGTTGGGTTGCTTATTGTATCGTTTTTCCCCTAGACAAGACAAATAAGGAGTCTGTCCGTGCTATCCAGAAGAGCATATTCACGGTGTGTCTAGACGCCCCCATGCCACAGATGTCTGAGCAGCGGTACCAGAGTCGTGTCGCTTCCCAGATGCTGCATGGTGGAGGGAGTCGCTGGAACAGTGGCAACCGCTGGTTTGATAAGACGTTACAGGTGAACTCTGAGATTAGAACTATAGAACAAAGGTTGCATCCTCCCAGATATTGTACTTCATATTTTTATTCACAAGTCTCTTGCCATTTTATAATGTTTGTTATTTAATCCCCAGTTTATTGTGGGTGAAGATGGTACTTGTGGTCTGGTGTATGAGCATGCCCCAGCTGAAGGCCCACCCATTGTGTTCTTGGTGGACCATGTGGTTGAGTACATGTAAGGCATTACAGAATATATTTAATTCCTTGATTAATGGTACACATATTTTCTATGGTCACTGTGTACTCTAGAGAAGAACTTCGGCACAGATTGCTGGCTGCAATGGCTATTTTTCCAACCGGATCAGCTGCATTGTGCCTGAGCATAGCAAGCATTTCCTATTTGTCATGTTCAGATAGTGCCTCCTCCTTTTAAAAACTCTGTTAACTACCATTTGAAGCCTACTGACCATGACCAGGCTGTGACCATGACCCTGGCCTACTGACCATGACCAGGCTGTGACCATGACCCTGGCCTACTGACCATGACCAGGCTGTGACCACGACCCTGGCCTACTGACCATGACCAGGCTGTGACCACGACCCTGGCCTACTGACCATGACCAGGCTGTTACCACGACCCTGGCCTACTGACCATGACCAGGCTGTGACCATGACCCTGGCCTATTGACCATGACCAGGCTGTGACCATGACCCTGCCCTACTGACCATAACCAGGCTGTGACCATGACCCTGGCCTACTGAATGTGACCCTGCCTCTCTTGAAAGAGGCAATCAGCAGTTGCTACATCCATTTTTGGACTTACAAATTAATGATGTGTACCCATTTATTATTGAAGAATATAATTTATAAATGCCTCATGTGCTTAGTTCAACTGTTGTAATTTAAGCTTGTTTTGCTCCAATGTTTGTAAACAAAGTATAGGGAAACAAACACTGTATAGGCTCAACATGTTTAAAACTATAATTGTTATCATGGATGGTCAGCCCTTGCATCCATAGCTCTGTCTATGATTTTGAGATTGATTACATTTTTCCAGCCCCATCCCCTCAGGTTTTTACCAAAACAGTGGCGGGGCTTTGTTATTGTTTCAACAACTGATTGGCCCTTTGTTTTGTGTTGTTTAAACAGGAGGAGGATGGAGGTAGTACGCACTCCCATGACCCCTCTGCCCATGCCTCCCAAACTGCGTTTCAACATCACACCTGAGGTGAAGAAGGATATTGAGTCGGCCAAGCAGAATATGAACATGTAAGTAGAGTCTGTTTCAGTTTTCCTAGCAGTTTCTATTCAAACATGTCTGAAGTGTTTCTCATCCTTTGGCTGACTTTTTTTTATACCCCAGAATGTCACATGACTTGGATGTGAACGTGGTCTTGTTTTCTGACTATGGGAGAAATGTTCCAAGGGCGCACAAGTTGAGTCCAGATGCCTTTATACAAATGGCTCTACAGCTTGCCTACTTCAGGTGGGTTTCATTACATTTCTACTATAACAAAACAGCATCTGAAACAGCAGTTGGGTTACCTTAACCTGTCACTTTGCCACATTTGAGACTTACTGATCTTTCATGTTTCAGAATGTATACAATGTGCTGTTCTACCTATGAGAGTGCGTCCTTGCGTATGTTTGCACTTGGTCGAACAGACACCATCCGCTCCTGCTCCAATGAGTCACTCAGATTTGTCCAGGCGATGGAGGACCCAGCTAAACCGGTGAGTCGACTCTGAAACCTGGATGTTGACAGGAAATAGACACTAACCAATGACTGTTACTGTACTGCAATAATGTATGTTTTACTATATGTTGACAGAACACAGAGAAGGTTTCTCTATTGGACAAAGCATGCCAAGCCCACAGAGAATACACTCATATGGTGAGGACTGGAACTCTGCATCAGTTTTTTATGGAAATCTACATTTACTGTAATAACCCATGCTTGTCCCCACCCACTGCAATGTACATTTATTTTGTGCTTTTATGTATGTCCGTTACTGAGCAGGCAATTCATGGCCAGGCCATAGACAGACATCTCCTTGGCCTGAAGTTGCAGGCGATTGAAGAACTGACGTCCATGCCAGAGATATTCATGGATACAGCCTATGCTGTGGCTGAACATTTCAATCTCTCCACCAGCCAGGTATGCAAGCTGTTTATGTGAGATATTAAGAATCCCAAAATGCAACATATAAGAGGACAAGTTGCAGACCTGTAGCCAGTGGTAACATGACTAAAAACATTGTACATACAAGTACAATGTAAGGTTTGGTACTAATTTTAGTTTATTAGACAATGATAAGGTTTGGACCGCATTTGTAAATGCTAATGCCTAAAATGTCATTTTTCATTGTCTCTTCTTCAGGCTGGTGCTAAGACAGACTGTGTGATGTGCTTCGGTCCGATGGTGCCGGATGGCTATGGAGTGTGTTACAACCCCATGGCAGACCACATCAACATTGCCATTACAGCCTTCAACAGCTGTGAAGAGACACATGCTGCCAACTTTGGCCGGGCTGTGAAGAAGGCTCTGAGAGACATGAGGTCTCTGCTGGAGGAGACAGCTAATGCTAAGCAGTGAGGCCCCGCAGGGGACATGGCTCCTCTGTAGGGCTGTTTGGGACTAAACATGTGCTGGATGTAGTGGGAGAAACTAAAGCCACCCTGGTATATCTAGTGTTGTAACATGGAGAGAGGAGAAGCACTTTGCACCGATTTAGGTGGGCCTTGGAAAGCTTTTTGGCCCTTCAGGTAGACTTGATATGTGTGGGAAGGAAAGTCCTGTTATACCCAGAAGACTATACCTGTACTTCAGTGAAAAGTGAGTATGACTGATGGAAAGTTATACATTTCATGTTTAATGATATGGGTTTGTCCATTTCCAGATAGTTATCACCTTATGTTAAAGAAAGATCCACACCAGATCATGGTGACTATATTATGTTTAAAAAAACATATATATTTTTTTTAAGTCTACATATGTTGGTGCTGTCTTAAATGTTATTCTGATGGATTTTACATGTTTATTCAGTTTGTTTACCTACATATTTGTTATTTCATATTTAAAAAATAATCAGCTCAAACAGTTAAGTTATTTAAGTAATGAAATTGTGTGCCATACTATACCAGATGTGCCATAATAATGACTTGCTGAGTGGTTCTGCTGTGATTCACATTGGTTTTCTATACAAAAAAAATAACTAAACCAAAGACTGCTGTAATGATAATCATTTACACTTTGAGTATTTATTTTAATGTTAAAAAACCTGACAATATTGATTAAACTAAGGAAAAACTGTCCTCCAGTAACTGCCTAAATTTCATTAAATACTGTATAATAGAAAGACTAGCCACAGATTCGCTCGGAAGCTACCCGTGCTATGCAGGTACTTTCCATGGAATTCTATCTCCGCCATGTTTCCAGCTGAGCGCTAGAGAAAAAGCTGTTGGCCCTTGAACACGTTTGTCTTCAAGACATCTACATCTCGTATGTAATGGAGATGGTACTGGAGACCATAATGTTTTTTACAATGGCATACATGTCAAGATGAAGGTTCGTTGTTTAATGAACACTCAACTAGACAGTTTGCATTGAAATACTGAAAAATCAAAACAGTTCTGTCTCCCTATTCCCTCACCATAATGAAGGTGGACTGGGCTGCTGTGCTGTTGTCCACGGGGCCCATGCACAGATCCTGGATCCTGATCTTTACTGAGGGAGGGGCATTGATGAGCACTTGAAAGGTGAGACTGCCCAAAGCTGAGGTCATCGTTGGATTCTCAATGACTCCGCTGGGAGTAAACAGCTGGACATCAGTCTGTGAGAGCAACACTGAGAGGCATATGGGTATGTCTTAAATGAACCAAATCATGTTATTTGGAATTTCGCAAGTCATTCTACCAAATCTATTCTTCTATCACTGTGTAACAGCATGATAGTAATATACCTTCTGTTTCAGCCCATAGCAGCTCTGTACCGTCATACCCTGGTGATGAGTGATTACTCTTCTTGGAGTTCTTCTGAGTGCTGTAAGTGAGCAGCACTCTGTTTCCAGGGGACAGGAGATTCCAGCAGGATGTTGGTCCTGGAGGTCAGTTCAGTGTCCTCTATTAGTTTGGAAAAAGTAGCTATTACCACAACAAATAAAAAATGATTGTTTAATCGTACGTCTCACATTTGACATTACGACTCATATGTCACAAATAATTTGTAGATCAAAAAAAGGCAGCACAGCACAATGAAACTATCCAGTGACACTTATTTATTTTGTATTTTACTTTTATTTAACTAGGCATGTCAAATTTACAAATTTACAATGACGGCTTAGGAACAGTGGGTTAACTGTCTTGTTCAGGGGCAGAACAACATATTTTTACCTTGTCAGCTCGGGGATTCGATCTTGCAAACTTTCGGTTACTAGTCCAACTTACCCTGGCCACAGGTGACAGAAGGATGTTGTAACAACGGTCCACCTTCCCCTGGGTATCTCTTTTCGTAAATGCATTATTACTAAAGGGTGTATAGAATTGGTATGTGATGTTTGGACTGGTTTGCTCTCCGTATGCTTCTCCATATTTCAGATAGACCTGCAGAAGGAGTGATCTTCTTTATTTTACCTTCTATTTTGAGGATTCAGTAAACATCTATTTGGGTGTCTCTCACAATTGTGCAGCTTGCACTGTATGTGATGATGGGCAACAAGGAGCCTCGCGGATAAGAGCATTGGGGAAGTAACCGAAAGATTGCTGGTTCGAATCCCCGAGCCAACTAGGTGAAAAATAAGTCGATGTGCCCTTGGGCAAGTGACTTAACCCTAATTGTTCCTGTACATCGCTCTGGATAAGAGCGTCTGCTAAATTACTTAAATGTAAATGATGTGTTTTGAGTGTCTGTCATGTCTGTGAATGCCTCTCTCCCTGCGGACCTGTATGTGTCTCCTTTGAAACAGGTCCAGGCAGCAGCAGCTCCTCCATAAGAGGCAGGAGGTCAGGTACAGACGGTGAACCAGATGACCGTCCTCCAGAGGAGATGGGTGAGTGATGTTTAACGCCATGCTGCCACTCCCAGGCACAACATACTGATCCCCAACCAACACCGCTATGGATAAAAACACCTGACACCTTACTGTCCTTTGTTTTTGTGAGTGAAGACAGGTGCCCTGTTGGCAATGTGAACCTGAGTGGCATTCACTGGCAAGGTTAGGAATGTGAGGTACTCTGAGAATCAAATAAACTGGGAAGGAGAGTTTATTAACTGAAACTGAATGGAGATAGAAATGGTCATTCTCCAGACTGAGAAGAGGTGTGATGTGTGTCATTACCTTTAGCCTCACCACCACTGTAAGACTGAGAAGAGGTGTGATGTGTGTCATTACCTCTAGCCTCTCCACCACTGTAAGACTGAGAAGAGGTGTGATGTGTGTCATTACCTCTGGCCTCACCACCACTGTAAGACTGAGAAGAGGTGTGATGTTTGTCATTACCTCTGGCCTCACCACCACTGTAAGACTGAGAAGAGGTGTGATGTGTGTCATCACCTCTGGCCTCACCACCACTGTAAGACTGAGAGGTAAGACTGCAGGAGGAGCCATCTCCTCCACACATCTCCTCCACCTTCCCAGACTGCAACACTCCATCACAGCCAAAAAGCTGGTGGAAGACTGGCAGAAATTATGGCCCATTTGCTTATGAGGACATGTCAGGTCTAATAATATTTCAAATTGTCTCTTAGAACTTTCTAAGGTGGAGAAACCCAAGCAGGCCTTTACCTGGCACATCCCTTCTTTGACAAGCTGTGGTGGCACCAAGGGAGCTGGACTGTCTGTTTCACACCGAGTCCCATCCACAAACTGAGACCCACGGCTTACAATGAAGTTCTCTCCCTCTCTCCACATATACCTGCACTGTTCATCCCCTGGTCATGAGGAACAATCAGAGGGATACAGTGGGTGGAGGGAGAATGTCAAAAGTCATTATATACTATAGTAGTTTTATTGTCCCTCCACCCCACCATTCCGATTGACGAGGTGTCTTGGCCCAACTGTGACATCCTACAGTGTGGGGGAACAGGCACAGGGGCTGGAGCACTGCTCTGCCATGAAGGCCAGCTGGGTCCTCTCAAACCGCTACTCAGACAGCATAGTGCGAGGGAGGAATGTGGAACCTTGCTTGTTAAGTTTATACCCTTCATTTCAGTTGACATCCGTTTGACAATCAATTAGACCGAGTCTGATGGGACCCAGCCAAGTGGCACACACGTTTACAAAAAAATCAGGGACAGTAAGTGACAGACCTCATTTATTGATTTTCATGTGGGCCGAGGTAAAAAGAGCAATCCCAGCTGGTTGGTGAACACTGATGTTTATTCTATTGGTCACTGAATGATGTAATTTACAGTGCAGAACAATACATTTGTCCACAAACCCACTCCATGCTTGTTTCATGTACAGTATTCTGTTGTGACGTAGTAGTGTAGGACGTAAAATTCCATTAAATCCCATGAGAGTTGGCACATGGAAATGCCATCATACACCTAGTACAAAACATTAGGAACACCTTCCTAATATTGAGTTGCACCCCTCAATTTGTCAGAGGATGGACTCTACAAGGTGTTGAAAGCGTCCCACTGGGATGCTGGCCCATGTTGACTCTAATGCTTCCCACAGTTGTGTCAAGTTGGCTGGATGCCTTTTGGTCCACCACCCACTATTGATACACATGGGAAACTGTTGAGCATGACAAACCCAGCAGCATTGCAGTTCTTGACACAAGCCGGTGCGCCTGGCACCTACTACCATAACCTGTTCAAAGGCACTTAAATATTTTGTCTTGCCCATTCACGCTCAGAATGGCACAGATACAAAATCCATGTCTCAATTGTCTCAAGACTTAAAAATCCTTATTTAACCTGTGTCCCCTTCATTTACATTGATTGAAGTGGATTTAACAAGTGACATCAATAAGGGATTATGGCTTTCCCCTGGTCAGTGTGTCATGGAAAGAGCAGGTGTTCTTAATGTTTTGTATACTCAGTGTATGTGCAATATTTGTAATGAAGCTCTTGATTAAGACTTGACAGACCAATTCCTTTGCAGCAATGCCTTTCAAAGGGAGCATCATAGGTGTGTAAATCAACAAAAATAACAGGATGTTAATTTGGCCTGATCATTTTCACTAAACTGACCTTATAAGTTCACAGAAGCAGTATCATAAATGTTGTGGGTTAAAGTGCATTCTTTAAGTTTAATATAGTACCACTAGAGGGCAGACAAGGCCTATTGTCACATTGCAGGTGTTGCAGGACTGAATGCTCCTTAGATGTGATTTCTACAGCAGTGGAGGCTACTGAGGGCTGGAATGGAGTTTAATGAATGGAATGGAATCAAACACATGAATGATCAAACTCATGAATGTGTTTGATACCATTCCATTTACTCCATTCTGTCCATTGTTATGAGCCGTCCACCGCTCAGCAGCCTCCACTGGTCTATAGGGTTCAGTTGGGATTCTGTTGGTGATGGATCGATTACTTTTCCATTATTGTTTCCAATAGAATCTATTCAGTTCAACTCTAGCCTTTGGTTTACTTCTGGAAGCGTCACTGCTTTAGGAGGCAGTTTGCAGTGAAGCATACTGAGCTTCTCAATCTCTTCTATCAATTTGGACAGTTTTTTACAAACTCCTTTGTGTGCTTTTGATGCGTTATTAACCAGTAACCCTTGGACCATATAATTTAGCTGTGTGTAGAATTGGTGGAAAATGAAATTCTTGCACCTCAGTAATGTACTTGAAAAGACAATCATTTGATGCACTTCAATTAGAAATATAAATAGATTCCATTAATCTAGGTCACGCTATTAAATTCCCTTTCCAATATTCCTTTGATGTTATTGGACTGTCACTTAATTTAACGAAATCATGAAAAATATATCTGAGGGCCTCTGAATAAGACAGTTCTTTTTTGCTTTTTTTTGTAGATTTTATTTCTACTTATATATTCCGTAGTTGTCTGTACTTTCTCTACGATAATATTGCAGTCTAGGCATACCATCCAATCTTAGATTACCAATGATTTTGATTGGTGAAGATATACTGTAATCTCTGTTTGTAGGTGTTGATTGGTGCAAACCCTTCTAGAAGTGACAAACCTTTAAAACTCGTTGAAGGTTTTGGCAGTTTTAGAAAGTACTTGAAGCCAAATCTAATATAATATTTCTGCTGCTGTTCTCCTGTTGGATGAAGGGAGATCAGACTGGGCAACCAGCGCTCCAGTTGGCCCTGAGGAGGAGGACAAACTGATTGCCAGGCTGGTGAACTTTCAAGGTGAAACCTGATACATCATCTCACATCTGACAGAGTATGCACTGTATAACAGTTGAAGTTGGAAGTTACATACACCTTAGCCAAATACAATTAAACTCAGTTTTTCACAATTCCTGACATTTAATCCTAGTAAGAATTCCCTGTTTTAGGTCAATTAGGATCACCACTTTATTTTAAGAATGTGAAATGTCAGAATAATAGTTGAGAGAATTATTTATTTAAGCTTTTATGTCTTTCATCACATTCCCAGTGGGTCAGAAGTTTACATACACTCAATTAGTATTTGGTAGCATTGCCTTTAAATTGTTTAACTTGGGTCAAACGGTTTGGGTAGCCTTCCACAACCTTCCCACAATAAGTTGGGTGAATTTTGGCCCATTCCTCCTGACAGAGCTGGTGTACCTGAGTCAGGCTTGTAGGCCTTGCTCGCACATGCTTTTTCAGTTCTGCCCACAAATTTTCTATGGGATTGAGGTCAGAGCTTTGTGATGGCCGCTCCAATACCTTGACTTTGTTGTCCTTAAGCTATTTACCACAACTTTGGAAGTGTGCTTGGGGTCATTGTCCATTTGGAAGACCCATTTACGACCATGCTTTAACTTCCTGACTGGTGTCTTGAGATGTTGCTTCAATATATCCACATAATTTTCCTCCCTCGTGATGCCATCTATTTTGTGAAGTGCACCAGTCCCTCCTGCAGCAAAGCACCCCCACAACATGATGCGCCACCCCCGTGCTTCACGGTTGGGATGGTGTTCTTCGGCTTGCAAGCCTCCCCCTTTTTCCTCCAAACATAATGATGGCCATTATGGCCAAACAATTCTATTTTTGTTTCATCAGACCAGAGGACATTTCTCCAAAAAGTACAATCTTTGTCCCCATGTGCAGTTGTAAACCGTAGTCTGGCTTTTTTATGGCGGTGGCTTTTTTATGGTGGTGGCTTTTTTATGGCGGTTTTGGAGCAGTGGCTTCTTCCTTGTTGAGCGGCCTTTCAGGTTATGTCGATATAGGACTTGTTTTACTGTGGATATAGATACTTTTGTACCTGTTTCCTCCAGCATCTTCACAAGGTCCTTTGCTGTTGTTCTTGGATTGATTTGCACTTTTCGCACCAAAGTACGTTCATCTCTAGGAGACAGAGCACTTCTCATTCCTGAGCGGTAAGACGGCTGCGTGGTCCCATGGTGTTTATACTTGCGTACTATTGTTTGTACAGATGAACGTGGTACCTTCAGGCGTTTGGAAATTGCTCCCAAGGATGAACCAGAGTTATGGAGGTCTACAAATTTTTTTCTGATGTCTTGGCTGATTTCTTTCGATTTTCCCATGATGTCAAGCAAAGAGGCACTGAGTTTGAAGGTAGGCCTTGAAATACACCCACAGGTACACCTACAATTGACTCAAATGATGTCAATTAGCCTATCAGAAGCTTCTAAAGCCATGACATTATTTTCTGGAATTTTCCAAGCTGTTTAAAGGCACAGTCAACATAGTGTATGCAAACTTCTGACCCACTGGAATTGTGATACAGTGAATTATAAGTGAAATAATCTGTTTGTAAACAATTTTTGAAAAATGACTTGTGTCAAGCACAAAGTAGATGTCCTCACCGACTTGCCAAAACTATAGTTTGTTAACAAGAAATTTGTGGAGTGGTTGAAAAATGAGTCTTAATGAATCCACCCTAAGTGCATGTACACTTCCAACTTCAACTGTATAGGGTGATTGTTAACCCATTAGTTAGACTACTGTATCTTACTCCATGCCATACTGTCATAAAACATAGATGAGTGGAGAAGTTATTTTAATAAGTATTTTAGGCCAGCAAGTGGTCAGACCAAACAATGCCAATAAATCAAGGAACAAATTTGATATGTTTTTTTGCTGCCATACTCAATCATGTAAGTTTGCTCTTAAATTGTGTCAGATTGTCTACTTTTGTGAACTTCTTTCACTTCATCTAGTATGATGTGTATTTCACTTAAGTTCCAGTTGTATTAGTATGTACAGGATACACATGGTATACACCGTCCAACAAAATACTTGCTTAGACATGGAGACAGAATTGTTTAGTTCAAAGTGACTTTTTATGAATTCATTTTTGATTTACCCACTGGGAACAAACTGGTTGAATCAACGTTTCCACATCCATTCAAACTCAAAAAAATCGATGTCATGTTGAAGCAACGTGGAAAACTGATTAGATTCTAAAAAAGTATTAAACATGAGGGCATTTAGTCTTTTTTTCCCTCAACGTGTTAACCTAAATCCAATGATATGGTGTCATTTTTGTTCTTGATTTCACTTTGAATTCACGTCAGTTGACAACTCAACCAAATATAAATCAAAACTATAGACATTGATCTGATGTCTGTGCCCTATGGGTATTGTGTTGTATTAAAAGCCTTTGATTAAATTAAATGGGTAAAAACACCTTCTCTCTCATGTCGCTCTCTGGGGTTTATTTCTATATTTTTCCTGGTATTGGTATATTAGCAGTGAGTATTTAAATTCTGAATAGACTTATTTTACCCTGACAGTGCTCAAGCCAGCCTACTCTGCAGCATGATTATGGAGGGAAAATAATTGCCCCTGTTGAGATCATAGTTCCCAGACAATGTTCTAATTAACCAGAAATGTTAACTGACAGGAAATGAGAGTCTGAGTAATTCACTTACTGTTAATAAGGACATGATTATTTTTCTCTCTCTGAATCAACACATGCTTTTGATGCTATGCAGTAGCACATACCAAATGTTATTCAACTGGAAGAATCTGGTGTTTAGATATTTTTCACTAACATGGTGTTTGACAAATTGGAACTCTGTCAAACAGTTTTGCCAACTAATCTTCATGGAAAGTTGCTAGATGCAGGTCGATTTGTTGCTAAAAGTTGCTAAATGACGTTGTGATGTCATTGCGTGGTGACGTCATTACGTAATAACGTACAACTGCTCATTATGTAGAATACGCAATAACGTTACTCAAATTGACTGGCCATCTCGGCGAAAAATATGATTTGCCATTTGTTAGTTTAGATTTGTTTGTTTATTGTCATATATTTTTATTTGTAAAAGTAATATAAACACAACACATTTTATATGATCAGATATTTTTATTTTTAAACACAACACATTGAATTATTAAACAATTACACATTATTTAACAATTACATTTTATTTATTTTCTTTTCAACTAGTAAACCTACACATTCTGAACAATTATAGTTTTAAGCTGTGTATTAGTAGTTAACATGCTACCTAACTGATCAACAATTATAGGTACAAGCTAATAACAAGGTATATATGCTATCTTATTTAACAAGTAACTTAACTCAAATAATGATGTGTGCGCTAGGCATCTTTCTCCAGCTCTCTCCAGATTGTTGTGCTGCTTGGCTGGCTAGCTGCTCAATGGTTTCCTCCAGATATTGCCACTGTTCTAGCACACACTGCAGTACACACTACCACCATCAGCTGTGTGTCTCCGCTAGTTCCAGAAAGTCCACTCCTTGCATATGTACTGTAAATATGATGAATCATATGGCAAGGAAATCCTCTTCATCTTCACTGTCCAACTGCATTGTCCTGGAGCTGGAACCAGCAGTAGAGGATGGAGTGGCCTTAAAGCTGTATGCTGCTGTGGTGCCAAACTGCTGCAGAACTTCACTTGGTAGTTTATGCTGGTAACAGGTATCACCAGCCAGCTTCAGTCCATACCGTATGGAGTTGAGTGTGCAGTGACATTCTATTTCTTAACTTTGACCTGACCACACTCATTTGGCTGAACAGCCGTTCAACCTCCGCATTTAAGTGTGGCAAGGAGAGGGCAGTGAGTGCAGCTTTGCACAATTCTTCGAATGGATTTGACCCGAAAGAGTCCGTGTAGTTATTCACTACACTCCAAAACTCGACTGTATTTTCAGTTGAGTGCCACCTAAACAGATGGATGTTTCTCCAATTGTATCAATTGTTTGGGGCTGGTATCCCATTAGCTCAGCTACTTTAATAATTTCAGTGGTGCCTTTATTGAACTTTAGCGTTTCCTTAACACTGAACAAGGCCATGTTTCGCAAGGCTTCAAGGTTGTCTTGGAGCCTTGCTTGTAGCTCCTTGCTTAAAGCAACAATGTAGTTGATGCACTGTCTCCGAATGACCTTTTGTCCTCTGACGCAAGACTGAGTTGGTACACCGTGCTCGTGAAAAGGTACACAAGGTATGGTGATGGACTGAGATGTCCATCAATGGCATTCTTCAGGACATGAATTTTTGCCATACGGTTTACTACTCTGCTGCAAACTGTACCAGACTGTCCAAAAGCTTGACAGGATCTGTTTGCTCTCCCTCAAATGACTTCACTGCAACTTGTACGTCGGACAGGATTGATTTCAAGAATGTCAGGTAGACATAGTTGGTCTTGTCCATGTACATGACGTGGAGCACATCCGCCATGTAGCAATGCTCACTGGCCTTGGTCACATCAAAGTGGAGTTTCAGTTCTTCCCACTGGCTAAATATACGAGTTACCGCAGGCTCAATCGATAGCCAACGTGTGGCACACATTTTGGTAATCTGCAGGGGTTTCTGGCCACAATTAATGGTGGCATACACTGCTTTGTACGCCTCGCACCGTTTTGGGGAAACCAGTTGTAGGTTTCCCTGATTAAGTACTCAACACTCCTAGAGAGGGTTTCTTTGGATACTGCACTGACAGCCAATTGTAAAGAATGGCACACACAGCGGATGAGTACCAAATTGGGCAATGCACAATCTTCCTTTAAAATCTTGTGCGCCCTGTTGTGCACCCCAGTCATCCCGGACGCATTATCAGTGCCAATACCCTGAGATTCTCTTTTTTATGGTTATACTTCTCAAGAAACTCAACTACCGCCTTAGCTATTGATTTGGCATCGCCCCCCTCCAATTCAACCAGCCAGAGAAATGTGGACACAACGGTTCAATTTTTTAGCACTGAAATACCGAATCACCACACCCAGGTATTTCGAGACACTGACATCAGTGGACTCATCCAAAAGGAGACTGAACTTCTCATCCCCAACATCTGATGTTACCCTTTTGAGAAAATAAGGAGCCAGTACTCCCCTAATCATTTCTGTGCACTTGGTGCGGTGCATTTGGAAGTTTGTTGCTGCCACAAAATCTGAAAAGACAGCTTTGCAAGTCATACCTAAATGGTCGCATGCTAGCAGCGAACAATGCTCCGCAATGGCCATTGCCATAGTAGCTTCTGCGCTTTTGCAGTTATCCACTTTCTTAACCAACTGTGGTAATGTAGGCTGCGTTGTGGGGTTGTACGGTTTTTTGATGTCATACATTTTTTGAAGAATATCTGATTTGCAGAACGCACAGTATGCCCGACAATCATCCCCAATTACTGGCTTCAGCCACCCTTTAAATTCAGGTACAGACTCCCGCTCTATTCTGTACTTCTGGCTGTACAATCTTGATTGAGACATGTTGATTGATGTTGTAAGTTCGGTTCAAGATCAACATTTGTGACCAACTATATTCATTGGGTCTCGTCGAACGCATACTACTGCTGCTGCAGTCAGCCAACAATGATTTGCTGAAATTGCTGCTGGCCTGCTGCTGCCTATGCACGAGCTGAGCGCCTGCTGCTGACGTCACTCACAATGCACTTTTGCAGCCAGGCATGTGTGTTGTGACAGAGAAAATAAGTTTTGTATCATTTAGAGGGAAACTGCATTTTAGCGTTCAAGTCACTTTTCAAAAGTTGCTAAAAGTTCCAAATATATTTTTTTAAGTAGCTAAATTTGTTGCTAGGTGCTGTTTGGAAAAAAGGTTGTTGGGTTACTCTGAAAAGTTTCTAAATCTAGCAACAAAATTGCTAAGTTGGAATCATTGCTGTCAAGGCAAGAATCTCTCTCTCTCTCTCTCTCTCTCTCTCTCTCTCTCTCTCTCTCTCTCTCTCTCTCTCTCTCTCTCTCTCTCCTCTCACAGTGAGCATAGTTTATCTCTATAAAGCTGGGATTCCAGTCCCATCTGCCATTAGTCGGCTAGATGTCTTCCTGTTGTCAGTCTGAATTAACAGCTGGGTATTAGGCATTATACCAACAGAGCTGCTTTACTAAACCCTGCTGCCCCCTGGAATAGCAGCACAACTCAGATAAATGTACTAGTGGGGAGTCTAGTCTCAAAGACGAGAGAGGGGATTCAGTTTTTATGAAGCACTAAATTTAACATAGATATATTTCCCCAGGTTGGTACAACAGCCATTTCTGCTCTGTGTATGCTTGTAAAAAACAATATATATAGCATGGTAGGACAGACAGAATGGGGTTGAAACGTACCTCAGTGAACGGATGTCATTCGGAGTGCTCTGTGTGTTCTGTATGGCAGGGCCATCAGATAAACTAGTCCACTGCCTCTTATATTTTGTCATGACTAGCACTGAACACCACATTCTGAAGCTGTCACAAGAAAGGAGAGCAGCACTAGCCTCAGTGGCCCAGACTGGGAGTTCCTTCTTTTGTGCTTTTATGCATTTTGTCCTCAGTGACACCTGCTGAGGGATTGTCCTGATGGTTTGGAACATTGTGCTGTTGTAGGGAACCTGTAGACCAGACAATGTAAAAGGATAGACCCATCTAGAATGATATGTTTTGGTTAACTGTGCTGAAGTAGTGTCTCCCAATGTGCATGGATTCCCTCTAATATTGGCTCTCCAACATTATGCAGAGTGGATATGGCCTTGATACAGAACCACCATGAGATACTTGTTTATTGGTTGTCCTTATTCACCCCTTCCATCTGTCACATTGGCCCTGAAATGTGTGGCTACCAGCAAGTGCCCATAAGTGCCTACTTATGTTCCTACCCCGTAGTACATTATCTTCATCAGGTGTCCTTACTGTCAACTTAACGTATACACTGTACTTCCTCACTATTCTAATCTAAAACATCCATTCCTACACTCTTAGAAAAAAAAAAGGTGCTATCTAAATCCTAAAAGGGTTCTTCGGCTGTCACGATAGGAAACCTTTTTACTTCCAGGTAGAACCCTTTTGAGTTCCATGTAGAACCGTTTCCACAGAGGGTTCTCCATGGAACCCAAAGTAGTTCTACCTTGAACCAAAAAGGATAATCCTATGGGGACAGCCAAAGAATCCTTTTGGAACTCTTTTTTTCTAAGGGTGTATAGTCTACTCTTTATATATTGCCCTTTTGAAATTACAAAAAAATATATGATTTTCAAATCACCAAGTTCATTAATTGAGTCCTGCTACAGTAAGTTAGCAGAGTGTTTACATGTGAAGTTCAGTCTAACATAGAAGATTCTAATTATTTGGGTTTGTCCTGTTGTTTTTATTTCAGTATTTGCTTATCTTTCTTGCTGTGTCTATAGAGTACATATGTCACTGTGATTCATCAAATGTGCATTAATTTTAAAAGTTATGTCCTTGACTATTTATTTAAGTGCAATAATGATTGATCTCATGCTGAGCAAATAGTACAGCAGCACATTAAAAATATCACCAATAGCCTCATAACCTTTATTCAAATATATGGATGTTTCCTTTAATTGTTTGTGGTGTTGTTTATGCAGGAGGGTGACTGTCTTTTAACAGTTCATAAACGATCTGTAAGATCTGGCTACACAGAGGAAATCTGTGCAAGATTTCCCTCCTGGGTCATGTATTTCGAAATTAATACATGGCTCTCTTTCCCTCTACTGATGAAGATTTTATTGCATCCCCATGCTGTGCCGGCATGGAAATTCAAGTCAGTCAGTAACTATTAGACAGGTTTAGCTGTATACTGCTTCAAATACACATCCAACAGACTGGGCTGGATATTATATTATTGTTGGATTGTTTTAAGTTATTCACTATAACATAAGGTATGGACATGAATGCTGATCGAGGTGGATATGATTATTTTTTGGGGGTTCACAGTTCAGATCATGTGTGCTTGTGCACAGGGCAGTATGGTATAAGGTGTTTGGTGACAGATGGGCAAATGTGTGTTCCTGGTTCCTGACTGTGCCCAACACTTGGCAAACATATAGCTTTGCCAGTCTGTGCGCTGGGAGTGTTTTTTAACCAGGCCAGTGCAGTCTGTGTCTCTCAGCACTGGCCAAGGTCCCCCTCCTCCCAACCCTGCATCATCCTCACCAATCAGTTGAAGCTACTTTCACCCTCACTTTCCTAATGCATCAATGCACCTTTAGGCAATGTGTGTTGGTAAACCTTGAAGATACAAGAAAAATGTAGTAGTAGTATAAGCTTTACATTGTTGTAGGCAAGCATTTGCCACGTTTTGTTCTTTCTCATTACAATAAAACATGCAGCATATTTGTATTATTACTAATATGGTCATTAATCATTTTAAATAATGAGCTGATGTGGCAATTGGAATAATTCTTCCATGTTGTTGCTACCATGTTGTGTTGCTACCATGTTGTTGTGTTGTCATGTGTTGCTGCCATGCTATGTTGTCTTAGGTCTCTCTTTATGTAGTGTTGTGTTGTCTCTCTTGTCGTGATGTATGTTATGTCCTATATTTTTATTTAATTTATTTGTATGTTTAATCCCAGCCCCTGTCCCCGCAGGAGGCCTTTTGCCTTTTGGTAGGCCATCATTGTAAATAAGAATTTGTTCTTAACTGACTTGCCTAGTTAAATAAAGGTTCAATAAAGTAAATAAATACTGAGAGACACATAGATGATGTTGTGTGGCAGTTTATCTTAATCTATTCCTCTGAGAGTATACCTAATATTGGTGCAATGTAAGGGACTGCAGGACTCTCTGTTGTGAATACTAAAAGTCTGGCCCGAGCCCCTGTCAGATACAGTGTGTTGCTCTCTGCTGTGAATGTGAAGAGGATGTACTGACTGCCTCCAGCTTCTAACCTTTAGTCAACCCAGTCCCAGTTCACTTAATCCCAAACAATTTAGCCTGTAGCTGGTTGACAGATGTGTAAATTGAAACTGATGGATTGGATTCACTGTTTGTGTACCATGTCTCCTAGAAGTCTGAACCAAGAGTTTGATATCAGAACATTTCTTACATGAATATGTCACTTTGATTTGTCTTTCCTTCCAGGTCACCCACTTGGTCATTTTGTAAATATATATTATTTTCTGGAACTACTACATGTACCCATGGTACATGGATGGGCTCCCGAGTGGCGCAGCGGTCTAAGGCACTGCACCTCAGTGCAAGAGGCGTCACTACAGTCCGTGGTTTGAATCCAGGCTGCATCACATCCGGCCGTGATTGGGAGTCCCATAGGGCGGCGCACAATTGGCCCAGCATCGTCCGGGTTTACCCAGGGTAGGCCGTCATTGTAAATAAGAATTTGTTCTTAACTGACTTGCCTAGTTAAATAAATGTTTCATATATATTTTAAACCCATCTCATTGTTATTCAATTATTGTTTTTGTTGTTTTTGCACCCACCATGCGTCATGTCCCAATGGTCACAGTGAAATGTGTATATGTGAGCACTCAGTTTGTTAGACGTGACGAAGATCCATTTCGGATCGAAACATTGTCAATACAGCATTGAATTGGGAGCTTTAACAGTATTATTTATTAGCCCAGCAACTATGTTTTTAAGGATGTGCGTATGATCACAAACTTTGCCTCCAGCTTCTAACCTTTACTCAACCGAGTCCCAGTTCACTTAAACCCAAACAATTCATTTAAAATAAACATTTTGCCTGTAGCTCGTTGACAGATACGGAAATTGAAACTGATGGGGAGGTCTGCACTGTGCATGTGTTTGGGGATTTTATCTGACCAGGGGTGCAGTTCTCTGGCCCAGGATGAACCATTTTACATCGCTTTTCTGTAAAATGCTGAAAAACAACAACAAACCCAACAGCCAGAAAGTCATCTCTCCTCTAACTGTCCTTATGTTCTTCAAATTCCACTGTAATGACAAAGTAAACCCTCATCCAGAACACCACAGCACCACTAGAGACGGTTCTCTCAAGGTGATGCGATTTAAAAGTGATCCCAGCTCCACTGCCGTTGTGCCCTTGAACAAGGCACTTAACCCCAAAGTTGCTCCAAGGCCACTGCACCACTGTTTACCCGGTGCCACGTTGGTGTGCGTTTGCGAGGTTAGTAAAGGCAGAGGACGAATTTCCGTTTCTAACCAAATGGAAAATAAAGTATACTATTCTATTACATATGCAGGAAAACTAATTACGTTTGTTTTCCTATTGTTTCTCAATTGTTGTTCATTTTAAATAATTTCACAATACGTCTGATTTACAGTTCAATGCTTTCGAAAACAGTGGAGGAAATAAAGGGTTAATAGCAAATTGTGTCCTGTGGTTCGGACTGCGACGTTCTGAATCGAGCCGAAGACAGTGGGAGAGAGCGGCGGGAAACACGCGCTCTTCCAAAGAAGCCTCGCGGGAAAGAACCTCATTCGTCCATTTACAGTAGTCAATTCCGGATGCCAGTCTGAAAATTAATTAAGGTGAGTGTTTCAAAAGAAAGCTGTCATGTCTTTTACAAGGGTAATATTTGTCATAGCTTGGACAGTGAAAGTCGTTTGAGAAGTAACCGAATGACAGGTACAAAGTGAAGAGCTCAGTGACTTAGATTTCCTTCACGGTCGCCATATCTGTAAACTGTTCGTGTTGCTAAGCGATAGTGCTGGAACCGTCTCTGCTACTGGTACTTTTGCACCACCTGGAAAGGTAGGTTAAATAATGCACAGAGCCCAATAAAAGTTTCACAGATTTTAGACTACTCTTTCCTCATTGATTTGTTATTAAGTTATTTTGTTGTAAGAAACATCACCCAGCCTGGGTATAGTGGAATTATTGTAGTGAACTCAAACCAAAATGCAAGAGGTTTGTTCAATGAGGAGTAAAATTATGTCTAATTGAGATTTTATTTTCAGTGCACCTTGTAGAATTTATTGTTTTTGGATAACATATATGCTACATTGAATGACCTACAGGAGGGTATTATTGATCCAATGTATGTAGTATTGGCAAGAGCAGCCCTGTATTGTGAGGGCTGCATACTGGAGCAGGGCATGTCTTTCACCCCAGTGAAAGTCAAGCAAGTTGCTCTTTGGCTGTTTCTGCTTTTCCTGTTGAAATTTACCTGCACACCAGTGGGTTGCCAGTGTTTTATGTTAATGTAGGCTCTAGTGTAATTTGTTGAAGACACACTTCAGCTATTTTTTTTACTTTTCCTGTTGAAAAACAATATCCCAAGTATAAATACATGAATGTACTTAAGGGTCAAAAATTAGTATTAGTATTACACAAAATAGTGTTTTATAGACACAACTCCCAACTACAAGGATTAGGCCATTCAAGGTGTTGGTCTGATGTGATGTCATCCCGCCTGGCTTGCAGGAACAATAGAGGAGCATTAGAGGGCAAAACATACCTGGACCACCTATTGAGATGTGCCTTTTGTTAAGTAAATCAGGTGATACATTAGGTGAAAAGCAGACTGGAGTGTAATTTAAGACTTGGGGTGAGCAGAATCAACAACCTCTGCATCATTCAAAACAGTTGCTTTGTGAGAAGGTGTTAAAGTTCACAGTTTGCCATTGTTATGTAAATGATGGCTTAAAAGTACCAATTTGTATTTTACTAGGCAAGTCAGTTAAGAACACATTCTTATTTTCAATGACAGCCTAGGAACAGTGGGTTAACTGCCTTGTTCAGGGGCAGAACAACATATTTGTACCTTGTCAGCTCGGGGATTTGATCTTGCAACCTTTCAGTTACTAGTCCAACGCTCTAACCACTAGGCTACCCTGCCACCCCATGACCTGGGCTTGGCCCCAAATCAGGGCAGGTCCGCCGGGAGCCATGGCTCAGTGGGTGCCGGTCCACGTAGATGGAAACAGAAAAGTCTGAGTCTTCTGGGTAAAACACTGAGGTAAATCCTCAGTGGAAACCGGCAACAATGAGTGTTTGAGGAGAACAAGTGCTCACCATTTGACACAGATGAGTGCTCCTGTCATTGGTGTGGAGTGGGTGAGATCCCAGGGATTAAGGATAGCTGATGTTCACAGTAGTCTGGCCCTCCTGGCATTGCCTTGACCTTGAAACTGCTGTTTGTTTTCACAGGGTCTGGATTACCTGGGACCACAGTGCTGAGCAAACACAAGGATGATTACCACCACCACAGTTACATGCATGGAGAAGACAGTCCTGGCCAGGAACGGAACAAACACATAGGCATAGATCCTAATGCTTACTGAGATAAGGTGCCGTAGTGTCCTGTCCTGAGGCTCAGTCAGCTGCTGAGGTTAAGCATCAATGAATGCCACCTCAGGCCTTTGATACAGAGAAATTCCATGATCCATCTCCTGTCGTCTGTGAGAAGCTGAAATCATTAGGTTACCCTGTGCCGCCGTGAGGCCAGGCAGTAGGGACAATTATGAGTCAGAATGGAAGTGAAAAGTGAACTGTCACTGTAAATCCCTCAGCCTGGAAACATACTAGGAAAACCACCTTAGTCGTTCATTCAAAGAAATGGGACATTTCCATTTTCTCTCTCATTTCGGTATTTTGCATTTTAAATGACAGTTTAAGTCACAGAGCCATTTTGACTTTGTATTTTCTGCTGCTGTGTCTGAAGGATGCCCTACTGGGATCTGAGTTCAAGCCGGGGGTGTAATTGAAAAGGGAATGCATTTGAGGCTGAGCCATGTTCATTGTATTTTAGTTTACCCACCCCCTTATCTCAGCTGTGAAGAGGGAGGATTCTCTTATAAGTTACCCGAAACCACAGAGACAGTGGTGGGAAAAAAGGGTGGGATAGAGTGAAAGGAGGAAAAGGAGGGGTGAGAGGAACAGTGAGCAGAGTGTGAGGGAGTGAGCGTACACAAAACCCAGACACTGGGTGACTCCTGTAACCAAGGACGAAGGTAGCAACGCATCACAACGCCACTCTCGCCCACTGGACATTCTAAAGAAAGGAGAGGCGAACACTCAGACGCAGATAGTCAGCAGTCTCCCATTATTCAGTCCTGAGCCCCTGGGGTTGGTGGCTGCCCTGGAGGGCTGAAGTCTTGACACATCCAGAGTGGACTGCACTGAACACAAGCCTGATGTGGGTGGCTTGAGTTTGATCCTCTTCCAGAGTTGACTGTTTCAGTGGTATAATTGTATTGCTTTCCTCTACTGGCCCATATTTGCATCTGTTTGGCCAGCGAGGACTAGACTGAGAGGGGTGTTCAGTTAGTGTGTGTCAAGGTGGAGCAGGAGAAGGCGTGGAGGAGTAACCCAAGGCAGTAAGGAGAAAGGTACAGACCATGGGCAAATCAAACAGCAAGCTCAAGCAGGAGGTGGTGGAGGAACTGACCAGGAAGACCTACTGTGAGTAGCCTTCTTGCTTTTGTCTGTTCTCTCTTTTCAACGGGACTGATCAGGCATGGATTGTAGAAAATGCTAATATGTTTTATTTGTGGGGATCACAAAATCATTGTAACATGCAATAACTAATCCTATTTAGGCTAATACCCATTACAGCATTATAATAGCAGTGACCCAAGATGATCTATAATCGTTATTGTTTTAAGCGTTTTATGATGAGAAACAGTGAATAGAAATAGTACTAAATGTGTGCCTCAAATGAACTGGTTTGCGTGTAGCCTGTGTAAGACATCTTCGCCTCTGTTTCTCTTAATCCTCAGAATCAACAGAACAAATTAAATGTCAGCTCCAGGGTGGATATAGCCTTCGTATTTTTGCGTAAATACTCATATGGTGTCACAAATTGTGATTAGTTTAGGTCTGGAAGTGGTTCTAATCAGCATCTTTTGAAAGACTCCACTGGGAAGGAGAGATCTTTGAAAATGCTGATGGGGGTTAAGACTTTGGATCAGCAATCACACTGGTGTTTTGCCAAAGATAACAAATATGGGCTTGCTGGAGCCTTCATACATTTCCATAAGTATGCACATTTAGGCAAAGTGTTTTAAAAGGTCTTTAAGTAGCAGGAAAAATAACAATATTTTCATTGTTGGCAATACATCACTTAACCTGTGTAAGCAAAGTAGACTGGAGGCATTTGCAGAAATAACAAGATAATCAAAATTATGTTAATTAGGCCTAAACTTTCTAATCACAGAATCCATATAAGCCAAGCCATCCATTGCGCATAAAAACAATTATATTTTGTTGTTTTAGTACTTAACAGACTAGAGTTTAACTGATTGTTCAAATGTGTTGCCCTCACTGGATCTAGTCTAGTGGATGGCTAGCCTGTAGCATAGCATGCCAGGTGTTGGGTGGGAGTTGACAGCCTATGGCTGCCTAATGACAGTGTTTTTCACTCGGTGGGCTTCACCGCACCACAACCAGGGAAGGCTGCTGTGACAGGAAATTGCAGGGGTGAGGAAGACTGGGCTTCGTGCTGGGATGGGCTATTTGCTGCTGTCCTTTAGCCAGCTCTCTTTCCTGTTTTCTACCTCTTCTAATCTCTCTCTCTCTCTCTCTCTCTCTCTCTCTCTCTCTCTCTCTCTCTCTCTCTCTCTCTCTCTCTCTCTCTCTCTCTCTCTCTCTCTCTCTCTCTCTCTCTCTCTCTCTCTCTCTCTCTCTCTCTCTCTCTCTCTCTCTCTCTCTCTCCATCCCCTGATTGCCCTCTGAGCAAGGAATGAACTAGTATAATTAGGATCTTATCTGCTTAGCTTTGCTCAGAGGGGCACCCAGCCTTTTCTCCCAGCATGCCCACTCCCTTAGCCCGCTCTTGTCTAACTTAGACCCCTTATCATTTCTCTCCTCATTATGTCTCCTTCCCTCCTCTTTCTGGTTCCTCTTCTCCCTATCCTGTTGAGAAGCTTAAATATCCTTCCTCTGACTTATAGCATTTACATACATTTGAGTCATTTCGCAGACACTCTTATCCAGAGCGACTTACAGTTAGTGCATTCATCTTAAGATAGCTAGGTGGGACAACCACATATCTCAGTCAGAGTAAGTACATTTATCTTCAATAAAGTAGCTATCGGCAATGTCAGAGCTAGGAACGTGGGGGGGGGGGGGAGTGTTAGTCCACAAAATTATTATTATTGTATTTCTTTTGGTGGGGAGGGGGCTGTGCGATTATATAGGATACTCTTTGAAGAGGTAGGGTTTCAGATGTTTTCAGAAAATGGGCAGGGACTTTCTTCCTTTCCCATAGGAAGATGTTTTCAGTGATCAATTTTGAGCTCAGGATGTTGTAGGCCTGCTTTCGGTGCCATAATAAAATATTAAAAGAAGCTGGCTTACACTCCTATCCTGTCCAAGGCACACACCCAATTTAGAGGAGGAGCACCGTCTGTGCATTAGCTAAATTTAGGGATGCAGTTCTGCTGATTTTTTTATTTTGCATCCAAGGTACTTTGACAGCCAGTCAAGTAAATCTTATAAGCAACTTTTTTACTCTTATTGCCAACCTCAGTTTGATCCAATGCCAAATTTGAGACATTCTCTTTTGATACTTCAAAGTAATTTATATTGAATTTTATTTCACCTTTATTTAACCAGGTAGGAAAGTTGAGAACAAGTTCTCATTTACAACTGAGACCTGGCCAAGATAAAGTAAAGCAGTGCGACAAAAACAACAACACAGAGTTACACATAAACAAACATACAGTCAATAATACAATAGAAAAATCTATGTACAGTAAGTGCAAATGTAGAAGAATAGGGAGGTAAGGCAATAAATAGGCCATAGAGGTGAAATAATTACAATTACAATGTAGCATTAACACTGGAGTGATAGATGTGCAGATGATGTGCAAGTAGAGATACTGGGGTGCAAAAGAGCAAGAGGGTAAGTAATAATATGGGGATGAGGTAGTTGGGTGTGCTATTTACAGATTGACTATGTACAGGTACAGTGATCGGTAAGCTGATCTGACAGCTGATGCTTAAAGTTAGAGAGGGAGATGAGTCTCCGGCTTCAGTGATTTTTGCAATTCTTTCCAGTCATTGGCAGCAGAGAACTGGAAGGATAGGCAGCTGGAAGTGTTGGCTTTGGGGATGACCAGTGAAATATACCTGCTGGAGCAAGTGCTACGGGTGGGTGTTGCTGTGGTGACCAGTGAGCTGAGATAAGGCGGGGCTATACCTAGCAAAGACTTATAGATGACCTGGAGCCAGTGGGTTTGGAGACGAATATGTAGTGAGGGCCAGCCAACGAGATTCTAGATTTAATTTTGGATTGGAGATGCTTAATGTGAGTCTGGAAAAAGAGTTTACAGTCTAACCAGACACCTAGGTATTTGTAGTTGTCCACATATTCTAAATCAGAACCGTCCAGAGTAGTGATGCTAGTTGGGCAGGAGGGTGCGGGCAGCAATCGGTTGAAGAGCATGCACTTAGTAGCATTTAAAAGCAGTTGGAGGCCACGGAAGGAGTATTGTATGGCGTTGAAGCTCCTTTGGAGGCCTATCTATAATGATAGCAGTCTTACAGGTGTGGTTGTGCAGGACAGAAAGCAGAGAGTCTTCCTGTGCTTGCCTTCTGTCACTATTGCAATTTGCCACTATAACAAGCATTTTATAGAACATGTTATGCCTAAAGGCATAGTATACCCATCTTTTAATGTAGGGGGCCACAGTTTAGTCTACTGTACCTAAAACTGAACAAGCCTAAATGGTTTTCCAAATGACTGGTCTGATATCATGTGGAAAGAGCAAGCCCAGTCAAATGACTGGTCTGATATCATGTGGAAAGAGCAAGCCCGTCAAATGACTTGAGGATGTAATAGGTGTTTTTGTTAGCCGTCAGACTCAGCTCAGAGGTTGATACTGACAGAGAGCAAGCTGGATGTGTGTGAGCAGGCCCTGCAGGGCAAAGGGAGCTGAGCTGCTAGCCCTGGCCTCACTGCTTTCCTCCCTCCTTTAGGCTGATTATATTACTGCCCGTTGCCTTTGACTGAGTTATGTAATAAAACTTGACTGAATAGCAGGCATGGTGAATTGCCTCAATTATTTGATGCCATTGACTTTTTTAGGCCAATTTAATGGTAGCTTGGCTGGCCTGACAGTCATAAGATTGACTCTGTCATTTCTGAATCTGTCACATGATGATTCTCTGTGAATCGCTGAGCAAAGCAAAGTGAAGCAGGGATGAACATGTCTCTATACTGCACTTATACTAACTGCACCAGTCAGTCACCATCTGTGATTAAATAATAACAACATTGTAACCAGTCAGATGGAGAGAATGAATAGCCTGGCTTGTGGCTGCGACCATAATAACAGTTACATTTATTTCCTTGCTTGCAATATTCCTGTAAGCTGTCTACATAATATGGAAGATCTAGTGACCACTGCTCTCAGAACAGGTCCGTTGAACAAAATGTAATAGAATTCCAAAATTCTATTACATAGCTGGTCCACACAAAAAAAAGATTCAAGGTTTCTTTTTAGTATTTATTTCACGGTAGATAAACAAAAATTTCCGCCTAAGCCTTCGTCAGTGTCATCAGCGTCTCCTCTGAAGGTGCGCTTCTTTATTGTGAACTTGTTTAGGGTAACGAGCGACAGGTGCGCTCCTGGAACATACGCACACATCAATAATGTATCTCTAATATACTATATAATACAAATGAATTAAATAAATACTAAATACTAACCTTTAATCTCTTTTTTGAGAGCGGACCAGCTACTACAAAATATAGAGCACTGAACAAGGTCTAGACCTAGGTTTTGTCTTGTACTGAATATAGTGTCTTCAATCTATGGTATATTTTGTATCTCACTACTATCAGGATGTGGCCATTCTTTCTGTAATGGACACAATGACGCAGCACTGACTCATAGACAGTGTCTGGATGTTAGAATTAATGATGATTTTCTCTCATGCTGGTTGAAGGCGCTCCAAATTCCTCCCAAACGAAATGCTTTCTTAATCTCTGGACTCTGCTGAGACTCATTTCCTGTTCTTTTACACTGGAGACACACTTATTTCTGAAAGCCTGGCACACACAGGCCTAGGCTATAGCCAGATTCATTGATGTAAGCTTTAACATAGTATTACAGTCAGGAATGTCTGTAACATTGTCAAAGTCACTTATCTACCTAAATAAAGTACCTTGTTATCAAGGAAAGAGCCATTGAAAACAACACTGCACCAGGCACTGTATAAATAGCCTACGATTTGCTGCACATACAGTGAGAAGCTTTTTTTATTTGAACTGCTTAGCATTGAAATGGCGCTGTCTAGGTTGCTGTTAATGAAAGAGGAAAATAAAGAGTTTATATTTTGGCCTTTAAAATTAGGCATTCTTTTCCCAAAGGATATTTGATTGGGAGTGTAGGAGGAAAGGCTGACACCTACTTTCATTTATTCATCATCCCTATCCCTTTCCACTTGGAACTCACATTCAGGCAGTCACTGACAGGAGCTAAATACTACTAAAGTTACAGGTATTCCTGGACATGACCTTTGCACATTTGGGGCTCTATTGCAAATTCGACCTGTTAAAGCCGGGAACTATTATATTTTAAAACCCTAGTGCCAGGATTGGTAATTTACCTGTCTTATATGAGCTTGCTTGTGCTGAGGTTGGACTGGTAGCAATATCTGAGCTGTGTCCTTAAAAAACGTGTGCCAAAGTGCCAAAATTTAAGACCAACCGAAAGCTGGTCTTAGCTGTAAGGTGGTTGGTTATGGCATGGATTTTGACAAAGGAAGCGCAGCCTATCCAGCCATGACACACAGTGTCCATATGCACATGGAAATAGAGAGATGTGCTTTTTGTGCCCGTAAACCTCATATTTCATTTCATTTAATTAAAAACCAAGCATATCCCCTCCTCTTGCATTCGCCAAGTGGTCAAAACTATCGATAAAGGATTTGTCTCTAAACCACTTTAAAAAAAAATCACAAATTTTATTAAAAGATCAAGAGAAAAACAGCGAGGGGACATCCCCTTTTTATCTATGTAGGCTTTACATGATTTTATCCAGCGCCTGTTATTATCTTGGATGAGCGTAAAAAAACCTCCATGTACTGTAGGCTATATGCCCATCATGGAATGAGACATGAGATAAATTGGGTGACACTTGTATTTGGAAACATTTCAGTTATTTTCCTGTAACAATTGCTTGTTTTTCATTTCGTTTCATTAAAATACAAGTCCTTAGTAAGCTACCCTTACCTTACTTTAAGGAAAGCTGGTTCAACAGCAATGCATCTGAGGTCTTTCTTATCCTGGCCATGCATTCACCAAGTAGCTTAGATCCATAAAAGGTTTCTAAATGGTCGGCTACTCATGAGGCTTTTGCACTATTCACAATTCACATAGGCTTACCTGCAGTGCATACTCCATGCGGCTTGTATCCATACCCATTCCCAAAGAGTTCCTCTCATTTGGTTACCAAAGACGCTCTCCTCCAAACGCATTTCAATTATTCAGTCCTATAATTCAGTATCAACATCAGGCCTAGGCTACACTATATAGACAAAATGTATAATTTATACTTTTAATAACTTTGAAAAAATGTATTCATATATAGTTTTCATTTTTTATATCTATGTCCATATTGTCCATGAGTTTCTAGTGGATATAACATGGTTCAAGAGAAAATAGCATAATTAATTTAAAAAGCATCTAATCAACAATGGCATTATTTTCAACTAACTCTGCAACTGTTCTATTGACTTTTTTCACAACTGCCAGCAGTTTGGCGCTTTACAACAAAGACATATTCACATAGTAAAATAAATAAACGTGTGTAAAATAAATGTAATGTTGAAACCCTCATATTAAACAATGGTATTTACTAAGTTGATGGTTTATATTTAGGACAATGTTTTACAGCTTCGTCTTTATACATTATATACACTAGTATGTGGACACCCCTTAAAATGATTGGATTTGGCTATTTCAGCCACTCCCATTGCAAACAGGTGTATAACATCGAGCACACAGCCATGCAATCGCCATAGACAAACATTGTCAGTTGAATGGCCTTACTGAGGAGCTCAGTGACTTTCAACATGGCACCGTGATAGGATGCCACCTTTCCATCAAGTCAGTTCATCAAATGTCTGCCCTGCTAGAGCTGCCCCGGTCAACTGTAAGTGCTGTTATTGTGAAATGGAAACGTCTAAGAGCAACAAGGGTTCAGCCGCGAAGTAGTAGGCCACACAAGCATTTCGCTACACTCGCATGAACATCTGCTAACCATGTGTATGTGACCAATAAAATTTGATTTGATTTGAAACTCACAGAACAGGACCGCCGAGTGCTGAAGCGCGTAGCGTGTAATAATCGTCTGTCCTCGATTGTAACACTCACTACCGAGTTCCAAACTGCCTCTGGCGGCAACCTCAGCACAATAACTGTTCATCAGGAGCTTCATAAAATGGGTTTCCATGGCCAAGCAGCCTCACACAAGCCTAAGATCACCATGCGCAATGCCTAACGTCGGCTGGAGTGGTGTAAAGCTTGCCTCCATTGGACTCTGGAGCAGTGGAAACACGTTCTCTGGAGTGATGAATCACGCTTTACCATCTGGCAGTTTGATGGAAGAATCTGGGTTTGGCGGATGCCAAACGCTACCTGCCCGAATGCATAGTGCCATCTGTAAAGTTTGGTGGAGGAGGAATAATGGTCTGGGGCTGTTTTTCATGGTTCGGGCTAGGCCCCTCAGTTCCAGTGAAGGGAAATCTTAACACTACAGCATACAATGACATTCTAGACGATTCTGTGCTTCCAACTTTGTGGCAACAGTTTGGGGAAGGCCCTTTCCGTACAGAAATGGTTTGTTGAGATCCATACAGGTCCATACAGAAATGGTTTGTCGAGCTCGGTGTGGAAGAACTTGACTGGCCTGCACAGAGCCCTGACCTCAACCCCATCGAACACCTTTGAGATGAATTGGAACGCCTAATCACCCAACATTAGTGCCCGACCTCACTAATGCTGTTGTGGCTGAATGAAAGCAAGTCCCCACAGCAATATTCCAACATCTTTTGGAAAGCCTTTCCAGAAGAGTGGAGGCTGTTATAGCAGCAAAGGGGGGACCAACTCCATATTAATGCCAATGATTTTGGAATGAGATGTTTAAATAGCAGGTGTCCGCATACCTTTGGTTATGTATTGTATATTTTGCTTATTGAGAACCTGCCCCACACATACAAGCCTAGTATTTTCTTCTCAAAACCCAGCAATTTTGCGCTACTGCCAGCAATTGCGCTGATAATGAAGGCTGTGAAAATAGAAAAATATTTCTCACCCACCCCCGGACCTATAGCCATACCGCCAGTGCTTAGATTTACCATTGCGTTAGTTTTGTTAAAATAGAGCCCTCACTGTGAGCCACACTTTGCCTTGTTGACAGCTTTTTTCTGGTAACTTTGGTAAATTGAAATGCATTCCAGGTGACAACCCCATGAAGCTTAGTCCCTCCAAAGACTGGAGAAGGTCTTGAAGGATTCTATATATTAGCTTTTTTATCTAACTAAGGTTATGACTTAGTGTGACTACAACATTAGAACACTCATTACCGAGGCAACAGTACAGCACCACCATATCCATGTGTCAATATGACCTGTGGCAGTGGGAACAGCAAAAACTAGCCCATGAACATCTAGTTCATTGTGTTGTTTGTGGTGCCTTATTAAGAAGTATCTTGTCGGTTTAGAGAAGCCCCCATGTCTGTCCTGAGGCTATGAGCAGTGTATGTTCAAAACGCCCTCACAGGACTACCAGGTTACCTACACAGCCATAGATTTTTCCGCCCTTGTTTTAGAGAGTATGCCTGTTCAGATGGTGAAAATTGCTTTGGTTACTTTGGAGGCTGGAGGGAGGAGGGAGAACCACGAGGAAGTGGTTGATACTAACGCTGTTTGTGGGCATAATAACACGTCTTGCTCCCCAAGCCACTCACTTTCCTCCTGCTAACCTCTCTGTCTCTCAATCTCTCTCTCAGTCTCTCTGTCTCCCTCTCTTCCTCTGTCCATGAATCTGCTAAGTTGACCTTTGAATTTATAATCATGTGGAAGTCCTTGGGAGCAGTGTGGCAGATTTGTGAATTCCATAGCTTCAGGTGTGATGAATCATTCAGTTTGTAAACAACAAAAGTACTGAATTCCATTACACATTAAACAACAAAAGTACTGAATTAAATTACACATTAAACAACAAAAGTACTGAATTCAATTATACATTAAACAACAAAAATAATTACACATTATTCCTCTGGGTGGGTGCAAATTGATGATAAGAAACCCCAGTGCTCAGTGCAATCATAATTCCATTTTTTTGTGACAGTCCAGTCCTATGCAGTCATGGGAATCTGTGATTTTCAACTGCCAATGGATTTTTTCCAAGTCATCTAAATGGTCTGAGACATGGTACATAACTTTATTCTCTCTTGCTAAAAACTCTCATTTTTTCTTACAGTTACAGAGAAAGAGGTGCAACAGTGGTAAGTACATATGATTTTCAATGACCCTCCAAATCTCCCTTTCCTGCTGTACCCTTTTCTACCCCTCTCTTCTCCCAAAAACTTAAATTATTATAGTCTGCATTGGGCCTAGTCCTCAATTAGACTCTTATAACTGTACCTGCCAATGTGGGTGAGTGACAGATTCACCTGCAACATGTGCTGTTAACTAAATTTGACAGGTGTTCTGGTGTTAATGCCAGGTACATCAGGGGCCATATCCCTTGCTAAGTGGGTCCCATCTAAAGGCTGGCTGAAGCCTGCAGGCTCAGTCTGACTCTGGAGAGCAGGTCTGCTACTCCGTGGGCTGAGCCCAGTGACTGGGAGGTGAGCTGGCTGGGAGCTGGCTGGGTTGGAGCTTCCTGAGCAGCAGCCAGACTGTCAAGAGTTGTTTACTCATGTCTGACTGATGCTCCAACTCTGCTCTGGTTATTAAGGCCTTTCTACAGAGTGCAGGGAGCATGCCTAACTTTATATAGCCCTTTGATTAAATCCTCAATTTGATAGTTCCGTGACACGCACGGATATTGCTTCTAAAGTGAAATCCATGGATAAAGTATTTAAGTAGGCTAGATTGTAGGGCTGGGAATTTCCAGGGACCTCACGCTACGATATTATCACGATTAGTGTTGCAAAGGGAGGGTATATTGCTGGAAACTTTTTTACCAGTAAACTACCACAATTGTAGTAACTTACAAGGATTTAATGTAATTTATCGCAAAACATCTAGTAGCCCTATTGGGTACTTTAGATTATCACAGGTGTCTGTAATTATCTCTGGCCCTCATGCAAAATACAGTATATAACCTTTTTAAATAAGTAGCCACACTCTGCCTTGATGACAGCTTTGCCCACTCTTGTCATTCTCTCAACCAGCTTCATGGGGTTGTCACCTGGAATGCATTTCAATTTACCAAAGTTACCAGAAAAAAAGCTGTCATCAAGGCAAAGGGTGGCTACTTTGAATAATCTCAAATATAAAATATATTTTGATTTGTTTAACATTTTTGTGGTTAATGTATGATGCCTTATGTGTTATTTCATAGTTTTGATGGCTTCACTATTACTCACTAAATAGTCAAAATAAAGAAAAACCCTTGAATGAGTAGGTGTCCAAACGTTTGACTGGTACTGTATATATACATATAATATGTAAACATAAATACACATATATATATATATATATATATATATATATATACACAGTTGAAGTCAGAAGTTTACATACACTTAGGTTGGAGTCATTAAAACTTGTTTTTCAACCACTCCACAAGTTTATTGTTAACAAACTATAGTTTTGGCAACTTGGTTAGGACATCTACTTTGTGCATGACACAAGTAATTTTTCCAACAATTGTTTACAGACAGATTATTTAACTTATAATTCACTGTATCACAATTCCAGTGGGTCAGAAGTTTACATACACTAAGTTGACTGTGCCTTTAAACAGCTTGGAAAATTCCAGAAAATTATGTCATGGCTTTAGAAGCTTCTGATAGGCCAATTGACATCCTTTGAGTCAATTGTAAGTGTACCTGTGGATGTATTTCAAGGCCTACCTTCAAACTCATTGCCTCTTTGCTTGACATCATGGAAAAATCTAAAGAAATCAGCCAAGACCTCAGAAAAAAATTGTAGACCTCCACAAGTCTGGTTCATCCTTGGGAGCAATTTCCAAACGCCTGAAGGTACCACGTTCATCTGTACAAACAATAGTACGCAACTATAAACACCATGGGACCATGCTGCCGTCATACCGCTCAGGAAGGAGACGCGTTCTGTCTCCTAGAGATGAATGTACTTTGGTGCGAATCAATTCCAGAACAACAGCAAAGGACCTTGTGAAGATGCTGGAGGAAACGGGTACAAAAGTATCTATATCCACAGTAAAACGAGTCCTATATCGACATAACCTGAAAGGCCGCTCAACAAGGAAGAAGCCACTGCTCCAAAACCGCCATAAAGAAGCCAGACTACAGTTTGCAACTGCACATGGGGACAAAGATTGTACTTTTTGGAGAAATGTCCTCTGGTCTGATGAAACAAAAATAGAACTGTTTTGCCATAATGACCATCTTTATGTTTGGAGGAAAAAGGGGGAGGTTTGCAAGCTGAAGAACACCATCCCAACCGTGAAGCAGCATGATTTTGTTGGGGTGCTTTGCTGCAGGAGGGACTGGTGCACTTCACAAAATAGATGACATCATGAGGGAGGACAATTCTGTGGATATATAAGGACAACAAAGTCAAGGTATTGGTGTGGACATCACAAAGCCCTGACCTCAATCCCATAGAAAATTTGTGGGCAGAACTGAAAAAGCATGTGGGAGCAAGGAGGCCTACAAACCTGACTCAGTTACACCAGCTCTGTCAGGAGGAATGGCCAAAATTCACCCAACTTATTGTGGGAAGCTTGTAGAAGGCTACCCAAAACGTTTGACCCAAGTTAAAAATTTTAAAGGCAATGCTACCAAATACTAATTGAGCTTATGTACACTTCTGACCCACTGGGAATGTGATGAAAGCCATAAAGCTTAAATAAATCATTATCTCTACTATTATTCTGACATTTCACATTCTTAAAATAAAGTGGTGATCCTAACTGACCTAAGACAGGGAATCTTTACTACAATTAAATGTCAGGAATTGTGAAAAACAGAGTTTAATTGTATTTGGCTAAGGTGTATGTATACTTCCGACTTCAACTATATATATATATATATATATATATATAATGACGAAGCTGTAAAACATTGTCCTAAATATAAACCATAAATTTAGTGAATAATCAAATCAAATTTGATTGGTCACATACACATGGTTAGCAGATGTTAATGCGAGTGTAGTGAAATGCTTGTGCTTCTAGTTCCGACAGTACAGTAATATCTAACAAGTATTCTAATACTTTCCCAACAACTACCTAATACACACAAATCTAAATGGGTGAATGAGAATATGTACATATAAATATATGGATGAGCAATGGCCGAAAGTGGCATTGTTTAAAGTGACTAGTGATCCATTTATTAAAGTGGCTAGTGATTGGGTCTCATTGTAGGCAGGAGCCTCTCTGTGTTAGTGATGGCTGTTTAACAGTCTGATGGCCTTGAGATAGAAGCTGTTTTTCAGTCTCTCGGTCCCAGCTTTGATGCACCTGTACTGACCTCGCCTTCTGGATGGTAGCGGTGTGAACAGGCAGTGGCTCGGGTGGTTGTTGTCCTTGATTATCTTTTTGGCCTTCCTATCATTTTGGCCTCCGGGTGCTGTAGGTGTCATGGAGGGCAGGTAGTTTGCCCCCGGTGATGCGTTGTGCAGAACGCACCTCCCTCTGGAGAGCAGATACAGAGCCCGACAGTATGCTCTCGATTGTGCATCTGTAAAAGTTTGTCATAGTTTTATGTGACAAGTAGGGCTTGGTAGTATACCGTATTTTATGATATACCGGTACAGGGACCGATACAGGGACCGGTTTGGGTTTTTACTTTACCTTATATACCGGTATTTGAATGTTTGGTTTGTTAAATGTGATACACCATGTGTAATGTCAATTTCTATAGTCTACTTCGCTACTTGAGTCATCTCTCTCCGCTCTTTCTCACCGTGCCACTTTCCACACAGACCTAGCCATGCCCCCTGTCACTCATGGAACGCATTTGATGTTCCTCAACCACGAGACACTTGCATTCAGTCTGCATGGTCAATGCAGCACATGCAATAATGTTGATGACAACAATGCTGTTTTCACTTTGCTTCTTAATATAAATCCACTAGCGTTCTATAATGACACTATTAGTTTGTGTTTCTTACATCAGCAAACTGTTAGTTTGTCTTTTCTTAGCAAGTTGCCCTAAATCTTGAGATGCTAATTGTTAGCCTCTAATAGCTAGCTAATAAACGTTTTCATCTCAAACAACACTGTATTCAAAGTGCCCACTTTATATTCTAAGTATAACATTAGAATAGTCATTCTATTTCCATGATTCCAACAGTTTTCTCTAATTTGCAAGTCAAATCGCAATTGCAACATTTGGTTAAAAATAAGTTGTCACGTGTGCTCCCTCTCTGGCCTCTAGGTCACCAGGCTGCTCGTTATGGCGCACACCTGTCACCATCGTTATGCACATCAGTGCATTATGACACTCACCTGGACTCCATCACCTCCTTGATTACCTGCCCTATATATGTCACTCCCTTTGGTTCCTTCCAGGTGTCATTGTTTTTGTTTCATGTCTGTGTGCTGTTAGTGTTTCTTGTTTCTGTTTATTTCATTTTATTAAAACACTCACTCCCTGGACTTGCTTCCTGACTCTCAGCGCCCATTGTTACATAAGTCGTAGATTATTTGCCCATATCGTGCAGCCCTACGTGGCAGTGTGGAAGTTATCTCAATTGAGCAGTGGTGTAAAAATACTTTCAAGTACTACTTAAGTAGTTTTTTTGGTGTCTGTACTTTACTATTTTTGTAAACTTTTACTTCACTACATTCATAAAGAAAATGATGTACTTTTTACTCCATACATTTTCCCTAACACCTAAAAGTACTGATTACATTTTGAATGCTTAGCAGGACAGGAAAATGTTCCAATTCACGCACTTGTCATGAGAACATCCCTGGTCATCTACTGCCTCTGATCTGGAGGACTCACTATTCTTTGTTTGTAAATGATGTCTGAGTGTTGGAGTGTGCCCCTGGCTATCCGTAAAAAAAAAAATATATATATATATATTTGGTGCCATCTGGTTTGCTTAATATAAGGAATTTGAAATGATTTATACTTTTACTTTTGATACTTAAGTACATTTTATCAATTACATTTACTTTTGATACTTAAGTATATTTTATGATCCATGATCATCTCCTTTGTTTTGTTGATGTTCAGTGAGAGGTTGTTTTCCTGACACCACACTCCGAGTGCCCTCACCTCCTCCCTGTAGGCTGTCTTGTCGTTGTTGGTAATCAAGCCTACTACTGTTGTGTTGTCTGCAAACTTGATGATTGTGTTGGAGAGGCGTGCGTGGCCACGCAGTCGTGGGTGAACAGGGAGTACAGGAGGGGGGCTGAGCACGCAACCTTGTGGGGCCCCAGTGTTGAGGGTCAGCGAAGTGGAGATGTTGTTTCGTACCTTCACCACCTGGGGGCGGCCCGTCAAAGTCCAGGACCCAATTGCACAGGGCGGGGTTGAGACACAGGGCCTCCAGTTTGATGATGAGCTTGGAGGGTACTATGGTGTTGAATGCTGAGCTGTAGTCAATGAACAGCATTCTTACATAGGTAATCCTGTTGTCCAGTTTGGATAGGGTAGTGTACAGTGTGATGGCGATTGCATCGTCTGTGGACCTGTTGGGTGGTATGCAAACTGAATTGGGTCTAGGGTGGCCGGTAAGGTGGAGGTGATATGATCCTTGACTAGTCTCTCAAAGCACTTCATGATGACGGAAGTGAGTGCTATGGGGCGGTAGTCATTTAGCTCAGTTATCTTTGCCTTCTTGGGTACAGGAACAATGATGGCCACCTTGAACATGTGGCATATTTCCCTGACTGATCAAAACTTGTTTTCTCATGCTCTCTCTTGTCTCTCTGCAGCAGACATATGGTGAGCAATATGTTTGGAACACCGAATCGCAATACATATAGAATCATGAGAATTGCAATACATATCATATCGGCCCCCAAGTATTGTGATTAGGGTTGCAAAGTTTGCTTCTATTGCTCACCATATGTCTGCTGCAGAGAGACAAGAGAGAGCATGAGAAAACAAGTTTTGATCAGTCAGGGAAATAAAAGTGCTGAAAACAAACTATAGGATTAAAAATACCTGAGTTTTGCCGCAGGTACACTAGCGCCAGCTAACGCTACTACAGTAGCAAAAAATATACATTTTATATATTTTTTCAATCAATACTTGGGGTCAAATGTCAATATAAAATCATCCAACTATAGTATTGCGATATATGTAACTGTATCGGTTTCCCCATCACTAATAGATTGCGTAGCGCTACTGCATTTGAGACTAAAGTTATTTTTTTCACACTTTGCCTTGGAGACAGATGAGTTCTGAAAATAGAATGACTTTTTCATACAGAGTCAAGGATTGGTGCTATTGTTGAGGATGTGAGTATTTATAGGTACTCGTTGTCTTTGCATGCATGGCTTTCCCCCTCACAGTTTTTTACAATTTGAAGCACACAGGGAATTGGGTCATGTCCTCTGCCATGTAACGCTATAAAACACAGCCAACTAATCTCAAAGCAAAATTATGATGTAGCTGGCTGAGCCTACTGGATCCTTATTCCACACTGCGAATGCTTCTGTTTTTATTCTTGTAGTAAAGTGGTGGAAAAGAGTTGAATACATCTTACCCCAGGCTAGATCTAGCCTAAACAATGAATTAGGATTTACAGTAACCTATATCACGTGCCAATGCTGCCTTTCCCTATCCATCTATTTCATCGGCCTTGGCTTTGTGTCAAAACCTGATCCTGACTGCACGATAGGGAGAGGAGTCAGTGCCTCATGAGCCAGCCAGTCAGTGTATTGATGCACTTGGCCCTCTCTGATAGGGCCAGTGAGCAAGGGCACATCCACACGCAGCAGCAGCAGCATAAAGACAATGCTTTGCGGGCTTCTCCAGCACGGGGCTACAGAGCTGACCAGTCTCAGGGGCTGCCTGGGTGCACTGGGGCAGAATAACCCCTTGGCTGGGTACTGCAGCCAGCTCAGTCACCCTCCCATCCATTATTTTACGGAAACTTTGCATGACTCCCCACTTGAAGATCAGCCGCAATCACCATGGTTGATTGTGAAGGATGAGAGACAGTTTAAACAGGGGAAATGCCAGATGGTGTGTAATTAGTGGAGGAGCCACCAACAGACATGGAAGAATTAGCGGGGTTAGATAAATGCCGGTGCTGTACATTAAATGTCTCCTCCATATTGATTATATGCTAATATTTTCAGGGGGAAATGTCATTAGTATGCTTAGTGCTCACCTGCAATCAATAGCAGAGGGACAGAGCCAAGTATCCCTGTCAACTGGACAACAACAAGGGAAAATTGATGACCGATAACAGTGTGTTGGTAGAAAGCTGCCAGTCATGTTGGCTCGCTAATTGTGACATAATTGCACTAGTCTTCTGGTGTAGGCTATCTCTATGTGAATAAATACAATTATCCTGAATGGCCTGGGACCTAGTGTACCACATGGGGATGTGTGAAGCTCACTCCTCAGCCTGAAATGTCCCCACTTGCGCAGCCGAATAGCAAACCTTTTGGTGACGTCGACTGGTAAGACTCTCCGGGAGGGCGGTCATTTCTGCTAGCAAGGCAGAGGTCCCATGTGTTAGAACCTCGATATGAACTGAATCTGGAGGAAGAGGTACTCGCTAAGCTGGGCAACGTGACGTTCGCTACACATGGTGCTGTGTTTTGTTTCTGCAGTTGCACTCAGCTCAACGCTGGGGTCGTTGTGGATTAAGTTTGCGGGGTGAATCTATCACATGGGGATGTGCGATACTCACTCCTGAGCCTGAAGTGTCCCCACTTACGTCACTGAATAGCTAGCTTTTTGGCTATGCCGACTGGTAAGAAGCAAAGCAGAGGTACTGGGTTCAAGCCTCGGTATGAGCCGAATCAGGAGGATGTGGTACTCGCTAGGCAGGCAACAGGGCATCAGTTACACTAGGCTATACTATATGTGTCCATGCACAACTCCACATACGCTACTGAGTTTGCCAGGGCCACATCAAACTAGAAAGAGCTGCTTCACATTTACTTTAGTTAGATAGGGATCATCCTGCTTAATGTCCAATTAGTCAACGGCTACAAACCAACTGATTCAATCTAGAGGGCTGTGAGTTTTTGCATGAACAGTTTTTTTGCATAAGTTCCCCAATGAATCTACTGAAAAGATTTCCTTTTTACAGAGACAATGGGAAAATCACAAATGAGTCAGACGAAATCTATCTCACTTGAAATGGGTCATCTTGGGATTATGATGTGCTTTGTATTGCCTGCCCACTGAACGGCAATTAGACTTGATTCCTCATTGTTCTTCGCTGGGTTTTCATTTCTCTGCATATCTCCACATCTGGATATGCAAATAGAAGGTTTATGGTCTTCTCTTCAAACTTATCTTCAGATATTCCCTGTGTCTGTCTGTCCTATTCTAGGCCATGGAGGAGTGTGTTTTGTCTGTTGGGCAGATTAAAAGTATGAGTTTCAGAGTAAGGAGCCAAAGGAAGGACTAAATGAAGCCCAGGATCAGTCCTGGGCTTCATCGTCCATGACTCTCAGTCTGGCTTACATTACAGCAGATCCTCATCAGGACCAGTCTGTGTCTGTGGTCAATCACACAGAGACATAGGAGGTTATGGGAACTCACAGAAGAGTTGTCCACCTCTGAACATCACTGTCTAACATTGGTTCAGACGTCATATGGATGCACATGTTTGTCCTCCAGACTGTTTGTCCTCCAGTACCCCCATGCCTTAACCAGAGAAAGAGATGGAGAGAGAAATCTACACTTATCATCTCCTTAAACTAGCATTCTCATCTCTGATTCATTCTCTCCCTCTCCTTTTCCCTCCCTGCCTCTGTACAGACACATTAAAGGCTTGTTATTCGACTCTGATAACACTGTTTCTTTATTGAGTTGTACAACAAGACTGTCTACGTTTGATTGACTGGGAAATTGCATATGAAACATGGTACTGTATTTAACCCTGATGTTATGTCATTCTGGATGTATCATCTCCAGAGGCTAGAAGCTCACAGATTGATCTATCATTTACGCACATTAGCAGAAGGAGACAAGAAAGTAATTTGAATTAAACTCCCTCTGCCTCTTCATTGGATTAGAGACATTGTCTTATCTGCTAACAAGACAAATAGCTTTGGGTCGAACCTTTTGATACAGCATGCTGTTTTATACTAGATAAAAGCTGATTGCATGTGAATAGCTGTATCTGAAGCATTGAACACATTTTCATATTATATTCAATAGGCTAATTGTATCCTTATCCTGTTAACCTCCTCTTGTGTTCTCTTTGCCTTCCCCTCTCATCATCATCATGTCCTGCAGGTACAAAGGCTTTATAAAGGACTGTCCAAGTGGTCAGCTGGATGCTGTGGGCTTTCAGAACATCTACAAGCAGTTCTTCCCTTTTGGTGACCCCACCAAGTTTGCTTCTTTTGTCTTCAACGTCTTTGATGAAAACAAGGTTTTTGATAGTTGATTCCTTCATTTGTTCCTCCACAAGTACATGTGCTTTTTCTGTGATTTTAATTACAATTTCAAAGTCACTGCAATGTTAGTAAACAAATGCTAACATATAGTAAAAAGGTTGAGGGTGCTGTCTCTGGTTGGTACTGGCAGTGTCTGGTCATGGTACTGGTAGTGTCTGGTCATGGTACTGGTAGTGTCTGGTCATGGTACTGGCAGTGTCTGGTCATGGTACTGGCAGTGTCTGGTCATGGTACTGGTAGTGTCTGGTCATGGTACTGGCAGTGTCTGGTCATGGTACTGGCAGTGTCTGGTCATGGTACTGGCAGTGTCTGGTCATGGTACTGGTAGTGTCTGGTCATGGTACTGGTAGTGTCTGGTCATGGTACTGGCAGTGTCTGGTCATGGTACTGGTAGTGTCTGGTCATGGTACTGGCAGTGTCTGGTCATGGTACTGGCAGTGTCTGGTCATGGTACTGGTAGTGTCTGGTCATGGTACTGGTAGTGTCTGGTCATGGTACTGGCAGTGTCTGGTCATGGTACTGGCAGTGTCTGGTCATGGTACTGGTAGTGTCTGGTCATGGTACTGGCAGTGTCTGGTCATGGTACTGGTAGTGTCTGGTCATGGTACTGGCAGTGTCTGGTCATGGTACTGGTAGTGTCTGGTCATGGTACTGGCAGTGTCTGGTCATGGTACTGGCAGTGTCTGGTCATGGTACTGGCAGTGTCTGGTCATGGTACTGGTAGTGTCTGGTCATGGTATTGGTAGTGCAGTGCAATGGTCTCTAATCAGAGGTGGAATCCGAGCACGGAAAGGAGTCCAATCAGAGGTGAGACGGGTTGACAAACCCTTTAAAATGACAAAGCACAGGTTAGAGGTGCCTGAAAATGAAAGGGAAATGGACTATGTGTTGTTAAGAACAGCCCTTCCAGGCTGGCCGATGACCCCTGGCGGCTATAGCCTGTGGGTAATGGGCTTTGTGCCATGGAGATCACACACACACTGATTCTGCTATTTATTTATGGGCTTCATTTGTGCTAAGCACCCTGTAGTTAGAGAACACATTGGTCTTAATAGTGGGGTCAGACTCTCTGAATAGGAGCAGTGGGGGACTTCTTCTAAGGGTTACTACCCTATCCAAGGTGTCAATTTTCATGCTTTACTAGGAGTGGCTCCTGTCACAGATATGCTGCTTTAGAGCATGAATAGCACAATACTTTCCGCTATTAAACAATACATTAGTGCAAGTCTGGTAGAGCTGAATGAGCTTTGATTTCAGAACTTCATCAAGAGAGCTGAATTTGCATCCAGTCTTTGTTAGTGCTGCTTTATGATTCCATTTTGTACTTGACCACTATCTCTTATTGGCAGACATTTCCATGTACTGCACAAATTGAACCCTTGCAGCAGTAAGCTTCAGGCCACCGATTTGCCCCCAATTTTTGGAAGGTAATTGGAAATTCTTCTGAGTGCTGTGGCAGGATGCTGTGAGGGAATCCAAGAAAGCTGGAGCGAAATAAAACTGTCTGGAGAATGCTTTTACCCTGTAGGACAGAGGGAGAAACCTGTGATGTCCATTTCAGTTGTATAATCGATGTGAAAGCTGTGAAACTTATTTGGCTCTAATATACAATGGTTCTATGAGTGTGTAATAACTTTCAAAATATCGTGCAGCATGCATCCATCTCGCTAATGACCAGCGATGACATGCTTTAGCCTCGGCGGAGAGCCAGGTGCAGTGCTGAAATAGCAGCGGACACGGAGCACAAGTCTGTCTCATTTTTCAGCAGTAGACCAAACAAAGTGTTTTGGGGTGTTAGTGTGAAAGAAGATATTCATTGTCTCTCTCTCTGCCTCTCTCTCTATCTCTATTATCCCCCCCTCTCACTCTCTCTTTCTCTTGCTGCCTGTTTGTCTCCCCCCTCTTTCTTTTTCTCGCTCTCTCTCTCTCTGCCTGTCTGACTCCCCCACCCTCTCTCTCTCTCTCTCTCTCTCTCTCTCTCTCTCTCTCTCTCTCTCTCTCTCTCTCTCTCTCTCTCTCTCTCTCTCTCTCTCGTTCTCTCTGTCATTGAATAGGACGGACGCATAGAGTTCTCTGAGTTCATCCAGGCCCTGTCGGTGACCTCTCGGGGGACGCTGGACGAGAAGCTCAGATGTAAGGAGAGATGACCCCTTCACATTAGGCAGTGACCCCCTGATGCACTTTGACACTTCAGTGACAGGACCTGGCTCTTTGTGATCCTATTGTTATGCATGAACAAAACAAAGAGCTTAACAGGCTCGCAGAAGACTACAAATAAGAGATAGTTAGGCATGGTAGCGCATTAAGATAAATTATGTTGCCTACTGTGTGAGCCCTGGGTTTGGATATTTGGGGGAAATGGTTCTGACTATGCAGGAGTTCATTCCATCTCAAAACCATCATCCACTCCCCCACACACAGCCACTCATTTTCAATCTGATTGACAAGCATACAATACATTAGTACAAAATAAAGGCTACATACACTCATCGATCCCCATCTGCACAATTTCAAAACAACTTTATTTACAGTCAGTACTGGGCATTCACCATTTGTTTTTTTACTGTCTTTACAGGGGCTTTCAAATTGTATGATCTTGATAACGATGGCTACATCACACGAGACGAGATGTTAAACATCGTAGATGCCATATATCTGATGGTGGTAAGTTATACAATGCTAAAATGTCAAAGAGAAATGGTAGCATGCACATACAGTGTTTTACATTTATCTAGGCAAGTCAGTTGAGAATAAATTCTTATTTACAATGACGGCCTAGGAACATTGGGTTAACTGCCTTGTGCAGCACTACAGATTATTTGTTTTACCTTGTCAGCTCAGGGATTCAGTCTAGCAACCTTTCGGTTACTGGCCCAACACTTTAACCACTAGGCAACCTGCCGCCCCTACAAAATACATTGACATGTATATTGACAGTATATTTGCCTTTGTATTCCAGGGGAACACTGTAGAGTTACCAGAAGAAGAGAATACACCTGAAAAGAGAGTGGACCGTATTTTTGCCATGATGGACAAGGTATATCGCTATATAAAACACCATAGTAACCCAAAACCACCACCATGGGTTATGATATCATTATAGAACTATGTGTTGATCTTTGGTATGTTGGTAGCTATTTTGCACTTTTTTGTACAACTTATAGATCACTTTGTTGTTCAAGTAAGTGGCAGTACTATTGTAATGAATTGACTAGCAAAATCAACAGAAAAGACTGAATGTGGATTTGTTCTTACTGTTGTCCCTGTGCTGTAGTGCAGTGAGGCGGGGAGTGTAGTTTAACCTCTTAGCCATAGCCATCCCAGCGTCACTAACACTGCCTGCGGTCTATACACACCACAGATTTCTCCTCACCACCACAGCCCAGTGCTAATGCCCAGCTCACTCAGGCCCTCCTCGTCCTCAGCTTAGTGAGAGATGAGATAGAGCCAGCTTGGGCGTGTTTGTCAGTTCAATACCCGGTGCCAGAATCAGCCAATAGGATTGGCTTCAGAGCACAGGAGCAGCACTCAGTCATTTATATGGGCAGAGGGAAGAGAGCTGACCATTCAAGTGCACTGAACTAGATCAGCCAAGCCGTGTAGAACAGGCTCTGGTACTTTACTCAGGATTTGTTTGAGTAACACTTTTGCCCCCTGCTGGTAAGATAGAGTAAAAGTAGCCTGATCTGCGATACAGCTGCAGTTCCATTGCACTCTCTTCTCCTGTATTCCTATTCCAGAATGCTGATGGCAAGTTGACCCTGCAGGAGTTTCAGGAGGGTTCCAAGGCAGACCCCTCCATTGTGCAGGCACTGTCACTGTACGATGGGCTGGTATAAGGCATGTGTTTGGTGAGTAGAGCAGTGCAAACGTGTATATGTATGTATATATAAAAACCTGTATATGTGTGTATGTGTAAAAACCTGTATATGTATGTATGTGTAAAAACCTGTATATGTATGTATGTGTAAAAACCTGTATATGTATGTGTAAAAACCTGTATATGTATGTATGTGTAAAAACCTGTATATGTATATTATGTGTAAAAACCTGTATATGTATGTGTAAAAACCTGTATATGTATGTATGTGTAAAAACCTGTATATGTATATTATGTGTAAAAACCTGTATATGTATGTATGTGTAAAAACCTGTATATGTATGTACAGTGGGGAAAAAAAGTATTTAGTCAGCCACCAATTGTGCAAGTTCTCTCACTTAAAAAGATGAGAGAGGCCTGTAATTTCCATCATAGGTACACTTCAACTATGACAGACAAAATGAGGAAAAGAAATCCAGAAAATCACATTGTAGGATTTTTTATGAATTTATTTGCAAATTATGGTGGAAAATAAGTATTTGGTCACATACAAACAAGCAAGATTTCTGGCTCTCACAGACCTGTAACTTCTTCTTTAAGAGGCTCCTCTGTCCTCCACTCATTACCTGTATTAATGGCACCTGTTTGAACTTGTTATCAGTATAAAGACACCTGTCCACAACCTCAAACAGTCACACTCCAAACTCCACTATGGCCAAGACCAAAGAGCTGTCAAAGGACACCAGAAACAAAATTGTAGACCTGCACCAGGTTGGGAAGACTGAATCTGCAATAGGTAAGCAGCTTGGTTTGAAGAAATCAACTGTGGGAGCAATTATTAGGAAATGGAAGACATACAAGACCACTGATAATCTTCCTCGATCTGGGGCTCCACGCAAGATCTCACCCGTGGGGTCAAAATGATCACAAGAACGGTGAGCAAAAATCCCAGAACCACACAGGGGGACCTAGTGAATGACCTGCAGAGAGCTGGGACCAAAGTAACAAAGCCTACCATCAGTAACACACTACGCCGCCAGGGACTCAAATCCTGCAGTGCCAGACGTGTCCCCCTGCTTAAGCCAGTACATGTTCAGGCCCGTCTAAAGTTTGCTAGAGAGCATTTGGATGATCCAGATGAGGATTGGGAGAATGTCAGATGAAACCAAAATAGAACTTTTTGGTAAAAACTCAACTCGTCGTGTTTGGAGGACAAAGAATGCTGTGTTGCATCCAAAGAACACCATACCTACTGTGAAGCATGGGGGTGGAAACATCATGCTTTGGGGCTGTTTTTCTGCAAAGGGACCAGGACAACTTATCCGTGTAAAGGAAAGAATGAATGGGGCCATGTATCGTGAGATTTTGAGTGAAAACCTCCTTCCATCAGCAAGGGCATTGAAGATGAAACATGGCTGGGTCTTTCAGCATGACAATGATCCCAAACACACCGCCCGGGCAACGAAGGAGTGGCTTTATAAGAAGCATTTCAAGGTCCTGGAGTGGCCTAGCCAGTCTCCAGATCTCAACCCCATAGAAAATCTTTGGAGGGAGTTGAAAGTCCGTGTTGCCCAGCGACAGCCCCAAAACATCACTGCTCTAGAGGAGATCTGCATGGAGGAATGGGCCAAAATACCAGCAACAGTGTGTGAAAACCTTGTGAAGACTTACAGAAAACATTTGACCTCTGTCATTGCCAACAAAGGGTATATAACAAAGTATTGAGATAAACTTTTGTTATTGACCAAATACTTATTTTCCACCATAATTTGCAAATAAATTCATAAGAAATCCTACAATGTGATTTTCTGGATTTTTTTTCCTCATTTTGTCTGTCATAGTTGAAGTGTACCTATGATGAAAATTACAGGCCTCTCTCATCTTATTAAGTGAGAGAACTTGCACAATTGGTGGCTGACTAAATACTTTTTTTCCCCACTGTATATGTAAAAACCTGTATATGTATGTATGTGTAAAAACCTGTATATGTATGTATATGTAAAAACCTGTATATGTATGTATGTGTAAAAACCTGTATATGTATGTATGTGTAAAAACCTGTATATGTATGTATGTGTAAAAACCTGTATATGTGCAGTATGTGTAAAAACCTGTATATGTGCAGTATGTGTAAAAACCTGTATATGTATGTATGTGTAAAAACCTGTATATGTATGTATGTGTAAAAACCTGTATATGTACATTATGTGTAAAAACCTGTATATGTATGTATGTATGTGTAAAAACCTGTATATGTACATTATGTGTAAAAACCTGTATATGTATGTATGTGTAAAAACCTGTATATGTATGTATGTGTCTTTCGGAGAGGTTGTGTTAAAAGCGGAAGTCAAATTTTGGTTGGACCTTGTGTGCAATTGACCAATAAAGTGATCTTAATCTCTTTATCTTAATCATGCAGGATCCCAGTGATGGAAATGTCACATGGTTCTACATATCATACAATCACATTTTTTGTTGTTGGTATAATTAGAGAAACTATGAATTGTGTGGTCAATTGATCTGTTGAGGATGACATTATAGTACAGTGGTCAGAGACTTGCATGGTCTAAAAACAATGCAGAGCAGCCATTGTCAGACCACAGTTTATTCTTGTGCATTATTCGACGTTTGGGGCTCCTGAGTGGTGCAGCGGTCTAAGGCACTGCATCTCAGTGCTAGAGGCGCCACTACAGACACTGATTCGATTCCAGGCTGTATCACAAATGGCTGTGATTGGGAGTCCCATAGGGAGGCGCACAATTGGCCTAGCGTCATCCGGGTTAGTGTTTGGTCCGGGGTAGACCATCATTGTAAATAAGAATTTGTCCTTAACTGACTTGCCTAGTTAAATAAAGGTTAAATATATATATATCTTTTTAAATAAACTAACTGCTGATTGCTGCTGATCAAACATCCTTGCAGTGCTCAGAGAGGAGAGAGGGCCGTTAGCTGGTCTCCTCCCTCTGTCTAATGTATTCCACTGCCCATGACAGAGTGTTTGAGCTCAATATAGACAGATACATGGGGCCGCTTGGGTTTAAAGTAGCCTTGCATTTACTTGTTATAGAGTTCAGGGTCCCTTATTGTCAATAGGATCTTGCAATGTTTGTTTCCATGTCTGATTTCATTGCCACATTGAACTCAATGGTGATTATTATTGCAGATTCCCAGATTAATCTAACACAGTGCCATCACACCTGCTATGAGAGGAAGCATCTACAAACATCAACATCCCTCCATGCACCATCCAGAAGGAGACGTGGGAGGGTGAGGAGGCGGGCACGGACTTGTGTAATACTGTCCTCAATTGCACATATTCATCTCCACTTAGCATTGAAAACAACTCTGAGCCCTCTGATATTACAACATGTAAAATAAAACAAGGACAAGAGGGTAAGAGACACTGAACGTATACATGTGAGGAAGGAATTTGTTGGTGGTATATGTCTGTGGGCTTCATTCAAGAACTCAAACAAGGGATGGACAGCACTGAAGACCAGCTTTAGAGAGAGTGTAAAGGTTGTTTTTCCCTGTGGTCTATACTGGAGGATACCCCTCGAGGTGTGTGAGAGCTGTGAACGGCTCTCAACAGAGCCATAGTGGTGTGACTGACATGTGGAGAGCTGTCACATGGCTACCTGAAAGACTACAGCGGGAGACATAAACAGGCACTGATTTGAGAGTGTGGAGAGAGATTATTTATAAACCCATGTATATATGATATAGTATACACTGAGTGTACAAAACATTAGGAACACTTTCCTAATATTGAGTTGCACCCCCTTTTGCCCTCAGAACGGCTTCAGTTCTGTTGAGTGTGAAAAACCCAGCAGTGTTGCAGTTCTTGACACACTCAAACCGGTGTGTCTGGCATGTACTACCATACCCTGTTCAAAGGCACTTAAAATGCATGTCTCAATTGTCTCAAGGCTTTAAAATCCTTCTTTAACCTGTCTTTTCCTGTTTATCTACACTGTGACATCAATAACTTTCACCTGAATTCACCTGGTCAGTCTATGTCATGGAAAGAGCGGGTGTTCCTAATGTTTTGTACACTCAATGTAAATAGGTGTGTAACATTTAATATTTGTTGCTTTGCTGCATTCATTCACATGAAATTAAGCTTAAGAGTTTTTTTAATGGAATGCCTTTTTTTCATCCACCTTCAAGAACAAACCACTTCCTTCTGAGGAGATTTCTTTTATATTTTTATTTGAGGGGAAAGTGGGCAGGGAGGGGCTTTTGTAAGGATTCATTTATTATGTTTGTGGTATGTGCCTCCTATTGTGTTAGATGTGTGTTCCCTTTCCCATCAGCACTACCATTAAGGCACTGTAATGTTTAAAGCCACTTCTTGAATGGCATGACCAAGCAACACAGTGTAATTCTTCACAGTTGACATATCCCAATTGAGGCTCATTATTTCCTTTGAGCGCATCTTACTCCACCCTGTGTATACACAAGGCTTCGGCTATTGAGAACAAACAGGCATACATTCTCGTTGTAAAGCTGTTTGCGGGCTGTGTGTTTGAGTCTGTCGTCTTTGTCTGTCCTGTGTGTTCAACAGAAATCACAGATCCCAGCATGTTATGATGCTTTTTCCCCTTCAGTCTCGGTTATTTCAGTCTGAACATTAGGTATTTGTCAGCTTCACTGATTTAGCCTTACTCGAGAGAAAGATAATTTCCCCCTGTGCTGTCAATTACATTTAAGAACACAAAGCACAGAATAAAAAGCATTTTAAAAGTGGCTGCCTTTACATTTGTGTGATTGAATTTGTTTCCTAAATCGTGGCTCGGTTCCCTCAAAGACCATTTTATTCGAAAGGGGATTCAGGAACAGAACTCAGACAGAAAGTGGTTGAAGTAATTGTTTAATGGAGTTTCTGGCTTTTGTACAATTTAAACATAAATTACCCTGTTATCATTAATTTGGGATTTATCCATCAAAGCCTGGTGGTCTCACTTGGTGAAACAAAGAATAACTTGTTCATTAAACAGTGCTTTATGACAGTTCATAGATATGAGTAGAGTGCTTTCCATTTCAAATCCATACTCTAGTCTAACACCATAGGCTCAGTGTAAGCTTTTATGCCCTAACTTTAAGTGTTCCTACAGCAGACTGCCTCACTTCAAATAGTCCATTAAGAAGTAGTGATGTTCTTGATGTGCCATCACTGTGTGGGTGAAAGGCATATAGTGATTGGGTATATAGTGGAATTACTACGTGGTGCAAAAGGAGGACGAAAGTGTGCCATGCTCATACAGTGCATTCGGAACGTATTCAGACCCCTTCACGTTTTCCAAATTTTGTTACCTTACAGCCTTATTCTAAAATGTTTTCAATAATTATTTTTCTCATCAATCTACACACAACACCCCATAATGACAAAGCGAAAACAGGTTTTCAGAAATGTTTGCAAATATATAAAAAAAAAAACAGATACCTTATTGACAAGTATTCAGACCGTTTGCTATGAGACTCGAAATTGAGCTCAGGTGCATCCTGTTTTCATTGATCATCCTTGAGATGTTTCTACAACTTGATTGAAGTCCACTTGTGGTCAATTCAGTTGATTGAACATGATTTGGAAAGGCACACACCAGCCTATGTAAGGTCCCACAGATGACAGTGCATGTCAGAGCAAAAGCCAAGCCATGAAGTAGAAGGAATTGCCTGTAGAGCTCCAAGACAGGATTGTGTCAAGGCACAGATCTTGGGAAGGGTACCAAAAAATGTATGTATCATTGAAGGTCCCCAAGAACACAGTGGCCTCTATCGTTCTTAAATGGAAGAAGTTTGGAACCACCAAGACTCTTCCTAGAGCTGGCAGCCTGGCCAAACTGAGCAAACGGGGGAGAAGGGCCTTGGTCAGGGAGGTGACCAAGAACCCGATGGTCACTCTGACAGAGCTCCTCTGTGGAGATGGGAGAACCTTCCAGAAGGACAGCCATCTCTGCAGCACTCCACAAATCAGGCCTTTATGGTGAGTGGCCAGATGGAAGCCACTCCCCAGTAAAAGGCACATGATAGCCCGCTTGCGGATTGCCAAAAGGCACCTAAAGAACTCTCAGACCATGAGAAACAAGATAATCTGGTCTGATGAAACCAATATTGACCTCTTTGGCCTGAATGCCAAGTGTCACGTCGAGGAAACCTGGCACCATCCCTACAATGAATCATGGTGGTGGTAGCATCATGCTGGGGGAAGTTTTTCAGCGGCAGGGACTGGGTGACTAGTCATGATCGAGGGAAAGATGAACAGAGCAAAGTACAGAGAGATCCTTGATGAAAACCCGCTCCAGAGCGCTCAGGATTGCAGACTGGGTCGAAGGTTCACCTATCAACAGGACATCGACCCTAAGCACACAGCCAAGACAACGCAGGAGTGGCTTCGGGAAAAGTCTCTGAATGTCCTTGAGTGGCCCAGCCAGAACCCAGACTTGAACCCGATCAAACATCTCCGGAGAGACCTGAAAATAGCTGAGCAGCGGCGCTCCCCATCCAACCTGAGCTTGAGAGGATCTGCAAAGAAGAATGGGAGAAACTCCTGAAATACAGGTGTACCCAAGAATACTCAAGGCTGAAATCGCTGCCAAAGTACTGAGTAAAGGGTCTGAATACTTATGTAAATGTGATATTTCCGTTTTCTATTTGTAATAAATTTGCAAAAATTTCTAAAAAACATTTTTTGCTTTGTCATTATGGGTTATTGTGTGTAGATTGATGAGGAGAGAAAAAAATGACATTTTAGAATAAGGCTGTAACATAACAAAATGTGGAAAAAGTCAATAGGAGACTGAAATGATCATTCCTTTAGTCACAGAAGTGTGAGTCTAAATCTCTGTCGATTTCCTGTTATTTCCTATCAGACACCAATGGTTATTTTTTGGGTCTCTGAATTGTTCCCATTCTAGACAGACCCTTTCCTTCCTCTTGTAGGTTGCCTTATCTCCAAACGTACGGATATGCTACCTCGGTCTCACGGCTTGCATGGCGTGACACTTACATATTTATTTGGGCTCAAATAAATCTAATGAAGAAAAAAAATACAGAAAATAGATTACTGAGAGCGAATGCCTCAGCATGTGACGCAATCGAAGTATCCGCTCTTATCAGAATGTGAAATCTGAAGAGAAAGGGACGTTTGGCTTCCTAAACCTTTCCTCTGAAAACACATCTGGTACAGTATTTCTCTGTATCTTGTCAAGCCACTGATTCCATTCATGCACCAGAGGGATAGTATACTGTTATGACAGGCTACTACCAGAGAGTAGCATGTACAAAATTAGATGCCAGCTGAATATAAACGCTGCTATTAATAAAACCCAAGCCATTTGGACAATGCTCTTGAGTCATGACCACAATTATTCTCCACTGTAAAAGTTGTGCACAATTGCTTTGCACCAGACTGGGTTGGCCAGATCCAATGCTGTTAGATAAAGTGTACCCAGCCAGGAGAATGTGGGATATAGGGTTGGGGCTGGAAGTCATAGCCGGGTCAAGTTACACACAAAAAAAATCAGCTTGTTCCTACTCAGGACCCGTTTAACACCCATCTCCGCCCCCGTTCCGAGCGCTCAGCGTTCCATTTCTCCAGGGGAGCAGCTCGTTCCAGTCCCTCCAAACGTTTGCACATGGATGTAACTCGGAGGAAATAACGTGCTACATCATCTACTCTAGATCGGCGTGCATTTCAATTGAGGAAACATTTCCAATGATTTTTGGATTTGAGTTGTTTTTGGCAATCTTTTTATTTCTTTAGGCCTAGGTGATTTTTTATTCGCCAAAGGTTTTGTGTTTTAACTGGTTTGTTACATTTCTGAAAGCAAATACAGATGCAGTGAATTGATAATGACCGGTATTATGTTGAAGTGCCTTGTCTTGGCGCTCTTTATTTGGGGGTCCAAAGTACTGGCTGACCTGCGAGTTGAGGGGGTCGGGGAGGACTTTGATTCCATGGACAGTGACAGCGCTTCAACCCTGGCCTTTGTGTTCGACGTTACCGGCTCAATGTACGACGACCTCAAACAGGTGATAGAGGGCGCTTCTCGGATCCTGGAAAAGACCCTCAACCGGAGGACCAGACCCATCAAAAACTTTGTCCTCGTCCCGTTTCATGACCCAGGTAAAAAATAAAAGATGAAAAGTTGCAGAACTCTAATTATTAATTACAAGAGTAAGACATTTAGCATTTAAAAAAATGACAATAGGCCTACATAATTTACATGAAACAATTGACATTAAACAACTGATTTCAGTCTCCTGCATTTCACTCACTAAATGAATTATCTTAATATTTACTAGCCAAATCAACTGTATCCTATACAGTATAGCCTTATCTTATTTATATTATGCAAATTATTATCCATTGTCTAATCTGAGTTTTTTAACTGGAAGCAAACGACAAATTACAGATGTATATGGCTCTGTTTCAAGATAAACAACTTAGAAAATAAGACGCTAATTGGGCCTTTCCACGAAATTAGTACCTTTTGCATCCCTTTGATATTTTAATTAGAAGTTGTGCACCAATGTTGAAAAACATTTTAAAAGCCTGTTGTATTCAATGAAGTGCCCTTTAATATAGACCACATGGAGAATTCAATCAATCAGATTTGTATATGAATAAAGACTTGCCAATGTGCCAAAATTCCAGGAAGATTTTAACCCAATTAACCAAGTTTTCGCCATCATTGTGAAGTCCTAGTTATGTTGTTGCTTTGACAAAGTCATTTCTGGAAATTATTATTTATTTCATGTGAGTAGTGATTAATTTCAACAAAAAACATCCTGTCCCTCATTTTAAGGTCAACCCTGTTATGTGAACTGAACTCTTGTTTTAATATGTTGAAACTATTTCTTTTAAAATCTATTTTTCTAAAGAAACATTGAACATCTAGTAGTCAAATCATAATATAAAAGCAAGTGAGCTGGCTCAACTCTTTTTGGCCGTTTTCTGGTGTTTTGTGGTGGAAAACCGAGTGAGTCGAGCATACTGTAACACTTCAATCCTGTTACCCATAGATAGACAAGCTAGAAGTATTTTAACAATGTATTTTCTTTGTGAAACTTGCATTCAATTGCCCCTCCCTGTTGGACACAACAAGCTTCCATTTCCCCTGTCACAAGGGGATTCATGGCTGATTAAAGATAAAATCGTCAACCCTGTTATGGTCAACCCTGTCACTTTATTTGGCACTTTATTTAACCTCTTGAGATGGTAAAGCAGGTGTTTTATTAAGTTGAACATGTGCTCCTTATGACAGAATGTAAAATGAGGTGAAATCAACAACAACCAAAAATCTCTAAGTTACACATCTCAAAAGGCACGACTTGGTGGAACAACCCAGCTACATTTGAGTTAGGCTACAGTTAGTGTGCTTAACATGACTCACACAGAGGAACAGGATAACTGGGATAAAGGGGATGGCAACAGGTAAGCTTCTTCCCCAAGCGTCCCTCTTCCACTCTACCTCTATGGGAAAGCTGGAGTTTGAAAATAGAGAGTGCCCTATTGGGGGAGGGTGTTTGAGCCCTGATGAGAAGCATATGCTGCCTGCTTGTGTGTAATTACCCCAATCACCCCCATCCACCCCTCCGGAAAGCCTACCAGCCCCAGTAACCAAGCCTGGGTCTAAGAGCTGGAAGGGGGATGTTGTGCTCGGCTAGCTACACTAACGCCACACGTTCTGTCTTTGGGGACCTTGTAAACCTCCTGAGATTGCAAAGAAACTGGGTGATTGACAAAGAGGCGTGACAGTGTCCATGTTTTATGGGCTCTTATGAGTGAAGTGGGGACAAAGATTTAACGAGTCTGACAAGAAAAAGACAGTGGGAGAACGAGAGAGAGCGATCAAGAAATAATCACCAGGCAGACTGATAGTCTGACATGTCCACGTATTATCAATGTCTATTGTAATAGTTATATTTAGTAAGCAAGGCTTGCAATTTGATGGCAAAGCTTGAAGCACACACGCCGCACGTACACACACACACACACACACACACACAAAAACACACACACGTTGGCCCCACCCCAACTTACCGGGCCCATCCCTCACACTAGAGTGAAAGACTGTTCTATATGGTAACCTATTCTCTATCACAAACAATATATTCTCTGTTTGTCGGTTAATGTTTACTGCTACATCGATCATCCCTTTAAGGAGTCCAAATAAGTGTCAGATCTTAGCAGGTTGTTATTTGTCATGCTGGGGTACACTGCAGTATGAGAGGGGACCAGGTCACCCTCTGTTAAAGGTCCAATGCAGGCATTTATATTTCAATATCAAATCATTACTGTGATTGTTTTCAATTAAAATGGTAAAAAAAGAAACCAAAATAGCTTCTTAGCAAGGAGAAATAATTTAGCTAGGACTGTCTGGGACTGGTCTGAGTGGGAGGGGAAAACTAAACATTTGCTGTTATTGGCAGAGAGGTTGGGAACTCTGTTTCTTATCGGTCTATTAGCTAATTAACTAATTTACTGCCTGGTGATGTCATCAGGCAGGCCAAAACTCCAACACACCAAAACAGGCTGAAATTTTAGAGAACACATGCTCATTTACAGCAACCACCTGGGGATTAGTTACAGGGGAGAGAAATTGGCCAATTGAAAGCTTGGGATTATTAGGTGGCCATGATGGTTTGAGGGCCAGATTGGGAATTTCAAAAACAACAGGTGTAGACCTTACAGTGAAATGCTTACTTACAAGCCCTTAACCAACAATGCAGTTTTAAGAAAAATAAGAGTTAAGTAAAAAAAAGTATATAAAAATAAATAAAAGTAGCAAATAATAAAAGAGCAGCAGTAAAATAACAATAGCGAGGCTATATACAGGGGGTACCGGTACAGAGTCAATGTGCGGGGGCACCGGTTAGTCAAGGTAATTGAGGTAATATGTACATGTAGGTAGAGTTAAAGTGACTATGCATAGATAATAAACAGAGAGTAGCAGGAGCGTAAAAGAGAGGGGTTGGGGGGCAATGCAAATAGTCTGGGTAGCAATTTGATTAGCTGTTCAGGAGTCTTATGGCTTGGGGGTAGAAGCTGTTAAGAAGTATTTTGGACCTAGACTGCACTCCGGTACTGCTTGCCGTGCGGTAGCAGAGAGAACAGTCTATGACTAGCGTGTCTGGAGTCTTTGACAATATTTAGGGCAAAATCATAATTGTGTTATCATCTAGTACTGTGAATATTATATACATTAAACAATGTATGGCAAGTAAAACAAAATATATGCATATATACACACACATAATGCTATTCCTGGATGGCAGGAAGCTTGGCCCCAGTGATGTATAGGGCCGTACGCACTACCCTCTGTAGTGCATTGAGGTCAGAGGCCGAGCAGTTGCCATACCAGGCAGTGATGCAAACAGTCAGTCTCGATGGTGCAGCTGTAGAACTTTTTGAGGATCTGAGGACCCATGCCAAGTCTTTTCAATCTCCTTAGGCTTTGTCGTGCCCTCTTCACAACTGTCTTGGTGTGTTTGGACCATGATCGTTTGTTGTTGATGTGGACACCAAGGAACTTGAAGCTCTCAACCTTCTCACTACAGCCTCGTCGATGAGAATGGGGGCATGCTCAGTCCTACTTTTCCTGTGGTCCACAATCATTTATCCAGGACACTGGGGTTAACACCCTACACAGGGCAATGTCTCCAATCACTTCCCTTTTAAATATTTTTGACCAGAGGAAATAGTGCCTCCTACTGGCCCTCCAACACTACTTCCAGCAGCATCTGGTCTCCCATCCAGGATCAAATCTGCTTCGCTTTAGTGGCAAGCCAGCAGTGGGATGCAGGGTGGTTTGCTGTTTGACTGCTTTAGCACTTTAACTTTAACACAACTAATGATTACTCAGTCATCATGGGCTTTTTGACCCAGAGATGGCACAATACCCCCACAGACATGCTATATTATTATATCATCTAGCATGTATGTGATACTTAATTGTCCACCACTAATGAATTAGGGTATTACAAGCATTCATTTTGAGGGAGCAGCATGGACTACCATTTAACCATGGACTATCATCCAGAACCCTATAATTATCCAGTGCAACTGACCTATCTTTTTATCTTTCATATTCATATTTTATTGATTGTCCTTTGATTATCCAGCAATTCGTCATGAATAATCTTAATAGCATCCACATTATGTGTTTTCCTAGACATTGGCCCTGTGTCCATCACCACTGACCCCAAAAAGTTCCAGCAGGATCTGCAGGAGCTGTTTGTCCAGGTGTGTACCAGAACCAAAGCCTGTGACAACGTTAGATCTATACCACCTCTGCCAGAACATCTGCCTCCATAGGATAGGCTGTACATGCTTGATATCAATCTGTAGACCAGGAAAGAGGTAGGCTATGCATGATCTGTACAATAGAAATGCAGACTACTTAGAATATAAAGCCCATAGTCTCTATAGTCAGTACAGTATAGTATTGTTTTCTAACATCAGTAAGATTATGGTTAGGCTACACAGCACAGCACAGGTCTATGCATAGTGATGTATTGCTTGTTCCTATTGAGGCCCTCAGTGATGGCGTTGGATCAATGGTCTGTGTGTTGTCTTCTCTCAGGGAGGTGGAGACTGTCCAGAGATGAGTATAGGAGCCATAAAGAAGGCCCTGGAGGTGTCTCTACCAAGCTCCTTTATCTACGTCTTCACTGACGCCAGGGCCAAGGACTACCACCTCAAACGGGGACGTGCTGCAACTGGTGCAGCTCCGACAGTCACAGGTAATGATTGATTGCAATGTATGATTACAATAATCTCAGTATAAGTTCAGTAATACTAACCTTCCACTACTGTCCTCTGTGTGCACCCAGGTTGTGTTTGTGTTGACTGGGGACTGTGGAGACCGCTCTCAGCCTGGGTACAGAGCCTATGAGGAGATCGCTGCCACCAGCTCTGGACAGATCTTTCACCTGAACAAGCAGCAAGTCAATGAGGTGAGAGTCATCAAACACATTTTTATTATTGTCAAGCATACTGACGAGGGTGTGCTGAGTCAACGGTCAACCATAGTGTGATTTTTCTGTAAGAAGCAAAGGTTTATTGTCTCTTCAGGACATGGGTTTAAAAAATGCAGGTGGGTTCAAATGAACAAATGGTTTATGGAGAATATTTGATATGTAAAAGCAGTTGAAAGACTAACGATATGAACCCCATATCACCCGCACATGTAATCATTGTATATTTCATAGACACACATCAAATATTTTCTAAGTTAATATTAAACTTACCAGGAACTACATAGTAGTGGTGAGTGATTTCTTTATCTTATCATGTAACTGAACCCCAAATCTCGGAAGCCAAATTCAACGGGGCTCAATAACTCCCAATCAAACATAAAAGAAGCCGGTTTCCTCTGGGAGAGACACTGGTATCCTGAATGTCATCACATGAGATGGCTGGGCTGAGGAGAGGGCAGCTCTACACTGGAGCCAAGTATGACTGTTCACTGGGGGAGGTGGCCCACTGAACCCCTCTCAATGTGTGTTTTTATATGTCTGCTTTCTTTCAACTCATGCCGGTCTCTATGTATGCAAGTATGCATGGTGCATGTGTGTATGTATGTAGGATTTGGTTTTATTAACACTTCATAGCCTCCACATTGAGGAGTGTCTGAATGTCATGTCCACATTGCAGGACAGTGCTGTGCTATGTTATTCTGGTTAATAGTAAGGAGCTGAGGCACCCCCCCATTATACCTTTAAAATGTCATGCTATTCTCTCTGCTCATTTAGTATGGATGCACATGGAGAACTACTACCGTATTTCAGTTGCATTTACAACCAGTGGGATTGTAACTCCTAGGTGGCATGTTATTACTAAATTCATGTAAATCCGTTAATCCTTAGAAACCGCATGAATAACATCTAACTAACATCTTCCCCCTTAATATGAGTTTAATAAACTGTTGCCAAATCAAATATACACAGTGTTTTGTGGTCTCGGGGGGAGAGGTGGAGAGAAAACAGACTGCTTATTTTACTGTCTAATCCCAGGATATGATCTGTCATGGCTTCCCTTTCCAACACAGCTGCCCACTGGAGCTGGCTCCAAGTCCACACACAACAGCTCATTGTGAAACCTTGTTGTGTGACACTCCTTCAACTCTTAAGACTTAACTTGTTGTTATCACTGGAGCAATCTGCCAAACAATCCCGAGCTCGGGTAGAAAAAGAACACTAACGCGTTGATTCTGGTCCTAATGATCACAGAGGCGATCCTCAGTTCTCAGTGTGTGAAGGATGTAAGAGGGCTGAGAACCTGGCCAAGAGAAATCGTTCTGGGCTCTGGGAGGTTTCATCCATGCACTAATCCATGCATATTGTGGATGTCTGTTCTGTTGCCTCAGTTTAGACTCAGTAAGGGTGATAAAAGGACAGGACAGGCCATGAGCTCGTGAGTTATTGCCCTCCCATCTATAATCTACTGTAGACTGTTAATGATCACCTTGGCAGTATCCTGGCCAACATGTTCATGGAAACCATGTGTTTGATGTATTTCATGCCATTCCACTTATTCCGCTCCCGCCATTACCACGAGCCCATCCTCCCCAATCAAGGTGCCACCAACCTCCTGTGATCCACATGCACTCCTCACTGAAATATCTGGACTTCATTCCATAAAAGAACCACTGGTAACATTGGCCTAATGATTTCAGGTGGGCCCAGTAGTGAGTTAAAGGGACAGGAGTGTTTGTGAAAATATAAATGAAATCCAGTTAATTAACCTGTATCCTCTGTCATGTTCCTGAGGTTAGTGAACAAAGACATTCTCTGTGGTCTAGACCAGAGACAGGAAGACAGATGTGGTAGACTCTTGTCTGTTGTCTGGGGGAAAGGCAAGGCAGGTGTTTTGACATTCCCGTCCAATAGGAGAACGGGGACCCATCTGGGACTGATCTGGCCTAATAGCCTGGTTCCTGGCACCCCGTCTCTTCTCCCACCGCGATGGTGGTGGTGTCTTAACCCCAGAGCGGGAGCTTGGTGACCCCTGTCTGCAAGGAGGGCTGTAGTCTGCAGGTTTCCCAACCACAGTCAGGTGGTCTACTGGAGGGGTTCAAGGGGGCATGAGGAAGTGGAATCCCTGTAGACAACCACCAAGCTGGAGGAAGAAAAGAACAGTGCATGCTTCTTCCTGACACACCGGCATGTGCCTGTTCAGCTGAGACACAGCGGATGAGGTTTCAAAGACCCGTAGATTCTCTGGATTCCCCATGGCTCAGGCAGGGAGCGGCTGTAGCAGCAGCATCAGAACACAGCATGTTCCTTGAGACACACCTTGGTCAGACCAGACAGTCTCCATGTCCCTTTGTCTAAGGCTGTGGGGAGATGAATGTCTCTGAGTCTCCATGTCCCTTTGTCTAAGGCTGTGGGGAGATGAATGTCTCGGAGTCTCCATGTCCCTTTGTCTAAGGCTGTGGGGAGATGAATGTCTCGGAGTCTCCATGTCCCTTTGTCGATGGCTGTGGGGAGATGAATGTCTCAGAGTCTCCATGTCCCTTTGTCTAAGGCTGTGGGGAGATGAATGTCTCGGAGTCTCCATGTCCCTTTGTCTAAGGCTGTGGGGAGATGAATGTTTACTCTGTGTCCTCCCTGGGTGCTGGAGATGAAATAGACACCGGTTTGTGGAAGATGTAGCTCACTCTACAGCAGTTTCCTGCTCCACTGGGGACGGCTGCACATGTGGCAGACCTTACAGCTGTTTCCAGTTGTAAACTCTGAGAGGAACCAGCTGCTGAGAGGACCCAGTGGGCCGGTACACAGAGAGGGGAGGCCTGCTAATTAAATTATCAAAGGCTTTGCTCACTCCAATCTCCATTATTCCTAAATATATGAAGATGTGTTGAATAAGCCCCTTTTCTCAGAGGGGCCACTGAAGCATTGTTTTCAGTTTGTTTTATTATAGACACAACGCAACCATAATGTCTGCCCTCACGATTATGGGGTCAAAACAAATACAAGACCACAGTTGCTTGTTAAGCACTTGAAAGATGGAAAAACGGATGGCCCAGTCAGTGAAATGAATGAGACATAGTTACACAACGGGTTATGCTCTTATTTTCCTGTAAAGGAGAAAGGACACAGGTTGTTTTTCATCTGAATCATAACCACCTACAGGGTTGAAAACTCAAAGATACAAATTCTACCTGTCAAATATTCTACAGTAATAGTCATGGGGGAAAAGTATACTCAGTGATGTTTACTACTGGAATTGAATGCAATCAAGCCACCCAGGGTTATTTCAGTCTCAGCAGAAGCCAGGCATTGGGTCATCTTTTCTCTGAGAACAAGATAATGAGCCTCATTTCAGTGAAGCCGCCACAATCCCATCAACTCCAGACCAGACCAGTCCTCTCAGGCCACATCTGCAATTTAAAGCCCAACAGATAACTGAGCAAAAGTTGATCCATTGCTAGTCTTAATTGATCCTGCACAGTTGGACCTGTTTATAATCTGGAATAGATCTCTCCTAGACTCTTGTAAAGCCAGGACAGGAGAACCAATCCCATGATTCATTAAAGGTGGTTTGCAGAAGGACAGTGTGCTGCCTTCCACTGTGAGAGAAACTTCTCTGGGGAATTCATGCTTAAGAGTGCAGAAAGCTGTATGTTATCTTTTTGACAGTTGAGCTGTTTCACTTTCCTTTTGTTTATGGAAGATCCCTTTGAGACATACTTTGGCGATGGAAGAATGGTCCAAAGACAAAGACCAGCTTGCAGTGTTGAAGCAGACAGTTTCAGAATCAGAGATGGGTCATGAGGTCACATGAACATCCTTCCTGTCCTTTCGCTTTGATTGGGTTTCCAGTAGAGGTTGTTTCCAGAATGTCTATATAGTCTAGTCTAGTGTGACAGGTTCCAGACCACCCCTGTCTATTTTGTCCTCGAGCTGTGTGTGGTGTGAGGCGTGCTGTTGTCTTGCTGAGATGATGTCTTCTTTCCTACCAGGTCTTGAAGTGGGTGGAAGAGACAGTACAGGGCCTGAAGGTCCATCTGCTCTCCTCCAACCATGACAGTGCTCAGGAGAACCAGTGGGAGGTGCCTTTTGACCCCAGCCTGAAGGAGGTCACTGTGTCACTTAGTGGGCCAGCCCCTCAGATCGAGCTCAGGGATCCCCTTGGTACATTATGCTTTCATTATGTATTCTCACTGAAAATATATCAAATAATGTTGTCACTACTTGAGAATAATACTATATATCCATTTAGCTGAACATCAAATGCTATTTCACATTTTGAAATTACATTGTTATGTGTTTCAATTGCTTAGGTCGCATTGTTGGAGTGGAGCAGGGCCTCACAGAGCTACTGAATATCCCAAACTCAGCCCGTGTTGTCAACCTGAAGTTCCCCCGACCTGGAGCCTGGACTCTGAAGGTACTGTACCGTAGATCCTCCTGACAGGGTTGTGATCATCCTGTATTGAGAAAGAGATAACTGCTTTAGTCACCTCTGATGCACAAAACAACAACTGAATGTCCCCTTTCTATGTCCAGGTGGGCTGTGGTGGCCGCCACACTCTGAGAGTTACAGGGGTCAGCAATCTGGACTTCCGGGCTGGGTTCTCCAGTATACCAGTGACTGAGTTCAACTATACCAGGGAGAGACCCATCAAAGGTAATGTGTAGATGTAATTTTACATCTTTGTATGTATATGTGATTGCATTGAATAACATTTGGCTTTCCTCCCCTTCCATAGGAGTTCCAACCCATGTGTTGCTGAAGTGTACAGGACTGAAGCCACCAGGTCAGCTGAGTCTCATAGAGTTAGTGTCAGGTTCAGGACGCTCCCTACGCACCCTCCCTGTGCCTCTGCCCTCTGACAGGGGCAGCCGAGGACTTTGGAGTGCCCCAGAATTTCGCACTCCTTCCCAAAGTTTCTTCCTCAAGGTGACAGGGAAGGATGAGGAAGGTTACCGCTTCCAGAGGTTGTCCAGTGTCTCCTACACAAACATCATCCCAGGTAAGAGACCCCTCTCCACCCTAGTGTCTCACAGACAGCCCTAGTCCGTTGTGTGACCTCTTCCCTCCTCTCCTTTTTGTCTTTAAACAGATCCCCCAGCGGTGAGCATGCCCCTTGTGGTGAACAGCTTTTATATGCAGCCCGCTATGATTGGCTGTTCGGTAGAGAGCGATGTTCCCTATAGGCTGAGGTTCACCCGGAGTGGAGTGTCTCTTGGAGAGGAAAAGTTGTTCCAGTGAGTCTCTGTCTCTTCTGTTCGTTGAACACACTATGACACTTGACTTGTCCTCCTTTTGGGTGATACAGCCATATGCAGGCAATACCCTGTGAAACAGCTGATTAGGTCATGGGGTATGACACAGTGCACTGTTGTCACGATCTTCACGATAGACGGACCAAGACGCAGCGATGCTTCCAGTATACATATTATTTATTCGACGTAACTGGGAAAATAATAAACAGAACGAACGAAGATCGTAACGAAGATCGTAACGAAGATCGTGACGAAGATCGTAACGAAGATCGTAAACGAAGATCGTAACGAAGATCGTAACGAAGATCGTAACGACGACTAAACACTAAAGCTTTGAACAAACAATAACCCACAAAAACCCTTCTGAAAACTACAAACATATATATGGTTCCCAATTAGAGGTAACGACAAACAGCTGCCTCTATTTGGGAACCATTAACCCAACATAGAAATAAACACCCTAGAACAGAAAAAACCCTACACCAAAAACGAAACTAAACACACCAGCCTGTCAACTCAGGCCTAAACGTGACAACTGTCAGCAGACATTAGTGCCGATAGACTCTGTTGACTTTTATTGGTGCATCAATCAGGAGATGGGTATACACAGTACATTTTGTGTACATTATGCATTCGATTGTGTCATCTTGGAAAATTAACAAAGCATTATTGTCTCTCTCTGTTCTGACACTGTTTTGAATTACATACACTACCGTTCAAAAGTTTGGGATCACTTAGAAATGTCCTTGTTTTTGAAAGGAAAGCACATTTTTTGTCCATTAAAATAACATAAAATTGATCAGAAATACAGTGTAGACATTGTTAATGTTGTAAATGATTATTGTAGCTGGAATCGGCTGATTTTTTAATGCAATATCTTTATAGGCGTACAGAGGCCCATTATCAGCAACCATCACTCCTGTGTTCCAATGGCATGTTGTGTCAAACTAGACACTCTAATGTACTTGTCCTCTTGCTCAGTTGTGCACTGGGGCCTCCCACTCCTCTTTCTATTCTTGTTAGAGCCAGTTTGAGCTGTTCTGTGAAGGGAGTAGTACACAGCGTTGTACGATATCTTCAGTTTCTTGGCAATTTCTCGCATGGAATAGCCTTCATTTCTCAGAACAAGAATAGACTGACGAGTTTCAGAAGAAAGTTCTTTGTATCTGGCCATTTTGAGCCTGTAATCGAACCCCCAAATACTGATGCTCCAGATACTCAACTAGTCTAAAGAAGGCCAGTTTTATTGCTTCTTTAATCAGAACAACAGTTTTCAGCTGTGCTAACATAATTGCAAAAGGGTTTTATAATGATCAATTAGCCTTTTAAAATGATAAACTTGGATTAGCTAACACAACGTGCCATTGGAACACAGGAGTGATGGTTGCTGATAATGGGCCTCTGTACGCCTATGTAGATATTCCATAAAAAATCTGCCGTTTCCATCTACAATAGTCATTTACAACATTAACAATGTCTACACTGTATTTCTGATAAATTTGATGTTATTTTAATGGACAAAAAAAATGCTTTTCTTTCAAAAACAAGGACATTTCTAAGTGACCCCAAACTTTTGAACGGTAGTGTACATTAAATAATGCCGACCTCTGGAGAGAGGAATTCACTGTGTCTCTGTGCCAGAGAGGCTAATTTGTCAGTGTTGTAAGACAGTATCCTGTTCCCATCATCACTCACCTGCCAGCTAACTGTTCATATGTCTCAGGTTCTCTGGCAAAGCATCATGGGAAATTCCGCATGCCTCAGGTGAGGATGAGGGTCCATACGAGTGCATCGCTCAGAGCAGCGCGGGACTGGGACGAGCCCTCACACAGCTGACTGTGAGAGGTATGTCAGAAGAACACACACAAACACACACACACACCACTTCAAATAAATGAATAGCATTCCAAAATACTTATCTTATTTATATATTGCTGATATAAAGTCCACTGATATAAAACATGTAATTCCAAATGTTTACATTGACAGTAAATAGTGCTGATAGTGTGTTGTTTGTCTCACTGTGTTGACTCTGTGTTTCCCATGAGACAGAGCCTCCTCCGGTGCTGAAGGCCCCAGTGAATGTGAGCTCTACTGTGGGGGCCATGGTTGTGCTGGCCTGCCAGGTGGAGGGCTCCATGCGCCACAACCTGACCTGGCAGCGGGCAGGCCTCACAATCCTGGCACGTTCCGGGAGGGTAAGGGTCTTGCCCAACTCCTTCCTGGAGATCAGTGGGGTGCGGCCCCAGGACGCCGGCCAGTACCAGTGTGTGGCCACCAACGCCCATGGAGACAGCCGAGTCACAGTGTGGCTGCTCGTCCCAGGTACTGTAGCTCACCGCACCCCAACCGCACCGTACTGGTTATCTGCTTAAACACTAAACACACCAGGGCCTCCTCCATACCTCCTCCAGGCCTCTGGCATCTGCTTTCCATTACTGCCTTAGTAGAAGGACTTATCCACTTCTCCAGAAACGCTCCCAGTCAGAACATGTTTCAAATCAGCCCAATTGATGCAAGTTGAAAATTGCAGGTTCTTTCATGGGCAAGGCCTCAGACTCTTGAAATGCGTTTGAAAACAACCAAACAAATTTTAAACATGTCTCTGACTGTGATCCGCTGTGATCATGACGTCAGGCCCTCCCTGTTAATCCTGATCTGCCCCCAGACTAGCAGAGGTTCACCACAGTTTAGCCATGATCACCGCTGCCTGTAATAAATGAGTTATCATAAAGCCATGACTGGGACATGAATCAGCCATTAACTATGGATCCTCTCTGTCTCTGTAGAGGCCCCTTCTGTGGTAGTCAGCCCCCAGAGCCAAGCCTTCTCCAGGGGGTCTGAGGTCCACTTCATCTGCACAGTGTCCGGCTCCCCCCCTCCACAGCTCTTCTGGAGTCATGGAAACATCTTCCTCACTAATCAGCCAAGGTAAAGGAACTCTCAGCCCACTCAACACCTACACAACAGCAGCTGCAGAGACTTGTTTGATTCTATTTTAAATGCCTACTATGAATATACAAATGTCACATCTTGTTTGCTTCATTTTATAGTTATATCTAACCACAAAACTATATTATTCCAGATTTTTTTTACATTTACATATGGCTGCCAATAAATACATTTTCAAAAGAGAAATGACTTAAGCGATCCAAACAGTTCCTTGGACAGCTAGTGATGAATTTCACTGAGACATCTGTATTTGTAATCATCTAAATCAACAAACATTAATTCCCATGACTGATGTCTGTCTTACATGATACAGGATGGCTATATCCAAAGATGGTGGCCTAACAATCAGAGATGCCCTCCCTGAGGATGCTGGGAACTACACATGCCTTGCAACCAATGAGGCTGGAACTGCTAAACAGACTGTGTCTCTCAATTATGCAGGTAGGTAGAGCTGTCTATACAGCCCCAGTCCTACCATAGGTTAAGTGAGACAGCTCTATAAAGGCTATGACAGGTTCTCTCTAGACTAGTTCAACTCAAGATTATCTTCCACTGTTTCCCCAGGCATACATTTTCAGAGTTCAGAGTAGGGTCACTATTGTATGGTTTATGTGTTAGAAAACTTTGTTGAGTGCTGTTTGAATGAATTTCTCCCTGATCCATGGTGTTTGGGCTATGTAGTATAGCTGTGAGTAGAGCTCAGATTGACAGTGGCATATTTCCCCTTGTCTTGCTCAGTGGGTTGAAACTTCCCTGTGTGGGCAGGGTTGACAGTCATCAGGATGTATTTTTAGCCTTGCTGTCAGTGAGTGCTTGACAGAGGCCACAGCACTGATGGACCATGGCAGCTTCTCCCCTGAGTGTGCTTGTATTATACTCACTTTTGTCTGGTAGTGTCATTTTGAACCACACTGATCTGTCAAGACACCATCATGCTGGCTCTGGCTGGATGCATCATCTTATCCTTTCAGCTGTCTCTCTCTTGACTACTGTAGCATCTGTCTCTGTCACGTCTCCACTTACGTACAAGGCGTGTGAAATGTCAGACAGCGATACTTCTATTTTTACCTCCTGCCTGGGCTGCTGCCCAATCAATTTACAAAATTAATTTCACATTACTTTGCTATTCTGATCATGTATAGCATTGTGAACATGTCTGCCGATTTGGTAGATAATAAACATGTTTTGTTCATGTTTATTATTTAAGCTCTATCTTGGTTCCCCTCCCTACAGAGGAACCCAGTATCTGGGTGGTAAAACAGGTTGTGATGGTAGCAGTTGGAGGTGATGCCACTCTGGCATGCCAAGCAACAGGTGTCCCTCCTCCTCTGGTCAAATGGTCCAAAGGTAAATACTGATCACTGAGTGATTTGTTGTGATGTGATACCTGCTAGGTTGATATTTGCATTCATTAATAAGTCACTGTGTCTGTGTGTCATTTTCTTGTTTTTTCTCAGGTGATCTGCAGGTGGCCTCAGTTCCTTTTGCTGAGCAGGACGTGCATGGTGGGACGCTGCAGATCCGAGGGGTGCAGGAGAAGGATGCCGGGGAGTACAGCTGTGTGGCCAGAAACCCGGCTGGAACCTCCTCTGCTACTGTTATTCTGGAGGTTGGAGGTGAGGGCCTTACTGAATTAATGCTACTTTAAGATAACCAGTACTAATGGTAAGGCATTGCACCCTTTATATAAACCAAGTAGGTGTAATATAGACTATTTATGTATTTTAAGTAGAGAAGTTCTATGTCCTTTTTATACACTATTTGTGTACAGAGAACTTCACGCTGATCTCCCCACTCTTTCACCCACAGCGGCCCCTCTGTTCTCAGAAACCCCCGTTGACATGATGGCAGATGTGGGGGAGAATGTCACCCTGCCCTGTGTCGCCCATGGTTTCCCGTTGCCCAAAGTTACCTGGCGTCGAGATGATGGGAGACCGATTCTCACTAACGTAGACAGCAGCAGTAGCCAGGTGCAACTAGAAAAAGGGCATCTCCTTATCCAGAGTGAGTCTTATGTCCCTTTCCCACTATTGTTCTTTACAATATTTCATTATCCCACTATTGCATTCCATACCAAAGCAGCAGGCACCAAAGAGACCACAACCTCCATTGGCGCCAAGTGTGTGACTGGCATGGCTGACATTCTTTGGGTTCATAAATATTGAAGAGGTGGAGCCCCTCAGATCAGATTCAGTAAACGTTTTCTTAAGAGAGTGAGCGTAACAGGATACAGCTGGCACTGCTGAATAAATAGAGCGTCCCCCTCTTTCTCCTGCAGTGAGGCGAACTGAGGCACTTTGAGGGCCTTAGAGATCTGACAGAGAGTTCCATGTTAAATCAGGGTTGAGTCGAGTTTAACTGTATGATGTGGATATAATATCTTTTGGACCATGACTTTAGCCTTGGCCAGTGAGGGAGGGAGATTTAAATATCCACAGCATAGTTCCTCAATATTTATAGACTGGGTTATTTTTTATTGGCGAGGGAGAAACAGTAGTATTTGCATGGAGAAGTGGACTTCCATCACTCGCCCCGTCTGTGTCTGCATACTGACCTGATTTGCTTAAACTGCAGCAGATGCTTCTGTCTTTACCTGCCATTGTTTATAGTAAGTGAGTCCAGTGTCCTATTAATTAATGTGTCAGATTCTGCATGTAGGCTAAATATTGTACATGCATGAATCACATCACTTTCACTGTTTACTCTTCACATGGGTTGACATCAGCCATGTAGACACTGGCAATTTAATCATGTTTCCATCTGTCATCATGTGTTCTAAGTAGAATATACTGTGTAAGACATGTTGTATAGGCAGCTGTACTACTTTGCACCTAATTGTATTCATCAGTTTTCAATTAACCCTAATGACATTATAATTAAACCAAGATAATGCCAGTAGACGGTTGAAACAAAGTTGATGGAAATAATGTCTTGTCAACTCTATATACAGTACTTTCACATGTTAACTTTCTCATACTGAGGTTTGCATGGAGATATATTTCCATCCTATAGAGTGCAATCTGTATATATCTTTGGTCATGATAACAGTATTCTCCCCCCGCTATACATTGGTCCACAGGTGTCTGGTTGGATGATGAAGGCGTGTATGTCTGTGAGGCCAAGAACCAGTTTGGAACCATCAGGACTGAAGCCAGAGTCAGTGTCAGTGGACTGGGTATGAACTAGTGTTTGTGTTCAGTCTTACCTTTCTCTGCTGATAGATAACACCAGTATCCATTGCTTCCTCTCCCCATAATAGTTTCAGTTTGATGCTACATATTTTTTTCTACTGCTGCTTTGTATCTCTTTGTCTGTCTGCTCATGTAACGATATCCCCCCGCTTTGTCCAACAGAGCCCCCTTTTTTGGCACATGGTGCACCAGTCATCACCACTGGGATTGGTCAGTCTCTGAGCATTCCCTGCATGCTATTGGATGGAGTACCCCTGCCAGAGAGACACTGGACCCACAATGGAAACGAAGTGAGGATGACCTGTCCCAAATAATCTTACAATCTTACTACCTCTTACAATGTGTGTTTATCATTGTCTAATTTAATCCATTGCTGTTCCCTAGCTGCGGCTGAGTGGCAGGACATTCCTGAGGAGTGATGGCAGCCTGTACATAGAGAGGGCACTCCCAGAGAATGCTGGGACGTATGTTTGCACTGCGGTGAACATAGCGGGGTCGGTGAACATGTCTGTCAGCCTGGAAGTCCATGGTGAGAGGAGAAACAATTTACAGTATGGTCAATACAGGGCTATAGCAGATCCTCTAGTGTCATGCAGGTTGATGTTTATTGAGGGGAACTGAGGAACTAGATGGGCTAGCTGCAAAGTCAAAATTGGCTGCAAAAATGCATGAAAACAATAAGCAGCTTGGTGGTCTTAATATAAGGTTAGGGTTAGGCATTAGGGTTAGCAGTGTGGTTAAGGTTATGATTAGGTTTAAAATCAGAATTTATGACTTTGTGGCTGTGCCAGCTAGTGACCACTCTGCAGAGCTGCCTCCAGTACATGAGTCATCCCAATAAATGCTAACCTGTTATAGTCATGGGGTCATTTAATGATCTTAAGAACATGCTGACAATTAGTATGGGAAAACACCTCTGAGTAGCTTGAGCAGCCTGCAGTGTTATAGTTAAGACTGCATACATTGATGAACAGTCATTTTGTCCATAGACAATAATGACAGTCACACACACAGATTAGGGTTCATCAACAAGTTGTAATGAAGAAATGCCTTGAAGGCTGATGCTGTGAGCTAAATCCAGTGATAATTCGGCCTCCATGGTTGTCCATGCTCAGTAGACAGCTGTACTTGTGACCTACTTTTCTAGTGCCCCCAGAGATCAGCGCTGGTCCATACCACTACATAGCCAATGAGGGTGTGGCCATCACCCTGTCATGTGAGTCCAGTGGAGTTCCCAAGCCAACTATTGTCTGGTCCAAGGTAGGATGTTATGCTTTCTGCTCGGAAGCAATTTTTTCTCTAATGATGGTTTTGGCTCCATCTCTCAAAACACATATGACAAATGGCCCGTGACAAATCGCGTAATTTAGCACAAGGGAATCTAGAGGGGATTATAATCAGCCCATCTGTCTTAAAATGAATGGCAACTAATGTCATGTTAATAACCTCTAAACTAACGTAACACTTGTTTATATATTATACGGCTGCCTGTGTCAAGGAATGTTTTTTCATAGCCTTGTTCCATACATTCTCAGATTAGTGCACTAGAGTGAACTAAATGTATATTCTTGTCAGATGAAAGTGAGTCTGCAAAAGCCATATTGTGTTCAAAAGGGAAGTGTGTGTGTGTGAGTGAGAGAGAGAGAGAGCCTCTATTTAGTTTAGTTTGAGAAGGGGGCTCGGCTCTGTAATTATAGCAGGCATCAGAAGTGAAGTTAGGCTTTGAACCTTTGGCCTAGATATGTGTCCCAGTGCAGTTGAGTGTGTATCTGGGCCCGGGCCTCATTCTGCCTGCTCTGCCCCCAGGGAAGGGAGCCCCTGCCCAGGGACATGTCCTCTTCCCAGTCAGACAATGATGGTTACCTCCACATCCTCAACCCCACTGCAGAGGATGCAGGCATATACATCTGCACAGCCACCAGTGCAGTGGGCTACGCCAGCCGTGAGATCCAGCTTAGTGTCAACAGTAAGCGCTGCAAATGTACTTACTGCAAAGGCTGTCCAGTGCCTGCAATGTCAATGGCCTCTCTTCAAAGTGTTTCATTGATAGAGGTACTGTGTAAAATATATAATGTTTACTTTTCCCCCAGCCAAGCCTAAGATCGTAGGTGTGAGCAGTCAGGAGAACTCAATTAAGATGGCTGCCGAGGTGGGCTCTGAAGTCATCCTCCCCTGTGAGGTCCAGGGCAGTCCCTCTCCCCTGGTCACATGGAGCAGGAATGGCCAGCCCATCCCTCCAGTCACTGCCTGGTAAGAGGAAGTCCCATCTCCCAGTACTGGTCACATAAGAGTGTAGCAGGAAATAGGCAATAAAGGGCAAGTTTCTCACCATACCAAGGCGATTACCTTACCCCTGACTTAACTAACCAACTTTTACAAGGGATGTTGATTGAAGCCGGCTGCTATCCAAAGCAGCCATTAACGGTTGAGGAATAACAACTTCTCTGAAGAATAACATCTGGTTCCACACATGACTCTCTCATGCCTGGGTCTGTGGTCGCTCGGTACAGACTTCACTGTCTGGTGGTGTCTGTCTGTAGGGCACAGATTAGAGACTTACTGGCCATGACCAGTCCCTGGAGGAACTGAGCAACAGTGTTGAAAGCTATGGTTGTGGTAGAATGAGGATGATTCATGTGGGGCCAGGAAGGAGAGAGGGAGGAGAGGAGGAGGGGTGTGCTGACAGGAAGAAGGGAGGAACACTGACGGAAGAAGAGACAGAAGTAAAGCCTGTTTGACGTTTGGCTCCCCTGTGGATCTCTTGCCATAAAAGAGCATGTTGACTCTATACCAGCCCTGGCTGTCTGATGAGAATAACACACGTCCACCAACAACCCTCTTAGCCCTCAGCCACTGGAGGGGACAGATGCATTCTCTCCATCCGGGAGTCTATTTACCCCCCATCCCCTGGCCCAGCCAGTGTGAGCAGGAGGGAGCTGATTGTTGGAATAACTCAGTCAGTGGGTGTTCTGAGTGTCTGCTGCCGTAGCCCTGTTCTCTTCCACCTCCTCCACCACAAGCCCCAGCGCTGCATACAGAGAGAGCTAGCACAGCTGGAGAGGAGAGGAGCACTAGCCCACACTGTGTCAGTTAGGGAGGCTAGGGAGCTGCACTCCGACCCCTCTAGCTCAATTTATCCCAGTCAGCCTGTGTACACAGATGAGTGTACACCGCAGTGGGAAGTGATGTGGGGAGATGAATGGGACTGTGTGTTGGGTCCATGTCTCCAGTGTGTGCTCGGCTCCCTGCTCGCTGCTAAGGTGACTTAGACCCTGACTGCTGAGCCAGTCATTCTGTTTCAATGATGTATGCTACTGGTTGGGTTTGAAGCAGTAGGGGAGCAGAGTGGTACGGCAACATGTGCAGTGTTGAAGAGGAGTCTTTGTGGTTCCAGATCGTTTTCACTTAAGCAAACTACATTTGAGTTTCTTAGCAGACACACTTATCCCAGATACATCTCAGAGCACTGTTTACATTTGTGCATATAATCAATTTCTGCAGCTGGGCAGGTACTAAAGCAAATAGTTATGACATTCTGCTGGGGATTTCAGTTCAGTTGAGAAGTTTAGTTACTATTGTGCAATATGAATGGTATTACAACAGCCAGAACTACACAGGCATGCACAGCCACATGTATACACACATACTCGCATATATTCACAAAAACACCTACAGGGTTGCAGATACAGTTGAAGTCGGACGTTTACATACACCTTAGCCAAATACAATTAAACTCAGTTTTTCACAATTCCTGACATTTAATCCTAGTAACAATTCCCTGTCTTAGGTCAGTTAGGATCACCACTTTATTTTAAGAATGTGAAATGTCAGAATAATAGTAGAGAGAATGATTTATTTCAGCTTTTATTTCTTTCATCACATTCCCAGTGGATCAGAAGTTTACATACACTCAATTAGTATTTGGTAGCATTGCCTTTAAATTGTTTAACTTGGGTCAAACGTTTCGGGTAGCCTTCCACAAGCTTCCCACAATAAGTCGGGTGAATTTTATCCCATTCCTCCTGACAGAGCTGGTGTAATTGAGTCAGGTTTGTAGGCCTCCTTGCTAGCACACACTTTTTAGTTCTGCCCGCAAATGTTCTATAGAATTGAGTTCAGGGCTTTGTTATGGCCACTCCAATACCTTGACTTTGTTGTCCTTAAGCCATTTTGCCACAACTTTGGAAGTATGCTTGGGGTCATTGTCCATTTGGAAGACCCAAGCTTTAACTTCCTGACTGATGTCTTGAGATGTTGCTTCAATATATCCACATAATTTTCCTCCCTCGTGATGCCATCTATTTTGTGAAGTGCACCAGTCCCTCATGCAGCAAAGCACCCCCACAACATGATGCTGCCACGCCCATGCTTCACGGTTGGGATGGTGTTCTTTGGCTTGCAAGCCTCCCCTTTTCCCTCCAAATATAACGATGGTCATTATTTCCAAACAGTTCTATTTTTGTTTCATCAGACCAGAGGATATTTCTCCAAAAAGGATGATTTGTCCCCATGTGCAGTTGCAAACCGTAGTCTGGCTTTTTTTATGGTGGTTTTGGAGCAGTGGCTTCTTCCTTGCTGTGCTGAGGAATTGATTCGCGCCAAAGTACGTTCATCTCTAGGAGGCAGAACGCGTCTCCTCCGGAGCGGTAGGACGGCTGCGTGGTCCCATGGTGTTTATACTTGTGTACTATTGTTTGTACAGATGAGCGTGGTATCTTCAGGCATTTGGAAATTGCTCCCAAGGATGAACCAGACTTGTGGAGGTCTACACTTTTTTTTCTGAGGTCTTTTGACTTTCCCATGATGTCAAGAAAAGAGGCACTGAGTTTGAAGGTAGGCCTTGAAATACATCCACAGGTACACCTCCAATTGACTCAAAGGATGTCAATTAGCCTAACAGAAGCTTCTAAAGCCATGACATCAGTTTCTGGAATTTTCCAAGCTGTTTAAAGGCACAGTCAACTTAGTGTATGTAAACTTCTGACCCACTGGAATTGTGATACAGTGAATTTTAAGTGAAATAATCTGTCTGTAAACAATTGTTGGAAAAATGACTTGTGTCATGCACAAAGTAGATGTCCTAACCGACTTGCCTAAACTATAGTTTGTTAACAAGAAATTTGTGGAGTGGTTGAAAAACGAGTTTTAATGACCCCAACCTAAGTGTTGGAGTCGTTCAACTGTATTCAGTGTGACTCCTGACAGTGTTTTCCCAGCCTGACTTCTGACCTCTTTCCATGTCCAGGTTCACCGTGCTGCCTTCTGGCTCTCTGAAGATCACTGATGTCCGACTGGTTGATAGTAAACTTTACACCTGCTCAGCAAAAAACCCAGCAGGCAACGTGTCTATCAACTACAATTTACACATACAAGGTACCTCCTTATGGATAGTCACTTTGTAGAGCCTGTTTCACTTTACTGTTCAAGATGCTGTCGTGCATCTAAGACCCAAAATGCTAAACAGGCAGATAGATATCATGAGAAACAAACCTTGTTTGTTTGTTTCCCAGCTAAGCCCAAGATCCAGGCAGCTCCGTCCCTGCTGAAGGCTCTGATAGGCCAGACAGTGGTTCTGCCATGTGTGGTTCAGGGGGAGCCCAGCCCTGAGATCAGCTGGTTCCACAACGGACGTCCTGTCTGGGCCAGGGACACTGCAGCCCTCAGGATCCACAGGGCCAGTCTCACTGACCAGGGCATCTACAGCTGTGTGGCCAAGAACACTGCTGGACAGGACACCATGGAGGTCAAACTGGAGGTGCTAGGTGGGTCTCTAACTTGAGGGATCTGATTGATCAATGTGATGCAGCTTTTCTCTTTCCAAATACTGTACACCCATGTATTCTTTTGTCAGCTGATAACACCCCTTACCATCAGCACTGAAAACTAACTGAGCCAAACCATTACATGTTAAAAGAAGTTCACACAGCAAGAACTGTAATATTATACGTAGAGCAGATACCTCAAGGTTTACATGAGAGTAGTGCTGAGCGATTAACCAACATTTAAACAACTAATTGACTGACTCCGGTTCAACTATTTGAATTCCATTTTGTTCGTTTTTTTTTCTTTCTGTGTGCTCAATGCACACATTGCACATTTTCTCTAGAGATAAATCAAATAAAGCCCGAACTGTGCGATGTAGTAGGGAATTGTAGTTTCCAACAGGCCAATATTCTAGATAATTTAGCGCAGAAAATGTGGTAATTAACTACAATAAAATATGTTATTGGTCACCTAAACATATTTAGCAGATGTTATTGCGAGTGTAGCGAAATGCTTGTGTTCCTAACTCCAACAGTGCAGAAGTATCTAACAATTCACAACAATACACAAAACTGAAAGTAAAATAATGGAATTAAGAAATATATAAATATTAGGACGAGCAATGTCGGAGTGGCATTGACTAAAATACAGTAGAATAGAATACAGTATATATATGAGATGAGTAAAGCAGTATGTAAACATTAAACATGATGTAAACATGATGTAAACATTATTAAAGTGACCATAATCCATTATGCACCTACTTGTCACCTCTGTGTTTATTTTACGCCTGCTACATAAAAGGGACAGTAGAATGCACGATCGAGAGAGATAGCGAGCAGTTGCTTCGCAAGGTATCTCTACCTGGAAATACATGATTTAAGTGATTGATAATTGGTATGACTTATTTACTTTGAAGAACTACTAAAATTGTGATTTTGTCAGACAGTATAGGCAGCAGCTCTATAGAGAGATGATTACTTTGAATTAAATAATAAAGTCATCAAATAAAACAAATGTATTATACACAACAATTTAAATGAAGTAATGTAATGTGTAATGTGAACAAATGATGGTTAATAGGCCTAACTGGTAAGCAGTCACTACCATTATGGGACTTTTGATCATTGCTTTGTTCTGTGTTGTTACAGCATTCAACCCACGTAATGCATAGTGCTTCATGTAAAAAAAAAAACATCTAAATTGAAAACCGGGATATTGTTTTTAATAATGGGACCAAAACCGAATCGACCTCAAAAAGCACTAATCGCTCAGCACTTCATGAGAGTAAAATCTGTCCCAGTTCAAAGACAGAATAGACAAGGACAGTAGTCTTTAGAGCTGCTTTCTCTGGAAGTGCAAGCAGCCCTATAAACCCCATTCTATTTGACCAGTGGATGGATCAGTCTGTTAATGTTAGGGGCTTGATTGAGATGCTCTTTGACCTTAGAGGTCAGCTTTAGCTGAGGGAAGGATTAGAGGAAGCCAGAGCTGGACGTTAACGAGTGAGTAGGGGGTATAGGAGACATGACTCACATTGTCACAGGCCAAAAGCACAACATCTTCACCCTACCCCTAGGATTAACCCTCACACTGTCTTACCCTAATGCTGCTCTACCGGAACCTTCAAACAAAAATTAAGACTATATCTTATAAAAATCTCAACCTAACTTTTACACTTATGATTAGAGTAGCCCTTGTGGAATTATATAACTCATGATGCTAAATAAACGCTTTACACTATACATACAAAAGTATGTGGACACCCCTTCAAATTAGTGGGGTGTCCGTTGCTGACAGGTGTATAAAATCTAGCACACAGCCATGCAATCTTCATAGACAAACATTTGCAGTAGAATGGCCTCACTTAGGGACTTTCAACGTGACACCGTCATAGAATGCCACCTTTCCAATAAGTCAGTTTGTCACATTTCTGCCCTGCTAGAGCTGCCCAGGTCAACTATAAGTGCTGTTATTGTGAAGTGGAAATGGCTAGGAGCAACAACGGCTCATCTGCGAAGTGGTAGGCCACAGAACGGGACCACCGAGTGCTGAAGCGCAAGCTCCAAACTGCCTCTGGAAGCAACGTCAGCACAATAACTGTTCGTCTGGGTTTTCATGGACGAGCAGCCGCACACAAGCCTAAGATCACCATGTGCAATGCCAAGCGTTGGCTGGAGTGGTGTAAAGCTCGCCACTATTGGAACAGTGGAAATGCATTTTCTTGAGTGATGAATCATACTTCAGCATCTGGCAGTCCGACAACGAATCTGTGTTTGGTGGAAACCAGGAGAACGCTACCTGCCCAAATGCATAGTGACAACTGTAAAATTTGGTGGAGGAGGAATAATGGTCTGGGGCTGTTTTTCATGATTCGGGCTAAGCCCCTTAGTTCCAGTGAAGGGAAATCTTAACGCTTTAGCATACAATGACATTCTAGACAATTCTGTGCTTCCAACTTTGTGGCAACAGTTTGGGGAAGCCCCTTTCCTGTTCCAGCATGACAATGCGCCTGTGCACAAAGCGAAGTCCAAACAGAAATGGTTTGTTGAGATTGGTGTGGAAGAACTTGACTGGCCTGCACAGAGCCCTGACCTCAACCCCATCGAACACCTTTGGGATGAATTGGAACGCTGACTGTGAGCCAGTGCTAATCGCCCAACATCAGTGCCCGACCTCACTAATGTTCTTGTGGCTGAATGGAAGCAAGTCCCTGCTGCAATGTTCCAACATCTAGTGGAAAGCCTCCCCAGAAGAGTGGAGGCTGTTATAGCAGCAAAGGGGAGACCAACTCCATATTAATGCCCATGACTTTGGAATGAGATGTTCGACAAGCAGGTGTCTACATACTTTTGGTCATACAGTGAATCTTATTCCCTGTGTTGTCATAATGCTCTATCCGTTATCGGTTCCACAGAGGCCCCGTCCTTCGCAGAGGCTGGAGACGCCATCATGGAGAAAGTGTCTAACAGCAAGGTCACCATTCCCTGCCCTGCTGAAGGTAGGATAAGATTTATGATGTACAGTATGTCTGTTTTACGGGAAACAGATACGCGCTAGAGGGAAACATACAGTGTAAGTCTGGTGTCAGACAAAACACAATTTACACAGCCTGACCAAAGTGAACAGATACAGTGAATCTTTTTTCAGGTATGTTTGGATGAAATCGTTTTGGCTCCAAATGAAATGTAGGACAAAGGTGTGGATTTATCTAGCTACCTTCAAAGCATTGCTCTGCTATCTACAGAGGCTTTCATTTGTCTGTGGAAACTGATTGTGTGTTTCAATACCCCTGCTATCCTAATGGTGTGCTTTGATTAATTTGTATACTGTTTCTTTCTCTATTTTAGCATATTGGCAAAGGGGGAGGTAGCACTCAGCATGGCTGAGAAAGGGTGTGTGTGTGTGCATTATTTCTTATGCGTGGGCCCATTGAGCTTCTTGTTGACAGGGAACTTAAATAAGTGTTGTTTGTATGGAGCCGTGCCATGGTAACGGGGCATGTTTGAGAAGGTGAGGAGTAGGCTAATGCGGACACACCAACAGCTGGAACATCATTCTGCCTGTTGCCTCAGCGGGCCACATCTGCTTTCCTCTTCGCTCTGCGAGGGGGCCTGCTGGGAGAGGAATCCTAATTACAGGCTGCTGCTGCCAGGTAATGGACAGAGATGTCTGGGGTGCTCCTCCGCTGTGGAGGCTGGCTCTACTGGCCCTCCCTGTAGAGCCAACACTGTTACTGATACTGTTACAGGGCCCTCACAACGACGCTCGCAGGCAGCCACAGCTCCAGACAGCAGCACTAGGTGTCTGGCTAAGGAAACTAGGAGACAATAGCTTTTTCATCCCCCATTGTATCATAGAAATGTGTCTGTCTGTGTGAATGTTGGATGCCAAGATGAAAGGAGATTCTGCCATCAGGAAATGATTATGTTTTACCAACAGGAACACTTAATGCCCCATAATAATGGAAGTACTTGTTTAAAAAACACATGAAAGAGATAATGGAGGGAAGCGTAGTGAACTCAAGCAGATAAATACAAGAAACAGGTTTTAATTATTTTAATCTGAACAGAGCATCTGTATTTCCTCCCAGCAATGAGATTATACATTTGAGTCAGTGCTCTAAAGTGTAAACATGTGCTTCGCGTGGGACCGGGTGATAACATTACCTTTGGTTCCTCTCTGTGGTTCCTCTCTGTCCCCTCAGTATTTTTGGACGGGGGATGAAATATGTGTTTAGTTTCCCGTACAGCCTCCTCTCTCTCTGGTGTTTGGATATGTTCTGTAAATAGAGATGGGACAGGGATTGACTTCCTTCTTTGCTCTTAATGCAAAAAGCTGGACTGGATGTCTGCACAGCTATGTATGTCCTGTCCTATTTATGTAAGAGAGACTTCAGACTGGGTTATATCGGGTACAGGTACGCCCTCCTAACCCCATTTTGTCCCATGCTCCACCTCTAACTCCATCCCAGACTCCTGCCCCTGCTCCCGGCCCTTTTCCCCATTGTAAAGCTCCAAACACATCTGTTTCAGGTGCCTATACATCACATCAAGGCTTAGAACTTCTGGCCCAACCACTATTCTTACTGTCCAGGGTCCTCAAGCTATGATTCTGGTAGTAAATCACGACACTAACACTTTAAATCAGGTATCTACCAACATCTTGTGTTTGGCGTTTATGTGCTACTTTCTAAACTTGAAGTACCCCTGCCCATCGATAGGGCTCTCAGTCTCTATCTGTCCTGCTGTCCAACAGATAAATGTAGCGTCTGCTTTTTCCAGTCTGGGACACTTTCCCATTCAGCCCTTCCTGTAGGGGGGGGCGCAGACAGAAGTAACTTTTATTTCTGTCAGCTATGATCGATAAAGACTCCTCTCACCACCCTCTCTGCTATCTTTACACCCGCAGGCTCACCCCCTCCCAAGGTACGCTGGTTCAAGAATGGTCTGGAGATACACCCTGACCAATCAGAGCTCTCTGTGGCACAGGACGGCTCTCTTGTGATTGGTTCAGCATCTGCCAGTCACAGTGGGGACTTCACATGTGTAGCCAGCAATGATGCAGGCTCTGTTGAGCGGAAGACCCGGCTGAAAGTGCATGGTGAGATCTTATCAACTCCAACTCCAACTTTATTCAAAACTGTTGTCAGATAACAATAAAATGTCTTAACAAAGGGACTTCTAGATGATGTCTGTCTCCCGTACTCCTCCAGTTCCCCCTGAGATCCAGGATGATGGACAGCCCCTGAACCTGACAGTCACCCTGAAGCAGCCCCTCACTCTGGGCTGTGATGTCATTGGTATCCCCTCCCCCACAATCACCTGGACTAAAGACGGGCAGAATGTGAGTCACCTACCAGGCATTCAAATACGCTTCTTAAAAACACAAATATATATATTTTTTGAAACGTATAGGTATGGGTTGTATAGGTGACCATACTTCTACTGATACCTCTCGATGAAAACATGTTATTTTATCTAGCAACACAGTGACACCAAGTGGTCATTTAGTTTATCACAGTCCAATATTGATCATACAGTAACAAGCACTTACAATGTATGTCTGGCTGTGTATAGGTGGTGGACTCCCCTGGAGTGTATCTACAGAATGGGAAGAGACTTCTGAGAATCTACCGGGTCCAGACAGAGCATGGTGGCCAGTTCAGCTGCATAGCTAGTAACACAGCTGGGCAGGCCCGAAGGGACTACAACATTGTTGTACAAGGTGAACCTTCATAGTCGGTGTCCTACCTCTCCCATTGATTTTACATTTAAAGTTTAAGCAAAGTCAGTTGTGTAAAAAAAATAACTTTAAAGTACTACTTAAGTCGTTTTTTGGGGATATCTGTACTCGACTTTACTATGTATATTTTTGACAACTTTTAGAAAATAATGTACTATTTACTCCATACATTTTCCCTAATACCCAAAAGTACTCGTTACATTTTGAATGCTTACCAGGACAGGAAATTGTCAAAATTATACAAAAGTAAGACTCATAAATATCAGAAAGGAGTAACAAAGAAAAATAGAAACTAATTTGTGTTGATTTGGCACTCGAGCATCAATACATTACCCAACCCCCAACACTGTCAACCAAGAGTGAAGACTAAACCGATTCACCTTGGTGGTGTGCAGATGGGTTTTATATTATTCTTAACGATTTCGCACAAACCAGAAAAAAATGGCTATCCGTCTGTGAAACTATATATTCACAGTATTATGAATGGTGGTTTATTTGGTAGCATTTCATAGTGTGACTGATTTTACTAATTGCATTAGTACTGTACAAATTTAGAGGTGCGCTATTTGATAGATTCCCCTGCTCCCCCTACCTCAGGCTTCCAGTGAGGTCAACCTTTTTTTCCTTTATTTTACTAGGCAAGTCAGTTAAGAACAAATTCTTATTTTCAATGATAGCCTTGGAACAGTGGGTTTACTGCCTTGTTCAGGGGCAGAACAACAGATTATTTACCTTGTCAGCTCGGGGATTTGATCTTGCAACCGTTTGGTTACTAGTCCAACGCTCTAACCACTAGGCTACCTTGTACTTCTGAGTGAGAGACCTTCCCAGGCAGTAGCCTTCCCAGCTCACAAACTAGAAGCAGGGTGCCCACTCCGACAAGGTTAATTGACCCACAGTCCCACACGGTGACATGATATCACTGACATGACATGCAAATGAGCGATAGAAAACCGATCGTGCAAATGTCACCATTCCCAATTTATTTGTGTGGGTGCCCCATGCCGCCCACTGCAAGATGCCGCCCGAGGCAGCTGCCCATGTCGCCTATATCTAAATCAGCCATTGCCTGGCGGACTCACTAAATACACATGCTTCATTTGGAAATGTCTGAGAGTTGGAGTGTGCCTCTGGCTATCCGTAAATTTAAAATACAAGAAAATGGTGCTGTCTGGTTTGCTTAATATAAGGAATTTGAAATTATTTATACTTTTACTTTTTATTCTTAAGTATATTTTAGAAATTCCAGGTCTAAGTTTGAGTTGCATCCTACCATGGTCTAACTTCTCCCTCTCTGTGTGTGTGTGTGTGTGTGTGTGTGTGTGTGTGTGTGTGTGTGTGTGTGTGTGTGTGTGTGTGTGTGTGTGTGTGTGTGTGTGTGTGTGTGTTAGCCCCACCAGTGATCTCGGGGATGTCCAGGGTACAGGACCTGTCAGTGGTGTCAGGACAGGAGGTGGAGTTCCAGTGTCGGGTCAGTGGGCGCCCAGCCCCCAAAGTTGAATGGAGCCGGGATGGAGAGTGAGTCTTCTCTGACATTCACACTTGTGCATATAGCTACTACACATCACATTAAATTGTTTATTCACACTCATATACAGATGTAGGATCTTAATTTGATTACTCTTTTGTTGCTGAGAATTTTCCTGCACGGCAGGAAATGCAAACTTGTAGTGTATTTTAGTTTTGAAAAGGATTCTAAAGTTTGTAATTTCCACTTTGAAATTTCAGACTTGATTTGTCCAAATGAAAAATGTATCAGACCCAACAAAAATGTCCATTAATTATAATCCACATAATAATTCACATTTCCTGTTGCTGCAGGATTATTTTCCTGCTGTAGCAAAGTTGCTCAAATTAATATCCTACATCTGTACATACATCATGTGTCAGATTAGCCTGGCCAATACACTGGCTTTGGAGTATTGATCCTTCTCCCTCCTCTCCAGGGTGCTGTCCAAGGACGGGGACCCCCATGTGGAGTTCCATGAGCAGGGCCAGGCGATGAAGGTGAAGGCAGTCAGACTGAGGGACCAGGGCTTGTACCAGTGTCTGGCCAGTAACAGCGCTGGGACACAGATGCGCCAGTTCAGACTCACTGTGCAAGGTACTGTTCCCTCTCTCATCTTTCCTTCTCAATGACCTCATACTAACAACACAAACTTCCTTCTGCATCTCAGAAATAATCCCAATGTTTATCAATGAAGCAGATTCACCTTCTATACTACAGTATACCTTGAGAAAGTCACCTTTCTCTCTTCTCACGCTCCTCCTCTCTCCTCCTGTTTTTCCAGCTCCCCCCACCATCATGGGCCCCAGTGAGACCTCAGAGGTGTCTGTGGTGTTGGGTTTCCCCACGGTTCTGCCCTGTGATGTAAAAGGTTCTCCCATGCCCAGTATCACCTGGCTGAAGGACAACCAGCCCATCGTGTCCAGTGCCCAGCTCACCTACACCCGGGGTGGGCAGGCGCTGCGGTTGGGGGCAGCACAGGGAGACAGTGCCGGTCTCTACACCTGCCGAGCCTCAAACCCTGCAGGCACCACTCTTAAACACTACTCACTCAGTGTGCTGGGTAAGGGAACCAGACAAGGAGAAGGTTGATTCTGGTGTATGTAATGAACAGTGGTCTAACATCATTACAATTCAATATACGTAAATACAGGAGAGGTATTTGACTGCCTGTTTGATTTGATCAGTTCCACCGCAGATTGAAGGGGACTCTACATCTCTGAGTTTCGGTAGCCGAGATGAGAAAGTCCGGATCAACGGCTCATTAACCCTGTCCTGTCTGGCTAAAGGTTTCCCTGAACCCAAGACCCAGTGGTTCAAAGATGGACAGGTTGGTTTGTGTTTCTATCTAGCTACTGTATTTCACATAAGTTCCTTTAGCGCCATAGATGTCTATTTCTGCTTATTTGAAACATTTTTATATTTATTTTTGCTGTTTCTAGTTGTTGACTAGGAACTCCCACACTGGTATCCGTGAGAGTGGTCGCCTTCTTCACATAGAAAATGCCATGCTCTCCCATGAGGGACAATACACCTGCGTGGTCACCAACACTGCAGGAGAGGACAAGAGAGACTTCCACGTCACTATTCAGGGTGAGTGTTCACGTATGGGATTTAAACTGTCTACCGTTAGCAAAATTAGTTCATTCACGCTATGCAACCTAATCTCACTGCACTCTTGTGAAACTAACTGAACATTCGTTCTCTCTCTCTCTCCAGTTCCTCCCATCTTCCATCGGGGGAGTAACGGTGCTGCAGCCTGGGGTCTGGAAGGAGAGGAAGAGGAGGAGGAGGGAGGGGTTAGAGATGATGAGATGACAGAGAGAAGGGAGGTGGTCCTGGGGCATCCCATCAGCCTGTCCTGTGAGAGTAACGCCATCCCTCCGCCCCGTCTCAGCTGGTACAGAGAGGGACGCAAGCTCTCCACCGCTGACGGAGTGGTACTGCTGCCAGGTGAGAGGGGGGACCATTTCCCTCTAGGTCTAGTTCTATGATTTCAAATCGGTACAACGACCAGTATGGCACTACTGCAGCATCAGCTCCACTGTGATCCAATAAGATCCTCTGTTATGTTGTTGTCCTCTAGGTGGGCATGTACTCCAGATTCCACGGGTCCAGCAGGAGGATGCTGGGAAATATACGTGTCAGGCGGTGAACGAGGCAGGGGAGGACCGCATGCATTTTGACCTGGAGGTTCTGGGTAGGCACGCTTTGTTACTACTCCCTGTCATTCTGTCAACTTATTATTCAATCATGGTCCTCGTACAGTCAAAATCCTTAATGCCTAAACCTGCAAAACGTAGGCGCCATTTCCTAATGTTTTTCTCTGTTGGCGTCCTGTTTACCCAGTCCCCCCAGTGATAACGGGCCAGTTGGATGAGTTCATGGAGGAGATAGGAGCAGTGGTGAACAGTACCGTGGCTCTCCACTGTGACGTGACGGGTCACCCAGAACCAGCCATCTCCTGGCTGAGGGACGGCACACCGCTTCCCTCCGGACAACACCACAGCATCAGTGAGGACGGGAGACAACTACAGGTCAGAATCCCGTATACCAAAGCACTGCACTGATTATTACAGTATCAAGACTTCCCTTGGAATAGAATAACCCCCGTCCTGCGCTGGTGTCACTAATGTGATTTAATTCAATACACAGCTCTCTCTTATTTCATCTGTCTCAGGAGGCAGGTCTATAATGTTATGTTATTCATTATTCTGTCTTTCAGATCCTCAGCGTGCAGGTGTCAGACATGGCTGGCTACCTTTGTGTGGCTGAGAACAAGGTTGGAGCAGTGGAAAAACTCTTCAGTCTGACTGTGCAAGGTGAGATGGAGCCCACAAGTACAAACATCTATTCAAATACCACTTCAAGCGGATTTCTTCAATTCACACAGGAAGGACAGAGATATCCTGTGAATGTGTTTACGTGTTAGCTGAGTGTGAGCTGATGTTTTCCTGTTCCTCTCCAGTTCCCCCGAGGATGCTAGCTGGCAGGGAGGAGGAGGTGAGTGTGATCAAGGGTCACATGGTGTCCATGCTGTGTGACGTCCAGGCGTACCCTCCTCCAGAGATCACATGGACCAGAGATGGACAGGTCCTCCAGTTCAGCACGGGCATCCATATCCTGCCAGGTGAGAGCTGGCTCCTCAACACACTGCTCAGAGCCTATAACACACTCCATAACTCATTGTGTACTCAATCGGCCAACCATACACAATAAACGCATAGCAATTAAAAATGCATTTTATCTGTGATTTGCCTACTGTGCACTGTCTTCCTGCTGTTCTCTGCTGACTTCCTCTGATACCTGCCATCTAGTTTACTGTACTGTCATTCTGATTAATTCACTGAACATAAACTATGCCTTCTGAACTATGTATTGTTGTCTGTACTGTAGGAGGTCAGATGCTGCAGCTGCCCCGGGCCAGACTAGAGGATGCAGGACAGTACGTGTGCACTGCCACCAACTCAGCAGGCCAGGACCAGAAGAGCATCCTGCTCAGTGTCTATGGTGAGAAACATCATATTACTGTGCTGCCCTCATCAGTGTCACACTTCACTTGCTACAATATCTGAATTAGCACTTAAATATTGTCTATTTTATTCCAATGGGTTTACAGTCCTGCCCACGCTGAAGCCCCGCCTTGACTCTGAGTCAGAGGTCCTGACCCCTCAAGTGGGGTCATCTGTCACTCTGCGCTGTGAAGCTCGGGGCATTCCGGCGCCTGAGGTCACATGGTACAGGAACGGGCTGCAGCTGGCAGCTAGGACTGGACTGAAAGTGGAGCAGCATCAGCTGGAGATCATGGGAGTGCAGGTAAACACACTGTCATCACCTTGAGTTGGTGCTATCCTAACTGCTTTAGAAGAGTTAGCACTGATAACTGAGGGCATGAGATTTACCCTGTTTTAAGCATCAAAGTGAAACACTGTTGTTCTGTTTCATGCTGACTATGGTTCATGGTCCATAGGTGGCTGATGGTGGAATGTACATCTGCAAGGTGTCCAATGTGGCTGGACAAGTGGACAGGACCTTCCGCTTGACTGTTCATGGTGAGACTTGCCTCCCATGTAACCTCCATTTAGATCTGTTTCTTACATATGGTAATACTGGCATATCAGATGTCACAGTATAATGAATCTCATTGTTTCTATTCTGTTCTCCTCCTTAGTACCCCCTGTCCTGGATGGACCTCTTCATGAGTCCCTCACCCAAAACCTGGGCTCCCATGTCACCTTGCTGTGTGAGGCTACAGGGGTCCCAGTACCCAGTATAACCTGGCTGAAGGATGGCACCCCTATTGGTAAGAAGCTGAAGTTTTATAAATTAACTGTGACAAATTCAGTTTTGACAAGATCACATTTTGACACTTGTATTAATGCATTTGATTGAATGAGACCTCCAGCTGCTGGTTTAGCCTGACCTGTGTGGTTATTTCTTTCCCAGAGAGCAGTCTGCAGTGGCAGTGGTCTGTACGAGGCAACAGGCTGGAGCTGGGTCCTCTGACCCTCTCTCACGCTGGAACCTACAGCTGTGTGGCCAAGAACAGGGAGGGACAGACTCAGAAGGACTTTGCTCTCACAGTGCAAGGTAGGCTACAGAATCTCCCACAACAGTGGCAGTCGGTGACGTTTAAGATGAGGGGGGATGATATTTGTTTATTTATAAGCATGGCTTTATTTCTATTACAGCATATTGGATGACTGTCATTCATATTACATTCACCCAGTTCAATGTAACATTGATAGATTTAGGCTACTACATGATACTCCAAGTTTCCCTATACCCATCATGAGGTAGCCTATGAATGAAAGTTTACAATGTAGGTGCACACAGGTCGAAAGAAAGATTTGAGGAAACAGTGACACAGTGACAGACAGTAACACATTCAAAACCGCCTTGCACACTCTTGCCTGCATCTAGCTGATCTAGGGTGTAATCATTAGTCCAACAGTTTCAAACTAGAGTTCCTATTGGACAAATTCAGGTATGTTTATCCGTGTTTCATTTGCTTCTGTTTGAATACACCCCTGATCACACGCAAACAATTCATTTTCATTTCCAGATTCAAAACAACGCGTTGTATTCCTTCTCGCATCTACGCGCTCTCCTCTCACCTTTTCCCTTTGTTTGTGGACTTCAATGCACAACACATCAGCTGTCTGTGACCAGGCAAAAAAAACGTATATTAGCAAAAGTAAAGTCATAGTCAACATAGATAATAGAACTAACGCGTTAGTAAACCTACTATAATCATGCAGTACAGTCAGTAAGCAATTAACAGTTACACCGGTGGGCCCCAGTGCCAATAAATTAGTAAAACCAAAGCTTACCTTGACTTGGAAGAGTTCCAGTGTTGGATAGACATAGCCCGCTAGCTAACATAGCATGCCTCTCTATTTGAGCCATGTGTTTGAGTAGGCTAAACTATCTAGCTGCACTAGCTACCTAAGTAAATGAAAGTGAAAGTGACATTTTTTGGGGGAAATATAGCTGTCTCTCTCTCTCTCTCTCTCTCTCTCTCTCTCTCTCTCTCTCTCTCTCTCTCGCTCCTCCATTTTTTTAAGAACTTAATTTGTTCAAAACTATTCAACTATTGTCTTTCTCTCTTTGAGTCAACTACTCACCACATTTTATGCACTGCAGTGCTAGCTAGCTGTAGCTTATGCTTTCAGTACTATATTCATTCTCTGATCCTTGATTGGGTGGACAACATGTCAGTTCATGCTGCAAGAGCTCTGATAGATTGGAGGATGTCCTCCGGAAGTTGTCATAATTACTGTGGAAGTCTATGGAAGCGGGTGAGAACCATGATCCTCTTAGGTTTTGTATTGAAGTTACCCAGAGGAGGACGGAAGCTAGCTGTCCTCCGGCTACACCCTGGTGCTACCCTGCAGAGTGCTGTTGAGGCTACTGTAGACCTTCAATGCAAGACATTGTGGTTTAACCAATTATTTGGTGACGTGAAAATATTTAGTATAGCTTTATCTAAAAAGGATAACTTTTTAAATGTTTTACTATTTCTATTTGTATTCACTGAGGAGTATTGTCCTCCCCTTTCTCCTCTGAGAAGCCTCCACTGTCCCACACACTGTAAATTAGATTACACCCAAGAGAATCACATTTTGTGAAGAAAATCAAAGACCTTTTGTATGTCAGTGCTGTGAGTCATAGTGCTGATCTTTTGTTTCAGTGTCGCCCACAATCCTGGACTCTGGGCATCCATCTGACCTAAGTGCCCCAGTGGGCGATGAGCTGACTCTGGAGTGCAAAGTGACAGGGACACCCACACCCCACCTCAGCTGGCTGAAGAATGGAGTGACTCTGGAGGGCTCAGACACCCAAGAGATAGAGTGAGTCCCTCTCACATACATTTGCCAGCCTAGGTATGTGTATCAGTGTTATTCTCTTAACAGGGTTCGACATACAGGGCTGCCTGCTGGCCAGGGGAGGTTTTGGAAACATTTAGTCGAGCATCCCCTACAGTGGCCCGCTTGGGCCAGTGAAGGAAATATTGTAATAATGCTATTTTTAAACTAGGCTATATAACCGATTAAAAACAAACAAACAGATGAATTCCCTTAGCTGTCTGTTCCTTATGTCAATTATTTATCACCTGTGGCGATTTTATCATGTAAATCTTGGTGGGGCAAGCTCCAACAAAGTATTTTAGAAGCATGCCAGCAAGCCACTACACAACACAACACTAAACAATACATTACTTGCACTATAACGGTGACAAATGGTGCCCACAAACTGTTAGGGCCTACTTAAAGCTGTCCTAACTGCAGTCCCAACACCTACACTTTGCTATCAGCGGAGCCTTGTCTGGCAGCGAAACAGTTAATTCAGTATAATTTACTGCCTTTAAAAAAAACATACAATACCAGTCAAATGTTTCGACACACCTACTCATTCAACGTTTTTTCTTTAGTTTGACTATTTTCCACATTGTAGAATAATAGTGAAGACATCAAAACTGAAATAACACATATGGAATCATGTAGTAACCAAAAAAGTGTTAAACAAATCAAAATATATTTTAGATTTTATATTCTTCAAAGTAGCCACCCTTTGACTTGATGACAGCCTTGCACACTCTTGGCATTCTCTCAACCAGTCTTGAAGGAGTTCCCACATATGCTAAGCACTTGTTGGCTGCTTTTCCTTCACTCTGCGGTCCAACTCATCCCAAACCATCTCAATTGGGTTGAGGTTGGGTGATTGTGGAGGCCAGGTCATCTGATGCAGCACTCCCATCACTCTACTTCTTGGTCAAATAGCCCTTACACAGCCTGGAGTTGTGTTGGGTCATTGTCTTGTTGAAAAACAAATGATAGTCCCGCTAAGCACAAACCAGATGGGATGGCGTATCGCTGCAGAATGCTGTGGTAGCCATGCTGGTTAAGTGTGCCTTGAACTCTAAATAAATCACAGGCAGTGTCACCAGGAAAGCACTCCCACACCATCACACCTTCTCCTCCATGTTTCACGGTGGGAACCACACATGCGGATATCATCCGTCTCAAAAAGACACAGTGGTTGGAACAATAAATCTCAAATTTGGACTCATCAGACCAAAGGACAGATTTCCACCGGTCTAATGTCCATTGCTGTGGTTTCTTGGCCCAAGCAAGTCTCTTCTTCTTAATGGTGTTCTTTAGTAGTGGTTTCTTTGCAGCAATTTGACAACGAAGGCCTGATTCACGCTCTGTTACTCGAACTCTGTGAAGCATTTATTTGGGCTGCAATTTCTGAGGCTGGTAACTCTAATGAACTTATCCTCTGCAGCAGAGGTAACTCTGGGTCTTCTTTTCCTGTGGCAGTCCTAATCAGAGCCAGTTTCATCACAGCACTTGATGTTTTTTGCGACTGTACTTGAAGGAACTTTCAAAGTTCTTGAAATTGTTTGGATGTCTTAAACTAATGATGTACTGTCATTTCCCTTTGCTTATTTGAGCTGTTTTTGCCATAATATGGATTTGGTCTTTTACCAAATAGAGCTATCTTCTGTATACCAACCCAACCCTACCTTGTCACAACAGCAACTGATTGGCTCAAACGCATTAAGAAGGAAAGAAATTGCACAGATTAACAAGGCACACCTGTTAATTGAAATGCATTCCAGGTGACTTCCTCTTTTTACCTTTATTTAACTAGGCAAGTCAGTTAAGAACACATTCTTATTTACAATGACGGGCTAGGAACAGTGGGTTAACTGCCTTGTTCAGGGAGAACGACAGACGACAGCTCGGGGATTCGATCTAGCAACCTTTCGGTTCCTGGCCCAACTCTCTAGCCACTAGGCTACCTGCCGCCCCATGAAGCTGGTTGAGAGAATGCCAAGAGTGTGCAAAGCTGTCTTCAAGGCAAAGGGTGGCTACTTTGAAGAATCTCAAATATAAAATATATCTGGATTTGTTTAACACTTTTTAGGTTACTACATGATTCCATATGTGTTCTTTCATAGTTTTTGATGTATAAACCCTGGAATGAGTATGTGTGTCCAAACTTTTGACTGGTACTGTAGATGATATGGCTGACTTGCTTAAACAAATGTGGTTTCTACTGACAATTAAGGTGTACAAACTATGGCATAAGGGGACGACAAGTGGATAAGAGGTAATCCGTACTTTCGATTAAGACATTAAAAAGCGAGCTAGGATGGACGTAGTAAAATTGTATCATTTGTTCAGCACTTTTGAAATGTACAGCTACATAATTCAGAAAATGTGCCTTTCTTACAGTATTCTCCCTGTACACTAAGTCAGAACCATAGGATAAATAAAGGGGGCATATAAGCAGACAATGAAAGCTCTTACAATATTCGATGATGCCTTTTCTCTAAAACAGTTTATAGGCTACATGTGCACCACCAAGTCAGAACAGTAGGCTACCTTATGAGGGGGAAAGGGACCAAATTATTAGGGTGAGGCACATGGGCTACTAACAGCTTACTACACAACATACACTTAGTATTACTTTCTTAGCTACAGTATACATATTTCCCTGGCATATTACATCATTTATGCAGCAGCATACAATACATCTTGGGACTCACCTTGTTGTGCTGTGCTTCCTTGAACAGGAAGGTGGCGGGGCGGTCCTTCGTGGGCAAATTTTGTCATCAAACGTTGTCATCAAAGTCTGTCATTCTCTGGATTTATGGTGCTTTCAAGAAAACTTGGAACTCTGCAAAAAACAAGGTTGAATCATGACGTTAGTGATCTTCAAATCAGAGCTCTAGAAAAAGGCCAGAGTTCCTGACTTGGAATTCCGAGTTGCATGACCGTTTAAAACGTATTTTCCCAGTCGGAGCTCATTTGTTCCCAGTTGTCTTGAACTCACTGAAGTCTGAGATTTCCCAGTTCTGAGTTTCCAGTTGTTTTGAAGGCGGCAGAAGTCATGCTGGATTGACAGCATGGCCAAAGTTGAATGTGCATCCTTTTAAGCTTGGAAAAGAGACCCTTAAACCCAGACTTGGACCACACACCCACTCCACTGAATAGCAGGCTAGTGATTGCTTTGCAACGCTTGCAGTTAGCCACTGATTCCTTCCAAACCACTCGTTGTTGAATTTGCGATTTCCAACATGTCGTGTAATGTTTATGTCCAATGGCCGATGAGCACCGATACGTTTTATCTGTAATTTCTCTTCATAATTTATTTTCATATGACAAGGATTGAGAAGGATTTGCCAGTAGATTGTATACTTGATTCATGATGACTGCTAGCTTGCTAGCTAAGATTTTGAAAGTATGATGTTGACATGATCAGTCCAATCAAAGCTACGGTAGATATAATGTGATTTGACATAATTTCATCTGTGGCCAATGACCTTGAGTCTTCTTGGATGGGCATTTCTAATGTAACTCTATGGCAGCATCCAAGGGGCTTGAATTTTCGAGCTCTCCCAGGTGATTTTACGGTGACATAGTGTCCCCATGGGTGACAGAACACTGAGCCAATAACGGCGCAATTAGAGAACATTACCAACCTCTATGCTCTGTATTTTCCGCTGGCTGTCCCACCTCCACAGAAAGCACTGAGCTAGGTTGAAACACCTGCATCTTTGAGCTGCCTTACACAAGGAAGCAAAAAAGAGACCATGTTTGTATGTAGCTTTATTAACTCAATTATTATTATTATTTATCTTGTTACATTGTTTGCAAACTAATATGTGACACATTATAATTCCAAAAGCATATGCAAAACAGGCACACAAAAAAAGAAAGTTAAACAGGTGGGGCTCAAAACAGTTGGGGTTAGGTCGGGTTGCCACTGTTCATCACATTCGCAGCGCACACATAGCATTAATAATCTATCGGGCAGAGAGCAAGCAGCTCGGAAAACAGCTTGTTGTTGCATGGAGCAGCTCACCGAAGACCGACAGCTGTAGGGGTAGGAAAGATGTTATGATATCTTCCAGTAAATGATAAGGCAAGAATAGGTATGCAAACCAGGTATTTAAAAAGTTAAAAGTCTTGGTTGAATATTTGCGATGTGCAATTCAGTCTTGGACTAGCCTACCTTGAAATTCAGATATTTCCTCTAGGCTATTTGGTCGTTGAAAAGTCGATGAAGTTATGGTAGCCGAAATTCTAGGTTCCACTGCTCCAATATATTTATTCCGTGATTTCATTTCTTATCAGTTTTCATGAGAGATGTAGCTGCGTTCGTTTGTTTCCCGCTGTTTAAATTGAAGGGTGTTGCGCTAGTCTGTTGCGGCAAAACCATGTGAAGTTATTATGAGCAAGACAACATCGAATATTGGCTTGAACTTTGTTTTCCATACAAAGCGTTCCATTTCAAATGGAAACCGATATTTGGTCGCCTTCTAGTTTTTAAACTTCTTCAGGATTGGTGGGTCACCTGTGGGACGGGTTGAGCTAACGTAGGCTAATGCAATTAGCATGAGGTTGTGAGTAACAAGAACATTTCCTGGGACATAGACATATCTAACGGCACTGTCCAATTTACAGTAGCTATTACAGTGAAGGAATACCATGCTATTGTTTGAGGAGAGTGCACAGTTTTGAAAATAAAAATGTATTATTAACAAATTAGGCACATTTGGGCAGTCTTGATACAACATTTTGGACAGATATACAATGGTTCATTGGATCAGTCTGAAACTTTGTACATACACTGTTGCCATCTAGTGTCCAAAATCTAAATGGCACATGGGCTGGAATAATGCATTGTGGCCTTTCTCTTGCATTTCAAAGATGATGGTACAAAAAAAGGTTTTATTTTTTATTTTTATTATCTTTTACCAGATCTAATGTGTTATATTCTCCTACATTCCTTCTGAGCTACAGGCAGTTAGATTTGAGTATGTCATTTTAGGCGAAAATTGAAAAAAAGGGGCGGATCCTTAAGAGTTAAACATAATACTGTAACCCCCCAATAACTCTTCAGCATCTCAAATGGCGAGACTGACTAGTGACCACATGGACAGACTTAATTAGTGAAAAATGCATTGTGCTTAAAGTGGTAATCCATACTTTTTTTTCTATAGGCTATTACAACAGTGAAATATAAAATGTCGGTCCTTAAATTACAATTAAGTGCTCAAAAAACTAATTGAAAGACCTTGAATTTGACTTGCCAAGACTGTATGAACCTTCTATAGGCTACTTAGCTCGCAAATGAAAGAGAAAAATCACCTCCTATTGAAATTATGCTACATCATTTGCTTTCCTGTCAGATGTTGATATGGCTGTAGGTATTCTAGTGGTTAGCACATTGGGCCAGTAAATGAAAGGTTGCAGATCGTATACCCAAGCCGACAAAGTGAAAAATCTGTCGATGTGACCTTGAGCAGGGTTAATCATTCTAATTTGCTTCAGGGGCGGTGTACCTCTATGGCTAACCCTGTAAAACAACACATTTCACTGAACCTATGTGGTTTATGTGACAATAAAATGGTTTATATATTTTTTCTTTCTTGTAGGGGCCAGTAGCCTTCAGTTGGCACTGGACCTGTGTGCCACTGGCAAATTTACCTGAATGTCCAGCCCTGCTTTGTAATCATTGATGTGTGGGTGTCCTGTGTTACAGCATATCCCCTGATGGGAGCACTCTAACCCTGCTAAGCCTGAGGCCTGAGGACTCTGGGACTTACACCTGTCTGGCTGTCAGCCCTGCTGGCCAGGAGAGCAAGATCTACACCCTCCTTGTACTGGGTCAGTTGTCTTTTATTTACCTGTTAAAGAAAATATTTCCTAACTAAGTTAGTACTGCGCTTCCTAGAAACAATCTGGATTCTTGGTAATAATGATTGTGTAATTCCGCACAGTGCCCCCCTCTATCTCGGGCGAGACCAGTGCCCCCAGAGAGGTGCAGACCACCCAGGACAGTTTGGTGACCCTGGAGTGCCAGGCAGCGGGTAACCCTCCACCTCAGATCAGCTGGCTCAGGAATGGACGTCCCCTGCTCCTCTCTCCACGTATCCGCCTCCTCTCCGCAGACACTGTACTCAGGTAAGATTCTATACATGGCAAATGTCTAGTTTGGTTGCTCTCTCACAAAACTGCCTTAATGAAGGAATACATAGGATATTGTTTTAGTAAGTATGCCTGAGTTTCAGGTGAGGTGAAAGTGAATGTGTGTGCCCTCTGTGTGTGTAGGATCTCTCCAGTGCAGCTGTCAGACTCTGGGGCCTATACGTGTGTGGCACGCAGTCGTGCTGGCCTTGCTGAGCTTAACTTTGATGTACAGGTCCAAGGTACTAACTTATACTCCCCACCTCCTTTTGATGAATACACCACTGAGCTGTAAGTGCTATACCTGTAAACGGATGTCTGTCTGCCTGTCTGTCTCTGTCTCAGTTCCTCCAGGTGTGGACCGTGTGGAGCCTGTAAAGCCGGTCACAGTGGTGCGGGGGTCCCTGGTGACGCTGACCTGTGAGGCGCAGGGTGTCCCCCCTCCCTCCTTGAAATGGCTAAAGGACGGCCAGCCTCTGTCCCTGCATCGCAACCTGCTGCTTGACGGCCAGGAGACGCGGCTGCAGCTGCCTGACGTGGGGCTCTCTGACAGAGGCCTCTACAGCTGTGTGGCCAGCAACCAGGCTGGCAGCAGCACCAAGAGCTTTAACCTCACTGTATTGGGTGAGCAGACAGAACAAACATTCTCCATTCGCCCAAACAGCACCTACGCACAGATGAAATGTTGAAGCTCCACTGAAGCAACAGGAATGAGATGTTATGTTAATATTTGTTGTTTAACAATGGTGTCATTTTCTATTCTTGTACAGAGCCTCCAAAGATCTCCATCAGCTCTCCAGAGGAGTTGATGGTGGCTGTGAACACTGCTCTGGAGCTGGAGTGTACTGCAGAGGGCGTCCCCTCTCCTACCATCAGCTGGCTTAAGGATGGGCGCCCTCTACAGGGAGATAGTGAGATAGTACAGGAGGACGGACACTTCCTCAGGATTACCAAAGTGCAAGTAAGTCAAAAACATAATGACACAGCATTTAGTTGACATTCAGACCTCACTGCTGTATTATGGTAAACACCAGATCATACCAGTGATATCTCTGTTGTTAGGTGGAGGATGCAGGTCTATACACCTGTCTGGCTAGCAGCCCAGCAGGCGAGGATGGAAGTAACCACTGGGTCCGTGTTCAAGGTGATATATGTGTTTCCTAGCTGTATATTGTAAATCCTGCCAATAGATAACAAGGTACTTATAAATCAAATCCTGATCCTAATCATCAACGCTTGTTTCCCTGCTCCAGTTCCCCCAACTCTTCTTGGTTCTGATGATGTCAGAACGTTGTCAGTCCCAGCCAAAGGACACCTGACTCTGGAGTGCCAGGCTGACAGTGACCCTCCACCTGACATAGAGTGGTACAAGGACGACATGAAACTACAGGTCAGACTGTACGTCATGGAAACAGAGTACATAACGTTAAACAGTACATAAGGTTATTGACTCTCTCTTTTTCTGTCTCCCTCTTTCTCCCCTGGTCCCAGCTGGGGGGTCGTATCCAGAGGCTGGCCGGGGGTCAGTACCTGGAGATCCAGGACGTCAGGCCTCAGGACAGTGGCCAGTACAGCTGTGTGGTCACCAACATGGCTGGAAGCACCAACCTCTTCTTCACTGTGGAGATCCTCAGTGAGTTGATAACATGATGAGTTAGGAAGAAGATTGAGATCCTGCATTCAGTGATATGGAATAGATCTGCAGTATAAACCTCAATCAATTATAATGTGTATTTCCATGTCTCTTTCCCTCCAGTGCCACCAGTCATCAGAGAGAGCAGCTCTGTCGTCACTGCACATATCAGTCAGGATGCAGTCTTGCCCTGTGAAGTAGAGGGGGAGGCCTCCCCTACAATCCTGTGGAGGAAAGATGGCATCCCTATAGGTCTTGACAACAACAAGTAAGGGCTTCCTGCTTTTTGTTCCACTGACTTAGCTGATAGGATAGAGGTTATTGGGATACTGTCTTTACACATAAAGCAGAATGTGTCAGCTTCTGTATGACTGTAGATGTGTAGATTGTCAGGTGACCTGACTGATTGTGTGTGTTTTGTGTCCCAGGTACACCATGCTGTCTGAAGGCTCTCTGCGTGTAAAGGCTGTTCAACTCAGTGATGCTGGACGCTACTACTGCACCGTGTCCAATCAGGCCGGATCAGATCACCATGGGATGGACTTACGCGTGTTTGGTAAATAAAAACACAACTCAAAGAAAAACAGAATCACACCATAATACAGTAGATTTACCTATTTACATCAACATTTTGGATCAGACGACCAGGTTTTCAGCCACTGCATTACAGTCAGCACCTTACAGTCAGATTGGTTTGTATGCCATACATATGTATTTTCTTTATGACTCTATGTTGGGTCCCTGTAGTTGGTCCCTCGATCAACCCTGGTCCCTTCAACGTGACGGTGACCACAGGGGTGAGAGCCGTGCTGAGCTGTGAGGCCACAGGTATACCTGCACCTAAAGTCACCTGGAAGAGGAATGGGACTCCCATAGACCTCAACCAGCAGCCTGGGACATACAGGTACGTGAAGCAGAATGGCCTGTCCTCCTGTGAATTATAACACAATGGACATAAATACAAAGGATTAATTTTGAAGTATTGTGTGTAACTTTTTGTTTCAAGGTTACTCTCCTCTGGATCTCTGGTCATTTCCTCTCCATCCAATCAGGATGAGGGATACTTTGAATGCACAGCAGCCAATGAGGTTGGAGAGGAGCGCAGTGTCATTGAGGTTATTCTGCAAGGTATTGTTGCTTTTAGGTCCTACTCCAACATTGGTAGAGAGCCATTTCATCTAAGATAAAGACAGACTGAGATTTCTTCTCTCTTTCCCTTTAGTCCCCCCCACCATTGAAGATGACATCACAACAGTCATTGCTATCAAAATGGCCCCTGTGGTGCTGCCATGCCATGCCCAGGGCCGCCCAGAGCCCAGTGTCAGCTGGACCAAGAGTGGAGCCAAGCTGGGCTCCCGAGGGGGGAGTTATCGGGTCCTGCCCACAGGTAGGTCCAACTGCTGCTCAGACTGTGACATGGTTCTATGGCCATCAGTGATTCTGTCATGTTAGTACTTTGGACTTCATTGTTGTGGTACTGTACTGTTTGGATCCAGGGGTGCTGGAGATTACAGCTGCTACACCCAGTCATGCAGGGAGGTACACCTGCTCTGCCCGGAACCCTGCAGGGGTGGCCCACAAACACATCTCTCTCACAGTGCAAGGTGGGTTCTCGGGATGGATTGTTGTTAAGGTTATACAGTAAGGGTTCATGTTTTTGCTTTGTAACGCTCTGTCTTAATTTAACCATTTAACAATGGTTAGTCTGTATGTGATAAACCACGTCAATGGATTTGCCCCCTCCCACTCAGAGCCCCCTGAGATCAGGCCCATGACAGAGGAAGTACAAGTAGTGTTGCATCATGGGACGGTTCTGCCTTGCGAGGTGAAAGGTTTCCCTCGACCCTCCATCACCTGGCAACGAGAGGGTGTTCCCATATTAACTGGTGAGAATGTCCTCTTTTAAACACTTGATCAGAAATCAAGCCATTATATAACACAATGGTCAGTTATACTCTGCTGCTTCTGAATAGTGATGTCTTCTTTCTATGGCTCTACAGGTCACAGACTGGCTCTCCTCTCAAACGGAGCTCTGAAGTTCTCTCGGGTCACACTGGGTGATGCGGGCACTTACCAGTGCCTGGCACAGAATGAAGCTGGCACAGCAATGGGAAGGACACGGCTCGTGCTGCAAGGTAACACACTACACCGCTACAGAGCATAGACATTTTGTCCGAAAAGTATGGAGGCACTTGTTGATAATTAGTTGAATGCTTGTGGGCCCCAGAGAAATTTAAATATTGCATATCTCAATAGTGAAAGGTTCTACTATGTGTTTGGTGTTGCTCCAGTTCCACCAGTACTGAGTGTTCCTCGTGTGGAGTACACGTCCGTGCTGGGCCAGCCAGTGAGCCTGGAGTGTGTGGCAGATGGGCAACCCCAGCCGGAGGTGTCCTGGCACAGGGAACGCAGGCCCGTCACAGAGGGGGCACACATACAGCTCTTTGCCAACGGCACCCTGAGGATCGCGGCCTCACAACGTAGTGATGCTGGCCTGTACACCTGCTCTGCCAAAAACCTTGTTGGCAGGGCCAGCCATGACATGAGGCTTGTCATAATGAGTGAGTAGATAGGAACTGAGGGCATGAGACAGATTTAACTGTAATGTAACCTGACATTAGGATTAACAGTGTCTCATAGAATGGCGTAACTGATTTGCCAGTAATAAACTGAGTCTTTCTCTCTTCTAGTCCCGCCCATGATTCCTGCTGGTCAGCCAGAGCTGTCTGTCGTCCAGGGCTTCCAAGCCTTGTTGCCATGTGCGGCTCAGGGATCGCCAGAGCCCAGGGTGTCATGGGAGAAGGACGATAACACCGTGCCCAACCTGCCTGGCAAATTTACTGTTCTGAGATCAGGAGAGCTGATCATTGAGAGGGCAGAGGTCAGAGAGACATTTCTACTTTACAGTGTATAATCAAGGTGATTTAAGTGAAGATTCTGATCAACTTCTTGGCCCTTGTAGCCAGGTGATGGTGGTGTGTTCACCTGTGTGGCCACCAACACAGCAGGCACAGTGAGACAGGACACCCGCCTGTCCGTCAACATGAGGCCCGCCTTCAAGGAGTTACCTGGTGACGTGACCCTGAACAAAGGCCAAAGTCTCAGCTTGACTTGCCATGGCCAGGGCACCCCTACCCCTGTCATCTCCTGGACCGCTAACAACAGCCCCTATCCAGGTACTCCACTGGCTCCATGTTCTGTTATGATTGATATTATGTAGTCATCGGTATATAGTACTAATGATCTTGATTGCTGCAGTAGTCTCTCTCTCTATATCCATCTCTAACTCTAACTAACTCTAACTCTAACTCTCTCACTCTCACTCTCACTCTATTTCTATCTCAGGTTCCAGTGTGGATGAGGCAGGCAGAAGCTCCTTGGTCATAGAGAATGTGACCATGAGTGATGCGGGAACCTATGTGTGCCTAGCAGAGAACAGTGTGGGCACCATTCGAGCACTCTCATTTGTCCGCATCAGAGGTGAGCACTTTGAAGACATGACCAGAGATTAGACTGTTTGTATTCGTATTGTTCTATTTGTTGATAGGGGTACACTGTATGTAAGGGATGTGTCATGTCTCCTTAGAACCTCCAGTTTTGAAGGGAGAGGCCCACATCTCTCAGACTGTGGCCCAGGGTGGCACAGCCATGCTGGACTGTCCTGTCCAAGGAAACCCCAGTCCTGTCCTCCGCTGGCTCCGTGACGGCAGACCCCTTCTCCGCTCCCTTCGCCTGCAACCCCTCCATAATGGCTCCCTGGCCATCTACAGCATCACGGTAAACACAGCCCTGCACGTGTCCCATCTGTCTCCGTCAATAACAGAAATGTTTTTATCCAGTGTTAGTTGAATTTGAGAGTTCATATCTTTAGTTAAAAAATGTCTGTACAAACGAAAGAGAGTAGGCTTACACAAGAAATGATGGACAATTTTTAAGTCCGCTTAAGAGTGAGAGGATGGACCACTGACTGCAGTCAATCTGCACTCCATCTGCAATCCTGGGTCATGGAACATTGTGTGACCTACAGTAACTGCAGTGTCCGAGTCTGGCCGTAATCGGATTGGCGTCAGTTCAGTCAGAGGCTAACAGTGTTAGCTAGAGAGGGAATGAGGTAGAGGGAGCTCAGATATGGATGTTCCCAGGCTCTCTCCCTGTAATAGTACACCCTGCAGCTGACACTTTCTCAAATACAAATAGTTCTTCTCACAGAGAGCTTTAATGTGATACTCTGTTGTCATACTGAGTTATTGCAAACAAGCTAATGAAAAAACCTTAAACTTTCCTTTTTAGAAAATGTCAGCTTTTAAATGCGTCAATGAGGGATGTAAGTTCCATAGAAAATCTGAAATATGCAACAGCCTTTTTCAACAGGAAAAAAATTAAAACAGTCTGTGGAACACAATGTTTATTGTATAGTTGACTGACTCACTCAAAGAAATTCAAACAGGACTTCTTAGGACGGCAAGACTTTATTCAGCAGCATTCAACAGTACACCATACTTCAGCATATGGAAACATATTTCTGACCAGTCAGTAGGCTAACACACCCTTTTAGAAAGTTTGAAACAGGGCAGGCCCCAAAAGACTCATTCCTTGGTCGTTATGTTACTTCATTGAAGGATATAATGCTGACAGGTTATGATGATCAGTTTGGAAGTCAAGATTGTCTATTTTCTATTATCTTAGACATACACAAAGTTGATACAGAGGATTAAACAAAGATGTTTTAAGACATCATCAGCTTGATTTATAAATGTTGTAGTTAATAATTGCCCAATGAATGCAGGTTATTGTTAGTATATGAATATGACGTACAGCTTCTAGTAGAAACCTACACACTCTTCACACGACACACTCACATTTAGCTGAACCACTGGGGTAATGTCACTACATTCTACGATGTTATTTGGAAGAGTGAAAGGATGAGGGTCCCCACCAGCATATCAATCCTCATTTCAGAGGAACAATAATAATGTGCTTGTGTTAAATGTGTTTGCCATAACATGTCTATCTGTCCCCATCGGTGTCAGAGAGGAGATGCAGGGGAGTACCAGTGTGTGGCTGAGAGTGAGGCTGGAGTCGCTGAGAGAACAGTCTCTCTCAAAGTACAGAGTAAGTGATGTGTGGACCATGAACACAGTCACACCAACATCCATATACTGTTGTGAAAATAGGGGGATTCTTAAAATTACACACAAGGGCACACAAGATAATTAAACCTCCTGTCGCGCTCAACGTTGGTCAAGAAAAGCAATGGATTGTTTATCCATTTATCTACTCTCTCTTTCTCTTTCTCTCTCTCGCCACAGTTAAGGGAGGTTACTCTAATTGGGAGGAGTGGGGTCCATGCAACACCACCTGTGGACGAGGGGTTCAGGAGCGAATCAGGTTATGCAACAATCCAGAGCCGGTCAATGGGGGGCGATCATGTGACGGTCCCAGTATGGACTCCAGAAGATGTCAGACTGGACTCTGTCCAGGTACGGCTGATTGAACTGATCTCCTGTCACTCCAAACAGATGCAGCTGAATTTAACAATGGAATTATATTATGTAAATAAAAAGTGTAGTACTATATTCCCCTCTCTGTCTCTGTCTCTGTCTCTGTGTTTGGTGACTGAAGGTGAGGCCCCTCGTAAGGCCAGGGGCAGCCTGATAGGGATGGTGAATGATAGGGAGTTTGGGGTCTCGTTCCTGGAGGTTAACATCACAGAGAACCTAGAGGAGGGAACCAGCACCCTGCAGGCCCACATGGACAACATCCCCCCTAGTGTGGGTGAGTATTGAGTGGGAGAGGATTCTGTTAGAAATATCAATCAAGTCAGTAACTTAATCAAGTTGTGAAGACGTTGTTGTGTATATATCCCTCAGTCACTGTCATTGAGCATGTCTGTACCCTGACCTATCATACTCTTCTTAGACATATTTCCATATAAGCTGTGGTCTTACTACTGATGTTTTGCAGGCCCATTGCTGCGGGCGCTCGTGTCTGTGTTTGCTCCCATCTACTGGACCACGGTGCTGCAGACTGGTGCAGCCAGGAACGGCTACTCACTGACCCAGGGCCTGTTCAGACAGGAGTCCCAGCTGGAGTTTGACACAGGTCAGTTAAGAACAGATACAATTACATCCTGCAAAACAACCTGAATTTTTTTACTCTACTTTAAATGTAGTCCTACAACAGTGTTTGTCTCTACTGAACTGAATTTTCCCTTTAAATCTGTACAGGTGTAGGATCTTAATTGGATCACCCTGTTGTTGCAAGAAATGTTCTTAACAGCAGGAATTACAAACTTGTAGTGTATTGCAAGGTTTAAACAGGCTTCTCAGGTTTATAATTTACACTTTAACCCCCCTAAGGTCGAAGTCTGTGCCCCCCTGGATATTGAATTAGCATAATAAAAAAAATCCCCATACAAATCAGTCAGTTTAAGCTAGAGATATTGGCTGCGTCTCAATCCACTGTGTCTGCCTATGTCGCACATCAGCATCTGTGGTGACAGAGCTAGAGCGGTGTCTGTCAGTCCATGAGACATCCCAAAGATCGGTCTTCTCACAAAATTGCCTGTAGCGTCGGTTTGGCCCCTCTATGGAAAGATGAGACTCTCACGAACATACTTTTGCTCTACTACTCCCACAAGCGTCTTGGGACTCATCTGAAGTCGGCACAGCCAATCTACCAACTTCTGTCTGTAGTGTCCGAACAGTTTGGGCTACACACTAACCCCTCTGTGGAAAGGTGAGACTCTCACAAACACGTACATGTCTGTTGTTTTGCTCTAGGTTGCCCACAGGCCCCACAAGACTGAAGGTCCCCAGTAGCAGTTGAAAAAATGTATGGTAGTATATATGGAGACGGTTGAGTGCCAAAAATAAGGAGTTAAATACATGTAAGAAATAACAAATGTTTCCTGATCTTTCTTATATCTCTGTTTCGTGTAGTGAATATGTTATTCAGTGCATTTCTATGGCCAAATAGCAGTAAGGCCAAAAATAATGTTTCATCAAATTACATTTAGCAAAATGATCCCTGGTTGACTGTCTTAAAACAATTCCATATAGCTTAGTAGAACCCCCTCCCCCAGCTTAGACACTTGTCAGACTTAATTTGCCCTAACTAAAAATGTATCAACCCCTACACAAATGTCCATTAATTATAATCATCACAATAATTCACATTTCCTCTTGCTGCAGGATTATTTTCCTGCCATTATAAAGTGGACAAATTAAGATCCTATGTCTGTGCGTTGTAAGAGAACCAGCAGAGGGCATATTTCTCCATGACTGCAGTTAATTTTTGCTCACTTGAGAATTCAGATTCATAGTGTCATGATTATCTTCCGGACGGACAGACCAAGACGCAGCGATGTAGCCAGAATACATGATTTAATTATAACACACGGGACAGAACGAAAACAAAACAATAAACGAAGAAACAGACGTGAGCCCTAACGCTAAATCCTAAAACACGAACACAGAACTCTAAACCTAAACATGAATGGCGAAATCTAAGTGAAACACGGAGAAACCTAACTAGACATGACTGTAGAAACCTAACTAGACAAGAACCCGACCGAACACGAAAAGCCTAACATAAACATGACATGAACAATAACCCACGAAACTAAGGTGCAATCCCCAAACATATAATGGTTCCCAATTAGAGACAACGAGACTCAGCTGCCTCTAATTGGGAGCCATTAACCAACATAGAACCAGACACCATAGAACTGTGAAAACCCTAAACCAAAATGAACCCAAAAACGCCTAGCCTGTAAACCCAGGCCTGGGCGTTACAGTACCTCAAAGCGCGGACTCGGACGCGCCCAAAAAGTCTGCGGGGATCTAGGGTGGGTTCCTTTTGTCCCAGGTGGGGGCTCCGGTGCTGGCCGTGCTGGTCTGATGTCACGACCGAGGCCCTGGACCCTTTCTTGGAACTCTGGTGCGTGGAGCAGAAGCTGGCCGCATTGGACTCGCGTGATGCTCACTGGAACTCTGGTGCGTGAGCAGGAACTGGCAGTACCGGACTCATGATGCTCACTGGGACTCTGGTGCGGAGCAGGAACTGGTCGTGACTGACTCGCGTGATGCTCACTGGAACTCTGGTGCGTGGAGCAGAACTGGCAGTACCGACTCAAGATGCTCACTGGGACTCTGCGCGTGAGCAGGAACTGGTCGCATTGACTCGTGGATGCTCACTGGAACTCTGGTGCGTGGGAGCAGGAACTGGCAGTACTGGACTTGTGATGCTCACTGAACCTGGTGCGTGAGCAGGAACTGGTCGCACTGGACTCGTGATGCTCACTGGAACTCTGGTGCGTGGAGCAGGAACTGGCAGTACTGATTCGTGACGCCGCACTCTGCGCGGAGCGGAGCGAACAGGTCAACTGGGCTCGGACGCCGCACTCTGGTGCGGGAGCGGGAACAGGCCGAACTGCTCGACGCGCACTCTGGTGCGCGGAGCGGAACAGGCCGAACTGGGCTCTCTGAGCGCACGGGAGCTTGGTGCGCCGGAGCCGAACAGGACGGGTTGGACTCTAAGCGCACGGGAGCTGGGTGCGCGGAGCCGGGACAGGACGCGTTGGACTCTCGGAGCGCACGGGAGCTTGGTGCGCGGAGCCGGGACAGGACGTGCTGGACTCTCGGAGCGCACGGGAGCTTGCGCGGGCCGAGCAGGACGCGTTGACTCTCGAGCGCACGGGAGCTGCGCGCCGAGTCGGGACAGGACGTGTAGAAACAACTACACGGACTGGGATCTTGGAACACGGAACTGGAATCTTGGAACGTGGAACAGGGATCTGGAACGCGGAACAGGATCTTGGAACGTGGAACAGGGATCTTGAACGCGGAACAGGGATCTTGGAACGTGAACAGGGATCTGGAACGTGGAACAGGGATCTGGAACGTGAACAGGATCTTGGAACGTGGAACAGGGATCTTGGAACGTGAACAGGGATCTTGGAACGTGGAACCGGACTGGACGTGTAGAAACCTCCACCCGACCTGGGACCTGATACGGAGAGCCGACATACTCCAGCCAGCTCACTAACCTGGCCTTACGGGTGAGTGGAGCCGAATCTCTCGGACTGGGCTGTGGATGCGCATCGGAGATTCTGCCCGTAGACCACAGGATAGCTTGGTCCCAAAAGGCGCACTGGAGGCCTGGCTCGCAGAGCTGGCACCACTCTCCCAGGTAGCACACAGACCTCGCCCGACCAATGAGTGGCGCTGGGATCTTCGCACTGGGCTGCGGACATGTACCGAGACACCGCACACGGAGCTGGAGCAGGATATCCGGGTCCCAGGAGACGTACCGGGGACTTAGTGCGCAGCGATGGCACCACTCTTTCTGGCTGAACACTTATTTTCCCCCGACTGATGAGTGAGCGGGAATCACCGCACCGGCCTCTGAATCCCTATAGGGGAAACCGTGCGCAACACTGCATAGCACGGCCTCCTTCGCTGCGACGCTCTCCCAACGCTCTTCCATAAAGCACGAGGGTTGGCTCAGTGAGTCCTCCTGAACCGGCCAACCTCCTCGTGTGCCCCCAAAAAGTTTCTTGGGGCAGCCTTTACGACCTCCGTGCCAGACGAGATCCGATGAGGTCCTCCCTGGTCCAGCACTCCCGAGTCTCTCGCTGCTTGGTCTTTTGCTGGTGGGTTATTCTGTCATGATTATCTTCCGGACGGACAGACCAAGACGCAGCGATGTAGCCAGAATACATGATTTAATTATAACACACGGGACAGAACGAAAACAAAACAATAAACGAAGAAACAGACGTGAGCCCTAACGCTAAATCCTAAAACACGAACACAGAACTCTAAACCTAAACATGAATGGCGAAATCTAAGTGAAACACGGAGAAACCTAACTAGACATGACTGTAGAAACCTAACTAGACAAGAACCCGACCGAACACTAAAAGCCTAACATAAACATGACATGAACAATAACCCACGAAACTAAGGTGCAATCCCCAAACATATAAATGGTTCCCAATTAGAGACAACGAGACTCAGCTGCCTCTAATTGGGAGCCATTAACCCAACATAGAACTAGACACCATAGAACTGTGAAAACCCCTAAACCAAAATGAACCCAAAACGCTCTAGCCTGTAAACCCAGGCCTGGGCGTTACACATAGTCCTTTATTGTCCCCAAATTTGTCCAAATAATACACAAGAACAGTGAAACAACAGCTGGTTCTCACAAAAACAGTTTCTTCAGAAAGTATTCATACCCCTTGACTTATTCCACATTTTGTTGTTACAGCCTGAATTCAAAATTTTATAAATACATTTTTTCTCTCACCAATCTACAAACCATACCCCATAATGACAAAGGGACAACATGTTTTTAGAAATGTTTGCAAAGTTATTGAAAATGAAATACAGAAATATCTAATTTACATAAGTATTCACACCCCCGAGTCAATACTTTGTAGAAGCATCCTTGGCAGCGATTACAGCGGTAAGTCGCTAAGAGCTGGTTTGTGCAACATTAGCCCATTATTCTTTTAAAAATTCTTCAAGCTCAGTCAAATTGGTTGTTGATCATTGCTAGACAACCATTTTCAGGTTTTGCCATAGATTTTCAAGTAGATTTAAGTTAAAACTGTAACTCAGGAACATTCACTGTCTTCATGGTAAGCAACTCCAGTGTAGATTTGACCTTGTGTTTTAGGTTATTGTCCTGCTGAAAGGTGAATTAAGCAGACTGAACCAGGTTATCCTCTAGGATTTTGCCTGTGCTTAGCTCCATTCCATTTATTTTTTATCCTGAAACTCCCCTGTCCTTATTACAAGCATATCCATAACATGATGCAGCCACCACTATGCTTGAACATATGGAGAGTGGTAATTAGTGGAGAGTGGTAATTTGGATTTACCTCAAACATAACACTTTGTAGTACGGATAAAAAGTGATTTGCATTGCCAACATTTTTTTTTGTGCCACATTTTAGTGCCATGTTGCAAACATGATGCATGTTTTGGAATATTTTTATTCTGTACATGCTTCCTTCTTTTCAGTCTGTCAATTAGGTTACTATTATGGAGTAACTACAATGTTGTTGATCCATCCTCAGTTTTCTCCTATCACAGCCATTAAACTCTGTAACTGTTTTAAAATCACCTTTGGCCTCATGGTGAAATCCCTGAGTGGTTTCCTTCCTCTCCGGCAACTGAGTTAGGAAGGACACCTGTATCTTTACAGTGACTGGGTGTATTGATACACCATCGAAAGTGTAATGAATAACTTCACAATACGTAAAGGGATATTCAATATCTTCTTTTTTTTTAACCCATCTACCAATAGGTGCCCTTCTTTGCGAGGCATTGGAAAACCCTGGTCTTTGTGGTTGAATCTGTTTTTGAAATTCATTTTTCAACTGAGGGACCTTACAATTATCTTTATGTGTGGGGTACAGAGATGAGGTAATCATAAAAAAATTATGTTAAACACTATTATTGCACACAGAGTGAGTCCATGCAACTTATTATGTGACTTGTTAAGTAAAGTTTTACTTCTGAACTCATTAAGACTTGCTATAACAAAGGGGTTGAATAGTTATTGACTCAAGACATTCAGCTTTTCATTTTTCATTCATTTGTACATAATTTCACTTTGACCTTATGGGGTGTTGTGTGTAGGCCAGTGACCCCCCCAAAAAAACTCAATTTAATCAATTTTAAATTCAGGTTGTAACCTAGCAAAATGTGGAAAAAGTTGTAGGGGCTCCGGGGGAAGGGGGGTGAAGACTACAACCTCATGACCCAGGGCTTCATGTGCACGATCCCCTACAGACGGACAGGTCCTCTGGTTGGGAAACAGATCTATAGGTTTAGTGTGAAGGGTCTGGTGATTGGCAGATTTGACTACAGCAATAATAACTACCGGGTCACCGGCATGCAGGCCATGATCAATGAAACGTCTCTTCCCATTGACCTTTACCATTATGTTGATGTGTCTGGAAGGATTGAACAGTTTTGGAAATTCAGTTTCATAAACTATTACCTCAATCAAGTGATCACACATCATGAAGCACAGTAAGATATTTCATTCCAACGGACAAGTGATCAAGGTCCAGTATGAGATCCTGAAGTCTAGTGCAGTATGACAAAATGGGTCGCATCATTATCATCATCAGGATCAGTGGAGGTTTGGGGGAGGAGCTATAGGAGGATGGGCTCATTGTAATGGTTTAAATGGAACGGTATCAAACATATGGAAGCCACATGTTTGACTCTGTTCCATTTATTCCATTTCAGCCACTACAATAAGCTCGTCCTCCAATAGCTCATCCCACCAGCCTCCGCTGATCAGGACCGGTGTGGATAACATCACACGCTACTCATACAAGTATGATGCTGATAGTCAGCTTATAGTTACGACCTCAACGGCAACATTAATTTACTGATTCAAGGCAACAGTGCCAGACTAATGCCGTTGCACTACGACTTACAAGACCGCATAACAAGACTCTGAGAAATTCAGTACAAAATGGATGAAGATGGCTTTCTTCGCCTGCGGGGCAATGCCATGTTTGATTACAGCTCCAACTGACTGTCAGAGAGGAGTGTTCACTACCGCTATAACGGCCTAGGCAGGGCCCGTGACAGCCCGCAGCTGCAGTTCTTCTATGCTGGCCTGACCAAACCTACCAGGGTGACCGACATGTTCAACCTGAGATCACTTCCCTCTACTAGGACCTGTAGGGACACCACCTCATCGCCATGGAGCTAAGCAGCGGGGAGGAACACTACGTAGCATGTGATAACTCTGGCACGCCACTGGCCATCTTCAGTAGCCGAGGACACATTGTCAAGGAGATGCTCTACACCACTTACAGAGACAATTACCAAGACTCAAACTCTCCTTTTAGCTGATGATCGGGTTCCAGGGCGGTCTCTATGACCCGCTAACCAATCTGGTGCACCTGGGGAGGAGGGTCTATGTATGATGTGGTGGTTTGGAGGTGGACCACTCCCAACCATAACCTGTGGATGGAGCTCAGCATCAACACCAAGCCTTTCAACCTCTACTCTTACAGGATGTCACCAAGTTCACTACAGATATTAGCAGTTGGTTGCAACTGTTTGGGTTTCAGCTCCACAATGTTGTCCCTGGTTATCCCAAGCCGGAAGTGGAGAGCATGGAGCAAACCTACGCATTGATGAGGACTCAAACCAAGACACAAGAACCCTTGTAAGGTTCTGTTGGGTATCCAGTGTGAGTTGCAGAAATACCTGAAGAACTTAATCTCTCTGGACCGGCTGCCTATGAGTAAGGTGAGTGGTCAGCTGGGGGCGTGGCATGGCCGGATGCCTGCTTCTCTGCCATCTCCTCCATCTTTGGTAAGGGTGTCAAGTTTGCCATCAGAGATAATGTCATCATCTCAGAAATCATTGGGGTTGCTAGCGAGGACAGCCTGCGTGTGGCAGCAGTCCTAAACCACGCAGTCTACCTGTCAGACCTGCACTTCATGGTGGGCGTTCTGGATACTCACTACTTCATCAAGCCTGACCTGCTGGAGGGGTACCTGGGAGTGGTCGGCCACACCGGAGTGGGTTGTGTCCTGGACAACGGCGCCAACATGACCTTGTCCCAGATGACGACTGTGGTGGGTGCTTCGCTGACATCCAGATGCAGAACAGGACTCACTTCAACATCCGCTACGGTGCCACGGAGGAGGAGAAGGAACATGTGCTGGATGAGGGCCGGCACAGGGCGGTGGAGCAGGCCTGGGTCATAGAGCACAGGAGGAAGGAGAGAATGGATCCAGGCTCTGGACACAAAGGGAAAGGGGATGGTTTCCATGTGTTTGATGCCATTCCATTTACTCCGTTACAGCAGCTTCCACTGAAAAGTGTTGTGAATTGCTCTCATTTCAGTTTATACAGTACATATCTCTCTGTGATCTCTTGAGCAGTTGTAGTGACCTATTTGACGTTCTGGTGGTACAATGGAATAGATTGTGTGAGTTTAGGCAAATTAAATTGTATATAGCAAGTGCTTTATTAATCTCGTTAATCCAATCAATAGAATTGATCACTGGAGTTACACAGAGCAATGGGAAAAAGTATTCCAGCTGAACCTGTACAGTATAATTTACTTTTTAACAAATTGCTTATTGTAAAAAATATAATGTATTATCTGGGTGGAGCTCCTTCCGTATCATAGTGTTATTTGTATCATTTATTTACTGGGCTAGAATGTGGAGCTTGCATGGTTAGACTATAGTGGCCTACACAAAGTGCTAAATCATAGTGTAAATGCTGCAAATAGCTCATCATATTGTAATTCACAGGTATTGCATTCATTGTACCCTTTTATTATCCTGATTCCATTACAAGGCTGTCCTTATCAGTCCCTGTTCAGTTAGACAGAAGTGTCCTAGTAATAGAAATATCCGAGCTAGTAAGTCAATTGGCAGACAGTACAGAAGATATGTCTCACTGAGTAATCCAAAAAGTCTTGAATTAGTTGTAAGAATCAATGGTTTGCATGCTACAAAAAGGTGATAAGCTTGTAAAAAATGTCCATCAAATGTAATTGGTCACATACACATGGTTAGCAGATGTTATTACGAGTGTAGCGAAATGCTTGTGCTTCTAGTTCCATCAATGCAGCAATATCTAACAATTCCACAACAAATACCTAATACACACAGATCTAAGTAAAGGAATGGAATAAGATTATATAAATATATGGATTGGCAACGACCGAGCGGCATAGGCAAGATGCAATAGATAATATAGAATACTGTATATACATATGAGATGAGTAATGCAAGATATGTAAACATTATTAAAGTGACTAGTGTTCCATGTATTAAAGTGGCCAATGATTTCAAGTCTGTATGTAGGCAGCAGCCTCTCTGTGCTAGTGATGGCTGTTTAACGGTCTGATGGCCTTGAGATAGAAGCTGTTTTTCAGTGTCGGTCCCAGCTTTGATGCACCTGTACTGACCTCGCCTTCTGGATGGTAGCGGGGTGAACAGGCAGTGGCTCGGGTGGTTGTTGTCCTTGATGATCTTTTTGGCCTTCCTGTGACATCGGGTGGTGTAGGTGTCATGGAGGGCAGGTAGTTAGCCCCCCCCATGATCCTTTGTGCAGACCGCCCCACCCTCTGGAGAGCCCTGTGGTTGTGGGTGGTGCAGTTGCCGTACCAGGTGGTGATACAGCCCGACAGGATGCTCTCTATTGTGCATCTGTAAAAGTTTGTGAAGGTTTTAGGTGCCAAGCCAAATTTTCTTCAGACTCCTGAGGTTGAAGAGGTGCTGTTGTGCCTTCTTCACCACACTGTCTGTGTGGGTGGACCATTTTGTAGGACAAGGCACACTTAAAGTTTATCAAGTGGGTAGAAGTATAGACTACATATCAGGAGTGGGAAAGGGTGAAGAGCAGGGTGAAAAGCAGACATGATGACAAATTCGCAGTGGGTGTGTTATAAGAGCCTGAGTGTATACTAGTTACAGGTCAAATGTAGTAGATGTGAAGGATGATTTTTCAAAGAGAAATGCACACAAAGGGAGTAGCCGTTTCCCACAGATAAAATGGACTGGAAACAACGTTTCAATATTTATGTATTTGGTCTGTGCTTAATTTACTACAACAAAGTCACATTGTGTTACAGCATTAGTCATTCCCATTCCTCTGTGAAAAGATTGTAAGTAATGCTGTATGCCTCTGTCTTACACATCATTTTTGATCAGAGTATGACATGTTTGGATCCGAATAATTTTATAAGGTAAAATGTTGTCTCTTCATTCACCGTCACGCGTTTCCCATACGCACAATTTGGTTGTATTGTTGTCAAGTATTTTTGTTGTTGGGATGTGTATGGTTTGTATGCTGACATTTTTTTTCTAAGCTTTTCATATACGTAAATGAAACATTTAGCACTGTGGAAAAGGCTAAACCAAAAGCATGAAGTGCTGTTGGACGGAGCCGAACACCATATATTCTGATAATCACTTTAATACTGTCCAGTTCATCAAAAATATAATTCTTTGCAACCTTATGTTGTTTTTTTCTTTCATTCTCATTGGGATGTATTGCAAAAAGAAATTGTATAAAACATAGGCTATATGGTATACTAGGTAACGCTTTACTTGACACCCAGCGTGATAATACATTATGACACGGTCATAACCATGTCATAACAGCTGACATAACTTGTCATAACCTGACATAATATGATCATAACACTGTCATGACACATATTTAGACCTGATGTGACATATATTGCATTATTTTATGGTTGTTATGACATCTACATAAGTGTCAACTTTCCATTACACCATAGCCTACGTGTCAGCAGTGTGTGTGTATGTATATATATTTATATTTGTGAATATTTTTGTTACATTCTAAATTATCATTGTAAATGTGCACACATTGATGTCAGACATGCAGCTTACCCAAATGCTCTGTTGCTGATGACTGAGATGAATGCAGGAACAGATTTCAGGAGCAGGACAAGACCCTCTTCTGGACTGATGACTGATATAAGGGCATGTATGTGATAGGCCTATCTGGCTTATATGATTATGATGGTCAAAATGCTTCTTGACAGTGACAAAGTGTACATTCTTAGTCCAAGTAAAGTGACACAGGATGTTCATATGCTTCATGACAGTGTCATAAAGTGTATTTTCTGAAAGTTATTTAAAATATGAAAACAACATGACTGTAAAGCAGTCATTACAACAAGAAAAAGGATTTAAGAGAAATGTTCAAAAGAAAGTAAACTTCTTGGCAGGGAAAATACTAATTTGAATAAATGTGGGTTTTGACACTAATGTAGGTGTCATAACCAGCCATACAATTTATGCAATATATATCACAACAGATGTAAATATATGGGTCATGACAGTTATGGCCATGTTATGTCAGCTGTTATGACACGTGACATAGTTGTCATAACGTGTTATAACACTGGGTGTCAAGTAAAGTGTTATCGAATACGGTATAACATATTTTGGGTGAGTCTGAGAGCGAAGAGGGTGTGATTTGCTAATATACATTTCTGTTGTACGGGATACTGTGTACTCTGATGGTATCAAAACACTTGACTGCACTTGGGTGTGGAAAGTTCATGTTCAAAACCAAGTTTTTTTTTTTTTTTTTTTTATGAATCCCTGCTGTATCTGAACGTTCTGTTTGTGTCTGTAACCAGGAGAGAGCCTTCGGGTAACACATGTAGCCAGAGGTCTGGACTCAGAAGGGGTTCTCCTAATGGACATCGTTATCAATGGCTTTGTCCCTCCAACATTATCAACCTCCCATCTCAATCTGCAGGTGTGTAATGACTAACACTCTCACCCTTAGGCCAGCTCAAGTCCCTGACCATGACTAACCATGACACTCTATCTCTAATTTGATGATTGCTTTGTTTCCTGCAGGAGTTTGATGAGTCGTACGTGCAGACGGGACCAGGGCAGCTGTACTCGTGGTCATCCCAGTCCCATCAGAGAGCAGGCGGTCCCATGGTGCTGCGCTGTAACCACTCCATCATCTACGAGGGCCGAGAGGAGCGCCAGGGGCCCCTGTTGCAGCTGCTTAAGGTGTCCCAGATGAGTGGAATCTACAGCATATTCACTCTCAGTCTGGACTTCCAGATCACAGCCTCACTACTCCTACCAGGTCAGTGCAAACACAAGACAGACTAACATAAGACAGACTTACAGACAGACAGACACTTGACTTTAAACTGATGTACTGTAGAAAAGATGTTGCATTTTTGTCATTGTAGTTGTTTAAATGTAAGTTGCGATTTAATCGGTTCATAGACTTAAGGTGGTGCTCTGTATTTTTAGATGGTGATGGAGAAACATGCCCGAAAGGTTTTGTCCTGGATACAGCCTCTTACTGTGCTGGTATGTTTTTGTATACTTTTGCCTTCTGTGATTTAAAATAAAAAACAACAATGTATACTGTAGAAAATTGTTGAAATTAATAATCCAAATACCCTTTTTGGATTGACCAATCTTATTTTGTATTGCAGTGTAATTATAATGTATTACAACAATACAATTACAAAGTATTACAATACAATGAACTCATGCACAAAATCTTAATAAACTGTAACTGTTGAATCGTTAGATGAGGATGAATGTGCTGCAGAATCGCCCTGCTCTCATTCCTGCAACAATGTGATGGGTGGCTTCTCCTGTGCCTGTCCCTCCGGCTTCACCATCTCCCCAAAGACCAACACATGCCAAGGTCAGCCACAGGAAACACTCTCACTGAATGCTGCACTCTATATCACAGAATTGTATGTCTCCTATTTAGATACGTCATTACATTAGGTGATCTGTCTGTGTATGGCTCTGGTATCATGTTGATTTGTAAGCTGTATCTAGAAGGCAATCTATTGTGACAGATAGAAAAACACAAATATTTACATTCATTTAAATAGCTAGATAGCTAGTGCACACAATATCTGGTTCTGGGTTCTGCGATTATCTGAACTGATGGTATCGCTGTGAATGTATAAACACTGTTATTGTAGACAGTGTTCTTATGTTTCACTTCCCCTTTGTGGTACAGATATTGATGAATGTGCCCAGGGTTCCCACATGTGCCACTACAACCAGCAGTGTGTGAACACGGTTGGCACGTACCGCTGCCAGGCTAAATGTGGCCCAGGGTTCAAGCCCAGCGCCATGGGAACCAGCTGCGAAGGCAAGTCTATTCACAACAAATGAAAAGTTTATTTTGGATTTGCTTTCAGCCACTCATCAACTGTATAAGGCATATTAGTAACAGAGTTAGAGCTGTGGTGTGTGTTTCAGATGTGGATGAGTGCCAGGAGTCGTCTCTCTCCCCGTGCCAGCAGCAGTGTCTAAACACCCTGGGCTCCTTCCGCTGTGTCTGCAACCCTGGCTACCAGCTCTCTGGGCACCGCTGTCTGGGTCAGTGGCCTCTGCGGCTCACTGATGATATTTTCAACAGAATCAAATGTTTCACACCAGGAAGCAGTAAATTATGGAAGCAGTTAGTTAACTTATGGAATCTCAAACCCTTTATGCTTGTTTGTAAACAGACATCAACGAGTGCAGCAGGAATGTGTGCCCAGCTCACCAGCAGTGCCGCAACACAGAGGGAGGCTACCAGTGTTTTGACAGCTGCCCAGCTGGCATGAGAATGGGAGAGAATGGGGCCTGTGTGGGTATGATGCCATTCATAATTAATGCGTCTATTACTCTGACTGTTGTTGCATGCAGGTACAGCTTTGTGCCATGAGAATGATGACCCTCACATTAAGCCCTGTGTTTACCAACGTTTTGTGTCACAGATGTAGACGAGTGCCAGGATGGAAGCCACATGTGCCGCTACAGCCAGATCTGTCAGAACACCATTGGGGGGTATGGCTGTGTCTGCCCCAGAGGTTACCAGTCCCAAGGGGTGGGCCGTCCATGCCTGGGTAAGACTCTTCATTTTGGCATAGTCATGTTTTACTACACAAAACAATATGCTACTGTTCAATAAAATGTTGTTCTAAGTAGTGTCTGAGTCTTGTTTTGCCTTTCAGACGTTGATGAGTGCCTACAGACGCCGAGTCCATGTGCCCACCAGTGCCGTAACGTGCCAGGCAGCTTCCGGTGCCTCTGCCCACCAGGCACTGTGTTACTGGGGGATGGGCGCTCCTGTGCTGGCCTAGAAAGAGGACAAGCCTTCTCCAACAGTACCCGTGTCAGGGAAAGACTGCGCCCACAGCTGGTGTCATCGCTTGGTAGGCCTATCCTCTCACGGCATCATGGGGTATCCCGCATCACCAGACAGAGCTGCCCCATAGGCTACACCAACCGAGATGGCACATGTGTCGGTGAGTGTCGCTCCCCCTAAAGTAGAAGTCCCTTTGTGAATTATTTCCCAATATAAAGATGTTGTTATTAAATAAGCCCAACCACCAAGGGCACTTTGGTTCTGTCATCTAATTGGCATCTGTGTTTGTGGACAAGATGGAGAAGAAGCTTCTTATCCTTGAACGTCTGTAAGCAAAGGCCGCAAACAAGGGACTTTAATCTGGTACCGCTGGTGCTTACATCATCATGTCATTGATCTCTTTACAGATGTGGATGAGTGCTTGCTGAGGAAGCCGTGCCAACATGAGTGCCGAAACACAATAGGCAGTTTCCAGTGCCTCTGTCCTATAGGCTACCAGCTCTTACCCAACGGCAGGAGCTGTAAAGGTATGGAGAAATACACATACAATACACATAACCACCCATCCATCACAACTGGGTTTGCATTGCCAAGAACATACACAGGTACTGAGTTTCCTTTCTGATGCTTGCAGACATTGATGAGTGTGCAGTACAAGGCATCCAGTGTGGACACAACCAGATGTGCTTCAACACTCGTGGAGGACATCAGTGTCTGGACACGCCCTGCCCTGCATCCTATCAGAAAGGAGGGAGCCCAGGGTAAGGGGCCTCAATCAACACCACTGTGTAATGCAATGTGTGGCTAGTTAGACAGCTTGTTTCCTGGGTATTTTTGTAATATTGTAGTTACCGTAGTTATCACACAACCATAGTAATTTTTTGTGTAGTTAGCTATGTATGTAATAAGTCACCGACTATTGATGCCACAAAACCATGAATTGGTTGCTGTGTACAGTAGTTATGTATTGTACAGTGAGGGAAAAAAGTATTTGATCCCCTGCTGATTTTGTACGTTTGCCCACTGACAAAGAAATGATCAGTCTATAATTTTAATGATAGGTATATTTGAACAGTGAGAGACAGAATAACAACAAAAACATTCAGAAAAACACGTGAAAAATGTTATAAATTGATTTGCATTTTAATGAGGGAAATAAATATTTGACCCCTCTGTTGGCCACCAGGTTTGCACACATCTCAGGAGGGATTTTGTCCCACTCCTCTTTGCAGATCTTCTCTAAGTAATTAAGGTTTCGAGGCTGACGTTTGGCAATTTGAACCTTCAGCTCCCTCCACAGATTTTCTATGGGATTAAGGTCTGGAGACTGGCTAGGCCACTCCAGGACCTTAATGTGCTTCTTCTTGAGCCACTCCTTTATTGCCTTGGCCGTGTGTTTTGGGTCATTGTCATGCTGGAATACCCATCCACGACCCATTTTCAATGCCCTGGCTGAGGGAGGTTCTCACCCAAGATTTGACAGTACATGGCCCCGTCCATCGTCCCTTTGATGCGTTGAAGTTGTCCTGTCCCCTTAGCAGAAAAACACCCCCAAAGCATAATGTTTCCACCTCTTCCACCTCCCTTTAAGAGTGTGCTCCTAATCTCAGCTCGTTATCTGTATAAAAGACACCTGGGAGCCAGAAATCTTTCTGATTGAGAGGGGTTCAAATACTTATTTTCCTCATTAAAATGCAAATCAATTTATAAAATTTTTCACATGCGTTTTTCTGGATTTTTTTGTTGTTATTCTGTCTCTCACTGTTCAAATATACCTACCATTAAAATTATAGACTGATAATTTCTTTGTCAGTGGGCAAACGTACAAAATCAGCAGGGGATCAAATACTTTTTTCCCTCACTGTATGTGTCAGTGAACTTTAGAGCCAGCTGATAACAGTATCAGTACCTCTGGAAGTGTAACAGTTGACTCTTCTTTCTCCATGGCAGGACGTGCTACAGACCCTGCTCTTGGGACTGTGCCTCTGGAGGTTCCCCTCTGCTACTGCAGTACAAGCTGCTTACCCTCCCCCTCGGCATCCCAGCCAATCACAACGTGGTGCGCCTGTCGGCCTTCTCTGAGGCTGGGGTGTTGCAGGAGAGAACATCTTTCACCATCCTGGAGCAGGGCAGTGAGGGGGGTCCGGGGTCAGGGGGCCAGATGTTTGGCATCAGGGATGAGGCAGGCAGGGGCATCATCTTCACCCTACGGCCCCTGCAGAGGCCAGGTCTGGTGCGTCTGAGGGTGCAGGCCACCACCCTCTCCACACAGGGCCGCATCACATACCAGAGCATCTTCATCATCTACATCTCCATCTCTAGATACCCCTACTGAGACCCCCCCAGCTGGAGGGTGGAACTGACTGTGTTTTCCCCTAAGAGGCCCCTGTCCCCTTCCTCAACCTGTGGAATCAGGCCCCCGGAATGGGAGACCGAGCATGCCAACCAAGCCAAGCCAAGAAAGCACTAATCATGAGACAAGGCAAACAGTATTATCACTAAGGATTTCACTGATATTTGGACCCTTATCTGTGGTACAAAGTAAACTGTATTGAAATGGATCTTAAACTGTGAGGACATGGTTTAGTCAAAATCTGTTCTGTTTTGTTGGATTTATCACAAGTAACACGCCAAAGATGGTCCTATAGCATTAGAATGGCGTGCAGCTATTTATATTGTGAAAATGCTACAGGTTTGTCAATATTATTTTATCTTGTGTTTTCCTATTCTTTTAAGTCATTGTTGTCACGTGAATCAGCTATAAGGTGCTATTCTGAATGTACTGTACTTGAGTGTGTTTTAGGTTATGGCCTTTATCGAAGCAGTGAGCCATATGGCGTTTGTGTTACAAGAACAAACGGATGGAGAAAGCATTTCCTCCCCCGGCCTGGACTAAACCATCTTAAGCAGGAAGTAGAAGACCTTTTGAGTTTGATTGCTCTTATTGGACTCTGTGCTGAATGGAGTAGGCCTCCACTAGCAGGGCCACAACATGGACATCAGAGAAAATGTCCCTTTCTGCTTAATCACGCTTAGTCTGTAGGCTGTAGTATTCTGATTTAGCCATCCATCTTTCTAAATGTGTTTCAAAATCACATGGTTAAAAACCATAGTGGGAGGGAAGCAACAAAGACATCGTGCTGAACAACAACTATTTATTGTTAAACCAAAAGCACATTCAGTGGGTGTTTTTGAAACAGGGAAAGAGGAAGCACACGAATATTAATAGAAAAGACCCATAATATACTTGTGTGAATTAAACATGCTGTACAAACTCAGCAAAATCATGGCTGCAATAGTGCACAGTATACATTTTAGAATTTCGACAGCACCCTCCCTTCTATTAGATGTATGATGAATTAACCAACATTTCAGTGTCACTGTATGTGTAATGCCATCAAATTCATTAAAAAAATTATGTTTTGTAAAATGTGTATTACTGTCTGCTTTGGTCATTGGTAGTAATGTACGTTAAATGTGTTTTAACTGTAAGTCAACCAATGAGAAAATGAAATTAAACTGGCATTTCTGACACAATTATATTTGGACTGTTTCAGTTACCTGCAGCACTACCTCCAGGGCTGGTCTTTGCTGTTCTGCTGCCCTTGATGATACCAAAAAATGTTGCCCCGTCCAGTATATTCCAGAGGTTGAAGTTAGGTTCAAATTTAGGTTCTGAATGGAAGGTGAAAAGGTATTTTCCATATGTTTAAAATATATATTTTCCAGGACGTTGAAAAATACGTATTAACCGTACATCGGATTAAGGTTCTGAATGAAAGTTGAAAATACATATTTTCCAGACATTGAAAATATGTGTTTTCCAGATATTGAAATCAGGCTCATTTTTGGTTCTGAATGAAAGTTGAAAATAAGTAATTTATAAGCAGCTATGTTTGAGCCAAATCAAGGCTAGTCCAGACCGGACAAAATCTGAACCAAACATAGACGTCTATGATTGATTCAGATTTGGTCCGGACCAAAAATGTGTCTATGGATGTTGAAATCAAGGCCAGGCTGGACCGCACCAAATCTATGATTGGTTCAGATTTGGTCCAGACCAGACCAAAATCCAATGTCAGTGGATGTGGAAATCAAGGCCAACCATACTGCCCCCCAAAAAGATGTCCAAACGGCATTGGCATTGCCGTTGGTCCGTGCTTACTGAGGGCTACAGTGTTGCCTGAAATAAAAAAAATTGAATGCCCATCTGCCTGAAAAAAGGCGCAAATTTAAGTTTGTTCCACTTGAGCGAGTCTGACCACAAATCAGAGACCACTATGATGACACACCAAATGTGTTTGATGGATCGTGGGAAAATAGCAGGAATTAGTTTTTTTATGCTTACAGTCCAAGCTATGTCTTCCAATGGTGAGACTGCTATCGGCATCTAAAGATTATCCAACTTGAATAGACGCTTGGAGGTAAAGATGAGCCCAATCAGTCCTCCATGACAACAAAATCATAAACAAAAGAGTTGGTATATATATATATTTTTTTTTGTTATTTTGTTTTACTTTTACCCCCTTTTCTCCCCAATTGTTAGTTACAGTCTTTACATCAACGGGCAATTGTGTCGGGACTCTAGAGTAACTCCCTGGCTATTTTAATCCAATGTTCAAATTTGAGTTTGTGTGTTGTAATGTATCATGACAACTTCAACTATAACGAATACATGCTCTATTGATCTCCACTTGACAAGGAAAGGGTTGCATATAGCTCAGGTTAATGTATGTAGCCTTCCTAACAAAATACATGAGGTTTTTAACTTGGTCAACATAAATAATATTCATATTTTGGCTTTGACCGAAACGCATTTAGATGCATCTGTAAATGATGGGCAAATGAATATTCATGGATATAGTCTACTGAGAAGGGATAGGAATAGGAATGGTGGGGGTGTAGAATTGTACACTGCTCAAAAAAATAAAGGGAACACTAAAATAACACATCATAGATCTGAATGAATGAAATAATCTTATTAAATACTTTTTTCTTTACATAGTTGAATGTGCTGACAACAAAATCACACAAAAATTATCAATGGAAATCAAATTTATCAACCCATGGAGGTCTGGATTTGGAGTCACACTCCAAATTAAAGTGGAAAACCACACTACAGGCTGATCCAACTTTGATGTAATGTCCTTAAAACAAGTCAAAATGAGGCTCAGTAGTGTGTGTGGCCTCCACGTGCCTGAATGACCTCCCTACAACGCCTGGGCATGCTCCTGATGAGGTGGCGGATGGTCTCCTGAGGGATCTCCTCCCAGACCTGGACTAAAGCATCCGCCAACTCCTGGACAGTCTGTGGTGCAACGTGGCGTTGGTGGATGGAGCGAGACATGATGTCCCAGATGTGCTCAATTAGATTCAGGTCTGGGGAACGGGCGGGCCAGTCCTTAGCATCAATGCCTTCCTCTTGCAGGAACTGCTGACACACTCCAGCCACATGAGGTCTAGCATTGTCTTGCATTAGGAGGAACCCAGGGCCAACCGCACCAGCATATGGTCTCACAAGGGGTCTGAGGATCTCATCTCGGTACCTAATGGCAGTCAGGCTACCTCTGGCGAGCACATGGAGGGCTGTGTGGCCCCCCAAAGAAATGCCACCCCACACCATGACTGACCCACCGCCAAACCGGTCATGCTGGAGGATGTTGCAGGCAGCAGAACGTTCTCCACGGCGTCTCCAGACTCTGTCACGTCTGTCACGTGCTCAGTGTGAACCTGCTTTCATCTGTGAAGAGCACAGGGTGCCAGTGGCGAATTTGCCAATCTTGGTGTTCTCTGGCAAATGCCAAACGTCCTGCACGGTGTTGGGCTGTAAGCACAACCCCCACCTGTGGACGTTGGGCCCTCATACCACCCTCATGGAGTCTGTTTCTGACCGTTTGAGCAGACACATGCACATTTGTGGCCTGCTGGAGGTCATTTTGCAGGGCTCTGGCAGTGCTCCTCCTTGCACAAAGGCGGAGGTAGTGGTCCTGCTGCTGGGTTGTTGCCCTCCCACGGCCTCCTCCACGCCTCTCCTGATGTACTGGCCTGTCTCCTGGTAGCGCCTCCATGCTCTGGACACTACGCTGACAGACACAGCAAACCTTCTTGCCACAGCTCGCATTGATGTGCCATCCTGGATGATCTGCACTACCTGAGCCACTTGTGTGGGTTGTAGACTCCGTCTCATGCTACCACTAGAGTGAAAGCACCGCCAGCATTCAAAAGTGACCAAAACATCAGCCAGGAAGCATAGGAACTGAGAAGTGGTCTGTGGTCACCACCTTCAGAACCACTCCTTTATTGGGGGTGTCTTGCTAATTGCCTATAATTTCCACCTGTTGTCTATTCCATTTGCACAACAGCATGTGAAATTTATTGTCAATCAGTGTTGCTTCCTAAGTGGACAGTTTGATTTCACAGAAGTGTGATTGACTTGGAGTTACATTGTGTTGTTTAAGTGTTCCCTTTATTTTTTTGAGCTGTGTATATTCAGAATCATATACCTTTTAAGAGGAGGGATGACCTTAATGTATGTCAAGTAGAGGCACTATGGGCTCAAGTACATCTGCCTCACCAGGCAGCCATATTGGTGGGATGTGAGTCTCTAGATTTTGCTCGCCTCAAGTAGAGTATATTGTGATAAATTGCAGGCCACACTATTTGTCTAGAGAGTTTTCAGCTATACTTTTCGTGGCTGTTTATTTACCACCACAGACAGATGCTGGCACTAAGACCGCACTCAGCCAGCTGTATAAGGAAATAAGCAAACAGGAAACCACTCACCCAGAGGCGGCGCTCCTAGTGGCTGGAGACTTTAATGGGAAACTTAAATCAGTTCTACCAAATCTCCATCAACATGTTAAATGTGCAACCACAGGAAAATAAATTCTAAATCACCTGTACTCTACACACAGAGACGCGTACAAAGCTCTCCCTCGCCCTCCATTTGGTAAATCCGACCATAATTCTATCCTCCTGATTCCTGCTTACAAGCAAAAATTAAAGAAGGAAGCACCAGTGACTCGGTCTATAAAAAAGTGGTCAGATGAAGCAGACGCTAAACTACAGGACTGTTTTGCTATCACAGACTGGAACATGTTCCGGGATTCCTCCAATGGCATTGAGGAGTACATCACATCAGTCACTGGCTTTATCAATAAGTGCATCGAGGACGTCGTCCCCACAGTGACTGTACGTACATACCCCAACCAGAAGCCATGGATTACAGGCAACATTCGCACTGAGCTAAAGGGTAGAGCTGCCGCTTTCAAGGTGCGGGACTCTAACCCTGAAGCTTACAAGAAATCCTGCTATGCCCTGCGACGAACCATCAAACAGGCAAAGCGTCAATACAGGGCTAAGATTGAATCATACTACACCGGCTCTGACGCTCGTCTTATGTGGCAGGTTTTGCAAACTATTACAGACTACAAAGCGAAGCACAGCCGAGAGCTGCCCAGTGACACAAGCCTACCAGACGAGCTAAATCACTTCTATGCTCGCTTCGAGGCAAGCAACACTGAGGCATGCATGAGAGCATCAGCTGTTCCAGACGACTGTGTGATCACGCTCTCCGTAGCCAACGTGAGTAAGACCTTTAAACAAGTCAAAATACACAAGGCTGCGGGGCCAGACGGATTACCAGGACGTGTGCTCCGGGCATGTGCTGACCAACTGGCAGGTGTCTTCACTGACATTTTCAACATGTCCCTGATTGAGTCTAACTACAGATCCGTAGCACTCACGTCTGTAGCCATGAAGTGCTTTGAAAGGTTGGTAATGGCTCACATCAACAACATTATCCCAGAAACCCTAGACCCCCTCCAATTTGCATACCGCCCAAACAGATCAACAGACGATGCAATCTCTATTGCACTCCACACTGCCCTTTCCCACCTGGACAAAAGGAACACTTATGTGAGAATGCTATTCATTGACTACAGCTCAGCGTTCAACACCATAGTACCCTCAAAGCTCATCACTAAGCTAAGGATCCTGGGACTAAACACCTCCCTCTGCAACTGGATCCTGGACTTCCTGACGGGCCGCCCTCAGGTGGTGAGGGTAGGTAGCAACACATCTGCCACGCTGATCCTCAACACTGGAGCTCCCCAGGGGTGCTTGCTCAGTCCCCTCTTGTACTCCCTGTTCACCCACGACTGCATGGCCAGGCACGACTCCAACACCATCATTAAGTTTGCAGACGACACAACAGTGGTAGGCCTGATCACCGACAGTGACGAGACAGCCTACAGGGAGGAGGTCAGAGACCTGGCCGTGTGGTGCCAGGACAACAACGTAACCAAGACTAAGGAAATGATTGTGGACTACAGGAAAAGGAGGACAGAGCACGCCCCCATTCTCATCGACGGGGCTGTAGTGGAGCAGGTTGAGAGCTTCAAGTTCCTTGGTGTCTACATCAACAACAAGCTAGAATGTCCAAACACACAAAGACAGTCGTGAAGAGGGCACGACAAAGCCTATTCCACCTCAAGAGACTAAAAAGATTTGGCATGGGTCCTGAGATCCTCAAAACGTTCTACAGCTGCAACATCGAGAGCATCCTGACTGGTTGCATCACTGCCTGGTACGGCAATTGCTCCGCCTCTGACTGCAAGGCACTACAGAGGGTAGTGCGTATGGCCCAGTACATCACTGGGGCTAAGCTGCCTGCCATCCAGGACCTCTACACCAGGCGGTGTCAGAGGAAGGCCCTAAAAATTGTCAAAGACCCCAGCCACCCCAGTCATAGACTGTTCTCTCTACTACCGCATGGCAAGCGGTACCGGAGTGCCAAGTCTAGGACAAAAAGGCTTCTCAATAGTTTTAACCCCCAAGCCATAAGACTCCTGAACAGGTAATCAAATGGCTATCCGGACTTTTTGCAGTGATTTTAATATAAATTGGAAGGATCACAATAATTTGAATAGAACAAAATTGATGAGATATGCCGAGAACTGTGGTTTGAAACAAATGGTTAATGATACTAATAGATCATCAATTAAGTTGGGTCATCGTTCAGACACATGCATTGATCAGATTTTCTGTAATATACCATTGCAATGCTTAAAAGCCAGATCAATGCCAGTGGGCTGGACAGACCATAATATTGTGACCATAACCATGAACACTAAGGTTCCAAAGAAACCCCCTAGGATTGTGGTCAAGAGAAATTTTACAACATTTAATCATGAGCTATTTCTAAAATAATTTGGCTGCTGTACCCTGGGAGCTGATTTATCTAGAGGATGAACTACATCACGCTACATAATGTTTTATTGATTTGCTCACTGAGGTAATGGACCATCATGCCCATACAGTGAGGGAAAAAAGTATTTGATCCCCTGCTGATTTTGTACGTTTGCCAACTGACAAAGAAATGATCAGTCTATAATTTTAATGGTAGGTTTATTTGAACAGTGAGAGACAGAATAACAACAAAAAATCCAGAAAAACGCATGTGAAAAATGTTATAAATTGATTTTCATTTTAATGAGGGAAATAAGTATTTGACCCCTCTGCAAAACATGACTTAGTACTTGGTGGCAAAACCCTTGTTGGCAATCACAGAGGTCAGACGTTTCTTGCAGTTGGCCACCAGGTTTGCACACATCTCAGGAGGGATTTTGTCCCACTCCTCTTTGCAGATCTTCTCCAAGTCATTAAGGTTTCGAGGCTGACGTTTGGCAACTCGAACCTTCAGCTCCCTCTACAGATTTTCTATGGGATTAAGGTCTGGAGACTGGCTAGGCCACTCCAGGACCTTAATGTGCTTCTTCTTGAGCCACTCCTTTGTTGCCTTTGCCGTGTGTTTTGGGTCATTGTCATGCTGGAATACCCATCCACAACCCATTTTCACCCAAGATTTGACGGTACATGGCCCGTCCATCGTCCCTTTGATGCGGTGAAGTTGTCCTGTCCTCTTAGCAGAAAAACACCCCCAAAGCATAATGTTTCCACCTCCATGTTTGACGGTGGGGATGGTGTTCTTGGGGTCATAGGCAGCATTCCTCCTCCTCCAAACACGGCGAGTTGAGTTGATGCCAAAGAGCTCAATTCTGGTCTCATCTGACCACAACACTTTCACCCAGTTGTCCTCTGAATCATTCAGATGTTCATTGGCAAACTTCAGACGGGCATGTATATGTGCTTTCTTGAGCAGGGGGACCTTGCGGGCGCTGCAGGATTTCAGTCCTTCACGGGCTGTGTTACCAATTGATTTCTTGGTGACTATGGTCCCAGCTGCCTTGAGATCACTGACAAGATCCTCCCGTGTAGTTCTGGGCTGATTCCTCACCGTTCTCATGATCATTGCAACTCCACGAGGTGAGATCTTGCATGGAGCCCCAGGCCGAGGGAGATTGATAGTTCTTTTGTGTTTCTTCCATTTGCGAATAATCGCACCAACTGTTGTCACCTTCTCACCAAGCTGCTTGGCGATGGTCTTGTAGCCCATTCCAGCCTTGTGTAGGTCTACAATCTTGTCCCTGACATCCTTGGAGAGCTCTTCGGTCTTGGCCATGGTGGAAAGTTTGGAATCTGATTGATTGATTGCTTCTGTGGACAGGTGTCTTTTATACAGGTAACAAACTGAGATTAGGAGCACTCCCTTTAACCTCTTAGCGCGCCGATCCCTTTAGCGGGATCGTTTTCAGAGCAAACATAACGCGCCAAATTCAAAATACATATTCGTAATACATATTCGTAATATTTAACTTCGATATACAAGTGTTGCATAGTGTTGCATAGCCATCAAAAGCTCTGCTTCTTGGCAATATCACTGCGTTGTCAGATTTTAAAAAGGCTTTACGTAAAGCACTACATTTGATTGTTTGAGGCTAGTACCTCACATATTTTCCACATTAGCATAAATTCATATCCAGCTCGGTTCTCAAAATATCCATATCACAGCTAATATAAATCGCTTACCTTTCAAATAACTTCTTCTGAGGTCTTCCCAAGTGTCCAAACAAGATAATCCATGGTTCTTTTGTTAGAAAAAGTAAATAATTATATCCATAAATATCCGTTGTTTTTGGCACGTCACGTTCAGCTACTCCACCAAGCATTGTCAGTCTACTCGCCCGCTTTACAGTGAAGGGATCGCGTTCAAATTATACCTCTCATCTTTTCACAAACAAATCAAATATCATTAATAATGCATCCTTATGTATTCTTTTATGAATAATAGCGATCATATTTTACAAGAACGGTAAGTGAAACGTTAAAAGACAAAAAGAAAGTTGGTCGGCTGGGCGCGCGTTCACGCTTCTCGTGAACGTGCACGCCTGTTTACCTTTTGCCCTACCCGTAGTAATTCTCTCTCTAAGGATCTGGTCAGAGCTTTTTCCTCCATACCCTTTCCAGAGACTGTTGACATCTAGTGGAAGCCATAAGTACTGCAACCTCGGTCCTATTCCCCATAGAAAAATATTACATGGGCTTCAAAATGAGAGGAGAGCAACAGAAAAATAAATTCCGGACAGAAATCTCTCTGGTTTTTGCCTGCTAAATCTGTTCTGGAATAGCCACAGACTATATCTTAATGGTTTTATAAACTTCAGAGTGTTTCCTATCCAATAGTACTAAATATGTAAATATCCTAGTTTCTGGCCATGAGTGGTAGGCATTTAACTTTGGGCACGTCAGACAGGCGAAAATTTGGAAAATGGGACCCTAGCTGGAAGAGGTTAAGAGTGTGCTCCTAATCTCAGCCCGTTACCTGTATAAAAGACACCTGGGAGCCAGAAATCTTTCTGATTGAGAGGGGGTCAAATATTTATTTCCCTCATTAAAATGCAAATCAATTTATAAAATTTTTCACATGCGTTTTTCTGGATTTTTGTTGTTGTTATTCTGTCTCTCACTGTTCAAATAAACCTACCATTAAAATTATAGACTGATAATTTCTTTGTCAGTGGGCAAACGTACAAAATCAGCAGGGGATCAAATACTTTTTTCCTCACTGTATAAGAAAGAGTACAGTTGGTGCTCGTCCATCTCCATGGATTGATGATGAACTGGATGAGGCTTTTTCTCAAAGAAATATGGCAAAAGTCTTAGCAGCCAAATCAGAATTAGAAATTGATTAACAGAATTATGGAACATTACATAATTATGCAGTTAAATTGAATCGTAAGAAAAAAAGTTTATTTTACAACAATGCTTTTATTGATTGTAAATATGATTCTAAAAAGGTATGGAATACAGTTAAGGGCTTACTTGGTACATCTATCTCATCATGCCCATCTAGTGTGGAGGTTGACGGGAGAACCATAACAAAACTAGTTGAGATTGCCAATCATTTTGCAGATTTTTTTACAAAGAAAATGTATTTACTGAGCAATATGGATTGACGATCATATTATGAGCAACAAGACCTGCTCTTTTAGTCTGCAAACGGTGTCAGTAGAGAAGGTGTTAAACCTATTGAAGTCATTACCCAATGGTAAATCTACAGGTTATGGTCTTATGGACAATTTTTTGCTGCGCTGTGCTGCTCCCCAGATTGCAGCTCCACTGAGATATATATTTAATTGGTCATTGGAAAAGGGGATGTTTGCAAATGCATGCGAAACTGTCCTATTCCGAAAGACAGAAAAGAACCCATTACTCCTGCCAATAGTCGACCAATTAGTCTACTCCCTTTACTCAGTAAGATATTGGAGGGTATTGTGAGTAGACAAATATGGGAGTATATGAAAAATAATGATCTGACTACAGATAATCAGCATGCTTATTGCAAAAACCATTCCACTACCACTGCATTGGTTGACATGCCTGACCAGTGGCTTAATGCTATGGATAATGGCAAGTTTGTGGGTGTACTATTTTTAGATTTCAGTGCAGCATTTGATTTAGTGGATCATTAAATAATTTTGACAAAATTAATGCATTATGGTTTTAAGGAGGTAGCATTGAATTGGGTACAGTCATATCTAACTGACAGGAAACAGTCCACCTATATCAATGGTTCATTTTCTTCCCCTCATGTTTTAAACTGTGGAATACCGCAGGGCAGCTGCCTTGGGCCACTTCTTTATTTAATATATACCAAGACCTTCCTTGTGCCTTAGCTGAAACTCAAGCTACTATATTTGCAGATGGTACTACAATTTATGCAGCAAGACAATCGGTTCAACAGGTACAGCAAGCTTTACAATGAGATTTGGAGAATATCAGGGAGTGGAGTTGCAGGAACAAACTTGTTTTAAACACCAAGAAAACCAAAGTTATGTTGATCTGTTCCACTAGGAAAAGGCCAAAACAGCATGGGATACAATTAAGTATGGGAGGAGTACAAATTGAAGAAGTGGCAGAAACCAAACTATTGGGAGTGCAGCTAGACAACTGCTTATCATGGTCGTCTCAAATAACTAATCTATGTAAAAAAAATATTAAAACAGCATGCATAATCAGAAGGATAGCTAAATATTTACCAGAAAAAATCCTTAAGCAAATAGCACAAGCGTTAATTGAGAGTCAGGTGAACTACTGTTCTGTGGTCTGGGGAAATGCATCATCAAGTGAAATTAGGAGGCTGCAGACTTCACAGAACAAAGCAGCAAGGATTGTTTTAAAGTGGAGATATGGTTCTTCTGTTGAAGTCATGCAGTGTTCTTGGTTGGTCATCAATCAACAAGATAATTTAAAAAAACATGCTTATTTTATTTCATAATATACACCATTTAAAACGGACAAATTCTATTCACAAAGGTATTCAGTTGGTAAGAGACAGACATTCCGTAAATACCAGGAATAGATTGTCCACCATCTACGCGTTATTCAGACAGAAAAGAGAAATAGGCAAAAGAACATTTTGATTATGAGCAATAAAGAAATGGAATAAATTAACTGAGCAAACCAGAAACCTTTCAACATATACATTTAAACATTATTTTAAAACCATTTATATAATACATAGAAATGTTGTAGGACTATAGTAGATGAAGAATCAATATCTTTTAGATTGAGAATTTATCAATATGTTAGTATATTATGTATGTTTGTAATAGTGTGTTATATTTGAAAATGTGTTTGTATCATAAATGGTATTTTAATGTTTAAGGACTCTTGGAAGATTAGTCCAAATGTGGACTAAAATAGATCCAAATAAAATAAAATCTCTGCTGGGATGATGTAGCATAAAAATCCGCTCTAAGACTTTCTGGCTGTGTTATCTTGTGGAAACCCAGAGCAACAGAATCTGGAGATTTGAGACTGTGGGTGCCAATACGATAACAGATATAGACAAGATTGAAGATAACTCGATTCCCTTTTTGCAACAATGTCTTGAAAACAGGTACTGAAAATGTTATACACCTGCTATAATTTTGGTTTTCATATTTTAATAAAAAATATTCACAATGTTGTCAGCCAGAATGTCACGATCTCCTGAAGGGACAGACCAAGGCGCAGCGAGGCATCCAGTATACATCTTTTATTGAATAACGACGTAACTGGGCAAAACACCAAACGAACGACGATCATAACATAGACTTACAACACAAAGAAGCTATGCATAAACAATAACCCACAAAACCCCAAACATATATATGGTTCCCAATTAGAGACAACGACACACAGCTGCCTCTAATTGGGAACTATTACCCCAACATAAAAATATATCACCTAGAACATAAAAAACCCTACACCAAAAACAAAACTAAACACACCAGCCTGTCTTCTCAGGCCTGGACGTGACACAGAAAGGTAGCTAACGTTAGCAATGTCAAGGTAGCTAGCTAGCTACGGGGTTGTTAATAGCTACCATTAATTTTGCTGCCTGGTACAATGTTAGATGGCAATCTGACGATAGCTAGCAAGCTAACTTAGTACATTAACTATCAAACTTCCATAAAAAAGCAATGTAAAAGAATGCATTTTAACTATCGTATTTCTGCATTAATGGAAAATAACCTCAGTCCTTTGCCATTCTGACTCCTATGCTAGCTAGCTAGCTAATAACATTAATGGGATGGCCCCTTGATTGTCAAGATTTAAGGCCTACAGGTTTAATTGCAAGAGCTGTCCATTGAAGAAAGGGGAGAGGAGCTGGCTGCTGATTTTTGACATCATGGAGTACCGGAGAGCTATTCCAGTGTCTCCAGACATCCCAGACCATGGACAACCTCGCTGGTGCACCTGCCTGAATTGCAGGGAGACTCCTGGACTTTACAACACACAACTGCTGCAATTTCACCACTGCAATATTACATTTATTGGTAACACTTTACTTGACACCCAATGTCATAACACGTTATGACATGGTCATAACCATGTCATAATATGTCATAACAGCTGACATAACTTGTCATAATATGGTCATAACAATGTCATGAACAATATATTTACACCTGTTGTGACAGATATTGCTTTATTTTATGGCTGGTTATGACACCTACATAAAAGTGTAAAACCCCACATTTATTCAAACCATTTTTTTCCCTGCCAAGAAGTTTCCATTAGTTTGAAGGTTTGTTTCTTAAGTACTTTGTTGTTGTTGTTGTTGTTGTAATTAATTCTTTACAGTCATGTTTTTTTCCCATTGTATTTTAAATAACTTGCAGAAAATATACTTTATGACACTGTCAGAATGACACTGTGTCACTTTACTTGGCCTAACATTTTTTACTTTATGACACTGTCAAGAAGCATTATGACCATCTTTAAGCCAGATAGGCCTATCACATACATGCCCTTATGTCTGTCTTCAGTCAAAAGAGGGTGTCTTGTCCTGCTCCTGAAATCTGCTCCTGCATTCGTCACAGTCATCAGCATGATGCAGAGCATTGGGGTAGGTGCATCTGACATCAATTTGTGTGCAATTACAATGCTAATTTAATATGGTCAATTTCAGAAAATGGTATATAACATAGACATACTTTTGACAAGTAGGCTATGGTGTATTGGAATGTTTTGCCTTGTGTGGGTTTGACACTCTTATGTAGATGTCATAACCAGACATAAAATAATGCAATATATGTGATAACAGGTCACTGGCATGACACAAATATATGTGCCATGCCAGTGTTATGACCATATTATGACAGATTATGACAAGTTATGCCAGCTGTTATGACATATTATGACATGGTTATGACCGTAAAGTAAAGTGTTACCCATTTATTTATTACCAAGTATGTTTACATAACAGGTGACCACTAATGAATACACTGTACTTTATTCTTAATTTCGATCCCAATAAGGAAAAATACCTAATTTGGTGATATTTTTGTAAGTATTTTTTTTGTGAATTTTACCTTGGTCTGGGTGATATCAGTTCAGTAATTTACCAGGTCAGTACTTTATCAAAATGTCTCCCTTACACTGCTTTTAATATTTCGAGAAGGTTACAAAGCCTAACTTCTATTCTTGTTGATCTTCCTAATAAACCAACTTTTTATTTATTTTTGTTACAGGTACAACAACATTCAAAGAAATGCATACAAAAATAACCCAAACCCATCCCCCCCCTCAGGCCCAAACCAACCGCCTGCATTCTCCCTCCCTGCTCGGAAACCATGTTTCCCACCACGTCTGTAGGCCCACTTTCTATAGTGTAATGACCTGACAATATCCTAAAGGAACAATTGTCCAGACAGAGGATTGAGTTTACGAATTGACGGTTTATTAACCCAACTTCACACAGGCTACTGTTTGTCCGTAGCCCACGCCAAATAAATGAAGGGTACCCCACAAACCAAACGTGACCTTCTCTTGTGAAGGCCAGACGTAAGAGAAAGAACAATGGCTAAACCTGGTCTTAACTTCCAATGCTCCATCCCTGGCCAACCCCCCTCCACGCCACTCCGCCAACCACCAGGATGCCCGGCATCAGAACATTCCAGGCATTCCCATGATTGGCAGATAGCAGGTTGATTGGCATGTCGGACCCCGCGAACACTGGGTACTAGTAAGTACAACACAACCAACTAATAGCCTAACACATAACACACAGCTGTCTGTGCGGGTCACTACAATAGAATTGTATTCAAATCAGTGCAGAACTCTAGTGTTGACCTCTGTTGAAAATACAACAGTGATAACATGTATTATATTGAAATTAGTTCTAAGACCAAATACCTCATACCCCTTGTCGAGCCCAGACAGTCTTACTAGGTTCACTAACGTGAGGGTACTCATTGCCTGTGGATCTTCTCTTGACCACACAGGGTGGGTCAACTCGCACCGCCAGGATTATCCCACAGTGTGAGCCTCTTTCCCAGTGAGTGGGCTCCACTTTATCAACCCGGGTCACCCCTCTTGGTCAATCTCTGCTTGCCACAGAGGTTAGCTCACTCCTTCCTACTGTTAACACTTCACAGGTAGTTGTGGCACGGTATACTATGCGTCAGCGGGGGCTATTTTTATGTACAACACCAACGAGCAATCCAATATTTATTTATAGTCCGCTCTACAATATTTTAAAGTGGCCTGGCTCTTACTATGTGTCATCTCACCTTTCATGCAGGATACATTCAACCACAGGGTTATACTATTTTTATAATTACAGCATAATCTCAGACACTCCTGCTAGTAGCTGGTCCACCCTTTCTAAAAGACTGGACAACACCCTCACGGATGAGTCACACTCGCTAACTCCTGGGTATAGGGTTTAAGCTAAGACTAATTTCATGAAATTAACTTTTAGCTGAAAACGGGTTCGGCACTTCGTCTGAGTAAGGATAAACTATAGATACTCAGTGCTCCTTTTGTAAGCCTTCTACAGAGTTACCCTGGAGCTCCCCTGTGGTTTCCTGCTCAAGCCCACAATATGGTCTGGCTACGGGCCACCTAAGGTGAACCCCCTGAGCCTGTAATTGTTATAATGTTACTCTTCTTCTTCAGCACTTTATTAAAAAAGTAATTGAACTACTTAATGAAAACCAGTAACACTTTTCTTTTGGTTCCACAGTTTCACAACTGATTGATGTATAGTTTTTTTATATACAGTTGAAGTCGGAAGTTTACATACACTTAGGTCAGAGTCATTAAAACTCGTTTTTCAACCACTCCACACATTTCTTGTTAACAAACTATAGTTTTGGCAAGTTGGTTAGGACATCTACTTTGTGCATGACACAAGTAATTTTTCCAACAATTGTTTACAGACAGATTATTTCACTTATAATTCACTGTATCACAATTCTAGTGGGTCAGAAGTTTACATACACTACATTGACTGTGCCTTTAAACAGCTTGGAATGTTCCAGAAAATGTCATGGCTTTAGAAGCTTCTGATAGGCTAATTGACATCCTTTGAGTTAATTGCATTTCACAAAATAGATTGCATCGTGAGGAAGGAAAATTATGTGGATATATTGAAGCAACATCTCAAGACATCAGTCAGGAAGTTAAAGCTTGGTCGCAAATGGGTCTTCCAAATGGACAATGACCCCAAGCAAACTTCAAAAGTTGTTGCAAAATGGCTTAAGGACAGCAAAGTCAAGGTATTGGAGTGGCCATAACAAAGCCCTGACCTCAATCCCATAATTTGGGGGCAGAACTGAAAAACCTTGTGCGAGCAAGGAGGCCTACAAACCTGACTCAGTTACACCAGCTCTGCCAGGAGGAATTGGCCAAAATTCACCCAACTTATTGTGGGAAGCTTGTGGAAGGCTACCCGAAACGTTTGACCCAAGATAAACAATTTAAAGGCAATGCTACCAAATACTAATTGAGTGTATGTAAACTTCTGACCCACTGGGAATGTGATGAAAGAAATAAAAACTCTCTCTACTATTATTCTACTATTATTCTGACATTTCACATTCTTAAAATAAAGTGGTGATCCTAACTGACCTAAGACAGGGAATTTTTACTAGGATTAAATGTCAGGAATTGTGAAAAACTGAGTTTAAATGTATTTGGCTAAGGTGTATGTAAACATCCGACTTCAGCTGTAGCAATTACAATGCAGTCGCTTCTAACAGTAGTAATTAAGTTCTGTTCTTGCCTTACCCCAAAAAGTATTCTAACTTTTAATACACCAATCAGCTCATGATCTGTTTTCCCCAGAATCTCTGCTTCGCTCCCCATCTTTTACATTGGTTTTTATACCCCTTAATTTCCCAAGACCATGCCTCCATTGACTACAGCCACACTAGACATCCTCCCCCTTACAAGTGATGTCTACACAGAGTCAGGTAACACATTGGTTCCTTCGTAGGTTCTTCATCTTCCTTGTCTCAGTGTTACCATAGCTCTGACTGAAGTCTGGCGAAGTCACCAGGTCATACCGACTAGGCTCATTCACTACATCCTGCACATTGATCTGATGCTGGTACTCCCTGTATATAGCTCCATTCTTGTATCTTTAATTCCTCTTGTGTTACTATTTTTTTTTGTTACTATTTTTCTTTTTATTATTATTTTCTAACTCTGCATCGTTGGGAAGGGCTCTTAAGCAAGTCTACACCCGTTGTATTCGGCGCAAATTTGATTTGATTAATATAATTATGGGGTTTTACGCCATACAAATCTTTTTCACAACTGAGAGAACAACTAACAATTACATCTTGTTGCCCTATGCCCAAGTGCTGCCAGTAGGGTTCCAGCCTCATAAGCCCTATTCGGACGGGATAGGTTTTACTGGGGGAGCTCAGGTAATGTAATTATATGCACGAGCACAAATCACCACATCCGTAATGTTTGTCCCATCCGAATCTGCCACGTCAGTCATTTTTTACTTAGCAGGAAGGTTATTATCCCAGCCCTAAAAACCTACTGTTTCTTGACAAATTCCCAGGTCCTCTGAAAGTACTTATCCTGTGTGAATCATCATCCCTGTGTTTTGAGGGATATTACAGAGTTTAACAGGTGCTGCACCCAGTTTGGGAAAGAACATGCGTACAAATTGATACTTAAAACAAAGTTATATGTGTAAATTACATCACTCTGCTTGCTTAGCGAGTGCCACTTCCTCCCGATTCAGCACATACCTGGCACAAACTCGGGATCTCTGCCTCAAAAGCTAGATATTGAGGTTATGCAAGCGGGACACTTAAGGCTGAGGAGTAAGTTTCACACATTCATTAACATATGCAAGTAGCCTACAGATTAATGATCTGTTTTGTCACAGATTAATTATCTGTTTTGTCACATAGCCTATCAACTTTCCTAGTGCCATACTACCCTTTTAAAATATGGACGATATTATTCCAATTAATTGATAAATTGCCAAATACATCAGTTAATGGTTCTTATTGATATGCATTATTATTTTGAACTGAAGGCCATTAGGCCAATATTAGGCTATCCTTAGACATTTGAAATATCTTCACGCCTAGAAGAGCCTCCAGGCTTCCATCTTAGCGGTCAATTTTGAATGGCAAAAAAAAATTATTATTGGGGAAGTTTGGTAAAACTAATCTGGGGTAATAATTACATAGCAGACGTTCTATAGTAATACTAGTCCCGTGCGAATAGGGCTATAGACTGGAGGAGGAAAAGCATACCACGTACATGAGTATGTGATTCTGGAAGGACTCCAGCTCAGATGTACAGTAGACCTAGATCAGGGTTGGTCAACTCCAGTCCTCAGGGGCCTGAAAGGTGACACACCTTTGCCCAAGCCCCAGATAACACATATGACTCTAATAATCAACTAATTGTGATCTTCAATTTGTTTGATTTGATTTATTAGGATCCCCATTAGCCGACGCCAATGGCAACAGCTAGTCTTACTGGAGTCTGACGCATAACGAAAAAGACATTACAGACAAAAGACTTTACAATTTACATACATTTACAAACATTAACATGTAGTGTGTGTGTGTGTGTGTGTATGTGTGTGTGTGCATCTACAGTTACACATATATCAGTTACACATACAGTGAGCACCATAATTCATTGGACAGTAACCATTCTTTTGTTATTTTGGTTCTGTACTCTAGCACTTTGAGTTTGAAAGGATTCAAGTGCAGACTGTCAGCTTTAATTTGAGGGTATTTTCATACATATCGGATGAACTGTTTAGAAATGACAGCACCTTTTGTACATGGTCCCCCCATTTTAAGGTACTACAAGTATTTGTTGAATTGGCTTAACAGATGTGCGTTGTTAGGCAGGTGTATTCATGTGTGTCGTTAGTGAATGCAGGAGAGCTGTTGATGAATAGTATTGATTCTAGACTTTGCTATTACCTTTGGAGGTTGTTGTTGGGGTGTGACAACATGAGTAAGTCAGCAGTGTCAATGCAAATGAAGCTGGACGTCATAAGGCTCAGAAATTAAAATAAATCAGTCCGGAACATTGCAAAAACCCTGGGCATGCCCAAGTCAACAGTTTTGTTCATCAATAACAAGAAAAAAACAACCGGTGAACTCAATTATGTCAAAAGACCCGGTAGACTAAGGAAGACCACTGTAGTGGATGACCGGAGAATACTCTCTATGGTGAAGAAAACCCCCCTGACAACAGCCCAACAGATCAAAAACACTCCTGGATGCAGGTGTAGATGTGTCAAAGTCTACCATACGTAGAAGACTACACCAGCAGAGCCCCAAGAGTTCTGGAAAAAAGTATTGTGGACAGATGAGACAAAGATTAACATGTACCAGAGTGATGGAAAGAGGAAAGTGTGTAGAAAAAAAAACATGCTCATGATCCAAAGCATACCACCTCATCCGTGAAACATGGTGGAGGGGGTGTTATGGCTTGGGCCTGTATAGCTGCCAGTGGAACAGGCTCACTTGTCTTCATCGATGATGTGACTGCAGACAGAAGTAGAACAATGAATTCTGAAGTCTACAGAAATATTTTATCTGCTCAGATAAAACCAAATGCCTCCAAACTCATTGGACGGCACTTCATCATGCAATAAGACAATGACCCTAAACATATTGCTAGAGCAACGAAGGGGTTTTTGATGGCCAAAAAGTGGAAAATCCTTGACTGGTCGAGTCAATCACCGGATCTGAATCCAATTGAACATGCATTTTACATGCTGAAGAGGAGACTGAAGGCAATAAGTCCCCGAAACATGCAGGAACTGAAGATGGCTGCAGTACAGGCCTGGCAGAGCATCACCAGGGAAGATACTCAGCGTCTGGTGATGTCGATGCATTGCAGACTTCAAGCAGTCATTGCATGCAAGGGATAAGCGACCAAATATTAACAATGATTACTTTATTCTACATTATGTTAAACTGTCCAATGTTTTTTGATGCCCGAAAATGGGGGGGACTATGTACAAAAGCTTTTATAATTTCTAAATGGTTCATCCGATATGTATGAAAATACCCTCAAATGAAAGCTGACAGTCTCAAAGTGCTAGAGTACAGAACCAAAATAACAAAAAAATGGTCACTGTCCGATGGATTATGGTGCTCACTGTACATGTCAGTACACACAACAAGTAGGTCACATGGGGGAGAGGTATTGTGCCATGAGGTGTTGCTTTATTTGTTTTTTGAAACCAGGTTTGCTGTTCACTTGCGCTTTATAAGATGGAAGGGAGTTCCATGCACTCATGGCTCTGTATAATACTTAAAGTTTCCTTGAATTTGTTCTAGACCTGGGGACTGTGAAAATACCCTTGGTGGCATGTCTGCTGTGTGACACCACACCGGCCCCCAAGGACTGGAGTTGCTCATCCCTGGCCTAGATAGACAACAAATCAAACATGCTCCATCACACGATTGTATGAGATAATTGCCTTTTGATGACCATCAGTCTTGGTTTTCCAGCATAAATAAATTCAGTTTATGATGTAGGGAGTTAGTCTTTTTTTCATCTTTGGATAAAGAGGGTAATACCAGAATGAATAATGAATGTTTCCAGTCATTCAATATAATGTCATGTTACAGTCTTATACACTCAATACATGTGTATCTTTTTGGCTAGGTCTGTCTACATCTCAACCAGACAGCTCAAATAACATAACATAGTCATCTCTGTGCAGTCGGCTAATACTGGGATAGTACGTCATCAATATTCAAAGTAAATCCTGGGCTGTTAATGTTCCTAAACAGCTTAGCTACATAGCATTATAAGATGTCTACTACTGTTATTGTTCTTGGCCAGCTAGGGGAAACACAATGATGGAACAGACAACATGGTCAAAAATACTTTGTGCTGGAAACATAGGCTTGCCAGGTTTTGATGTCGATTTATTTACTTTGTGACTGAAAAATAATATCTCAGGTTCAAAGCTACACTGACTAGCTAATTAATGTTAGCTTGCTAGCAAATAAAAACTATTGGATGTGTTGCTTGAAAACATCAAAACAAGAAATCCTAAATAAAACACTCACATACATATTTACAACCAAATAGAAAACACGTCATTTCACTTTCTATCTAGAAAGATATACAGTGCCTTCAGAAAGTATTCAGACCCCTTGACATTTTGTAACTTTACAACCATATTCTAAAATTGATTAAATAAAAAAGAAAATGTCAGAAATCAACACACAATACCCTATAATGACAAAAGCGAAAACAGGTATTTCAAAATTTGGCAAATAAAAAACAGAAATACCTTATTTACTTACAGTACCAGTCAAAAGTTTGAACACAACTACTCATTTGAGGGTTTTTCTTTATTATTACTATTTTCTACATTGTAGAATAACAGTGAAGACATCAAAACTATGAAATAACACATATGGAATCATGTAGTAACCAAAAAAGTGTTAAACAAATCAAAATATGTTTTAGATTTTAGATTCTTCAAAGTAGCCACCCTTTGCTTTGATGACAGCTTTGCACACACTGTTGGCATTCTCTCAACCAGCTTCATGAGGAATGCTTTTCCAACTGTCTTGAAGGAGTTCCCACATATTCTGAGCACTTGTTGGCTCCTTTTCCTTCACTCTCTGGTCCAACTCATCCCAAGCCATCTCAATTGGGTTGAGGTCGGGTGATTATGGAGGCCAGGTCATCTGATGCAGCACTCCATCACTCTCCTTCTTGGTCAAATAGCCCTTATGCAGCCTGGAGGTTTTGGGTCATTGTCCTGTTTAAAAACAAATAGTCCCACTAAGCGCAAACCAGATGGGATGGTGTATCGCTGCAGAATGCTGTGGTAGCCATGCTGGTTTAGTGTGCCTTGAATTTGAAAGAAATCACTGACAGTGTCACCAGCAAAGCACCCCCACACCATCACACCTCCTTCTCCATGCTTCACGGTGGAAACCACACATGCAGAGATTATCTTCTTGCTTCTTTTTGGCCTCGAACCGAGCCTGCATAGCCTCCAGGGCCGAACCGAACAACCCCATGGGAGAAATCGACTCATCGAGGTACATCTGTCTGTCCTCAACGGCACCTTTGAAAGCGTCAGACAAAGATGATGCTGTGCCACCACTGTAGCTCCCATGCTCTTCCAGAGAGACAGAACAGTGCACTGGAACATGCGCAGAATGAAGTTGGCCGTAAAACAGATCTTTATCCAGGGGCTATGCTTGGGGCTCTCTTGTGTCCAATTCCGCGTCCAGCTCCTCAAGCAACTCGGTCTGGTAGACCTGCAGCATCGTGACAGATGACAGGGATCGGGCAGCCACCCCCTCTGCACAATACACCTTCTCCATCTGAGCAGCTGAAAAGCGACAGTGCTTCTAAGGGAGCATGGGATTCGTATTTGTCTCGCCCTTGTTAGCCAACAAGGCTAGGTAGCCAGCTAGCTTCCCATCCAACAGAGGCGTGTGCACCAGCCCTGCCCCCTTCATCCCCTCCAGATCCATGAAGGGGGCACACCCATGTAGCATCAGCTTAGCTGAATGTGGGTTGGACCAGGTTGTTGTCAATTCGTTGACGAAATCCAGAAACAGGGGTAGGTGGTGCTTGACTGTGGCAGCCACAGTGGGCAGGTACTTTCCACTGAACCTTGATGACTACCGCAGGGGTGAACACGGCCACTTCACCTCCATACACATAGCCGCCCTACGGCACAGTTCTATGAACGATGAATTGGATACCAAGGATTCCCCCGCTACTCCTGTAGCGTGAAGAGGTGGCTGTCTTCTTCATCACCCGAGAAACCCCCGGAGCCATCCAGATACACCAAGTTGTCATCCGAACCTGGGCCCTGTATGTAACCAGCCATCTCACAAAGTCAAAGTCAAAGTCACCATTATTAGTCAGTTGTACAACCAAATGCCTTCAACCGAAATGTGTCTTCCGCATTTAACCCAACCCCTCTGAATCAGAGAGGTGCAGGGGCTGCCTTAATCGACTTCCACGTCTTCGGCGCCCGGGAACAGTGGGTTAACTGCCTTGTTCAAGGGCAGAACGACAGATTTTTTTCCCTTGTCAGCTCGGGGATTAGAACTTGCAACCCTCCGGTTACAAGTCCAACGCTCTAACCACTAGGCTACCTGCCGCCCCCTGCCGCTCACTATCTCCCTGTTGGGATGCTAGTTACACCTGTTCCTACCAAAGCCCCAAGTCCGTCTCCGTTTCCTGCCCCTTGATCCCAGCCAAGGTACCAGCATCCGGGAAAGGAAAGTCACCATTGGTAACTCCAAGCTTACTCAACAATGTTACATGCCTTCCAGGGAGTTTGCACGCAGTACGTGGCAATGTGCACACAGACTGGTTCGATCAAGGGCCACCTGTGTTCCAAGCCCGAGACAAACTATACATAAATCAGGAGTATCTTTCAGAGAAATATATGTATGACTGCGGGCATGATCTCGACTTAGCCATTGTCGTCTCGGTCGCTTTCTTAGGCATCTTACTCATTGCGCTAGCAAATTGAGGAATAGTTGGTTATGAGAACAAAGTACAAACTTTAGCACACAACATCCAGGGGGTGGGCACTCTCCACCACTATGAGACAGTTTAGTTGGCGCAACACATTTAGTTGGCCCAATTGTTTGTTTTAGTAGCATAAATCGTTCCTGTTCACACCGAGCTGAAGAGTGAAATAATTGAAAGAATGAATCCGAGCTTCACGCTTATCACTTGTGGAAGGCGGGGCTTCCAGCGATGCACGGATTTCATTGGCCTTGTCAGGTGTGATTGTAGATTCTTCAACCGAGGTCGCGAGACTGGACTCCCCATGTTATGTTAGTCCGAAGTTGACTGGCTGAAAGGGATCCGTCTTGGTCCGGGCTCTATCACTTTCCCTTTTTGCCTGTCTGCTCTCCAAAGGTCTCTGTTTCTTTGGCATAGATGGAGGAGTAGTTGCTGCTGGGTCAGGTCGTTTGTCCGTCGCATCTGCCATGTCTGTCAGCTAGCTATCTCCGCTAGCCAAGTATCATACCGCTGTTAGAGCTGTGGCACCGCCTCCTCACTCATAATGCGCAGCAGAGGAGGGTCTATCGGCAGACAATAATGTAATATAATAATAACAGCCAATAATGTAATAGCTTTTTTGTAATTTATAATGTAACAACCAGCCTCCTTGCCCATAGCAATAGATGGTGAAGTACCTCTGAAACTACGGTACACACCAGTTCATGGACAGCATCAGTAATGAAGATAGCCAGGAGAAAGTCCATCAGATTTAAGTTCTGCAGAGATGAGACAACATAAACGGACTGAAGAAGTGAGTGTTTGTTAGTGTGTGTGTGTGTGTGTGTGTGTGTGTGTGTGTGTGTGTTTGCTCACCAGAGAGGTAGAGGCAGCATGTGGCTGTGTGTGTGTGAGACTGCTTGCGGGTGTGTGTGTCTGTAATACTACTAACCAGAGATGTTGAGGCTGCTGAATGACTATAGGGTTATCACCACACGGTCCTGTAGATATTAATGTTGTGTTTGTGTCTGTCTGTACTACAACTCACCAGTGACATGGAGGCGGCAGGATGACTGTAAGGGTACTGCCACACGGTTCTTTAGATGAAGATGTATTGAACAAACAGCTCCACCAGCAGGTAGAGGATAAGCAGGAACTCAAACAGCAGGCTGATGTCCAATTGGAGGTCAGGGATCCAGGAGTGACGGAAAGGTTCTGGCGTGATGAGGGCCTAGAGTGGCGGGGCTGAGAGACCCACACAGTTACGGTAAAAAGCTGGGTTTGGGCTGGATAAATGTAACCATTCTCAAATTCATAGATAGAGCTATGGATGCAAGGACTGACCATCCATGACATCAATATACGGTGTTTGTTTACATTTACAAACATTTGGGTAAAACAATCTTATATTTTGTGTTCTAATGGGGTACGACAGTTGAACTAAGCTCATGGGGCATTTATATGTTATATTCGTCAATAATCAGTTAACACATATCATTATGTCCTTCTCTTCCTCCATGTTGCCATACCTTCTTCTTATTTCAGACAAAATCAAAATGTCTACTCCCCTGTCACACTACGGCCTGCCCAGCAGAGGGAGACTGAGAGCACAAGACCTTCTACATCATCCTCCTAATCCACTGCTCATTATTGGTTCAAGGTTACCACCTGTGCCTAGTTAGTCAGGGTGTACAGGTGGATATTTAAGGACCTTCCTTTGCCTGTATCTATGCTCAGTCTTGAGGTTATCTTGCCTAGCCTATGCTTTGGTGTTTTCTTAGTTTGTTTATTCTATGATACTTTTTGACCAGCCTCTTTGGTACTTTTTGTCATTGGACTCTTTTGCCTGCAACTATCCAGTGTGGATTTGTACATTATTCAACCCAGCATTTATACTGGAACCTCATTGTTTGCTCAGGAGGAATATCTAGTAAAGACTGTTTTTTCCCTCCTAACCTGCCTCTTGTGATTACCTGCCAATTGGGTCCACATTGCCTATAGGACAGTGGTTAGAACCTAGGGTTTACCAGCAACACTCCCTGGGTTCGTATCACGGATGTGATACTCCCCCTCAGTGGCACCACTGTTTTATTTGACTAACCTAACCTCTATTATGTAGAGAAGATGGGAAAGCAGGTTAAAAGGCAGGTATCTTAAATCACAGTCAGGATGGAAGAAGACATGACCGTCTTAAGCAGTGGCGGTTGTGATATTCAAGATGAGGGAGGACAATAAACATTTTTTTACAAGCATGACCTTATTTCTATTACAGCATATTGTATGACTCATTCATATTCCATTAATTGAGCTCAATGTAACATCAATATGTTTAGGCTACTACATGATACTCAAATTTTCCATATACCCATCATGAGGTTGCTACAACATTTCTCTTGACAGGTCTAGAGAAAAAAATGTAATCAAGGTGACAGAGTGACACATTCAATACTGCCTTGCACACTCATGCCTGCATCTAGCTGATCTAGGGTGTAATCATTAGTTCAACAGTTGCAAACAAGAGTTTCTATTGGACAAATTCAGGTATGTTTATCCACGTTTCGTTCTGTTTGCTTCTGTTTAAGAAAAGTTTTTCAACAGAATCAGCGGAATGAATACACCCCTGATCACACGCAAACACGGTTCACTTTCATAGCAGCCACATAAAACATGATCATTTTCCTCATTTAATAATTCCTTCTCGCATCTACTCCTCTCACTTTTTCCCTTCCCTTGTGGACTTCAGTCAGTGCACAACACAACAGCTGTCTGTGACCATGCTGTCTGTGACCAAGTCAAACCTTCATATCATAACCGCTAACCGATACACACAGCCTACATTGTTGTCACCATATTAGATAACGTCAGTCAACATAGCTAATTGAACTAACGTGTTAGTAAACCCACTACAATCATGCAATACAGTGTAGTCAGCCAGAAAGCAGTTTAGCAGTTACACCAGCGGGCCCCAGTGGCTAGAAATTAGTAAAACCAAAAGTGACTTTGTCTTGGAAGATTTATAGTGTTGGATAGCAATAGCCAGCTAGCATCCCACTGTAACATAGCATCCCTCTGTTTGAGCCAGGTGTTCAAGTATGTCCTGCAGTGCTAGCTAGCTGTAGCTTATGCTTTCAGTCAGGGGTGTAACTTTCACTGGGGACGGGGGGGACATGTCCTAAAATTGCATTTTTTGTCCCCCCAGTTGTATCATTGGAATTTGATACAAAACGAGGCAAAGGTGTGCTTTAGTTTGGAGTGTTGGGAGTGTTTATCAGACTGGAATTTTCTTCATAGTTATGTCCCCCTCACTTCTAAAACCAAAGTTGCGCCCCTGCTTTCAGTACTAGAATGATTCTCTGATAATTTTATTAGGTGGACAACATATCAGTTCATGCTGCAAGAGCTCTGATAGGTTAGAGGACGTCCTCTGGAAGTTGTCATAATTATGATGTGTATAGAAGGGGGTGAGAACCATGAGCCTCCTAGGTTTTGTATTGATGTCAATGTACCCAGAGGTGTACTGAAACTAGCTGTCCTCCGGCTACACCATGGTGCAACCCTACAGACTGCTGTTGAGGCTACTGTAGACCTTCATTGCAAAACAGTGTGTTTTAACTACTTAGGGAGCAGTGGGGCGCATTCATCAATATACAAGTGTTGCATAGTCATCAAAAGCTCTGATTCTTGGCAATATCACAGCATTGTCAGATTTCAAAAAGGCTTTACGGCGAAAGCACAACATTTGATTGTTTGAGGATAGCCCCTCTCATATTTTATGCATTAGCATAAATCCATAACCAACTCAGGTCTCAAAAAACGCATAAAATCGCTAATATAAAATCCCTTACCTTTCGAAGAACTTCTGCTGAGGGCTTCCCAAGTGTCCAACGAAGACATCCAATGGGTCTTTTGTTAGAAAAAGTTATTTATTATATCCATAAATCTCCATTTGGTTGGCGCGTTATGATCATAAAATCCACCGTTGAGTCGCCCATTGAACCGTGAAGAGAACACGTTCAAATTATACCTGTACACTTTCTACAAACAAATCAAACATAGTTTTTTATGTATCCTTAGGTATCCTTTTGTGTATTTTTGCTGTAATATTTCAACCGGACAATAACGTGAACGATAGGAAAGGAAAATAAAGTGGTGTGCGTTCACAATTTCACGCGCGTCAAACCTTGTTTACAAAAGTGGTCCTGTGACTTCTTCCTGTCCCTATCCGTTCTGGTCACTCCTAGAATTCCCAGTCTTTGACTGTTGACATCTAGTGGAAGCCATAGGTACTGCAGTCTCAGTCCTACATAAGATTGTATGCAATAGGCACAATGGAGAAGATGGGCATTTACAAAAAAAACTGCAAATCCGGATGGATTTTCCTCAGGTTTTCGCCTGCTATATCAGTTCTGTTATACTCACGTACATGATTTTAACACTCTTAGAAACTTCAGTGTTTCCTATCTAATAGTACTACTTATGTGCATATCCTATTTTCTGGGCCTGAGTGGCAGGCATTTTAATTTGGGCACGCCAGACTCTCCAAAACCATCACCTATGCAGCCGCTCCCTAAGAAGTTAATCAATTATTTGGTTACGTATTTAGTATAGTTTTATCTAAAAAGGATAACCTTTTTATTGTTTCACTATTTTATTTTTATGACATTCACTGAGAAGGATGGTCCTCCCTGTAAGGTTCTGTATTTGTTTTCTTAGTCAACCTTGTGTTCTGTTTCGTTGTGATCTTGAACATAGCCCTGTTTCTTTGTGTTCTTGAACGTAGCCCTGTTTTTGTTCATTGATTTCACCTGTGTTAGTTACTCACCTGGTCTCATCAGCTCCTTATTTGGTTCAGTTCATTCTGTTTGTACTTTCTACTGAGCCACTGATGCATGTATATTCCTTCCTCCAGCCAAATCACAGGTAGGCCTTTGTAAATTAATTGAACAGTGTTTTATTGAGTAGAGTTGTGAATATCAGTGACTTATTATTTTCTTTTTTCTTTTTTTTCTTTGAGTCTGACACATAAATGGGTGCAAGCATCTGGGGGATGGGGCAAACAGGACACTAGGCCACTGAATCGTTCCCCCTTGGTATCATGATACAACTCTAACTCTGTATTAATACTTTCCCTGGTATCTTATCATTTGTAACATTTCGGTATCGTGACAACACTAGTTGATTCAACCAGTTTTTGCACAGTGGGCAGTCTTGTTAACATGGCAAGTGAGGCTATTCTATGGGAACCGTGTTGATACTTGGAGAAAGAGTGCCCTCTTGTGTTTCAGAAGACAATGTACAGCAAATCAAACGTTGCTATTCATCGAATGCAATAATTTATGGTGTAATTAAACTATCTCAGCCACTGTGTCATTGATGGGTCCAACTGATTGGTCCAACATCTCCAAGCACTGTTGTACAGTATATCTTCTGTGATAAGAACACATTAGGGCCTTGCTTCTTCCACCTTTTGCTTCTAGACAGACATTTATAAAACCTATAGAACATTTGTAGTTAGTACTAGGTACACATGTTCTACTTGGTAACTAAGTCAATATGCAGTCTGAACCATTGGAAATAAACAGCTAAACAGGACTTTAACAGCTGTCTGAATGAAACAAGCAATCACACAAATCAAGTAAAAGTTGCATCAAAAGGGAAATCAACATTATTGTCTGGGAAAAGCAACATTATTGTCTGGGAAAAGCAGCATGGCTACACCTCATTAGGGTTGAATAAAATAAATGTGAGCCTCTTATAACATTTTTACGTTTACAAATGTCTACTAACACATGCAATCATGGCAGTCTTGGGGTCTTTTTCCACAGTGCTATAAAAAGTAGAGCATTTGTGGAAGTGAAGCAGCATTGGTTTGTTCCTGCTGAGGATGGCTTCTATCCTCGCCTCCCCTACTGCTTTTAACAGTCAGGATGTCAGGACACATGGCCACACTATGGGCTCCACTCTAATGAGCACAACATTTTACCCAATTACTGTGTGGAAGCTATGGAACTCTGACCGCAACCATCGACATTACAGCTTTAAGCCTTCCAGCAAAAGAGGGGTTTGGGAGCAAAGTGAGGCTACTAGGTCCAATCTACTGTATCCCAAATACCGATAGGAAATAATATCCAAATATTAAAAATACAGTGCATTCTGAACGTATTCAGACCCCTTGACTTTTTCCATATTTTGTTACATTACAGCCTTATTCTAAAATTGCTTATAGTTTTTTTTCCCTCATCAATCTACACCATACCCCACAAAGACAAAGCAAAAACAATAGCCCCCTCCAATACATTCTGTCATTGGAATCCTCAAAAATAGAAGCATGAGTAATGCTTCAGACCATCATAACTCATCAGTCTTTTGCCTTCATGGTATGGACAGTTTAAGTACACATTGAGAATACTTACTATATGTGACGCTGCACTTCTCAAAACTTTGAGATGACCACTATACAGTATACTTTCTGGTGGTGTTGCATCTGATTGACAAACCTGGGTAATGACATTTTTTTGCCTGCCATGAGTCTTGACAGAAATGTCAATGGCGTGCCTGTGTAAATCTTGAGTAATTTTCAATGTATCTGTATTCAATTAATCAGTCCAAGTGTATTCCTGCTCCATGACTCCTGTCCTACTGCTTAAAGTAAAACATGCTCTCAGACTATATAACAGGGTGAATAAATACAAAGCTGTTGGAAACATGTCTTTAGAACCATTAACAAGATTTGTTAGTAAGTGTTTAGTCAATGTATGAAGTCAATATATTTCTAACTAACAATTTCCCACAGCCCAGTTATTGACATTAGTGAATGTGTTTAATAACATATTCTTATTCTTAGTCATTCCATTTCCACTGGCCCACCAATTAGGCATAAAGGATGAGATGGTAATGTTTACTGGTCACTGTGGCAGCTACAAAAAACAATCCTCCTAACTTGGTCTTTGAGAGAACCTTAAATGCCGTCACACCATTCAATATGCAGCCATTAAATCCAGTGATGTACGCACAAATTGCAAATTTGCAATGGTAGCCTAGCGGTTAGGAGCATTGGACCAGTAACTGAAAGGTTGCTGGTTCAAATCCCTAAGCCAACTAGGTGAAAAATCTGTAGATTTGCCCTTGAGCAAGGCACCCTAATCGCTCCGGTAAGTCGCTCTGGATAAGAGCGCCTGCTAAATGAGAAATTTTTAAAATGTAATTGTGTAATACATTTAATTGAAACTACTATGTAACAAGCATATAGTCTTCTAATATAACAATCAAACTTTGGGTAAAAAGTTAAGTTCCAACAGACAAGCTTTCATTGGAAGTCTCAAACATGCCCCCTCAATCAAGTCTCTAACATGCCCCCTGTGTGGTACTGGTAAATCATTGCAGTTTCCTTGACGGAGCGAGACAATGTTCCCTTCCAACATATGGGAGGTCCCATATCAGGTCAGCATCTATTTTCATTGGCTTGTATTAAAACTTCATATGTCTGCTTATAGAATATGTAGCCGATGACATAATATTTGGGCCCACAACTTGGCTTAAAAACCACCCACCATGTTCCCATTAACTCCGAACCCACTCATACCCACCCATATCCAAGTTGCCCTCATCCCATTCCATCCCCATCTGTTTCAGAGAGCATCACTTTCCACCCTACCATCCCTCTCACCCTCTACCTGTCTGCAGGGACAAGACTTCCGGGATGCTGAGCAACAACTACTAGTCATGGGCGACCTGTCATTTTTTGGGCCTGTTTTGCATGTTATTTTGGCAGTAATATCACATATCAGTTTGCAAACAATGTAAAATATATAATTAATTGAGTTAATAAAGCTGCATACAAACACTTTTTTTTCCTTGAGTAAGGCAGCTCCAAAATGCTGGTGTTCCAGCCTAGCTCAGTTATCTGTGATGGGGCAGCCAGCAGAAAATACGGAGCGTAGGGCTTGGTAATGTTCTCTAGTTGCGCCGTGATTGGTTCAGTGTTCTGTCAATCTACGGGTAGAGCTCAAATTCAAGCCCCTTGGGTGCTGCCATAGAGTTACATTACAAGTGCCCATCCAAGAAGGCTCAAGGTCATTGGCCAAAGATAAAATGACATCAAATCACAAATCTACAGTAGCTTTGATTGGACTGATAGCAGTTATTATGAATCAAGTTGACCAACTACTGGCAAATCCTTTTCAACCCTTGTCATAGGAAGATAAATAACGAAGAGAAATTGTAGATAAACATTGGTGCTCATCAGCGATTGGACATAAACATTACAAGTTAGAAATTGTAAATTCAACAATGAGTGGTTTGTAAGGAATCAATGGCTAACTGTAAACATTGCAAAGCAATGCTATTCAGTGGAGTGGATGTGTGGTCCAAGTCTGTGTTTAAAGGTCTCTTTTCCAAGCTTAAAAGGATAAACATTCAACATTGGCCATGCTGTCAATCCAGCATGACCTTCTGCTGTGCTCAAAACAACTGGGAACTTGGAACTGGGAAATCTCAGACTTCAGTGAGTTCAAGACAACTGGGAACTCTGGGGGGGGCTCCAACTGGGAAAATGGTCATCCAACTCTAATATTGCAAGTCGGGAACTCTGGCTTCTTTCTAGAGCTCCGACCCGAAGATCACTGACTGAGTTCTCAGTTGTCTTGAAAAAAACAAATCCAGAGAATGCCAGACATTGATGACAAAGTTTGCCCATGCAAGACCACCGCGCCACCTTCCTGTTCAAGTGAGCACAGCACAACAAGGTGAGTCCAAAAATCTTGTATTTTATGCTCCTGCATAAATGATGTAATATGCCAGGGAGATATTTATACTGTAGCTAAGAAAGTAATACTAACATCGTACCCAAACCGGCCACGTGCCATCGTGCGCAAATAGATTTTGTCCCCATACACCAAAAGCGATCACAACACACAGGTTGAAATATCAAATCAAACTCTGAACCAATTATATTAATTTGGGGACAGGTCAAAAGCATTAAACATTTATGGCAATTTAGCTAGCTAGCTTGCAGTTGCTAGCTAATTTGTCCTGGGATATAAACGTTGAGTTGTTATTTTACCTGAAATGCACAAGGTCCTCTACTCCGACAATTAATCCACACATAAAACAGTCAACCAAATCGTTTCTAGTCATCTCTCCTCCTTCCAGGCTTTTTCTTGTTTGTACTTTATGGCGATTGGCATCTAACTTTCATAGTTACCACAACAACCAACTGAACTCAGTTCATCTTTCAATCACCCACGTGGGTATAACCAATGAGGAGATGACACGTGGGTATCTGCTTCTATAAACCAATGAGTAGATGGGAGAGGCAGGACTTGCACCGTGTTCAGCGTCACAAATAGAACTGACTTCTATTTTAACGCTTGGCAACGCAGATGGTCGTTGGCGTGCGCAATGTTTAAATTTATTTTTCAATGCTTGCGCACGCGGTGTGGTCAGCATGTAAGTGTGTGTAAGCTGTTGGTAGCCCATGTGCCTCACCCCAATAATTTGGTCGATTTTCCCCTCATAATGTAGCTTACTGTTCTGACTTGGTGGTGTACATGTAGCCTATAACATGTTTTAGAGAAATGGCATAATCGAATATTGTAAGAGCTTTAATGCTGCTTAATTTATCCTACAGTTCTCACTTGGTGTACCACGAGAATACTGTAAGAACGGCCCATGTTCTGAATTCTCTCACTGTACATTTCAAAAGTGCTGAACAAATAGTTCTATTGACTACGTCCGTCCTAGCTCGCTCATTAATGTCTTAATCGAAAAAACAGATTGCCTTGTATCCACTCATCGTCCCCTTATGCCAGAATTTGTACATCTCAATTGTCAGTAGAAACCACATTTGTTTAAGCAAGTCAGCCATCTCAGCTATGTTTTTTTTAAAGGCAATAAATGAGGCTGAATGAACTGTTTCGCTGCCAGCCAAGGCTCCGCTGAAAGCCAGGTGTAGCAATGGTAAGGTGTTGGGACTGCTGTTGGGACAGCTTCATGTAGCCCCTAACAGTTTGTGGGCACTGTTTGTCACTGTTATAGTGTACTTAATGTATTGTTTAGTGTGGGTTGTGTAGTGGCTGTGCTGGCATGCATCTGACAAATAAATTGGTGAGTTTGCTCCCCTGCTGGTACAGACAGATGGAAATTGAAATTAATGATTCAACTTTTAGGCACAATACAACTATTTTTGGCTATACAACTATTTACCTCATCACCTTACAAAACTCACCTTACAAGGATTTAGAGGTGTGGGTGACCAGAAGAGGTGATGTCAAAGGGCCCATTTATAACATGGGTCATGTGTCCTAATCCTGACCACATTATGATTGACACAATCTGTCACACCCTGATCTGTTTCACCTGTCTTTGTGCTTACCTCCACCCCCCTCCAGGTGTCGCCCATCTTCCCCATTATCCCCTGTGTCTGTTTGTCTTTTGCCAGTTCGTCTTGTTTGTCAAGCTTACCAGCATTTGTCCTGTCAGCTCCTGTCTTTTCTCAGCCTCTTTGTTTTGCACTCCTGGTTTTTGACCCTTGCCTGTCCTGACCCTGATCCCGCCCGCCTGACCACTCTGCCTGACCCTGCCTGCCGTCCTGCACACTTGCACCTATATGGATTTCCAACCTGAGCCTGCCTGCCGTCTTGTACCTTTGCTTCTGTTGCTGTAATATACTTTGTTACTTCAACACAGTCTGCATCTGGGTCTTACCTTATCCTGATAGTACGAACTGGCCATGACTGACCCAGCAGACCCGGGCCAGCTGCGCGACGCCATCTCCTCCCAGGGAACCACCATTGGGAGACACGAGGAGCTGCTTCGTGGCCTGGTGGAGGGGGTCCAAACGTTGGCTAAACGCCATGACCGGGCATTGGACGGTTTGCTGGAGCAATTCTGTGGGTTGTCTGGGAGGCAGCCTAACACGGTGTTATCCTCTAAAGAAGCTAGGCTCACTGGAAGGGGCAAGGACTCTGGTGGGCCATATGGAGAATGTTCCTGCTTCCCCTGCTCGCACCCCTTTTCATGCCATTCTGCTTTGGAGAGACCAGTCCAAATCTCTCTGGGTTCTCATTGAATCTGGGGCCGACAAGTTTTTTTGGACGCTACCCTGGCATCTGAGCTGAACAGCCCCTCTCCATTCCCATGGACGTTGGACAGGTGCTCAATAAGCTGAGTCACCCACAACACCACTCCCATCCACCTACGGGTGTCAGGGAACCACAGCGAGGCTATCCAGTTCCTGCTCATTAAGTCCCCTCTGATTGCCGTGGTATTGGGATTCTCCTGGCTCCAACGACACAATCCCCTCATTAACTTCTTAGGGCTAGGGGGCAGTATTTTGAAGTTCGGATGAAAAACGTGCCCAAAGTAAACTACCTGTTACTCAGGCCCAGAAGCTAGGATATGCATATAATTAGTAGCTTTGGATAGAAAACACTGAAGTTTCTAAAACTGTTAAAATGTCTGTATATAACAGAACTGATATGGCAGGCAAAAACCCAAGCAAAATCCATCCGGAATGACTGAATCAGTCATGTCACACTGTTTTCAATTGGCATGCTATTCAATGCAGGGTATTTTAGCTCCCAGATTGCAGTTCCTATGGCTTCTACTAGATGTCAACAGTCTTCAGAAAAAGGTTGGAACGTTCAATCATGAAAATCAAGGGAGTAAGACCGCTTATTCCTGAGTTCACGTCGTGTACTGTTTTGGATTTTGCGCGTAACAGGGAATGCACGCTCAGTTCTTTTTCTCTTCTATTCAGCAGGTTATATTCCGTCTGAAATATTATAGTGTATATTCATTTTAGGGTATCTGAGTATTGATTACAAATGCTGTTTGACTTTTTTTCGATGAACTTTACGGGTACTTTTGGGATATTGTTTGTCTGCATGGATGAAACCCTTTGGGCAGGTGGATTACTGAACAAAACGCGCCAACCAAACGGAGCTATATGGATATAAAGAGGAACTTTATCGAACAAAAGGACCTTTTATTGTGTAACCTGGACGCTTTGATATGCCATCAGAGGAAGATCATCAAAGGTAAGAGATTTATTTTTTGCTATTTTTGAGTTTTGTGACACCTGTGCTGGTTATGTTATTATGCTAATTGAATTTGTGAGTGGGGGTGCTGTCCACAGACAATACAATGTTCTGCTGTCGCCGTAAAGCCTTTTTGAAATCTGACAATGCTGTTAGATTAACAAGAGTCTAAGCTTTTGAAGGGTGTGCAGCATTTGTATTTTCATGAATGTTTGAAATGAGTATTTTTGTAATTTGAATTTGGCGCTCTGCATTTCACCGGATGTTGTCAAAATCGATCCCGTTCACGGGATTGGATCCGTAACAGGTTTGCTGGAGCCCATTCTGCCATGCCCATTGCCTGAAGTCAGCACAACCTGCCCCGGGACGTCTTCCTGGGGGCTTGGAAGGTGCCCCGGACCTCTCTGCAAATTCCCGCGGAGTACCAGGACCTCAGAGGTGTTCAGCAAGGCCCGGGCCACATAGCTTCTGCCGCACCGACCCTGTGACTGCGGGATTGACCCTCTCCCTTGTACCACGCTGGCCCGGGGACGTCTGTACTCTGTCGGGACCGGAGACCAAGGCTATGGATACCTATATTGGGGACTCCCTAGCTGCTGGATTTATCCGTCCCTCTTCCCCTCTCGCTGGGGCAGGCTTCTTTTTTGTGGAGAAAAAGTCCATTGACTACCGGGGACTCAACGACATTACGGTTAAGAACCGTTACCCGCTACCAGTCATCTCCTTGGCCTTTGAGCCGCTCCAGGGGGCCACTGTTTTCCAAGCTGGATCTACGGAACGCCTACCACCTGGTGCGGATACGAGAGGGGGACAAGTGGAAGACTGTCTTCAACACGGCCAGTGGCCAGTACGAGTATCTGGTCATGCCCTTTGGCCTCACCAATGCCCCTGCTGTGTTCCAGGCTCTGGTGAATGATCTTCTCCCGCTCCCCTCAAGAACATGTGCTCCACGTCCGGCAGGCTTTCTGGAGAATCAGCTGTTTGTGAAGGCGGAAAAGTGCGAGTTCCATCGCTCCACCATCCCCTTTCTAGGTTACATAATGTCTGCTGGGAGTGTCCAGATGGATCCCGGGAAGATGAGAGCAGTGATGGATTGGCCTACGTCCAGGGTGCAGCTGCAACGTTTCCTGGGGTTCACCAATGTCTATGGCCGCTTTATCCGGGGTTACAGCATCCTGGCTTCCCCCGTCATCACTCACCTCGCCTAAGGTTCCACTCACGTGGAGGCTCTGGCAGGAGGGGGTGGAACATCCGTTCATTGTGTAGACTGACCTCAAGAACCTGATGTATCTCCGCACCGCCAAGCGTCTCAACTCCAGGCAAGCCAGATGGGCCCTGCTGTTCACACGGTTGACCTTCTCCCTCTCGTACCGGCTGGGATCCAAGAATGTCAAGCTGGATGCACTGTCCCACCGCTATAGCCCCAAGACTACTACCCCGGAACCCGAGACCGTCCTTCCACCTCATGCTTGGCGACGACACTCAGCTAGGGAATAGGGAAGCAGGTCAGTGAGGTGTAGCGTTCCCAGCCAAACACCGGAGGTTCATTCCTGACACCGTCCGCTCCGCGGTCCTGGAGTGGGCCTACTCCTCCAGGTTGGCCTGCCACCCGGGCGCCCGTCGGACCCTGGCCTTTGCGACAGCGCTTTTGGTGGCCTACCATGGTCCCGGACGTGTCCGCATTTGTCTCCGCTTGCACAGTTTGTACACAGAACAAGACTCCTCGGCAAGCTCCGGCTGCTCTCCTCCAAGCTCTGTCTGTCCCAGGTCTCACATCTCCCTGGACTTGGTCACTGGTCTTCCCCTGTCTGATGGCAACACTGCCATCCTGACCGTGGTGGATCGGTTCTCCAAAGCCGCCCACTTCATTCCTCTCTCCAAACTACCCTCTGCCGAAGAGATGGCCCAGCTCATGGTGCAGCACGTCTTCTGGATCCATGGACTGCCCGTGGACAAGGTCTCCAACTGGGGTCCTCAGTTCTCATCCCAGTTCTGGAAGGCGTTCTGCACCCTCATTGGGTTGTCGGCCAGGACCTCGGGACCACCTTGTGCTGCCTGGTCTCCGCCAACCCCACCCCTTGGAGCCAGCAGCTTGTGTGGGTCGAGTATGACCACAACACCCTTCCCTGCTCTGCCACGGGCCTATCTCACTTTGAGTGTTCCCTGGGGTATCAGCCCATGCTCTTCCCTGAGCAGGAAGAGGTTGGCACACCTTCTGCCCATATGTTTGTCCACCGCTGTCGTTGTACCTAGAGGAGATCCCGGTCGGCCCTCCTCAAGACCACCTCCAGGTATTATTTTTTTTACCTTTTTTTATTTTACTAGGCAAGTCAGTTAAGAACAAATTCTTATTTTCAATGGCTGCTTAGGAACAGTGGGTTAACTGCCTGTTTAGCTGCAGAACGACAGATTTGTACCTTGTCAGCTTGGGGTCGAACGCCGACAAGCAGATCGCCATCGGACCCAGGCTCCCCGGTATCATCGCGGGCATAAGGTAGGGTTCTCCACCCGAGATCTGCCCCTCCGGGTGGAGTCTCGCAAACTGTCCCCCCAGTTTATCGTCCCTTTCCCCATCTCCAAGGTCATTAGCCCCTCTGCTGTTCATCTTCTGTTACCCCGTACCCTTCGTATACACCCCACCTTTCATGTGTCCCGTATCAAGCCTGTGTCTCACAGTCCCTTGTCTTCCATTTCCAGGCCCACCCCTCCTCCCCGTGTTGTCGCTGGACATTCGGCGTACACGGTGAGACGCCTCCTGAGTGTTCAACCACGGGACAGGGGTTTCCAGTACCTTGTTGACTGGGAGGGTTATGGCCCAGAGGAGAGGTGCTGGGTCCCTGCTAGAGACATCCTGGACCCAGCCCTCATCGCTGACTTCCACCGCCGGCACCCCGGTCAACCAGGTATGTACCCAAGTAGGACACCAGGTGGTGCCCCTAGGGGGGGGTACTGTCATGCCCTGATCTGTTTCAGCTGTGTTTGTGCTTGTCTCCACCCCCTCCAGGTGTCTTCCATCTTCCCCATTATCCCCTGTGTACTTATAGCTGTGTTTTCTGTTTGTCTGTTGCCTGTTTGTCAAGCTTAAAAGCATTTGTCCTGTCAGCTCCTGTCTTTTCCCAGACTCTTTTTCTCACTGTCCTGGTTTTTGACCCTTGCCTGTCCTGACCCTGAACCCGCCCTCCTGACCACTCTGCCTGTCCCTGAGCCTGCCTGCCGTCCTGTACCTTTGTCTCTGTTGCTGTAATAAACTTTGTTACTTCGACACAGTCTGCATCTGGTCTTACCTTATCCTGATACAATCTTTGCAAGAGAGAGGAAATCTGATTTCACTGGTCCTTAACTCGTTGCTTAGTCAATTCATTCAGGGTAAGTGGAGTTAGCTGTGAGTTAGCCTGCTCTGAAGCAGGTTAGTTCTGAAGGATTCTTTGCCATAGAACCTGCTTCGTAGGATACCCCTCTGATGTCCTGGTCCTACTCTTTATGCTAGTTATTTCACTGCTATTCTTTCCAAATTATATGTATTTATTTTAAGACTCATATTGATGGCCTAAGTCAATGTTGCCACCTGTCAATGATTTTAGAGGGTGGTATAATGATTTAAATAATTTCACTGTCCAGATCCTTCTACACTTGTAAGACATCCAGACACAATGCGTGCCTGACTGACTACCTCTGGAAGTGGTCAGGAAGATCTGATCACAGTCAGATCACAAGGCTTCTTGTAAGCAGCAGGTATAACCAAGGCTATTGAGTAGGGCCTGAGTCAACATTTTCAGAAATGTAAATAAAAAAAGTGTGAGGTTGGATCACACTCAGGGATCTGTTCTCTTTTGTACTATAGACCTGGATGAAAGTGTCCTCTTCAGATTCAGACCAGTCTAAGAGCAGGGGTGTTAACTAGATGTTGACTTCTAACCACATGAGCCCCCCCCCCTCCATCCAGCCAGAAATGCTTCCTAACATTATTATCAGGGACTGCAGTTTGGGGAAAAAGAGGCTCACTACAAATCCCCGAAATGTTCATACATGGTAGAAGTAGGTGAAAATACCACAAGGAATTAGACTATATTTATTCAGTTTTATTTCATTTAAACCATGCTCTGCTACTGTTATGGGTCTGATTCTAGTTCATGTCTGGCAGAATAGCACAGACATTTGAAAAGATGGTAACCATGCCAGGTCAGATGTTGCTCATCAATTTCCCACCCAGGACTTTGCTTTCACAAAATTCTGCTAAATAAATCAAGTGATGGAGAAATAATATGCCCTCTTACAAATAGACAAAGCACCTGAGTTTTACACAAAGGTCTAACTCAAGATACATAACCACTCAAGAGGTGTGCAATTCCTGTTTTCTCCTCAGTGAGAAATATGACAAAGTAGAAAAACAATTACACCAATATGAAAAACAGAACAAAGAAGACTATGAGTAATTTTTCCAGTGATTGTCAAAACCTTTCAGGAATCTACAAACCCAGCAGCATTAACATTGTTTCATCAATTCTTTATGTAATGTGTGGCAAGAATATTGCATACTTACATCCTCATCAACACACTGCCACACAGCCTGCATGTAATGATAATCAGTGGAATTTTACCACCCCCTTAGGGTTATTCTGCAGCCCCGTTAACTCATGCTAAGTTTCCATTCTCCAGTCCCACAGTTGTCCAGTAATCAGTAGGCTGAGATTTACAGCCCTGTTGGGCAGGTAATTGTCAATCCTGCACCGGTGATTATGCTCAGGCAAGCCCCATGCTGTTCACTGCTGAAACACGCCAAGGCAAAGTCTACAAGCAACGAGAACACCTTGGTCTATGTTAAAATATCACTGGAGACATGACACAGGCCACATAATGTGAAAATAGGACTATGTTGTGGTGTCTAGTTGATCACTATGGGCCTCTGTATGATAACCCTCAGGGTGCCAGTTGTGAGAGACAGTTAACCAGTGGGCATTTTTATACAAAGAATGTGGCAGGTGGATTCCACAACAACATATGCATAATATGTAGCAGAAATGTGATGATCAAGGTAGATGCCCCCACTGAATTTGGTTGTTTCAGGCTCAGAAACAGCAGGAGTACCTAGCCACTATTCCTTCCCATTGCTGCTGAACCAGATGCCATGCTGGCAACGCCTGTAACCAGACACTTGTAAATGAACTTTTTCACCAAATGTTCATGTTTTGGACAGCTGTTCCTCGACTACTGGACCCAAATAGCCAAGGACTCAATGACATTGTACACATCTAGATAGGTTATATTTAAGCAATAAGGCCCAAGGTTGTGTGGTATATGGCCAATATACCACAGCTAAGGGCTGTTCTTATGCACGATGTAACACGGAGTGCCTGGATACAGCCATTAGCAATGGTAGTAATGTGTGTAATACGTGTGGTATCAACTTGGTCTCAGAGCATTTCGTATTATTCTGTACGTAAATCTGTCACATTCCATTTAGTATGATACAGTGTGTTGCGTTTTGTATGGTATGTATTAATTTGTGATGTCTACCACCCATTTTGTATGATATGTTACGAATTACAATTGATATTATATGTTACCAATTTGTAAAACGTATGTGTTACGAATAGGTGACTAACGTTAGCTAGGCTAGGGGTTAGGTTTAAGATTAGGGTTAAGTTTAGGGTTAGGGGAAGGGTTAGCTAACATGCAAAGTAGTAAGTAGTTGAAATGTTGCTAATTAGCTAAAATGCTAAAGTTGTCCGTGATGAGATTCGAACTCGCAACCTTTGGGTTAGGATTAGAGGTCTTGACCCTCACATTCCTCACAGGGATAATGCACCATGTGTAGAGAGTCAACAACAGCAAGCAAGTGTTTAACACCTACAGCGTACACAATTTGTTTCGCTGCTGTTTCACACGTTTTAAATAACCAGACCAGTCTTCCCTCGATGTAGATCTCTAGCTTGATTTTAAGTGGATACACACATGTAGCTAAAGTTTGTGAAAACCATCTTTGATCAATATCATCATTGAGATTGTAAAAATATAGTATATACTTATAGTGGTGTGGTCAGGCTGAATTAAATATGCTTAGTCTCAAAATAGAAAGAGTTGGGTTTTATTGCTTAAGTATTGTTTCAATGTAGAATGGCACATAAAAAAGGAATCCAATAAATTGAAGTCTTTACCACAACTAAACATAGGCCAATGTCTCATATGTACCAACTACTTAGAGAAAAGTAAGAGCCAGCATAACACAGTAAAGGACTGCTTGTCTTGGCAGAGCAGTCATTCAGTAATAATCAGCAATCCTCTCTAATTTTCTCACGTATTTGGCTCCATTTGAGAGATTTGAGACTTTAATAAGAGTGTCTAGGCCGTAATGGGTAAGAGCTGAGCTTCTTGGAAATGACAGTGCTGGTGGCTGGGCTCCAGGTAGGCAGTGCCTCCAGCAACATGACCCCAGGGAGAGGGCTGGTGGTGGGGGCCTGACAACCATCCATCACTGCCGGTGCCCTGGAACAGACTGAGGAGCAAGCCTGGAGTGTGCTCTCACTGGCATGCCTGCCTGAAACCATTGACCATTGCAGCCATGGACATTTACAGACTTCAAGGTTCATGCAGCTTGAAATGTAATGCACACTTATATTTAGCCTCTGCCGTTTTTACTTTTACAACACATATTGGTCCTGCAAACCTCTCCTGACTGTTGCATGAAATACTGCTGTGGATGGTTGTAAAATGAAGCAAACAAACGCTCTGCAACCTCACTGTAGCCATTTTGGACTTACAGTATACTGTAGACAAGCTATAGTCTTAACGACAATATGGAATGTATAATACGTTTTAATGACCTGTGGTGGACTACAGTGTATTAATAAAGGTGTTTAGAGAAATATGATCATATTGCACTGCGGTCTTTGCACTGTGCAGTTGTACTCTATCTTGCAGGGTGTGTGGAGCACAGGCATTTTAAGAAGACAGTGCCATAACCATGTATCTAAATATACCAAGGTCAGTCAGATACAGATTCACAAGAATAACTCTTGGGAATGAGAGAGAGGACTTGTGGTATACATTCTCAATGGATCAAGCCTGATGCTTGGAAACATTGCAAGGTTGAGTCAAGAATAGACGTATGATTTCACAAACAGCCAGTTGAGCTCTTCAGGGTAAATGGCACTTTGTTGAAACCGTCAATAGTCAGTAATTAGAGCTCCCTCCCCCACAGCAGAGATCAGACAGGTGTTAATCACTTTAAAGGGTCTTGATCTTTTTCTCACTGAGTGGAATGGAAGAATTGCAGTTTTGAGTTTCCATTCTCCAGTCCCACAGTCATTGGCTCATAAATCCACTGGAGTCTTTTAAATGAACAACATATTAACTGTTCACCTGCAATGACTACATCTTGTCAGCTTGAAAAGTGGTGTTCCTGTCATAGCAGACATGTTCCAATAATTTTTTGTATTTTAGGACTTTTATTCTAGGCAGGCTACAAGAACTGCTTGTCACATAAGATGCCAGTCCCAAGAATATTTATATTTCTAAACATGTGTGGGAGAGAGTGAGAAGGGGACAAATCCAGTAAAGATAGAGTAACGTATTGGCTATATTCAATGTGAAAACCTGTAATGTGTACACTGGGAGTCAGGAAGCAAGTACAGGGTGTGCAAATTTAATAATAAATATAGTACGAACCACGTACAGACATGAAACAGAGTCAATACTGCCTGGGGAATGGCACTAAGGAGGTGACATAAATAGGGGAGGTAATCAGGAAGGTGATGGAGTCCAGGTGAGTGTCATGAGGCGCAGGTGCGCGTAACGATGGTGACAGGTGTGAGTGTTGATGAGACAACTGGCGATGTCGAGCGCCGGGGAGCGGGAGTAAAGGTGACAACCTTTCATTTACCTGACTGTTTCTTTCAAGGTCAGCTTCAACCTCGGCAAAGGAAACCATAGTAATGTGTTCATAATGCCAAACAAACAAGTCAAATACTTTGCCTTGACTTTAACACCACTCACAGGAGCATTCCACTGTCTTGACCTCATATGAGGCAACAGGACCAGAGGGTAGTAAACGCCACAGCAACTGCCTCCGTGGAGATGGCTTTTCCATCCGTGCTCTCGTCTCCACCCTCAAGGACTGTCTATGAGGGTGTGAGAGAGGGTGTGCGATGCAACCGCAGGCGCTCCAGTGTCCTTTACTTTGCACTGCAGATTCTGGCTTAAGTGGTTCAAAGTTACAGTACATGTACTGTGAGGACCACTTCACACTGGGTTCTCTTATAAAACCGTAGCAAAGCCCTGATTGAACATGAATCATTATGCAATAAGTGGCGGATAACATGCACACAAGCAGACATATAAATAAACGATGCCACTGAACGAAAGTGAGAGTACACTCCCAGGGTGTTTCTGTCTGCAGAGTTCTTCCCTTTTGGAGAGAGGGGTTTTAAGGACACTGCCAAGAGAAAGCCTGGGGAAAGAGCTGACACATCCGTGGAAGCTAAACATTGGCTGCCACCGCATGGAAGGTATGAGTAACAAATATTAGGTAACTGTACTTTTCCTTCTACTTTCAAGTGGTGAAGATAGTAATATGAGACACACAGTGCATTCGGAAAGTATTCAGACCCCTTGACTCTTTCCACATTTTGTTTTACGCTACAGCCTTATTCTAACATGTATTAAATCGTATTTTTTCTTCTCATCAATCTACACACAATACCCCATAATGAAAAAGCAAAAACAGGTCTTTAGAAACTTTGGGAAATGTATTAACAATAAAAAACTGATCACATTTACATAAGTATTTAGACCCATTACTCAGTACTTTGTTGAAGCACCTTTGGCAGCGATTACAGCCTCGAGTCTTCTTAGGTATGACGCTACAAGCTTGGACCACCTGTATTTGGGAAGTGTCTCCCATTCCTCTCTGAAGATCCTCTCAAGCTCTTGGCTGTGTGCTTAGGGTTGTTGTTCTGCTGTAAGGTGAACCTTCGCCCCAGTCTGAGGTCCTGAGTGCTCTGGAGCAGGTTTTCATCAAGGATCTCTATGTACTTAGCTTCGTTCATCTTTGCCTCGATCCTGACTAGTCTCCCAGTCCCTGCGCCTGAAAAACATCCACAAAGCATGATGCTGCCACCACCATGCTTCACCGTAGGGATGGTGCCAGGTTTCCTCCAGACGTGATGCTTGGTATTCAGGCCAAAGAGTTCAATCTTGTTATCATCAGACCAGAAAATGTTGTTTCTCATGGTCTGAGAGTTTTTACGTGCCGTTTGGAGAACTCCAAGCGGGCTGTCATGTGCCTTTTACTGAGGAGTGGCTTCCATCTGGCCACTCTACCATGAAGGCTTGATTGGTGGAGTGCTGCAGAGATGGTTGTCCTTCTGGAAGGTTCTCTCATCTCCACAGAGGAACGCTGTCAGAGTCACCATCGGGTTCTTGGTCACCTCCCTGACCATGGCCCTTCTCCCCGATTGCTCAGTTTGGCCGGGCGGCTCTAGGAAGAGTCTTGTTGTTTCTAAACTTCTTCTATTTAAGTATGACGTAGGCCACTGTGTTCTAGGGGACCTTCAATGCTGCAGATTAAAAAAAAAAATTGCTACCCTTCCCCAGCTCTGTGCCTCGACACAATCCTGTCTCGGAGCTCTACGGACCATTCCTTTGACCTCATGGCTTGGTTTTTGCTCTAACATGCACTGTCAACTGTGGGACTGTATATAGACAGGTGTGTGCCTTTCCAAATCATGCCCAATCAATTGAATTTACCACAGGTGGACTCCAATAAAGTTGTAGAAACATCTCAAGAATGAGCAATGGAAACAGGATGCACCTGAGCTCAATTTCGAGTCTCATAGCAAAGGGTCTGAATACTTATGTCAATAAGGTATTTCTGTTTTTTATTTTTAATACATTAGCAAAAAAATAGTTTTTGCTTTGTCATTATGGGGTATTGTGTGTAGATTGCTGAGAAAATATGTATATTTAATCCATTTTCGAATAAGGCTGTAACATAAGTCAAAAGGGTCTGAATACCTTCCATAGGCACTGTAAGTACAGTACACACTATTCTCATGAAGGAAATATTTTAGGGATGACAAATTCTGGAACAATGATGAGCATGCATTGGCAATCATGAGTTAAGTTACTGTATGGGCACAAAATAATATTCACCAGGACTTGGATATTAATCCACATTAAATACGTATTTACATTCCTTAAGCGCTACTTATAATATGGTTGAATTAGAAGCATAAATATAGCGATTCAATTACATCCCAGGGCTTTGTTTTGATTAGGTGTGTGACTAGAGAAGCATACTGCCCATGTGCAGAACAATAATGCTTTTCAGTAGGAGCTTTGGTAATTACAGCTTTAAACATCTCCAGGGGTTCAGTAACATCCTGCCTGGAAAAGCAGTCACTCTGTTGGTTGGCTTCAGAGTAGCAGCCTTTATATGAAGTCTACCTAGTTGTGAATTAAATAAACAGGCCCCCTATTGTTCCAAACGGGAACAAGCTGCCAGGTTGGCTGAGTAAAACCAATGAAATGTTTCATTAGACATTGGTACTGGATGAATGTAATTTCTGAGCTCTCAGCTATATTTTTATGTCTTAATGTCAAGTCCACAGAAATGGCATGCGATGTTTACAGAAACATCTGTCAGAAGAAAGAAAGGAAATAATAATTTCTCATTCTGCCACTAGGAGGAAATTAAACACTTCACTATCTTAACAGCCTGGTCTCAGAGCATCAGGTTGAATGGGTTCTTCTCCTGGTGAGGATATGAACTGATTATATCACTGACAGCACACCCACCCGTTCAACCCTTATCAAACACAACAACATATCATACGTTTAGCAAATTCGCAACATATAACACATTTTGAAAATTCCGTAATGCATTGTACGTTTTACAAATTCAGAACATATAATACGAATTGTAATTCGTAACATATAATACGAAATGTGTGATGGTCATCCACATAATAATACATACCATACCTATCATACCAAATAGAGTGTCTCGGATTTACGTACATAATAATACGAAATGCTCTGAGACCAGGTTGCTCTTATTTGCTTTTTTACTTTTACCTCCTTTTCTCCCCAATTGGTATTTACAGTTTTGTCCCATCGCTGCAACTCCCATTCGGACTCGGGAGAGGCGAAGGTCGAGAGACCGCTGAGCCACTCGGGAGGCCCTAGTTTGCTCTTCAAGGAGTACAGTACACATCAACTCCAGGGAGTTAGTTAGAGATGGACAGCATTTCATGTTGAGCATCTCATTGGCAGTTTCACACAATGTTGTTGTGTTTGATAAGGGTTGAACGGAGGGGTGTACTGTCTGTGATATAATCAGTTCATATCCTCACCAGGAGAAGAACCCATTCAACCTGAGTCATCATTACCATTTAGTTGCATTTATAACTCTCAATGAAGAACCTGCTTCACTCTTCAGCAGTGCCAAACCTAACACAGCACTCTCTGATCTTAAGAGCAAGAGGAGCTGGAGGAGGAGGAATGGTGGGCCTGTGTCCTGTAGCTGTGGAGGAGAAGGAGGAATGGTGGGCCTGTGTCTTGTAGCTGTGGAGAAGAAGGAGGAATGGTGGGCCTGTGTCGTTTTAGCTGTGGAGGGGAAGGAGGAATGGTGGGCCTGTGTCGTTTTAGCTGTGGAGGGGAAGGAGGAATGGTGGGCCTGTGTCCTGTAGCTGTGGAGGGGGAGGAGCAATGGTGGGCTTGTGTCCTGTAGCTGTGGAGGAGAAGGAGGAATGGTGGGCCTGTGTCCTATAGCTGTAGAGGAGCTCCTCAATGAGCACAAAGAGCCTGCAGAGGTGGGGCCAAACTATGAGCTCAGCAGAGCCTGTTGGACCAGGGAGCCGAAGGGATAGGGGTGTGTGTGTGAGGTTTGTGTGTGTTAGGGCTGTGGGGATATTTTCCATCCTATTCTGTCCCTCTGATGTGGTCCACTGAGTGCCTCTATGCAGTTGAGTGAGTGGTTGGTCAAGTCCAGAACCACAGCCATAACCATTCAGACTCACCGTACTCCTGCTAACCGTCTCTTCTCTTTACTTGAATTCAAGCCAACTACAGTACTGTGGCCTGAGAGATAGACTTCTTAAATGGAACTCTAAGTGGTTTTGAATACTTATTCAAGGATATGATATGGACAATGTATACAATTATTCTGCATTATTCAATGCACTTTATCCAATACATTTTCCACAAGTATGCTATGATACAGTATGTGATATCATCTTAACAATATTTAAATCTAATTACCATCCTTTCAGATTACAGGAAATTCAGCCTGAAGTAGAAATTACTTTTTCAAATTGCCTTGTGAAACGTGTATGGAAATAATGTTGTAGTCTGTGGTTGTTGAATCCAGGGCACACCAATTGTACAGTAGTCCATTATCTCATATGCAGTGGAAAATAGCAAATTCCCACTTTGTGGTTCCTCTGGTTACACCCTCCAAACTGAGTCTGGTCCTGGAGTCTTCCTTGGGGATAGAAGTCCATATTTTAATCTGGAAAGTATTGCAGGGGTTTGCAGAACATGGGAAACTATAACACCTGGAGGATTCCTCTTCTATCCACAGTGCTCTGTGAGCAAGAATAGATATGCATTGACCCTTTTTTTGCACTAACTCTCTTGCACTGACTCTATGCACACACACTGGACTCTACCCACACACTCACACATACTTACACTGACACCCCAACACACTACATACGCCCACACACACATAACATGCACACACATGCATACTGACGCCAAACACCACATACACTGCTGCTACTGTCTATTATCTATCCTGCTGCCTACACGCACGCACACACGCACGCACACACACACACACACGCTGGCTGCTACTTTCTATTGTCTATCCTGTTGCCTACCCCTACCTATATGTACAGTACATAGCTACCTCAATTACCTCATACCCCTGCACATCGTCTCGGTACTGGTACTCACTGTATATAGCCTGTAACCAGGAACAGATATAGGCCTTGGTTCACTCTAGACCTGACTGTTCTTGACCAGCACAAAAACATCCTGTGGCGTACTGCATTAGCATCGAATAGCCCCCACGATATACATCTTTTCAGGGAAGTTAGGAACCAATTTATACAGGCAGTTAGGAAAGCAAAGGCTAGCTTTTTCAAACAGTTTGCATCCTGTAGCACAAACTCCAAAAAGTTCTGGGACACTGTGAAGTCCATGGAAAATAAGAGCACCTCCTCCCAGCTGCCACTGCACTGAGGCTAGGAAACACTGTCACCACCGATAAATCCATGATAATTGAGAATTTCAATAAGCATTTTTCTACGGCTGGCCATGCTTTCCACCTAGCTACCCCTACCACTACCCCGGTCAACAGCTCTACACCCCCCCACAGCAACTCGCCCAAGCCTCCCTTATTCTCCTTCACCCAAATCCAGATAGCTGATGTTCTGAAAGAGCTGCAAAATCTGGACCCCTACAAATCATCCGGGCTAAACAATCTGGACCCTCTCTTTCTAAAGTTATCAGACCCCTATTACTAGCCTGTTCAACCTCTCTTTCGTATCGTTTGAGATCCCCAAAGATTGGAAAGCTGCCGCGGTCATCCCCCTCTTCAAAGGGGAGACACTCTAGACCCAAACTGCTACAGACCTATATCAATCCTACCCTGCCTTTCTAAGGTCTTCGAAAGCCAAGTTAACAAACAGATCACCGACCATTTCGAATCCCATCGTACCTTCTCCGCTATGCAATCTGGTTTCCGAGCTGGTCATGGGTGCACCTCAGCCACGCTCAAGGTCCTAAACGCCATTGATAAGAGACAATACTGTGCAGCTGTATTCATCTAACTGGCAAAGGCTTTTGACTCTGTCAATCACCACATTCTTATCGGCAGACTCAACAGCCTTGGTTTCTCAAATGACTGCCTCGCCTGGTTCACCAACTACTTCTCAGACAGAGTTCAGTGTGTCAAATTGGAGGGCCTGTTGTCCGGGCCTCTGGCAGTCTCTATGGGGGTGCCACAGGGTTCAGTTCTCTGGCCGACTCTCTTCTCTGTATACATCAATGATGTCGCTCTTGCTGCTGGGGATTCAGACGACACCATTCTGTATACTTCTGGCCCTTCTTTGGACACTGTGTTAACTACCCTCCAGACGAGCTTCAATGCCATACAACTCTCCTTCCGTGGCCTCCAACTGCTCTTAAATGCGAGTAAAACTAAATGCATGCTCTTCAAACGATCGCTGACCGCACCTGCCTGCCCGTCCAGCATCACTACTCTGGACGGGTTCTGACTTAGAATATGTGGGCAACTACAAATACCTAGGTGTCTGGTTAGACTGTAAACTCTTCTTCCAGACTCACATTAAGCATCTCCAATCCAAAATTAAATCTAGAATCGGCTTCCTATTTCGCAACAAAGCATCCTTCACTCATGCTGCCGAACATACCCTCGTAAAACTGAATATCCTACCGATCCTTGACTTCGGCGATGTCATTTACAAAATAGCCTCCAACACTCTACTCAGCAAATTGGATGCAGTCTATCACAGTGCCATCAATTTTGTCACCAAAGCCCCATATACTACCCACCAATGTGACCTGTATGCTCTCGTTGGCTGGCCCTCGCTATATTCTCGTCGTCAAACCCACTGGCTCCAGGTCATCTATAAGTCTTTGCTAGGTTAAGCCCCGCATTATCTCAGCTCACTGGTCACCATAGCAGCACCCACCCATAGCTGGTCACCCCCAAAGCAAATTCCAGTGTTTAATTGCTATATTGTAATTACTTCGCCACTATGGCCTATTTATTGCCTTACCTCCCTTATCTTACCTCATTTGCGCACACTGTGTATAGAATTTTTCTATTGTATTATTGACTATATGTTCGTTTATTCCATGTGTAACTCTGTGTTGTTTTTTGTGTCGCACTGCTTTGCTTTATCTTGGCCAGGTCGCAGTTGTAAATGAGAACTTGTTCTCAACTAGCCTACCTGGTTAAATAAATAAAGGTTAAATAAAATAAAAAAATAGCCATGTTATTTTCTACTCCCTATATACAGTATAGCCATGTTGTTTTACTTCTATTCATTATTCATTGTACATGTATTCCTTGTGTCACTATTGAACTTTTTTATCTTTTTTTTAACTTCGAATTTTTGGAAACGTACCAGTAAGTAAGCATTTCACTGTTCGTCTACACTTGTTGTCTACGAAGCATGTGACAAATACATTTTATACATTTGATACACTGCAGTCTGCAGTTTCACCCCACCACAGCAACCACTTGTCCCCCAGTCTCACAAAAAAATAAATCCCCCATGTACACTGTACTGGGCTCCCGAGTGGCGCAGTGGTCTAAGGCACTGCATCTCAGTGCTAGAGGCGTCACTACAGACCTTGGTTCGACTCCAGGCTGTATCACAACCGGCCGTGATTGGGAGTCCCATAGGGCGGCGCACAATTGGCCCAGCGTCGTCCGGGTTAGGGTTTGGCCCGGGGTAGGTTATCATTGAAATATAAGAATTTGTTCTTAACTGACTTGCCTAGTTAAAACCTCTTTTAAGGACCCGCCCCTTATTTTAAAATGTTCGCATCAAATGACGTACCCAAATCTAACTGCCTGTACCGTTCTTTTGTATTTTTTTGTACCATCATCTTTGAAATGCAAGAAAAAGGCCATAATGTATTATTCCATTAATAAACAAATTAGGCACATTTGGGAAGTCTTGATACCAAATTTTGAACAGAAATGCAATGGTTCATTGGTTCAGTCTAAAACTTTGCACATACACTGCTGCCATCTAGTGGCCAAAATCTATACATTATGGTCTTTCTCTTGCATTTCAAAGATGTGGTGGTTGGCTATATTCCCTATCCGGCCTGAGACCAAGGCCATGGAGGAGTATATTGAGGACTCTAAGGCTGCTGGAAGCATCCTTCCTTCTGCATCTGCTGCCAGCGCAGGTTTTTTTTGTGGAAAAGGACAAGACCCTGCGTCCGTGCATTGACTACTGGGGTCTTAATGACATAACGATCAAGAATCGTTACCCCCTACCACTCCTCTCCTCGGCTTTCGAACCTCTCCAGGGGGCTACCATCTTTTCCAAGCTGGACCTTCAGAATGCCTACCACTTGGTTCGGATACGCGAAGGAGATGAGTGGAAGACCGCTTTCAACACTGCCAGTGGACATTATGAGTACCTGGTCATGACGTTTGGTCTCATCAACGCCCCCGCTGTCTTCCAGGCCCTGGTAAACGATGTACTCCGGGACATGTTAAATCATTTCGTGTTCTTCTACCTCAACGATATATAGATTTTTTCCCATTCTGCCCAAGAACATGCCCTCCATGTTCGACAAGTCCTTCAGCGCATCCTGGAGAACCAACTATTTGTGAAAGCGGAGAAGTGCGAGTTCCACCATTCTACAATCTCTTTTCTGGGATATGTCATTACTGAAGAAAATGTCCAGATGGACCCTGAAAAGGTGAAAGCAGCAGTGGATTGGCCCCAACCAACGCCCACGGTGCAGTTACAACGTTTCCTGGGGTTTGCCAATTTCTACCACTGTTTTATTTGTGGCTACAGCACCCTGGTGGCCCCCCTCTCTGCACTCACCTCTCCCAAGGTACTGTTCACATGGTCCCCAGCTGTTGACAGAGCATTTGTGGACCTGAAACATTGGTTCACTATAGCCCCCATCTTCGTCCATCCGGACCCGTCCCGTCAGTTTGTGGTTGAGATCGATACTTCTGACGTTGGAGTGGGGGCTATCCTGTCCCTGCGGTGAACCAAAAACCCCTGTGCCTTCCTGTCCCATCGTCTCAATTCTGCAGAAAGAAACTACAAGGTAGGTAACTGAGAACTCCTGGCCGTCAAGATGGCACTAGAGGAGTGGAGGCACTTGCTGGAAGGAACAGAACATCCATTTTTGGTTTGGACCGACCATAAGAATTTGGAATACCTCTGCACAGCGCCTTCTCCAGGCAGGCCCGGTGTTCTCTGTTTTTCACCAGATTCAATGTCACCATTTCCTCCTGCCCAGGATCCAAGAATGTGAAACCTGACACCCTCTCTCGCCTATACAGTTCCGCTGCCACACCCTCTGACCCCGAGACCATCCTCCCTACCTCATACCTTGCGGCTTCAGTGGGCTGGGGTATTGAGACCCTGGTCCGCAGGCACAACATTCCCAGCCTGCCCCTGGAGGGGGGGTCCGGCTAACCGGTTGTTCGTCCCTAATTAAGTCCGGTCCCGGGTCCTGAAATGGGCTCATTCCTCCAGGCGTACCTGCCATCCGGGTTCCCGTCGAACACTGGCATTCCTCCGACAACGTTTCTGGTGGCCCACAATGGTTCCTGATTCCTCTGCCTTCGTCACCTCATGCACTGTTTGTGCTCCACGGCAAGCTCCGTCTGGCCTCCTTCAGCCACTACCTGTCCCTCATCGTCCCTGGTCCCATATTTCCCCTGAACTTTGTCACTGGGCTCCCTCCGTCTGATGGCAACACCGTCATTCTGACGGTAGTGGATCGGTTTTCCAAGGCCGCCCATTTCATTCCTCTCCCCAAACAACCTGCCAAAGAGACGGCCCAGCTCATGGTGCAGCACATCTTCCGGATCCATGGACTCCTGGTGGTCCTCAGTTCTCGTCCCGGTTCTGGAAGGCGTTCTACACCCTTATAGGGTCGTCGGTTAGGCTGTCCTCCAGATTCCACCCCCCAATCCAACGGCCAGTCGGAGCGAGCAAATCAAGACCTGGAAACAACCTAAAGATGCCTCATGTTGACCAACCCCACTACCTGGAGCCTTCACTATAACTGGTCTGGGTAGAGTATGCCCGGAACACTCTTCCCTGTTCGGCCACAGGACTCTCCCCTTTCGAGTGCACCATGGAGTATCAGCCTCCGCTCTTCCCAGAATGAGCAGGAAGTCAACATACCCTCAGCCCAGATGTTCGTCCGCCACTGTCGACGTACCTGGAGAAGAGCTTTGTCAGCACTTCTTAAGACCAACTCCAGGTATCGTCGACAAGCGGACCGCTGCCAGACTAAGGCTCCTCGCTATCGCATTGGGCAGAGGGTATGGCTATCCACACGGGACCTGCCCCTTCGGGTGGAGTCCTGCTAACTTTCCCCCCGTTTCATCCCCATCTCTAGACTCCTTAGTTCCAAAGCTGTTCGTCTTTTTGTTACCCTGTGCCCTCCGTATTCATCATACGTTCCATGTGTTTAGGATTAAGCCTGTGTCTCACAGCCCTTTGTCTTCTGTTTCCAGGCCCACCCCTCACCCCTGTGTCATCGATGGCCATCCGGCGTACACGGTGAGACGCCTCCTGAGTGTTCGAGGGGGTTTCCAGTACCTGGTTGACTGGGGGGGTTATGGCCCGGAGGAGAGGTGCTTAGTCCCCGCTAGAGACATCCTGGACCCAGCCTTTATCGCCCACTTCCCCTGCCGGCACCCTGGTCAACCAAGTATGCACCCAGGTAGGACGCCAGGGGGGGTACTGTCACACCCTGATCTGTTTCACTTGTTCTTGTGCTTGTCTCCACCCCCCTCCAGGTGTTGCCCATCTTACCCATTATCCCCTGTGTATTTATACCTGTGTTTTCTGGAAGTGCCAGTTCGTCTTGTTTGCAAGGTCAACCAGCGTTTTTATCCTACCTCCTGGTTTTTCCCAGTCTCTGTTTTCCTTATCCTCCTGGTTCTTCTGCTTTCCCTCATCTAGGCAGCCAAGGCCTTCCAGCAAATGATTAACTATTGTTTCAGAGAGGAAATCATCACGACTGATTTGTAAGCTCATGTCAAACACAATCACAGTGGGGACACATAAAGGAAAAAGACCAGCCAACACAGCCTTCTCTTTCTGGTGAATGTCAAGTGTGGAGAAATTTCCCATAAAAAGTAAGAATACAGAACAACCAAATGTCTGTCACAGTCAATTAATCCCATTGTACCAGTGCATCTTTACACGTCCTACTACCACATGATCCTCTACTGCAGTTTTGTAGGTCTTGGGGATTAAATGCTCTCGACCATCAGTATCTCATTAGAAGTTGTACATGCTGTAACTCTCTCTGTCATTGCTGGACAGGCTCTGGTTTGGGGATGAACCCCATGGAGCAGCTGGAGCAAGGTGGCCTGAGTATTTTACCCAACTTCTGGTCTGCTTATTTGAGTTTTAATGATCAAAGGCTTTCAAAGAGCTCAGTGTGGTCTACCTGTGTGTGACTGCAGTAGTAGTGCCCCTACTGTAACTCTGCCCACAATGGGCCAGAATGACACCAGTGAACCACCAGGAGGGGAGGGCTACATAGATTCTACCTAAACATGGTTATATAGAGCAATATAACACTGTCCAGCTGAGAGGATTGGACCTGACCAGGTCAAAGGTCACCAGTGTTTCCGGTTGTCAAGGTCTCTCAATGGGAGATGTTGAAATCAGTCATCAGCGTCTCTGCTCTTTGATGCATCTCTGCACAAGGCGACTGGGCTTCTGTGACCACAGAAAGGCGTGTGTTCCTTGGCAGGGACACACAAATACAGATGCTATTCTCAAACATTGGGGAGGAAAACACCACACTTTAGTGATTTTGGCCACATAAACTGGACAGAGTGTACTCCCAGGTGTTTAGGGTCAGTGTCTGTAGCTTGGAAATATACTCATTAAGCAGGAATTGATCTGAAAAAAATGATGGATGGCTAGCAGACTAATGTGGAATGGAGGACAGTGAGTAGAGACACATCAGACATACATCATTAAAGAAAGTCTCCTGGCTTCAAGTTCTGTCAGATATTTGGCGGCTAAGCATAACTACAGTCGTTTCAACGTCTTCCCCTTTCATTCCAATCAAGGAGAAAAAGGAATCCCCTCACGAATTGCTGTTTGAGTATTGACTTTTAGATTACTGTACATGCATTAACCAATTTTGTATATCATTGATAATGACAGAAGGTAGAGTATAGCTTAAATAGGAGACATTGCTAACAGGACAGTGCATAAATAAAGTAATAGCCCAGCTAGCACAGTGGATCTGGGCCGATTCCCGCTGAGAGTCAGGGCACTCGGCTGAGAGTCAGACTTGGCCAACGTCACATGGCCCGAGTCTGGGCCGCCTTCGGCAGTATTACTTATGGCTAGGATGCGGTGTGAGTTATCAGGCCCAAATGTATTACTTGTGGCTCGGGCCTATTTGGGCTACTCTCTGGCAAACGATTGCACGGGCTGTTTTATATAATTAACATTTCATTATTTATTTATCCATATTTTATCATTGTTTCTGTGATAAAAAAATACAATTAACATTACATTATTTAAGAGTCCTGTTTAAGTAGTATTTTAGTATTTTGATACTTGTGCAAGGCAATTAATGAGCATAAAAAACTTACTGGATAGAGCCTCCTGAGTGGCGCAGCGGTCTAAGACACTAAATCGCAGTGCAAACTTCTTTGTTACAGATGCTGGTTCAAGACCTGTGCTGGCTGCGACCGGGAGACCTATGTGGTGATGCACAATTGGCCCAGCTTCGTCTGAGTTTGGCCGGCTAGAATGTCCTTGTCCCATTGCGCTGTAGCTACTCCTGTGGCGGGCCAGGTGCATGCACGCTGACACGGTCACCAGGTGTAAGGTGTTTCCACCGACACCATTTTTTTTTTGTGGATGGGTATAATTTGTATGTATAAAATGTATAATAGTAATATTTAAAATGACTAAATCGGGTAATTTTGTATTCATTAATTTAAATTTGCATTGGGCCGCTTCTGGGCCGATTCCTCATTGCTAGCTGGGAGAACTGCTTAGGTATGTGGTCTCAGTGCTTAGAGTATGGTAAATCCACCAGAATCTCCTAATAATCACTCAGATTAGTTTGCTCCAGAATCTCTGGGCTCTATCAGGTAACAGAAAATTACCTCAGACTGCTTTCAGACTTAGCGTTGCTGCTGGGGTTTACTAAAACTACATCAACCTTTTTGACCGCAACGTGCAAAATTAAACACTTCGGCGACATTGATATTACTGATATTCTGCCTAACACTGCTCCCTGTAACTCTTCAGCTGGATCTCTTTCTCTATTATTAAGCAGTGAAGCCTACTGGAGATTTAAAGTTTTGGCTCAGAATGGTACCAACCTTCAGTAGGGATTGAAGCTCTGCTCACCAAGGTACATAAACAAAGTGGAAATGAAGTATGGATGGGTCAGGACAGGAGTCCCCCCCATAGCGCTGTTCCCACTGTTCACTAGGCTGTCCCCAGGACATCAGTCATTAAAGTCAGCAGACCTGAACCTAAATACACACCAGCAGAGCACATCTTGTTCTCCACAGTCATGCAGCCGATGCAGCACGGAAATGGGATTCATGTTAACACCACTACAAGCCACACTTGTATGAAGACCAGTTTGTTCAAAATTGTTTTCAAAATGTTGTTCTCCTCATAAAGGTTGCATAACATTACCGACTACAGGAATTTGAGGTGTAAAACATAATTATTTAAGGCGCTGTAAAACGGAGCTGTCACTGAGAGGTGGGGTCCTGTTTTGCCTTACTAAGTGTAACTAATAAACTGGAGGTAGTATTACTCTTCACTCCTCTACAAACTAAGACAGAACAGTCCACTGGAATTTATCGTGTTCATTAATTGTATATACATGTAATTTTATCATTACAGAAAAGTTTAAATATTCAACATCCACTTCTATCAAGCTGGTATTTCAACAACTAAAGAGAAGTCGTGTGGGGGGGGGAGGGTGTAGTATGTAAAATGTTCTGATACTATTCAAATAAGTAATTGACAGCATCATTTTGTGGTGTGAGATGAAGAGTATCCTGATACCTGACAGCTAAGCTGGAAGCTGTAGTGTTTATCATGACCACTCCTGTTAAATGAAACTCTCCAGCATTACCAGGCCTTCCCCATGAGGTCCCATGCCATCAGGTATGCGATAGGGAAATCCCTTCACTATAATATTTATTTGGTCCAGCTGCCATTGCCTTTTCATCTCCTCATTTAGTTTATCCATCATTATTGGTTTAGGTGAGGCAGTCAAGAGATATGGCACGTCCTTCTATTTGTTGTTATTATGTTCTGAAACGGTGGCAATGTTTCCTGACATGGAGCACCTGTTAACATCTTTACCTAACCCTGTTTTCTTGGATTCCTTCCCAGTAATGTACAGAAGTCAGCCATAAAATACATGTCTCGAAACCATAAAGTATGGCTTTAGAAGCCTTTGAGGCCTACAAATGTAGTATCTTAATTTGAGACAGTTTGCTACAGCATGAAAATAATCCTGCAGCAACATGAAATGTTATTCCTGTAGGGGTTGATACATTTTTCTTAAGGTAAAATCAAATCTGAAAGTGGACATTACAAACTTTACAAACTATTCTCCCTATCTCTAGTCAAGATTTCTGTCAAGCTGAATGTCTGTTAAAATCTGCTGTAATTTAATAACAGTACAGGGTTAGGATATTGTCCAGGGACACCAGTTTGCTAGATCCCCGAAATTTGACGTCTGCAGCTTCAGTACTTGTAGTGATGAATCGATAAATCATACAAACTGGGATTTATGGGCAGGTAATGTGAAGACTAGGCCACACAGGCCTACATTCCTATAGCCACTCACGCTTTCAACTTCAGACTCATAAAGTCTAAATGAAATCCCATTCCTCTGAATTCTCACACATTCCACATTTAGTGGTTTCATTCTGAGGCTTTTAACAGTCAGTGTGATTCTGACAGAATCCTGAGCCAGACACATTTTTTCCACTCTGATCATAAAACTAAATTTCTACCCCATAGGATCAGACCAGGTTCCAGCTTAACAATCACATCCGGCACAGCATTTAGTCCTTCCCTACTGACATGCAATAGCTGGAACTATGCTATGGAAAGATAGGCAGGCCAGATTTCCCCTGCATCACTGAGAAAGTCCAAAGTGGGATTACTCATATGATTAATGTGAAATAACCTGATAACAAAAAACACATAAAACAACAACAGCATGTCTACATCTAAATGTATCATGAAATAATAGTCTTATGCCGTGTGATGGTGTACAAACAGTGAGATCATTGACCTCCGCGCCCCCTTCTTCAAAAAGCTAATCCTGTGATACACTTAGAGATGTGACCTGCATCCGAGTCAGTCTTAACCCAGAACACTCCATCTTCCCAGCAACTCCAGCTGTCTTTACAACTCCACAACAGCAGACCTCCTCAGGCATATCGCCAGATGCACTGCCAACGGAGCCATCAATTTCATTTTTTTTTTAAACCATCACAAAGTTGAAAAGTACATGAGAGGATGGAAAATGACTCAAGTGTTACACAGAAAAGGCCCCAGTCTTGGTGAGCAACTAGGAGGAGGATACAAGAGACAGTAGTTACAGAGTGCCTGTTCTGCGTCTCTGAACAGGTGTAACAGAGATCAATAATTCTACCAGACTCTGTAATTCTCTTCATGATGCATGATAGTTGAAACTGAGTGATGATGAGTTGTTCATCTGACTGTTTACTTTAGCTCTGGGGCTTGTGTGTGAGGAGTGGAACAGTCTGAACTGTAAGTGTAGTGTACTGTAAATTGTAAGTAAACAAGTCATCCAGAAATAAATATAATTTCCAGCCAGAAATTCACCCACCCAATACTTCAACCAGAGGGAATAAGCATGTTCTGATGCTAAGATTCCACACAAAAAGAAACCTATATTTCTCTTCTGGTCTGAGAGCTGTCAGTCAACGTGGGCTACCAAACAGTGAGTAACAGTTGAGAGCAGCCCAGGGGTGACTAGGTCGCTAGGGGTTACCATGGAACCATCCATCATGGCCAGGGAGACAGGGACACACTCTGGCCTTGTGGTGCAGCAGAACCATGTTTATCCTGCAGGGGCTGAGCAGTATGCATACTACACTATGTGTGTGTGTGTGTGTGTGTGTGTGTGTGTGTGTGTGTGTGTGTGTGTGTGTGTGTGTGTGTGTGTGTGTGTGTGTGTGTGTGTGTGTGTGTGTGTGTGTGTGTGTGTGTGTGTGTGTGTGTGTGTGTGTGTGTGTGGGAGGGGGCTTTTTTACATCCGTTATTAGACAGTGGCTACATGAACACTAATTAAACCCACACATTTACTAGAGGGACATGGTCTCTTGCCTGCTAATGTAACTGGCCCCTCTAACAGTACAACTGGCCCCAGCTTGGCCCCCCCCCAGTTGAAATGGTCTAGAACCGGCACTGGCGGTTCATTTACAGTACATACACATAAACAGTAACTGGGAGCTTATACTCATGAACACTGGAAAGCCAGTTAATCCATCTGTATTAGCCCTGATGAACTGATCACAGTGATACGAATAAAAACAATGTTGTGTGTCACAGTGTCTCTGTAAAATGGAAGCTTGGATTTCAGCTGTTTTCTTATTTCTGTTCACTCTTGTTTATCTTCCCATGGCCTATTGCTTACTGCTTGATGCTACAGTACATCCCTCAACCAAGAAAGGGATAAAGACAGACTTCAGCCCTGGGCTTCAGATGGACTTCAGAACTTCATGTCACAGTTAACAGGATGCAGTGCTGATCAAAGAAAAGGCTGCAACTTGATTCTTGCCATAGTACAAATCCATACCAAAATCCTAAGGGATTCTTTTGGGCAGTTATGTTACTTATACAGACATGATTTAGGATGAAGCCTTACTTATGATAAAGGGCCTGATGCATTTAGAGTAACAGCAAGACAGCACAAAGTTGAAATAGGCATAGGCTATGTCGCCTAAAACCAAGAGGCAACACATCAAATCATCTACTTATCCATTACTATTACATGTATTCAGACTTAGATTCCTTCACTTTCCACCACAAACTCTCTTAAGTTTAATGTGGACCATAATAACTTTGCACAATGTGTTCTGTATGAGACGCTCTTCCATCCCTAAATAGATACTGCTACATTTTAGCAAGGGAATCTTTGATAGGCTGTGACAAGTCATTGAGCCTGTCTCCCACCGTGTGGTGATGATGTAAGCTGTACTGTATGTGAATGATCTGCAGTGCAGACCTATTTTTCTTTGTATAGGTCTCTCATTACCATGATTTTCTGTGGATAGGGAACCTAGGAAGAAGCCTAGAGAGGAACCAGGCTCTGAGGGGTGACCAGTCCTCTTCTGGCTGTGCCGGGTGGAGATTATACGACTACATGGCCATTAAGACAAGATCCTTCTTAAAGATGAGAGAGGGAAAGAGAAGGTTGAAACAGCAGGTCCAGGACAAGGTAGCACATCCGGTGAACAGATCAGGGTTCCATTGCCGCAGGTAGAACAGCAGAAACTGGATCAGCAGCATGACAAGGTGGACTGAGGACGAGGACATCCAGAAGTCATCAGGCCAGGTAGTCCTGATGCATGGTCCTATGGCTCAGGTCCTCTGGGAGGGGAGAGATAGAGCTTGGAGAATTAGAGGGAGCATACCTAAGATCACACAGAACACCATATAAGACTGGAGAATTATACCAGACTGACCCTAACACCCCAGTACATACACTATTGCAGCATACAGTGCATTCAGAAAGTATTCAGAACCCATTACTTTTTCCTCACTTTGTTATGTTACAGACTTATTCTAAAATTGATTACATTGTTTTCCCCCTCATCAATCTACACACAATAGCCCATGACAGAATGAAAACAGGTCTTTAGACATTTTTGCAAATGTATTAAAAAAACTTAAATATCACATTTACATAGGTATTCTGACCCTTTACTCAGTACTTTGTTGAAGCACCTTTGGCAGTGATTACAGCTTCGAGTCTTCTTGGGTATGATGCTACAAGCCTTGCACACCTGTATTTGGGGAGTTTCTCCCATTCTTCTCTGCAGATCCTCTCAAGCTCTGTCAGGTTGGATGGGGAGCGTAAATGCACAGCTATTTTCAGGTCTCTCTCGATCGGGTTCAAATCTAGGTTCTGGGTGGGCCACTCAAGGACATTCAGAGACTTGTCCCGTAGCCACTCCTGTGTTGGCTTGGCTGTGTGCTTCGGATTGTTGTCCTGTTGGAAGGTGAACATTTGCCCCAGTCTAAGGTCCTGAGTGCTCATCAAGGATCTCTCTGTACTTTGCTCCGTTCATCTTTGCCTCGATCCTGACTAGTCCCTGCCTCTGAAAATCATCCCCACAGCATGATGCTACCCCCATGCTTCACCGTGGGGATGGTGGCATGTTTCTTCCAGACGTGGCGCTTGGCATTCAGGACAAAGAGTTCAGCCTTGGTTTCATCAGACCAGAGAATCTTGTTTCTCATGGTCTGACAGTCCCTTAGGTGCCTTTTGGCAAACTCCAAGCGGGCTGTCATGTGCCTTTTACTGAGGAGTGTCTTCCGTCTGGCCACTCTACCATAAAGGCCTGATTGGTGGAGTGCTGCAGAGATGGTTATCCTTCTGGAAGTTTCTCCCATTTTCACAGAGGAGCTCTGTCAGAGTGACCATCTGGTTCTTGTGTTCAGGCCACTGTGTTCTTGGGGACCTTCAATGCTGCAGACATTTTTTGCTACCCTTCCCCAGCTCTGTGCCTCGACACAATCCTGTCTCGGAGCTCTACGGACCATTCCTTCAACCTCATGGCTTGGTTTTTGCTTTGACATGCACTGTCAACTGTGGACCTTATATAGACAGGTATGTGCCTTTCCAAATCATGTCCAAGCAGTAGAATTTACCACAGGTGGACTCCAATCAAGTTGTAGAAACATCTCAAGGATGGTCAATGGAAACAGGATGCACCAGAGCTCAATTTCGAGTTTCATAGCAAAGGGTCTGAATACTTATGTAAATAAGGTGTTTCTGTTTTTTATTTTTAATAAATTAGCAAAGAAACTGTTTTTGCTTTGTCATTATGGGGTATTGTGTGTAGATTGCTGAGAAAATAAAATATATGTATCCATTTTCGAATAAGGCTGTAACATAACATAATGTGGAAAAAGTCAAAGGGTCTGAATACTTTCCATAGGCCCTGTAAGTACAGTACACACTATTCTCATGAAGGAAATATTTTGGGGATGACAAATTCTGGAACGATGATGAGCATGCATTGGCAATCATGAGTTACTGTAGGGGCACAAAATAATATTCACTAGGACTTGGATATTAATCCACATTAATCACATTAATCCTTTGACCTCATGGCTTGGTTTTTGCTCTGACATGCACGTTCAACTGTGGGACCTTATATAGACAGGTGTGTGCCTTTCCAAATCAAGTTGTAGAATCAAGTTGTAGAAACATCTCAAGGATGATCAATGGAAACAGGATGCACCTGAGCTCAATTTCGAGTCTCATAGCAAAGGGTCAGAATACTTATTTAAAGAAGGTTTTTCTGTATTTTTTTTATTATAAATGTGCAAAGAAATATAACTGTTTTCACTTTGTCATTATGAGGTATTGTGTGTAGATTGATGAGGAATATGTCTGTAACGTACAGCTTTTTGAAAAAGGCAAGGGGTCTGAATACTTTCCCGAATGCACTGTAGATACTGGAGACGGGGGCGGGAGACACTGTAGCCCCATCCAAAGTGACCTCCGGACAGGGTCAACCAGGCAGGATATAAACACACCCACTTTTACCAAAGCGCAGCCCCCACTCCACTAAAGGGATATCAACGTAGACAAGGCCGAGTATAGCCCATTCACATTTGGCGGACAGAGAAGGGCCATTCATGGAAGTGACATTCATGGAAGTGATCAATAATGATGAACACACAGTCAGTCCAGTAAAAACACCTGCTCTGGCTCAGTGAAGGATGGCTCTTGGAGCTGTAAAGACGATTCATTGGGTAGATGGATCTTATGCAGTCTTCAAGTGAGTGAGAAGAAACCCTCTCAAAGTAGTCACTAGTTTCAAGCTCCACCCAATACCGAACTGCTACTTTATCTTAATGGCTTTGAGATATTGTCGTTCAGTGGGTTTATTTTCAATACCTTTGAATCCACAATATGCATTTACTTTTATAAAGTCAACAATTTTCCAGGAATTGTTCACCTCAGTAAAGCTAATGCCAAGAAGAACACCAGAGCACTCTCTTCACCTTTTCCAAACAAGTGTATTTTTTTTTTTATATTTAACTTTTATTTAACTAGGCAAGTCAGTTAAGAACAAATTTTTATTTAAAATGACAGCCTACACCGACCAAACCCGGACGACAATGGGCAAATTGTACGCCGACCTATGGGACTCCCAATCACGACCGGTTGTGATACAGCCTGGATTCAAACCAGGGTGTCTGTAGTGACGCCTCTAGCTCTGAGATGCCGTGCCTTACACTGCTGCGCCACTCGGAGCACATTTATGTATAGAAATGAGAACTCAAGGTTTCATTTGCAAATGATACAAACGTGTTTCTGATTAGAAATGCATAAATGCTAACTGTCTTTCATTCATAAACGCTCATTGATATAGGCCTACTGCATTTTAACAGTTAAGTAGCAAATCTATATTGCAGGTTGCAGTCAAGTTAAAGCCTGGCATTTCAATGTTGTAAGTATCGAATTCCATCTGACTCATAACAATGTTTTATGTGTTTAAACAATGGAGGGTTATAAACGTAAATATTATATTTGACTATTCGGCCGACAAGAGGTTAGGGCTGGCCTGATGGACGGGAGGCTACTAGCCTATACTAGGTCTCATGTTTATACCTATAGCAGTGAGAGGCAACATCTGCAGAGAAATAACATGCTTAATAACAGTGTAGCGCTTATAATATGGTAAAATGTTGTAGCCTGCTGTTTCAGCCTACCAATATTTCTCTTCAGTCAGCTTTGATCAAGGCTCACAAACCAACAGTCTGAGCAAGATTGATGGCAACTGCTAATATTTTGTTATTATTACATACTCACTATTGGAAAACTATATTTAACCGACTATGTGCCTTACAAATGGTAATTTGTTGCTGCAAATTTCCCGTACGTTTGTGGCAAATTTGTTGCTAACTAAATAGTGTTCCACAAATTGTTGCCAGAAGTATGCAAATGTTTGCCACTAGTGATGAATTTGCGGGGGAAACTTTGGCAACAATTATATTTATTGCCGCTAGTGGAGGCATAATCACTCATCAAGGCAAACCATTATCTCTAAATTCTATTTGAATCTGTGGCAAAACCTTTGGCAATGTATTGCCAGTGGCAAACCGTTTACTAGAAGTTGTTTCTGGTGAACACATGTTCATAACCAAGTGGGAAGGTGGTATTTACCAAATAAAACGCCCCTGCAACTGGTAATTAGTTGTGGGAAGCTCGTCTATCATCCTTGTGCTCTGACTTCTCCCACATGCTGACTTCAATAACAGCATTTCCGGCAGTTAAATACGAAGACAAAACATTATTTATAAAAAGCAATCTACATATGGTTTTTGAACACCATCATTTGTTTGCGAGCATTATAGTTGTACTTTTAGTTTACGGTTAACGCGGCCAATCAATGTTTCTCAATGAGTTCTAAGCACATTAATGCATCCAACTCGTCTTTACTACTTTACCACCTTCCCACTTGGTTATAAATACAGCATGTGTCCCAGGTTATGCTAGCTACGTCATTTGTTTATATAGCATTTATACAAGGCAGATTGTTTCCTTGCTGAAAAATATATAGAATGGCAGTATCAGTGAGAAGCAAAGCAACATCAAGGCAACTTTGTAACAGATAACCCCGCTTTTCCAACGCCAAACCTGACCATTAGCTGCTGAGTCAAATTTCTAAGATGCCAAAATATAAAATGTTTTCAGTAATTGTTTTTAGTAGGTCTATCTTCATGTTGTTTTGAATTGTTTTAGTGCATGTATTCAACAAGCTTTGGCAGAAGGACTTCTAGAGGGCTACCATCTCCAAAGTTCACTCAAAAAGTCAATAGTTCTGAACTGTGTATGATTTTGGATTTAATTATTTAATTTTGTTCATACTCCTTTAAAAATTCCATTGGTTGAAAGCTCATTGCTCAGTTATCACTTGGCTCATGTACATTCTGACGTTGCCTCTTTAAACATCCTAATGTTAACATCCCAATAGCGTTCACATTTTCTCATGTAAATGTTGTGGCTACATAAAAAGATTAAATGAAAAAAATATTAAATAAACAATTTAAAGGGGAAATATTCAGTCTGCTTCTTTATTCATTCACATGCTGATGATTTCAAGGTTAATATTGTAGCACTTAATGTTGTTTTCATTGTGAAATAGATTAGAAAGTTATATTGGATACATTTTTTAAGACTTTTAATACATGTTGTTTAGTATTTTTAGTACATTTAGTATGTTTAGTTTAGTTTTCGTTGTGAGTAGCAAATTAATTTAAAGTTATATGTGATTTGTTTTTTTAAATAAGACATTTCAACATTGTTTGCTAGGTCCGCTTATTAGCTAGCTCTCAGTCTCATTGACCACCAAACATTGCTAACGCTAGCTAGCTTGCTACTTAATATAACTTGTTTTCTCAAAATGTATGCTAGCTAGCTAAGTTAGCAATGTAATGAATACAAATCCCATCTGCTGTTGACATCAGAATACAATTTGAGAGCACTAATTTGCTTCAAAAGTGGTTATAGTTTTGACTGTATGCTGACAGTGAATTCAGAGCCATTCAGAGCCATTCAGCTACACTTACAAATATCATTTGACAAGGTTGCAGTGAAGCAATTGTAATGACAGTCCACCACAACAAACCCAAGAGTTTCCTGATTAGTTAAATTTTTATTGTGTATTCAAATTTGAAATTTTTGTGAGGGGATTTCGCCAGTGGTTGAATGGGGATTTGGGCTTCCCGGGAAAATGTTGCCCGAGGTTGCAACAGTAACCAAGTGGGGCGGGGTTTAGTGAAGGGTGAATTGTTTGCCACAAAACTAATTTGCATGTGAAAACATGAGCTTTCCGCAAATTTGCAGCAAATTTGCCAAAGATTTGCCACAACTGTTTGCCAGAAGCCTGTTTTTTTCGGTAAGGGTAAGGCTTGTAAAGTTAATTTAAATGCCCACATATAATTCTCATCTTAAGTTGCTAATCACTCTGGTTTGGACAGTATTCTAAATAAACACGTCATGTAAAAAAAACAATTAAAGTGGAATCCGGAAACCTAGTAACAAGACTATTACCTTGAAAAATAAACAATTCAGTCCTTATGCAAAATGAGAGAACAACAAAACCCATTTGACTACAGCCAGTTGAAGACTGTCACAACCAATTCTCTGCATGACTGCTTTTCTCAGCTTTGGCAAGCTTGTCTACACACTGACACATCATGAACACGCCTTGGCTCCATATTGAGCAACATGTTCCCAATCACTCTAACAAATTCCAGTCATCTTCTTCAAACAACAAGAACAAAACAAACACACAAACTCAATAATGGAAAGAACCCCAACAAGAACAAAAACAACACTGGGTAGAGAAGGATGAGGAGATATAAATAAATAAATAAATAAACAGTTTAAATCATCCTCATCACCCCCTCCACCCCAATCTGGTGCCCTCTATAGAGCAGCCTGTTTCACAACCGAGAGAGCCTGCCCATTAGCTCTGGTATAGGGACACCTTTCTCTCATCCAATCCAAAGCTTAACTACTAATAGCTCAAACCAAACTTGCCATTGGACTAATGCTTGGGTATATTTTCTCCATATCTCTATAATCTGCTTCCTTCCTCCTACAGCGACTCACATGCATGCCCAATTAGGCTCTGATTACTGTGACATCACCACTCCTTGCTGTTACAACAAACAGCCAACGCCAGAAATAGTGGGGGTGGACCAAGAGGGGGATGGGAAACTGGAGTGAAGTGTGTATGTGTGTGGGAATGAGAGAGGGGAGGTGTGTGTGTAGCCAGAGCTTGTATCTCATGCTTGTGGATGTCTTTGTGCCAAGGGGAGGAGAAAGGAGAAAAGGGGAGGCCCTTGCTAAATTTGTCAGCTTATTGAAACGTTGTGGCAGAGCATTTTTCATCATGTAAATGCACTGAGAGAGGAAGAGAGAGAGAGAGAAAGAGCGCAAAAAAGAGAGAAGGAGAGAGTGAGTGAGGGGGAGGGAGAGAGAAAGGAGAGAAAGAAAAGGGGAGTTAAGGGGGGCAGCAGAAAAAGATTGTCTCAGAGTCGTGAGCAGAAGTGATGGACTCAGCACAGAGAAAGTGATAGTCTTCTCCTATTGGGCTACAGAGAGCACACTGTCCAGACAATGCTCTCACTGCCTCTCACTGCCTGCTGCGCTCTCACTGTCTCTGAGGAAACTACTCATTACATCTAACACATTTGGATTTATTCTCTTTTAATTGGTAAGTGTCTAAAATCTTATGAGGTAATTTTTTTTAATCCTTGCTCAATGCCTTCAGTACAAAGGACTTATTCCCAGTAAGTACAGCTTCTGGTTTTAATAACATGCTTCAAACCACAGTCAACTATTGAGTGACAGGGTTTACTCAGGTGCCAAAGAGCAAGTGATCCAGAGAGAGAGGGACAGCCCCAAGCAGCTTTCACACAGACTGGTGTATGACTTTCTTCAAGGGGACACGTCAATCAGTATTGCCAGGAGGGCAAGGGAACTGAAGGGATAACACGCTACAGTCTACAATTATCTGGTACGGATTCATTGGCCTTTAACTTTCCCTGTATCTTTCACTGTCTTTATTGAATGTGTACATGCAAACATCTAGCACGGCTTGCTCATAGTTCTTTAAGTGTTGCTAGTCTTATCTGTTGATAATCTAGTACATTTGTAGAAATTGATCGCTAAGCTGCACAGTGACAGAAAGGCTTAGGCCACTCTATGTGATCCTACTGATCAGTTTGAAGCTTAGCCCTTCAGTGGTATCTCTATGGAGATACAAGGAGAGGTTTGTTGCCCGGGGCAATTCCCCTGTCTGATTCCTTTAAGTGGTTTAACAAGGCAGCTGGCTCTGAAATAGACACAGCAGAGAGGGATTGACACAAAGCAGAGATACTGAAGTAGTGGGCTTTCCAGAGCAAGGGCTTGTTAACCACTGGTAAACACTCAGCTTGTCATCATTCCAAAGACATACTCGAACAACAAAGATAGGCTGCCAGTGAAAAGTGTCAATAATAGGAGCCTGGTCTTTTTACCAGGAGCATCTCTGTAAGCAGTGCCATAAAAATATATGCCCTCATTTTATGATGTGGTTCACACCAGTAGAAGTTGTTTATTTGAGGTTGTTTGATTATTCAGAAAAATAACAGAAATTCACATCACAAAATGCCAAATTACAGATACATTTTTGTCTAAATGAGTTTGCTGTCATTTGTACATGAATGGATAAAGCTTATGAATATATACAGTGTTTTTTATATAAAAGTCTGCACAAAGTACTGGGTACAACTTTATGCTGCCTCATGATGTTCCTCCATGCTGAAGTGGACATGGACGAAAAGGGCTGTTCTGTTGAATCTCTGCTCTGTCTCTGCTGCCAGGGCTGTGGATAAGAGTGCTTTGGCGGTGCATTTAGGAACGTAGCGAAACAATTCTTGAAACCCCCTGCCTGACAGCATTAGAGGACATGTCGGCCAAAACAACACACCACAACACACAATCCTGAAAGAGTAAAAGAAAGAAACCCTATTAAATGTGGTAAATTATCATCAGAACTATTCTCTGCCGTGGAAAGCCATAACAACGGCTGCTTTCCATCAGCGTCAGATTCAGAGCAGACTGAGCAGGTTGCGGAGGTTGGGGCTGAGGCTGGGATGAGGTTAATTATGTCTACAGTGTCATGTTATGGGCTAACCAGGATTACATACTTTAGGAAAGAATGGTGTCAGCTTAGATAATGAATTACTCAGATTACCATTTCAAAGTTAACTTAATTCTGATCCAAGACATACTAAATGTCTACAACCAGCACTGTCAATTGGTCCTAATTTGAGCATATACCTAATTTTGCACAGTGCTCCAGGGCTGTAGATTGGGAGGTGTTGAATTGATATGTTATGACTAGTAATAAATGGTGAAGAATTATGTGCACTTGTATTAGTTTGTGGTAGTTGAGATAACAGAGCTGCTGGTGTATGTATGACTAGCTGTGGTGTGGTAGAGCAGAAGGCAGAACTGAATTGCAGGTACAGCAGAGCTGGAGCAGAGAGGAGGGGTCTCTCTTTGTCGTTCACTCTCTTCACAACTACCAGTGTGTCTGTCTGTCTGTGGCAGCTCACTCTAAAGAGTGGCTAAGAATGTGAGGAATGCCACGCTCATGAGAGGGGCTGGGGCGAGAGACATCAGCCAGGCCCGCCGGGTCGCTCTGCTCACCTACTAATTATTATGGGCGGCGCATGAACAAAAACACTAGAGCATGCTGCTGCTCACAGCCACACTGACCCACACAAAGCACTGCCTATCACACACTATTAGATAGGGAGAAAAACAGAGAGATGATTTGATAAAGTCATTACCAACCTGTGAATTTGACAGACATTCTAATGAGCAAAACAGCCCTAATTAGACAGTCCTAATAAGGAACACTGTTTACCTCAAGTGCACTGTCATCCATAAAGCTACTGTAGTTATTTGTCTATAGTAACACCGTCCTCTTTTTATGTCACGACAATAACAAGGCCAGTTAGTCAGCTGTCTTTGTATAATTACCGTGGAGAAGAGGGCATGGGGCCTGCTGTTGTTGCCTCAGGTGCTAGTTAACGGAGGGGTTAATAATAGATTGACTGTCTTGGGGCAAATGGGACTCTCTCTGGTCCCTGGGAGCCCTGGGAGCCCTGGAAGCCTGAGTCTGGCATGTGGTGTTGTCTGAACACACACACTCCCCAACTGACAGCTCAGGCATTTTCCTCCAGCTTTGAGGTGGTGGGAAGCCTGGCTGGGAGACTAATTGGAGACTCCTGGCTGACCGTGTAGTACTTTGGGGCTTTTCTGCGACATGGAGTGGCCGGCGCATAGCTTCTCCCAGACACAGAGCTAATGTTCCAGAGAGGGAAACCACATCAATCCCAGGCCATTAACATAGGGGAGACAGTGACTGTTGCATTAGACCAGATCATTATCATGTGTTGTTGTCCTCTGTGTCCCACTGAGGAATTCATTTTTTCCCCTGTTGTACATCCCACAAAGTAGTCTTATATTAGTGAGGCCATCACTGTCTCTTTTGTTCAGAACCTTAATAAGGACTTCTATGTATGTTTAGATAATGTAGCTAGATCCAACCTTTACTGTCGTCTCTGAGTCAATCAGCATCTACTTTGATGACGTCACACCGCATCATACAACAGGGCTTTGTGGGAATAGATTAATTTCATGAAAGGGACCCATATACTGCATCCAGAGGAGAGTTTCACACTAAAAGCCTAAGACTGAAACCAAAACCTAACCACGGCTTCTTTTGAACTTTTACTCGTGGGCAGACGCTTTGTGAGAACAACATATGGGCATTAACTAACAACATATATAGCTTTAAATGTGTTAAAGACATGTTTTCACAATTAATAGGAGACAGAAATGTAGGCTAGGCTTTTATTAAAGAAAAAATCTATATACAGTACTAGTCAAACGTTTGGACACAGCTACTCATTCAAGGTTTTTCTTTATTTTTACTATTTTCTACATTGTAGAATAATAGTGAAGACATTAAAACTATGAAATAACACACATGGAATCATGTAGTAACCCAAAAAGTGTTAAATCAAAATTGATTTTAGATTCTTCAAAATTGCCTTGACAGCTTTGCACACTCTTGGCATTCTCTCAACCAGCTTCATGAGGAATGCTTTTTCAACAGTCTTGAAGGAGTTCCCATATATGCTGTGCACTTGTTGGCTGATTTCCTTCACTCTGCGGTCCAACTCATCCCAAACCATCTCAATTGGGTTGAGGTCAGGTGATTGTGGAGGCCAGGTCATCTGATGCAGTACTCCATCACTCTCCTTCTTAGTCAAATAGCCCTTACACTGCCTGGAGGTGTGTTGGGTCATTGTCCTGTTGAAAAACAAATCATAGACCCACTAAGCACAAACCAGATGGGATGGTGAATCGCTACAGAATGTTGTGGTAGCCATGCTGGTTAAGTATGCCTTGAATTCCAAATAAATCGCAGACAGTGTCACCAGCAAAGCATCCCCACACCATCACACCACCTCCTCCATGCTTCACAATGGAAACCACACATGTGGAGATCACCCGTTCACCTACTCTCCGTCTCACAAAGACACAGCGGTTGGAACCAAAAATTACAAATTTGGACTCATCAGACCAAAGGACAGATTTCCACTGGTCTAATGTCCATTGCTCGTGTTTCTTGGCCCAAGCAAATCTCTTCATCTTATTGGTGTTCTTTAGTAGTGGTTTCCTTGCAACAATTCGACCATGAAGGCCTGATTCACGCAGTCTCCTCTGAACAGTTGATGTTGAGATGTGTCCATTACTTGAACTCTGAAGCATTTATTTGGGCTGCAATTTCTTTGGCTGGTAACTCTAATGAACTTATCCTCTGCAGCAGAGGTAACTCTGGGTCATCCTTTCCTGTTGCGGTCTTCATGAGAGACAGTTTCATCATATCGTTTGATGGTTTTGGCGACTTCACTTGAAGAAACGTTAAAAGTTCTTGAAATGTTCCTCATTGACTGACTTACCTTCATGTCTTAAAGTAATGACGGACTGTCATTTCTCTTTGCTTATTTGAGCTGTTCTTGACTTGGTCTTTTACCAAATAGGGCTATCTTCTGTATACCACCCCTACCTTGTCACAACACAACCGATTGGCTCAAACATTTTAAGAAGGAAAGAAATTCCACTAACAATATTTTCACAAGGCAGACCTGTTTATTGAAATGCATTCCAGGGGATTTCCTCATGAAGATGGTTGATAGAATGCCAAGAGTGTGAAAAGCTCTCATCAAGGCAAAGGGTGGTGTCACGTCCTGGCGTGGGATAGCCGGATGGCTAATCATTTGTGTTTTGGTCAGGAGGGGTTTTTGGTTCTAGGTTGTTGTATTTCTATGTTTGGTTTTGATGGTTCCCAATTAGAGGCAGCTGATTGTCGTTACCTCTAATTAGGGACCATATATATGTTTGTTCTTTTCACCACTTGGATTGTGGGTTATTGAATGTCTGAGAGACACACACAGTTTATAGCGATTGTTGTCTTTATTTTGTTTATTGCATATTTGTATGTTCCACTTTGTCCTATTAAACATGTGGAATGGCACCCGCGCTGCAATTTGGTCTGCTCATTCCGAATGCGCACAGGGGACCTGGTGCGTGGAGCAGGAACAGGACGTGCTGCGCTCTGAATGCGCACAGGGGACCTGGTGCGTGGAGCAGGAACAGGTCTGTGCGCATTCAGAGCCCAGCACGTCCTGTTCCTGCTCCACGCACCAGGTCCCCTGTGCGCATTCAGAGCCCGGCACGTCCTGTTCCTGCTCCACGCACCAGGTCCCCTGTGTGCCTTCAGAGCCCGGCACGACCTGTTCCTGCTCCACGCACCAGGTCTCCTGTGCGCCGTCAGAGCCCGGCACGACCTGTTCCTGCTCCACGCATCAGGTCCCCTGTGCGCCTTCAGAGCCTGGCACGACTCGTTCCTGCTCCACGCGTCAGGTCCCCTGTGCGCCGTCAGAGCCCAGCACGACCTGTTCCTGCTTCACACATCAGGTCCACTGTGCGTCTCCCGAGTCTGACTCCTGTTCCGGCTCCACGCCCCGGGCCTGGGATAGCCGCCACCAAAAGCGAAGACCCACCTGAAAACCCTCCCTATTGACTTTTTGTCAGGGTCGGAGTCTGCGCCTTTGGGGTGGGGGTACTGTCACGTCCTGGTGTGGGATAGCCGGATGGCTAATCATTTGTGTTTTGGTCAGGAGGGGGTTTTTGGTTCTAAGTTGTTGTATTTCTGTTTGGTTTTGATGGTTCCCAGTTAGACATGTGGAATGGCACCCGCGCTGCAATTTGGTCTGCTCATTCCGGTCGTGACAGGTGGCTACTTTGAAGAAGCAAAAATATATTTTGATTTGTTTAACACTTTTATTTGGTTACTACATGATTCCATATGTGTTATTTCATAGTTTTGATGTCTTCATTATTATTCTACAACATAGTAAAAGTTAAAAAAAAACCTGGAATGAGTAGGTGTGTCCAAACCTTTGACTGGTACTGTATATATTTCTTACCTTTATTTAACTAGGCAAGTCAATTAAGAACACATTTTTGTTTACAATGACGGCCTACCAAAAGGCAAAAGGTCTCCTGCGGGATGGGGGCTGGGATAAAAAATAAATATATAGGACAAAACACACATAACAAGAGAGACACCACAACACTACATAAAGAGAGACCTAAGACAACATAGCATGGCAACAACACAGCATGGTAGCAACACCACATGACAACAACATGGTAGCAACAGAACATGGCAGCAGCACAAAAGGTTAAGTGAGTTAGTATCTGGCTGTTTCCCATTCCATGTCTTTATCTCTTTCATATCTTCAACTATAATTATCCTCATACCATCCAGAGATCTCCAACGGTCTTGTTCTTGGACAGTTGTACATTTTTGCTCTCCATCTCTGTAACCTAACGTGCTGGCCCCATGCCCAGAATAGGGCAAAAACAAGTTCTCTCCCCCTCTCATTCTGAAGGCAGTCTGAACATCATGCACGTGGTTCTCCTTCGGGTCAGACCTCTAGCAGTAACTACTGAACAGTTAATGTAGTTACCCTCATACTGAACAGACTCAACAGAACTAGTCCAGCAGCCATGAGCCTGCCTTGCACCAAGCCTCCCACTTTGAGATTAGAAAGGCTTGTCCTGACTCTGGGGAGGTGTTGCACAGGCTCCTCTGTAATCCAATATGCAGCAGCTTTCAATTAAGGAGCCCCAGGGGTACAGGCCCTTGTTATCACGTTCTCCTCTGCACTCTGTGGCACCCCCTCAGCTTCCAATAACACCACAGCCCCTTCAACTGCTCCCCGGCTATTTTTCTAATACAAATGCCTTCACTTTGAAATATGGAACAAACAGCCAAAGTGCTTATTTTTCATGCACTCCTGTGAAAAGCTTAGGGTTGTATCTTAAAAGTTAGTTGTTGTGCATTAATCACACTACTTAAATGTAGCCTCTCTGCAGAGACACACTGTGTCAGGGAAGATTGATATTACACAACATTCTCTCAACACTGATAAACAGAGCAATGTAATTATCCAGAGCAGAGTTCTACATTATTTTCAGGAAATTCCAATATTCCAAATACATATAGGACATTATATATACACAATGATGTGTACTTTAACTTGTGAATGCACCCCAGTATCTTCCTCTTGGTAAACGGTTCAGGTCTGATACAATCTGATCAATATATTAAAACAGGCGCAAGAACAGCTTCAGCTGCTATGTGTGTCAAACTTTCCATAAGCAGTGATGCCCAGGCCTGCACAGGACTGAGGAGCAGATAGGGGATAGACATGTGAAAACACTCCTCCTAACAGTGGCACTCACCCAAGAGAGCCAGAGTCAGGACAGCTAGCTAAACACAACCCCCTGACATCATTAAAACAAACTTAGCAACTAGAGAGATCAGTACCTTATTAGCTAAAAGAAGCAACATTTGCCTTAGCAGAGGTGGAAAGGGTTAGATAATTGACACTCCAACAGCTTCCATTTACACGTCTAATTCTGGCCCACTGAATAACAGTTCACAAACCCAAGCTACTGTCTCACAGACGACTTTACTGTTAAGTAGAGGTGCCTAAATCTGTTCAATTCACACTAAGCAAAAGCACACTCCAGGTCAAATTGTATGTGTCTGGCTATGTTTTTCATACTCAAACATTTTTAAGGTTATTTAAGGTTATTCCTCTACTTTTATTGTGCAACACAGTTACAGTTATGTTATATAATACAAAGTCACAGCATCCTAAGCAGGAAATGCTTCCTTTTATGGTGGCCAGTATTTATTTAGCCCTAAAGACCCCCAGTCTGCCCTAGATGCTGGGCTGGGCTCTGGAATGAATCGGGGCTCCCAGGGCAGGACAGGACTGCTCCCTGAGGTATGTGCCTGCTTGGCCCTCACAGGTAATATAGACTGGGAGAAGGCCATTCTAAGGGACAGGCGGCCTCTGGTCTCAATCAGTGGAGCTGTGAAGGCTCCCATTGATGTCCTGTCAGTGTAAGAGTAGACCCCAGCGCTGTGGGTCTTCAGCAGGGGCCTTAATGGACTGAACAGGCAGGCCACAAAAAAGGTTTCTTAATGCCCAGAGCCAGCCATGCTCTCACAACCATAGCCAACACCACCAGCCTGGTGCCTGTTTAGAAACATGATGGCACACCAGCTTGGCCCATTAGTGAAATCCAATCTGTCTCAGAGTTGAGATTTCCACTGTTTGATAACATTCAATGATATCACAAGCATATAATATGTCGTGCCAGATCTTGTGTTGGAATCAGTGTCTTGTTTCAGCCTGTACAAACAAGACCCATGGAAAAAACACAATTTTAAAAGTGACAATACCTGACAAAATAGTACCCTTTCACTGGAGACATGGTAACCCCAAGAAGTGAATATGAGGAAATGGAAAAAACAAGGGAAAAACACTCATTCCTTTAATTTACAGTGTTAAATAACAGTAATATGTGAGAACAATATTTTTTTTGTGAACAAATGTTTCATTTTGGCGTTATAATAAGGTTGGTAGCAACATGGAAAATCATTGTGGAAATCTGTTGCAGCTCAAGTCAACTACAAAATGAAAAACGCAATGCCTTGTCTATAGGCTGGCTGGCTAGCTAGCAAACATAGCTAAACACACAATAATACCAAAGACAATATCAGCATGTAACGTAGCTAGTTAGCTGTAAAATCGCTTAAACAAACTGCACAATTAATTTAGGAGTCTACAACGGCAGATATACGGCAGATATAGTTTTGAGGAGATGGGAAACAATGCTTCGTCAATGGGCCGCGAGGTGCATTCTGGGGAAAAAGAGCGCTTTCCTTCAAGGAGTGAATGGGAGTCTATTGGGCGCCAGCTCAAAAACATGAAAACAGATCACTCAGAGATGCACAAAAACAGCATAACATAAAAAATGGGTGAACCTTTCCTTTAAATTATACACATGAGTTTGTTTAGGTTTTATAACACGTTCATCCATGTATCAAAACGGTAGGCCTATACTGTGCAATTAGAGATCATTTGAATGAGATAGCTGACCACAGGGTGGTATGTCACAGTATTTTTTTTAACAATTCATTATTTGTGCCAAACCAATGACCTCCGTTTCTCTCTTCCCATCTTTTCCTGTTGTTCTAAATCCCTATGCCTCCTAAGGTGTGTGTAAGTGAGAGCCCTTCCCAGACTGATGGAGCTCCCCGTGGTGCTGCTGTTCCTAGTGTATGGTATGGTCTCTGGAGCCCTGCAGCCCCAGGGTCAGGGGAACCCTCAGGAGAGCAACCCCCAGGCCAGGAGCAAGGAAAGGGAGAGCAGTGAGGATGGCCTGGAGAGTGTGTTCCTGCATGCTGGGCAGAGGAGCAGGCGAGCCCCCGCCGACCCCCAGCAGCCTGACAAGTGTTCCTACACCTTCATCGTTCCCCAGCAGAAGGTGACAGGGGCCATCTGTGTGAACCGCAAGGAGCCGGATGCAACACTAGAGAACCGCGTCAACAAGCAGGAGCTGGAGCTGCTGAACGTGGAGCTGCAGAAGCAGAAGAGGCAGATTGAGATGCTGCAGCAGCTGGTTGAAGTGGACGGAGGCATCGTCAACGAGGTCAAGCTGCTGAGGAAGGAGAGCAGGAACATGAACTCCAGGGTGACCCAGCTCTACATGCAGCTGCTACACGAGATCATCAGGAAGAGAGATAATGCCCTGGAGCTATCCCAGATGGAGAACCGCATCCTCAACCAGACCTCGGAGATGCAGCAGCTCACTAACCGCTACAAGGACCTGGAGCACAAGTACCAGCACCTGGCCTCTCTGGCCAACAACCAGTCGGTCCTCATCGCCCTTTTGGAGGAGCAGTGCCAGGGTCGGCCGGTCAGCCCCCCTCGCCCTGTTCCCGTCCCCCAGCCAAGGCCACAGCCTCCACCCCCACCTGCACCGTCACCACCCATCAACAAGCCCTACCAACCTCCCACCTACCCACGCCTCACCAACCAGATCACCAACGAGATTCAGAGTGACCAAAAGTCTGTATTGCCTGTCATTCCTACCATGACCAGCGGCACAGGCAGCCCCTCTATCACTACCAAACCCTCTGGTGAGTCTCTCTGTTTCATTGAGCAGCCTGACTGTTTTATTTTACCTATTGAAATTAATATTCCTTGATACAGATCTGGTCTGAAGTTACATTTATATGAGTGGTCAAGTGGAAAAAGAGAAGCTGGCATGCTCTATGAACACTCATCAGACTAATGTCTAAGCCAGTCTGAAACAGAGGGTTGTGTGTGAGAGCAGTTTGGTATTTCTTAATCATCAGACAACAGCAGCTCTCCATTCTTTATCCATTCTTCTCACTATTGTCTATGGGAATAATAGGTTCCACACATTCCCGGAGAAAAGGCCTTTAAGGGAGAACAGAGCTGTTGTTGTCTAAAACCCTTTGAGATGCATATCATCTAATGGGTTTGATACTACAGTCAGCTGATTACAATCCACGCAAAGCATCTTAAAACACATATTTGTGTGTGCTCATGGATGGTTGGACTAGAGCCCTCTGGTATTGAGCCCAGTGAAAGTGGAGCTGTCTGAACCTATCTTTCTTGATTTGGTACACTTAATGAAGCTTAAGTAACTGGATGATTCATTGATAGATTTGGTTAACTGTATAGTTGACTAAATACAACAGGGATCACAACTGGATAAGGCTGTCTGTCATGCACTCTAGCTGTGTGTGTGTCTGGTGAGTTAACTTGGTCTTTATCTGATAAGAGAAGTAAAACAATCTGCTTTATTTATTATCCTGCTCATATTTAACTGTTAACAGTGAAATGTTAGCTCGTATGTCTGTGTGAGTATCTATTGCTGTTGGATACGAATATTCCGACATAAAAAAAATGCTACAACTATATCATACTTCAGTACATGCTATAGAATTCTGTAGTAAACCACAGTATACTATAGAACAGTGGTTCCCAAACTATAGGTGAGGTCGGCAAGGGGGGCGTGGAGTTCCCCCTCCCCCCAGTTGTCTTTTTTTTAAGGAAGTCAGTCAGGCTTTCAACTTACTGATGTTCACCAATGATGGAAGGGGGGGCCGAGTGAAAAAGTCTGGGAACCACTGCTGTAGAATAGTGTACTACACACTGTAGTATCCCTCGATCATCTGTAGTACTTACTATAGATTATTGTAGAATACTATAGTAAATACTATAGTATTACCGGCAAAAAAAAACACTGTAGTAAATACAACAGTAATGTCTGCAAAAACGCTACAGTTCGCAGAAACACAACTGTTTTTTAAACTATAGTAATACTACAGCAGTTAATTTGCATATACCCTGCCTATTCCCCTCCTCCATATTCCAATTTCTGCCACCGATAAATGAGAAACCTACATGCCAAGTATGGACCATATATTGTGTTCCCTATACAGTGATGGAAAAAAGTATTTGATCCCCTGCTGATTTTGTACGTTTGCCCACTGACAAAGAAATGATCAGTCTATAATTTTAATGGTAGGTTTATTTGAACAGTGAGAGACAGAATAACAACAAAACAATCCTGAAAAACGCACGTGAAAAATGTTATAAATTGATTTGCATTTTAATGAGGGAAATAAGTATTTGACCCCCTCTCAATCAGAAAGATTTCTGGCTCCCAGGTGTCTTTTATGCAGGTAACGAGCTGAGATTAGGAGCCCACTCTTAAAGGGAGTGCTCTTAATCTCAGTTTGTTACCTGTATGAAAGACCCCTGTCCACAGAAGCAATCAATCAATCAGATTCCAAACTCTCCACCATGGCCAAGACCAAAGAGCTCTCCAAAGATGTCAGGGACAAGATTGTAGACCTACACAAGGCTGGAATGGGCTACAAGACCATCGCCAAGCAGCTTGGTGAGAAGGTGACAACAGTTGGTGCGATAATTCACAAATGGAAGAAACACAAAAGAACTGTCAATCTCCCTCTGCCTGGGGCTCCATGCAAGATCTCACCTCGTGGAGTTGCAATGATCATGAGAACGGTGAGGAATCAGCCCAGAACTACACGGGAGGATCTTGTCAATGATCTCAAGGCAGCTGGGACCATAGTCACCAAGAAAACAATTGGTAACACACTACGCCGTGAAGGACTGAAATCCTGCAGCGCCCGCACGGTCCCCCTGCTCAAGAAAGCACATATACATGCCCGTCTGAAGTTTGCCAATGAACATCTGAATGATTCAGAGGACAACTGGGTGAAAGTGTTGTGGTCAGATGAGACCAAAATGGAGCTCTTTGGCATCAACTCAACTCGCCATGTTTGGAAGAGGAGGAATGCTGCCTATGACCCCAAGAACACCATCCCCACCGTCAAACATGGAGTTGGAAACATTATGCTTTGGGGGTGTTTTTCTGCTAAGGGGACAGGACAACTTCACCGCATCAAAGGGACGATGGATCGGGCCATGTACCGTCAAATCTTGGGTGAGAACCTCCTTCCCTCAGCCAGGGCATTGAAAATGGGTCGTGGATGGGTATTCCAGCATGACAATGACCCAAAACACATGGCCAAGGCAACAAAGGAGTGGCTTAAGAAGAAGCACATTAAGGTCCTGGAGTGGCCTGGCCAGTCTCCAGACCTTAATCCCATTGAAAATCTGTGGAGAGAGCTGAAGGTTCGAGTTGACAAACGTCAGCCTCGAAACCTTAATGACTTGGAAAAGATCTGCAAAGAGGAGTGGGACAAAATCCCTCCTGAGATGTGTGCAAACCTGGTGGCCAACTACAAGAAACGTCTGACCTCTGTGATTGCCAACAAGGGTTTTGCCACCAAGTATTAAGTCATGTTTTGCAGAGGGGTCAAATACTTATTTCCCTCATTAAAATGCAAATCTATTTATAAAGGTTTTCACATTCATTTTTCTGGATTTTTTGCTTGTTATTCTGTCTCTCACTGTTCAAATAAATCTACCATTAAAATTATAGACTGATAATTTCTTTGTCAGTTGGCAAACGTACAAAATCATCAGGGGATCAAATACTTTTTTCCCTCACTGTAGGTTACAGGAAAGAGCAGACGCTCTGAACTATCCGTTCAGACCCCAGTCCTACCTACCTACCTACCTACCTACTGTATATGTTATGGAATATGTGCTCTTTTAGTATTTGTCCAGTAGGTTTGCTCAAGGAGAAAGATAATTGAACAAAAACACTATAGTAAACACTACAGTAATGTCCGCTATAAAACACTGTAGTAAATACTAAAGTATACTACAGTACGCAAAAACACTACAGTAAATACGACAGTCCACAAAAACACTACAGTAAATACGACAGTCCGCAAAAACACTATAGTAAATACTACAGTATACTACAGTCCGCATAAACACTACAGTAATTACTATAGTATATACTACAGTTCTCAAAAACAGTACAGTAATTAGTAGTTTGTACTACAGTTATTTTACAACAGTTAGTAAATTCTAAATAGTACAGTATACTACAGTAATGGCCTCAAAAAGACAACAGTTAATATTACAGTAAAGTCCACAAAAACCCTACAGTGAATACTAAAGTATTTATACCATAGTATACTATAGTATTTTTTTAAATGAGCTGAGCGAAAAGCAGATGTGTCTCAGCGGACAGACACCAGATGAAGAGGAGTTTAGACACAGGGTTTGTGTGGTCTCAACTCACCATGGACTACAAGCCGACTGCTGAGGGGGCGAAGCCAGCTTACACTGCATTTCATGGTCAATCTATCCCTGACAATGGTATCATGGTAAATATAGCGTTTCAGTTATGAGGGAAACTCCGCCACAGACTAGCAGCACTCTGCCACGGATTGTCCAGAGGATGTATGAGACTCGGTGAGGCTTCCATAAGGAATTTTCCAAATCAACTGAAAAGTATTTTCTTGTTAACAGATACATCCACTAGATACCATGTCATTTGAATGTAGTAGGAAACACTGGCTTATGCTGTACAGCTCTTTCCATAGAAATGTTTGTGTTCCAAAGTCTGCTTTCCTGACTGAGGTGTAGACACTGTGCTTTGTACTCTGTGTTTGAAGGGAGGCAAGCTATTTCCTGGCCGACTGCAACTCACCCCCCAAAGGTTATACAAACTCCTCACACAAAAACAGAGTCCTATACAATGCAGAAAGGAAGGGAGAGAGAGAGAGAGAGAGAGAGAGAGAGAGAGAGAGAGAGAGAGAGAGAGAGAGAGAGAGAGAGAGAGAGAGAGAGAGAGAGAGAGAGAGAGTAAGGAATATAGGGTATAAAAAGACAGAGGAATGTCATTTATTCCATCCCCACCAGTCAAATGTTCGGCCACAGTGGCAGGCTCAGCCCTCTGGTTTATGTCTAAACAACACAGATCTTCCACAAAGCCCACTGGAGAGGAGGAGGCTGGCTGATGGATTACTTCCCACATGCAATCCAAGCACAACCTAACCTGTTTTAGCCTGTTAATTTACAATGTGAACTTTTGTTCCTCTGTCTGTGACAGTCCTGCTTGTCGTTTACAGTCCTACTTGGAATTAGCTCCTTGACTTCCCTCCTTTTTATTCTGATACAACCAGGCTGTCAGTGTGAACTCTCTTTATGAAAGCCTAACATCACCCTGTCTGGTCTTCCTCTCTCTCTATCACCCCTCTCTCTCTCTCTCACACACACACACACACACACACACACACACACACACACACACACACACACACACACACACACACACACACACACACACACACACACACACACACACACACACACACACACACACACACACACACACACACACACACATACACACACACACACACATACACACACACACACACACATACACACACACACACTGCCTTTTCCTAGTTATTTAAACCAGGGCTCGCTTCCATTCCCTGGTTGGATACAGTGTATACCTCTCTTCCTCCTGTCTCTGTACAAATGTCCATCGTGTTCTAAACAGGGTCAGTTAGCTAATCACATCAGTGTAAACCAGTGGTCACCAACTGGTCCAGTTGATGTTTTTATTCAGCACTGTCAACACTGTTTTTATTCAACACTATTACAAAACATAAAGCGCACTTTTCCCTACTTCCACTCGCGCTGCAGCTGCAATGAATGAGTAGCCAAGTGTATCGATACCACAGGAGGTTGGTGGCACCTTAATTGGGGAGAACGGGCTTGTGGTAATGGCTGGAGCGATTCAGCGGAATGGTATCAAATATATCAAACACCTGGGTATCTTTCTAGAACTACAACTTTCCGACCTGAAGATCACTGACATCATAATTTGACCTCGTTTTTTCCCGAGTTCCCAGTTGTTTTTAAAGCACCATGACCATCAGATGCATGTAACATCAGTCCAGTAAAATAAAAAAGCAAATTTTTTCAATTTATGCTCAGCTGTGCCTCGCACACCTTACTGATCTATTATGTTATGAAAGCTTGAGTTTTAAAATATAATTTGGTGTGAGAAGAACGATATTGGCAGGCCAGGCATATAGCCAATATGCTGTGATAATATATTAGGCCTACTGCACAAACCTCATTCCTACAGAACAGTTTTTATTAGGTTAATGTAAATCAAAAATAAATGTTTAAAAAAAATCGGAGCAGTAGATCTCGGTTTGCTTTTTGACTGCAATAGTGATTTTGACTCAGAAAAGGTTGGTGACCATAACTGTAAACTCTTGAATAGGAAAACACTTTCACATCTAATTAGAGAAGTGGAGCCAGCAGCCCAATAGAAGCCTGTTTCCAAGTATGTTGACTAGAGCTGGCTTATTTCCTGTTAGCCATTACTGGTTCATATCTGTAAAAACAGGTTCATATCTGTAAAAACAGGCTCATATCTGTAATAACAGGTCCATATCTGTAATAACTGGTTAATATCTGTAAAAACAGGCTCATATCTGTAATAACAGGTCCATATCTGTAATAACTGGTTAATATCTGTAAAAACAGGTTCATATCTGTAATAACCTGAGTTGGCTTATTGCCTGTTAGCCATTACTCTTCTGAGTGGAGAGTAATGGCTAACAGGCAATAAGCCAACTCATGTTATTACAGATATGAACCAGTTTTTACAGATATTAACCAGTTTCAAAGAGAACACCAAGAGAGACTAATAAACCAAACACGTGCAGCATTTAACATAAACTTAATTCCTCGTTAAATGATATACTGCAAAACAATAGAAAACACATGCTGCTCAGACTTTGGTATCTGTCAGGGCATCCATTTTAGCATACAGTTCTGTTACTTCTATGCAGTAAATCATATTACACATGCTGCTAAATGCATTAGAACATCTATGGTGGTGGAGGATGTTTCAGAGATAAGGAAACATACTTTAACCCACAGAAAGACAACAACAATGCTTTAATGGTCAGTTTTCAAATTTGTCTTCAAAACATAGCCATATTAAATACCTCACCACAGTACTTCTGTAAAACGACCAACTGCCAAGTTGGGAATTATGTCAGATAAATTAAATTTGAAGTGAAAGGTTGAACATTTTGGAATTTGGGATAAGTTCCAGCGGTCTCCCTGGCAGAGTTACTGAGGTAAAATAAGGATTTATTTGGGATTATCTTAAATTAGTCCAATTCAGTATAATGAACTTGAATAAGCAACCAGATTAATAGCGTACACTTGAAGAGGTTCAGGAAAATCTGAGTTGAGGTAACATTTTGCAGAAAGTGTCATTGTAGAGCTGCAAAACCTTACGCAGTCTGATGCTGGAGCACCCCAACACATTTTTTGGCCCACTTACTTACACTAGCAATGCACATGTCCCGCCCACCTGAGGATCTGTCATTTTCAGCCATATATTTGTGATTTTTTTTAAATCTGAGGATATCATGCTATTGACACTCTTATGCAACTGTAATTAATGACGCTGTCTAGACAGGGCAGGTGAGTGCAGGTGTGTTGAGTGGTTGCAGCCGTGTTCAGCCCTGTTCCATCCCTTTGTGTAAATGTATTAATGCAAATACGCCCAATAGTTATTTATTTTAACACAAAATATATGATACAATAAGAAAATGTGTATATATTTCATTCTAAGAAAAAGTGAAAATGGCGGAAAAAAAGTGAAATTCAATGCCTGAATTCCCACCAAAATCCCTGAACTCCATACATTATTTGTCCATGCCAGTAAAATGTTGTATGTGCTATAAATCAGTCAATATCTGATGGATTATAAAAAGTAAAAAAACGTTTGCAGTATCTTCATCTATTATCCAACTCTTGCATTTATTATAATTTTTTTATGATTTCTACTCGACGGAGGTGCAACCATAAGACTGTATTTGTACTTCTCCAAGTTGGGAAAGGGGCTACATCTAGCGTATTCATGGGTTGCACCTCTGTCACTAGGTTGCATCGATGCCATTGCTATCAACGTTCTACAGATGCCGCAGCATATTGATGTCTGGCTGATGGTTAATTCCAAGTCTTTCTGAATGGGGGCTAATGACTGTTTCATCAAATGTACACTATAATGGCTTGGAAATACGATGACATTGCTAAAGTAGACAAATAATTTGTAGAAAACAACTTTGTCATCATTAAGATGTGGTCAAGTTTACTTTAGAGAGATGGCATGGTTGCCACGAGCTAGCAAAGTTAACCAGAAATAGATAGCAATGCTAATGTTAGCTAGCTAAAATGTCAGTGCTCTCCCCTCAATCTTAGCTAGCTAGTCAATTTGGAGACATCACAATATTAACAAAAGCTTGTCCTACAAATTATTTCCCCCCCTTTTGAAATGGCATCGTATTTCCAAGCCACAGTAATGCACTTTAGACAAAATCTTCATCAGCACCCATTAAGACTAGGGCTCCCGATTGGTACAGCGGTCTAAGGCACTGCATTTCAATGCAAGATGCGTCATTACAGTCCCTGGCTGTATCACATCCGGCCGTGATTGGGAGTCCCATAGGGCGGCGCACAATTGGCCCAGTGTTGTCTGGGTTTGGCCGGGTAGGCCATCAATGTAAATAAGAATTTGTTCTTAACTGACTTGCCTAGTTAAATAAAGGTAAAAAATAAATATAAAAGACTGCATTGAGTAGAACGCTCAGTTGGGCGTCAGTCCTAAAACAATTGTTCAAAACAATATTGTGATGAAATGTGGACAGACAGCTGTATGGCACATTGTGTGTCCACAAATACACAGGCCTTTCCAGATGAAGGAGGCCATTGTCTCAGTAGAGTTTTAATGGCTGATATCTGAGATTAGATTACCAGAGAATGGCCAAGCTAAAGCCCACTGCTGAGAGAACACGCTATATGAAAACACTATAAATCACATGGAATGCCTCCGATCTGCATGACAGCACAACTGCTCTCTGGGTCAGTATAGTACAGGATGTTGTATTACCTCCACTGGATTAGGTCAAAAACACCCATTGACAATAACAACATAAGAAACATGAAAGGGTTTAATAGGGGTTTAGGAAGACAGTGATTAAATATTAAGAGACTTTCCAACTCAAAAGAGTGTTTTCTACAGCCCAATGCCCATGATATCATTCGTCAACAAGGGATCTTTAGAGTACCTTCTGATCTACAGTATCTGCTACTGTTGCATTATTCAGCAATCAGGTCTCCCTATAGCCATATGCCAATGTTGCTCTTGGCTGCACAGCCTGCAGTCATTTCACTTGTGAGAGCAGCAGCCAAAGTCAATCCTGGCCTTAAACTGAAAGCTTTTCCTACTGAAAGATGGGAGTAGCAGCAGTAACATGATGCTGTGGTCGTTTCTGTTAGGCTGCATAGCATCTGTCTCCAGTACTGTGATGGTCACACAATAAGAAAGTCATATTAACCCTTCTGTGGTATTCGGGTCTGTGGGACCCATTTTCAATGTTTAATAAATTATTTGTTCAACCTGAGACTCATTGGCCTTGGCTCATTTTCTGTGAAGAACATGTAAAATAACACATTTTTATTGAGTGCACACTGTGCACCCCCCTACACATTTATATTATATATGTGTTGTTCGGGTCCACTGGACCCGAGGTTAATAAAAAGTGTGGAAGAGTGTGTGTGTAGGCGAAAACAAAAAGGTTTGCTGTGTGCCTTCACTCTGTCTTCCTCCTCCCTGGGCCTGCTGTTTCAACATAGCACCAAGGACCTTTCTGTCTCCCTGCCTGTCTCCCGCTTTTCTCGCACTCTTTACTCTTTGTAGTGTGTGAAACTACACAATGTATTGTGGGAAACTACACAATGTTATTACAATACGTAAAGAATGCTGTATTTTCCCACACTCTACCACAGCCAGGTACAAAATGGGGGATGGACACAACAAATAAATAGCTCTGCATGTGTGCTCCTTACCACAATCATTCAGTATGGAAAAAATAATCTCTGCTCGGAGGGCCTTAGAAATAATTTTTGCAGAGAGAGAAGCTAGCGTGGAAGGAGCGTCTTCCACTTTAGAAGATGAAGAATTTTCCGAATATGAGGATCATGTCTCTGTCAATTCGGAGTCTGACAGTGAGTTGGAAGAAGAGGATGAGATTGACCCTCAGCCAGCCCCAGGACTAGCCCATCAGCAGCCAGCCCCATGACCAGCCTGTCAGCAACCAGCTCATCAGCAGCCTGCAGGAGGAGAAATATGGATGTAAAAAAAAATGTGAAATTGAATGGTCTTCCTGCCCAAAGAATGAGCCACCCCGCATGGCTGCCAATGTGATAAGGATGCAACCAGGGCCGACAGCGGTTACTCATGTTCAGGACATAAAATCTTCTTTTGAACTGTTCATCCCAGACACAATCCAGAAAATCATTCTGGACTGCACTAATTTGGAGGGAAGGTGTGTTTTTGGAGAGAGATAGAAGGAGATGGACCAAACTCATTTACATGCATACTTTGGGGTTCTTATCCTTGCTGGAGTTTTCAGATCCAATGGGGAATACATTGGGAATCCCTGTGGGATGCAGAAACTGGCAGAGAACTTTTCTGTGCAACAATGTCTCTGGAAAAAGTCCACATTCTGTCCAGGATTATTTGCTTCGATAACAGAGACACCAGACCAGCTCGACGGCAGAGAGACAAGCTAGCTGCAATCAGGTCAGTGTGGGACAAGCGGGTGGACCGCCTTCCCCTGTTTTACAACCCTGGGCCTGACGTTACTGTTGATGAGCAGCTTATATAATTTAGGGGCCGCTGCCCCTTCAGGCAGTACATACCGTCTAAACCCGCAAAATATGGAATAAAGATCTGGGCTGCCTGTGATGCTGGTTCATCATATGCGTGGAACTTGTAAGTGTATACGGGGAAGCCAGATGGAGGAGCCCCTGAGAAGAACCAAGGGATGCGGGTTGTCCTGGACGTGACACAGGGACTCCGTGGCCACAACATCACATGAAATAACTTTTTACTTAGCAGAAGCTGTGACAGGAGCTCCTCAAGAGGAAGCTGACGATGGTAGGAACAGTACGAAAAAACAAGCCAGAGCTCCCACCTCAGCTGTTGAATACACGAAACAGGCCTATCAATTCCTCTAAGTTTGTGTTCACGGCCTAAACGTCCCTAGTGTCTTACGTGCCAAAGAAAGGCAAAAATGTGGTACTCATGAGTATGCTGCATAGAGATGGGAGAATTTGTGGCCAGGAACATCAAAAAACTGAAATCATAATGCATTACAATGCCACAAAATGAGGGGTGGACAATTTAGACAAGCTGGTGACTGGCTACAGCTGAAAAGAAGAACCCTACGATATTGTTCAACATCTTGGACATCTCGGAGTACAGCGCATTTGTTATCTGGATGGCTTTGAACCCAGATTGGAACAGAGGGAAGCTCCAGAGGAGATGGCACTTTCTCGAAGAGCTGGGCGAGGCATTGGTAAGACCTCAAATCCAGAGGAAGCAACATATCCTAAGGACCCCAGCTTCTGCAGCCATCGTGAGGAGGATGCTGGTGCCCCCTCCGTCCGACCCACAGAACCAACCAACTCCAATACCGGAAGTAAGATGTTGTTGCATGTGTGTGTGTCTGAGTCTCCTACCTTGGCCTGCTGTAACTATATATGCGAGTGAGTGAGATTCCTGAACTAAGTGTTTTCATCATTCTAGATTGCAGCCAGTAGCAACAAGAAGAAGCACTGCGATGTGTGTGGACCCAAGAAGGACAGGAAGACACAGTACACATACATCAAATGCAATAAATACATTTGCAACACACACACAGTAAAACTCTGTCCCTCATGTGGTGTGTAGTCCGGCCTTAATTTGTGTTCAATGGGGCTCATTTATAATTTCCATAAAATATTGTATGTAAAATGTGTCCTTACAATTTGTTCAGTTCAAAGCAATAAACATCAGTAGTGATGAAAACCTTATTTCATTTATATTTGTTCAAGATTAACATAATTTTTTTTACACCCATGTCTTGATTATAATAGATTTTTGTTTACAAAAATCACATTTTATAAAAAATAAAACGAATTGAGCTTTTAATGATACTAGCAGAGGTCAATGGCAAATATTAACCATGTATGCTGTCTATATTCCTTGTAATTGATATCAGTCAACATCTAAGTATTAAGTATTAAGTATTTTTTTTTAATTGTTATGGCTGTATTGTTTTAAAAACCCAATAATGTTGTGGGTCCAGACCTGCAGACATTGGGTGAATAACAAAAACAATGAACACCACACAAGGGTTAATTATGAAAATGACTCATATCATAGAAAAAATATCCCTTGACAACCTCAACTGACTCCACCAGGCTTTCTGTCGAACCACTGTGTCTGTCTCATTTCCTGTCCCATGTAGGGCCATGGAAGGACTGCCTACAGGCCCTTGAGGATGGCCACACGGCCAGTGGCATGTACCTGGTGAAGCCAGAGAATGCCAACAAACTAATGCAGGTGTGGTGTGACCAGAGACACGACCCTGGTGGCTGGACCGTTATCCAGAGGAGGCTGGACGGCTCAGTGAACTTCTTCAGGAACTGGGAGACTTACAAGGTAGGTAAACAGCTCCACACTAAGGCAAATTAATTTAGTAAAAGGGGGAGGCAGGTTCTATGTAGAACTGTGTCTGTATGCTGAACATTGGCTGTAGCTCAAAGTGAAACAGGTGACTTATGTCTGGTGTGTCTGATGTTAAAAAGATCTGAACTAATAAATAAACTAAGTAATTGTTGAGGATTGAGGAGAATGGTCCCTTGCACTGCCTGCTCTGATGAGGTACCTACAGGGTTCTGCACCTGACAGTCACACCACTGGCCTATGACTCATACCATCCGCCAACATGAATTGGGTCTTTGTGAAATTAGTCCACACAGGATGCATACAGGCTTAATGACAAACGTGTGGATGAAAAGCTGCCATACTGGAAATAAATGCCACAATCAAAAAATTGCCCACTGAAAAATGATTCATGGTCCATGAAAATGATTTATATTTACATCATAGCAATGGTTTGAGGAAAAATACAATACAAATCTGAATTCAGATATTTACACAACATTACACAGGCAGTCATGAGGACAGCATGAAATACTAAGGGATGAATATTGCCAGTGGGGAATGAGGTGAAAAGGGTCTGGCTAGTGTAAGGATCTAAAGCACTGCAACAGGGCAAAGCAATTTGAGTGCAAACATCATAGGGCAGACAGACAATTTGCAAGGATCTTGTTTAAATCCTTGCCAGAGAACTTTCCAAGATCTTTACGATACACATTAAAACACATGGGAATTAAATGTGTACAATAGCCAGATCTTCCCATGATTCAAAGCATGTGCATTGTAATGTAAAACATATCACATCCTATGACCTGTCCTGGCACTGAACTGAGGCAGAACAGTCCAGACCAGCACACATTTTGTAGATCCCCCCACTCTCCTCTACAGGCCATTAATACGTTTTTTATAATTGTAAGATAGTGAAGATCTGACCACTGAATACCGGCTATGATGTAGTAGGCTCATGGGCTATTTGCTGGTACCTTCCCTGACAATAAACAACACTCTAAGACAGATTCATATTGACCTTTACTGTCAGAGCATCTAGAGGGACTGTTTATCTCAGTACTTCCTGGGCACCGAGTAGAGAAAAGGCTCTGAATTATCCCCCAGACCTCAAGACCAACTGCTTACAGCTGAATGGACTTGTGTAAAGCCCATCATGCTGACTGTGTTGTATGTATTCTCCCTTTGCCCCTCATAGCAAGGATTTGGGAACATCGATGGAGAGTATTGGCTGGGCCTGGAGAACATCTACTGGCTGACCAACCAGAGGAACTACAAGCTGCTGGTGACTCTGGAGGACTGGTCTGGCAGGAAGGTGTTTGCAGAGTACGCCAGCTTCAGGCTGGAGCCTGAGGCAGACTTCTACAAGCTCAGGGTGGGCCGCTACCATGGCAACGCCGGAGACTCCCTCACCTGGCACAATGGCAAACAGTTCACTACGCTGGACAGAGACCATGATGTGTATACAGGTAGCACTCACTCACTCAGTAACGTTGAAACAGAAACACAAGATAACATTTCCAGTGTTCTGAGTTCTGGCTAAGTTAACTAACAATTAGCCTAGTCCATACTGTAAGCCCACATTACATTTTTGTTGAGATTCTGCAATGTTGTCTAACTAATATTTGCTTCAACCCAGGTAACTGTGCCCACTACCAGAAGGGAGGCTGGTGGTACAATGCATGTGCCCATTCTAACCTCAATGGAGTATGGTACAGAGGAGGACACTACCGCAGTCGCTACCAAGACGGAGTCTACTGGGCTGAATTCAGAGGAGGTGCCTACTCCCTGAAGAAAGTATCTATGATGATACGACCGAACCCAAACACCTTTCATTAAATATCCATAAACAAGACAAAGTAGCCCATTTTCAAAACGACTTCCTCTCCACCAAAACTTAAATTCAAACAACAACTCTTGAACTCTGAAATGAAGGCATCTCACACAGCCAGATCAAGAAGATGATGACATAGAAAGTGCAATATCTAAGCCTCAGGCAGGACTCCTGGAGGAGCAATAAAGGAGAAGCAGGGTGCATCCTGTTGCTCCACAGACTAACACATGTAATGGTGTGGCTGTATGCTTGCTTCTCTCCCTTTCAATGTAGCTCAAATGTGTCTGTTTACTTAACTTTGAGAAAAGTGTACTGCTGCCTTAGAACGGATGGTACGGTGTGATTCATATGGGAGAAAACAGGATGAAAGATGAAAAAATGTCATGTGTATGTCAGTTCACAGTGCTCACACTAAGTAGCTTGGGATTGCAATCCTATATTGTATTCCATACGCGTTATAGTGCAGAACATAATTTTATGAGAATGAAGATGACACAGGACATTATATCCAGTGACTAGCCTTATGTTGTTTAAATCAAGCTCTTCAGGTGAGTAATTTATAGGAAACAATAATCACATTTCTTAAACCATGGTATAGACAGGTACTCTTAATATGTAGGCCTGCAATGCATTAGACATTAGCCATAATCTTTGTCAACATACACAATCTAATGTCTACCACGTATGTAAAAGGGGGTATAGATACAACAGTCTGCTCTACAGCACTGGTACAGTCAACAGTTATGACCTGATATCTGGCCTACAAACTCAAAGTAAAGAGTGATTTATATCATTCCACTAAACATACTGCTGGTGTGGCAGAGGGCCAGGTACAGGGAATAATGACAGCTGACTTAATCATACAGTATATTCGGAAAATATTTGAACCCCTTGACTTTTTCCAAATTTTGTTACGTTACAGACTTATTCTAAAATTGATTAAATTGTTTTCCCCCCTCATCAATCTACACACAATAACCCATAATGACAAAACAAAAACAGGTTTTTAGAAAGTTTTGCAAACTTATAAAAAATCTAAAAAGGAAATAACATCTACATAAGTATTCAGACCCTTTACTCAGTACTTTGTTGAAGCACCTTTGGCAGTGATTACAGCCTCGAGTCTTCTTTGGTATGATGCTACAAGCTTTACACACCTGTATTTGGGGAGTTTCTCCCATTCTTCTCTGCAGATCCTCTCAAGCTCTGTCATGGTTGGATGGGGAGCGTTGCTGCACAGCTATTTTCAGGTCTCTCCAGAGCTGTTCGATCTGGTTCAAGTCCGGGCTCTGGCTGGGCCACTCAAGGACATACAGAGACTTGTCCCGAAGCCACTCCTGCGTTGTCTTGGCTGTGTGCTTAGGGTCATTGTCCTGTTGGAAGGTGAACCTTTGCCCCAGTCTGAGGTCCTGAGCTCTCTGGAGCAGGTTTTCATCAAAGATCACTCTGTACTTTGCTCTGTTCATCTTTCCCTTGATCCTGACTAGTCTCCCAGTCCCTGCCGCTGAAAAACATCCCCACAGCATGCCACCACCATGCTTCACTGTAGGGATGGTGCCAGGTTTCCTCCAGACATGACGCTTGGAATTCAGGCCAAAGAGTTCAATCTTGGTTTCATCAGCCCAGAGAATCTTGTTTCTCATGAGTGGAGTCCTTTAGGTGCCTTTTGGCAAACTCCAAGCACTGCTTGTGCCTTTTACTGAGGAGTGGCTTCCATCTGGCCACTCTACCATAAAGGCCTGATTGGTGGAGTGCTGCAGAGATGGTTGTCCTTCTGGAAGGTTCTCCCATCTTCACAGAGGAACTCTGGAACTCTGTCAGAGTGACCATCGGTTTCTTGGTCACCTTCCTGACCAAGGCCCTTGCCCCCCGATTGCTCAGTTTGGCCGGGCGGCCAGCTCTAGGAAGAGTCTTGGTGGTTCCAAACATCTTCCATTTAAGAACGATGGAGGCCACTCTGTTCTCTGGGGACCTTCAATGCCGCAGACATTTTTTGGTACCCTTCCCCAGAACTGCGCCTCGACACAATCCTGTCTCAGAGCTCTACGGACAATTCCTTCAACCTCAGGGCTTGGTTTTTGCTCTGTCAACTGTGGGACCTTATATAGACAGATGTGTGCCTTTCCAAATCATGTCCAATCAATAGAATTTACGACAGGTGGACTCCAATCAAGTTGTAGAAACATCTCAAGGATGATCAATGGGAACAGGATGCACCTGAGCTCAATTTCGAGTCTCATAGCAAAGGGTTTGAATACTTATGTAAATAATGTATTTCTGTTTTTTATTTTTAATAAATTTGCAAAAATTCAAAAAAACTGTTTTCCCTTTGTCATTATGGGGTATTGTGTGTAGATTGATGAGGGACACAAAATGCATTTAATCCATTTAGAATAAGGCTGTAACATAACAAAATGTGGAAAAAGTCAAGGAGTATGAAATCTTTCCTGAATCCACTGTAAGTCTAGATGGTAGAGTGATATTCTATAAAATACAATGGTTACTTGCAGCAGTCGTATTTTTATATTACTTTATGACATGACACCTCAAATGTAAGGCCAGGTATTCATTTGCTTGCAACAAAGCAACCAAGCAATGTATGTACTGTATAAATTAATTGTTGGTGTAAATTGAGCCAACACATTTTGTCTGTACATAAAATATATTTGTAATATAATGTAACAAAGCTAACATGTATCACTATACAGTTGCAATAAACAATGTGCAGCTTCTTTGCGAGTTTTTCTGTATGTACAGACACAACTGTAAATGTATATTCTGTTGTATTACCTTACGTCTAGTATTATAGACCATACACACACACACAGACAGAGAGAGAGAGAGAGAGAAAGAGAGCGAGAACGAGATTGTAAGTCTGAGAGTCCAAGCCAAGCAGGGCCTGGGTCCACAGGAGCCATGGAGATTAGGATAATTACAGGCAGTCTGCGATGAAGATGTCAGCTAGCAGCTCTCCTCTCATGTGTACAACGTGTGACTGAGGAGACAGAGACACTGTCTTTGATATTGCATTTATCAACCACTGGGCCAGTGGAACATGGGATGACGAATGAAACATGACAGCCTGTAAAACTTCTGGCATGCCATAGTCCCTTCCCCTCACATAACTTTTATTAGACTGCATCAGGGATTTCCAAACCAGGGTGGAAAATGGAGAGAGCTTGAAGGGGAGAGAGAGAAATTTCATTTGTATTGCAGTCTGAAAATATTCCCCAATAAAGATGTAATGTGCAAAACTTGCGCCACCATTTCCTGATTGCTAAAATTCGAATAGTTCAGCTAATTTTATGTAATAAAACAAGTATAGAGAATCATTGTATTTTCAGCTGTTTGAAGCTGGTGTACAAAACTGAAAGTAAAACTAAGATTAAGAATGGGAAGCATAGAAATAGCGCACATACAACATATTTTCTGCTTCTTAGATTTGCTTTCCATGCGAATGACAGATCTATAACTCAAATGTCTATGCGAATTTGGTTAGGTTTCCCAAAAAGTGACATATTGCAGCTTTAAGACGGTATGACAGAGGACATTTGATGCATTAAGAAATTGAAATGGTATAACAAACTTTGTAGATGGATCTTGCCTGTCTGTAGAGAAAGGAAAAGCGTGTTGACACTGCAATGAATCTGGTTCCATCAGATGTTTTTCATCTGAACATCCTTTTGCAACCACCCGATTAAATGTATCAAAAAATAACCATCAGTTAACCAATGAGACGTGTCTAAAACAAAAGCTTGTTGAGAGTGTTAATTTGGAACAGCTCTTTAAAGATCTAGTCTGCATTTGTTTTTCTGATGAAACGGAGTGGAGCGTCCGGTGTTGTTTGTAATAGGGCGGCAGGTAGCCTAATGTCTAATCGGGTTGGGCCAGTAAGCGAAAGGTCGCTGGATCGAATCCCCGAGCCGACTAGATGAAACATCGATAGATGTTCCCTTGAGCAAGGCAACCCTAATTGCTCTTTTAAGTCGATCTGGATAAAAGTGTCTGCTAAATTACTAAATTGTAATATCGCAATCGGACAGTTTCACCAAATAAGGATTCTAGTTTTAAAGCGAGAATCCTTATCGGTGAAACTGCCACGTCCGTTTGCGATATTATTAGAACAACAAATAAGTTACTGCCAAGCTAATGTTAGTCATGTTTGTAACAATGTTTTCCCCCCTCAGATATCATTGCATGCTCAATAGAACAGCAGCATATGTACTGCATTTTCTTCCCCCACAATGTGCAACGCTCCCCATCTCTGCTTCGTCAACAAAACAAAAACAATAACAACGGCCGTGGGGCAGACAGTGGCCCGGTTACCACTATTGTGGATTCAATCTTTAATAATAAAATAATCTAAAAGTCTTTAGCACTGCCAGATAGCATGCTAATGGAAGCTACAGAAAGAGGGAGCAGCTGTGCTTTTTTCCTGGCTAGAAGACCATTGAAAAAAGAAAAGGATTCAGGAGTGAGTGTCACTGAACTGACTCACAAATCTGCAGCTTTGATGCCTCATTCCAATAGAAAATTGGTTTTGGATGAGTACTGTTACTGCTGTCAGCTGTGTGCTCACAGGAAATGAATGGGACAGTAAACCATGCATGCTGCACCAGATCCTCTTCATGTTGTTATGAGAGGAGCTGTACACATAAAGCAATGTATGCCACATACATTTTTCCGCCACTTTTGAGTCTCCATTTCTGTCGAATTCAAATACACATCTAGATTATAGGCATTTGGTAAAAGTGGAAAAGCCATTCCCCTGTGCTGTATCACTCTCTACATTGTCACACCCTCTGCTGGAGGTGAATAAACCTGGGAAAAAGAAAGACAGTCCGCTCAATCTGAGCCATATCTATAACCATACACTTAAAATATAACTGAAGTAAAGTCTCAAGTAAGCTCTAGAGCCATACACAATAAAGTAGACAAAGACATATCGTTTGGTTTTATAGGCAAATAATACATCTGAAACTTATGAAAGATGACTCACTAGGGAAGCTTTATGAATTCCTAACACCCCCACCCCCCCAGTGTCCTCCAGACAATCATTAAGGAATGTTAGGGGTTCTTTTTTGATCATTACTCACAGACATGACTAACATTAGCTTCAGGAATGCTAACACATTATATTCATTATGAACAAAAATAAGTTAAGCACATCTCACGATGACTCAAATTCAGACACACATTTCAGTAGTCATTTATCAACAGAGATGGGTCATTCCACGAAAAGAGTGCCTTATGGCGTCCCTTTGATATTTTAAGTAAACTGCACCAATATTGAATTTTAAAAGCCTGTTATAATGAATGAAGTGCACTTTAAATAAAACAAGCTTCAATTCCCCCTGTCACAAGGGGATTTATGGCTGATTTAAGAAGAAATCGTCAAGCCTTTTACTATATTTGTCACTTAATAGGCACTTACTTCAGTCATTTCTTTATTTAACCTCTTTAGATGGGAAAACATGTTATTTTATTAAGTTGAACATGTGCTCTTTATGAATGTTAAAAAATGTATTTTTACCAGGTTATATACTTCTCAAAAGGCACCAAATTGGTGGAATGACCCAGATGCCATTCTGTGATTCCTTGATTGCAGCCACTAAGAATAAACTGTGTGATCCTCCTGTGTGGCTTTTCTTTGTGAGAAGTTCCTGTATGGTTTAGCAGTCATCAACTAAAATGTTTCATTCCTCTTCATTATTTCAAATCCATCAGAACAGAATTTCCACAAATGGAAGTCAGATGTTCAGAATGAAAGGGATTATGCTTGAAATGTAGGCCTACACTACATTCCAGTGTATTTTGACATTTCATTTCCTTCAGAAAGTTGTTTTAAGGAAAGATTTCTACCATGCAGCTACAGCAAAAGCTAAAAACCTTTTAATAGTAGAGAACTTATTGTTTGAATAAACACAATGGATCACAATTCACCAGGTAATCAGTGATAATCAGATCACCTGTGTGGATTTAGCAGGCTCTATTTCTGAACCATTAAATTCCTAGTGGTGTCACCTCTATCAAGGTATATCACATACAGTAGCCTACATAGATCAGCATAGCCAGATATGACAGGACAATTTAAGAAGAGATCATCCTCATCCTTTCATGTTCAGGTCTCTGCCAGAAGAGCACAAATCCAATGATTAATGTAACAGCCTATTCCTACAATTACACCCAGGTCTGTGCTTTGTCAAAAGGGGAGTGGAAAGCTTCTCTGACAGTGGGCTGGCTCTCAATCAGCTGCTCACTCACACAGAGTTGAGCAGCCACAGTCAGTCCTAGCCAGCCTGGTGAAGAACCAACCAACCTACTCGGCCAAGAATCTACCAGAGTGGCTCTCAGAACTAAACACATACATTTTCTTCAACCGTTAGCACAAACTCATACAGTGAGGGAAAAAAGTATTTGATCCCCTGCTGATTTTGTACGTTTGCCCACTGACAAAGAAATTATCAGTCTATAATTTTAATGGTAGGTTTATTTGAACAGTGAGAGACAGAATAACAACAACAAAATCCATAAAAACACGTGAAAAATGTTATAAATTGATTTGCATTTTAATGAGGGAAATACGTATTTGACCCCCTCTCAATCAGAAAGATTTCTGGCTCCCAGGTGTCTTTTATACAGGTAACAAGCTGAGATTAGGAGCACACTCTTAAAGGGAGTGCTCCTAATCTCAGCTTGTTACCTGTATAACAGACACCTGTCCACAGAAGCAATCAATCAATTAGATTCCAAACTCTCCACCATGGCCAAGACCAAAGAGCTCTCCAAGGATGTCAGGGACACGATTGTAGACCTACACAAGGCTGGAATGGGCTACAAGACCATCGCCAAGCAGCTTGGTGAGAAGGTGACAACAGTTGGTGCGATTATTCGCAAATGGAAGAAACCCAAAAGAACTGTCAATCTCCCTCTGCCTGGGGCTCCATGCAAGATCTCACCTCATGGAGTTGCAATGATCATGAGAACGGTGAGGAATCAGCCCAGAACTACACGGGAGGATCGTGTCAATGATCTCAAGGCAGCTGAGACCATAGTCACCAAGAAAACAATTGGTAACACACTACGCTGTGAAGGACTGAAATCCTGCAGCGCCCGCAAGGTCCCCTTGCTCAAGAAAGCACATATACATGCCCGTCTGAAGTTTGCCAATGAACATCTGAATGATTCAGAGGACAACTGGGTGAAAGTGTTGTGGTCAGATGAGACCAAAATGGAGCTCTTTGGCATCAACTCAATTCACCGTGTTTGGAGGAGGAGGAATGCTGCCTATGACCCCAAGAACACCATCCCCACCGTCAAACATGGAGGTGGAAACATTATGCTTTGGGGGTGTTTTTCTGCTAAGGGGACAGGACAACTTCAACGCATCAAAGGGACGATGGACGGGGCCATGTACCGTCAAATCTTGGGTGAGAACCTCCTTCCCTCAGCCAGGGCATTGAAAATGGGTCGTGGATGTGGATTCCAGCATGACAATGACCCAAAACATACGGCCAAGGCAACAAAATAGTGGCTCAAGAAGAAGCACATTAAGGTCCTGGAGTGGCTTAGCCAGTCTCCAGACCTTAATCCCATTGAAAATCTGTGGAGGGAGCTGAAGGTTCGAGTTGCCAGACGTCAGCCTCGAAACCTTAATGAGTTGGAGAAGATCTGCAAAGAGGAGTGGTACAAAATCCCTCCTGAGATGTGTGCAAACCTGGTGGCCAACTACAAGAAACGTCTGACCTCTGTGATTGCCAACAAGGGTTTTGCCACCAAGTACTAAGTCATGTTTTGCAGAGGGGTCAAATACTTATTTCCCTCATTAAAATGCAAATCAATTTATAACATTTTTTACATGCGTTTTTCTGGATTTTTTTGTTGTTATTCTGTCTCTCACTGTTCAAATAGACCTACCATTAAAATTATAGACTGATAATTTCTTTGTCAGTGGGCAAACGTACAAAATCAGCACGGGATCAAATACTTTTTTCCCTCACTGTATGCTCAGGTCACTGCAGGTCTGTTCATCCTCACATCCTTGTGTCTCGTGGAGAGAAATTGTATGTAACAAAGTTCAATCATGGACATGAATGGGAGTGTAGCCTGACTGCCAGTAAGTCTAAGGAACCACCACAATGGAAATGCCCATTCAATGTGGCTGACAGAGCCCCGAACCCCACCTCCTCCCCAACAGACAAAGCCGTGTTGAATCTGCACACATACACATTCTGAGCAAAGAAACGCTGAGAGAATCAGATCAAATGCCTCATCTTTTGAATAATGACGGCTGGGCTGATCGACTCGTATTGCTGTGCAGACTCAATGAGGGCAGTCAAGGTCCCAAGACATCTTAATAACTCATACATCAAAGGCTGTGGAAGGGAATTAATAAGATGGATCCCTGCAGTTAGTCTTTGTGGCTTGGGGCCTAACGGCTATGTAGCAGGTGTGTGTCAGTGCACGACTCTCTGTAGGGCAGTGTACATGTAGTAAAGATAAGGAGTGGAACCACAGGACAATGTAATATAGTTCTAAAGGCATTTGACTCTATACACTTCTCAAATCTGCCAGCAGTAGTATATAATCTAACTTTGTTATAGCACCCTTCTCTCTCTCTATCGCTCCTTCCATCTTTATCTATATCGTTCTCTCCATCTCCCTCTCTCTCCCCTCCATCTGATGAGCATCACTCCACAATGAGCTCGGTCAGACGGACCTTGATTAAAGGGTCATATTTTTCTATCGGTGTCTGGATTACCCCTCACCTCTACTTCTCTTATCTTTCCATCTATTTCATGTCTCTGTCCTGCAGCTTTCAAAAAGTTACTGTATCATAAGAAAGACAGCGTCTCTGCCCTGCAGTCCAGTACAGTCTTAGCTGAGCACGCTAGTGAAGGCTGAATCAAGCTGACGAGGGGCCTGTTTTTCTGCGACAACAATCATGGTATGATACAGCATTTGCTGACAGGTTCTGATCTGAGGCAATGTTTCAGAGAAACAGAGGAGCAATTGATCTACCAGCACAGCACAGTATGTTCTGTTGGTGTTTCACTGGTGTAGAACAAAGTTAGGCTTATGTTTAAATGTTTTCCCCAAAATGCAACAAAGAAATGCCCATATGAAATCTGAAAGCATTAATGCAGCACAATGTGAAATAAATACGTCAAAGCTGACATGGCAGACGGTTATGGGGTCATTTAGAGAGACCACAGATTGAGAAATGCATGGACAATGTGATCTCATAGGCATATTGTTGAGAGGCATCAGGCATCAGTAGTTGTTGAAGGAGGCCTCTGTTAAGAAAGTCTACAGGCCTCACAACTTTACCAAGATCATTTATTGCAAAGTACTCTGATGCTATGTGCCTATTTTCATATAGAAACTTTAAATGAAGCCAAAGGGCACCATATTCCACTCTTAATTGTACCACGTGAAGAACATTCCTCAGCCATAGTCTGGTAATATTAGAGACTGTTCTATTTCTTTGACCTTTAATTCCATATATAGCCAAATAGACCCTGTAATGTACATCAGCCTGGGGAAAGGAGACTGGCTTTGACATGGAGCAGAGCTTTTCCCATAGAGGTGGCATATAGCATGTTGCCGAATAGTGAGCAGAATGGTTCACTGACTCATTTCAAGTCAGCAAAAACACAATTTAAAACCAACATAGATGGAATAATTAGAATAATTGATTGTGATTGCAATAAAAACCTAACGAATATATTGTTCCGTATCTATATCCAAACCAAACCAAATGATTGCCACAGAAGTATTATCATCAACGTGGTAGTCATTGGAAACATTTAGAATCAGAGAATCACACATAGTATATTAGGCTAATACAGTGTAGATGGTTGAAGATGAAATATCCTTAGTTGTTTATTGCATTCATTGGTATCAAATGTGGAATAATTCAGCTTTCCCTAAGACCAAAACCATGGAACTGAGCTTCAAATTGTGGTGATGTGTAGATCTACTAATAGCTTTTAAGCCTGGGGTAACAACTGATGCCATGACCACTGTTTCAAGTTCTTCCAACCCACTTCTGTGCACTTTTCTGTGTGGAAACTCTGTCCTGGGTTTAATTCAATAATATACTTCTTCGAAAAGTTAGAGCAGGGTGTGATGCAGAAAGCAACCTCTTACAGTCCTACCATGTCTTGCTATCCAAGTCTGTCTGACTCTGGAGATCTAAATGACAGAGATTAAAGAGAGCATAGGTCATTCAGTTCCAGGAAAAGCATCAAGCTTTCAAAACAAGACAGCTATTAATGCATTATATGACTTCCTATTAGCATTCACAATAAAATATGACAAGTTTAAAGTGCATTTAATTCTAATACTGAGACTCTGCTTTCATCCCACTTCCTTACATCCTCAATAAACTCAATGATGTACTGACCTTTGTGCAGCTCCCATCTTCAGTTGTTTGTTCCCTTCCAGATTTTGGGGGTTTATGATGTCATTATTTTTCCACGTTTTTAACTTCCACAGGGTGACCCGTCTGTGGCACTGTGCTGGCTTTCCCTGTGCTAGAAAAGTCAGAAGGAACTCTTTTTTTCATCAGTGTGCCTGCTTTAGCTATTACCTTTAGCCCAATCATGCTAACTGACGCCTGATGACCAAAAGGAGAAGAGGGGTTTGGACGCAGATATAGTGTACACTGTTGTTGTAACCTTTAAAGGTGACTTTTCAATGGTATACCGACGTGTTACAGATACAAAATATTTGCAACAAGAATTTGTGTTCCCATGACAGCTGCAATTCCAATAAAACGCATGAACTACATCTCGAAATGGAAATAACATTTGTAAAATGATCACATGAATTCCAAGAATGTGGAAAAAGAGAAGACAAGATCTACAGTGTAAGACCAAGTACGGAACCTTTTTCTTGACCTATTTCAATGTCCATAGTATCAGTTAAGAGCAGAAGGTGCTGCTGTTTTCTGTCACACTGTAACCCAGCAGGTTGCATGCAGCTAATAGGGACTGAAACAACATGAATGTGCAATGGGTCTTGACAACAGTGCCACACAGTTGAAGGTCTGTGGGTTTACTGGAAGTGTTGGAAACTTACAAGCAGCCCATGGTTCTCTCCATCCCAGCCTTTACAGAGCCAGGAGGGCTGTAGCTTTTACTACACCCAGTCGCTGAGGTAATGCAGACAGTGTTCGAGCAACTCATAAACGTCAGACTGGATCAGATTTATGGACTACATTTATAATTTGACACGGGCAAATGCTCTGACCTGGACAAGTCTAGTGAAGACTAATACTGTAGGGTCATACTGTTAGGGGACTGGGGGTCGTACTGTCTGACAACTTTTTATAAACTTATCTGCCTTACTGGAAACATCTAAGCATACCACTACAAACCTAGCACAATTGTAGAAGGAAGTAACTCACGTTCGGGGTTTTAAGAGATAACTCATTATTTATTTTCGCATTTTGTTGTAAATATGCTGCTCATCAGCCATAAACTGACTTGCAGGAAATGGAATAGCCTATGCATGAAATAAAGACAACAAATCAACAAGTCACACATTAATTGATTCACCAGCCATCATCACTATACACATCTACAGGAAGAGGTGCTGTAGAAGCCAAAAATCAGTCCCTTGGTCAAAGTGTTTCTATTACAGTATAATGAAGTTGTAAATAGGCCTACCTGATGGAATGTGAGGGAGAGATGGAGGCTCACCAAGACACCTAGGTCTCCTCTTACCCTCTTATTCTGTCATGTAAAAATTGTAAGTAGTCTGAAATGCACTCTTACGAAAGCAAGTGAGGTCATCCACCCTTCTACACGAGGGTATTGTACAAATGGTTGGCATGATGTGGGCTACATGATTCTGGGGCACAGCTGACATGTGGTTATGATGACATGGGATTCAACATTTCCAAATCGTTTAATAGCCTACATCAGTATCTATTCCCAATGGGGTTGGAATTTGTGTAATTGTGGAAATGGTCTGATACCAGCTCAACATATGCCACAATAAATAACAATAACATGTTAACTAAGAAAATGGACAATAACATTCCACTCTTTGGGTTTGCGTGACATCCCAAAATCAGTCAAACATATCTTTGCGGATGTGAGGGTTTGGGCAATTCAGGCAAAACGTGAAAGATGATACAGAGCGGTTAAACAAAGGTTTGAATTCAACAGCTAATTTAAACTGTACAGCCTAACATCCAATCAAAGTGATGTTTTAATGTGCCAGTGGTGAATGAGCTCATATTTTTAGATATGAATTCACATCAGTGAACCATTCATGATTTTTTGCACATTGCTGCAATAACTCTCTGTCAAAGGTGAAGAAATACTGTTAGCACTGTCCCTTGTTCCTTGTTCATACCTAACATTTACAGCTTTCATGCATGCAATATCAATGACTGATCGTCTCAAAATATTAACTCAATGAATTTATGACACGGTAGATCACTATTAGAGTGATGCTTTTCTATCTACTTTACTATTGTACTAACACAAACATTCACAGCCACTTCAATGTTATCATGCATGTACTCTTGATAAATATACATCTTAAGAGAGTACTAAAGACAGGAATGGGGTGAACCAATAGAGCCACATTGAATAGCGCTGAATACAGGTCTAATAAGGATTTAACATGGAAAATTGTAGGGTGGCATCATGTCTATAATTTCAGCACAACCAGTCCTCCTATTAAGAAGGCCATGAATAATGCCTGTTTCACTGAACAACAAGTACAAATCTGAAAATGACAAATAAAACGTGGTTTACAGAAAAATATGGAAAATATGACTGGAAAAAGAGCTAACATCAGAAACCAAGACACTTTTGTAATGTCACCAAATATCAAAGTGGAATAACCAGAGAAATTAGCCCCTTCATTAAGTGCCATCAGACATATTGCACCAGCAGGACCCATAAACATACTGTACTGGAAAAGGCCAACCGCAATTTAACATCTAGGCCCAATGGCTCTTTATTATACTCTGATAAACAGAGCATGTATTCATGCATGGATACAACTTAGCTTATTCCCTTTCATGTCTTCCATATTTGGCCACATTCTCCAATGAAAGACTGGAGGCACAAAAGCTATGCTGTGCTCTAACAGTCAGAGTTTGTCAGTATGGGCCACAGGAGATGTGCAATAACATTGTTATAAAACTGCACAGTCATAGTCCAGAGATGGTACAACAACAAAAGAACAGACCAATATGAGATATTCAATACGAAGGGAGGTGTAGGCCTATTCCCCTATTATAGGGTTATCAAGGATTTTTATCATAAAGATACATCTGAATCCCCCCAAAATATATAATGCACTTAATTAGCATATCATTGTTTTACTTTTAACAGTGGAAGTCCTACTTTTCATCCCGTCGATTCCCGATGACCAGATGATGAGTTTTGAATTAAGATGTCACAAATTACCCAGAGAAAATACATCAATTTTAGTCAATATGAGTCTCCTAGTCTCCTGGTATAGTGTTTTACCATGCCATAAAGAACTGCTAGAACACTAGTCCCTGTTCCTCTGAGGTCCTGAAGGAAATATTTTAAAATGTCAGCTAAACATAAATCCAACTCCATAATACACTGGCTACATACCCTGCCAGTTGTTCCATGGTTAAGCTACTATAACAATCCATACAGTAGGTCTATAATACCTACTAATCTTTGAGCTGAAAGATGGAATAATAAGACAATAAAAACTTGTGTATCATCAAGTATATTGATCTCATAAATAAAATTGGACAAAAAATCAATGAAAAACACAATGGAATCGTAAGTGACTGATAGTCAGTGGCAGTTGTGGTTGGGTCTCCCTGTAACCCTGGCCTGGCTAGCTAGCTTGAACAGGTCTGTTAGATCCAAACATCATGTTTACAGTATGTAATGTTTAGACCAGCCATGGCCAGTACAACACACAGAGTTTGTGCTTAGGCTATTTGAATCACAGCTGTTAGCTAAATAACACACCACTACAGGGTTTCCTGGACTTTCATTGTGTGATGTGTTTTAATCTTATATTTCACTGCACAGAGCGATTTAAAGTGTTATTTCAGGATCAACTTTTACTGCTACAACACTATCTGTTTTATTATCTATTAACTGATTTAGTATGCAACCTCAACTATGACTAAAAACACATTTACATCTATGCTGAACAAAAACATAAAACGCAACATGCAACAATTTCATTGATTTTAGTTACAGTTCATATAAGGAAATCATCCAATTGAAAAAAAATTCATTAGGCACTAATCTATGGATTTCACATGACTGGGAGGACATAGGCCCATCCACTTGGGAGCCAGGCCCACCTACTGGGGAGCCAGGCCCAGCCAATTAGAATTTGTTTTTCCCCACAAAATGGCTTTATTACAGACAGAAATACTCTTCAGTTCCATCAGCTGTCTGGGTGGCTGGTCTCAAATGATCCCGCAGGTGAAGAAGCCGGATGTGGAGGTAATGGGCTGACGTGGTGACATGTGGTCTGTGGTTGTGAGGCTGGTTGGACATAGTGCCAAATTCTCAAAAACAACGTTGGAGGTGGCTTATGGTAGAGAAATTAACATAAAATGATCTGGCAACAGCTCTGGTGGACATTCCTGCAGTCAGCATGCCAATTGCACGCTCCCTCAAAACTTGAAAACATCTGTGGCATTGTGTTGTGTGACAAAACTGTACATTTTAGTGGCCTTTCATTGTCCCCTTTCACTGTCCCCATTATTACACAGGTGCACCTGTGTAATAATCATGCTGTTTACTCAGCTTCTTGATATGCCATACCGGTCAGGTGGATGGATTATCTTGGCAAATGACAAATGCTCACTAACAGGGATGTAAACAAACTTCTGCACACAATTTGAGGGAAAATAAGCCTTTTGTGCAAATGGAACATTTCTGGGATTTTTTATTTCAGTTCATGAAACATGGGACCAACACTTTACATGTTGTGATTATATCTTTGTTCAATATACTTTGTCAAATGGACTGTTGCTGACATGTAACTAAACAGTGATGATATTACATAATATAATGCCAACAAAAGCAGAAATAAATAAAAAACATACTTTTATTGTACACATTTTCGGGGTTGCCAATCCCTTGTATGGTAAATAAAGTTAGAATGGAGTCAGCACTCAGATGAGAATAGGCCTCGATTTTCAAACCATATAATTAAGACTGAATACATTTACATAATATATGGCCTTGTGGTATGGCATAAGTAGAGCATCACTAATCAAATAAGCTAAAACAGTAGGTGTAAATTAAGATGCAAATCTTTATCCACTTCAAAACGATGAACCCCCAAGACTACTAGGCTTAGTAGAAACACGTTTTTTTGCTATTGAACACTGGCAAACTATTGAATACAAAACCGTGGGACACCCACTGCAGACAACTGTGGAACCCACTGCTGTAAAAGTGATAGAGAACCATTTAAACCCAGATGATAGATGTGGGGAGGCCTCCCTGCCATTTACTCCATTTTAGTCCAATTCATTCCCAGATGAACGATTTGGACCCAAACTCACAAAACACTAACACTGTCTGCACTGGGCTCTAGTTGTAGCTCAGCTGTATATCTCCCCCTGTAGATGCATATTTTAACACTATGGGGCCAGCAGCAATAACACTGCAGAACATTATACAGAACATTCAACTGGAGACTCAGAAGGAAAAGGGGCTGCTGGTAGTAAATGTACTTTGTGTTACTCAGAGTCAGAGTAATGTGGGACAGCTCAATGCCAGCATGGCTCCTTAACCAAAGGCTCAGTGAATGAGATTCCACAAACTCAGGGTTTTAGCTGCCTCTGGTTATGTTATCCTGCTATTTAGGAAACAAATTGATACTGAATTTCACCATCAGCATCCATTTATTTTTTAAAGCTAAACAAAGGAAATTGAAGTACAAAACAAACAGGACTCTCGGTTTAATAAGTATTATACAGAGTGAATAGTAAATTATGTAATCTCCCTATTCTCTGATCTTGAATACTTAAATCAGTGCCATCTCCTCCTCCTCTGGATTCAAACAGAAAAGAGAAGAGTAAGTCTATCCACATGCAACCACTTTAACCTCATATCCTCCTCTAAATAGGCTACTCAATGACAACAATATAGAAATGAAGAGCATCAACATTTAGGCTAAGTCTTTCATCTTGTCATACTGCCTTTGACGTTTATTATATTTAACTAGGCTTAATAAAACCACAAGAGGAAGAGTAGCCTATAGGGCCAGGAGTTTTTCCTGACCGATCCTCTTATGATCATGGTCCTGTGCACCTTCACAAACAACAAGCGGAGAATAGCATGAAATCTCTCTTGTTGCTCTCCTCAATCAACGCATAGTAAGTAAAGTTGCATACACTACTGACATACAGGTAGCTTACTACTGTCTTTTTATGCTGCAATTCTACATCAACATGGCACTGCATTCATGTTTATCCTCTAGCCCCCTCTGGTGGCATTGTCAACACATCAGCTAAAAAGGAGGGGCATACTTCAGACAAACACTACCATGGTTACTGATCACTGTTCTATAGAAGGGGAGGAGCACTAGAGACATATGGGAGGAGACATGCATTTATAGCTATGTTAATAAAGATGATATCATGGTGACGGATAATGCAGGGAAGATAAGCTGACCTCTCCATGACAACCAAAGCAGTATCCATAAACACTAAACACCAGAAGGCAGTGGCTTGAACTCACTATAAAATCTAATAACGCCATGACTGCCATTAGCTCATTTGTCATAGGTTCTAGTCACTCAGCAGCAGAGGCTCCAACGGTTTAAAACAACAAGCTCACAGTACCTTCATTCTGTGTGTGAGCTGAGGACAGCAGACAGGTCCTCCTTCACGCTGCAAGCTAAAGATCTCTGCTGTAGAGGTAAGAAAACTCCTGTAACCCAGAATATAATTTAGTAAAAATATAGTATACCTTAAAATTATAATTCCACCATCACAAGATATATATTTGTCCATTTGTAACATACACAGAGTCTTCTTAAAACTGGCATGTATCTGTGCTGTACTATGAGATGGTGCACCACTGATTTCTCTTATCATCAGAACCTCTTGGTGTGGTTCTTGCTTTGCTAGATGTTGCTGCACAGACCACTGGCAGGAAGAGGTGAAGAGGGGCCCCAGGGGTCCATCAGGGTGAACGTGGAGCTGCAGTACAAGCTGGGAGAGAAGACCAAGGCACGGCTGCAGGAGAAGGGGGCATGGTGTATCGAAGAGGTCACCATTAGAGAGCATTACTACGACACAGAGAGCTTCCTCCTGGCTTCTTAGCAGACCTGGCTAAGCAAAGAGGGCAGTCAGTGGAGAATGATCATAGGTAACAATCCATACTCTTCCATCAATATGCCGCCAGAGCCAGAGAGTCAGGCTGCTGGCTCTGGATGTCCCTCTACAGTCTGGGGAGAGAAGCTATATGTGGATAGAGATGAAACAGAAGGGCCAAAGGGCTGTGAGGAAGACCCCCTTTATTTTCCAGAGATAGGACAGATCCAGGGCCAGCCCTGTCCTCCTGCACCCCAGTACAGGGAGCTGACTGGCCACACTCCCATAATCCAGCACCTGGCTCACTGCTTAGGGGTCCCAGTGAGAGAGCAGGAAAGCTGCAGCAGCACTGAGGCCATGAAGGCCTTCCTGGAGCTGGCTGGGATCCAGAGTTATGGCAGCTGGACAAGGGCCAGGAGGCTGGAGTACAAGCTGCCTGGTGATGACTGCACATTGGTGGTGCAGAAGAACTGCAAACACTAAAACTGCACTGCTGTCCATGAGGGCAGACATTTTACATATTGGCCATGAACTGGAGAAGATGGAAAAAGTGGCTGCAGAGCTTGACCTAAGACCCTTATCTCCCAACTGACCATGTTACAAGCTACTGTGTATCGGTTATCTAAGCGTTTCAAACAGATGTTCATGGCAAGAGGACTCGGGACAAATGACCCAAATTATAAAAATATGTTTATCTAGGTTGGTGTCTAATCTATTTTACAGTTTAGGATCGTTATTTTCACCGTATGCAAGCCATCGTGTGGATGTTGTTAGTAGGCACACCTACGAATGAGAACAGCATGCGCATGATGTTGCATGATGCACTTACCTTTGTGTTGTGCGAGAAATCCTTATCGCAATGCCTGTGGATTAAAAAAAAAGTCAGTAGCTAGGTTAACATCCAATTTGCAACCGATTTTCAAGTTAATATTCTAAAATCTACATAAAATATTTTCCCACAAGAGGTGTTTCCATAAAACTGACTTATTGTGTATGAACGTCTGTGCATGATGAAGTAGAGCACATAAAAATACATTTTGCGGTTAAATGTCCTATGTAGTAATGAAAAATAAAAGTTAAATGGGTTCCCATCGCATTTAACACCACTGATAGGTTTAGTCACAAACTGTTGCGTTATATAGCAAACGTGCCCATTCTGGCCTTGGCACGTGCGCTCTAGCCAACACCTCGCAGATACAATACGGCTTGGTTACCTACATGTATAGGAGCATCAAGCACACTTTCACCACCCTGTGAGTTTGTTAGGTTCTGTTAATTACTGATGTCCCCTTTAAGAACGGAGCACCCTTAGTCAAACGCCGTCTTGCTCTGTTATTCTTGTACTATCTAGTTTTAGTAATTGTGAAGCTACAGTTCACTTTCTTGTATTCGGAGTCTTTCTTGTTATATAAATTAGTAATAAGAGCTAAGACACAACATTCATAACATTTTATTGGTAGCCTAATAAACTGCTTGGCTTCCCGAGTCGTATTGGGTGGACCACAACATTGCGTGACGCCAAGTTTATTTCGATATGGTTATTCTATAAATATGAGCATAAAGTTGTTTCCACTGTCATTTCTCGCATAATTCATTTTACCGACACAAAAAGATCCCACTATGTCGAACGAACAGAGTGTGTCCCTACCATCAGCCAGGTAGTGACTTTTCATGCATCAGGTAATTCATCCTCATGAAATGTTTGGATGGAAACCTGGTTGGTGAGAGTGACTGCTTGAATTCATTAAAACTATCTAGTAGTAATTTCTTTAAATCCTCGGTAATGTAGCTAGTGATTGTGTGCAACATCTACATTTTTTTATAAGATGTTATGTCACATGCTCCGAATACAACTGGTGTAGAAAATAAATTGTAAGCAGAATAAAATAAAATACAAAAGAATGAAGCTATATTCAGGGAGTACCAGTCCCATAACAATCTGCAGAGGTAGGAGGTAGTTGAGGTAGATATGTACACGAAGGCAGGGTAAAGTGACTATACATCAGGATAGATAAGAGTAAAAATAAATAGAGTAGCAGCAGCAAATTAAGAGTGTGTGATCTCCCTCTGCTGGCCAGGTCGTATCTGCAGTTTCTGCACCCAACAATGTCTCACCTACACCGTGCTCGCCTCCACCTCCAGCACAATACAATTACTGGACGAGAGAGTGCCAAATGAGCATCTTTATTTTACAAATAAAAACACATTTTCTATTGACATTTCATTGTATCATAAAAAAGCAATTTACAAGCTTAAGAACCAAAATAAAGCAGCACAGAATGATTATGAGTAAAATATAATTTGAATAAATATATTATATTTTTCATGCTATAAAATAAATTCAGAAATGGCAAGTTAACAGTTAAAGCATCAGCTCTAGCTAGCTTCATTTACTTCATCATTGTACAAAACAGTAGAGTTGAGGTTCACAGTTGGGTTGTGTGGTTGTATGCAGAATGGACTAGAGGCAGGTGGACGGACAATGCGCCAAACTAAAAGGTCTCCCCTGTTCCTCAGCATTGAAGCTCTTGTCACATGCATGCAGAGCGGGAATGGAAAACATGGGTTCAGTGAGACCCGAGGCAAAATGTTTGGGAACCACTGACTGAGGATTTGTTTCCCCACCTGAAGATAAGTGCACGTTGAATTCTACACACATGAGCTGTATGCCCAGAGTGACCACTTTATAACACTAGTATAAACCCTGAGTTCTACTTAGTTTTTTGCCATATGACCACATACTTAACCAGATACCACAGAATGTCAGAGACCAAGGGGTTTCACATCCAAAATAATGAAACAGGTCAGTCTAAACATTTAGTTAAAGCAGCACTGACCACTTCCACTCTGACCCGCTAAAACTATAGTCTCAGTACTCAAGGGGAAAGGGAAGACCTTGAAATTTTAGCATGAAAACAGATTGCCACTCCCACTATGTGGCTGTGCAGGCCAAAATCCCTTTCAGTATTTGACACAGATGGAGGTGCAACTTTAAAACCAGTGCCATTGGGGTGACGGAATCACGTTTAGTTTTGCATTGCAGTTCACTGATAGTCATAGGCTTTGGATTCCTACTTAAAAGACCAGCAACACCAGTCTCACCTAACGAGCATTTCCACCTAACCAGTCCAAAGATTCAGAAAGAATATAAAAATAAATCTATATCAAATTGTCCTCGTCCGACTTTAGTTCTACAGCTCCCTGACATTCAGCTTTTGTTTGAGAAGTGAAAGGCCAAGAACTAGATTAGTCTCATTGATACCAATATATCCCCTTTTAAAAAGGTTATTGCTTTTGTATATTACACAGTGGAGAAAGGCTGAGTAGCTATGGAAATCTATATCAGTGTTCATAAACTACCTGAAGTTAATCAGTTTTAAAAAGTAATCGAACGAGCTGTAAATTCAAAAAGTAGTCCAACAGCCTTCCCTGTAAACACTTCCTTATAATTACTTCTGGCCCACAAGTATTGCTCCCCCTGCCTTTTATATGAATAGTTTTGAACAAACAGAGTGAATGCAGTGTCAGGTTCAGTTGGTTGGTGAGTGTTGTGGCATTAGTAACTCCATTCCCATATTATATATATAGTCTTTTGTATATAAAAATCAATAAATAACCTGACCAGACTAAAAGCACCATTTAAGGGAAAAAAAGGTCCCTAAAGAAAGTATTCCCTTAAAAAGGGGAGACTAGAATGATATATCCCTCTGGAATATGAATGTATCAAAAACAGGTTATGCTATTTCTAAGTATATGCCAGATGAGACAAAAACAAGAACTACTGTTAAGTTCCAAAAACTGCCATCAGCATTTCTAAACTATTTTGTGGGTGAGTGATGTGACAGCTATAAGCGAGCACATTTGCACTTTTTTTTTTAACCTGCTCATTCTCAACAAGCTGTCCCCCTGGTCAGATGTTACAAAATTAATCTTGAGAGGGAAGAGTCTAGCTGTACTCTTCTCTCTCTGAGACTGAAGGAGATCTTAGATTGTCCTCAGTGCTAACAGAAAGGATACAGTATACATACAAAAACAGCCTCCGGAGAGAGGAACAGAACAGCTCATGACTGTGATTAGATGCCATGCAAGTCACGATGACTTGCATGGCATCTAATCACGATAGAACAAACACAATCCATCACATTATCAATGGATACAAGTATCAAAAAGGGGTCTGGTGACAAGGAAATGGTATGACTGACTAAAAACGAGGTGCCCATTACCCTGCTAACTTGAGAGCAACATGGGCATGTATCTCAGACATGATTTTCAGTGCCTATTACCTTGTAGACATTTCATTTTTGCATAAACGATTATAAAAAAACAAAAACAAATTAAAAGTGAATAAAATCAACAGTACTTTATCAATAGGTATACTTTGTCCTCAATCCTTTTATTCTTTCCATTGAAGGCAGGCACAAAACAAATGTCTACTATAAGCGTCATAGATGCTTTATATCCACAGGGATATAAAGCTAGTGATAGTTTGTTTGGCAAGGCACAGATCAAGATTCAAAAGCTTATTGTTCTTTAAAATATTTATAGGATTTGTATGGTTGGCATCTTAAAATGAAACAATCTCATTTTTAGTACTTATGGCTTCATACATTTCTTTCATGATATGACTATCATATCTGGCAACATCCTATGTGGGATTCAACTGCATTGTGTTGTAACAAGACCATCAGTTAGAAATAGCAAGGAACTGGAGAAAAAAAACTCATCATGCCTCTTGTCGGCCAAATGTATAGACATACCTTTGGAGGTTTATCTTTTGGAAAATCTGATTTGACTCCTGGCACAATAACCTATTAGTCTGCACCTGTTCTAATAACAAGGACCATATTTTTACATGGTAAAGTATACTGAACAAAAATATAAACGCAACATGTAAAGTGTTGGTCCCATGTTCCATGAGTGGAAATAAGACTCCAGAAATTTCTGAAAGCTTAAAAAAAATGTTTACATCCCTTTTAGTGAGCATTTCTCCTTTGCCAAGATAATCCATCCACCTGACTGGTGGAATATCAAAAAGCTGATTAAACAGCATGATCATTACACAGGTGCACCTTCTGCTGTGAACAATAAAAAGCCACTAAAATGTGCAGCTGTGTCACAACACAATGCCACGTCTCAAGTTGATGGACCGTGCAATTGGCATACTGACTGCAGGAATGTCCACTAGAGCCAGAGAATTCAATGTTAATTCTCTATCATAAGCCGCCTCAGTCCTTTTAGAGAATTTGGCAGTACAGTCAACCGGCCTCACAACCGCAGACCACGTGTAACCACGCCAGCCCAGGACATCCACAGCCGGCATCTTCACCTGCGGTATCGTCGAAGACCACCCACCAGGATAGCTGATGCAACTGTGGGTTTGAAAAAGTAAAAGATTTCTGCACAAACTGTCAGAAACGGACTCAGGGAAGCTCATGTGTGTGCTCGTGGTCCTCACTAGGGTCCTGACCTGACTGCAGTTCAGCATCGTAACCGACTTCAGTGGGCAAATGTTTACCTTCGATGACCATTGGCACGCTGGAGTAGTGTGCTCTTTGCGGATGAATCCCGGTTTCAACTGTACCGGGCAGATTGCAGACCGCGTGCATGATGTCATGTGGACCAGCGGTTTTCTGATATCAACGTTGTGAACAGAGTGTACCGTGGTGGGTGTGGGGTTGTGTTATAGTCAGACATAAGCTACGGACAACAAACAATTGCATTTTAACAATGGCAATTTGAATGCACAGAGATACCATGCTTAAATATTGGAGGCCCATTATGGTGATGTACATAATTCATGGAAGCTGAAAATTTGCCAGTTCTTCCATTACCTCACCAGACATGTCACCCATTGAGCATGTTTGGGATACTCTGGATCGACAGCGTGTTCCAGTTCCCGGCAATTACCAGCAACTTTTCGCACAGCCATTGAAGCAGAGTGGGAAAAAAATTCCACATGCCATAATCAACAGCCTGATCAACTCTATGCGAAGGAGATTTGTCACGCTACACGAGGCAAAATGGTGGTCACACCAGACACAGATTGGTTCTGATCCACGCTCCTACCCTTTTTTTTTTTTAAGGTATCTGTGACCAACAGATACATATCTGTATTACCAGTCATGTGAAATCCATAGATTAGGGCTTAAGGAATTTATTTAAATTGACTGATTTCCTTATATGAACTGTAACTCAGTAAAATCTAAAACATTGTTGCATTTATAACTTTGTTCAGTGTCGATTCCCCATTCTAAATCAGTAGGGGGGACAGATTCAATAAGAGCAGGGTTAAGACGTTACAGAGATGGTTCTGCAAACCACACAGAGCATAACATAAATATCCAAGACTTCGCCTAGTAGGCATTCAGACAGAGAAAAATAGATTGTGGCTGACTTTGGACAACACTGTCGAGCATATGTTTTGTTGATGAGAAATACAAAAATAAAACAAAAGGGGAAGGGCCTGTCACTGATCAGCAACAAGACGTGGAGACCGTGAATCAGATAACTCACTGAATCTCAGAAGGGTCCTTTTGGTTGTAAACGGAACAGTTTCAGTTTCCATGGCATCTGGTGAAACAATGAGCCAACCACTTGTGTAGTGAGCATTCAGTGGAGAAAAGACTGCATTGGTGACCTAACATTACACAATATGGAAATACATGCAAAACTGCACAATACCAATATGAAAACAAAATCACAGCAAAATAATGAAACCAAGTTCTGCCAAAGGCAAGGGGTTGGTAATGTGATAAAAAAATATGCAACAAACAGAAAAAAGTACAAACAGGCAGCGTAAATGGTGGTGCTAGACGAAATGAAGAGGTAATGCTCTTGCCCGCACCCACCTGGACCTCTGGGCTTTTCAGGACATTTCTCTCTAAACAGTGAGCCTGCTAGCTCCTTGCAATACTGTAATTATGGTTCTGTGTGTTCATGTGTAAAAACTAAAAGATAACAGGATAGGCAACTCACTGCTGAAAGCAAGTCAGCAAGCAGAGGGGTAATGGGGCAAAATTACAGGTTGCCAAAAAGTGCTTTTTAAGGATCTTTCCAACTTTCCACCTGATCTTAACTGCATCTACCAAATAAAGAGCTTGCTCTGGGCTAGGACGTTAGAGCAATAATTATCAGAATTTAGGTCCATATTATTAAAAACTACTGCACTTAGAAGCATTTTCACACAATAAGAATATTGAAATCCCGTTTGCCACCTAAACTATGCCATGGCATTGTAATGCTTAGCCATATAATGCAATATAAAGCTGACAAACATAGCCTACCTCCCATCCCAACCATACTGTGTGCATTAGTGACTTATGACGATATGAAAAATGTTATATTTAGCGAAAGTTGTGAAATGTGGTCAAATGACATTCATCCAACTGCTGAGCCCTGAGAGCCCAGCTAATCTCTAAACAAGCAGAGCACCATCACCGATGCCAGCAGTGCCCTTTGATTATTATTTACCAAATAACACTGAAAAAGCTAGCTACCAATCTGTTGTCAAATGGGCTCACACTGACTGATGCAGTTCTAATTTGATCATTGACTATTAAAAAGCCAATTTTTTTTCACAGAATAAACTGATGGTCACCAGTCACCACTGCTCTTAAAAACATTTTTTTTTAAATGAACATAGGCCTAACTGTCACCATTCTACTTACAAAAAGTGCACCAGTACTTTGGTTCACATCCTTCTCTCAAAACCCTCTACCCTCTGTCCATCAAACTCTTAATTTCTAATGAAGCATCAATGAGACAACATGCTTTCCCATTTTATCCCCTCAACTCAACAGTTACGTCTGATCAGGAAAGGGCAGAAACATTAAATGAAAACAAGAGAGCAGAACAAGAGTTCTCATGAAATGGAGTGAACAGAGAAATGCCATGACAAGATGGCAGATATTCCCTTCTCCCGGTTTGCATACTGTGAGCATATTGATTGCATGCACAGATCCAGGGCAGCGCTGCGCCTGCTGTGCCAAGCTAATGAGGGGAACTCTGCACTGAGCATCATCTCTACACAGATAAACAACAGTTTCACATAAACAGGTTGAGAATAATTAACTAAACACCATCAGAATGGAAGACACTCCAATGACTTCACTGTGTCAGGCTCAATCATTGATCCCATGTCGATTAATAGATAGAATCGCATCTGTAAAACACACGGTGGCATGTGACCTTCACTGGGTAAAAGAGCCAGATAAGTGGAATCTGCTCCTGTGTGTTCTGAAAAGCAAACTAGATCTTGGCTATAGACTGTGGAAATAATGTAATGTATTGTGTCATATTATTGTACTCTATCCACTGTCCTTGGTCAATGCAAACACAACATACTTAATATTTCTTATACACCATTATAAACTGGGTGGTTTGAGCCCTGAATGCTGATTTGCTGAAAGCTATGGTATATCAGACTGTATACCATGGGTATGACCCCTAAAATATATGTTTTAATGTTCTAATTACATTGTTAAGCAGTTTATCAGAGCAACAAGGCACCTCAAGGGTTTGTGGTATATGGCCAATATACGCTGCGTCGTGCGTAAGAAGAGCACTTAACCGTGGTGTACTGACCTTATACCACACCTCCTCGGGTCTGATTGCTTAAATATAGTAAATCTTTTCTTCGACCACATTACATCCTTGTTGACCATGAACTGATGGACAAGGTCCAGAGTTCATACACCCAGCAAGGAACATTAGTCTACAGTATCAAGGCTTTGTGTTGAGACTGAGGATTGTTCTGCTTAGGGTTTGGCAAATATAACACAGACCCTAAAACAAAAAACTGTTTGTTTCTTTAAACGGAAAACACTTCTGTTCCTGTTAGGTTCTTAGCTATGAGGTAGAACCTGGTGGAGTTTCATAAAATACTGTCTGTTATGAGTATGTAGTTGTATCATGAGGTATTGAACAGATATGTCACATGAAGCTTTGCACTTGCAGAAAAATAATTCCTTGTGAGTAAAGTGACCACCTTTGGCCACATGTGCAAAAACAGGTCAGGTAAAAATTTGTGACAAGCAGCAGAGCTTTCATATGATCAATTATTGCAACATGCCTATATTACTCTGTAAATATGTTTAAAAAAACATGAAAAGATTAAAGAGAAAACACAAATTATTGAGGCCACCTGATTATTGAGGCCACCTTATCAATAGCAAGTTGATTCTCCTTCCTTTTGAAATCTATTCTTAAAAAGCACCCTTTTCTTTTCTTCTTCTATGTTTCTACTTTCACTAAAATGGACAGGCAGAAAACCTGGATGTACAAGGTAGGTTCAACATTTGAAGGAGCCGCTTCCAAAATAAATCCTAAACATAAAAAAAAAAACATGTTAAAGCTTCCTCAACCAGAACAGGGTCCTAAAAATCACACCTGGACTTCCTCAGGGCTACACTTTGAGCTCTCCTCCATGTCGGTGGCCGGAGCCTCCTCAGCATACTGCGTCTCAAAGGCCATCCCCTCAGAGGCATCCTCTGGGTCTTTCTGGCCAGAGCTCCCCTCCGTCCTCTCTGGAGAGTCCATGTGATTGGTTCCCTCTGTGGCCCCCAAGTGCTTCTTCCTCAAGTGCTGGTTGAGGGTTCCCTGGAAAGGGAAGCACTTGCCACAGATCTGACAGTGGAAGGGCTTGTTGTCCGTGTGGCCGCGGATGTGGTACTCCAGCTGGTCCTTGCGAGTGTACTTCTTGCCGCAGAACTTGCAGACGAAGGGTGTGATTCCCATGTGCAGGCGCATGTGGCGGTCCAGGCTGCCCTTCTGATTGAAGGACTTGCCGCAGTAGATGCAGAGGAGCCTCTCGTTGTAGGGGTACCACTGGCTGCGCAGGCTCCGTTCCTGAACGTCATTCTCAAAGACTGCTTGGCCCAACACTGCTTCGGTGCTGTCCTCTGCGTTTCCTGGTTTGATCTGACTCAGGACCTCCGCTGGGATGGCTACAGGGGGGCGCTTGGCTCTGGCTTGGCGGCCCCTGAAGCCACTGAGCATGGAGCGGGAGGGGCTGGAGCTGCTGAGGCTCACGAAGCAGGGAGATGACAGGCCTGAGTAAGTGTAGCCGGCTGCCTGGATGACAGAACCATAGGAGCCCACACTGACAGCCAGCACCTGCTCTCCATCCACCAGCTCTGTGTGGTAGCCATCGTCACCTGCCGAGGAGCTGTCGGAGTAGCTGGGCCGGTCCGTCTTTTCCAGCTTCACATGCACGTCTGTCACCTGGCCGTCCTTCCCAATCAGCTCCACCTGCTCAGTCTCTCCCTCCATGGCTGCCTCCTGCTCTGACACACCGTCACTGCTTCCGCGGTCTGACTGGCCCTCCTCCTGGTGCCGCGCCCTGCCATTGCCTTTCCCTGCTGCTAGCTCAGAGCGGGCCTCTATGCTGTGTCTGGAGTAGTATGGGGGGGAGATCTGTGTGGGGTTGATGAAGAGGCTGCTATCTTTGACACCGTTGCAGCTGGCCTGGGAGCCTTCCTTGTCTGGGCTGGTGGCGCTGCTGATCTTGGAGTGGATTCCCTCCAGGATCTGGGTGCACTTGTCGATGACGGCCTGCATCTGCAGGAAGCTGGCTGCTGTGAGGAAGCTGATGACATCTTTGAGCTGCAGGGACATGCGGCCAGTGTAGCAGAAGGCCAGCAGCTGCTCAAACACCTCAGGGTTCTTGATGACGGAGATGGACAGGCCGCTCATGGTTCCTAGGGCCGAGTGGTCACGGAAGTACGGCGAGCTGGCCGCCAGCACGGCCTTGTGGGCCCGGAACGGCTGGCCCTGGATGTGAACGATAATGTCACATAGCTTCCCCTGCAGTCGCAAGTCATTGAGCTGGTTGAGGACGGTGTTGCTGAACTCTGGCACGTCAAACTCTATGTAGGCGCTGCCGTCGTCCATCTCTTGGATATGTCTTTCCAGTTTGTAGACAACCTGGCAGAAACAGAAAATAAAACAATCATTAGAATAAGAATCAGGATATAGAACACCTGCATTCAGTCACAGTTTAGTGACTAGTGTATTTCAAGTTTCATTTTCACATACAAAATATACAAAAGAACATTGACAGTTAACATTGAGGTTAATTTTAGATATTTTACAAATACAATCATGGTGTGCCACAACAGCCAAATAGCAACAAGCATGCTTTATGAGTAAACTTCAGCTGTCTGTGCCATAAATACACCAACACTAAGAAACCTGGCTACAGCCAATAGAATTTCACATTCACACTGGCCTGAGAAAATACTGTTTGCTTTTGAAATGGCCAGTACAAGTTAGACTTCTCATTCTTTGCCAGAAAAAGCATAATGGTACTTCAAAAAAATTAATATATATAATTTTTATATATAGCGTTTATTCAGATAAGAAACGTCTGAGCAAAAATGTAGTGCATTTGACATATTGCAGTAATAGGCATTGAGAGGCATAGCCTAGTTCAGCACTGACTCGACTGACTCTCATAAGAGAACAATTTAGCAATCTGGACTTGAAATAAGATCCATTCAGCAGCTGGGCAATTTCACAGTAATTTGCCAAAGGAATGACTGTAGGGATAACTGCAGCCTCATCTAAGTTTGGAGATGGCGTGCAAGAGCATACTCATTCCACCCATTTCAGGATTCAGGCTCTCTTTAGTGTTGGAGTGCACAAGTTCAAAACACAAAAGCACTCAGAAAACAAGTAATATGCACCACAGAAAAACAACTAACGACAACAAAAAATACAAGCAGCGAAAATCCTCACAGCACAAACAAAGCAGGCCCTTAAACCTTGAAGAGAGGTCAGGAGACAGACAGTGCTGCAGCATGGTAGACTGACACAATTTGAAATGAATCATTAGAAGGAATATGACAAGAACTGTAGTCCTCCATGTGGAATAGAATGTATTCTAAAATAATTTCTGCAATTTAATTACACTAGCATGTTGTTTTATGTGTTTTGGCAAAGAAAGACAAAAATCTGGTTATTTGGCAAGAAAGTGGTAGCCAGCTAGCTGTAAATATCAGAAAGTCACCTTGTCACACCCAGAGTAGGACTGAACACTGCTTTGTTAAGGAGATCAAAAGAAAAATGCAGTAGCCTACAACATAGCTGGAAATACCTTAACCACCCTCTGAGGGTTGAAAATGCAGGCAAGGGCACTGTAATTACCAATGCCATGAGGCAAATGGGAAATTCCAGTGTTATGGATGTGACATTTCCACACAGAATGAGAAACAAAATGACATTTGTATAATCCTATAGGGGAAGCGTAGACACAAAACTACACAATTCTAAGTAATACCACATTGAAGTAACAGAACAACAAAACTTACGTTATGTATGTGAGGGAAATGGACATTTCTGGGAGAACGGAGACACCAGCTAAAGTCAATCTCAAAGTCTTAGGGTAAAATATTAATAGCCACTTTGAAAGTATGGCTTGGCTATACACAAAAACAACAATGATAAATATAAAAATTGTCACATATACTTGAGGAAAATGTACCGTTGTGCATGGGAGACTCTACGTTATGGATGTGACGCTATGCAAAATAACTGTTTATATATTAAAGAAATAACCAGTATCTTGAATAGTTATTGCATAGGCTATCAAAGTGCACTCATGTGTCCCATCTTAAGCAACCATAAATGCACAAATGTGCTAGAAAATGCATTCAGAATTCTTTATTTGAAAAACTCCACTTTCATTTCGAATTAGAGTGCTGCATACCTCAACAACTATAGAAATATTTGCACTTTCATAATAACACTATAGTAAACTTTTATGATGTGTGACAGGGTCCCAAAAGACAGACCGCAAACCATTTCAAATGTACAAAGTTATAGTAATTTCATTCTAGATCATGAATGTTTTATTAAAAATATATATTAAAAAAAAATAATCACCTACTGAGTAACAGTATAAACATTCAAAAAAATCAAACTCAAAAGTTGTTTTATAAACTCATGCTTTGTGTTAATCTCACACCCTTTAATCTGCCAGCAAATGCTCTATGATACCCCCTCCCTGTTGTCCACAGAAGGACACAGGGACTGGACAACTTGACCTGCAGCCACCTAAGCCTTGACGTCCTTGGCTGGCAAGATGTACACAAATCCTGTGTGGTCGTTTCTCCTCAAGAACTGTATTTCAACAGCATCAGAGTCAGTCTTTATCTGTTACCAGTCACCACAAACTGCCAGTATATACACTGAGTATACCAAACATTAGGAACACCTTCCTAATTCGCCCAAAGAACAGCCTCAATTCGTCAGGGCATGGACTCTACAAGGTGTCGAAGGCGTTCCACGGGTTGCTGGCCCATGTTGACTCCCAATGCTTCCCACAGTTGTGTCAAGTTGGGAAACTGTTGAGTGTGAAACCCAGCAGTGGTGCATAAAAATAAAAACGATTTAACCTTATTTAACTAAGCAAGTCAAGTTAATTTCCTCGGTGTACACATCACGGACAAACTGAAATGGTCCACCCACACAAACAGCGTGGAGAAGGCGCAACATCGCCTCTTCAACCTCAGGAGGCTGAAGAAATTTGGCTTGTCACCGAAAACACTCAAACTTTTACAGATGCACAATCGAGAGCATCCTGTCGGGCTGTATCACCGCCTGGGTACAGCAACTGCTCCGCCCACAACCGTAAGGCTCTCCAGAGGGTAGGTGAGGTCTGCACAAAGCATCACCGGGGGCAAACTACCTGCCCTCCAGGACAAATACAGCACCCGATGTCACAGGAAAGCCAAAAAAATCATCAAAGACAACAACCACCCGAGCCACTGCCTGTTCACCCCGCTATCATCCAGAAGGCGAGGTCAGTACAGGTGCATCAAAGCTGGGACAGAGAGACTGAAAAACAGCTTCCATCTCAAGGTCAGACTGTTAAAAACAGCCATCACTAACATTGAGTGGCTGCTGCGAACATAGACTCAAATCTCTAGCCACTTTAATAATTAAAAATGGATGTAATAAACGTCACTTTAAACAATGCCACTTTATATAATGTTTACATACCCTACATTACTCATCTCATATGTATATACTGTACTCTATATGCAGCTCAGCCATCGCTCATCCATATATTTATATGTACATATTCTTATTCATTCCTTTACACTTGTGTGTACAAAGGTAGTTGTTGTGAAATTGTTAGATTAGATTACTTTTTAGATATTGCACGGTCGGAACTAGAAGCACAAGCATTGTACTACACTCGTATTAACATCTGCTAACCATGTGTATGTGACCAAAAACATTTGATTTGATTTTAAGAACAAATTCTTATTTTACAATGACGGACTACCCCGGGCAAACTCTCCCCTAACGATGCTGGGCCAATTGTGTGCCGTTCTTGACACAAACTGGTGGCACCTACAACCATTCAAAGGCACTTATATTTTTTGTTGCCTTGCCCATTCACCCTCTGAATAGCACACATACACAATCCATGTCTCAAAGCTTAAAAATCCTTCTCTAACTAGAGATGCACAACATAAAATCAGTGAGAATATCGGAATCGGACGATATTAGCCAAAAATGCCAACATCGGGCATCACCCCTATTGTCTAGTTTATCGCCGATGTGCAAAACCGATGTCGACTACTTAGAACAAAAGCAGAAAAAAAACTACATCCAACAACTAAACAAGTTCAAGTCGAGCAGTCATTTGAAAGAGTAAGAACATTTCAGCGAGACAACTCAAAGTCGAAATCCATTAACACCTAGATAATGGAATGCATTGCCCTTGACAATCAACCGTTTTCGGTTGTGGATGATGTTGGCTTTTGCCGACTGGTCGAGCACCAGTACACACTACCAAGTAGGCGCTATTTTTCAAATGTTTCCCTACCGGAGTTACACAGTATTGTTGAATCGCACATCCATGAGCTACTTGCTATGGGCGTCACTGCTACTAGCTTCACGACTGACATTTGGACCAGCGATGTCAGCCCTATGAGCGACAAGGACTTTGTACTGAGGAAAGCCATATTGCATGCTCAAGAATGTGCTGGTTCTCTTACTGCTGCTGCCATTTCAATGGCATTTGAGAACCTGTTTGAAATCCCCAAGAACAAAGTACACGATGTGCTACGTGATAATGCACGTACCATGACAAAGGCTTTTGAAGAATGCGGAGTTGCCCGTTTTCCATGCATGGCACACATGCTGCAACTGGCTGTGAACGAAGGTGTTTTGGCTCAACGCAGCATATCTGACAGTGACAACAGGTAGGAAGATAGTGGGTTATTTTAAACACTCACAGCTATCATTCAGCCGCCTGCAAGCAATACAGGAGCAGCTTGGAGTGAAAACGAAAAGGCTTAAGCAAGATGTTTCCACCAGAAGGAACAGTACTTTTTACATGATGGAGAGCCTGCTGGAACAAAAATGAGTGCTTGGCGTGTACGCAGCTGACTATGAGTTACCTGCAACAATCAGTACAAACCAGTGGACTCTCATTGAAAACATGAACACACATGAACTTCACTGCTTGACATGTATGATGAAATTCTGGTTGAGAATGAAAATGACTGAACAACGAAACAGCACAGCAAGTAAGTGAAAGAAATAGGTTTTGATTATGTTTTACCTTTAATGGGGACATATGTAAATGTCAACAAAATAACCTTTTGGTCAGTGTGTGTGTCTCAGAGACACGTGGTATTTTCATTTTCTGTTACTACATTGGCCAACATTTGCCAATGTTGATCTATGCCTAACGATCCTTTGGAATGCAAGAATTATGCAATATGTTGAATGTACTAACCTCCCCACGATACCTGACAGAACCTACTATTCACAGGAATGAAGATGCACTTGGATACTGGAGAAGTAACAAGCAACGTTTCCCCATCCTAGCTAAAGCTGCACGCAAGTACCTTGGTGCTCCCTGTACTAGTGTGGACAGTGAGCGCCTTTTCAGTGCAGCTTCATACATTGTAGACGGGGGAAAAAAAACAGACTCTCGTGACAAAGCTGAGCAGGTCTTCTTTGTGAAGAAAAACCTCCCCCAAATGTTAAAATTGTAAATGGGAAGTCACGTTGTAACTCAGCCATCTAGAGTCACTGGAAAAAATTTGACTAAGACCAATGGCTTTTCTGTTGATCATTCATGGCAGGTATAGGTTAAGATTTGAATTGAATTTAAAACAAAGCAGTTGTGTTTGTTTATATCATTTTTTTTTTCCTAAATGAAAGTTAAGCTGGTGTTGTAAATTTGCTCTCATTTTACTAGTCAAGTCAGTTGAGCACATTTGAAAAGTTTAAGTTGTGCCATTTATAGCGGTTTATGACAGCCTAGAGACAGTAATATTTTCAAGCAGTCAAAGCTAAAATGATTAACTGCATTTTAGTTTTAACCAATATTTCTTTCAAAGCATGTTTACGTTTCTCCATACAGTCAAGATTGGATAGTAAGAAGAGCCACCAACAACTTCACCATCAATGTAATGCGGGGCAGATAAAATATTTGTGTCATGAATACCTGTTGTGCGATAAAATACATTCATGGATGTGTAATTTTTCTTATTTCCAAGTTACTAAACAATCTGTTCCTAACTGAACAAATGACACTTTGTTTAAACTATTTAACTGTACTAGAATGCTTAAAAGGCTGCTAAAATGTTAAATATCGGTTTCTTTGGCAAGGAAAATATCAGAATCGTACAAAAATGTAATATCGGTGCATCCCTATCTTTAACCGTCTCCTCCCCTTCATCTACACTGATTTGAAGTGAATTTAACAAGTGACATCAATAAGGGATCACGGCTTACACCTGACCAGTGTAAGACATGGAAAGAACAGGTGTTCTTAATGTTTGTAGACTCAGTGTATACCTTTAACCCTAGACTCAAGGATTGATACACCCATTTCATTCCCTTGTTTATTTGAGCTAGCTGGACTCATTCATCACTCATCCATACTATATCGTCTTTCCTATGAAGGGTTAATTTCATTTTCGTTACTGAAATGGTAAAAACAAATCTACCAGTGGCACAGGGTTTGCACTTTCGTAGAGATTCTGAGACATGACAGCTGCTGTTCACAAGCATGTGCATTACAGACTACACAGATACAGATCAATATTGTCACTGGGGGGGTACCTGTAGTGGAAGGAAACAAGGAAGTAAACAAACTCAGCATGACTAGTGAAACTTTGTTATGGATTTTTAAGACCTTAATTATGTCACATTGACTCAGTACTAGTACCCCATATATATAGCCAAGTTATCATTATTCATTGTGTATTTATAATGTGTTATTCTTTTTCTATTTTCTTTCTCTCTGGATTGTTGTGGCCGTAAGTAAACATTTCACTGTTAGTCTACACCTGTCATTTACGAAGCATGTGACAAATACAATTTTATTTCTCCCCCCCAATCCATCTCTCCCCCTCCCGGCCCGCCTCTCTCTGGCAATTCAGCATGATCTTCTGTCAGCAGTTTGAGAACGAAAACACTTTCTCCAATTGCCAAGGCTTGCCAAGACACCTGTCACACTACCCATATGTTCTCATCCTGGCACAGGAGACTGAGGGGGAAAGAAGCAAGACGGAGAGAAAGGGAAAATGGAGGTGCAGTCTTACATTATTTTCACTCTGCCATCATGAGGCTTGCAAATATTGTGTGCATATTAAACATATCAGTGGCCTCTGCCAACACCATGCATTGCAAACTGAACTGAGAGCCAAGTTGAAGGGCAGCCAAAGAATGTATGCTCTGTGGCTGAGCTGAACCCAAAGGGGTGCTGGTCACATAAGCAATGCTAAAATGGACTGGATGGGAAACACAAACACTCACTTTAGTTTAGCAGGTCTGATTAAGCCCAAAATGAAAAATCCAATCTCTTGTGGGCCTGTGACTTTTGGCTGAACAAAAGACTATACTTCAAAGACAACCTCCAAAACCTGCCCATCAGCACTGGAAAACAGAATGCTTACTTCAAGATAAGCAGTATTTTGCAAAACAGCACACAGCCCAAACCAAGCAAGACATGATAGAGCAATATGAGATGGGCAACAAACAGTCTGCAAAGTGGGAGACTTCTGAGAAAAATGTATTTTGTGAATTTGGAGGGGGATAACGTGTGGGGATTATCTTATCTGCCCTGGTATGAGCAGCATAACATGCAAGCACATTGATGTATTTTAAATTTGAGCATTGGAAATAACAAGGAATGAATTAATACATGTAGCACTGACCCACATGAAATTGGGTTTCTGGGTTGATTAAGAAAGAGTGAGAAAGAGTTATCCATTAGCCTATAATCTCCTATCATCTGTGTAGCAGGCCTATTAGAATTCCCCATGCACTGAAGAAAAAGCACTGGAAGACAACGCAATCCTTTAGCTACTAGCCTAATCAAAATGCGACCAACGCCATGAAAATAACACCACACTTGGGATGTCACTACCTGACTCATTCTATTGGCAGGTCATCACTCTAACCTCTGTTTACTTCAATTACTGACATGGACTACTGTTCACGCCCTTCAGCCATTACATTTATGTCATTTAGTAGATGCTCTTATCCAGAGCGACTTACAGTATTGAGTGCATCTATTTTAATACTGGTCCCCCTTGGAAATCGAACCCACCACCCTGGCGTTGCAAGCGCCATGCTCTACCAAACTGAGCTACACGGGAGTACCATCTCCGTTCAGTCATCTCTGTTCAGGCCAGTCCCTTGGCTATTGAACATTTCAATGACCAGAAACTGATAACCAAGCTGCCGTGGAATAACTGCAGCACAATTACAAGTAGCAAAGGCCTAATTAAAAAATGGCTATTACAAAATTAGCAAGGGACATCAGGCTTTGCATAGGCCTATTTGCTGGCCATAGCCTAATCAGAACCAAAAAAAAAAACTACTTCCCTGTAAGCGGTTGGGCAGAGAAGTCAAATCCTTCTCTTTTATACACAGCCAAACTGAGCACTGAGCAAATCCAACACTATGCTAACTAGCCTACTGGTAATAACTATAACTTCCTTAACCTGTTCTCAAAGACAGATGACCCAATACAACTTCAAGCATATATTTAGCCTAAGTAACTACTCACCATTGAGATGTCAAAACAGACAATGTTAATAAATATGTTTTGAAAAAGGAATTAAAATGAGAACCTCACATCAAGACTAACTTCTTTATTCAGAGCCAGACCTCCTTCGTCTGGCTATTCCTAGCAGCTTGCCCTTGTACTGCTCAATCAACACTGATGGCAGAGGCAGACTAAAACCTTTAAAAGCTTAACCTGATGAGAACCATGACTATAAATGCAGGGTGTAATGTGTGCAAAGTCAATGCTACTCATGCACAAGGCTTAATTGGTTTGTCTCTGTATGTTCTGACAAGCCATGCAGTGAAAATATTCAGTGGTTGAGTAACTCCTATAATACTGCAGCATAATAGAAAACCCTAGAAGGTTGTATGGGCTTCTAGGGTGTTGTTTTTCTGTCTTCCCTTTCATTTGAAAAAAATAAACTATTACACTGCACTGCCCTTTGAGTTTGTGGTATGGCTCGACCAAGTCCAAGTTATTGACAAAGTACTGTATGTGCATTAGCTAGTGAAAGGGACACACACAATTGTACTGTCTAACAAGTTAATATAAATACCCTTGAATTCAAGGAGAACTCAGGTGAACTGGATGACCCCAGATGACAATGCACTTTGTACTGCTGTGTCCTTCCTTACATCATGTCTATAACTAACTAGTGTTAACATACAACCAGACTACCAGTGGTTTTATCTGGCTTTTATCAAGGTCAGATGCTCCACGTAAAGTTGACTGCCGAAAAAACAGACCAATCATGTGTTTTTTAAGCCAATAGCCTACATCTTATATTTCTGTATTACTGTTACAATGTTTGTTTACGATCAGTGTACCTAATTTGCATGCTATTTAGCTAAATGCCTAGCTATCAACGGACAATGCAGAAGACTAGGCAACTTTACTTACAACACAGTAATTTAGCTAGATACTAGCTATATAGCTAGTTTATTAGTTACTTGTTATACAGTATTTCCCCACAAATGTCACCTACCTTCCTAAAGGCAATCGACCTTTCAATTTCCACAAAAACACGAACGTTAATAATGCAATGGCGCCATTGCTTTGGATCCATGCAAATGACATGGAATGAACATCGTAACGTCATCTAACGTTAACGCCCAGTTGAGGTGGCTATCTTGGTACACTTACAAGATAATCCTGTTGAGAAAAAGTTTGATTTGAGCAAACGTTAGCTCCCACTAGAATTAGAAAAGTAGCTAACGAGACAGACAATAGCTTCGAAAAGTTGCAACAGCATTATTCCCCGTGTCTGACTGTCTAGAGTCAAGCAAAGTTTGCTGCCGCCCGAACGGACGTTAACGTCAGCCTGCAACAAATTCTGACAGGCTAGCTAGCATCTATGTGGCTACAGCTACGGCATAAAAACACCAGACTGACACACTTGGGGCTAGCCAAAATAAGTTAATGTTGGCTAGATACTGTTAGGTCTAATTGACGTCATTTGGCTAGCGTTAGCTAGCAATCTATGTAATGCAGAACAAACCTGTGCGGGCTGAGACCATGGCTGTTAACAGATATCGAAGATGACTCGCTAACTAGCTAGTTAAACAGGCAAATTCCCCAAAAATGTGTTAGGCGTATACGCTACCTAATGTTACCCACGTTGAACAGCGAGTGCGCGCCGTTAGAGTGGAACCTTTTTCACCAAATGACACAAGCATCAACAACGTTTTGACGATGAGATTATATTCGATTAGTATCCAAATCAATGTTTTTACTCTGTCGAACTCACCTTTTCCCGATCAAACGTCGCCCATTCCCCACAGTAGCTCGCTTTCACTAGAGGAAGGCCTCCCCCACTCCAGCTGTGTCAGTAGCTGCAATTTTTTTTATGCAACCGGAAGTGTATTATGTTTCGAGCCCGACCTGCCAATGGTTGTGTCTGGGCAGAGATTTGGATATAATGACGAGATACCAAATAGTATGGATATAATGGCAAGATGCATGTCTCTCCGCCCTAGCAATCGGAGTCGCTGTCCACAAAGCTGCACCGCAGGCTGTCAAGCTCCCGCCTATCCTTTCTTTGCATTATTGTAATTATTTTTTGAATATTCGATGAGGGTTGTTGACGTCAACCGCCTGTATTCAATGGCGAGAGATGCTATGGGCTGCAACGTAGCTGATAAGTTGGTGGTGTCCGGTGCGAGTCGCTAGGTTCTTGTAGGGAAGATGCTGATGGACGCATGGGTGATGGTCGACCTGTTTTTGGAGATGAGAGAGGCGGCGGTACGCGAGGTGTCTCCTCAGCTGTTTACCATCGCCACTCTGACAGGACATGCCATGGGACCCAACAACTCTATCATCACGGACAACGGAGCTGCCCATCGCTCTGGCAATGCCCATCAGTGGCAGAAAGCGGGGAGGTTCTGTGTTCGAATCCAGGCTGCATCACATCCGGCCGTGATTAGCAGTCCCATAGGACGGCGCACAATTGGCCCAGCGTCGTCCGGGTTTGGCCGTAAGTGTTAATAAGAATTTGTTCTTAAGTGACTTGCCTAGTTAAATAAATGTACAGTTAAAAAAAATCTGGCGTGAGGACTATGACTTCTATACGGGGTAGTCTGAGTATGAGGATATTCTGCAAAGCAACAACCTGCCATCCTCTGCTACACCCCGCTCCCTTCCTCATCATGGCCTCTGGGCTGGACAAGTACGGTGTGGAATTTGGCACTCCTCTGCCTTACATCGGCATCCCTGGCTCTAGCGGCCTTTTCCCTGGTGTCCCCACCTGAGCTCCAATTCTCGCCATGGCTACCAACTACATCTTGCCCAGTGCCTATCAACGCAACAACGCCCTGCCCAGAGCCTAGCAATTTGATTATATAAATAGAATGTGTCGAATGGACCCTATTTTTCCGTATCATGATTGTCACATAGAACCGTCCTGATTGTGCCAGTTCAATTGATATGTTGCACAAAGTATTCAAGAACACATATCCAGCAATGCTGTGTGATATCCGCAGTTCATTTCGAACATACCAATACCTCTCCAAGATTATATTTCTAAAATGATGATACTGTTTATCCGTCCAACCACAAATGTCAAATGTTTGAACCCCATTTCTAACATGAGTCACTGTATTTTTGTTTCTTCTCCCAAATGGAGCAGTGCTAGAAGCGTCACTACAGACCCTGGTTCGATCCCGGGGCTTTATCACAATCGGCCGTGATTTGGGGTCCCAAAGGGCAGCGCTCAATTGGCCCAGCGTCGTCCGTCCGTGTTAGGGGAGGGTTGGGCCGAGGAAGGCGTAATTGTAAATAAAACATTTGGTCTTAACTGACTTGCCTAGTTAAATGAAAAAAAATGAATACACTCAATTACCAAAAACAAACGCTATGCTAGCCTCATACTATGAATATGCATAGACCTCGCGAGACAACTCCGGTATAGTGTTTTTTTCCTCAACATTGCCGGGATGTCACGTGTCCTACTTAGATCAGTACATTGGTAACAACTTAAGTATTACTAAACTTCTATTCGATCAAAAAGACCTCACGTGGCAAATAAGCCATTCATTTTTATGTTGACCAAATTAAACACTCATTAACCATTCAACCTTTTTATGCGAGTAAATTAAAGGCCTGAGTGGGCACGTTGGCTATATAACGCAAAGGGTTTTGTGAGAAGACCACCAGTAGCGTTGAAAATTCAATGCAAACCCAATTAACTTGCATGTTTCATTCGTACATTGGAATTTAACAGCAAAGTTATTTTTATGTGCACTACGTCACCATGCGCATCTTTTATCCACAATAAGTCAGTTTGATGGAAACTCATCTCTGGTGGGAAAAATGCGCATATTGTTTTAGGCAGATTTTAGAACATTCGCATGAAAATCTGTCGCCAATTCGATGGAAACCTAGCTATTGACTAATACTCATATGTGTAAACATACTGAATTGTAATTGGATGCATTTTACCGCCGTATCATTCTGTGCTAGGATTGGTTAAGACCACCCGGATGGTTAGGTCATGGTCAGTTGGAGATACGAGAACATGCCTGCTACGTTAAGAAATATCCTATAGTACTGCATTTGATCATTTTGTACAAAGCGTACAAAACAAGACATTGACCTAAACTAATCTCGCTTGGTGAGCGAAAGAAACAAAACACCGCCATCTGCTGGTCCTGTTGTCCCTCTTGCTTCGCCTCTTCCTGCCTCTTACACCGCTCAGCACATATCAAAGCTCCAGGCTAAAGTTAAATCTAGACTTGGTTTCCTCTATCGTAATCGCCCATATTTCACCCCAGCTGCCAAACTAACCCTGATTCAGATGACCATCCTACCCATGCTAGATTACGGAGACATAATTTATAGATCGCCAAGTAAGGGTGCTCTCTAGCGGCTAGATGTTCTTTACCATTCGGCCATCAGCTTTGCCACCAATGCTCTTTATAGGACACATCACTGCACTCTATACTCCTCTGTAAACTGGTCATCTCTGTATACCCGTCGCAAGACCCACTGGTTGATGCTTACTTATAAAACCCTTTTAGGCCACACCCCCTTATCTGAGATATCTACTGCAGCCCTCATCCTCCACATACAACACCCGTTCTGCTAGTCACATTCTGTTAAAGGTCCCCAAAGCGCACACATCCCTGGGTCGCTCCTCTTTTCAGTTCGCTGCAGCTAGCAACTGGAACGAGCTGCAACAAACACGCAACCTGGACAGTTTTATCTCAATCTCTTCATTCAAATAGTCAATAATGGACACTCTTACTGACAGTTGTGGCTGCTTTGTGTGATGTATTGTTGTCTCTACCTTCTTGCCCTTTGTGCTGTTGTCTGTGCCCAATAATGTTTGTACCATGTTTTGTGCTGCTACCATGTTGTTGTCATGTTGTGTTGCTTTCATGCTGTGTTGTCATGTGTTTCTGCCTTGCTATGTTGTTGTCTTAGGTCTCTATGTAGTGTTGTGCTGTCTCTCTTGTTGTGATGTGTGTTTTGTCCTATATTCATATGGTATTTATTTAAAAAAATGTATCCCAGGCGCCCGTCCCCACAGGAGGCCTTTTGGTAGGCCGTCATTGTAAATAAGAATTTGTTCTTAACTGACATGCCTTGTTAAATAAAGGTTAAATAAATAAATATAAAAGTAAATGATCCACCCTTTATGAACCAGTCATAAAGGTACTGCATGTAGTTCTGTAGTCTCTCCAGCATGGGGTGCCACTGACTAAAGAGAGGGCTGTGAAATAACGTAATCTATATGGAGCAATTGGAGCAAAGAAAATAGTAAGGATAAATAGAGATATAGTTATTTGAAAGCAAAAAGGGAAAAAGGAAAGGTCACAATACTTTTATTGTGGCATTACTTTGATATGTTTCTCTTTAAAAATACATGCTTATCTGAAAATTCGATGGAATTGCAATTGTTGATATTGTATGTGTAGCCTAATTCTACAGTATGTCTGCATACTGTAACTTCACCACACTCTGATTTACAGTAGGACACTGCATTACAGAGCTATGCAATAGTATGAAACATTACTTACAAGGAGTCCCTCCCTCCTGATTTAGAGTGTTGAAATGCAAAAGTGATTTGCAGTTTTAATTTACAATAAATCAGTCTAGCTTCTCAATATTAATTTTATTTTATTTAACCTTTATTTAACAAGGCAAGTCAGTTAAGAACAAATTCTTATTTACAATGACGGCCTACCCCGGCCAAACCCTAACGATGCTGGGCCAATTGTGCACTGCCCTATGGGACTCCCAATCATGGCCGGTTGTGATACAGCCTGGAATCAAACCAGGGTCTGTAGTGGTGCCTCTAGCACCGAGATGCAGTGTCTTAGACCGCTGCGCCACTTGGGAGACACTTATAATTACAATTAGAATTACAGTTAATGCAGTACATAGTGTTGTACATATGATATAATGCAGCAATTGCAGATAACAGAATCTTCCAGTCAAGTTGTGTCAAATTAACTGTGTCACCTCAACCAAATCTATTTTTACATATTCACCATAATACAAAATAAACATTCATACAAAAAACAGAAGCTACATTTAGTTTCTCTCTACTTGGAAATTGACCAATATATGCAAAGAGGCGAGTTTGAAATCTTGCATATGTATGGAGCTATGTACTGTATATAACATGTTTATTTGTCAAAGTAAATATTTATGTAAAAGAAAGACATCAATACATCAATTTGGAGTCAATTTGGAAATGTGATAATACAACATAATGAACACCTTTCAAAACATAAATACTGTTTGTGTGCTATACACTTTGGAACGTATCAAATGGACAACCTTGTTGTCATTGGCAAGTTAGTGCATGGCTGCAACTTTTTATTTTTTGATGATGAGCAAAATAAAGCTCACAAACCTGAATTTGTAATGATTGTAAAAAACAAAACAAAAAACACTTTATATCCTTCCTATAAAGCAAGAATGGAAAAGCTTTTTTATTTTGGACTCTTTTAGACTATGGTAGTCTCTGGCCTTCCTAGCCTGTAGTATTTATGGACGAGAGGGCTGAATGTGATCCTGTGTGTATTTTTTCTCATTCTGTGTGAGTGACAGCTTGGCGGCTCTAGTGAATATCTTACCTAATCTGGGTGCAGGTGGATGATCGACATAAGGAACAGAATCGCTTTGTCATTGCACATGCTCCTTGTTAAACAAGTTGCTCCTCTATTCTCATCAGTCATTTGACACAGAACTGAAGGTGCAGCCAAGGTATGGTGATTAGAAATGGTTTTGTTGACCTGCAGGGGTGATCATGGTATTGATAACATTTCAAGCAGCCTCCTAATCAAAGGGTTTCCTGTTGAAGTTGTAATCTTTCTTGAAAAAGGGCTTTGTTTGTTGCAGTGCCATTTAGGCTACTTGACCAATAACTTTTTGGCGGTAAACTAATGGGATTGGGTTTGAGTGGTGTTGTGGCAAGGATCAGGAGGGGGCTCCAAGTGGGGTGGCGTGAGGCTCTGATATGCCTCACTTCTTCTTTTTTTTTTATTCCAGATGACTTAGCAAATTCCTCAATGACCCCCTTCAAATCTTTGGGGAGCAAAGGCTGCTAAGATCTGTTCAAAGTCATGATCTCAGGTATCAGTGTGAAGGTATAGGAGCCCCCCCAACACACCATTTTTATTTTTAACATATGCCAAAGTTCTTTGTTTCAGGATAAAAACAGAATAACCTGAACAATGAAATCATATCATTGTCATACAACTGTCACTTTAATTTTCAATGTCAAACATGATTGAACTACAACATCTTGACATGCAAGAAAATAGTTTACCCTTTAACAACATTTAATAGCAATGGAGGACATTCCATTTGTCTCCTTGTAAAAATAACATGAATAACACATTGTTCTCCATATGCAGCAAGAGTCCAGAAATAACTTGGCTGTCAGTACTCAGGAGGAACAATGGCCTCCCAGTCCTCTAGTCCAGAGAGAAGCTATAGTTCACTGATGGAGAACATATTTCCCAATAGCAGGTGTTTGAGTCTGTCAGTGCCTGGTCCTCACCATGACTGTCAATGAAAGGGCCAGCTCGGCCAGGTGTGGGAGCACCTCTCGGCCCTCTCAGGTTACTCCTTGAAGACGTTGAGGGTTTGGGGGAGGATGTAGCTGATATCAGCAAGGAAAAAGTTGCCATTATTTAAAGAGAGAGAAAGGACACCGCATATTTCCCCTGTCATTGTGCAAGACTTGAGCAAATGATTCTAATGATTCTAAAACCAAAAACCATGCATTTGCATCTTTTGTTTAGCGCTTTATCTGTCCCTTTAAAAATATTTAGGCGCCTCGATGAAAATGAATAGCTTAGATATCTTAATTTGATCTGAAAATCTGAACTACCAAAGATGAACAAAGGTACGGCACACTAGTCTCAGAAAGATCATAATTAGAGGTGCATGGATACAAATGATAATGAAGCTCTAAATGCTTTGTCTTCAAATGTATCGTATTGCATTTTCCTAAGAAATTAAGGCAAATTGTGGAAATTATGGCCTGGGCTTTCAGTGAACACAGAGAGGCCTGTGGGGATGAGTGATATCTGGCACACCATGAAGAGAAGGAGAGGTGTGCTGTCCGGTGCTTAGCCCAAATGAAAGCCCTGCTTAGTGGAGCAGAGATCAAGATGACGGACTGGTGGAGGGTTCAGCTGGGCCTTTGTTATTGATAAGTCTGTCATCCCTGCTGATATTGGAGCAGTAATGGCAGCTGATGATTAGGCCAATCCTGAGCTATTAACTACATTTCTTATCCCTTTACTCGAGCCCAGGAGAGCAGGCTAAAGAGACAAAGGCCACCTTTATGAAGCCAAGGACTTAAACGGCATCCACCTGACCTGAAAGACACAACTGTAACGTCTTTCTGCCAGGCCAAAGAAGTCAGGGATGAGGTACGTGTCAAAGGTTGATTTTTTTAAATGAAGGGGTTCTGAGTGATTGGGCTGTTGAAAGATGGCTGCGATGAAATTAGAGAAAATTGACTGTTTTGTCAACATTTCATCGGCAGATTTACAGAAAGCTGACCTCAACCCTCTCTCTCTCCCCTTTTTCGTTAGACTAAGGGGATTGGGTCACTCAGAATTGACTGACAAACACATCTCTTTATTTCTCTCTCGCTTTCCCTCTCCCTCTCAAGAAGAGATATTTAATATGATCTCTTTTTAATGATCCTTAACTGGCTGAAATTACATCTCCTCCAAAACATGTAAAAAGACAGGCTTAAGCTTTACTTACCAAAATCTTAAGGAAATGCGCCTCTTAAAAATGTTTACAACATATAACCTACTTTGATTACAATTAAAACTAAACAGTAATACAAAGTAATATTTTGCTTACAAATATAGACAATAGATATTATAGTGAAGCAAACAATGTTGTCAATCTTACCAGTCAACCAACCTGGAAATGAAATATTACAGAGCTGAAATGGAAATATAGCTACTGGATTGGTTGTCTATGAACACATCACTTTACAAATTTTGCAACACAGCATTTCCATCTCAAATCCCTATCCTTGTCCCTGACCCCATACCTGTGTTATGTCTTTTTCTGGTATTCCCTGACAAAGACCAGCAGGAGTACTGGTCTTGTTGGTTTGGCCACCTGCAGCCAGAGGCAAAGCATCTTTCATTAAAGTCTAAAACTTCAGGAATATGATACTGGCCCTGTGATAAGATCTGGTAATGCAGTAACATGGAATTATGAAGAAAATTGCCATTTTGTAAATAAGCACCTGTGATCTCTTATGAAAGCCCCCTGTTTATGGGCCGGGTCAGTACAGGGAGAGAGGTGGCCCTGGAACCCAATCCGTCCCCATATGCAGACTCAGAGGAGGGATTTACAGACCAGGGGCCATGCAGGGGCCCGGGGGCATTAATATTGGAGCTGTGGAAGGTCAGCCCAGGGAGGACTAGACAGTGCTCCCCCTTACAGGGGAGAATGGCCTCCTGTAGATGGTCCCTTTCATAACCACCAGTCAGTGGCCCGTGTTAAAGTCATGTTGAGAGTCGTGTTGTGGTGGTCAATGCTAACAGGGAGGGAGGCTCTACAGGGCAGCATTCCATCCACTGTCTGTAGTGTGTGAACTAGGCTGATCACATCACTTTATTGCATTGATCCCTGACTTCAGTGTGGAGGTGTTGTCATGTTATCAGACGGAAGAGGAAGCGAGACACCCCACTCACAGTTTGTTTTCCGGTTTTTTTTTGTTTTTCAATGAAAGTCAATTAACTAAGTAGATCAGACCCAGCTGTTTTTGTGGGAGGGTGATCTCTCACTCGCCAGCTTAACAGGTTCTGAGACAGCAGACAGCTTAACAATGTCAGACAGAAAATGAAAGGGACAGTTCCAACAGAATGGCAGAAAAAGGCCTAATGTTTATCATCACATTTTTTTTGCAGTTCTTTTTTTGATATTATACCTAGAGGCCCGGGCCATGAAGCAGCTATAACATTGCCGTTATTCTCATATACTCATTGATTATCCACATACACAGCACTTGTGGAGATTTTAGAATATAGCCTCCCGAGTGGCACAGCGGTCTCAGGCACTGCATCGCAGTGCTTGAGGAGTCACTACAGACCCGGGTTTGATCCCAGGCTGTGTCACAACCAGCCGTGACCGGGAGTCCCATAGGGCGGCGCACAATTGGCCCAGCATCATCCGGGTTAAGGGAGGGTTTGGCCGTAGGGGCTTTACTTGGCTCATCAGGCTGACTACGGTCGTCAGTCGAGCGGTGTTTCCTCTGACACATTGGTGCAGCTGGCTTCCGGGTTAAGCGGGCAGGTGTTAAGAAGAGTGGTTTGGTGGGTCATATTTCGGAGGATGCATGACTCGACCTTCGCCTCTCCCGAGCTCATTGGGGAGTTGCAGCAATGAGACAAGATTGAAAAGGGGGGTAAAATAAATAAATAAAGAATATAGGCTACCCAACACTATAGTGCTGTCCATTGTTTTGTTTCCTCTGTCACTTGTCAGTTATTTTTAAAGGCTTGTAATGGGTTGTAATGATCTAGTGATTGATCCCACAGAGGCATGTCTGTTCTCCCTCCCCTCCATCCCTGAAAGTGCATGTCAAGTGCGATAGAGTTATGTGACATTCTGACAGATTTGATGAAGGAAATACAGTGTTGTACTTACACTCACCCCAAGTTCAGAACCATCAAAAGAGCCCACCAAGCATGCAGGTGTCCTGCAAGAAAATTATGCTCCCCCCCACCCACCCTTTGGCTCTATCTTTTCTCTCTCCGAGCAGCCACAAGCACAGCTATGCTTAATGCTCACATGGCAAACCTTCTGAACATACTGATATCCATGATCAGGGCTGGCTGTAGCGTTTTGGGGTCCCAAAGTTATGTTGGGGGCCATCCCTACCTCGCTGCAAAACATTTTAGTGGCTCCCTTCTTTGTGAATTTTCTGCAATTAAAAAAACTATTTTATGGGGTGGAGAGAAAACATTGCAGTTTTATAGCAAATTTCCTGAAATTCTACAAATTTTGCCATCTGAGTGTAAAGTGACTAACATAATCAGGGACCCTGGGCACATGCCTTGCGTGCTCTGTCAGTAATTACGCTATGATTACTACAAGGTATAGATAGCTGTCTTGACTAACTTACCTAGAAATCTATTAAATGTTAGTTGACATGGGCTAGTTGAGTGACTTTCAGTGACTGACATAACAAGAGGAAAACTGCTGATGCACTACCAAATTTTGAAATTGCACCTTGTGTATTCTACTATTCTAAACCTAAACAGTAAGTTGAAACCACGATTGACTTGTTTTAGTTTTTGGTCGGGGGCCCCCTAATTGCCGCAGGGCCCTAAGCGGCCGCTCATGTCGCTTAGTGCCATCACTGTCCATGATACAGTTTCCAGCAAGGTGTCATTCTCATATGCTGTGGTTGAAATCTTCAGCCTAGAACAGGCGGCTGGTCGTTCACACCTCATAGAAGCACAGGACTATCCGTGGACTGCCACCTCTAAGGATTTGTTCTGTTTCACCTCATTATACGCAGCTTGCTTTGACAAATTCTTGATTTCCGTTCGTGAGTGGAGGCTTTGGTGAAATTTAAGTCAGAATGCCCAGTTCTCAGTGCAATCAATTTACCCAGTCTTTCCTTAAACATAATCCCCACTGTTAGTTAAGTGTCCGCTGACTCATGACTACATAAGTCCCCCAACACAAGAACAGGTTAATGTGGCTGGAAATGAGTGCTCATGGGGTTTTCTAAAATGGAGAGGTTGGATGGAAGAAAGAGAGAAGTCTTATTGTGCTAAAACTGATGTGTTTCTTGTCTCCTCTGGGTAGTTTCCTCATCACCTCTTTAAATTTGAAAGCGATTGGCACACAGCCCACAGCAGGTTCTCTTGAGGAAGCCAGCAAACCAATGAGGGTCAATGGTGGCCATACATTTTAAACTCGATGCACTGCAGGAATACTAACACATTTAGCTTGATCATATTATTATCATACTACCATCTACAAGGATAACGTCAATAAAGATACTCTACCATAAAAGGTGATTGAGATATTTTGAATGTAATAATCCAAGTATCCGAATGTCTGTCCAGGACATTTTGAGGTGTCAGTTTTAATATAGGTGGCTCTGGGCAGTAAGTGCGAAACCAACAGTAACTTTTAATTAGTTCCCCAAAGATGTCTTGTGAATGAACATGAAAGACTGGAAATTTTATTTAAGTGCTCAATTTACTTGGCAAAGGCTAATCAAGGAAAAATAAATAATTTGATATATACATTTTGGAGAAATGGGTCTTCATGGAAATTCATTTGGAATAGTGTCTTAAATCACAAATAAGTGAAATTAAATTATCTTGTCAAGAGATTTGGGGACCAGAAATGTAAAGCCAGTGTGACTACAAAACAGATTTTGAAAAAATACCAATCTTGAATAGCCATAAACTGCTTTTGACCTGCAGAGTACAATGTGTAACATGCTCAAACTCCCCATAACTCTCGCCCTCAGTGGAAGGGCTGGAGAGGGAGTGGGGTTGGCAGACATTTTTTCGCAGCTCATTCCAGAACGATGTAATAAGTGACATGACTGTGGCCTTAACTAACACTCACAGACAAGTGTTTTTTCCACCAAGCCTGTCCTTCCTCACCTAAATCATGCCTCTATATTACACTGTAAAATGTACTGTATGACCTCATGTGGTCATCATAATTGGATACATATTCTTAGGCCTTCCAACATAGAATATATCAGGGGCCCAAACACAGCAACTTTTTTGTACTGTAGACACGGGCAAGCCTGTACTGTGCCACATGTTCAGACATACAGTACTACGACTTACTATGAAATCTATATTATATTTGTATATACCATCAGGGGGTGATGTGAGAAAGCTGAAACAAAATATCTAATCATTCGTCCATTAGTCCAATAAACAAGCAACCAATGCAATCATTAATTATGGTAAACTAAGAAGTTATTTAAACCTAATCTCTCTTGGACAGATTTTGCGTGTTAACCGAAAAATCTGACTGTTTGGGTTTCTCGTCACTGGTTATTTGGATTTCGCAGATGTTAGCATCTCTCAAATTTCTGAAGGTGAGGGGACATTTGGCCCATAGACTTGCCGGTAACTTGCAAAGAAAGAGGGTGGAGCTCCTTGTTTCGGTTCTGTTCCTCACTCTAGCATCTCTTAATCCCTTATAACATGTATGGTCCCAGCACTTAATTGAGCAGCTGACCAATTATGCAAGACTTTAGTTTTGGGTTAACTAAGATTGTTTTAAACTTAATCAGGTGAAATACCATTATAGGGTTTATATCATTAAATAAAAACTATTTTACCATTTACTGTTCTTATTTTGCTAATTCAAAGTTGAGGTAAAATCATGTGTACTGTGTGTAATAGTCTCTGAACTGAAGACACTGAGGGGGAGAAGTTCAGAACAATATTTACAAGCTGGGAGTGTGATTAAGACAGTAATTCAATTAGACAAGTATCCCCGCCAACTCTTGTCTGTGGGTCAAAGTTAACCTCCATCTTCATCATGGGAGACCGGAGATGCCTGAGCTCCGCTGGTTTCCTTTACGGGTTAGTCAGATTGGACAAACAATGGCAATTACATACACAAACTATCACTGCTAGAAATATCAAGACAATATGCCACCGATATACACATACAAACCCTAGTGAGGATTATAGACTACAGGAGGAGGGAACAAAATATTGAGTTCAGTTTTTTTGCAAACATTTTCAAGCAGAGCAATTTCACCTGAAACAAACCACAGCTGCTTTGCCCTGCAGGAGAACATGAAAACAAGTTATATGCAAAAGATAATTCATTGCATAGGGTAAAGAGGCATGACAGTGCACCGAGGGACATGCATAAATCAATAGATTGTAACCACCACTGTTCAGTGTAGTTCTTACCTTGTTGGAAAGCACATGTACAGCATGTCCATCTGCTATTAATCCAACCCAGAGAGAGACACTGTGTCATACCTTGAGTCAGTCTGATAAAACACTCATAACAAAGAAATACAATCTACAGGACTGAATATACTGTGCAAACAGTGCTTTCGGAAAGTATTCAAACCCCTTCACCTTTCCCACATTTTGTTACGTTACAGCCGTATTCTAAAATTGATCAAATTAATAATTTTCCTCATCAATCGAAACACAATAATGACAAAGCGAAAATAGGTTAGAATTTGTTTTGTAAATTTAGTACAAATAAAAAACAGTATTCAGACCCTTTGCTATGAAACTCGAAACTGGGCTCAGGTGCATTCTGTTTTGATTGATCATCCTTGAGATATTTCTAGATAAGTCCACCTGTGGTAAATTCAATTGATTGGACATGATTTGGAAAGGCACACATCTGTTTATATAAGGTCCCACAGTTGACAGTGCATATCAGAGCAAAAACCAATCCATGAGGCTGAAGGAATGGTCCGTAGAGATCCGAAACATTATTGTGTCAAGGCACAGTTCTGGGGAAGGGAAAAAAATCGGCAGCATTGAAGGTCCCCAAGAACAGAGTGGCCTCCAACATTCTTAAATGGAAGAAGTTTGGAATCACCAAGACTCTTCCTAGAGCTGGCCGCCTGGCCAAACTGAGCAATTGGGGGAGAAGGGCCTTGGTCAGGGAGGTGACCAAGAAGCCAATGGTCACTCTGACAGAGCTCCAGAGTTCCTCTGTGGAGATGGGAGAAACTTCCAGAAGGACAACCTTCTCTGCAGCACTCCACCAATCAGGCCTTTATGGTAGAGTGGCCAGACGGAAGCCACTCTTCAGTAAAAAGGCACATGACACCCTACTAGGAGTTTGCCAAAAGGCACCTAAAGGACTCTCAGAGAATGAGGAACAAGATTCTCTGCTCTGATGAAACCAAGATTGAATTATTTGACCTGAATGCCAAGCGTCACGTCTGGAGGAAACCTGGCACCATCCCTACAGTACAGTGAACCATGGTGGCAGCATAATGCTGTGGGGATGATTTTCAGCTGCAGGGACTGGGAGACTAGTCAGGATCGAGGGAAAGATGAACGGAGCAAAGTACAAAGAGATCTTTGATGAAAACCTGCTCCAGCGTGCTCAGGACCTTAGACCTTGGGCGAAGGTTCACATTCCAACAGGACAACAACCCTAAGCACACAGCCAAGACAACGCAGGAGTGGCTTCAGGACAAGTATCTGAATGTCCTTGAGTGGCCCAGCCAGAGCCCAGACTTGAACCCGATCGAACATCTCTGGATAGACCTGAAAATAGCTGTGCAGCGACGCTCCCCATCCAACTTGACATTGAGAGGATCTGAAGAGAAGAATGGGAGAAACTCCCCAAATACAGGTGTGCCAAGCTTGTAGCGTCATATCCAAGAAGACTGCCAAAGGTGCTTCAACAAGGTACTGAGTAAAGGGTCTGAATACTTATGTACATTTTTATATGTATACATTTGTAAAAATTTCAAAAAAAATATTTTGGCTTTGTCATTATGGGGTATTGTGTATAGACTAATGAAGAGGGGGGAAACTATTTAATGCATTTAGAATAAGGCTGTAACTTAACAAATGATGGAAAAAGGGAAGGGGTCTGAATACTTTTCGAATACACTGCACCTTGTTCTCCAAACTGTATGTTTTGTGGGCTTATGAGACTTGATGCACCTGCACTGTAACTTACTGGCAACCAGTAAAAGAAGATACAATATGTTAACGTAAATTCCATAAAGAAACTTTGTTTTAACAGTACATTACTGTAAAGTTTTGTATTTACGGTAACATACTGTACCTTTCTTTATAATAACTTACATGTAACTGGCATTTTTTTTTACAGTGTGGTGTTAATTGATATGAAATTAATGAACAACTTCTTGGGCCTGTTGTATTTATTTCAAAGCTACCATATAAAATGCATCTTTAGCGAGACAAAGAAAATCTGAAGTTAGTTAGCACTTTGCCCCAAGCCATCCTCACACTAAACCCTTTCTGTTTTGACAGATGGCAGTCTGTCCTCTCCCCTGGCTTGTTATTTCTATTCCCAACTTAACAACTTCCCATTGAAGCCTTTGAAACATTCCAAAGGCAACTTTAATAAGAGCTGGGTCTTCATTGGATGCACAAGTGTATCTTAAACTTATTTCTGTGCCTTCCTTTACCGCCTGAGACCTGTCTGAGACCTGTCTCTGCACCATGCATCTTCCTGTATGTGATTTCATACCGCCTTATATTTTCAATAACTAAGTGCAAACAGTCCCTTCCCCTCAGTCTGAACCATTGCCATCAGATTTAACCTTTGCTGGGGGCACCTGCAGTACTTTGCAATAAAATATCTCTGAGCTACATTACAGACAATGACACAAGAATGTATATACCAAGCTTATACAATTTGACTTGGATTGTTGGACTTTATTACCAGCTTATATAGGCCTATATATATTTGAGTATGGCAATACATATGCAGGTGATGTGACAATAACAACAACAATAAACGTGTGAACATGGATGCCAATAGTACTACCATATCAATTATTAAAAACAATTCAACCTGGGACAAAGGGGAAAAATCAATGGGAACAATATTCCAAAATCAATATGGATATCTATCAGTAATGGCTGTATGTAGCTCTAATCTAAGGTGGTGAAGTGACAAGACTGGTATTGGCAGCTGACACTTTGTGAACACTGCAAGGCCCTATGCATTATTAAACATCTTGTGTGTTGATCTCTCCAGTGACCTCTACAATGCTGTAGTCCTCTCCCACCATAGGGCTCTATTGAAAATCACCAAGCTGTCCTCATAATGTGGTTTTGGTATGACGACACAGCCAGCATCAAGTACAAGCATTGGAATGTTGAAATTATGGTGTAATTGTGACCATATAATTCCACACACTGTAGAACTCTGTGATGTGTAGGATCTCTGTGTTTGTGACAGCCTCGTGACAGCCTATCACATTTTTTGAAATACTTTGTCTTATTTCATTTTATTTCAAGAACTCAAAAAAGACAGTTGAATATCTCTGATTCAAACAAATTATACAATATTTGCTGTCAGTCATTTCATGTCATGTGGGCATCTCAGGTGACCAATTTGTCCGTGGACTGAAAGTGTCTGGGTGCAAGGGAGAAAGAGGGTGGGGACAGAAAGGTAGACAGAGAGAGGGAGAGGAGAAGGACCATGCAGGCCTGTCATCCTGACTCTGAGATGAAGTGGGGAATTAGTGTGGAGGTGAAAGCCTGCTGAGGACCATGGTGACAGCAGATAGGCAGAGAGAGAGAAGATAGATAGAGATTTTGTGTTGTTCTAACCTCTTGACACCAGAATAGGCAGATATTACTTTCTTCACACAAAAAAACACAGGACTCTGGCCTCCAGGTCATTACGGTATGACACCAGTACATACTACATACCTGGTACAGATCACTGTTGACCTTTCTGTGTGATAACCTGATAAATCACATCTTATGATATACAATAATGAAAGCTGTCTGGAAGAGTGGATGATGTGTTTGTGTGTCCTGCGGCTGTGTGTGTGTGTTGTGGTACAACAGCACCAGGCATTCCTCCTCCAGCAGACACACTGACTAGGCGAGAGTGGGCTCAGGTATCTCCAGTAACCTCCCTTTTGTCCTGCGCTATAATAGAACCTTTTGTCTGCTGGTTTCTGCAGGTCATTGTGAGGAGCGCTTCTTAGTGTCAGCTTTAATTTACACTGTAATCCTAACCATGATGCTCTGGGGAGCTCTGCGGCAGCATTACCCGATAACTGCACCCAAGGGGGAACTTGTAATGTTTGTTGCTTAAATATTTAAATACCAGTACAATTTACATCCGTCAGACCTCACCCAGAGTAACGGCAGGGTCCACAGGGTGGTTGGTTGTTTGGAAACTTCCTAAGATCCCAGCCAGGAAGATGGCCCTCGGGCTCTGTCTGCCTCAGTGTCCTCAAAAAAGAAAAGACACAAAGAAAGAAAAGAAGACAGATCCTCACTTTAAAACAGCAAACATTATAACCTAATACAGATACTCAGCTTGAGTCAGACAGTGACTGGGACATAACACTGTCTGTACAATGCTTCTCCTCGGAATTACATGATTCAGCAGGAAGAGTGTTTCTTCAAACTTTAGACATCTTGTCTGAAAATATATGCTAAACTTTCAATGCTTATTATGATAACATTTACTGTTGAGAAATGGTTAGCAAAATGTTTGTCTTACTTCGCCATTCTATTATTATGTACTGTAAATGCAATATGAACGGGCTGGACTATAACCAACCAGTCAATCAATCAATCAATATAATAATTGATCATTACTGAGTCTGGCTGTTTCTAAAATCTTCTCTGAAATACTTTTTGTAAATAACACAAAAACTGACAATTTCAGGAAAGATCTTTGAGTGTAATGTATACTTATAGTAGCCATACCAGAACCCAGTTTTCCAGCGACAAGCAAGTAAAAACATAGGGAGGTTGAAATGGGCCTGTTGACTTGTGAAGTGGAGGGTTGTGGGAGCCAGTCTCAGCCCTGTTCCCCGGCACGGCTCACGTTCTCTGGGTGAACCCGTGTCCCGGGGCCCTGGGCCAGCTGGGCGGCTCTGTCTCATGTCTCAGGTCCTCACAGTTCACTGAGCCCTTTAAAGTGAACACACCCACCAGGGGCACTCAGGCCCACAAACATGGCAGTCTTGGCTCCCATCTGAGACACACACGCACCCTTTTATCTAACTCACTTTCCTTTGATTTAATTAAGACACTATTTCTTGTTGTTGTTTTTTATATCTGCAGCAGATGGATTCTGAGATGGTTACTGGAGGGAAATGTCAAGAGTAGATCAGTTTTCTGACATGGCACACTCCAGTGAACATATGCATGGAGATCAAAGTGACCCCTGTACCTACCACAGTGCATCCCCGACAGATCTGACAGTGCCCCCATTGTGCAACCCTGACCTGTTACTGATAATGGATAGCCACCCCCTTTGAGAACCAGTCACACACAGAGCCATGTAGAGCTATGGCTGCAGTAGCTATCCCCCTTGATCATCACATATGACAACAGGTCAACTCTCATGTAATATGACAGACAGGACTATGGACAATACACACAGTGCTGAGTCCTTGTATCTTCATGCAAGTGAATGTGATTCATTACCATTCACTAGATTCATAGCTTTTTTAATTGTTTTAATTTTACCTTTATTTAAACTAGGCAAGTCAGTTAAGAACAAATTCTTATTGTCAATGACAGGAACAGTGGGTTAACTGCCTTGTTCAGGGGCAGAAAGACAGAATTTTACCTTGTCAGCTCAGGGATTTGATCTTGCAACCTTTCAGTCACTAGTCCAACGCTCTAACCACTAGGCTACCAGCTTCCTCCCTGTTGCTGCCGTTTTGGCCTGTAATTTCTCCCCTGCATTACTGTGTATTTATCGTAGTGCAGAAACTCTTGGAACATCAAAGAAAGGGAACAACTGAGTGTGAGTTCCGCACATAGAAATGGTTATCTGCAGTTGTTTGATATTTCTGCTTGAACAGCAGTGCACAGGATTTGGTTTCCATCAGGTCAGAACTATTTCTCCCCCCACATCTGACTCTAGTCTGTGTTTTCAATTCTTCTACATTTTAGTATCTTGATGGAACTTTAGATTAGTCTAAAACAGACACTCTCTCCTTCAGGCTGGGGATAATTATTTTGTTTTGTTACTTGCATGGATCTGCGAACCTGTTCAGAAGGTTGCATCCCTGAAAGTGCTTTCAGCATTCAGACAGTCTCAGAAAGTTTCCCTACCAGCCTTGTCTTTGCCCTAGGCTGATGATTTCTACGTCATGCCCCTCTCAAAACAAGTTTGGATGATCAAGGCAGGAGCAGTAGTAAAGTACACCAACTTTGACCTTCTCATGAACTCTGTCTTCACTGTACCTTGGAGGTTGACACACATTATTGGTTCTGTGTATATTAGAGACCAATCCATGACAGGTTTGTGAATTATCACTGGCATGAATGTGTAAGATATACTGAAGGGCTGCTGGTGGCTCCATCTAACCCAGACTGACTCCCCTGTAGCAGAGACAGTGAGACCATGAGGGGGTCAAAAATGCACAAGTTATCAAATTATCCCCAAAAGCTCCTCCATACCCCCCGCCTGGGCTTACAGAAACAGGCCAGACTCCCACAACGCACCCTGCCAGCCTACCAGTCCTGAGGGCTCCTCCAGACAGCTCAGGAATTTAGGATGGGGATCCGACAAGGCCTACAGCTGGGAGGGGAATTTCTCTCCTCCTCTGTTTCAGCTTCTTATTGTCTGGGACAGGGATCCTGGTGTGCTCCGTCTGCCTTTATCTTCCTCTGAATCACGTGTTTGGATGACCTGTTTGTTGGGGGCTCTGGGGTCATAATCCTAAAACATCACTGTCTGTCTTTCAGAGGAAAACTAGAATGTCACCACAACAAAGCACCAAGCTGAAACATTACAGGAAAATGGAGGGGCACAAAACCAAACTAATAGTTCACCTCTCAGGGTGACCCTTGATGGAATTAAAATCTATTGATGTTAAAAACTATTGTAAATGTTACACCAGTTTGTAAAGTTGAAGCAGCCAAGGATAGGTCTGTACTGATTAAGTTCCATAAGAGACAGTAGTTCAATTTCATATAAAATAAAAATTTGACAAATGCCTCTTGCAATGTGAAGGTAAATATAGGTATGCTAATTATTTATTTATTACAAAAACACATGTTGCACCTTTATATTTAAAGTCTGGAAATTACCAACAACAACAACATCTAAAATAGTAATTAGTTACATAATTACATTTGGGATTATTACTTGGAATAAATACCCTCAATAGGTGAAGGGATGTTTTAGCCTATCACCATTCTCAGTTTAAAATCACTATAGACAATCCATCATCATACTGAACCATGCATGTTGGTATGGTATGATATGGTGATGAAACACAGCTTTTTAGAAACTGCAGTAGTCATTTCAAATAATGGAGTCATCAACACATGAAAACCATCACCAACACATAGACAAAGTTTTGACATTTTAACATGTGCCCTTACTTCTAGAAGGATTTCAGAGATATGGTTTTAACTTGATATTGATTAAGTACAAAAGGATTACAAAATATTGACACTTACATTTTATTATCTAACTGCTTCGAATTAATTCACAATTCCATTTTGAACATGATTGCAGTACAGTGAATGGGTTCCAGGGGGCAGTATTAACCTGGCAGAGATACATTTGGACTCACCGCAGGTTGACCACAGAACAAATCAAATCAAAATGTATTGGTCACTTACGCATATTTTGCAGATGTTATCACGGGTGTAGCGAAATGCAGACAAGACAGTAAATAATCAAACTCTTATCTATAGCTTAGACAATATCACCACAAATATTTCCCCACAAATTGACTGTTTCATAAAAACTGTATTAGAAACACCCATACAGAATCCTACTAGAGAATTATGCTCTCAGGCCTTACTGTATTACCAACTTTTGGAGTGTAGCATTGACATTTGATTGGTCATTATTTTCACCTTCCCTTTGGCAGGTAAATTAAGTCAACTAATCTTGGAAGATACAGCGTGACAAGAATGTGTCACAGTGCCAATAATGTATTTAATTATATATATATAAAAAAAACTCTTCACTTTCGTCTTTAATTAAGACTAGATCTCAAAGAAGCATCATGAAAGTAGTTCTAATAAATATTTTCTTCTGTATTTCTCATTTCAGGTGAAACTATTTTACTTTTCAGAAGGTAGGATTTAAGAAGGAATGAGGGGTGTGTGTCACTATGTTGAGCATAGCCTATTTTAAAATATATATTTGAATTGCTTTTCTCTCAATTAACTGGAGAGGGAGAACAGCAGTGTAGTTTGATCATATGATTTCAACACCTTGTTTATGAAATTCATCGCACAGCTTATACAATCAAATATAAAAGCAACCCTTATTTTTTACTGCCTTGGCACAGCTAAGAATGTTCCTCTGTTCCACCCGCTGCTCATTATATTATCAAAATATGATTTTACATTTCTAAGATTTTAATAAAACATTCACATTATGTTTCAAGTTTCAAGTTCTAATGTCACGTGCACAAGTACAGTGAAATGCTTTTCTTGCAAGTTCTAAACCCAACAATGCAGTAGTCAATAGCAATGTAATACTAAAAACAACAAGGTAGAAATAAAAACACACAAGAAGGTAACACACTGTATAGGGTCAGTCAGTCATCACCCCCCCTCCCCCCTCTTTTCCTGTAGTCCACAATCAGCTCCTTGGTCTTACTGACATTGAGGGAGAGGTTGTTCTTCCGGCACCACCTCCCTGTAGGCTGTCTCATCCTCGCCGGTGATCAGGTCTACCACTGTCATGTTGTCAGCAAACTTAGTGATGGTGTTGGAGTCATCCATCGCCACGCAGGCATGGGTGAACAGGGAGTACAGGAGGGGACATAATGATTGTCTGAGGAAAAGTCAAATGTACAATATAGTTTCATGACAGATTCAGTACCGTTCTCTTGTTTTGTAACAAACCTTATATAATTTCATTGAAGACAATGGTAATCAACACAATTCACACCACTGCATTAACAAAAACACGCAATCATTTTGTGTCTTATGAAATGAAATTGTATGGATATTAGATAAGCCTAAAGTGAAAAAGATCAAAAGGCCATATGACAACAAACAAGTTGCACAGTCAAACAAACAGCAAACAACAAAATACCCGGCAAATCCTTATCCTGGCTAGCCTCATTGTTGACCACACCATATTGTGAAAGCTGAAAAGAAGCTGAAAAGAAGCCAGATTAAAAGGCCGGATCACAGCTGAGGCCATGACACTCGTCACATGCAAACTCAGCCGATGAGACGGACAGATGAGATGGAATGAGAAGATATTAGAGTAGGAGAGAGCAGGATATGGCTGGGCTGCAGATGAGGCCTGGCAGAGAGAGGCAGGCAGCTCCAGGGAGAATAGACCAGCAGTACCTTGCAGGTGGCTGGCTGGTTGGCTGGCTGTTGGCCCTCAGATGGGCCTGCCGCCAGTCTGGCCACAGGCCACAGGCCCCATCCCGACCTCCTGCTCTCTATTCAGCCCTTTGTGTTACTGTGGGGCGGGCCAGACAAATTCATGTCTCATCATCATCACACACTGTGATAGCAGTGACTCAGCGAGCGTCAATATCCCCTGTCACCTAAATCAATAGTGATGACTGTATTACACAACACGCTGCGCGCGCGCGCGCACACACACACACACACACACACACACACACACACACACACACACACACACACACACACACACACACACACACACACACACACACACACACACACACACACACACACACACACACACACACACACACACAGAATAGTGATAAAAACACAATTAAACAAAGGCTAGATATTGTCCTTGCATTAATATATTCTTCTCTTTTACATGAAGCCTTAAACCCAAATAGGAAATAATATACCCGTACAAAGCCTCAAGTGTCAAGCAATAATGCAGTTTGAAATGTCATGAGAACGTAATGTCTTTGGACTGGCTCTCACAGCTGATATCTGCAGATATCAGAGGAAGTGTCTCACCTTCTGTTTGATTTTTCTCTATGCATACTCTACTCATACACTCACTCACACACACACCCTGTCACACACTCATCTGTTTCACCTGTCTTGTGCTTGTCGCCCATTTTCCCTATTATCCCCTGTGCAATTATACCTGTGTTTTCTATTTGTCTGTTGCCAGTTCGTCTTGTCTCGTCAAGCCTACCAGCATGTTTTTCCATACCCCTGTTCTCTTTAGTCCCTTTTTTCTAGTTCTTCTGGTTTAGACCTTTCTGCCTGCCCTAACCCTGAGCCTGCCTGCTGTTCTGTACCTTACTGACTCTGCCCTGGATTACTGACCTATGCCTGCCCTTGACCTGTCATTTGCCTGGCCCTGTTTTGTAAATAAACTTCTGTGAATCGAGCTGTCTACATCTGGGTCTTATCATGAGGTTTGATAGTACGAACTAGCCCTGACTGACCCAGCAAACTTAGACCAGCTCCACAACGTCGTCTCCTACCAAGGAGCCACCATTGGGAGACACGAGGAGTTACTTTGAGGTATTATGGAAGGATTCCAGACCTTGGCGGAACGCCATGTCCTTGAATACATTGTTTGAGCAATTCCACAGATTGTCAGTTAGGCAGCCAGCCACAACAGTAACCTCCCAGCCCCTCAGTAACCCCGCTGTCAGCAACGCGTCTCTCCAGGCCTCTCCAGCTTCCCGAGAACCCCGCTTACCTCCTCCGAAACGCTTTGCTGGAGAGTCAGGAAACTGTTGGGCATTTCTCTCCCAATGTTCCCTCATCTTCGAGCTGCAGCCCTCGTCCTTTCCCTCGCACTGCTCGAAGATAGCATACCTCATAACGCTGATGTCCGGGAGGGCCTTCGCTTGGGCTACGGTGGTGTGGGAACAACAATCTGCCGTGTGCTTCAGTCTGGAGGAGTTTGTGGCTGAGGTGAAAAAGGTTTTCGATTCTTCGTTGTCAGGGAGAGAGGCTGCCCGGAAGTTACTCCAGCTTTGTCAAGACTCCTGCAGTGTGGCAGACTATGCTGTGGATTTCCGCACGTTGGCTGCCGAGAGTGCCTGGAATGCGGAATCCCTGTTCGACACATTCCCAAACGGATTATTGGAGGTTAAAGACGAGCTCGCAGCCCGGGAGCTGCCTACGGATCTCAACTGGCTCATCGCCTTGACCATCCGGATCGATGGGCGGCTACGGGAACGTAGGAGGGAGAAAAGATCTGATTCCAGTCCCACTCGCTCGCCCAAGGATCCAACCTCGCCTCAGAGGAATCCCGGAAGTCCCCGGCGTCTACGTTTCTGAGAGAATCCGAGGTTACCCGAGTTCCCCCAGAGTCTCTTCCGGAGTCGATGCAACTCGACAGAACTAGGTTGTCTCCAGCCGAACGTTTACACAGACTTAACACTAAGAGTTGTTTGTATTGAGGGACTACCGGTCATTACATGTCTACCTGTCCATTAAAAGACCAGGCTCATCAGTAGGTACAAGTACTCTGGTTGGCCATACGGAGAATTACTTGTACCCCTCTCCATGCCATCCTGCGGTGGGGCGACCAGTCAAAATCTCTCTGGGTACTCATTGACTCTAGGGCCGATGAGAGTTTCATGGACACAACCCTGGTGTCAGAGTTCGGCATCCCCACTCAGCCTCTTTCCATTCTCATGGACGTTAGAGCGCTGGATGGGCACTCTATAGGCAGAGCCACCCACAATACCACTCCTATCAACCTAGGAGTGTCAGGGAACCACAGTGAGACTATGCAGTTCATGCTCATCAAGTCTCCTCAGGTACCCATGTTATTGGGGTTTTCATGGCTTCAGCGTCACAATCCCCTCATCGACTGGACTGTTGGTGCTATCACGGGCTGGGGCCCGTTCTGCCATGCTCATTGCCTGAAGTTGGCACAGCCAAAGTCTTCCTGTGGGCTTGGAAGAAGCCTCGGACATCTCTGCCGTTCCCGGGGAGTACCAGGACCTCCGGGAGGTTTTCAGCAAGTCCCGGCCACTTTGCTTCCTCCGCATCCACCCTATGACTGAGTGATCGACCTTCTCCCGGGCACTACACCACCCCGGGGATGGCTGTATTCACTGTCAGGTCCAGAGACCAAGGCTATGGAAACGTACATCGAGGACTCCCTGGCTGCAGGGTGTATCCATCTTTCTGCCTCCCCCGCCGGCGAAGGGGTCTTCTTTGTGGAGAAGAGGGACAAAATCCTGCGCCCAAACATTGACTACCGGGGCCTCAATGACATCATGGTTAACCTCTACGGGCTAGGGGGCAGTGTTCAAAAGTAAGGAGAGTCTGACGTGCCCAATGTAAACTGTCTCTTACTCAGGCCCAGAAGCTAGGATATGCATATAATAGTATTGGATAGGAAACACTTACGTTTCTAAAACTGTTAAAATAATGTCTGTGAGTATAACAGAACTGATATGGCAGGCGAAAACCTGAGGAAAATCCATCCGGAAAATGTTTTTTTTTGATGTCACAGTTTTTCCATTGACTTGCTATTGACTACAGAGGGAATTAGCTCCCAGATTGCAGTTCCTATGGCTTGCACTAGATGTCAACAGTCTTTAGACATGGTTTCAGGCGAACAAGAAATTTAAGTTCTTTCAAGTGGCTGTTGAAACAGACACTACTGTTATCGTTTATTTAGATATTTGACAACCTGAGGATTAATTAGAAATATCGTTTGACTTGTTTGGACGAACTTTACCGGTACTTTTGGGATTTCGTTGTCTGCATGTTGAACGACTGGATTACAGAACTCCATGGCGCCAACTAAACTTACTTTTTGGGATATAAAGAAGGACTTTATCAAACAAAACGACCATTCTTTGTGTTTCTGGGACCCTTGGGATTGCAAACAGAGGAAGATCTTCAAAGGTAAGTGATTTATTTTATCGCTATATTTGATTTTGTAACGCCTGTGCTGGTTTGAATAATATGTTGTTGTGGGGCGCTGTCCTCAGATAATCGAATGTTCTACTTTACCAAGATTCTAAGCTTTTGAATGCTGTAACACACTTGTATTTCCATTAACTTCTTAAGGAGCGGCTGCATAGGTGACGGTTTTGGAGAGTCTGGTGTGCCCAAAGTAAAATGCCTGCCACTCAGGCCCAGAAAATAGGATATGCACATAATTAGTACTATTGGATAGGAAACACTCTGACGTTTCTAAGAGTGTTAAAATAATGTATGTGAGTATAACAGAACTGATATAGCAGGCAAAAACCCAAGGAAAATCCATTCGGATTTGCAGTTTTTTTTGTACTTTACCTTCTTCTCCAGGCTGCCTATTCATTTTTATTTTAACCAGGACTGAGACTGCAGTACCTATGGCTTCCACTAGATGTCAGCAGTCTCTATAGAAAGACTGGGAGCGATAGGAGTAAGCAAAACGGATAGAAACAGGAAATGGTCAAGGGAGCTCAGATGTCAACAAGATTTCTCAGGCGTGAGACTGGATGCGCGCCCCCCACTTTATTTTACTTATATAACGTTTAGGTGACCATCCGAGTGAAATATTATCGCTAATATTCATAAAAAGATAGCTAAGGATGCATTATAACTGGTCTTTGATTTGTTTAGGAAAAGTTTATAGGTATATTTGAACGCGTTCTCTTCACGTTTCAATGGGCGATTCGACGTTGGATTTTCTGAACATAACACGCCAACCAAACTGAGATTTATGGATATAATAAATTACTTTTTCTAACAAAAGAACCATTGGATGTCTTCGTTGGACACTTGGGAAGCCCTCAGCAGAAGTTCTTCGAAAGGTAAGGGATTTGTTTTTGCTGTGAAATGGGTTTTGTGTGAACCGCGCGCTGGTTTATGAATTTATGCTAATGCAGAAATATTAGAGGTGCTATCCTCAAACAATTAAATGTTCTGCTTTCGCCGTAAAGCCTTTTTGAAAGCTGTGATATTGCCAAGAAGCAGAGCTTTTGATGACTATGCAACACTTGTATATTGATGAATGTTTAATAATTCAACTTTTGCATTTTGAATTTGGCGCCTTACATTTCACCGGGTAGTGTCGGGAGCGGGGCCTTCTAGCAAGCGCGCCGCTACTCCCTAAGTAGTTAAGCCAGATGCACTTTCACGCTGCTATAGCTCCGCTGCTACATCCTCGGACCCCGAGACCATCCTTCGGACCTCGTGTCTGCTGGCTGCACTCATCTGGGGAATAGAGAACCAGGTCCGTGAGGCGCTGCTCCCAGTCGGAACCCGGGGCAGCTAACCGGATGTTTGTACCAGATGCTGCCCGCTCCCCGGTTCTGGAATGGGCAAATACCACCCTGGAATGGGCAAACACCACCCTGCACATATGGGCTTTTTAGGTGAGCGCTGATGTCGCCCTGTGATATAGTCTGTCGACTTTGTCAAAGGCAGGGGCGCAAAATGTGCAGGGTGCTGTTGGAGAGAGCTGCGGCACTCCACCAACCTTCCGTCAAAAAAAGCATCTAACATAAATCATATAGCAGATATAGGATATTGTAGAAAGAGTATGCAGCCTTTTCTGTAGCCTACAGGCTGGAGATAAAATGTATGACAGTGCAATGAGACGGACACTTTTAACATCATGCAGGTTTCTCTGATCAAATAGCCTAACCTAAATCAAATAAAATAAAAAATCAACATATCCTAAAAACAGGACAGGTCAAAGTAAAATGGACAATCACAACTGTTGTCCAGGAGTTTCACCCCATTGTCATGATCAGTGGTTTCAAGTTTGTATTGATGCATTTTTGACAAGCTGATCATAGCAAAAAATGTAATACTTCTGCATTTCCTGCTGTGTTAACACATTGCAAATAGGCTGACGATGACTCCTGATAAATTTGGGTTTCTGATATTCAGAGCTTAAATAGCCAAATTTGATTAGTCACAGGAATCAGGACTAATACAGCCAATGCAACGGCCTGTTTTACAAATGGTGGGCCTACCACATGGGTGGGCATTCATAAAATTCCATTGCAGCCGACATGGTAGACTACACCCCAGTAAGCACAGACAGACGTCTATGTTTGGTTCAGATTTTGTTTGGTCTGGGCCAGCCTTGATTTGGCCCAAACATAGACGTCGATAAATTACATCTTTTATTCAGAACAAAATATTTGCCTGATTTCAACATTGGGAAAATGCATATTTTCAATGTCCAGAAAATACATATTTTTCAATGTTCGGAAAATATGCCTTTTCAATGTCCTGCAAAATATGTATTTTAAACGTACTGAAAATATGTATTTTCACCTTTCATTCAGAACCTAAATTGAACCTAACTTCAACGTCTAGAAAATACGTATTTTACATGTTTTTTCAACTTCATTTTGCTTACTGGGACTATTCAAGTTTTTTTTTTTGGGGGGGGGCATTTTTTGGTCTCTCCTAGCGAGGCAGAACTGTGAGGACTGGCCCTGCCAGTATCGCTGCACATTGTAAATATGGTATTTGCACTGACCCTGGAACTGACCCTGTATATACAGTAGCTTATTTACTCTCTTGTGTTCTTCTTATTTCTATTTATCATGTGTTTTTATTCTACTTTACTTTTTTATAGTACTACTGATATTGAATTGTTGGGAAAGAGCAAGCGAGAAAGGCATTTCACTGTACTTGCATTTCACTAAAACTTGAAACTTGAAACATTCAGAACAAGCAGGGAACCAGAACAACCCACTACCATTTGTTTTCCCTTCTGTGGCTGTGAAGCTACAAAAGAGACTGTACAGTATTTGTTACCTCAAATCCATGTTGGTGGGGTTTGATGGTTGTGAAGGATGCATGAGGTTCATATAATGTGGTCCCATGAGTGGACAGAACCTAATGAGAAGCAGGGGGGCCTGGGAGGTGGGAGCTGGATGGGCCCTGGGGACGGGGTCACCTTGGGTTAGCTATCAAAGATGAGGGCAAACCTATCCTTGTGGAAAAGGCCCAAAAGAAAACACCACCCTGCACAAGCTAAGCCCTCCAAACAGAACAGGGAGTTCCCCACCATACAATAATTAATCCAAGACACTAGAACCTGCATTTTTTTCATCCTACTAACTCCTTACTGGTCACAGCCCACAAGACTGGACACTGAGAAACTTTCCAAAACCATGTTGGTCTATTGAGACTAGAAAATCATCATTCAGCCATCCTGTTAAGGATTTGGGTGGATAACTTGACATTTGGCACAATAGCTGTGTATGATTGTTGTATAAAAAAGGCTTTGACCCCCTTTCTTTGTAAATACAGAAGTTTGTTTTATATCAATATGCACAAATCATTTTTTTCGTAGAAGAGTTGTATTACTCCATGTGTGTATTGCCAAGTCTTAGCTTTTGAGAGCATTTCATGGTTTTCAACAAAAATTCTGACCATAAGAAATTGATACATGTTTATTTCTTTGACTGTTTATTGAAAAATATCTAAAGGAATGAATAAAGTATATATGGTTAACCATGGAGAAAATATGATAATAAATGTATTATAGAGTCTTGGAAAGATTCGTATGGGGATTTTGAGAAACACCCAGCAAATGTGGAAACCACACAGTGATAGACAGTGAAAAACCAAATGAAAATAAAGACAGATGTGAAAGTCCAACATTTAGCATGACAGAAACAGTGGCAACAATGAAGTTGTCTAGACGGCTAGTTTTTATTAGATGAAAAGCTGGCTATTAATGCATTCTCTTGATTAAAGTCAACTTAAAAAAAAAATGTCAAAACCCAATCCACATTTCTGTGGATGTACAGTATACGTTACTGTTTAAACTATTAAACACAGTAAAGTGGCATTCACAATCCAAAAATAACTCTTTCTTACAATGCTATTTGAATCTTTCAAACAAGCCTACTTAAAAATGTGACACAATCTGTGCAATTTAACTCATAATGATAATGCAGATTTTATTGTCATCAACTTGACGGCGTCAGGCAATGTAACTATTATGACCACCACTCGAGGAAGATGAAGTGCTTCTTATACAACTAGAACAGCGTTTCCTGAATCCTTTGTCCACCATGGTCCAAGAGGGCATGCACCTGTCATGCCGTTACTGGGGCAGGCTGATTCAGCAGTGTGGTCCAGCTAACATCACAATTCATGTCAAATCCTCCATGGGATCACTGCATGGATATCAAGTGAACAGCTCCTCTCTATGTTCTGTGATGATGATAGAGGACCACAACCGTACTGCTAACAAAACCCAGCTTCCCCAGCAGATCACTGGATGTTATGCATGTACATGTACCCATACCATAGATAAGAAGACACACCCACCTACACAAATGCTGCCCCCCGCCCTAATCTTTTTAATCACCCCCCTGCTGACACTCCTTGCTAGAAGGCCCCTTAAAGAGAATCTCTTTCATCACAGCGACACTTTAGTCTCATTTCACATGTCCAGACAGAGGTAGCACTGCTAATGGGGTTGCAATAATTGTCAAATGGGTTACAGGTCCTTGGGCAGAGGCAGTAAAATCACTGAAATATTGCTTGTCTGACAGCTCACTGCATGGTTCTAACTACTATAAATCTATGAAGTGCTGATAATCATGTCTGCTTTATTCTTTATATTTGTCTTTAGTCAACTTGCTTTTTGTTGTGGTTGCCTTAACCACTTGAAAAAATACTATAGATTACTATTTTATAAATACTGTAGTATTACTATAGTTTAAAAACTGTAGTGTTTTTGTGGACTGTAATATACTGTAGTATTTACTATAGTGCTTTTGCAGATATTACTGTAGAAAACTATAGTATTTACAGTTTACTGTGTATAAATACTGTTGTATTACTATAGTTCTTTTTGAGGACATTATTGTAGTATAGTGTAGTGTTTACTGTAGTATTTTTGCAAACCTTACTGTAGTATTTACTATAGTGTTTTTATCTTTAGAAGTGGGTGCTTTCTCCTTGAGGAAACCTACTGGACAAATACTAAAAGAGCACATTTTTCATAACCTGTACTGTAGGTAGGTAGGACTGTGGTCTGAACAGATAGTTCAGCACTTCTGCTCTTTTCTATAACCTGTAGCGAACACAACACATGGTCTGAACTTGGCATGTAGGTTTCTCACTTATGGGTGGCACAAATTGGGATATGGGGAGGGGGAATGGGCAGGGTTTATGCAAGTTAAATACCGTGGTATCACTATAGTTAAAAAACTGTAGTGTTTTTGCCGACTGTAGTGTTTTTTCAGACTGTAGTATTCTGTCGTATTTACTGTAGTATTCTACAGTATACAACAACATTCTAAAGTTAGAACTATTCATGATCGAGGGATACTACGATGTATAGTATAGTATTCTACAGTATTCTACCGTTTACTACAGAATTCTATAGTAAGTACTACAGAATACTACAATCCGCAAAACCACTACAGTAAATACTATAGTAAACTGTAGTATTTTTCATGTGGGTAGAGCCATAAGAAATATGATACGGTAGGACCTTTCTTTCCTCAATATGTCAAATGAACCAGCAAAGCGTACAACTGTGAAATAATGCAGGCTGCTAAAGACTTAAGTTATTGGTTAGTGGATATGGTCATAATGAGTATACTAGATCAGCGTTTCCTCATTGTCCAGTCAACATGGAGGAAAAAGATAAACCAATAGCCATTAAGACATCGCTCAGCACTTGTAGCCTACTGGGTCCTAATGCACCAGTAATGGGTTGTTTCTATATGTCCAATGCTGATGAGTTTATTGTTTTAGAGCAGGGCTCCTCCTGCTGAGATCATTAACAACTTTAAATTGTTCTAGGCTGAACTCGTGCTGAAATCCAAGCTCCCAGACATCATTCATTAATTCAATTAGGCCACAATGACATAATTTGCTGGGGGAGCATTGTCATAAACACTAAAGATGGCTGACACCTGTCTATGTTGATACTGTAGGGCAGTCGTACAGTCACATAATTTGCATATTTCTCTCTTAATTGTATTAACACCCGCATGGTCTATTAATGTTGCTCTGTTCCAATTGCTGTGATGACACAAATATGCCATGTTTGCCATCATCCCTGCAGTGTGAGTCTAGTTATGTTTGGCATACAACCTACTGCAGGGATAATGCAAGATTAGATGGTGTTCTCTTTATTGTCAGGAGACCAAGAAGAGCACTAACAAACTATGTTATTGTCTATTTTTCTCTGTAAGGGATGAAAGATTTGGGATACACATCATTCTGTAAGCGTATGTCAGACCTGTAGCTATCTAACAGACCTGTGACAGGACTAGTTGGGCAGGGACATTTACACTTTACTCTTACAAACAGTTCATGTGGACTTGAAGGATTAAAGCATATACATTCCTCACCTGACACTGAGACAGCTTATCTTTTGAATCTTCTTCCAGACAGTTTGAACACAAACTTTAAGACAGTGAAGAGGCAACCCAATGTTTCCAGGGCAACTTGACAAGAAATTACATGCACCTTCAAATGTACAGCCAAAGGCAAGGGGTTTGTGGGTAGCCTTTCGTCCCTGAGCGATGGTAACTCATTCCAGGCTGGCTGGGAACACAGCCCTCTCTCTGTCAGGGCTTGCTGCCTTCACCTGAGCCTCCTGCTGACTTCACCTGAGCCTCCTGCTCCCTCCCAGAAGGCTGCTGCATCACATTGTTTTCCTCCTCTCAGAGGCAAATCAGGTGATCCAGTCACACAGTGATTGACACCACCGATGTGCATCTCAACAAGAGGTATGGATCTGCTCAAGAAGTAAAAGGAATTTCAAATGTTGTTTTGAGGAGCTAATACAGAATGGTTGTTTCTGAGTAATATGCAGACAACATAAAACTATGACACGAGAGCTTTACAAAGCATGAGTAATGTTCATTATAAATAAATCTTTCTCAAACCCCTTCTCTGAGAACATTTTCATTTAGAGAAAAGCTATAACATAAAGACATAAAACAGTGTGTTACTTATCCTAATTCATGGCTTAGCGCTCAACGCCATATAGCTTGTCAGTCCTCCCTTTCAGCAGAGGAAGTCAACAGAGAGCTTTCCATCAGGAGGGTATAGGGAGTCTGATGACATGCAGGGAGGTGGGGAACAGAGCCATGTGAACCCATGTACCTCCACACCACCTTGGGAGAGAACCAGTAAATGCCCGGGAGGAACCGATCCATCGCGACCTTGACTTTCCATTGCCTGCTCTGCCTCACTGATGTGACGGTCTGACCGCACCAAGCGAGGAGGAGTAGGACTAGAGGGAGGGTCTGTGAAACTCAAGCCTCACACACACAAATGCACCGAGAGAATGTATACATGAAACCTGTTTACACAAGACCGGGACGGGCGGTACTGGTGGATCCAGAGGCTGGGGCTGGGGCAGTGCAGGTCACCAAAGCCTCTACAGCCTCTTCAGCAAAACACCACAACTCTATGTTCTGCTCTATTAGGTCCACTTAGGTTGTTGACTGTAAGGTAATCAATATCGACACATACGTAAAGGTCATTCTGGGAAGTCACGACCTTTGATATCTGTGCTAGGATGTAATCTGGAGCCAGAGATTATTGCTCCGGTTAGAAACATATACTATAAAAAAATGATAATGCATCCTCATCCCAACACTGACAGGTAAACAATCAATGAGATTGAGGTTTATATAACATGGTGATCAAAGAAACGTCAAATGATTTGACATACTGTACATGTTGTGGTGTTCTACAGTGAGGGAAAAAAGTATTTGATCTCCTGCTGATTTTGTACGTTTGCCCACTGACAAAGAAATGATCAGTCTATAATTTTAATGGTAGGTTTATTTTAACAGTGTGAGACAGAATAACAACAAAACATCCAGATAAACGCATGTGAAAAATGTTATAAATGAAATTGCATTTTAATGAGGGAAATAAGTATTTGACCCCTCTGCAAAACATTACTTAGTACTTGGTGGCAAAACCTTAGTTGGCATTTACAGAGGTCAGACGTTTCTTGTAGTTGGCCACCAGGTTTGCACACATCTCAGGAGGGATTTTGTCCCACTCCTCTTTGCAACCATCTTCTCCAAGTCATTAAGGTTTCGAGGCTGACGTTTGGCAACTCGAACCTTCAGCTCCCTCCACAGATTTTCTATGGGATTAAGGTCTGGAGACTGGCTAGGCCACTCCAGGACCTTAATGTGCTTCTTCTTGAGCCACTCCTTTGTTGCCTTGGCCGTGTGTTTTGGGTCATTGTCATGCTGGAATACCCATCCACGACCCATTTTCAATGCCCTGGCTGAGGGAAGGAGGTTCTCACCCAAGATTTGATTGTACATGGCCCTGTCCATCGTCCCTTTGATGCGGTGAAGTTGTCCTGTCCCCCCAAAGCATAATGTTTCCACCTCCATGTTTGACGGTGGGGATGGTGTTCTTGGGGTCATAGGCAGCATTCCTCCTCCTCCAAACATGGCGAGTTGAGTTGTTGCCAAAGAGCTCCATTTTGGTCTCATCTGACCACAACACTTTCACCCAGTTGTCCTCTGAATCATTCAGATGTTCATTGGCAATTTTCAGACGGGCATGTGTATGTGCTTTCTTGAGCAGGGGGACCTTGCGGCGCTGCAGGATTTCAGTCCTTCACGGCGTAGTGTGTTACCAATTGTTTTCTTGGTGACTATGGTCCCAGCTGCCTTGAGATCATTGACAAGATCCTCCCGTGTAGTTCTGGGCTGATTCCTCATTGTTCTCATGATCATTGCAACTCCACGAGGTGAGATCTTGCATAGAGCCTCAGGCCGAGGGAGATTGACAGTTCTTTTGTGTTTCTTCCATTTATGAATAATCACACCAACTGTTGTCACCTACTCACCAAGCTGCTTGGCGATGGTCTTGTAGCCCATTCCAGCCTTGTGTAGGTCTACAATCTTGTCCCTGACATCCTTGGAGAGCTCTTTGGACTTGGCCATGGTGGAGAGTTTGGAATCTGATTGATTGATTGCTTCTGTGGACAGGTATCTTTTATACATGTAACAAACTGAGATTAGGAGCACTCCCTCTAATCTCAGCTCGTTACCTGTATAAAAGACACCTGGGAGCCAGAAATCTTTCTGATTGAGAGGGGGTCAAATACTTATTTCCCTCATTAAAATGCAATTCAATTTATAACATTTTTCACATGCGTTTTTCTTGATATTTTTGTTGTTATTCTGTCTCTCACTGTTCAAATATACCTACCATTAAAATTATAGACTGATAATTTCTTTGTCAGTGGGCAAACGTACAAAATCAGCAGGGGATCAAATACTTTTTCCCCTCACTGTATGTCTAAATAGTAACATGGATCTATTGAGATAAATATGTTATTACACCCACCAGTTAATCCAACAAAATCTATCTTCAATATACGGAGAAGACAAACAATAGCAACACTATTTCACCAGACTCAAAGACATTGTAAAAGTGCAATTTCTCTCCAAAACGACCCCAAAGTTAATTATTAAACCATGACATTTACGAAAGCCCATAAAAATCCATATAGTGAATGTCCTAACCTTTTGAAGAAAAGTTTGGCGGGGCTGTTCATCTGAGGTTTATTTGGGATGTTTAAAGCCTTATAATAAAGCTGTCAAAGCCAGTCAAAGCTGCCCATCTGAGAGTAACGGTCTTCTGGTGTGGTGCTCCGGTTGGTCAGCTGAGAGAAGAAGGTACTGGGGTTCAGTCAGGCCTCTGATACAGTCAATACGGTCAGGGAGGACACAGCCATAGAGAGAAGACTCTCTGAGGTGGCACAAGGAATCATGCTTGTGCTTACACTATACATCCATCCATCCATCTTATGATACATGTATGGAAAACACGTTCACATTAAAATAATAGCATTGCTGTCCTGACAAAAACTCTGGAGCCTTCATAATATTTTAGAGAAGGTCAGAGGGAAGGGCATGCAAGTGACAGTGGTAGGGACCTCTATCCTCTCTGAGAAAACACCCGTTATCAGATAGGTCAATTAGGTCATAGATAGATCACACAGGGTGACGTGACAAGATCCAGAATCCAGCCCAAAAGTCATTAAGTTTGCACTGTTAAAGAATAGCTTTGTCACTGCAACTGTAGTTAAGCAGGATTCCAGTGTGGGGTTTAACGAGGGCTTAAATAATTGAGGTCAGCCAATTAGATTTTTGTGGATTCATTGCATGACTTGTCTGGGTGTAGTTAATCCCTTGGACCATTTCACTTAAACATGGCCCAAAGGTCCTTACTACTGTAGCTACTCCCCTCAGAATGTCATACAGTATGGCTCACTGCCACTGACGTGGTGAAGCTTGAACAGGAAGACCCTCATCAATCTGTGAGAGAAGTATCCCTCCTGCCCTTGTTAGGAAATTGAATGATTTATACAGACCTAAGGACATTCTTCTAAAACTGGTCAATATATAAAGTAAGATCAACGTCGATTATTTAATTGTTTAGAAGTTTATTGCAATTCTATCAGAGTAAATTATTTCATTACATACAGTTGAAGTTGGAAGTTACATACACCTTAGCCAAATACATTTAAACTCAGTTTTTCACAATTCCTGACATTCAATCCTAGTAAAAAATTCCCTGTCTTAAGCCAGTTAGGATTACCACTTTATTTTAAGAATGTGAAATGTCAGAAAAATAGTAGATAGTCGCTCACACACACTTTCTGCCCACACATTTTCTATAGGATTGAGGTCAGGGCTTTGTGATGGCCACTCCAATACCTTGACTTTGTTGTCCTTCAGCTATTTTGCCACAACTTTGGAAGTATGCTTAGGGTCGTTGTCCATTTGGAAGACACATTTGAGAACAAGCTTTAACTTCCTGACTGATGTCTTGAGATATTGCTTCAATATATCCACCTAATTTTCCTCCCTCATTTTGTGAAGTGCGCCAGTCCCTCCTGCAGCAAAGCACCCCCACAACATGATGATTCCACCCCCGTTCTTCCCGGTTGGGATGGTGTTCTTCGGCTTGCAAGCCTCCCCCTTTTTTCCTCCAAACATAATGATGGTCAGTTCTATTTTTGTTTCATCAGACCAGAGGACATTTATCCAAAAAGTACGATCTTTGTCCCCATGTGCAGTTGCAAACCGTAGTCTGGCTTTTTTATGGCGGTTTTGGAGCAGTGGCTTCTTCCTTGCTGAGCGGCCTTTCAGGTTATGTCGATATAGGACTCGTTTTACTGTGGATATAGACACTATTGTACCTGTTTTCTCCAGCATCTTCACAAGGTCCTTGTGAAGATTGTTGTTCTGGGATTGATTTTCACTTTTCACACCAATGTACGTTAATCTCTAGGAGACAGAACGTGTCTCCTTCCTGAGCGGTATGACGGCTGCGTGGTCCCATGGTGTTTATACTTGCACACTACTGTTTGTACAGATGAACGTGGTTCCTTCAGGCATTTGGAAATTGCTCCCAAGGATGAACCAGACTTGTGGAGGTCTACAATTTATTTTCTGAGGTCTTGGCTGATTTCTTTTGATTTTCCCATGATGGCAAGCAAAGAGGCACTGAGTTTGAAGGTAGGCCTTGAAATACATCCACAAGTACACCTCCAATTGACTCAAATGATGTCAATTAGCCTATCAGACGCTTCTAAAGCCATGGCATCATTTTCTGGAATTTTCCAAGCAGTTTAAAGGCACAGTCAACTTAGTGTATGTAAACTTCTGACCCACTGGAATTGTGATACAGTGAATTATGAGTGAAATACTCTGTATGTAAGCAATTGTTGGAAAAATGATTTGTGTCATGCACAAAGTATATGTCCTAACTAACTTGCCAAAACTATAGTTTGTTAACAAGAAATTTGTGGAGTGGTTGAAAAACGAGTTTTAATGACTCCAACCTAAGTGTATGTAAACTTCCGACTTCATCTGTATGTGCAAAAGATGCTGCAAACTCAAGGCATCAGCTGATTTTAATGTTAAAGATTAGGAGAAAAATGATCACAGTGTCACTTCAATAAGTTTGCACTCCTCAGATTTACTATTTTTCAAAGACCTTTGGGAATTAACAAACATTTGAGCTAATTTATGTAAACAAATAGAGACCTTAAGAACTGCTTTTTATAACTTCCCTCATAAAGAACAGAGGCAAACTCGTATTTTGTGAGCAAATGTATGTCTTACAAGTCAGCAATGGCCTACAGGAAGCAGAGAAAAAGGGTCTCTTATTGGAGGTCTTAAGCGTATGTAATAAATAGAAAGTACATGACAGGATGTGCGCCAAATGCAGAATTCCTGCCAGTTTAGTTTACCAGTTATTGGCTGTTGACTTTAGGATTTACTATCTACGGCAAATTCATGCCTACAGTACCTGTGATTTATTAGCCAATGGCTATTTCTGTCAAAACATCATGGGGTGAAATATAGCAGAGAGCCTAAACACCTTGTCCTGTATTTCATCCCAGGGTAACTGAAAGGTCTCTTCTACTTCCCAGAGGACTAGATGTGCTGTCTGGAGGGACCCAGTCTGCTGCGAGCTAGTCATCTGACTCTTCCCTGCCCTGAGTGTGCCTGGACAAGTTGTCTCCTATTCAGTTTCAGCTATACACGTGTGATAGGATCACAGAGTGCAGAAAGCATTGGGCTTTAACAGGCTATCAAATGAAAGTGATTATGTCTCTCCGTTACATGAAGCCATTTTTTTAGAAGAGAATGAGACAGAATAAAATACTTAAATAGAGCTCTTTATTTGACGGTTTGTAAACTGCCTGAGTAATATGAAACTGCAGACACACACTCCCTTCCAAGTCTTGTGGTTAACAGACAGCTTATCTAGAGAGAAAATGCGGTGACAGGTTTAATTCTGTGTTCCTTTTTGACGTATGCCCATCCAATACAACAGCAGAGGTGAACTTTCATTTGTTAGAAGTTAGCTCAGTAAATGTCAGTGTCCTGTGTGTTTGCAAAAAGGTAAGTCAGGTCATGTAATAATGGTAAGCACACAGGTATCAGTTTACATTGCATTTCATGGTTATGAAATACAATAGTGAAAGACAAATCAACTTATTTACCCTGCATGCAAGCAATGACTTTGCCACTGCATAGTGTTCTAACAAATCTCTAATTAATGTTAAGACCACTAGCAAGATATTAGGTTTTCCAGTTAACTGATTTTTATCCACATTGAATAGCCTTTCTTAGGCTTCATAATAGGAGCATAATACTGTCTGTCTGTATGTCCATTTTAATTGGACGCAGCAAATGGAAAACTCTTCCTCTAGTCATTCTTATTCTATAAATTGAGGTCCCCGGTCAATATGTTGTTCTAGTTTGCAAGACATACAATTCCCACGAGGGAGTCCAAAAATGTCAGTGGCAAAAATGTGTTTGAGGATTGTTGGGCAGCATTAAAGGTGGATCTCCAGGAGGTTAGGGGTGCTAGCTTGTGTTAGCCCTGGAGGTTATCTCTACCACATCCATTGCCCCTGGCCTCACCATCCTCCTCAGACTTCAAACAGTCAGACTGCATTCCTCGGCCGTGTACAAATAAGGACTAATAATGCTGAAAAATAAAAAAAGCAAAACAGATGGTGTCCAATAGCGTGGGAGAATTACTGGGGCTATCCAAGGCTATATCTACACCTCTGGGCACAGAGAGGTAAATCACATTCCATTTCCTTCTCAGCAAAAGGACACAGAGTTGACCAGCCTCTCATGACGCAAAGGGTTTCATATAGTATCTGTGGAACTGTGTGGTGTTTTTGATAGAGAGCCTGAACCCAAAGCTTCTCTGGGGGTGGTACCTGGCTGGATAGCAGGCTATGACCTCTCTATTTGGTTACAGCCACAGCACAGTCAGTCAGCCTCAGTCAGTCAGCCTCAGTCGTGTGCTCATCACGTACAGGGCCCTTCAAGACTCTTTCTTCAAGAAAACGACTGGCTTGAAGAAAGTGTCAGAGTCAGACATTGGTTACCACCATTCTCCCTAACAGTTAACCACAAGCAATGAAAAGTGCCCAACAAAAACCGAGAGAAGCTCCTCTGCTCCCCAGTTGGACTAGGGCTGAACTCAGATTATTGTGCTGAGAGCAGGGAGATCCAGACAGTGGTGAGCCCACAGAGGCCTGATTGTCTTTGGCCCAGCCTGTAATTAATTGGGCTGAGGGAAATGTGGTCTCGGTCACTTCTAATTGTAAGTTTGTGAAATAATGGTGATGAAATGCGCCTTAAAGGACCTCATTGTGTTAAAATATGCTGTGGATATGAAAACAATAGTCAGATAAAAACAATGTATTGTGGGATATTCAGAGCAAACACAGTCATCTGTTACAGTAGATGAATTAATGAAGGGCCTCTTCTGATTTGAGTGATGGAGAGAGGATGGTTGTAAGGTCACTGACTGACACATAGTACTATCAATTGTCTCCAGCCATGCTGTGTTCTTAAGAGGCCTGCTGCTAAGAATGTATGTAGCTATTCATTTAATACTTTGGATAAACAAACAGGACCATACATATGTTTTTTCTTGGGGCGGAATGTAAAGAAAACATCTAGGAGAAAAAAACAGGCCTACAACTGTCTCTCAGGTGGAAAATGTGGGATTTTGGTAATCTAATGAAAATATTGTCGCTGGACTAATTTCCTACGTGGTGCCAGAGCGGCAGTGGTGAAAATGTGTGAAAACTCTATGGAGGCCAACGGTTAACAGAGTGGAAATGTGTGTATGAGAGTGTGTGTGAGGGTGTGTGTGAGTTGTAGAGGTCAGCTCATGTTTCGGGAGTGGTGTTTTCTTGCCCAGGCCACCCCACTAGTCCCTAACAGGGACTTCTCTGGGCTAGCTGAATCTCACAGCTAGCAGTGATACAGGCTGGCATTCAACTACTGCCTACACTGTTTTGGCTTGATTAGTTCCGCTCTAATTTGAGAAGCTAGAATCTCAGGTTTGTGTTGATGATGAGCGGTACATTATTAATGACAATAAGCAGTTCGTGGTTTGAAATGACAGGATATGAAGGCATGTGGATGGAATAAGGAATTATGGTTGGGAAAAGCTTAAACAACCAGTACATTATTGAGATCCAGAAGTGCCTAAGAGTGGAAAGGTTTAAAATATTGTGATATTCACTAATATGATATAATATCTCAAATAATGGAATCCAGCATGAATAAACATGATGCCAACTCTGCACAGTAAAGTACTATACAGTACAGTATATCACACTACATCCTTGTGTTTGCTGGTAACTGAGCTTCCGGTTGTCCTCAGAGCCCTACTCTGTGGGTTCTCCTGACCTGATGTCTACTAGGTGAGGTCCTGACCAACAGTCTTTTTGAAATGCAAACACTCTGTGGGTGTGCCAGCTCCCTGTGTGTTTACTGTAAATGAGGCTCCTTTGTCATCCCAGTTTGCTGTGGCTTTCACTCTGTAATCAGTACGCACGACTCAGCCCATTGAGCCCATCACTTCAACCTGCTTCCTGAGAGGAGTCATTGTGAGGCATGTTCCCTGGACATACTGTATCTCCTCACAGCTGTACAGTCTTAGTTCATCTATAATAAATACAAATTCCTAACATACTAATAATACCACACATATATTAAAAGGATATTAGCTAATATTGTACAGTAGAAATGGCAACTGCATTTGGCTCTGGTAAGACTGTCATAGTGGAGAAATGACAGCTATTCAGCCAGAGGCCATAACTCACATAGATTAACAAGGTGATATGGGTGGTACCCATTTCCCTGTCATTTGTATCTGTTGACACTGAGGTGTTTGGGCTGAAGTGGTAATGTAAGCGATGCTCCTTTAAGGAGTGGCGGGATAATAACAGAGAGACAGGGGAAGACGAACGACCCTATACCTTCCAACATCTGTGATGTCAGATCTCTAGGTTGATAAGGAAGAGATATACTACTGTACCAGAGAGAGCAGGCCTTCAGCAGCTCACTCACGCCACAAGCCCTCCGAGCCTCGGTCGTCACCATCACAGCAGTAGATCTCGCACACATTGTTCTAGCTGCTGTGGAGTTGTCTTCAGGTGGACATTTATTTAATACCTCACTCACTCACTCACTCACACACTGTCACGGATCCCTCCGGAACTTTCATCACGCACACCTGTCCCCTATTCCCACGGATTAGTATTTGTATATATGTGCCCTTTGGTTTCCATTGGTCTGTCGATTATTGTTACTATGTCCGTTGGTGTGTGTGAGAGTACCTGTGCTGTGTGTTTTGGGCTTTCCTGCCCTTGTGGATTGCGTAGATGATTACGGGTCTCGTCCCGTGTGTTAATCACTGTGCGCGTGTGTTATTTATTTGAGGTACTCCTCGCTCTTCTGTTTGGGTTTCAACCCTGTGTTTTTGTATAGTGTTTTTTTGGTCTTCGTCCCCGTGCCTTTACACGGCACGCCATAATTTGGGCTTAATAAAAAACCCTATTACGCATTCCTGCACCTGTCTCCCGAATCATTCATACCAGCGTGACACACACTCTCATGTATGCTGTGCATGAAGCACAGAAGCGAACACACAGCAAAAAAAAGATAGGGCAGCTACTACCCAATTATGATTTAAAAAAATCTAAGTGAACATCCTGATCACAGCAGCTAAAAGCTAAACGAATATACATAGACGTGATTCGCTGTTTGCAGAATGTCAACCTGCAGTTATAAATGGACATCGAATGGGAGGACGAGGAGGACTATAAAATTGGATTGACAGAAGTATCACTTCATTTAGTATGATAAGATAGAGCTCAGATAACCGCTCATGATTAGAAGAGACTGTAGGCAGTAAGCAGGAGGCAAGGCAAGGCTCTGGAGGAAGTGTCAGCTTGCCTGACCGCATTGAGGGGCTGTCAGGGAGATGAAGGATCACCCAGGTGGTATCTAGCCTACATTCAATCAGCTGCTGGGGGTGTATCTGGAGCCTACTCAAGCCATGCTACAGTATCCTGCTCTCTTTCTCGGTCACCCAAACTACCCATCCCCCTCTCTCTCTCTCTCTCTCTCTCTCTCTCTCTCTCTCTCTCTCTCTCTCTCTCTCTCTCTCTCTCTCTCTCTCTCTCCCCCACTCTCTCTCTTTCTCTTTCCCCCTCTCAATAAAATCATAAATTAACATGGTTGTAATTGCAAATTTCATCCATTCACACAGTTTAATAAAAAAAAAAAAAACCTTGAGTTCAGTCGCTTTAACTATTACTATACAATGAAAATACACAATACAATGTTGAATTTGCTATTATGAAGTTGAGTCTTTTGAGAACAAACAATGTTTTAGTGTAGCATGAATTAAGCTATTGTCAGGAGAAGGAAATATTGTTTATTCAATGAACCAATTGACTTTGGTAATTTAGCAATTTCTTAACATTCAAAATGTAAATTTGACTTGGTCTCAAGTCTGTACGAAATAAATAGCACAATTTTGCTCATTTACAGCTTGGCTGAAAAAAGGGTTACGGTTGGTTCATAATTAAATGGCATACAAATTCATTTTAATAATCATGTACTCACCAGTGGAGGCTGCTGAGGGGAGGACGGCTCATAATAATGGCTGGAATGGAGCTAATGGAATGGTATCAAACCGATGAACACTATATGTGTTTGATACCTTTCCATTGACTCTATTCCAGCCATTATTATGACCCTTCCTCCCCTCAGTAGCCTCCACTGGTACTCATTAGTTACATAACAAAATATTATCCTTTTAAATAAAGCTTTTCAGATTCATAAGTACCTTCAAGAGCATGTTATAGTTAAATAAATAGAATGTTTTCCATTTTGACATGCACAACCAATCTGTTTGGGAAAGTATTTACACTAAACAGACACTACACTCCATATTTATTTTTCGAAAGGTTTATATGTCGACGCTCGGACACATACGTACTCACATTCTCTCTTGTGAACAAACTGCCTATTTACTATGAACACCATATCTTCTCTTTAGGGCTAAAACTATCAATGTGATCGAGCTGAACGCATTATAAAGAGGACATGGAGTTCAAAACCACATTCTGACATCTCAACAATTCACATGATTTTTTTTTAAGGGTTTTTCACTTTTATGGTCATACGATTAACTATGGAGTCAAGCATGATGAGAACTGGTAGGCCTGTAGTATCTGGTAAGAGTTTTTTAAATCAGTGGCTCCATGAATTTTCTTTAGGTGGACAAAGAAAGGTGTGCTACTTCTGTGACAGTACTATACAAATATGCTACCAATAATCTCTAGAAAGGAGGAGAAAATAGAATTATCCCAGGGAATCTTCACGGTTGAGAAACTTTCTCTCTCTTTGAGTCCATTGTCTGCAAATGATCCAGGAGTCATTGGAAGAGGTTGTTGCTTATGTCTTGTCCATAGCAGTGTGGAAACTCCTTGATGTGAGGCAGTTGAGGAAGTTGAGAAGCAGAGTTTGTGGATGATCTGCTATATTACGTAACATCATTTCTGTATGTGGTTCTTTCATGATGCAAAGTAAGAGTTCTGCATGGAATAGAGTCGGTCAATGGGTCCTACACGTGCTTGCATATTCACTCCCGAAGATGCCATAAAGCAGTCACTGAGGCTGGTTAAAGATGTGTCGCTGTCTATATCATGGAAAATTGAGTCATTACCTGTAAAGAAGAGAAAGAGAAAAATAAGTTGCAAGAATATAATCGTGTACATAAAACTTAAATACTAAACACGGCACATTGAATAAAAGCAAACTGCAACTTCCAATTGCACTGATATGATGTACTGTATTTATGACTGTCTTGAAAATGAATAATTGTTAGTCTTGAATCCCACTTTGAATTATTGTTATTACGTGCTAGTGTAATTCTGAAAACTGTTTTGACAATAACTCTCTGAAGTCATTGTTCTGCCTCTCTGGGACAGTTACTATAGATCTGAGAGGAACATGTCAACAAAGAACTTAATATGCATCTCATAATTTCTTGTCCTATTATTTTCCTTGCGGGAATTGTTAACTTTATTGCACTCCAGATTTTAATGACACTGTTACACAAGACGGGGACAGAGTGATGAAGAGGCATATCGTTTAATGTGTTGGCAATATCATCCTTCCCTCTATTTATCCCATAAAAATAGAGGGCGTGTGATGAGACTGGGACTTTGGGTGTTGCAATTGCAAGAAACAAAATTATATCAAGTTCAAGAAGCTATCTTTATGGGGTTGGAGACAATGCTCAGAATTGTCTTGTACCAGTTTCACCCCGTGTAAGTAAAGGGAAGAATAAAACAACAGATTCAAGATTGATTCAAATATTCGTTTTTTCTTGCTTGCAGCTGCATCACTCTGATTGCCACATATTAATCACGTAAAATTGTTATTTCGCATCGTGGCACATTACTATACTCATCATGGTCACCCTTGTTTTGATTATAATTTACCGCAAGCCCTTTGGATTATCTAAAAGCTCTTCACATAGTCCGCAATGCAAAATCTTAGATAGCATTCCAGAGCATGTCACCAAACCCCATGCATAGAGAGAATATAGCGAGCGATTGTGGAGTGGGAGTAGGAGGGTAGTAGAAAACATGTTGGATTGATTTAAAAATTAACATCAAAATAAACCAGTGGCCTGTTTGTGTCATCTCACGTGGGGGTGGGGGGGGGTACTTGTACTTTGTGCGAGCGGCCTAAACCAGGGGTCTGTGGCCTGAACACATGTCCCACACTTGGGAGTGTGTGAGGTTGAGTAGAGGGGCAGGGGGACTGATGCTCACCATATGGGTTCATGTGGTCTCCGGGCATCTGTGGGGGGGGTGAGGCCCTGCTGGAAGGGGTCCGTACTGTAGCCGTTCTGATCCATGGCAACCAGCTGCTGCTGGGGTGGGGCCAGTGGCGTGAAGGAGTTCATCATGCCCTCCATACGATTGGACATCACCTCTGTAACACAGCCAACCACATGGAGAAAGACTTTACATTTAGACTGTTGTGAAAGAGGCATTTACCTGATAAGCATTTTTCAGCTGGAAGGAAAGCAATCGACTCTAAATCTAATACAGAAACTAGGCCAAAAGCACTGTCTCCATGGAAACCCTCCCTGCTCTGCTGTGGCCAAGGGAGATTCTCCCAGCATTTCCTGATAGAAGGCTGCTCTTGACTCACTCAGTGTTAAGTGGGACACACACACAGCCCTTGTTGGTTTAAGACTGGAGCCCACCACCCTGCACTTTCCTTTACGGTGGTGAGCCCTCGTGAAAAGATGTCTGTCATTCATTTATTTTTAGTTCCAGAAGTTTTATATGTTCTTGTGATTTTTTCTTCTTTAAGTTAACTGCACAGAGTGGATTTTGTTATCTTAAATACATACAATGCCTTTAGAAAGTATTCATACCCCTTGACATAATTCCACATTTTTACAGCCTGAATTCAAAATGGATTAAATAAATAAAAAAATCACCAATCTACACACAATACCCCAAAATTACAAAGTGAAAACATGTTTGATCATTGCTAGACAACCGTTTTCAGGTGATGCCATAAATATTCAAGTAGTTTTAAGTCAAAACTGTAACTCGGCCACTCAGGAACATTTACTGTCTTCTTGTTAAGCAACTCCAGTATAGATTTGTCCTTGTGTTATTGTCCTGCTGAAAGGCACTGTATATCCTATCTCCTCCCATACTATCCTATCCACAGTATGCACTTTTGGGCATTTCAGGGCATGACTATATTCCTTTTCCTAGAGAGTTTGACAAAAGGTCCATAAATGAACACACCACGAGGTCAGTTTTAAGAACTGGTCCATAAAATGAAAACGTTATTACATTAAGTTTATACTGTAACCGAAAATGATTCAACGATCTTCATGGCTTTTCAGTACCAAGGCAATGTAGGTCTGTTCAGTAATACAATGTCAATGTAAGCCTTGGGATTTCCACAGAAAAGAAATATAGATCTCCTTTAACTTGTAAAACTGTAATTTCTCTAGTGCAACATCTCTTAAATCGTGAATCTTGTGTCTACTGTATACTTTGTTTTGATTCTTCCTCCTCACTGTTATAATTCTTGTGTTTTCTTAGCATATTGTGAGATGCTTCCTCCATAGTGGATGTGCGCCTTTCCAATTAAGCTTTTGTCTATGACTGGAATGATATCATAATTACCACAGTTTAATCTAAAATGATTTGTAATCATTTTACAACTGCTTTAGGTATTTGCCTGGCGGTGTGTTACCATGGCATTATCTGCAATATTTATTTATTTTCCTCTGTTTTTATTTGCTTTGAAGATTGTCTCTGAACACATGTTGGTGTGGCTCTAACTTTGTGTGTGTATGACATCATTATCTTTTTATTTTTTTAACTAGGCAAGTCAGTTAACAACAAATTCTTATTTACAATAACAGCCTACCAGGGAACAGTGTGTTAACTGCCTTGTTCAGGGGCAGAACAATAGATTTTTACATTGTCAGCTCAGGGATTCGATCCAGCAACCTTTTGGTTACTGACCCAACACTCTAACCACTAGGCTACCTGAGGTACAGTATCTGAACGGGGACTGGAGAGTTGGACCTGGCTACAGCATGCAGACTACAGTACTCACACAGAACGAGTCATCTAATTTACAAGGATGCTTAACAGGGTTTGAGTTGTGAATCTCCCCACCCACACACACAGCAGACACGGTCTCCCTTGTATCACGCCTGACTGGGGCCACAGACACTAGCTAGCCTCCTCCACCTCCACACACCAGTGGACACTAGGGATAATATGAGGGGGGGTCACACATGACCAGAAGCCATTACGACCGTTCTACTCCCATGGTTCGCATGTTGCCTCAAATAATGCCATGTTTTAGAGTGGTCACACAGAGCTGTGGTGTACAGTATGTGATTATCCTGCCTCTGTGCATCTCATTGAAGTGTCATGCTATATGTTTAGCTGGCTGAAACATCATTTTCATTTCTGCTATGTGATAATCCCAGATCACAATTTAAACATCATGTCAAATGCAAAATAACTGTCTAAAGTCATGGTAATAACAGCTGTTTTTAAACTACTGAAACAGCTATTGAAAATGATACTGGGACAGTGGTTGTTGCCCTATTTCAGGCCAAACTGAAGGCTGTGTACTGTACCTTGGCCAAGCCGTTGAGAATTCTGTTGTTCCTGTTGCTGCTGCTGTCTTCTTGCCAGCTTCTTCATCTGAAAAAAGGAGACAGAGTTTTAATGTACTCCCCAAACTAACATGTGCTCTTTTTAATTTGAAAATGATGCTCCTTGTTGCTCACCCCTGAGTGAACTACAGGAACACGTATCTGACTGTACTTCATTATCAAAGGCTTTTGAAGATAATATCAAAAAAGGCGGTGGGTGTAGACATCTAATGGAAGACTGAGGTAGATTTGCAAGCGTTGCACTTTAACTTTACAGAGTTGAAAGGAATGCAATGAAAAAGTTAAATTTATCGTTGATAGCTGTGGTGATTTGATAGCTGTTTTACAGTAATGTTTTGCCCATTCCAGCCAATGCTGTTGTTACTTTGGTCTCTTGATTAGTAACAAATAACATCATTATCTCAAATAACACTGCCTTTGGGGTGGTTATGCTCTCACCTTGGCTCTCTGGTTTTGAAACCACACCTGTACCACACGAACACTGAGACCTGTCTCAGCAGCCAGAGTCTCCCTCACCTTTAATAGTCAACACAAAAGCATTTCAACATCATACAAGAAAACAAACTTAACTACAGATTGGAATCGTATGTGCTTTTTGAAACACTTTTGGCATATTTCCAAGTGGGTGTCTTGCCTCTCTATTTTCTTTGATTTCAAATGTTGAATTAATGTGGCGGTCTTTTTTGGACTGCTTGGTTAGTGCCTCTTCAAAGCTCTGGACCGGGTGCAGTGAATGCTTTTAGGGCCTACGCTAAATGCAGCTCCTCTCTCTCAGAATGTCATTTGGTGCAGGGCAGGCGGGCTGCGTTACCCTCTACCTCAGTTAACACAGACCAGAGTGCTGCTTGCCACTTCAAAGCACCGCTCTGAGGTGCTGGAGACTTTTTGAATTTGAGAATTTTATTTGTAAAACTACTGTAGGCCTCATGGCATGCATCCAATTCTCCACATGCCAGTCTGTCTAGGGGGATATTCTAAAATATTAGTGTGGATTTGCATCGACCGTATACTACAAAAGCACATCAAAGCAATCTTAAAAGATTGATTTTGTTTCACAAAACCCAGGTTTCAGTTCACAATCTGTGTATAATGTAGCCATGCAGACATTTCAAGTAGCTTTTCCAATGTAGGCCATTCTTACATGTAATTTTCTGTACATACACTTGTTCCTCAGCTACGTTTGTGCTCAAACTGCAGCCAGCTGTCTTCGTGCAAGAGGTTAAATTGTGTTAGTTTTCAGCTCTATTCAGTAGAGCTGCTGTGGCAGAGATCAGGTCATGTGAAGGACAGGAGAGGGCCTCACCTTTCTGCAGGGTTTGGAGGACACCTCGAAGGAGGCTTTGAAAGCTCGTCTCTGCTGAGTGGTCAGAATGGTGCGGGGCCGCTTGGGCCTCCTGGGGTCCTTCCCATCATCTCCCTTCCCCTGGCCTCCCGTGCCTTTCTCCTGCTTGATATCCACATCGTCATCGTCACTTTTCTCTGCATGGAGATACAGACATTTTTCACCAATATCAGCATGGGTTTGAGCTGACAACATCCCTGACAGTCTACTGATAAATATGTTCTGTTCTTTTCAATTCCAAGTGATTCAGACTCCACAACTGCATCCATAATGAATGGAGACACATGTGGTTTTAATAATTTTTTATCAATTTATTACAAAAACAATAGGCCACATGCACGATTAGACATTCAGAGGACTGAAAAGCATAATGAAAAATGCACATTTGTCATTAGATTTGACATTGTGTCATTGGTAATTCATTACACTGGTTGTTTTACACCAAATAAATCTTTGATAAGAATCCTACATTGCAGATCCACCACAACATGAAAAGGCAGCATGAGCACATATGGGAAATTAACTCAAGATATCAAAGGAAATTTGAAATGTATATTTTTGAACCACACACACTCAAAAGGAAAATGCACATTGGGTCCCAACAGACAAAAAGACTGAAGGGACGCTATGCATAAAGAGACAAATTGCAAAAAGTTACCAAAAGGTGGAAAGCTGATATGGTAATTAAATGTGTCCATAATGGGATCTTGATGTTTCTCTCTATTGGCACACATTAAGTGTTATCTTAACAAACTAGTTAAATTGCTTTATCATCAAAATAGTCTGCTAATCTAATAAACAATATCAGTGTAATAGAAAGATAATCATAATTATAACACTAAACATAATGTGTTTGACTCCTGTGTTGAATAATGTATCCCCAATGCATTAGTAAGATAATACAAGGCCTGTGTGAGTGAAAGGCAGTGTTCTCAGAAGCAGCAGCACTGTCAATTAAAGCAACAAATGATGTGGGCTTCCAGTGATTGCTTAGAGATGCATACATCATGGTTCCGTTCTGTCTGCTGTCATCTGGTTCTGATCATCTCTACTGTAAATAGTGCGGTGTAGTAGGCCAAACTGCATTTCTCCAGTTGATTTCAACATTCTGTCTGCCGTATACGTCAAGGTTATACTCTGTTCATGTCAACTCTGGAATTTTGGAGACCCTCCATAAAATGCCAGTGTGATACACTGGGAGAAAACGAAGAGTGGATGTTAAACAAATATTCCTATAAGTTGACAAAAGTGTACACAGGCACAGACGGTTTGATAAATTCTCTGCCTTTGTGTGTGTGTTTAAATGAGAGCCAGATGGGTCTGAACAGTAAGGCTTGGCGAGATGCCTCACTGTGTGGAGGCGAGGCGAGGATGCAAGGAACACAGAGGAGCAGATAAGAGGAGCTACGCTCGGCCCTCCGCAGAAAGACCCCAAATCCTCCCGTCAGTCAACATGATACACTGATTTAATTCCTTCCAGCACAACAGCCCGCCCACACAAGAACCCAACAGCCATTAATACAGATTGGCTTCTGCTCCCTGCCCATGATATCCAGAAGAATAAAATGAATCACAAAAGACTGGGTGTCTCAGAATATGTTTTTGGGATAGGATTTGGTCTTGGATAGAATTTGGTCCTACCTGAGTCAGAATCGTCTGGGCTGACAGAACTGAGTAGGTCCTTCTCCTTCTCATAGTCACTCTTACAGAGCAGCTGGCCCTCCTTCAGGACAAACTCATCCCCTTTCCTTAGCTGCCGGTCACACACACAGCAGGAGAAGCAGTTTAAGTGGTACACACACTCCAGAGCACGCATCACAAACTCTGTGGGGGCAATCTTCTCCAGGCATCCACTGCACTTGGTGGCAAACAATCTACGGAAGAAGGTGAGAGAAAAGGTACCATTACTAATTGATGCATTGAAAATGTATGTAACATTCATATTATTATTTCATCACAGAATTAAGGGGGTCTACTTAGTATCCCTAGCTTGGCCTGTCACCATGGGCTTTTGATTAAGAGGGTTTGGGGGCAGGGGGCAGGAGGCTGTGGGCTGATCCTGTGGGCAGCCAGTACCAGTAAGTGATTCTTTTGACTAGAGCTCATGTGTTAAAGTGCCTAGGGTTGCCCCAGCCCCACACCACTCCAACAGCGCTCGGTCATGGGCACCCAAATGCCTCTTAGCCTCAGACAGCTGGCCAAAACTGGGTTCAGTCAGTTATAATTCTCAATTAGAATCTGCACATTAAAACCCTACACATGTCCTTTTCACTTGTTTATCGTAATCACTGTTTCTCTGTCGGATTAGCATCTGATATATTTGGCCCTATGTAACTGTTGCAATAGGTTGTCAGCATGTCCGTTTGAGTAATGCCTAGAAGTGGAACATGCCCACTGTGTCCCCTCCATATTCTATTCTACACCCACTATATCTGTTTATTCTTCTCCTCCTACGTATCCGACCTCACCTGGCCATCCTAAACCAGCCTCTATGGTACATTGCAACATTACCAGTACCCAGACAACACCTCCATCTTCCTTTCTCTCGTTTCATGAAGATGTAAAACTGTTTGTATTGTTTTATTGGTTTCTGGGAGATTTTTTAACTAATTTGTTGTCATTCAGACGGAGCCCCATTAGCTGGAGCAAGGAGACAGAGAGTGTGGTTGATCTTGGCCAGGATTGAAGCTGGATTTACTAGTGTGCTCTTTGTTTGCGTTGGTTTGGAGGACAGCTGGCAGCCGCCTATCTATTTGTGGTGAACATCTATTTCATTGTGCAAGGGAGAGAGCACATCAATTGACATAATCTGCTGTTTCAGGACAGGGATGAGCGATAGTGATGAATATGTGTAAATATGAGGGGAGAGTAACGGAGGGAAGGTTTTGTCATGCTAATGTTATTGTAGATGCTGATTTAAAACTGCTAGGGAGTTTGTCTGCCACACAGTTCAGTAGAGCAGCTGTTTGCATGGTTGAAACAAGATAGTACACGTTCGGTTGCTGTCTCTTGTCTCAACATCTCATATTAGGTCCATCTTTGAGCTGCCATTTAGTACAGATCAGACTGTACTACAAATCAGACTGGTTCTACTCCAGTGGATGGGTCATTTTATTAGCTATCCAATAGTTTTATCATCACAATTGATAATTAACATTGATAATAGAGCAACTATGACATTTGCAGAACGATTATAACCTCAAAATATAATGTTTAATACAAAATATGGCATTATTATCCAAAGTGGCGAACACATGTGACCTGAGTGTGAAAACTAGCCTCCGGCCTTAATTTTCCCACACTGTGCTCCAACCAACTAGGCTATTGGAACATTTCTCACTATAATGGAAAAATAACAGAGATATCAGAATTAGCACACGTAGGATTTATGAAATCCTTTAATCTTTCATTTATTACAATACGTTAAGAAGATTATTATTCAACTATGGAAAAACCTTGAGGATAATCCCTTAAAAAAGTACTTTTGGCAAACAAACTGACTTCTTGTGAAAACACCCTGCTGACCTACATTACGCATATCTGCTCAACAATGAAATTACTGTGATCACAACAAAATATGCTATTCATATAACCTTAATGATCACCTAATATGAATAGTCACACATTGTGTATCAAAAGATAATAGCAGGGACATCCAACATCCAAAATCCAAAGTCTACCACAAAAATTTACTCGTGAAACAAAAAGAGATCAGTAACACTGACAGCCCTCGTGGATCAACCATGCAGTTGCTTGGAAAATTGGCTATCCCTGTTTACACAAATACACATTTTCACCTGCTTTTTCAAAGATAGATCAATAATAATTCCTAGCTTTAGAAAGAAGGACTGTCTAACTGTTGCATGCTGAGATTGGGGGACATGGGGGGATGAACTTGTGGAGACCAGCCCAGAGGTCCAGCTCTAATGTTTAGCTAATGATTGGCGTCTTAGTCTGAGAGTATAAAGGCAGAGGAAATGACTTGTTAGTATGGTTTGATATGTCCCGGATTTCACATTCACCTTCAACCACTCTCTCAAATCTTCTCACCCAGATGAAAACATTCTTATTCAGACCCTTCTTTTCTTTCCCTTTCTTTTGCTCTCTGATTCTAATCTTGTAAGCCATTATTTTTCTATTTCCCCTCTCTGTCACTTTGCATTATTTTTGGTGCTGTAATTCCTATTTGTCCCTTCTGGAATCTTCCTGTCCCGCTTTGTCCTCTGGTCTAATCCGGACTTCTAGCTTGTTGTCGGCCCCTGTTCCACATTCTCAGTGGGGTTCAGATGGAATATCAATGCATGACGCCCCTTCTATGGCAACCACACCTCCACAGGAAGGCAACGGCGACTTTTCGGATGGGCAGAGAGGGCCTTTCAGAAGCTGGCAGCAGAAGTAAATCCTTCTCTAAGGAACAAGGGGAATTACCAGGGAGCACTGGACTAGGGATTTAACCCTACCTCTCTCCTTTGAAAGGCCCAGTCACTCCGACTCCCGTGGCTAGCCACAATCAAACAGAAAGGGGGTGGAGGGACACGGTGCAGAGAAGAGAACACAGCTCCCTGAATGACACAAGCACTGGATTGTGGAGGACCCTAATCCCACTTTAATACCTTTCCAAGTTCAGCTCCTAAAGAATGCTCTTTAAACAACACCAGTGTGTGAGCAGTGAAGGCCGACCAGGGGGAGGCACGCCATTCAACCTCCCTAACATTACCTGATTAGCAGATAGAGGCCCAGGCGGTGGGGAGAACATGCCCACGGGAGACAAGGGAAAGACGTGGATTATGATGATTACGCTGATCCATAAAAATACTATAATAAACACATCAACTTGGTTGTGCTGACTCCACACATAAGATGAACAGGGTTTGCAGTTTGTAGTGTAGGCTAAGCCTAATGGGGCAAGAGGGAAGAGATGCAAGAGTTGTTGGGCCAGCATTGTTAGATTATTACTTTCATCCAAACGTATAAATATGATTATGACTCATAAGACAAAAAAAGACCAACTGACTCAATCAAATCTATCTGCCAAAGATCCATCAGTTTCTTCTGCTGCCAATATTAGCCCCTCTGGAAGATGAGGTAGGAAGTTTGTTGTGTGGTCAGCCGCTGTCCTGTACGTTTACTGAGGACGGAGATAGAGCAGGTGTGCTGTACGTTTACTGAGGACGGAGATAGAGCAGGTGTCCTGTACGTTTACTGAGGACAGAGATAGAGCAGGTGTGCTGTACGTTTACTAAGGACAGAGATAGAGCAGGTGTGCTGTACGTTTACTGAGGACAGAGATAGAGCAGGTGTGCTGTACGTTTACTGAGGACAGAGATAGAGCAGGTGTGCTGTACGTTTACTGAGGACAGAGATAGAGCAGGTGTCCTGTACGTTTACTGAGGACAGAGATAGAGCAGGTGTCCTGTACGTTTACTGAGGACAGAGATAGAGCAGGTGTGCTGTACGTTTACTGAGGACAGAGATAGAGCATGTGTGCTGTACGTTTACTGAGGACAGAGATAGAGCAGGTGTACTGTATGTTTACTGAGGACAGAGATAGAGCAGGGACCAAAAAGAGGACCACCAGCAGGATACTCTGTCCCTCCTTTAATTTGCAGTCAGGAGCTGCGTTTCTCTCCTGCCACACCTGAGCGCACGAATTAGCCCAGAAGACCCTCCTGTGTGGATCAATGATCACGATTCCAGCAGCAAAGTGTCAATATTTACCCAGGCCTCAGCATTGGACCTCATCACTAGAAGAAGACATACTCTCAGCAGATACCTTTAAGAGGGCTCCCAGGGGAATCATTACCTCCTTCCAATCCTTTGTCCACACAATTCCTCCTTCCATCCTTCCATCTCTCACCATTTCTCTCTCTTCCCTCACTCTCTGTCATGTACACATTCTATCAGTTGAGATTCACAAGAACCCAGACTCTCACCTCGTTAGAGCAGCAATGCACTACTACTACAGCATAGTTGTATTCGATATAGTGCAGCTATGAACTCTCAAAGCACCTCTTCAGATGGAGAAGACCAAACTTTTTGACAAGCTTTGTCAGATAAAGATATTTAAAAAAATATCCCTGCATGGTCAAAGGCTAAGCTCAGTGCAGCTGAGAGGCCTCAGCCTTGGGAGTCGTGGGTTTTCACCTCCCTGTTCCTCTTCTTTCTTTCTCCTGCTAAAGCCCGCTGGAGAAGTATGAACTTTCCCTTTGAACTGATTATAGGCAATTTAAAGTGTGACAACATCTTAAGCTTTCACCACATGTTGCCAATGATTTCCCACTAAAGACATTACTTTCAATGCTTCTACCGCAGTGATAAGGATCAGGGTGAGTGGGTGAGATAAAAGAGGAGGCCAGAGGAGAGAGAGGTATGGAGGAGTTTGTGGTTTGATAATCATGGTACATTTAGCAATACATGTTCCCATCTCACCTACTCCCCTTTTGCTATTGAACAACCAGAGAAATAGCATAACAATTTAGTGAAGAATAGCCCAGGCAATTATGTCACCGCATCCCCTTCAAAAGAAAGAGAGTATCAGGATTAACCCACGGAAAAGCTGTAAACTATCACTTTGAAGATCCTCCTTGTTTCACTAGGAAGCGGGTGGGCCTGTGAGGCTAGCCATGTCAATCAGCCTGACGTGAGAGATGAGGTGTATGGGCCAGGGTCACAGCCACAGGAAGGCCTCCAGACTGACGACCTGTGGAGCGATCAGTCAACACTGCATGGCTGGAAGTTCATTGATTTATTTACAAGCTACATGTCTGGCTTGACCTTTCTCTCCAACTATCCATCTCCACTGCAGCCCAACAAGAGCCCAAGCTGCCTGTGTCCTGGAGACCAAGGAGGAGGATGGAGGATGGAGGGAGAGAGGGTTGAGAAGGGGAAGACCAGAGGCCAAAGTTACTGATAAACAGCCGCTCCATAACATCTCCAATAAACAGCAGCTCCATGGTAACCAATAAAGACTGGAGTGCAACATACTGACCAGCCCACATGCGCGGGTGCGTCCGCGTTGATCAGGTCATGCAGGTTGAAATATCAAAACAAACTCTGAACCAATTATATTAATTTGGGACAGGTCAAAAAGCATTAAACGTTTATGGCAATTTAGCTAGCTAAGTATGGTTGTTATTTTACCTGAAATGCACAAGGTTGTCACGTCCTGGCCATAGATGGCGCTTTTTGGCTGCTCTATGGTGTTTTTGGTCAGGACGTGATCAGGGGTTTTTGTTCTAGGGTGTGTATTTCCTTGTTTTGGTTTTCGTTGATGTCTATGTGGTGTATTTCTTTGTTTGGTTTCGTTAATGGTTCCCAATTAGAGGCAGCTGAGTTTCGTTACCTCTAATTGGGGACCATATTTAAGTTTGTAAATTCCCCACTGATTTTGTGGGTCGTTGTTTGTATTTCTGTGTGCGCGCGCGCCTGTGCTGTGCCACACCAGCGTTACGGTCTTGTCTTTTTTTTTTTTTTTGGAACCCTCGCTGCATCTTGGTCCGCCCCTTTCGAAGATCGTGACAAAGGTCCTCTACTCCGACAATTAATCCACAGATAAAAGGGTAAAGCGAGCTAGTTTCAGGCTTCTTCTTTGGACTTTATATAGCAGTTGGCAACATACTTTAAGGTGCATTACCACCACCAACTGGACTGGAGTGTGGACCTCAGTTCAGCTTTTAATCACCCATGTGGGTATATGCTCCTAAAAACCAATGAGGAGATGGGAGAGGCAGGACTTGCAGCGCGTCGAGCGTCACAAATAGAACCAAGTTTGAACCAAGATTGAATAAACATGTACATTTTTTTTGCAATGCTCACACGCGACGCGAGCAGTGTGGTCAGCATGTACAGAGTGAATATGAGGATGAGGTTTACAGTTGAACAGATTTACTGGTTGTGGATGTCTTTTCATGCAAGAAAAATATGTTATTTGCTGCATAGATGAATAAAGATGATGCTTTTCAACTTTATTTCACCTTTTAGAAAATGACTTGATGTACAATTGTGTTGGTTACTACATACAGCACCCTCTATGTTAGATCACAGAGGCACATGCTCTAAAAATAGCAGCCTGAACTACAACCCTACTTTGTCTAATTGCTTACATTGATAACCACAGTTGCAAAACACACATAGAGGGGGACTTGACATGGGAGAGTATGGACTGTCATCATAACCAAATCAACACAAAACTTGTTCATTTACACTCAATCCAATTTCAAATATAGAGCACACAATTGTAATCTAGAGCAGCATTACTTTTAATAATCCTAAAGGATATGGCTCAATAGCAGTAAGGGCTCAGCATGTATCTTAGGTTGGTGTGAATAGATACGTGTAGAAAGTAATGAAGCCAAATAAGAAGTGCCATCCTTTTTAGTCCCCAGGGCCAGCTCCAGTCAGCTCTAAAAGCTGCTTAATCACCTCCCTCCCCACTCTTAATACATTAGCATAGTAATGGGCTTTAAATTGAGCCTCTGTTTTTTTAATTAAACTCCCAGCAGGTAAAAGTAAAACGCATTAGAGGAAAATGTGCACACAACTAATGGCCCAAAGGGGCCTTTTCCATCACAACAACAGGTGTCAGGTAGCCTAGCGGTTAAGAGCATTGGGCCAGTAACCGAAAGGTTGCTGGTTTGAATCTCTGAGCCGACTAGGTGAAAAATCTGAGCAAGGCACTTAACCCTAAATGCTCCTGAAAGTCTCTCTGGTTAAGAGCGTCTGCTGAATGTAACAACTCTCTCACCAGACTGACATTTGCTAAGATACCTTGTTGATGCAAGCTACATAATAGCTCATATGCACCTGCCCAAAAATGTCACTAAATTTAAAACATGATATAATGAGTCACAGTCTGGGATGAGGATGTGTATTCTTGTCACTTGACCCCCACTGCCAGTCTGGCTCAAACAGTCCTCTGCTTTAAGTCAGTTGTGTCATGTCGTCTTTGGTATCAATATTAATGTCTTCACATCGCTTTATATGTCAAAATGTATCAACTTCTATAGCTGATGTTTGTTTGCTTAAAATTGCAATTTGTTTGTGGATGTGTACTCTACTGTAGCATGTTGGCCTTCCAGGATCCCCAGACACTGTAAACCCTGTGGGCACCACCTGACAGACAACTGTGGGAGAATAAAAGGACCTGGGAGAGCCTCATCACACCTATAGGAAAAGGTCAGACAGTTAATCAACCAGGGCCCTGACATGTCACTGCTGCCTATCATAATGCTTTATCTATCATTTACAAGACATTCTGCGGCACCAAGCATCAGAAAACAGAGCCAAGAACTACACCCACATTCCTCCAAGCAACGATCAACCTGGGTACTTAAGTCTGACATATGGAGTCCCATTGTGTTGTTGTTGAGTTTAAAGGCCTGTTTCTGCTACGTTATCACCATCTTTCCTGTGAGTTTATAACAGAAGCAAATGAACACCATTCAGTTAACCTCTGTCTTTTTCACTCTGTAGTCAAGAGAGCGAGCGGGAAAACGTTCTATGCATGTTAGGGAAAGAGTTGTACTTCTACAGGTTTAGGATCTTTATTTGACATATATTTTCACAGCAAACTAATTCTGCAGCAACAGGATTTGAACATTTTGTCCATAATGTTGCTTGATCGGGGGTTAGGCTATTAGCTGGCCAAAAGTAGGTTACATGAAAAGTGCAATACTGTTAATACAACTATGTGTTATTGTGGGTTTTCAGTGAATGTATGTAAATCACAAAGCTCATCTGCATTTCCTGCACTGCAGGAAAATTCTTAGCAACAAGAGTGATCAAATTAAGATCCTACATCTGTAGCACACCATGAGAGAAAAGCTAGTGTTGAAATGTGAAAGGACAGTGAAATGGCTGGCCAGCAGAAGAGGCTGAGTACACAACTAAGCCGGTGAGCAGGCAGCCAGGTACACAAGTGCTGTTTGGACAGCTGTAGTTTCTGAAGGTGGATGCTCAATGCAACATCACATTCAAGCCCTTCATCCACACATACAGTGTCATCACTCACTCTGAGTAATAGAGTGATCACAAAAAAAAATAGCATCTACATGTACATTTGCTAATTAATAGCATAATATTCAAGGTAATCACCCGACTGTCTAAAGCAGGGATAGGCAACTGGGAAGACCGACTGAGTTCCAATTTTGTATTTATTTCCCCAGTCGGTCTCAATTCAGTCGGTCTCAACTTACTGTTTATTTGGTTTGTTGTGGCCCCCACCCCCATCAAAGTTGCCAATCCCTGGTCTAAAGGTTTAGGTCCATTATGTAATTGTAACTGTCTGTAAACTGGACCTTTATCTTGGATTCAAAACAGCTGAATTTATTCCTCTACAAATGAGGCAGAAGGCTGTGAATTACCAGACTGGTATTAAGAGTGCTCTGCTTCTTCTCACTCCAACCAGTCAGTCTAGCTGAAAGTAACTGAAGCTGTTTGTATGGCCCATCTCACCTGCCGCCCTGCTGGAGATTTGACATCTTAACAGCACATGCTCTGTAAATGAGAGCTGCCAAGAACAGAACGATGGCTAGGGATAGCTCCCATTTAAAGCCACTGTAAATTCCTCCGCACCCATTTTATATTTTTAATAACTCTATTACAGGGCCTCTCTCTGTCTGTCCCTTCCAAGCTAATTTAGGTGAGGTGTAGCAGACCCCCCATTAAGGGCTTGGCCCACTCAATGAGGCATCCTGGGTGATTGCTTCTTTTGAGAGAGGGAGCTGGTGATGGCTAGCTACAGTTGGAGTAGTAGTTCTAAGATGTTTTGGAGTATACTGATGCATATAACTGCCCACAGATACAGTCGGCTCTTATGACAGTGGACCTGAGGCCTGCTGTACTTAGAGCAGCAGTTAGGGCCGAGGAGGCTCTGGGCCTGTGCTCATTACCACCCACTGCATCTGAGGGCTGACATCATCCTTCAAAAGTACAGTTCATAAAATAAACCAAGAGTAATGGCTAAAGTTCCCTTTTTTTTCTGTAAGTAAATATGGAGGTCTTTGATGATGAACAACCTGATCCACCATCAAACACCAATCTAAGAAGAAATGTTAAAGCCACAAAAAAACTATAAACTCAACACAATACAGAAGCACTCCAGGGAATCAAGATGCACATGGCTGTTTAAATGTATTGAATAATGGGGTTCTAACAGCAAAAACCTAGAATTATATTTTGGAACATTTTGGGGGGAAATAGATACGGAACATCAGCTTTTACATTCAGCGGTGAACTGGTTAAAAATAAACATTTGGAGCATAGGGCTTTATAATTACTATTTACCCCAGAGGGTCCTGGACTAAGAAATAAAACAAACAGTAATATGAGGTGCTCTGCAAATATGCAAAGACAGGGTCTAGTGGAGAACATCACGCGTTGGTTTCTTTTCTCAGCTCCTAATCTGTGGGCGAACACAATATTAAAACGGCTTTGGATCCACTTGTGACCCAGCTATTCGCTAATGAAAAATTCCACAGCTCCATGCAGAGGCCAATGGAGCCTGCCCCTCTACCACAAACCATGCCCTGTCCATCTTGTGGAGTTTACCATGGCTGAAAAGACACTGGATTAATAGGTAGAGAGGGAGAGGCAGACAATCTGGAAGAGAATCCCATGTGTGTTTTGCCCCTCCGCTTCCGCTCATCTTTAGGATATTGGTACAGACAAGTGTTTACCCAGGTTTTAATTATCAGCAATGATGTGGTGATTATTGTGATGGTGGATAGTTGGGTGAAGGGCTCAATTTATTCAACAGAGATTCAGCCTAAGCCTAAAATCAGTCTGAAGAGAAGAATCCCAGGCAGCCAGGGCTTAGCTATTGTCCATGGGAGCCCGACTCGTCTGTTTGTGTTCCTGCTTTTTCACTCTCTCCCCTGATTCTGTCTTTCTCAGCGACGTAAACCTCTTAACTCAGACTGCTCTGATCCACTGGTTTGATATCACTTTGGATGGAGATCAGCTGTAATTATCCTTGGCTATTAGCTTAATTACAGAAAAGTACTGATTAGAAGAAATCAAAACCAAAATGTTACATTTCCAGCATAATTATCACAGAAATTTGAAAAATATTTAATGAATTCTCAATGGTCCGGAATTGAACATCCCTCTTCAGCCCTCATGTTCCTGTCTGGCTAAGTATACAAATTCACATTGAATAGGCATACTGGAGGTTGGCACCTAGCTGTGAACAGCAAGGCACGCAGAGAAATACAGTCAACAGCTGCTCACCTGACTCCCCTAGTTGACTCTGAGAAACTATTTGGGCTATAAAATGAAATCTACTTTACAGATATTGTATCAGATTTATATAATTTCATAATACAATTTACAAAAGACAGTCTTAATTCCAAAAAGGTTTTGACAGGATATGCCCAGAGTGCAGGAAGGCAACTTAACCATACAGTAGTAATGCTCTTAAAATATCTGGTTAAAGATTGTTTTGTGGGAAAGCATGTTGCCATGGCAACATTGGCAGGAGCTATAACATGTTTGTGATGGATGTCCTGGAGGGTCTCAGCGTGAGGACACCACAGCATCCCGCCACAGCCAGGACATAGAGGCAGTGTTCTTTAATGGACATGTTCTAAGCAGGGAGCACAGCACACATTAACCAGGGAGATGTCTGGGACGCTGCTGGGAGAGGAGGAGGTGTACTCTAAATCCCATTGCTGCTTCTTCTAGGGACAGAGCTCACTGAAGGACCTCTGTAAACTCTGGTTCTCTCAAAAAAGATAATGAAAGCCTTTTTCTTGACAGGGATATCAAAAGCTTTAGAAGATGAATGTAAAATGATAGAGGTAACGAATGAGAGAGAGTGGGACAGGATGGGATAGAGAAAGCCAATGAAAAAAAATAAACAATATTTTTCAATGACAGGATGTTTCAGGACCCAAAAGCCAGGGATTAACACTGAGATTAGCATACAAAGAATATATTTGAATTTCTGATCCGCGGACCCCTTCAAAAGACTAAATCCAAGATTAACAGGTGTTATGCTAAAACACTTTTTGTGTGACATAGTTACACTAGACAAACAAATATGTCTTTAGTGTGAAGGGCTGGCATGAATGTATGGCCGTAGCCATAGAAACCAACTGGTATCTCAGAGCCTTGGAGAGGGGGGACAGTGTTGGAATGTGTCAGACAGAGAGAGGGGCACACACACACCACAGAGCTAACCAAAAACCTGCTGTTTCCCCCCAAAAGCATAATCTACTCCGCTGTTCTGCCTACAGACCACCTATAAATATCAAGTATCTTTGGCCGAGGCAAATGAAAAAGTTCATTGTGAGATCACAAATCTTTTCAGGGCCTGATTATCTCTGTAATGTCTATGTTTTGTGAGAGAGGAGCCAATTGAGGAAGATTTAAATAAAAAATATGTATTCATGAAGTGAAGCATTCACACAAAACATTTATTGAAGAATGACATTGTGACGTACTGTGTGTTCTAAAATAGATGGACTATATGTGCACATAAAGGCTGAAGTCAGGTGCTTTCCATTTTGTTGACAAAGAATTGTCACTCATATATCACTGCACCAATGACAGGGAGCTGGCGAGCTTTTAAAGAGAGAGACTGAAACTGCAGAGGATAAGATCAGATAGAGCGATGGCCCAGGATTTCTCTGGAATGTTATGGGAAGCAGGAAACTGACTAGCTAAAGCATTCTGGACCTTCTGCCAAAGCCACAGCATGACGCATAGACCAGCAATGCAACAACGAGGTCAGTTATGGTATGATAATACAACTGAAACATGGACATGACTTGGTTTTGTTTTACACACAGATATACGGTCACAGAACTGGTCTGGTGCCACTCCAAATCAAAACGATGGAAGAAAATCCTGCACTCAAATACCACTTTATTAGGTATTGGGTTATTTCAAATGCTAACACATTTGATTTGACACTGTTATGTAATTGGAGTAAGGGATGACAATCAGAGAGGAATATTCAGCATTTTCCCTGAGAGGCAATCATAAAATCACTTGGAAAGGTCTGCAAAGATTCATTAAGAGGTAAGTTACTGCAGGCAATGAGAGCGTTAGCAATTCATTCCTTGTTTGCAGATATTAAGCCTTAAAGGACCAATGCAGACAATTTTTTTTATCTCAGTATCAAATAATTTCTGAGTAACAATTTCATGAGCTGTTGTACAATATAATACAAAACACAGGAAAACTGAAGTTTGACTGCACTGTGCCTTTAATATTTCTGCTGCTTTACAGTATACAATACAAAGTCTGCAATATTGCCTAAAATAACATTTACAACACTGTTTATGTGGTCTGTTCTGTGTTTTAAACCTACCATCTTGAAAATGCCACAGCACCTGAGCAGTAGTATTTTCCCTTTGTGAAACTGGAATGATTAGGCTGCATTTACTATGTGCAGAGAGCCCAGCAGTTTCTATAACAACGGCATAAAGAACATGAAATGTGCTCCAATATTGAGAGAAAAACATGAAAAGCAATGTCTCTGCATCACAGCGATGAGAGTAACATACTGTAATGTTTAGACATTGTGCAAGGAACAAATAACAACCCCAAAAGAACAATAAATAATTGTCTGAGTTTTCCCTTACTTGCTGAAACTTGTATTGGTATATCTGAATTGGAGGTATTTTTGTGTGTTTCATCTTGAATGGTTTTTTTCCACCCTACTTGTTGCCATCTTATGTTACCGTGAGGCTATTCTGTTCATGTCTTCAAGTATTCAAGCATGCATTTCGCCTCCAGAGATCTGGCAAAGGAGTTGTCTGTCTGAGATGCCCCCTTCCACACAACATTTTCGTAACTCACTGAACTATGGATGTGAGTTGGATGCACACACACACACACACACACACACACACACACACACACACACACACACACACACACACACACACACACACACACACACACACACACACACACACACACAGAGCTCTCTTTCATGCGGTTGGCTGAGTTGGCTGAGTGAGTTCTTCACGTGGAGCCTTCGAGGCACAGAGAGGAACGGTAAAGCATGGCAGAGCACGTCCACTCTCCCCACAATCCAACCCACACATTCCCTACCAGCACTGACCACAACACATCTCACTGGTTTAACCATGGCTCCTGACTGCAAACTACCCCTCTGACTGGCCACCAAGGGATTTGACCCATTTAGTATTTTTTTAAGGACAAAAACACCTCAGCAGGACTTCTAAACATACTGTAAGTGCCATCAGCTGTGAGGTAAGAGGATGAATCCTGGTTAACAGAGATCCAACCTTTCTAGGGTATGTGACGTTGTACCAGCTGTATGTGAAGTGAATGTGGCTTGTCTACCAAACACCATTCACTATGCAAACAACTGATATGGATCTCGATTTCTCTTCCGAAAGGGTGACAGTGAATGTTTCCTCCTACACTGACAACCTTGGTGATCCCTCTCAGCTAGTGAAAGGGTGTGTATTCACAAGCCAATTTTACACTCTCTTTGGGCACGTGCAGCCCCCTTATCGTGCCTGGGAGCAGCCCATTCTCTGGCCCTGCTTACAAAAAGCAGCTGCTTATATAATGCAGTGGCGGCACTTTATGTTACAGAATGATAAATAAAGGGGAAGACGCAGAGCTTAAAGCTAATGAAAAGCATCTGAAACACACAGAAAAGTAGGGGGAAATGCACACAAGCACCCACACACACAATATGCATATAAGCACCCAGCAGGTAGGGGTGGTGAAGCACAGACACAGCCAGAGGTTATGGGGATGTGCTGAGTGGCTAAAAGGACGACGCGCCCCACCAGCCGAGGTCAGTCCCAGGGGGGTGAGGGGGTGTGTGGCCCCCTGCGCCACCAGGGTCTGCAGCTCTCCTATCCTCAGGGCAGTCACCCTTCTCTCCACCTCCCACCTCTATACCCTAATGACAGAGCCCTGAGGCCTTGTCACCCCCACACTCCTACCTCCCCTCCCCTCGCACCCACTGTTCTTCCCAGGTGCCTGTCAGAGGGGTGTCTGCTTCACGACTGGTGTCACCATGGCCCAAGGCCCAGTCTTTCATTTGAAGTGCCCTGGTCCAGCTCTGCCACAGCCTGAGCCCATGGCCCGCGGCCTGAGCCATTGTCTGGCCTCAGAGAATCACCATTATTTCAACTCAATTTACTGTGAGTAAACACTGAGTGATGAGGCCCCTACTCTGTCCTATCCCTCTCTCACACACACGCACACACACACACACACACACACACACACACACACGATTCTCTGATTCCTCTCTCCCTCTCCAGAGTGTCACTCACTAATTCACTTTCCAGCATAGAGTGGAAGACAAGCCCCATTTGCTTCTGAGTACGCTTTCATCACTGAATGGGTTTTAAGGGCTGCTGGCCCTATGGTGCACCCTTATAAATAATATCCACAACACACTGTGACCATACTGTGACCACCATGGTTCCAAACAAATAAATAGTTATCAGACTCTAGTGTGTGTCTCAAAGATTCGTAGATGGTAGAACCTCTGGTTTTGTCATGAGAGACAAACAGTGAGGCAGTTCAATTGAGCTGGGAGTATACATTTTGGTGGCTTTTGTGTTCCTCAGACAATGGTCACAGTGTGACTTGACACACGCAGCTGCAGAATTAGAAAGCTGGGAGTGTGTGTCTAATGTGGTCAGAACAGTCAGTCCACAGAGTCAAAAGGCAACATGAGACCGGCATTCACTGATTGACACGTCAGACGAAACTGTGAGGATGTAGACGTGGGAACAGCCATCCACCCAACTCTGTGCATTTAAAATACATTTGCATAAACATTTAAAATAAAGGGGCAAAGACCTCATTGTTTAGTGAAATAGCACCATATTCCAATTTAAAAAGCCTTTATGTGGGAGACAATATAGTACATCTTAATTATGGGGAATTATCAGGCAGCTTTAACTAGTGGTCGTTTGCACTGTCTCTGCCCAGCATTGGTAATAGGATTATTTGGAGTGTACTTTATCTTAGGCAGAAAGAGGCTGACACAGTAGCACAAACTAATGTGATAAAAGCTCCTGCTATCACTGCTTGATTCAAGGATTTTAAAGGTAACTATTTATGACAAGGTAATAATGCTGCATGCAAAAGGCTGGCCTGTAAATTGGTTAGTTAGGGCATGATGGATGAGGGAGAGCCTAACCTTATTTCCAATAGAACTGCTTGATTTCTGAAGCTGAGGATAATGAATTTGATTTAATTAGCCCCTCCCTTATCTAGTTAAGAGTTTAAGAAATTTGACCCTGCATGTACTCACATGCAAAAAATAACATTGCGGTGAAACTGATGGAAATATTTTAAACAAAAACCACAAAATAAAGAACCACAGCGCTCAGGAGTAAAAGTAAAAAAGGTATAGTACATTTGAGATATTTTTCCCTTTATTTGCCAGCTGCTCCGTCCATCTGTTTAAGCATGGCATCACACATTTAAGCAATAATGCATGATAACAATGCCATAACACATGGACTCGAGTGTATTATGACTTTTATACAACGGGTTACCAGCATTGAAAAGCACAATTCTTTACTAAACCATACATTTTTCAACAAAACGTGACGCTACATTCACTAACACTGGTTGGCAAGTGCAATTTTAGGCATTCTCTGGTCGTTAGCTCTATTCGTATTGACTGCCATTCAAAGCAAAACTACCCAAGCCCTGGTTGATAGTTCCAGAACTTTGCAGGTAGCTATGGCAACAAAAAAATGGTTGCTACGGAGGCTCTTCCCCTCCTTGCTAGCTAGCCAACTACACAGCTAACACAATCACTTCAGAATGAAGCTGGAAATATGGCTAATTAGCTGCATTTGTTTCACCTGTTTTTCTATTGACATTACTTTGTATATATCCATAAAATTATGCGGATTCATGATTTCGACTGGCTGAGAAAAGCTGCCTGTCTGTCTCGTCCCGACTCCCGACACATTCATTATAATGGGACACAACGGAGATCGAATTTCAATTTTGCAACAATGTTGCAAAGTTGGAGATAATTTTGAGATGCTTTTTACAGTGGAGATGAAGTTTATAAGTTGCATGACTTGGCAGATTAGACAGTGGATCTGTAAAAGTAGTAGTAGTAGTGCGTTTTTGGCACTGACAAAATTTCAGGTCTGCTGAGTGCAAACTTGAACGTTGTGAAAATTCTGTACAACTTCCAGCACATGTTTACTGTGAACACTGAGGCTGTACCCACTTTAGGTTACAGTTTTAACAGTGGTGGAGTAGGCTACTGTGGCTATTTGATCATAATGTAGGCCTACCAGAGTGGCCTACCATCAAAAACAAAGTAGAAAATGCATCCCATAACATTTGAACATGGAGATAGCTGTTCTATCATTCAGCCTACAGTAGCAGCAAGATGTTTTTAACATTACTTAAAAAACGTAAGCCTATGCAACATTAACCAATTAAAAACAGTACTGTAGCAATGAGGTTTGTGCAGTAAGCTATAGGCCCAATACAGTACATTATCACTGCATATTGGCTTTGCTTGTATAGCCCTGCCAATGCATTGTTGTTTAGGCCATTTAAAAAAATTATATTTCTAAATTTAAGGTAGGCTATATGTGCACACCAGTAATAGATCCTTTGTTTTATTACTTGTGAGGCACAGCTGAGTGAGCATATATTTAAGTGATTTGTATTTTACTGGGCTGATGGTGCCTGCATCTGATGGTCAGTCTCAGCAGAGGGAGAGAGCAGCAGACTGAGGGTCCGCCTCTCAACATCCCTCCGTTCTCCCTTTCCTCCACTAACACTGACCAAAAAGGGACACCGTCTTCCAGCTGATGGCGAAACTTGAGTCGCACAGCATTATTTCTGCCTCATGCACAAATTCATGTTGTTACTCCTATGAACAGAGAAAGTGAAATATTTCTTGATTTAAAAAAATACACAAGCCGCTAATAATAACAACAATGCAAGCCCATCGATTCACTTTCCTACTCATTCATAACTGCTGCAGTGCTTGTTGTTGCGCTGAGTGGAAATAAGAAGAACATGCATTTTGTGGCTTATAAAAGTGTTGAATACAAAGTGTAGACATTGCTGAGTAAGAACATAAACATGAACTCAGTCATAAATCAGTCACACTTTGATGTATTCGTTGACAGTCTCTCTCTAGTCATGGTTGTAAACGTTTTGAAATCTCACAGTATCAACTTAGCTGTAGCTTTCTTTTATGCCTGCTACTTTACTGCAGACATGGTAATCTGAGCCATCCGATTGGCCAGCGGTAGGCCTATAGTGCACTTGATTTGCTCTCTGGTTCACCTATTCAAAATACCACAGTCGACTGCAGTTTCTGCACTTTTACTGCAGTTTCAAAACTGCAATCTTTTTTTGTAAGGGTCCGAAGGTGAGCTGCGCAGCAGTCTCGGGTCTACTGCACGCCTATGCGAAGTTAAGAGGAAACATTGGTTGCTAATGTAACAATGTAAACTATGGCACTTTTTTATGAATGTGGCCATGTGTGTTGTGTAGTATATTATGGTCAGCATAGACTGTAACTATGGGAATTCCAAACCACCCGTTGTACAACTTGTACTATCGACATCTCTTTTACCAGTTTCTCAACATATCTACATTAAAGAAAGCAAATACATGAGGAAGTGTTATATACCAACCTTTAAGAAGTCAGCGGAGAGGTGGAGGCTAGGGATCAGGCACTAGCTATAAATTGTTAATTAAGGTAGTGATTCATCATCAGATTATTAATGAAGCTTGTGTTGGACCCTCAGCTCCACAGTAATGGGGTGGTGTATGTCTCTCTCCTCCTGGCCCTCTGGGTGGACATGGACCTGGTCTAGCACTGCCAGCTAATCTCTTAAAGGGGGAGCCAGGCTCCATCACGCCTCTGAAATATTACCCATCTATGGGTCCCCAAGCCTTTCCACACAGGCCTGCCTGACACCTCCTATTATGACTGCTACTTCTATTCCACCTCTGAGAACCGCCCTCTCAAGTACATCATTCTGACAGCTCCAGGTCTGTGTCATCTATCACTAATTGACCATGCATGTGTGGAACCCCACACCCCCCAAAAAAGCAAGCACAAAGAAAAATAGAGCTGAGAACCATCAATGGGTTCAGCCACTGCAGAACCTCCCTCTCCAATATAGGGCCTGGTGTTTATACAAGTCAGGGTTTTTCTGGAGTTATTTATCTAAAGCCAGCTTTGATTTGCTGTGGGTTGTGTTAATGTCTATGGCCTGAGTCCTACACTTCCTGGTTGAGGAAATCAGCCAGCACTACAACAAGACTTAAAGAGACATACTTATCACTGGCAGTTCATCTCATGCTCTCACTGGTAAACTGGGGGAACAAGAGCAACAATACACAGCCCATTGATGCTTAAGAGGGGTAGCGCATTGGAGATCCTATTACCGGTAATACACATTTCAGTTTATCTCACTCCCAGTCATTATCTAAACTGGATACATATCATTAGAGTACCTGGTTGAGAAGTGTGTGTGTTTTTCTCCTTCTCCTAATAGGTCCCAAAGGGACATTGTTGTTTTGTAACTAACCCTCTGTAGGCCGTGAAGGAATGGGTTTATAAACCATTTAAAAACTGGAGACATGCAGGACCTACAGAACACTACCATGATGCATCAAATACAAACATATCTGTCATGAGATGGAGACTGTGAGCTCTTTCTCCCTCCTTGTGCATTGTAGGGATTTATTATGTGATTGTGGAGAAGAGAAGGAGCCCAACAACCCTCAGTCAGACTCAGACCAGTTCCTCATTACATTACTGAGGCCTCCGGAGAAACCCAATTGACTTCAGACCCACACAGCTCCACTGCTTCAGAGGTGGAGGAGAGAGGTACCTACCCAAAGTAGATTTACACTGATTGAAAACCATAACATCTATTAAGGGTGTATATCTGCTTCTCACATAATGTCTCTGTGTACTTCCACAAGGTCAATGATAAATTGCAGAGGATAAAATATAGTTGTAGATTAAAACTGATTGTAGTGGCAGCAGAATTACATTATATTTCAGTTTGTATACATAGTCAAGTTAGCCTCTTATGCTATCAATTATTAGCAAATCAAAAAGTTCCAGTATTCTCCTCTACTGGATTATCCATACAGTATTGTATGGAAGAAATGCATTATGGCTCCAAAATGGTAAAATCCTTGAAAACCATACATAATCATTGTGGATGACATTAGAAATGAAGCTGCTTTAAAGAGCAGTACAGTACATTACTTCTGACCACCACAAGCATTCCTTTTAAGATGGTGGATATGAGGAAGAAATTATTATCCTACTAGGAGCCAACAAAAATCACATATTACAGTACATCTTAGATACAGATAAAATAATGCATTGGCATTAAAATGTTCCCTTTTGTGGACTGTCAATGTATAAAAAAAAAAAAATCTGGAACATGCTCATACCATGCCATTCAGTTAGTTGGCTGTACTACAGTATTGTCTGTGACGTTGATACATGCTAAATGAACAAATAGTAATCTCTCACTCCTCACATCTAAAGCACCAGCAAAAGATACCATCTCTTGTCCTCATAAAGATATCCATGCAAGTTATTCTATGACCATGGCCTTCTCTCTGAGAGCCACACACCTACGCAATTACAGAAAAGGTAAGGCAGAAAACGCCTCATCCATAGGGAGTTTCACACAAGCAATAACATGCTATCAGAGAGATAGACAGCAAGATTAGATAGAAAGACAGCTAGACAGGCAGAGATCAAGCTGGATCCGTCATCTGGCTATATGTTCACAGGTCAGTCTTAGCTAATCTAATTCCTAGGGTTTCCCACAAAAAAAGGCGAGTGCCACTCAGGAGAAGTGGCAGGAAGAGAGAGGGGGTGAGGGTAGATGGGGAGAAAGGGCTTGAATAATTATGAATCCGGGAGCTTAACCTTCTGGGGAGTTAATTTGAAGAGTACTGGGGATAGGGTAGAGGGACTCTTTATTTCCCTGGGGAGCCTCTAATGCCATTGTGTGGGAATGGAGAGATCAGGCCACAGTGCAATATCGTGTCTGTTAACAGCCATATGAAGAGCTGACCCCACTGCCATGCCCACAATCACACCTGCCGTCATCCCGGCTAATTAGTTAAACATATCAATAGCGCTCTATTGGCCTTTTCTCTCCCATATTGGCCCACTGATGCTGCCGGTGTGCTGAATGACAAGACCCCCCCCCAACCCCCCGGAGGAAAATAAAGAAAAAGGAACTCATCAGATTCCCAGCTTTGTATTGGCTAAAATAACTGAAATGTGTTATAGAACAATAGCTGATGTTCAGCATAAACTTGAATAGAAATAGATGAATAAGGATTAATTAAATGTAAGATATTTAAATATGCTCTGTGTAAATGTATTATAGACCTACTTACAGTATATGATGGTGTTTCCCACACCCCTCAAATCTTTTCACTGATCTCCCATGTGTAAGTTGTGAGAAATAGAGACAGAGAAGAGAGAGAAGGGAGAGAGCTGGGAGGGAGGGAAGTAGGTGAAGGATACAGACATAAACCAAGGGTTAGATAAATCACAGCATGTGCAGAAATGATACTTTGCAGCCCTTGGCTTTGTTTGGGGGCTAGCTGGAATTCTTTCATTTGAAGGTGGGGGCGGTCCCCAGCTCTCTCCAGGAGAGTCTCCTGTCATGTTTGCACCATGGAGGCTGAGAGATTGGATCGGTGGATGGCAGAAAGGCTCTGTTGTGTTGCTCTGTTGTGTTGCTCTGGGTTTATGGCAGCATGGGCCGTGACATCTGGATTGAGTTTGCTATGAGCACACTCAGACAGGGCTGCCTCTGCCAAGAGGAATCTCAGCCCTTTGACTCCTACTCCCATGGCTTGCTCTAATTGTCATCTCTCATTATTTAGTCAAAGGTGCAGGGATGAATCATAAACTATTATGTAGGGATGACATTCTCCTCTCCTTGTGAAATCCTCCTCTCTTTTCTAGCTCTCTCCCCCTTCTCGCCTTTTCTGATAACAGAACTAGATTTTTTTTATCGGAGGAAAGACTGGAAGATAAACATTGCTCATCTCTCAGACTGGATTGGTTTCTGCTCAGATTTGGCTGAGAGGGGCTCTCAATTCTCCACTAGAGTTTCTTCCCAACCCGCACTCGACATGAGATGAGAGCAGGGGAAGTTCACAATGATTTAATGAGAGTGTTCAATTAGAGAGGACTTAGAGAGGACTTTGTCTCTTGTCAGGAATGTCTCAACACAATAAGGAGAGTCAGTTCCAGGCTATGGTATAACCAGTAGCAATTGCAGGGATTATTGCAAATAAAAACTATGTGTTTACTGTTTTATGGAGCATGGTGTGCTCTAATAAAGAGCTTCATATTAAGAGGGTGGGTACTTCATATGAATCAACATCATACTCAATGGGATTATAATATTCCAATAATTTATAGGTAGTGGAGACAGAAATATGGCAGAGAGCTCAGAGTGTAAAACAGGGTGTGGGAGCTTTAGACTATTTCAACAGTATCAGTGAAAAAAATCAGAAAATTCTCTAAGATAGCTGTATATATGTTTATTATCGCACTCCATATGATATTCTAAGGTATTACTTTCACATTTCATGGTTGAAGCCCACTGGTCCAAATCTGGGTCATAGGTTCATGGGCCTAGACTCCTATCTGATGGTGTTAAAGAAAAGAAAAGTCACACATAGCTCCCAATTATAGCCCTCTAATCCTGCTAGCTATGTGGCTGAAGAGTGCGTCAGTCAGTCAGGTGAGAAAAGGTTAAGTTGCACTAATGTGATGTGGTGCTCTGAACACGGCGGGGTCTGCCTTTGACATGTCAAATGCTTGTTTTGGAAACAAAGTCAGGCGTGAATATGTGGAGTGTGTGTGTATGTGTGTATGTGTGTATGTGTGCGTGTGTGTGTGTGACATGGCCTGCTAGTCACCCCACTGGTGGTATGCTGCTGTGTGCTCTTCATGACACTCACATCACTTTCCTCTCGTGCCATGCACTCTACAGGGATGAGCTATGGTAACCTTATGTCTAGATCCTCAGGCTAGAGGCTACAGATTCTGCAACAGATTAGAACCAACCAAGCATTTAAGACATAGCCGGCCAGAAAGTATAATAGGAGTCGAATCCTTTGTATTGAGACACCAAATTTCCCCACTTTGAGAGACTCCATGACAAGTACCACTTGCATTTGCAGGTATATTGAATGGTTCAAAATTAGGTGGAAATATGAGTATCAGTCCCTTCTCCCTTACACAGCTTTGACTGCTCTGTTTATAGTAGCCATTACTCATTCATCACTGGTTGGGAGGGCAATTCTTTTCACTTTTGTGTGTCAAGCATACCATCAGATTAGGAGGACTCGGATTTCAGCACTAATTCTGCTCGTCCACTTATGAAGGTGACAGCTCCTCGAGTGAGGAAGCAGGCCTTGGTGACACTACACTACTCCATCATTGGCTAACCGATCACATCCCTCTCAAGGGCTATACGCTAACACCATTAGCACTACTGCTGGGCGTCTGACTAACACATCACTCACACAGAGCTACATGCTAACATCGTTAGCTAGCTCTATTGTTGGGCTTCTAAGTAACACATCACTCACATGCTAACAGCATTAGCTCTGTTGCAAAAACACCCAGACCACAATGCAGCCTTCTAAAACTATAGATTTTTTGCCTCAACACCCTCTGTGGTTGTCGTGAGAAATGCCCTCATTTGTCTCTGAGAATGTGGCCTACAGTGTTAGGGAGAGAAATACTGTTTTGATTCCACCCTCTTATGCCCACAAAAGCTCTATACATGTTATTGAACTTGCAGTACATGCCTCTAGCAGAGCAACGGGACCCACCATTCAAATCCTATTACAATGTAATATTTCACATAGACATTGAACTACCGAGATGATTTGTAATTAGAACCAGTCTCAGTCAAATGAAAATAGGGTAGAGACAATAAAAAAGGAATGTTTTCATCTATGGGGGGATTCTCTGGCTTTATTTAAGATCTGTTTGAATGTGCTAACAGCATTAATGATGTTAGAAAGAATTATGAGGAAATCAAATTTGCCTCGCCACTTGAGTGCCACTAAAATGCCAAACAATAAACTACCAGATTGCAAATTAGATCAGTAAAAATATCAAACACATTGCGGTGGAAGAAAATCCATAATTGCGTTTAGCGCCGGGCCTCTCCTGGGAGGCAAGACAATAAAGATCATCAGCACGCTGCTACATGGGATCTGCTATTGACAGAGCAGTAAAAATCGACAGGCTAACTAAATAAACACTCCAGGCAACATTAAATATTCAACAGCTGAGATCTGACTGGAACGCCTGCTTCTCCCACCCCTTCCGATGACTTCTCTCTGAAGAACATCTTCCTCAGTCGCCCCATCCTCCACCCCCTGGCTCTTCACAACAACAAATGATGCGGTGCCTGAGGGCCCTACTTCAGCAGGAGACGTGGCTGGGAGGACAGGTGCAGGAGAGCAAAGGAAATAAAGAGGAGACAGCCTATGACCAATGCCTATTAACGGATCTATAGAGACGGCGAATGTGTCACACACGGACATCCACCCACCTAACGCTTTGTACCTAATTTTCTCTATCAAGATGTCCCATCAAAAGTCAAAGTGTTAAAGAGAAATCACACAAATCTGATCCCAATCACCCAAATCACACTGTGTAAAAATTCCATTGTGTCAGCAGAAAGACCAAAAGACAATTATATTTGATTACAGTATCAGAGGGCAGTACAGTTAAACATACAATATATGGTGTTGCAGTGCTAAACTAAACACAATCCAGCATCTGTTTGATCAAAGCTTCTTTATTTCTAGTACTGGCAGCATAAAGGAGAGAAAAACATATATCCATAAATAATATAAACTCCCTGAGGCACATGACAATATCATATACATTCATCTGCCTGTGTGAAGAGAGCGGGGTTATGCAAATGACTGATGACAGCGTTATTGTGTGAGGAATATCAATGGAGTAATTACTGTTATATGCCTCTCCACCGCTGAGCCTCGCTCAACGCTCTCCATTTCTCAGCCACTCTCGGGGGGGAGATGAGCCGCACGCTCTCGAGAGCAGAGCTAATAACGGCAGCTCAGATACGGGCATGACTTAGACGAGCCCTGGGGTCCTGAGCCGCAGACTGCTAAACGTCGCCTGGGTCTCAGGAGAGGTCCCCACCACAGATCAAATGATTAAAAAAAACACCAGAGCTGAGTGACAATCATACCTGCCACCTAGGAGACTCTCTCTGTATGTCGGGGTCAAACCAACAGCTCTCACTTCAATAAGAACAACCAGTGACTTTTTATCACATAAGATGACCAACAGACACTGACACGTGTGATTAGTCCACCAAAACTTTCTCATTATACAATTGAAATAAAACAAACTAGTGCACACCAATGCTACATTAATAAGAAAGATAACTGAAGAAAGTATTTTAAAGTCATTATTATTAAATATCAAGGCAGATGAGTATGTTAAGCAACCATACATTTTGATATGACTAATATCAGGTACAGTAATGAACGTGTAATCATTTTGTTTTACGGTTACTGTTAATATGCAGGACCGAAGTTATCTGGTCTGACTTTTATAAATAGGTACTGGCACCTGGCCAATGAGCAAACACTCTTGGCATGTAAGTGTCTTCTAATATAAAGCTCAAATGTGTTTTAAGTGCTTAAGAAAACACTCTCCTTGACATTAATCTATGTGCAGCAGCAGCATTCTGCCTGAAGACCTCTAATATGTCATCTTCATCATATTTTACAGGTGAGGGATTGTCTAATAAATAAAAAGGTAAGAGGGCATAGGTATGTTTCAGAGAGAGATATAGAAGGATTATGGGGAACTTAGGAGGTAGACTTGTGTAGGCCCTGAGGCTCATTCCAACCAACCAGGAATGTTTCCCCCACATACCTTATCAGAGAGGGAAAAAATGACTGGTTCTTACTGAGAAAACAGATCTTATTGACTGTATTTCTGTATAAAATCTAATTTGAAAACAAGAAAACAAATGACCAGGGATGAATTCAAGATGCAAGTGTAAGCTACCCTTACCCTGTAAGTCAGATAATGATCTAGTGTGCTGCAGTGTGGGCTGAAGAAAGAGGGCCAGGGGTCGCAATTGTACCCTCATACCATTCATTTCCTGATCAGGTGCAACTCTTGCAGTGTCGACACCTCATATATCTCCCTGAGTAGGATCAGGTTGATTTCCACACGTATCTCACAAGTAATAAGTCCCACTTAGACCTGCACCGGTCTAATACAGTGGCAAGAAAAAGTATGTGAACCCTTTGGAATTACCTGGATTTATGCATAAATTGGTCATCAAATTTGATCTGATCTTCATCTAAGTCACAAAAATAGACAAACAAAGTGTGCCTGAAACTAATAACACACAAATTATTGTATTTTTATTGTATCATTTAAACATTCACTGTGTATGTTGGAAAAAGTATTGAACCCCTAGGCTAATGACTTCTCGAAAAGCTAATTGGAGTCAGGAGTCAGCGAACCTGGAGTCCAATCAATGAGACAAGATTTGAGATGTTGGTTAGAGCTGTTTTGCCCTATAAAAACACTCACAAAATATTTGTGTGCTATTCACAAGAATTGCCTGATGTGAACCATGCCTCGAACAAAAGAGATCTCAGAAGACCTAAGATTAAGAATTGTTGACTTGCATAAAGCTGGAAAGGGTTACAAAAGTATCTCTAAAAGCCTTGATGTTCATCAATCCACGGTAAGACAAATTGTCTATAAATGGAGAAAGTTCAGCTCTTTTGCTACTCTCCCTAGGAGTGGCCATCCTGCAAAGATGACTGCAAGAACACAGTGGGGAATGCTCAATGAGGTTAAGACGAATCCTAGAGTGTCAGCTAAAGACTTACAGAAATCTCTGGAACATGCTAACATCTCTGTTGACGAGTCTACGATACGTAAAACCCTAAACAAGAATGGTGCTCATGGGAGGACATTACGGAAGAAGACACTGCTGTCCAAAAAAAAACATTGCTGCACGTCTGAAGTTTGCAAAGGTGCACCTGGATGTTCCACAGCGCTACTGGCAAAATATTCTGTTGCCTGATGAAACTACAGTTGAGTTGTTTGGAAGGAACACACAACACTATGTGTGGAGAAAAAAAGGCACAGCACACCAACATCAAAACCTTGTTCCAACTGTAAAGTATGGTGGAGGGAGCATCATTGTTTGTGGCTGCTTTGCTGCCTCAGGGCCTGGACAGCTTGCTATCATCGACGGAAAAATGAATTCCCACGTTTATCAAGACATTTTGTAGGAGAATGTTAGGCTATCTGTCCGCCAATTGAAGCACAACAGAAGTTGGGTGATGCAACAGGACAACTACCCAAAACACAGAAGTAATCAACAACAAAATTGCTTCAACAGAAGAAAATACGCCTTCTGGAGTGGCCCTGACCTCAACCTGATTGAGATGCTGTGGCATGACCTCAAGAGAGCAGTTCACACCAGACATCCCAAGAATATTGCTGAACTGAAACAGTTCTGTAAAGAGGAATGGTCCAAAATTCCTCCTGACCATTGTGCAGGTCTGATCCGCAACTACAGAAAACGTTTGGTTGAGGTTATTGCTGCCAAAAGGGAATCAACCGGTTATTAAATCCAAGGGTTCACATACTTTTCCCACCCTGCACTGTGAATGTTGACACGGTGTGTTAAATAAAGACATGAAAATGCGTAATCTTTTGTGTGTAATTAGTTCAAGCAGACTGTGTTTTTCTATTGTTGTGACCTAGATGAAGATCAAAACAAATTTTATGACCAATTTATGCAGAAATCCATGTATTTCCAAAAGGTTAACATACTTTTTCTTTCCACTGTGGATGACCAGGTAGGGCAGTTCCAGATACTTGGGTGGTAGGCTACACTGCCACTAACACAGGTCTGACTATGAACACTGTCATCTCACCTTACACACCCAACAGACATGCACGCACACGAGCACACGCAAATGCACACACAACACGATTCAGTTAAGACGTTGCTCCAAGCCACACAAGATGCATTCCAATACAGAGCTGTCTGTCAGGATGTATGCCACACGTAAGAAATGATTCACCTACTGTCATCAGTCTGTACCATTTTTACAAAATAAAAAATATTCTAAGCCATACATCATCAGGTCTGAAACTTTATAATTTGGACTACAATGCTCAAATAACAACCCCAAAAATGATTAGTCTAAAAGTAGTGAAGACCATTTCAGCCATTAGCTTCAAGCTCAGCTAGAATTCAGGAATAAAAGACAGTCCGTGCTAAAACAGTCAGATCAATCAGACTTCCCTAGCCGACGAGCCCCAGAAAATTCCAGTATTTTAACGGCTGAGTAACAGAACCGAGCCACATACTGGTTCTTGTCTGACATGAATGCTTCATTCACACAGTGTTCTGCTCAACGTTTCCTCACAAATCCAGAAATGCATTGAGAATTAAAATGCTGTCAAACACAATTTTCATCCAATTAGTGTTCTGTTTCAATCCTGGACAGAGAAAATAAAATATTACAGAGCAATAAAAAAAGAGCCAAAAACAGAATATACTGTATGTCTGTGGTGTGACAGTTCAACTGTTTTCTGTGAGTTTTTTCCTCTCCACTACTTTTAACTGCTATTGTTCTTATGTTAAAGTGGTCTGGTTTTTATTTTCTGTCTTTTTTTCACAGCAATAAAAAATATATAGTAAAGAAATTGGCCTCTCCCCGGCATGGTTTCTCACCCTGGGATGAGTTGTAAATCTGATAGCATGATTAACCGTGGATGACAAAAATAAGGCAATTTTGTTTATTTGTTCCTGTTTCCTTGCCTAATGTCCCTTCAACAGGGCTTTGATCCCTTTAACCTTATGGATCTTCACCGTAAACACGTACCTTCTCATGACACTTTTAGTGCCATGAGGTTTGATGCCAGGCATCTGCAAGGAAGTCCAGAAACAGATAAAATCCCAAGGCACAAGAACATATCGTACAACTGGCTCTCCTATTGAAATGTCTTGGGATTATTGTGGTATACTGACAGATAAAGGACATTCAATGACTCCTTTCCGTTCTTGCTTTCTGGAGATAATGTTGTACAGACGTTGCTGTTGTGGTGAGGTTTTATCTCATGAAATGTTCTCTCATTGTGACAGTAGGCTATGCTATTCACAGGGAGATTCATCTTTGAATATCATCTGTGCTGCAGAGATACCTGGCTTCTCTCTCAACCAAAAGGCCACCTACACCCAATTTCAGGAGAAGAGCTTCATCTGAAGCTTTGAAAGGCATTGCAAAATTACCCCAAAACCACCTTAACGCCCTCTGCCGTGAGACATCTCTACACATTCAAAAGGACAGTTTAGACATGATTGTTGTTCAGGAGAATGTCTGACTAAATCTTTGACCAACCAGACACATTATTGTAAACAATGTGGTTTTGACCCTGACCTAAACATAATCATCATCTTGATACTACCATAGTAACTTTCTATTAATTAAGCAATAATGCACAAGAGGCAGTGTGGAATATGGCGTCGGGCCGAACAATGCCATTTACCTGTGACTGTATTCAAGATACAGCACTGCTTCACGTGCCTTATTACTTTTATAAACTGTTACAAACATATATAAATAACAATTAATTACATATTTTCATTAAAGATGCACTATGCAGAAATCGCTCCATCATTTCCTGGTTGCTAAAATTAGAATAGTTCGCCTAATTTCAGTTTATGTGACAAAAGAAGCAAGTAGAGTGTAGATAATCATTGTACCATCTAAACCGCTGTGAAATATATTTTCCATATTGAATTTCCAGCTGTTAGAAGCTGGTGTTACAAAACCGAAACTTAAGAACGGGAAGCATAGAAATAGATAACATAGAACATATCTACCGCTTCTTAGACTTGCTTTCAATGAGATTGGCTGATCTATAACTCACATTTCTATGTGAATTTGGTCAGGTCGCCAAAAATGTTACATATTGCAGCTTTACATTTTATTTTGATAAGTAAATTCATACAATTTCATTCTTCCACCAGAAGATATAGTCCGGACAAAAATCTGGTTGTTAGTTCTTTCGGTCATGTTGCTACAGATGCGACCCAGACGTTAATTATTATTGCATAGTTACTTTGCTCAAACCAATGCTCAAACCCTACACCCCAACCCGAGCACTCAGTTCTGCCACCTCTGGTCTCTTGGCCCTCCCACCCCTAGGGAAGCTCCAGCTCAGCCCAGTCCAAGCTCTTCTCTGTCCTGGAACAAGTGGAACCAGCTTCCCCCTGAAGCTAGGACAGCAGAGTCCCTGCCCATCTTCCGAAAGCACCTGAAACCTTACCTCTCAAAGAGTATTTTAAATAATTAATAATCTCCCTCATCACCTCGACACCCCCTCCCCAAAAAATACATTCCTGATCCAACACTTTCACTTGACTACATTATGAAATGACTACACCCCCCCCCCCTATAGCTCTGTCTTTGCTGATAGCTACTTTATTGAGGAAAAGTGCACTTACTATGCCTGTAATATGTGGTTGTCCCACCTAGCTATCTTAAGAGGTTTGCACTAACTGTAAATCACTCTGGATAAGAGCGTCTACTAAATGACTAAAATGTAACAATGTAAATGCAAAAGACCTGGTCGTCTGTTCTCAACAAAATGGTTGCTACACAGGCTGGATAACGTTCTTGCCCCTTGCTAGCTAGCTAGACAACTTCAGCTAACTCAGTCACGTCAAACTGAACCTGTAATGACAGTACACTAGCTGCGTTTTCATTTGTTTTGGCATTTACTTGGATATGTCCATGATAATGACATTGATGCGTGATTTTGCCTGGCTCAGAAAAAGTTGTCTCGTCTCGTCTGGGCACCGTTCACTCTATGTATTGTACAGAGATTGAAATTCAAAAGTGAAACATTGTTTCTGAGGATGGACAGGCAGACAGCGATGCTTATATTAACCTCGCTGTAACAAACAAGAGATGAATCAAACAGCAACATGAACATGATATTCTTATGGAGGTGCAGTATTAATTTTCAGATGGAAATGTTAGCAAGCATAGTGTGCTTGTGATGGCCAATGCCAGCACGGCTTGGAACACAGCTTGTCCAATTACCATCCATGATCCGAACAACCAGTTTTACAAGCATAAATATAGAAAACATCCGTAGGCTAATATAACTAATCTAATATTATACATAACACACAATCAAACACACACATACAAAGACATGCCACAACAAAACACACACAGCACACAACAGTGAGAGTGGAAGTACATTTGCAGAGAGCATGGAGAAGATGACCACATGAACTGTTAATCAAAGGGAATCAGAGTGACTAATCACAAGCAGTCTTGGACATCACAACCTGTTAGAGTTTCACAAGTTTCTTCATCCCACACTGACACATGTGCCATGGCATGACCTCCTCCTCCTCCTCCTCCTCCTCCTCCTCCTCTCTGCCCTCCCAGCCCGTCACAGTCCCAGGCACACAGCTCCAGAGGAACACGCTGTGATGTTCCTCTCTTTCCCAGCAAGAATACAAACATTCAGGCCGAGGGCACAGCGAGCAGGGCACCGTGCCTTACTCAAGACAAATGTTCCCTTTCGTTTTGGTTTATATATACCATCAATAATCTTAATAATTAGCAGATAATGCATATTTTTCCTCTCTCGACCATGTGTTCATGCCTGTATATATCAAAGAAGCAAAGGAATAATTATTGTAAAAAAAAAAAGAAGAAATGCAACCAGAAGAAGGGGAACTAAACGTGATTGCTACTAGGCAAAGTAAGAGTTTCCATTAGCAGTTGCCAAGGCGCCATTAAATGTTATGGGCACATGTTGGTCAGCACAGTGTGAGTATGACATCTTACACTGTGCAGGGCTCCATTCTGGACCGTGGAGCCAGCTTCAAAAGAACTAAACCATCAAGAAAAACAGAGTCTGTATAAGGCTACCATGGAGCCAAGCAGCATTCCTAACTTAGTTCCACTTTTGTTTTCCTGTAAGAGCTAAATTCAGCTATGGCTTAAGGTAAATGTTGAACAAAGCAACCAACCTGAAGATTGGAAGTCTTGAAGGATGTCTGTCACTCAAATAACAATAGTGTTATATCATACAAGAAAAAACTCAAACAAGGCTCCCATACACAGCAGCTCCAAAATTAACCTATGCAACAGAAATGGAGCCCTACTGCCCATAAGGGATGTTTCAGAGCCACTCAAATGCTTGTCAGAGCAGTTTATTACTTCCCTGAAATATCTGTAAAAGAGGAGCTATTGAGCAAAAACTGTTTCAAGGACTTGGGGTGTAAATCTTTTTTAATGTTGCTGATCCCTGTGTTAGTGGCGCTTCCAGAAACCACTTGCTGTTTCTCGCACCCCACAGTTCCTTCATTACGCATCGTCTGGGAGAGAAAGCTACTTTTTCACTTCAGCTTCTCAAATATTGCAAACTATAAGCAGTTTCTAAAGTTATAACTGCAGAGAATGACTCTGCCAAGAGTGTGTCGCTCTCGCTCTCTCTGTTTTTTTTTTTTGTTGGTTAGAAAACCCATAAAAACAGAGCTAAAGTTGTGACATAAAAAGGCTCTTGCTGTACATTACAGCTCTGACTCTGCTTATATTTCTACTGTGGATTCAGATTCAAATTCATCCTTGATATTAAGCAATAGATATGGCATATCTGGTCAATTGAGTATTTACCAAATAATATGTACATTAACATGTTGACCATCTATATCAACTGCCAATGCAACAGAAGGTGTGTGGATCTGTCCAGGCAAAGATGGCCACCCCTCCTCCATCTCTTCCCCCAGGGTCATAGTGGGATGTTGTTGTGTAGATTGGCCTCTCTCTCTCTCTCTCTCTCATCTTCCTGCCATCTCTCTGTGGGACATCACTCCCTGACAGGCTCCAAAGCCACACGCTTCCCCTAGACCCAGAAGTGCTGCATGTCTGCATGCGTGTATTCTTGGAGGGGGTGTATCTGTGGTGTGTGGTGTGTGTGTGAGTTTATTAGTGCCAGGATAGGGGAGAGAGGGAGGGAGGGAGGGAGGGAGGGAGGGAGGGAGGGAGGGAGGGAGGGAGGGCATCTCTGGGTCGGCTGTGTGTACAGTATCTAAAGAATACCCATCAAACCCTTTGCAACATCACTCCACTACTAAGTACCCTGACATGAGAATAACTGCACCTGACAATGCACTTATAGTCATGATGATCCCCTACATAAATATAAAACCACACCTATTAATGATATCAGCAAGTACTGTAGTTGTTGATGTAATTACAAGAGCTCAATACTGCATGGTATGTCAATGGGCTGTCACATACACGTGATTTACAAGAGGAAACCTTGAAACACATATAATTTACAGTCTTTACTATGCACATTTGGGAAGCAGACAAGAAAGACTGACGCAGTTGGCATGAGCTCACAGACTTAGCTCTGCAGTCGCCTCAATGATGTTGTGCTCTTTTATTTTACTACCGATAATGAACAATAAGAAAAAATTCTTAGCTCCAACTACATCACAGCCCTGATAGCCATACTAAAACATGTTATCCAATGAAGGGCATTTAGAACAGGAAAGAGAGGGGGAAAGAGCTGTTTTACTTTTCTTTCCTCTGCATTCATTCCCATCTCAGAGTTGTGGTGAACTTAAAACCTATAATAAAATAATGACGAGCAGCGGGTGTAGATGATCTCTCTGAGAAATAGTTGTGGAGAAAAAGAAAAACATATGCTGCATAGTGTGGCACCAAACCTGTATTTCATACATGACTTTGGAGAATGTTAATAAGGATTAGAAACATACTTCAGCTAATGCACTTTTCCAAGGCCAACAGTATTACTTTTACTTCTGTCTCTGAAAGAGAAGGATATGGAGTGTCCAATTTACAAAGAATGGATAAAACTTAATTAGTTAGAATATTTGATACCATAGAAAATATGAGTGGTGGTAGACTGTAAAATTGTAAGTCACAGCATAGAGATCTATGTAGTATCTATTGCATTAGATCTGACATGTCATGCCCTGACCTTACAAGCCATTCAGACGGTGACATGGTAACTGGGATCCAGTTGAAAGCTAAAAGAAGCCTTCATGTGTAGATGGACCAATTAATCTGATTATGGTCACAAATCCTACAACATGTATAAGCATGTCTCTGATCATGTGGGTTAAAGATGTTTGGGGTATGTATGTGAAAGAGAGAGACATAGAGATGCACTGTAACTCTGTAAGAGTAGAAGCTTTGACATTAATGAAGATTATTCCATTTTCTCCAAAAGCCTATTGAGCCTGTTCAGCTATTTACACTAATGTTACAATGCTCATGTACAGAAACGTACTGCTGCATACACACACACACACACACACACACACACACACACACACACACACACACACACACACACACACACACACACACACACACACACACACACACACACACACACACACACACACCTATTAACACCCCTGGACTGGAGGAAACGTTTATGCAAACATTTTGCATGCACTATTTTCAATTGATGAATGTGTATATCCACTCAGAATAAGAGGTCACAAGTGAGCAGCAACTGTACGCAAATACAGGCTCTGGGTGAGTGCATTCCCCCTGAAGCTAGAAAGTATCTGCAAAAAAGGACTGAAATGAAATACAGAGTGAAATAGTAAACCATCTGTCAAAGCCTTACCGGTCTGTTTGAAAACACAACACCAGAGCACTTAAGGGTTTTAAACAGCCTCTTTTCACTGGCATGGCCATGAATATGCCTATTCTGAGGGCAATCCTTTCATTTTCATGTGAGAGATCTGAGTCACCTGCAGTCCTGTCTTCCGGAGGGGTGTGTGTGTTGTGCCACTGCAGGCTGGCCATGCAAAGGGGTGAGAGGAAGGAGAACGAGGAGCTGACAGACAGGGCCTGATACTACACCTCCACCGCAGGCGAATCCCCAGCTAACCCCTGTGCTGACAGCCAGGATGTAGCACTCATCCACAGGCCACAGCCCAGGGCTCAGGGCCCAGAAAGGGAGAGCAGAGAGAGGGCCAGCCTGCCTATGATGGAGGGGGCGGTGGTTTGGGTGGCACGCACCGCTTACTGCCTCCAGAGCTGCGCAACCGGGAGGAGAAGCCACAGACTGTGTCGCCTGCCAACACCGTGTCCAATGCCTGGCTGTGGGACAGATCCACTACAAACACAGACATTATGCACACACTCACTCACTCACTGAATGTATTATACCACACAAAAGCAGATACAGTGCATTCGGAAAGTATTCAGACCCCTTGACTTTTTCCACATTTTGTTAGGTTACAGCCTTATTCTAAAACGGATTAAATAAAAAATATTCCTCATCAATCTACACACAGTACCCCATAATGACAAAGCAAAAACAGGTTTTAAACATTTTTGCAAATGTATACATTTTTTTTTCATAAATACGTAAGTATTCAGACCCTTTGCTATGAGCAAAGTACAGAGAGATCCTTGTTAAAAACCTGCTTCAGAGCACTCAGGACCTCAGACTGTGGCGAAGGTTCACTTTCCAACAGGACAACGACCCTAAGCACACAGCCAATACAACGCAGGAGTGGCTTTGAGAACAAGACTCTGAAGACAAGTCTCTGAATGTCCATGAGTGGCCCAGCCAGAGCCCGGCCTCGAACCCAAATGAACATCTCTGGAGAGACCTGAAAAACGCTCTCCATCCAACCTGACAGAGCTTGAGTGGATCTGCAGAGAATAATAGGAGAAACTCCCCAAATACAGGTGTGCCATGCATGTAGCTGTAATCACTGCCAAAGATGCCTTAACAGTTCTGAGTAAAGGGTCTGAATACTTATGTAAATGTGATATTTCAGTTTTGTTCCGTTTTTGCTTTGTCCAGAGGTGGAAAAAGTACCCTATTGTCATACTTGAGTAAAAGTAAAGATACCTTCATAGAAAATGACTAAAGTAAAAGTGAAAGTCACCCAGTAAAATACTTCTTCAGTAAAAGTCTAAAAGTATTTGGTTTTAAATATACTTAAGTATCAAAAGTATAAGTAAAATTATTAATCATTTCAAATTCCTTATATTAAGCAAAGCAGATGGCATCATTTTCTTGTTTTTAACATTTAAGGATTGCCAGGGGCACACTCCAACATTTTCAAACAATGTATTTGTGTTTAGTGAGCGCCAGATCAGAGGCAGTAGGGATGACCATGTGTTCTCTTGATAAGTGCGTGAATTGGACAATTTTCCTGTCCTGCTAAACATAAAAAATTTAACAAGTGCTTTTGGGTTTCAGGGAAAATGTGTGAAGTAAAAAGTATATTATTTTATTTAGGAATATAGTGAAGTAAAAGTAGAAGTTGCCAAAAATATAAACAGTCAGGTAAAGTACCTATACCACAAAAAACTACTCATGTAGTATTTTCAAGTATTTTTACTTGAGTACTTTACACCTCTGGCTTTGTCATTATGGGGTAGTGTGTGTAGATTGATGAGGGAAAAAAACGATTTAATTAATCTTAGAATAAGGCTGTAACGTATCAAAATGTGGAAAAAGTCAAGGGGTCTGAATACTTCCCGAATGCACTGTATGAACATAGTATACACACATGCATACTTACAATATAGTCCCCCCTCCATCTGCTTAAGAGGCTTTGAACGTGAAATAATAAAATTAAGTGTCATCATTTGTAGAATCAAGTAAATATTGGTTATTAGGTCGAAAACGTGTGCTGGCACCAGTAATATAAAAAAAATTATCCCTAAAAGAAATATACATTCAAACAGCAATTGTGAAATACGACACTTTTCAAACAAATACTGTTGGGTCTACAGTAACTGCTGTTTATTTACTGTAGATACACAACCCATCGGTCTGTTGTGTTTGAGTCTGCCAATAACAAGTCTTATACCGCCAGTCTGTGTAGAGCAGAGGACTCTCCAATCCCAGTGCACACTGCTTTGGTGTAGAGTAGACTGAGCAGAGGGAGAGAGGCAACTCGTGACCCCAGTTCCACACTGAGAGAGAGGCCCCGGTCAGAGCCAGCGCTGTCTCTCCAGCTGGGATCACAACGCTAGACTGAGGGTTGGGTTTCAGAGCTGGACCCCAGCCTAGGGGGTGTAGAGGTGGGATGCCTGTCCCCTGTGTCGGCAGGGGCAGAGCCCAGCGGCAGGCCTGCAGGACTGACATCAGACAGACGCCCACCCCAGGGGGCTGGGCCCGCTCACCCGCCCGCTCTCAGGAGGAGGTAGCGACAAGCACAGGGGCCGAAGACAGATTGGACTTCCATAGGGCTGTCATAGGGCTTCCATAGAGCTGTCATAGGCCTGTCACAGGGCTTCCATAGGGCTGTAATAGGGCTGTCATAGGGCTGCCATAGGGCTGTCATAGGGCTGCCATAGACCACAAGTTTGCCTTTTAAACTGCTGAGTTTGTATTTGCATCCCACCACAATGTACAGTTGAAATCGGAAGTTTACATACACTTTGAGTCATTAAAACTTGTTTTTCAACCACTCCACAAATGTCTTGTTAACAAACTATAGTTTTGGCAAGTCGGTCAGGACATCTACTTTGTGCATGACACAAGTCATTTTTCCAACAATAGTTTACAGACAGATTATTTCACTTATAATTCACTGTATCACAATTCCAGTGGGTCAGAAGTTTACATACACTAAGTTGACTGTGCCTTTAAACAGCTTGGAAAATTCCAGAAAATGATGTCATGGCTTTAGAAGCTTCTGATAGGCTAATTGACATCACTTGAGTCAATTGGAGGTGTACCTGTGGATGTATTTCAAGGCCTACCTTCAAACTCAGTGCCTCTTTGCTTGACATCATGGGAAAGTCAAAATAAATCTGCCAAGACCTCAGAAAAAAAATGTAGACCTCCACAAGTCTGGTTCATCGTTGGGAGCAATTTCCAAACGCCTGAAGGTACCACGTTCATCTGTACAAACAATAGTATGCAAGTATAAATACCATGGGACCACGCAGCCGTCATACTGCTCAGGAGGAGGCATTCTGCCTCCTAGAGATGAATGTACTTTGGCGCGAAAAGTGCAAATCAATCCCAGAACAACAGCAAAGGACCTTGTGAAGATGCTGGAAGAAACATGTACAAAAGTATCTATATCCACAGTAAAACGAGTCCTATATCGACATAACCTGAAAGGCCGCTCAGCAAGGAAGAAGCCACTGCTCCAAAACCGCCATAAAAAAGCCAGACTACGGTTTGCAACTGCACATGGGGACAAAGATTGTACTTTTTGGAGAAATGTCCTCTGGTCTGATGAAACAAAAATATAACTGTTTGGCCATAATGACCATTGTTATCTTTGGAGGAAAAAGGGGGAGGTTTGCAAGCTGAAGAACACCATCCCAACCGTGAAGCACGGGGGTGGCAGCATCATGTTGTGAGGGTGCTTTGCTGCAGGAGGGACTGGTGCACTTCACAAAGTAGACGGCATAAATCCTAACTGACCTAAGACAGGGAATTTTTACTAGGATTAAATGTCAGGAATTGTGAAAAACTGAGTTTAAATGTATTTGGCTAAGGTGTATGTAAACTTCCGACTTCAATTGTACATGTATATCCATCGATGGGGTTTCCACCTCACTGACTCAAAATATCCATCTCATTAAGGCACCGGCATTAAAGTAATGTAAACAGCTACAGGGCCAAAGAGAGACAAATCAAAAGAGATTGTGGGGGTACAGTAAAACTCTTTGAAAAGCATTATCCATGATGAGATATGGCAATAACTGAGCAAATGAAACAACATATTGTAAGTACATCAAATCTTTCAGAGGTCAATATATAAGATTCACACAATCCTCAACATAGACTATGTAGAATCCATATAGTGACAGTTCTCATACAAAAACATAAGTATATCAAATCAAACTGTACTTGTCACATGCTTTGTAAACAACAGGTGCAGACTAACAGTACTTACAGACCCTTCCCAACAACGCAGAGAGAAAAAAAGAGAAACAATAGACAAATAATAAAATGAGGAATAAACGTGTTTTTCCTATTCAATGTCTTTCACAATTTCAACAGAATTGAGACACATGACTCTTCATTAACACTTCATAACAAAATATATCAGAAACAATGTTCTATCTCATTCTGTAAATCTTCCATATTTCATCCCCTTATCCAGCCCTCTCCGGGGGTGCAGGGTCATTTTGCAGTGCTCACGAGTGCTGGAATGTCCCAGGAAGATGTATTGTGGCTGTTTTAAGATCCAGCCAGCAGAGAGAGAAGGTGAGGCGTGGGGGAGGGAGAGGAGGAGGGAGGGAGAGGAGGAGGGAGGGAGGGGGTCACAGACGATCAGTATCATAGTCTCTCTGATAATGAAATGCCTCTTATTTCCCAGTTCTCTCTCTCCCTGTCTTTTGCTCCTCTCTCCTTCTATCTCTTTCTCTCCCTCCTCCATCTTTCTATCTATTCTTTGTATATTTATTTATCTCTCTCTCTCTCTCTCTCTCTCTCTCTCTCTCTCTCTCTCTCGCTTTTTGTCTCTCCCTCGTCCCCACTTCCTTCACATCAGGCATGGCGTCTGTGTCCTCCGGGTCTCCAGGGCAGAGTCCAGGGTGGGCAGGGCAGGCAGCCACTCAGTTCACTAGTAAACCCTTTCCACTGTCATCACCACAGTACTACAGAGTACAACATCTGTCTTACACTGGTCATCAGCACTCAGCACCCCACAACCACCCCCTCCTCTCCCCCTCCTCCAGCTCCCTCATCTATATCATCAAAATATTTCCCCTCCGTGCTTTTTGAAGCTTCCATGGGTCACGGGACCCTGAGCACAAATCATTTTAGCTGGTTGTGGGGGGGCTGACCAGAGAGGTTGGGAGAGACACATGGAAACCTAATCTGCAATGTTTTCATTCCACGGTTATTTTTCTTGCCAAGACAGCGATGGTCAATCAGTGGTGATCCCCAAACAGAGAGGAGGTTTATGAAGCCCTCGCTGGTCTGAGTGTCATTGTTGCAGTTTACATAAACCTTTCTCCCCTCATGCTCCAGGGGAATAGGCCTAAGCATATTTAGAGTCCCTGACAGCCTGCTGTGCCTGGCTTCAGGATTTAGCCCCGGATCTAGGGCCCTGGCTCTCCTTGATAGATGGAGAACACAATACATTTCCTGGTTTCCAATAAAATGGAGCTGTTCGTTTTCACACTGTGACACCTCACTTGCCGTTCTTGTTGTTACTGAATAATGTCTCATTGAGCTGGGGAGCCAAAAAGTACAACATATTTCTGAGAGACCTGCCTCCTCTGAGCTGAAAAGAATCGTTACTTCAGTTGCCCCAGCACCATATATCTGACCTATACACCCTAATAGAGTGTAGAAAGAACCAACATCAACCAACACCTTTATTTGCAGGCTAATACTGTAACTGTATGAGGTGACAGTTGTCTAAACATTCATAGTGAATACACCTTGGAGGCTACTCTACAGGCAGCATTCATATTGAACACCTCTGTACGCCATTGGCCTGAGAGACAGAGGCTGATGATGGACAGATCAGTGAGCCAGGGAGATGAGCCAGAGCAGTGCCAGTGACCCGCCCACCTGCAGCCTACATCAGCTACAGTATGAGTCAGGAGAGGAGAGAGGCTTGGGAGGAATCTGCAGGCCTGGTTAAAGTAATCAGATTGTTTCAGTGCATGTGATCTGCAGTCTAACAGACTTCCAAACAGTTGAATGAGTAAATAAAGTGCCCCAGGGAACTCCTGCTGGAGACGGATTACCGTAAGGGTGCACACAAAGGAGTTTAAGCCCCACAGTACTCAGGGGACTGCAGACAAAAGCCTATGTTGGGGTTCTATCAGGGAACTGGCCAGGTTTATTAATCTCATCCTGGGCTGCACCTCCAGCTATTGCAAGCCATGCACTCATTCACATACACACAAACACATACCTGTGCTCAAGTGTACACACACATACTTGCATGCACTGTATGTGCACCCCCCCCCCCTCCACACACACACACTACATTTTCGTAACTCACTGAACTATGGATGTGAGTTGAATGTTTGTGGGTGTGTGTGACTCTTAAGATCAGTCTCCTGCTCACTTGGCTGTGGAAGAAGGCTTAGGGGGAAGTTGGAGCTGAGGCATTATGGAGCCCCATCCTATTCTGCCTCCATTCTTCCTCCTCTTTGGACCTGACACAAGTAAAGGGATTAGGAGCCCCTGTTTCCGTCAGGCCCTCTACCCAGGACAAAGCACTCCACAGCTTAGTGTCACAGTCTATGATAAAAGTGCAGATCTCTGTCAGTCAGCTTGGGCAGACAGTGTTTGGAAGCTAATCTCATTAAGAGATGAAGAAAAAGAGTGGCAGAGAGAATTTGTTTTGAAGTGATGACATTCGCTCAAGTGTCAGAGTACATACAATATCAGTCAAAAGTTTGGACACACCGACTCATTCAAGGGGTTTTGGAATCATGTTGTAACCCAAAAAGTGTAAAACAAATAAAAATATATTTTAGATTTTAGGTTCTTCAAAGTAGCCACCCTTTGCCTTGATGACAGCTTTGCATTCTCTCAACAAGCTTCAGGAGGTAGTCACCTGGAATGCTTTTCCAACAGTCTTGAAGGACTTCCCACATATGCTGAGCACTTGTTGCCTGCTTTTCCTTCACTCTGCGGTCCAACTCATCCCAAACCATCTCAACTGGGTTGAGGTTGGGTGATTGTGGAGGCCAGGTCATCTGTTGCAGCACACCATCCCTCTCCTTCTTGGTCAAATAGCCCTTACACAGCCTGGAGGTGTATTTTGGGTCATTGTCCTGTTGAAAAGCAAATGTCCCACTAAGCACAAATCAGACGGGATGGCGTATCACTGCAGAATTCTGTGGTAGCCATGCTGGTTAAGTGTACCTTGAATTCTAAATACATCCCAGAGTCACCAGCAAAGCACCCCCACACCATCACACCTCCTCCTCCATGCTTCACAGTTTGAACCACACATGCAGAGATCATCCGTTCACTTACTCTGCGTCTCACAAAGACACGGCGGTTAGAACCAAAAATCTCAAATTTGGACTCAGCTCAAAGGACAGATTTCCACTGGTCTAATGTCTGTTACTTGAGTGCGCAGCTGAACATTGTATGCTGGAAACACTCGGTTTGTTATTTTTTATTAAAACAAAACCGCTATTCATTAAATACGAATAATTGTTTTTGCGTGGATTCCGCGACGCAGTTATCTTTTATCACCTAGGACCACTATTTCTTGTCCTGGAATCCTGCTTAACAGACAGGTTGAAGCTTGCTTGACAGAGACGCTAAGCTGCTAGCCATCAAGCTAACACATTTGGTACCAGATTAGTTTTACAATGGATCCCTCTTTATTTGAAGAAATAAATGGTTCCAGCACTGTAGGAGCTGTATCTACTACACTTTGTTTCAGGACAAACCAGATCACTTCCAATGATCTGGTTCCAATGCGGCAATTGTTTGCTTGCCGAGGATTATAGGCTTGAGGTGGCTTCCTTGATCACGCAGGTCGCCAGTCTACGTAAGAAACTGGGGAAAACACAGAGTGGAATGTTTACATTTTCCAAGCCGGTGGCTGGACGGCGTTTGCACTTGTTGGATGCATCTCCGCCTTGTCGTTTGCCGTTATCTGAATGGCCGGTGTTGCCCTGAGCTCCCCAATCTGATATCGGAGTCGAAGGAGAACAGCAAGAGGAGCAAGGCAATCAACGATGGTCGCATGTCACGAGCCGTGAAAACCGAAGACTACACTCCCAATGAGAGGCCCAGAGCGGATACAAACAATGAATAGTTTTGCCGTCCTGGAGCCTGATCTTCCTGTACATTTGTCACTGGGGGTGCCTGTGTCCGCAGCCACAGTGCCTACTACTATGATTTCGAAGTCAACATCGGCAACCTTCCATCCCTGCTCTGGATCGAGCGGAGCCTCTCTATCTGTCAGGGGCCTGCACCAGGCGCCGGGCTCAAGTTATCCTGCCTCTCGCCTATCCATAAAGGGTTCTCCGAATCATGTGAAACGTGGGAGTGGGCGGATTTCCTCGTCCTTCTCGCCAGCAGTGATTTTGGGCAGCTCCATGGTAAGTAATGTGACCGTTCCTGGTGCAAAAACAAAGTCCTATCCCTGAGCTTGTGTAAATGACATTACTAAGCTACTCTCGAATGTCCTATGATTCTATCATAGTCCATGTGGGTTTTACTGACATTATGATGGGCAGCTCTGAACAGTTGAAACTGGATTTCAAAGAGCTGATTGACTCTGCTAGACATGAACAAAATATCCATATTATCTGGCCCTGTGCCCTCTCTGAATCATGGCATTGAATGCTTTAGCCGGATTATTTCTCCTCACAACTGTTTACGTGATTATTGCAACTCAATGGATGTAACTTCTGTTGACAATTTTGATCCCTTTTGGAAAAAAACATGCTTTATAAGGAGGATGGAATCCTGAAGCTGGAGACTCATATCTCCCTCACTAACTTGTACATAGCCCATCTGTAAATAGCCCATCCAACTACCTCATCCCCATACTGTATTTATTTATTTATTTTGCTCCTTTGCACCCCAGTATCTCTACTTGCACATTAATCTTCTGCACATCTATCACTCCAGTGTTTAATTGCTATATCGTAATTACCTCGCCACTTTGGCCTATTTATTGCCTTACCTCCCTTATCTTACCTCATTTGCACACACTGTATATAGACTTTTTCTACTGTATTATTGACTGTATGTTTGTTTATTCCATGTGTAACTCTGTGTTGTTGTACGTGCCGAACTGCTTTGCTTTATCTTGGCCAGGTCGCAGTTATAAATGAGAACTTGTTCTCAACTAGCCTACCTGGTTAAATAAAAGTGCAATAAATAAATTGCAAATTGAGAAATCATGTGACTAAACTGAATAAAAAGAAGAAGATACTACACTATGGAACAAGGATAAATTACATAAAGAATGATAGTAAAAAAGCTTGGAGCACCTTAAATTACATTTTGGGAAAAAAAGGCAAACTCAGCTCCATCATTCATTGAATCACGTGGCTCATTCAGCACAAAACCAACTGATATTGCCAACTACTTTAATGTTTTTTTCATTGGCAAGATTAGCAAACTTAGGCATGACATGCCAGCAACAAAAGCTGACACTACACATTCAAATATATCTGACCAAATTATGAGAGACAAGAACTGTCATTTTGAATTCCATAAAGTCAGTGTGCAAGAGATGAACAAATTGTCTATCAACAATGACAAACCACCGGGGTCTGACAACTTGGATGGAAAATAACTGAGGATAATAGTGGGTAAATTGAGTAAAAAGTGCCAAGAGATATTCAATAAAATGTAAAAAGAGCTCACATATATATGCCTTGTATGCATAGAATGGTACCAAGCATCACAACAACACATTTCTTGCCACTCCTATATGCCATATTTTCTATTTAAGCCTACTAGAAAGTGTGTGCCTCAGGCTTGGAGGGAAGCAAAAGTCATTACGCTACCTAAGAATAGTAAAGCACCCTTTACTGGCTGAAATAGCCGACCAATCAGATTGTTACCAACCCTGAGTAAACTTTTGGAAAAAATTGTGTTTGACCAGATTCAATGCTATTTTGACAACAAACTTTCAGCATGCTTATAGGGAAGGACATTCAACAAGCACAGCACTTACATAAATGACTGATGATTGGCTGAGAGAAAATTATGATAAAAAGATTGTGGGGGCTGTTTTGTTAGACTTCAGTGCGGCTTTTGACATTATAGATCATAGTCTGCTGCTGGAAAAACATATGTGTTATGGCTTTACACCCCCAGCTAGATTATGGATAAAGTGTTACCTGTCTAACAGAACAGAGGGTGATCTTTAATGGAAGCCTCTCCAACATAATCCAGGTAGAATCAGGAATTCCCCAGGGCAGCTGTCAAGGCCCCTTATTTTTTATATCTTTATTAATGACATGCCACTGGCTTTGAGTAAAGCCACTGTGTCTATGTATGAAGATGACTCAATACTATACATGTCAGCTACTACAACGACTGAAATGACTGCAACACTTAATAAAGAGCTGCAGTTAGTTTCAGAGTGGGTGGCAAGGAATAAGTTAGTCCTAAATATTTCTAAAACTAAAAGCATTGTATTTGTGACAAGTCATTCACTAAACACGAAACCTCAACTAAATCTTGAAATAAATAATGTTGAAATTTAGTAAGTTGAGGTGAATAAACTGCTTGGAGTAACCCTAGATTGTTAACTGTCATGGTCAAAACATATTGATACAACAGTAGCTAAGATGAGGAGAAGTCTGTCCATAATAACGCTCTGCTTTACTTTCTTAATGGCACTATCAACAAGGCAGGTCCTATAGGCCCTAGTTTTGTCGCACCTGGACTACTGTTTGGTAGTGTGGTCAGGTGCCAAAAAAAGGGACTCAGGAAAATTGCAATTGGCTCAGAACAGGGCAGCACGGCTGGTCCTTGGATGTACACAGAGAGCTAATTTTAATAATATGCATGTCAATCTCTCCTGGCTCAAAGTGGAGGAGAGATTGACTTCATCACTACTTGTATTTATGAGAGGTGTTGACATTTTGAATGCATCGGTTCATACCCCACAAGACATGCCACAAGAGGTCTCTTCACAGTCCCCAAGTCCAGAACAGACTATGGGAGACGTGCAGTACTACATAGAGCCATGACTACATGGAACTCTATTCCACATCAAGTAACTCACGCAAGCAGTAAAATTAGATTTAAAAAAACAGATAAAAACATGCCTTATGAAACACCGTGGACTGTGAAGCACAAACACAAACATAGGCACCGGCACATGCATACACACACATGATAACATGCACACTGTACACACGCGTACACATGGATTTTGTACTGTAGATATGTAGTAGTGGTGAAGTAGGGGCCTGAGGGCACACAGTGTGTTGTGAAATATGTGAATGTGCTGTAATGTTATAAAAAATTGTGTAAACTGCCTTAGTTTTGCTGGACCCCAGGAAGAGTAGCTGCTGCCAATGGGGATCCATAATAAATACAAATACAAATACTTGAACTCTGTGAAGCATTTATTTGGACTGCAATTTCTGAGGCTGGTAACTCTGGGTCTTCCTTTCCTATGGCGGTCCTCATGAGAGCCAGTTTCATCATAGCGCTTGATGTTTTTTGCGACTGCTCTTGAAGAAACTTTCAAAGTTCTTCATGTCTTAAAGTTATGATGGACTGTCATTTCTATTTGCTTATTTGAACTGTTCTTGCCATAATATGGACTTGGTCTTCTACCAAATAGAGATATCTTCTGTATACCACCCCTAACTTGTCACGACATAACTGATTGGCTCAAACGCATTAAGTAGGAAAGAAATTCCACAAATTAACTTTTAACAAGGCACACATGCTAATTGAAATGCATTCCAGGTGACTACCTAATGAAGCTGGTTGAGAGAATGCCAAGAGTGTGCAAAGCGGTCATCAAGGCAAAGCGTGGCTCCTTTGAAGAATGTCCCAGTCTGAAGTCCTGAGCGCTCTGGAGCAGGTTTTTATCAAGGATCTCTTTGTACTTTTCTCCTTTCTTTCCCTCAATCCTGACTAGTCTCCCAGTCCCTGCTGCTGAAAAACATCCCCACAGCATGATGCTGCCACCACTATTCTTCACCATAGGGATGATGCCAGGTTTCCTCCAGACGTGACATTTGGCATTCAATCTTGGTTTCAGCAGACCAGAGAATCTTGTTTCTCATGGTCTGAGAGTCCTTTACATGCCTTTTAACAAACTCCAAGCTGGCTGTCATGTGCCTTTTACTGAGGAGTGGCTTCTGTCTGGCCACTCTACAATAAAGGCCTGATTTGTGGAGTGCTGCAGAGATGATTGTCCTTCTGGAATTCTCCTATCTCCACAGAGGAACTCTAGAGCTCTGTCAGAGTGACCATCGGGTTCTTGGTCACCTCCCTGACCAAGGCCCTTCTCCCCTGATTGCTCAGTTCTGCTTGGTGGCCAGCTCTAGGAAAAGTATTGGTTTTTCCAAACTTCTTCCATTTAAGAATGATGGTGTCCACTGTGTTCTTGGGGACCTTCAAGTTGCAAAACATTTTGGTACCCTTCCCCAGATTTGTGCCTCGACACAATCCTGTCTCAGAGCTCTACGGACAATTCCTTTGACCTCATGGCTTGGGTTTTGCTCTGACATGCACTGTCAACTGTCGGACCTTATATAGACAGGTGTGTGCCTTTCCAAATCATGTCCAATCAATTGAATTTACCACAGGTGGACTCTAATCAAGTTGTAGAAACATCTCAAGGATGATTAATGCAAACAGGATGCACCTGAGTTCAATTTCGAGTCTCATGGCAATGGGTCTGAATACTTATGTAAATAAGGTATTTCTGTTATTTTTTTAAATAAATTTACAAACATTTCAAAAAATCTATTTTCACTGTGTCATTATGGGGTATTGTGTGTAGATTGATGATGAAGACATTTATTTAATAAATTTTAGAATAAGGCTGTAATGTAACAACATGTAGAAAAAGTCAAGGGGTCTGAATACTTTCCGAATGCACTGTATGCCCAGAACCCCATGTGGTTGTAGAATGTGTGACGTTAGTGTGAGAGTGAGCTACAAGCATACAGCACTCGGACTGCAGCACTTGCCACCTTGATGCCACCCCTTTCTTGTATATCTGTGCAAAGCCTACGTGTTGGAAAAACATTCCAGAGTGGGATCACATTTAGAGTGCAGGGGGCCAGCCCTGAAATCCTGAGCCAGAAAAGGCCTTGTCTCAATTCCACATGCACTCTCGACTGGGGTGCTTGTAGAACATGCAAGGAAAGAGTCAATGCTGTTTTGCAGATACATACACTAAAATATTATTGTAAAAAAAAAAATGCATTCCAATTATTTATCTATTTTTCACAATAAAACCTATGAAAAACTGCAATTCTACTATATTTTTCCCAAATTGACACCTCTACTAATGTGCCATTAACTCTCTACCTTTTTCATTGTATCTTCTCTGTTTTTCTCTCTCTCTCAGTTTTGAAACGATCAACTGGATATTTAGCTTTTTTCATATTCATTCTAGCTGTTATTTTAGATTGCATTTTTGCAGTATATTGCGGTAAACATTTGCGGTGTGTTTTGAATAGTTGTCGTCCTCTGAAAATACATTTGATCCCCCCTGAAGAGTTGAAGCTGCTGATGAAAATCACCATGTACTAGTTTCTTTACCGTAGCTGAGGAGTATTCCTATCTGTCTGACCTGTCCCGCTAGCTCCCTCACTGGATCCCTAACAGACAACTTTAGGAGATGAGGTTATTGTGGCTACCAACAAATTGCATGCTTCAGTTGCTTTGCTTCCTTTGCTATCATTCTAATGTGAACCCACCAGACAGCTCCCAGTACAGGTCTGACTCCTCTCCTCTCTTCCTCAGGCCAACAGCTCCCCCACACCAAGCCACAGAGGTGCAGCCCCACATCCCTACCCATCAGCCTGGCCTCTTAAGTGTTGATGGGCATTAACATGGTTGAGCCTTTGTGGCTTGCCAAAGTATCCTGCTAGCTCTTTGTTTTTCAACTGTTATCATGCACACGTGCAAGCATGCATGCACACACAAAGACACACGCAAAGATACACACAAAGACACACACACACAGACACACACACAACAGGCAAACACACACACACACACATTGTGATTAAGCAAGACGTTGTTGCAGACATGTTAAACACACCATTTTGTAAAGTATTAGTTTACGAATGACTACGCCTATATTATGTTGGGTATTATGACCTGTTCAATAAAGTATTAATCATTTCATCTACAAGCTTATAATTGGAAACTCAATTAACCATTGGGAAATTCACCAAGTGAATACAAAGTGCATACGGCATTACACATTAATACCCCTAAAATACCCTTAACAGGTCACAATGTGTAGGGGGAAATGGTTTGCACATCATGAAATGACAGATGACTGCATCATTTTATGTTGCTAGGATAGGCCAGGCAATGCTGACACAGAACCCAATACTTCCTTACAGAAGAACACAGCTAACCCAGTCAGTGCACTAAGAATCCAGGCAAGCTGAAGCAATATTATCCAGCTTACGGCAGCTAATATTAGATTTGTCTTTCTGCAGGGGCCCTCTACTTCGACACCAGCACTAGCCGTGGCCACTTCTTCACCCCCTTTCACTCTTTCTTTTTGAAAAATTTGAGAACAAAGAACACTACATCTTCCGAAATACATCTCACTGTTTCTGACCTGGCTAGTCTTTTATCCTATCATCTAAACACCATGCCTTAGCTACAGTATGTATGTGTAAGAGTAGCTTTGCGGCAAGAGGAAACCTTGTTAATTTTGCGTGCATCCCTGTTCACATTGAGAACAAAGGCCATGCGGGAGTGTCGTACACTAACAGTGAGTGGAACACAGTAAGTTAGTGCAGCTTATGTAGAAACCTAGCCGTCAGCATGTAGCCTATCCACCACCCGCATCCCAAACACAGCTAATTAAAAAACACAATTTCACAGGAGGACACCCCAATCCGGCATAAAAAGCACCTATCAGCACACCAGGGGATCGTCCAACACTGAGAATTACGAGGGAAGGAGTGAAGGTAAGGGGGCTCTGGTGTTATGAGTTCAGTGGACTGTTATAATAATGTGGCTAGTGAATTGAACAATACTGCTGCTTCAACATACTGTATATTCATGTAGTGGATGAAGTGGTTAGCAATATAGATTAGAAATTGTAATATTGCAGTAGTAATATTTGCGAAATATTTATTTTGCAAAAAAATGTTTTCTAATTTTCATATTTCACTAGATCTGTTGCCACCCATCTGCACTTGTCAGAGCATCACAATATAATAGTTGACAACAATATATCTCCAGAAATAATACACCTTAATATTCTCATAAACTGACAAAACAGCCAGACCATTAGAATGCGTAACATTCCTCAATAGTAGTCTACTGTCCAACACATGTGGAGTGACACACTTATTACACAGGTATTTTCAGACCAGATGCTAGGTTAGGGAAAAGGCCCCTCTCAGGGAGATGTGTGTCCTCTAATGATGTCTAACTGAACTCCCAACACCAGGTCAGAAGCAGCTATCAGGGGGATGGTGTATTTCCACTACACTTCTCACACATCATCTCACTCCCCGACCAACAGACAAATGACCACCTCATGGTTTCTACGGTTACAGCTCCCACCCAGCAGACAACCAAACCAACCATAACTATTTACTTTGGTTAGTAGTGGCTTTACATTGTCACCTATACTAGTCTAAACTACTACACATCATAGTCGCGGGAAGTAGGGATAATGAGTCCTATATTACTAGTCCTATATTAGCAGGAAAAATGCTCAATCCAGTTGTTAATATCAACAGGAGAAAGTCTTCTGAACATTTATAGAATTAAATCATACCCTAATCCTAAAATAATATTATTCAGCTTAACAGGTTTGTAAAAATACATTGGAGGGAGAATTTACTGGGACACAAAATCATAAAATCTCCTCTGTCTGAACATAAAGCTGTAAATTGTGCTATAGGTGTGAAAATAAACGTTTGCCAATCCCTTGATTTATGGTAGCCAGAAATGATTATGGGGCATGAATCAATTTCTGTAGGAATGTAATTAGGCACCTCTCCTGTTGTATGACAAGGAGTCTGCCTTGCAGCTCACGGCAGTTTGTGGGCTGATAAATGCACCTTAAATTGGTGTCATAAAAATCAAAAAGGTGCCAATTACATCTCTAAGTATCCCATCAATGCAAATGAAATAAACAAATACAGGTAGTGTTGTGTACACATGGGACCCCCCTGCTAGTTGTTGACCTGAGACTGATGGAAGGTGAAGAAAGGGAGGCTGGATCGTGTAATGATGGATAATAGTGTGGGAGTACATGACAGGAATCAGCAGGTTGCTGTTTAGAGGCTCTGGATATCCTCGAAGCTCACACCGTTACAAAAAGTTCACGGCCAAAACAACACCCCAAATGTGACTAGAAATTACTGCCTGTTCAGACCTCATACACAATTTTACACACACACACACACACACACACACACACACACACACACACACACACACACACACACACACACACACACACACACACACACACACACACACACACACACACAGTCTTCTACAACACCTCGTGGGGACACACAATTCAGTCCCATTCCAAATCCTATTTACCTAACCCCTAACCCTAAACCTAACTCTTACCCTAACCTTAACCCGAAAACCTAACCTTAACCCTAAACCTAACCCTAGCTCTTAACCCTAACCCTAAAACTAACCCTATCTCCTAACCCTAAACATAATTCTAACCCTAACACTAATTCTAACCTTAACCCTAAACCCCCTGGAAATTGCATTTGACCTTGTGGGGACCAATAAAATGTTCCCAGTTGGTCAGATTTTTGTTGGTTTAGTATTTTTGTGGGGACTTCTGGTCCCCACAAGTATTGTTAAACATGTCCACACACCCACATATATTCTCTATTTGCAAACAACACGGAGAGAAAGGTGGTAAAATAAGAGGACCCCTCTCTGTTGGCCTGCACCGTTTGTCTATGTCACTGTTTCCTGGCTGCATCTCCCAGGCAATGGCATCCTGGAGCTGCTGCTATGAAATTCACATTGTTACCACTAACTGCCTATATGTAGCTCATTGTTTGTTGCAGGGCATCTAGCAGGGAGCTATAATGTCCCAATGATTGAAGTAGCAATGTTAAAAAACCCTGACACAAAAAGCTTAAAATGTAGTGACAAGCATGAAGAGCACTAATACAATGAGTGGGGACATAGGGCCACATGTTGCACACAGTCAGTGAGGCGGAATAAACTTAAGCCTCCCATCGAGACAACAGCAAACGCCACCAGCCTGTGAGTTTCACTATTATCAAGACGCACTGATTGGATGCGCACAAAGGTAACTTTGCCAATAAAATTCCGGGACTCTCTTGTCCTTTCCACGCATGCATGTTGGCTAATCTGCAGCAAAATACCATAACTGAAATGTGCCCATGTTCTTACTGTTGGTTTTAGATAAATAACTACATAAATAAATGTCGTTTGTGTAATAATTTCACAATACAAGTCTTATTAGTCTACCAATTAAACATTTCCGAAGTAAAAGTTGTAAAGACCTAAAAATAACAATAATAATAAGTTCAAGAAATTATAGTTTAAATTCTCAGAGTGTAAAACCATTTGGAGATGCGCATGGCGTTTTTTTTAATGGTCGAATGCTGACATATTATTGTTCTAATGTAAAAAAGGAACAGAACTAAAGGCAGTATTTTCATATAGGCCCACTATATTCAAAAAGGCGTATAGCTCCTTCTAGTTCTATTTTGTTTGTGTGTGTAATTATTACAATGATATAGGGTTAATAACGAGATAATATCAAGCAACTATTCCAAAAGGTGGGTCGATATGTTTTGGTTGTTGTTTTATCTTGAAACGAGACAAAGGTCTAGCTACATTTAAATCTACAATTGTTCAATTGTGCCTTCCGCGTACCATACACAGCGGTTAGGCTAAATGCTTCACTAAATGCTGCAGTGACCATCAGCGGTCTTCAATCCAATAGATCCTTGCCTCAAGAGATCCTTGTCATAACAATTCAGAAAATATCAACAAAATTGCAGATAATTAAGTGCCAGTAAAACCAATAGTTTTGTGACTGACTATAGTTTTCGCGGATACTGGATAGGCTATAAGAATGCATCTCCGTTAGAAACTTATTACGATCACACAAAAGTCCATTGAAACTGTCTGAATTATCACATGCCATACAAATAGAAAGAAACGATTGAAAAGCAAAATGTTCTCAATTACATGTATATAATAAATGTAGGACATATTTTCTAAAGAGCGTCTGGTAACTGACAAGTAGCCGGAGCGCGTATCTTGGACCGCACCGTGTGAGAGTGACACTACTGGAAAGAATGTACACATCAGCTTATAGTGTAGGCCTACTGATAGATCATGGGATGAATAAAGTTACATTGAAATCGATTATTTGGCTGGAATTATCCAATTGTTGGACACATTCTAAACATAATTACATTCATGCGGCCCAAGTGAATAGGCCTAGCCTACTTGGTGATCTTTCATTGTGCGTAAAACAACCAGAGAATAGTTTATATATAAAAAATATTTTTCTTACTGTTGGTAGTCATGTTTGCAGTACAGTTTCCTATCTCGGAAGTAACAACTGGTAGTTAGAGGTTGTTGACACACAGCGCACTGCAAACACTCCTCGTGCCATGAGGAATCGTTGACTCTCATCAGAAACCTGTCAGATATTGGACGCTGGCATCCTTCACATATAGATTGGTGATGGCATTCCGTCCCTAAAATGGATGTAAAATAAGTTAAAAGGGCAAAAATATTTTAACAATCGTATGCATACTAGCTATACTTTATGGACTGTTGGTGTCTTTTTTTATAGTTAATGGTTTATGACATGTTTATAATCCATGACCTTATATTATTAGCTAAACAATGTAAATGTTCAGTTTAGCTAATAAATATAAGGCCATAGATTAAAAACATGTCATACACAGGTAACTGTAAAAAAGACACAAGCAGTCCATATCACACTACAAGACCCAGTTTTAGGGCCTACCTAGTCTTATCATTGGAATTATCTAAATATTCTAAACGAAATATATGCCTGGAGCGCTGAGTGGATGGGTTTTAATTGGCTATCTATACCAAAACCACAAAATATGGAAAGAGAAGTTATCAGCTTGCGGTGAAACTACAGTATTTGTTAAATGTGATATGCCTAAAAAGCAGCAATCAATTACAGTAACGGTAATCCAATTATTTGAAATAGTGATCATTTCACAAAATAATGAAATAGGCTAGTTGTGTCTGTGTAAAAGGGAGATCATAAATACAATTATATATTTGTGCTATTTGTTGTTTAGGCCGGCCTATAGTACATGCACTACATTCATAATTTAAATGATAACTAAAGCAAATGGTAAAAGATGTCAAATGTTAAGGAGAGGATAGTCTGCTCGTATAGCTGCAGGACACACGCTTATAGCAATGTAAGTACATTCTAGAACTTTCTCGTATTGTGAGTGATATCTGTGCTCCGGGCTCTTTTAGATGCAGATGGAACTATGCAGGACTTACCAAGCACGACTCCAAGTGTAGCTTGGCGATGGGGATGATCTTCAGTCTTTATACCGTCTAACATCCTTGGGTACTTGGATTGGTTTCTCTTCAAGAAACAGCGTTCCAGAGACTCCGGACCTGTTGCAATATCCATAACAATGTACTGTCAGACTTTTCTTCGCTTCAAATACTAGCTAAATGCCACAATATTTGCTGAGGATACTTGCACACACATACACAAACAATGCGTTTTCCCAGATCGCTAACTTTAAAAAAAATCATTAAAAAAGTCGTCCCAAAGTTAAGACAGGCGCCACTGTTTGTAGAACTATCCTAAGCAGAATCTTCATATGTCACAGAATCGGATGAGAAGCGACAATAAACCTGACAAACACTATTTGGAGCAGTCACCTGTTAATTTGGACTGAATACGTATACTGTAGGCTATCTTGTCGTTTGCACCCGCGCGTGACCAGAAGGGAATTCTATGGAGGATGTAGCCTATCCGCTCGAGACGGATTTGTCTACCAATAAAAACTACTAAAACAACAATTGTAACTCCAGAAAATATGAGTGAAATGTTCCAATGGTAACTCTTCAAATGATATGCCCCTTGGACGGATCCCTGCCGCTTGAAAAGTCTGCATAACGAGATTGAAGCGAATGGATCCTCCTCCCACCCCTCTGGGGCCGCGTCACTCTTTAAGACTATTTACTGACATTGAGATGCTATTGGTGCTCACTTTTGGTGCGCTCTAAAAGTTGAACTATGTTTCGCCTATCACTTTGAACAAAGCTATAGACACAATATGGTGAGAGAAACAAAAATACAATCAGTGTACAACAACTCAAATACTGTACATTGTAAACTAAAGGTATATCAAGTAGTTTAACTTGCTATGGCCATTTGCAATATATTTTAATTAGTTAAAAGTGAACCATTGTTAAGATGAGACGTCTTTATTGCAATTGATATTATAATAACTATAATAATACATAATAATTATTACAGTAATAGTATAAGTGGCCTAGTAGTAGCCTAGTAGGCTTATTGTTGTTTATGTTGTTTTTTGTTGTTGTTGTTGTTGATGCTTCTTCTTCTTTTTCGTGTCTTCATATAGGTTAGTAAAAGCTTTGAAATTAAGTATTGGACCATTACGATTTCGACGTTGACATGCTTTGTGGTATTGTGTCCGCTGTGCACTACAAAGGCTCGAACCTAGTGACCCCTGTACAGCCGATGCACCTGGCGATGGGTGGCGATAACTGAGCACCGTGCAGCCAAGATGCCGACGGTGAGAGTGGGTCCACTGAAACATGCTTGAAAGTAGCCGGTCTAGAAAGTAGCCTATACTGACTTTTTCTTCCTCTAATTATGTTGCCAGAGCTTATCCATGTGCAATCTATTTTAAAAACAGGATGGAACCCTTTTTGTTTATCTCATTCAATAATTTAGGGCTATCGTTTTCATAATTTAGGTCTATGTTAAATTGTTATTATTATTGTTGCCTAATACATAATGGAATGCGACCTGTTTGGCTGTGCACCTATTTGCATACGCCTAGTTATTGTACACAGTTGGACATGCTTCTCTTTTTGGTTGTGTGCATCCCGAGGAATCGAAAATATTATTATTGTGGTGTAATTTTCGGAACTAATTTTGGTTTTAAAAAATTGCATTTTATTTACAACATTTATTATAAACAAACAAGTGTAGTTATACTAATTATTACTACTGACACAATGCTGTTCTGTGCCGGACACAGGCCTTCATTATAGTTCAGCAGAGGGCTATAATTCTTTTGATCTTTTTTTATCAATCGCACGTGTCCTCGGTTGTGATTGAGATGCACTGGACTTGGAACCAGATTTATTCATGACAGCATGGCTCAGAAAAGCAAGTCTTGGAATCGAAAATAGTATCCCCCACAAAAGAAAAGAAGCACTCCTCAATTATTTCCAATTTTAACCAATGATACACATGTAAAAAAGAAACCATGTGAAACCCTGTTTTATTAAATGCAACTAGTTGCCATTATGTAGGCCTATAGACTATAACATAATGTTTGTCTTAAAGGCTATGTAAAATATTTTAGCTTTCCAAAGCGGGCTTCATGTTTTAAGTTGTCTGCAAAGGTGAGGAATGTGAGTCGCCAGTAGCTTAAATCACAGGGTGCTATAGATAATTCGTCATGCCTCCCCTTTCGCAGTACTCCAGGGATTCAGTACCTCAGAGGCATAACGACACGTCAAGCAGTCACTCTGAGATACTAGGCTACCTCTTCTACCACACCCCTCTATATATCTCTACACCAAGTGCAGGCCTAGAAAGTCTTGGATTGGCTAATAACGCACACCTTCATGGTTTTGACCATTCCGTCGCCCATGCATGGTTTTAGGTCTGGAGATTCCTCAGCTCAGCGGTTTAATGTGATTCTAATCTAAATGTGATCAAGCACAACATCCGGCAGGAGGTGGTTTGGAAGAGACCTCCTCTGCTTAAGTTAATTACTTGGATCAGCTATTATTTATCGCCGCGCGTCTAAATCCAAAGGATATCCTAAATGTCCAAGTAGTCAAGTAAATACTAGATCAAACTCAAACCGACTTGTCAGCGATAAAAAATAGACTGGCTACATTTTCATCGTTGTTTAAATAGCTTAAAGGACCTAAATCAGGTGGTAATAGTTTATTGCATTTAGCCCATATTTTTTACAATAGTATTGCTTCATGTTGCTGCAGGGCTGATCCAACCAAAGCCAAAGTTGGGATATGTATGCATATAGGCTAATAAATAAGAAATATGGTAAAGATGCCAATGTGTTGGCCGGTGCAAATTATTTGAGCTAAAATTCGATAGTAAATGATAGAATTTTAAACAATAATTAGCAAACACATCAAATACAAAATAACCAAAACAACAATCAAAAATAACATAATACTAATAATAATAACAATACGTTTACAATCGTAGTAAAGGCATTAAACATAACCAGGCAGCCTATATTACACATATATAAACATAACCAGGCAGCCTATATTACACATAGATAAACATAACCAGGCAGCCTATATTACACATTTATAAACATAACCAGGCAGCCTATATTACGCATATATAAACATAACCAGGTATATTACACATAGGCCTACAGAAAATAATAGGAAAGCCAAATGACTAAATTAAACTTGCCGTTTTGAAAATAAAATGCATAACATCATCCTATGAAAAAAGTACTACACATGATCGAATGATACTACAGTGTGTAGTCGTAGTTTTAGGTTAGAGCTACCTGGTATCCATATTGTTCTTGATATCCTTTGTGGACCATACAGTGAACTGTAGCCTACTTTGCAATGTTCAAGCCGATGCCCTCTGGCGTTCAGAAGAAGAACTACTAAAGACTGGGTCTGTTGAAAGAATTGTCTTGACAGTAATTATTGGTGCATGACTATTTAGACATATTCTGGATTGGGCTGGATTTCATTTGGTAGATATATTTGTTTATATGCTTCGGTTCTCTTACAAAACTACTGCCTCAACAGAGACTAATGTTGAATTTGCTTTGGCTATAGGATATACTGCATTTCAGAGGCATCAGACAAAGGTATTATGTCATATTCAGAAAACACATTTTGAGAAATAGATCATTCGCGTACAATAAAAGAGTATAGGTCTATAATAGATAGAACAATAGTAAGCTTCCTAAACGGTAGGCCTATGGGATTGACCTGTCTTTTGTGAGGATGGTATACATGTTACTCTCATTGCATCATATCGACAAGACAATTCATATGTGCTTATCATGAACACCAACTGCTGGCTATCGGATAGGCCAATACTAAACCAAAAGCTGTGTTTTTGCCCGCGGCGTTTACGTGGTCCCGCTATAGGCCTACTTTCGAAGAAACTTCACGCAGCAGGTGTGTTGCATGTGCACCTTGGGAAAGGTCCCAATACTATGCAAAGAAGAGTCTGTTTTCAGTAAAACAACCAATTTCTATTGCATCCACCGAAAAGGTAAGAGGTTTTGTTTGAATGAAATTAAATGCATGCAAGCTTAAGTTCAATTCGTTGCAGACCTATATAGCAACAACACAATTTACTTTATTTATATTTTAAATAGGCAACAGGCCATTCAAGACATAAGAAAACGAATCAAGTAACCGAATAATAAACTGCTAGTCTATTTTTAATGCTAATTTAAGTCAAATGTTTTAAATTGGTGGTTACAAACTGGAATTTATTACTGTGTCCATTGTGATTACATTTATCTTATAGTAAAATAGACGATAGTGTAGTACAACAGACCAATAATTAATAGACAAAAACTGAAACTGCTAATAAATTCGTTAAATATCTAAATCGTTGTATTATCGTATATATAGATCAACATTGATATGACAACCAAATGTGATGTATACTTTATTCTGCACGTTTTTCCCCTCCTTGAACAGTTAACTCTCAGAGCCCGGGGCAAAGAGTGTGTGTTTGTGAGATCACTGAGAGAGATGTGAAGGGTCAGGTCAATAACTATTTCATTATCGGCTCGAAGAACCTGCTACTTGTTATTTTCATCGCCAAACCTATAATAGACCGACAAGGAATTTAACACGGGTTATAACTACTAAAATAAAATAGAAATTATAGATAATATATTGATAAAACAATTCAAAGAGCAACTTTATATCTTTACCACCATCATAATGACGGGTCTTAAACATAGTGTGATAACTAGTTTAATTACACACACAAAAAAATGTTTTATTTAAGTTATTGATTTACTGTTATTACTGTTACCTTTGTATTATTATTATTATTATTATTATTATTATTATTATTTAACAGAAAACCTAAAATCGTGGTTTAATGTAGCCAAGTATAAACATGCATTTGATTGTTATGTATTTCAAGGGTACATTTTAATACACTTCGCGTCTACGAATTTCTGGTATCTATAGGCTACCTCAATTTAGTTTGCTCACATCAATATAAACGTTTTTCGATTTCAATAATGAGCATAGGGCACAAACTAATAACTACTTTAAGTATTGATGATGACAATGTAGGGCAAACATAATGCGTTTGTTTAACTGAGTTAAAATTGGTCAAATCAGTAAAATGTATAGGTTGGCTTTCAGTTCAACACATACAACATAATCAATAATCAACATAATGGGAATAACCATTTAGAGAGTAAATTTTGTGGAAAAGTTTGTAAAGCTTTTTACTGGAATCCTGTACTCTACAAAACACTATAATTATACTTTGAATACATCAGATCTGATTATATTAATGTCAGATAAATAGTATTCCAAAATATTAACAATGGCTATAAAAGGATATACAAATATAGGAACGCAAATCAAACTTCCCTTTAATGCAAATGTATATGACTTATTTAGTCTGGACATCCTGTGAAAAAGCCAATTCCTGACTGAAAGCATACACCAGATACATACAGTAAATTGCAGTGGTGGAGGACTTTGGTGGTTTAACTCACTTTGATCTTTTAATGAATGTTCCTCAAAACCCCTGGCTCTCCATGATGTGTCTTTAAAGGCAAGGATAAAAGCTCCCGAGCAGTCTTGTTTGCCCCACACAAGATATGGCTTACTGTAGCTTAAATAGCTGCTTACAAGCATAGGCTGAGGTACACAGAACATGATCTCTGAGATATCATACAAAATGGCCATAAGATATTATGAACTAGGTGTTGTTTATTCAACTGTTGATTTCTGAAGGCCACTCCTGGAGGCAAGTATAGACCACCAGAATCCTTTATCGTGCAACTCAATCATGCCCTCTTTGATACACTCATATCCAAAACTACAAACAACACCCTTGATTTAGCCTAATCAAACATAAGTTAATAGTAAACTAAATATAAGAAAGTGAAATAATTAGCCAATAAAACACTGTGAAAATGAATAAAAAATATTGAAATATGAGTGCATATAAATGTATATCAAGCTGCAATCTATAAAACGACATTATAATTTCGCACCAGTTTTTAAAATAAACTGGTTACTCCTTTCTGAACGAACAGCTGGTCGCTTTCACCGCAGAATGTACTCGTACAGATACAGTACATAGAAAGAAGGAAGATAATGCTGTAATTATACTGGCAACATCAATAAAAACAAACATAATATAACATACATAATCAACAACAACAACAAAAGAACAGAAAAACAACAGGGCTGAAATTCTAGAATTTTCACAGCGCCAGCCTTACACCCCTTCTGAGAGAAAAGATGAAGCACAGCGGCTCTCCTTTCTATCAGAACTACAATGATGCCCCCTGCTGTACAATCTAACAGTTACATGTGACTCACTTGTGGTTAATTCCCACACACTGCAGAAATATGAGCTACGGTTTTTGCTCCAGAACTACTTTTAATTTAATATGGCAAGAGATCATAATAACGTTATACACAAAATGTGTAATGCCAAAATCTTGAATAAGTGTTATCCACAATAAATGAGAATGTCAAATTGCTACACAAGGTTACAGTGAACAGCAATTTAATGCTGCATAGAACAGGGTGGCCAATTATTATAATTTTTTTGTTGCATACAATATAGCTCAGTACTTGGATTATTTATTTTATACAGTCTTTTTTGCTCATCTTTATCAAGGTTGTCAATCATTTTGGACCTGACTATAATGAGTGAGTAATATAATCTGAGCAATATTTAATGAGAATAAATAACATTATCATCAAAAATGACTAAATTCAAAACTGACACATCTTGTCCAAGTACTGATGAATAGATGTATAATGGCATAAAGAATACTGGGTTGCCAATGAAGGGTTGTTCTACTTGCCATCACTGCAGAGTTTCGCATGCCATTCACATAGATCAAGCAACTTTCCCCACCAAAAGTCCTCCTCCAAACCATACAACAATCATTGTGGAGATAGCAGATGAAAGATGGCAACAGCTTAAACATACTGTCAAACCAGCATTGGAAAAGGCTTTGTTTTCAGGGATATGGGTATCTTTCTTCTCTGCTTTGTGTCATGTTTACAAGGTATTGTAAAACACGTCTTCTCAAATACCCAAACACATGGCGAGATTTTGTATTAACAAAACAGTGCTAGTATCAAATCTCTGTCAGTCACCCAACATCTATCCGTGCCACTACCCAGATGGTTGTGACCATAGTTGACCATACCATTGTTGGTGAAGACTGCTATGATCCATCTGGCATATGTATAGTGCTGTGACTAAGAAACATTAAGCATCTGAGGTAAGTGCAGAACGAAGCTGTAGAACAGTACATAGAAAACCAAGCCACATCTGGAGAAGTTAATAGGCCAAATAGACAGACAGGGGAGTTGTGTCTGTGAGTGGGAGATGATAGAAAGGCCAGAGCAGAGACTACTTAGCTGAAACAATACAGAACATACAGTACACGTTCCATTTGCTCACAAAAATGGACAGATAGCGTGTCCTTCCTGGGAAATAATTATAGAAGAAGTGAGTGTAACAGCTGCAGAAATATATTTTCGCCTGCTTTGAGGCTCAAGCGATGGCAAACGTTTCTCAACTTCGAGCACGATTTACAATGCCTTTCATCGGATGGTTGTGTTGTTCATTTGATTTGTCTCCAGAACAATAATGTTTCCCTTGACAGAAGGCAAGGCTGCAGGAGGTTCCTAGCATGATTGTAGGATATGTGCCATTTACAACAGGCATAAGCAGATCTTTCTCATGTGGGACGCATACATTCTCAATGAGCTCTCTAAATGATATGTGCCTACAGACCTTGTGGCTAGAGCACTGAAAGACACTTTAAATGGATCTACAGACTCCATGCTAGTTTTAGGGGTCCTGAAAGCTGTATAATCATGACGAACACCACACCATGGAGAATCCATTACAGAGGTACTTGGAGACAATTGACATCAAATCCAAAGGCATTTGCATGCATTGCATGCGATACTATCACAAATGATGCTAAACAGAGACTAGACATGATTTCATCATTTATTGCACAGTTATACATGCAAAGTAAGTCCATAATGTTTAGTAGATGTGTGTAGGCAATGCCGAGTCACACCTACTGTGCAATGGCTTAGGGGCCAGAGTTACTAAGAAAAGTACTTCAACTATTCTTTTTAGTTATATAATTGAGTTAATTACTTCACAAACACGTCACTTTTCTTGTGCAGTCCATAGGTGTAACACAGTGTTGTGGAAGTGTGTGTGTATGTGAGTGTGTTTCCCATTAAAAGGCTTCAGAGAAAAGGTAGAAATCCACCAGATGTTTTTCCGCTGGGTGGATCTGGTAGTGAAGATCTAGACAGCATCTCTCACAAGCGAACATTTCCAAGCTGTCCTGAACATTAGGCAGAGTATTCTAAAACCCCTCTCCATCACAACGTCCAGCTCCTTATGTACTGACCACAACTTCAGCATATTCCTCCCAGAAACGAAGAAATACATATACCTATAGAGAGAGAGAGAGAGAGAGAGAGAGAGAGAGAGAGAGAGAGAGAGAGAGAGAGAGAGAGAAAGGCTCTCTGGCTTTTGTCAAGATGAGAAAGCCAGAGCCGAGAACCATAAAGTCTAATGAATATATTAGTGGATGTTTTCTGCCCCTTAAAGGAGAGCTAACAGGCTAAATGAAGTTATTAGAGCCCCCATCTGGGGCTGAAGACCAGGGCTTTGAACTAGTGGTATAGTGGTACTCACAGAGGTCACTAGAAAAACAATAATCTATAGTGTAGTAATACAGGACAGGGTTTCTTGCGAATAGTATTTGAATGATTTATTCATGTAAAAAGTTCTTAAAATACATTTGGTACCATTTTGAAAAATGTTCTGCAAGTCACAAAAAAATCTTGTCAATATTAAAAGTAATGTACTCCGAACATGCTACGGGTCATGTCTGCATGGAAGTCGTATGCAGGTAAGTGCCCCCCTCAGTAACGTGGGAGTAATTGAGAGGGTGATTGTTCGAAAGTGACCTTGCTGGTCTGCTGGAATTTATTTCCTGGAGTTCATGTGCCTAGTTACCACTTTGGCAACCTCGTGCCCTATGAACTGACCCTGTCCTCCCTCTGGGTTCAGCAGGGAAAATAAACCCATCCTCTGTAGAGCGCTACAACTAACAAGAAAAATGCTGCCCAAATCTCTCAGTACTGCTCTGTGTTTTCCCTCCGGACCACTTTCAGCTTAATAAACATCTTAACTGGGCAAGCGTCCCACGAGAGTTGCTGGGAAATCCTATGGGCAGCCGGAGCTCAGAAGCTGACCCTTTATTGCATCCAGGTGGCTGTGTTAAAAAACGCTGCCCGGCCATAAAAGTCCAATAAAATGCATGTAGCACCTCCAGGGGTGTGCGGGGTCACTGCACCTGTCTGTGGAGTAAGTCTCTCCTCTCTCCCCATGGTCCATCACCTTGCTGTACCACACCACCTCCAGCCCCTCCCTGTTTGTCATACAATGTCATCTGGTGTTATTAACTCTCCCATAGTAGTACTATACTACCTAACAATTTCTAATCTCTAATTTTTGCTGAGGGGACTTTTAATGTCTCACTACAGTATTTGACGTCCAGTAGATATGAAAAGACATTATTCCTTGACATTTTTGTGTGACTGTTCATTATTGCAAACATATGTCTGAAGGGATGTTTGCATTAGTTGTACACACATTTTGAATTATCTAAATAATCTGAAATACACAAAATCTCATTACCAAGTCGGTTTGTTTGCAAACATCCGTCCTTGGCAATCACATCACCCTTGTTTATGACTAGCTCACACATATGAGACACATGGCAGCAAACTCCCTTCATGTGTCCAATCAGAAGAGCTTAATGAGGCTGCAGGTTCTGCTGAGGTCTGGACACAGCACATTGGCCCTTTGATCTCACTTGAAAGGAGTTAATTGATCTCTGTGTTACAGGCACTTTGTGTTGAAGGCCTACTCTCCCAGGAGGGAAAAAAGATTCTGACTGGTCATCTCACATATGGAGAAATATCAGAGAGGGGGAGGGAGAGAGAGATCACCTCACGCCCGGCTCCATCCTTGCTCAATTACAGTAATGTGGCTCACATGGCCCAGACGCCATGGCAGAGAGGAGAGGAGAGCCGTGGGGCTCTGTTCTCCTCTGTGAGATCACTCATCGCACCACAGCGCTTGCTGTACTTGGCCAAGATGGTTTTGATATCCCTCTCTCCCCTGAGTCCTGTTGGGGCTTGTTAAGGTAGAGGTGCGGGGAGGACCACACGTTCAAGCTCCCCTCTAAAAGGCGGGACATTCCACTACCTGACGACACTCACAAAACAACAAAGAGACTAGAGGCCTCTAGGTGAACTTCAAACAGTACTGAAGTACCAGTTAGAGCAATACCACCTCCCTTTACCATGTATGGTCCTATCCAGGTACACAGCGCTAAGCCCATTAAAATAAACTACAGTGTCACGTGTTGCTGCACGTAAAGCAGGAAACGTTTTCTAGATAGTAATAATATCTGTTTTGCTAAACTAACCTACCAGATCATAGATCACTTGTTAAGCGACAGTATGATAAAAGACAAAGCAAAACTTCTTGCTTATCCATATCTTGCTCATGTAAAAGGACTTGTGGTGTAGAGGCGTATTGTAGGTTGGGTGTGTCGGGACTGTGCGTGTGCCGTTGCTATAATCAGATTAGTGGTGTATCGGTGGAAGTTGTGTGTATGCCGTTGCTACTGATCAGACCCTCTGTGCCAGTGGGAGAGACATGGTCTCTGCAGCACATCAAATAGAAAAACAGCCCGACATGCTCTGGGATTAATGGCTCCCTGTGCTCCTTTTCACATTGGAGTTCATCAGTGGGTTGCTGGCTCACAGGAGAACTGCCTGCCTGCCTGCCTGCTGTATGCCCTGGGTCTACAGGGCTGCTTTCCCCTGACAAGCCTCACACCGTCACTCTCTTTACCTCCCTCTCCCTGGTCACAGAGGAAGCAGGCCTGTCAGAGGGAGAGTGAGAGGCTAAGCCAGTCTTAACACAGCCCCTCAAACCACCTCATAAATACAGGCTTCCTTTTCCAATTTCCCACTGGCAGATCCACCTCTGTCTACATGCTTACATACTGTTCCGTGTCTTGGGTGTGAGGTAAAAAATGACTATGGTGCATCTGGCCTGACTCTCAGAAGGCGGAGCTTTGAAGTGCTGATCCAGAGTTCAGTTGAACTTCCTTAAGTCAAATCTCACATGTATTGTAGCTGAAAATGAAGATATCCCCATGCCAACGGTGGTATATAGCAGTGCCAGAAATAGCAGGGGAGTTACAAAGAGATACCTTTAAATAGATCCGCTAAAGACACATGTGCAAGCCTCTACCCTTTTAACTACGGCATGGGTTTACACAAAACAGGGACAAAATAAAGACCTATTCCTTTCTGATTTTACAGTGTGGTCTCTGAATATCATTATTATTTTTCAATATCACAAAGTGGAGCAGAGGGAAAAGTGAAACCATGTGAGACAGCTTTTTGAAGGGGCGCTGGGCATGGCTTGTGAAGGAGCTGTGGTTCAGATGGAGGAGGGCCTATTCTGAGCCCATCTTGTGGGCTTGGCCAGGCACAGTGACCCAGCTCAGCAGCAATACGCCCCCACAAAATTGCCCAAGTGACATGGGCCGCCACAGTCTAAGGTTACAAATTCAGCCCTGAAATCACATCTGACCTGCTATGCTTCTATTCTGGTCTAATTGGATCTGTGTTACAATTGAAACCTTTCAATCAATAAAAGATTAGACAACAAAAGGCTAGTCTTAAGGGGGCAAGGGGTCATGAAAGAAACCAAGTCTCACTCACATTGCTTGTCAAACGCTGGCTTCCCATGTGATGGATCAGGTGAAAATGGGTTTAATGCTGACTAGAGTGTGAGACAACAGATACTGTGGCAGGCTGATAGCAAACACTCATATTACAGGGAGAGCATACCTTTGTCATTACTGTCAATCCACTGTCACATAACACAATGCTCCTCCTGCCTTCTCCCAAACTGCATAGAGAGTGTCTCAAACTGTGAAGAGAGCAACGTGCTGGTATTAACACTTACCCTGCTTACCTCTACAGTAAAACACTTAACCCTGCTTACCTCTACAGTAAAACACTTAACCCTGCTTACCTCTACAGTAAAACACTTAACCCTGCTTACCTCTACAGTAAAACACTTAACCCTGCTTACCTCTACAGTAAAACACTTAACCCTGCTTACCTCTACAGTAAAACACTTACCCTGCTTACCTCTACAGTAAAACACTTAACCCTGCTTACCTCTACAGTAAAACACTTAACCCTGCTTACCTCTACAGTAAAACACTTAACCCTGCTTACCTCTACAGTAAAACACTTAACCCTGCTTACCTCTACAGTAAAACACTTACCCTGCTTACCTCTACAGTAAAACACTTAACCCTGCTTACCTCTACAGTAAAACACTTACCCTGCTTACCTCTACAGTAAAACACTTAACCCTGCTTACCTCTACAGTAAAACACTTAACCCTGCTTACCTCTACAGTAAAACACTTACCCTGCTTACCTCTACAGTAAAACACTTAACCCTGCTTACCTCTACAGTAAAACACTTAACCCTGCTTACCTCTACAGTAAAACACTTAACCCTGCTTATCTCTACAGTAAAACACTTAACCCTGCTTATCTCTACAGTGAAACATATGCGTTTGTGTATTCTTGTGTAGAGTACTTGGGACTCCCAAGTGGTGCAGCGGTCCAAGGCACTGCATCTCAGTGCTAGAGGCGATTCCAGGCTGTATCACAACCGGCTGTGATTTGGAGTCCCATAGGGCGGCGCACAATTGGCCCAGCGTCGTCCGGGTTAGGGTTCGGCCGGGGTAGGCCGTCATTGTAAATAAGAATTTGTTCTTAACTGACTTGCCAAGTTAATTAAAGGTTAAATAAATACAATGAATGTAGTGTAGCTGTGTGTAGTTTATTGGTGGAGTGTGTGAGGGTGCGGTCTCAGGCTGTCACTGTGCTTTAGGGCTTCACTGATATGGGGTGATGGGTGTCACCTTCATGAACAGCAGAACAGGAGACAGACCGTCACAACACAGAGGGTTGTCATCTGTTGCACACATCACTAAACACCTGGGAATACCAAAAGTCATTAGGAGTTTCGGTAGAAATCATATTAACACTGCTTAATACAGAAATCATATTAACAGTGCTTATACAGAAATCACTAATTCATCAAGGTAACAAGCGATGCTAATTAAGGAAGCAAATCATTACATTAATGTAATTTCATAAACAAATTAAATCTGCAGAGATGAGCAAATAGATTCTGCTATCTCCGTTCATTCAGAATGACACATTTCAGCAGTTGTTGTTAAATAGTTGTAAAATGAAAAGAGACAACATGCTACCATTTAAACTTAAGTACCTACCCTTGGAAAGAGAAAGAGGGAGATTCCAGAGTGGAGAGGTAAAGGGAGATTACAGGTTAGGTCCTTTGTGAAACTGGACTTCATTTTTGATCATATATTATACAATTTGCTGGAATGTTTGTGTGTGTGGGGGGAGGGGGGGTCTCTGAAGTGGTGGCTCACATGTCATGAAGCGTTGCTCATTCTTGCTGCACAGTGCTCATGATGGACTCTGTGATGGATGTCTGTGCTTGTTCCACATACAGTACACCTTCAAAGAGAACTGACTAGCTGACTGGATCTGTCTGTCAGAGAGAGCAGAGCAGTGATGCGGCCTTCCATTTATTCCCTGCAGTCTCAATCACTGCTACTGCTACACAGGCTCAATCCTAAATGTTAGTCTGACAACCAAAAGGGAGACACAATGAGATTCAGTGGGAGTCATGAGAATTGTAAGCAGTTTATTCATTCTAGACATTGCATGTCTGTATAAAACGTACAGAATAATGGAATAATGTAATATTACACTGAATAACATTTGAGTTCAAGTTATGAAATATGAATGTAACATGTGTATAGCCTATTTGATTGTACCAACTCATTATGGCAATTTTTCCTAAATAAAAGATAGAAAAAGTATCAACATATTTGGAGATGCACTACAGCTGTGGTTCCCAAACTTCTTATAGTCCCGTACCCCTTCACAAACATTCAACCTCCAGCTGCGTACCCCCTCTAGCACCAGGGTGAGCACTCTATCAAATATTTTTTTTTGCCATCATTGTAAGCCTCCCACACACACTACACAATCAATTTAATAAACATAAGAGTGTGAGTTTTTGTCACAAAACAGCTTGTGGGAAGTGACAAAGAGCTCTTATAGGACCAAGGCACAAATAATAATATAATAACAATCAATAATTTTGCTCTTTATTTAGCCATCTTACATATAAAGCCTTATTTGTTTATCAAAAATGGTGAATAACACCACAGGTTAATGAGAAGGGTGTGCTTGAAAGGATGCACATAACTCTGCAAAGCCTCTGTTGGGTTGTATTGGAGAGCGTCTCAGTCTTAAATCATTTACCACACAGTGTCTGTGCCTGTATTTAGTTTTCATGCTAGTGAGGGCCGAGAATCCACTCTCACATAGGTACGTGGTTGCAAAGGGCATCAGTGTCTTAACAGCGTGATTTGTCAAAGCAAGAAACTCTGAGCGCAGCCCTATCCAGAAACTTGTCAGTGGCTTCTGATTAAATAACATTTTCACAGAACCGCTTGTTGCAATTTCGATTTGTCTCTCTTGTTCAGATATTTGTAAGTGGACTGGAGGCAGGGCATGAAAGGGATAATGAATCCAGTTGTTTGTGTTGTCAGTTTCGGGAAAGTACCTGCGTAATTGCGCAACCAGCTCACTCAGGTGCTTTGCTATATCACATTTGACATTGTCCGTAACCTTGAGGTCATTTGCACACAAAAAATCATACAATGATGGAAAGACTTGTATGTTGTCTTTGTTAATGCAGACAGAAAAGAGCTCCAACTTCTTAATCATAGCCTCGATTTTGTCCCGCACATTGAATATAGTTGCAGAGAGTCCCTGTAATCCTAGATTCAGATAATTCAGGCGAGAAAAAACATCACCGAGATAGGCCAGTCGTGTGAGAAACTCATCATCATGCAAGGGGTCAGACAAGTGAAAATTATGGTCAGTAAAGAAAACTTTAAGCTCGTCTCTCAATTAAAAGAAATGTGTCAATACTTTACGCCTTGATAACCAGCGTACTTCTGTATGTTGTAAAAGCGTTACATGGTCGCTGCATAATGCAGAAAATACACGAGAGTTCAGGGGCCTTGCTTTAACAAAGTTCACATCATATACACTGTAGTGTCCAAACGTCTTTCAAGCTGTCAGGCATTCCCTTGGCAGCAAGAGCTTCTCAGTGGATGCTGCAGTGTGCCCAAGTGGCGTTGGGAGCAAATGCTTGCACGCACGTTACTACTCCACTATGTCTCCCTGTCATGGCTTTTGCGCCATCAGTACAGATACAACAACATGTTGACCACCAAAGTCCATTTGATGTCACAAAGCTGTCCAGTACTTTACAAATATCCTCTCATGTTGTCCTGGTTTCCAGATGTTTGCAGAAGAGGATGTCTTCTTTATTTTACCCCCCATAAACGTAGCGGACATATACCAGGAGCTGTGCCAGGCCCGCCACATCTTTGACTCATCCAGCTGTAATGCATATAATTCACTGGCTTGCACGCAAAGCAGTGATTGTTTCAAAACATATCCTGCCATGTCACTGATGAGTCGTGAAACAGTGTTGTTTGATGAAGGCATTGTCTGTATACTTTTGGGGACTTTTTCCCAAGTATTGTCCCAGCCATATCAGCGGCAGCAGGAATAATTAAGTCCTCCACAATAGTATGGGGCTTGCCTGTCCTAGCCACTCAGTTGCTCACCATATAAGACACTTCTAGCCCCTTCTTTGTAATGGTATCTGTTGCTTGTATACATGTCTTACTACTATAAAGCTGTCTTTATTCTTGTTCAAAAAACTCCCTTGGCTTATTTTTCAAATTGTCATGTTTCGTTTCTAAATGTTGGAGCAAGAGTGAAGGTTTCCAGGGAGAGAGTATTATTTGACTGGGCTACCTGTATTTGACATTGTGTTGTTATTTCGCTGAACACTAGATGGTTTAATTTTATTTTTGGCAGTTAAACGAGGCTACTCAAGTGAGAAAAAAAACTCACCCAAATGTATAGCCCTGTTGGAAAATATACATGTACTGTTTAAAAATGTGGGGGAAAAAAATGGAATTAACATTTTAATTATTATAATTTATTTTTATTTTTATGTGAATAACTTTTTTAATTGGCGTATCCCCGACGGCATTGAGCGTACACCTGGGGGTACCTGCACTACAGGATTAAAAATACATTTCATAGAATATAAACTCAGCAAAAAAGAAATGCCCCTTTTTCAGGACCCTGTCTGTCAAAGATAATTTGTAAAATCCAAATAACTTCACAGATCTTCTTTGCAAAGGGTTTAAACACTGTTTCCCATACTTGTTCAATGAACCATAAACAATTAATGAACATGCACCTGTGGAACGGTCGGTTTTTTTTTTCAATTTTCGAACTGCCTGTAGCTCAGGCCCTGAAGCAAGGATATGCATATTCTTCGTACCATTTGAAAGGAAACACTTTGAAGTTTGTGGAAATGTGAATTGAATGTAGGAAAATATAACACAATAGATCTGGTAGAAGAAAATACAAAGAAAAACCAAAAAAGTTTTTTCTACCACAATCTTTGAAATGCAAGAGAAAGGTCCCAGTTCTAGCCATCACTCTGGTTGTAATTCCGATGATGTCCACAAGATGGCAGCAGTGTATGTGTAAAGTTAACTTGAAGTATGAGTGAGAGATAACTTGAAGTATGAGTGAGCTACATGACATTTAGTGTGAAGTCACCCAGGTACATTTGGGCAAATCGTGAAAGAGACATTTGCATTCATATTACATTTTTCTGCAAGAATATCGTCAAATCTGTATACTTGGACATTTGCCAGAGAAGAGCCCGGATCTCAACCCCATTGAGCACGTCTGGGACCTGTTGGATCGGAGGGTGAGGGCTAGGGGCATTCCCCCCAGAAATGTCCGGGAACTTGCAGGTGCCTTGGTGGAAGACTGGGGTAACATCTCACAGCAAGAACTGGCAAATCTGGTGCAGTCCATGAGGAGGAGATACACTGCAGTACTTAATGAAGCTGGTGGCCACACCAGATACTGACTGTTACTTTGGATTTTGACCCCCCCCCTTTGTTCAGGGACACATTATTCCATTTCTGTTAGTCACATGTCTGTGGAACTTGTTCAGTTTATGTCTCAGTTGTTGAATCTTATGTTCATACAAATATTTACACATGTTAAGTTTGCTGAAAATAAACGCAGTTGACAGTGAGAGGACGTTTATTTTTTTTTGCTGAGTTTATGAGATAAATTGTTTACTGTGGCTCTTATCAAGCAAAAGTGAGCACAAACAATGAGCGTAAAGCGATCACAAATTTGATCACAAATTCCCAAATTAGACCCTAACTCTGAAATATGTAGAGCTATGAAGATTGAAAATGCACATTTAACAACATTTAGAATATTTTTATCCAATATTATAATATTTAGAATTCTATTAAACTTCACATCCTGTTCATGAGGTTTCTGCTACCTGTTCCCTTAAGATAGATTTGTATCCAGTCGACTTCTGATATTGTGGACTATTGAAAATGTGTGCTCTAATCTGGACATTAAAGAAATCATTCCAGTAAGTGCTTTGCTGTTGTGGAATGGGAGACCATTCATGAAGGTTCTGTAGTCTTATACCCTGTCCCTCCAGAGTATTCCTCACTCCATGCAAGGCTCTCTCAGTACTGGCTCTGGGTGTGCCTGGGGGGCAGATACGGGCTGATGCTGTGCTCCGTGCTGAAGTTGTACTCATACAGAAACACAATAGAAGAATAGAAGGATACAACATACAGTAGTAGTATATCCAGTACAAATTGTTTATGAAGGAAAACACCTCTACAAACCCATTCAGACATGTTGTGAGGTAATATTAGTTCACATTGACAGATCTTTTCAAGGAAAACACCATTTAAGGTTTGATTAAGCAACGTATAAGCAGTCCTCTCAGAACCAGAGCACTTTGCCTTTACTATTACAGGATGGGTGTGGATTTGGGTATAACCCGAAAGAAGAAATATGGGCAAATACTGTCCCCTTGTGGAATAAGATGAGAATGGAAAATAATGCAAAAAGGCAAGGCGACACTGTGCATAAATGGGTTGAGAGGAAAACAACAAGACTTCTGAATTTGCTTCAAACAATCCATCTCCCAGATGCGTTAATTTTATACATTCCACTGTTCTTCTTGGCTTTCTCAAAGGATAAAAAATGTCTCCTATTTCTATGTTTAGTTTGAGGCCACATCACACGCAAGAATAATAACAAATTGCAATTCAAAAAGCAAAGGAAAGCAATTCAAATCAGTTTATAACATATTTGGATGCAAATAAAAGTTTTTGTTTTTTTAACTCCAGGAATCAATAGTAAGGTTGTTGAAAGAGAAGTACCACCTATGAACTGCTCCCACTGGAATTGTACTAAAACAGGCAAGCAAACAAACAATAACAATGAAGTGCCTCTTGTAGATTATTCTTCTGTTCTTGCCAAGAATAAATCCAGACATAGACGTTTTTGCTCCCATAATTAAGCTCCACAAAATACCAACCCATCACTTCAATAGTCTAATCTGCAATACTGAGGAACAGCTCTAGGTGATGCTGCAACATCATAACATATGTTTTAATATCTAGCTACATTCAAAGCTCCCAACGAAGCACAATGGATGTATTGGGGATCTCTATGTCCAACCAACACCCCTATGTCTTTCAGGAAAATGTAAGTTACGCATCACATGTCACAAGACGGTTAGTTGTAATTAAATTGAGCCACGACACCTTGCAAAATAAATAAATAAACAAATATAAGTAAGTGTGAGCATGCGTGTGTCTGTGTGGATGATGGATGGGGGAATGGGGTGTTATCAGGAAGAGCATGTATCACTGTCTGCCACTTTTACACGCGGGCTGACAGGACAGTGACACGCAAGAACATGGGCGGCAGTCACCCAGATGAGCAGAGCTTCATTTCCTGTCCCTGCTCCACTGCCAAAAATATGTGACATGTTGTCTTCATCAATTCCACCTCTATTTGGAGCTCTCTCCCTCCTTCTCAGTCTGTCTGTCTCTTTCTCTCTTTCTCTCTCTCTCATTGTCTCTCTCCCACTCTCTCTTCTCTCCTTGTCTGTCTTTCTCTCTCTGTCTATCTTTCCCTGTCTGTCTGTCTGTCTTTCTCTGTCTGTCTGTCTGTCTGTCTATCTCTGTCTGTTTGTCTTTCTCTCTATCTCTGTCTGTCTGTCTGTCTCTGTCTTTCTCTGTCTGTCTGTCTCTGTCTTTCTCTGCTTTTGTCTGTCTTTCTCTGTCTGTCTGTCTTACACACTATATGCACCAAGGCGCACACACGCACGCACACACACACACACACACACACACACACACACACACACACACACACACACACACACACACACACACACACACACACACACACACACACACACACACACACACACACACACACACACAGTTTACTTCGAAACACACACACGTGCATAGGTGCAAATGAAAAGAGACGTCAGATGCATACACACATATGGAGAGACATCCACACTAACAGACACACTCTCACACACTAACTCTGAAAATCATTAGCCAAACGCCAATAACAAAAATTTTCAGCAGTGCAAACTACATAAAGACGTCAGCTCAAATCTCTTACTAATTAACACTTAAAAAGACACAAATTAGATATGCGTGGCTAAAAGCAATTATGATCTCCACAAGTTTTGCGAGTCATTTGGGAAATGAAAAGAATGCCTAATTGCTGGAACCAACATCATCTAAGAAATATGGCTTAGTTGATGCCTAGGAAACGTTCTTATCTACAACACTGTATGTGACTACAACAGTTTTCCTCAATTACATGTGCAAATGATAAATACCACCAAGTACCTCTATTTTATGTATCTATTTTTAATTAAATTCGAAATCAGTCAATTAGAATGTGCTTAATAGCGTAAAGGCTTTCTTCTCCCTGAAGAGAGAAAGCTAACTCCTAGAGGAAGTGTACACTGACAGTGACCTCTGCTGGACAACTGAAAACCACTCACAAGTGACCAAGAATGGTCTTCATATTATAAAAGCTGCACACACTAAATACTAAACTAATTAGATACATTGATAGAGGTATTGGATTTGAGCCACTGAAAACAAAGATATCTAGTTCCTTGAATATTCCAAATACTACGAAGCTTTTGATAACTGTAAATATGTGTAAACAACTGGTTTAAGCAGGCGTTACTAGTAAGTACAGGGTACTCAGTTATTGATTGGGTATTTTAGCTTCAAAATTATGATAGATCTGCAAACCTGTATCTACATTTTGGAGCCCTACTTTCAAATATGACATATATTTGTCATATTTTACAAAAAAATATGCACTCCAAAAGCCCTGAAAATACATTTGGCATGAGTAATATCAAACTAAAAGATTATATTATTTTCCCATCTCTAGAGATATTGTTGCGAGATAATAATGCGAGAGTAGAGAAGTAAAAATAACACAATGGTGAGGGGATGTTTCCTCTTGGAAACTAATTATCAAGCTAAGCTGTGACTTCATCCCCATCAACCTGGCCCCACCATTAATCTTGTGCTGTCCTCCACTTCACTAAATCCTGCGCGTTACACTAGCTCACATTTACTTCATCAGTTCCAGCTACCACCATGGTAATGAATGATTCCTCTCGCCCTTCCCTTCACTTCCCTGGATCAGCTCGCCATGTGTCCTGCTGCTAATCACACTCTCTGAGAGGAAACCGAGCCTACGGGACGAGCTGCCAGGCTGTTTCCATCAGCAGTCCACAGTGGCCAAACACACACACACAATATTAGTACCTGAGCTGACAATGACAATGAGCTCCATTCTTAGAGACCAGATGACAAGATGGCGACTCTGTGTGATTTCTATACTATGTGACAGAATACAGAACCAGGGAGCAGAACAGACACCCAGTTTGATGAGGGAGTGTTTGCTCTGTAACACATCTCAAACCCAACAGCACCTGTTCGTTTACAGTGGTCTGTCACTTCCTGGCAGTTCTGATACCCAGATATCGTGCTAATGAGAGGGAGGGGGTGTCACTCTCTTTAGTGCACACACAAAAGGAGCGTGAGAACACACACACACGAGAACGAACACACACACACGCACTCACACACAAGAATTAACACACACACACATGCATGCACACACACGCACACACACACACACGCACACACACACAAGAACGAACACACACACACAAGCATGCACACACAAGCACACACACACACACACGCGCACAAACACACAAGAACGAACACACACACACATGCACACACACAAACATGCACATGTTTGTTTTACTATCCTTGTGGGGACCAAACAATTAATTCCCATTCAAAATCCTGTTTTCCCTAACACCTAACGCTAACCCTAAACCTAACCCTTAACCTAACCCTAACCTTTATCCTAACCCTAACTCCTAACCCTAATTCTAATCCTAACCCTAATTGTAACCCTAACCCTAAACCTAACCCCTAAGCCTAAAATAGTCGTTTTCCTTTTGTGGACCAGCGAAATGTCCCCAATTTTCCTTGTTGGACGTCTGGTCCCCACAAGGATATTAAAATCCAAAACACACACGCACACTTTCTAATTTATTCCTTACTAAGAATGCCTGTAGGGTAGTCATGGGGCCGGCCCTAGCCTTTTGGGGGCCCTAAGCAAGATTTGGTTGGGGGGGCCTTAGCGACCATTTGGGTTGCTTATGCCTGGGCCAGCGCTGGGTAGTCACTCTGTAACATTACACTAAAGAGGTCTTCACAGATCCACCATTACCTGAGACCAGATCCAGGACCCAGAGGGTCTGGAATTCTAAATATTGTCACGGGTCTGGGTCAGATCTGATATGATTGTCACAGGTCTCGGGTATGTGTAATTTTAACGGACTTATCCAGAAGGGCCCGTACATATCTGAACATGACTGCTGAAGTAGAGAGAGAGAGACATTTGATAATTTATGCTGCTGTACCCTCAAAGACCTCTAGTACACTGTATTGTTTAATTTGCTCTATGTGAACTTCAATCTCTACTGTCTGTATGCTGGCTATGTTATTGGGTAAGAAAGATCAAGTAAAGCTAACTGAAACCAAGCACATGCAGTAAGTGCATCATGCAGACTGGGATATGTTCAGAGAATAATATTGACGCAGACTGGTATATCACGCAGACTGGTAGCCTCAGAGAATAATATTGACGTATACGCTGATTCGGTGAGTGAGTTTATAAGGAAGAGTATAGGAGACGTTGTACCCACTGTGACTATTAAAACCTACCCTAACCAGAAACCGTGGATAGATGGCGGAATTCTCTCAAAACTGAAAGAGCAAAGCATCGCATTTAACCATGGAAAGGTGATTGGGAATATGGCCGAATACAGACAGTGTAGTTATTCCCTCTGCAAGGCAATCAAACAAGCAAAATGTCAGCATAGAGACAAAGTGGAGTCGCAATTCAACGGCTCAGACACGAGACATATGTGGCAGGGTCTACAGCCAATCACGGACAACAAAAGGAAAACCAAGGAAAACTTCCCGACAAACTAAACACCTTTTCCCGCTTTGAGGATAATACAGTGCCACCGACCCGGCCCGCTACCAAGGACTGTGGGCTCTCCTTCTCCGTGGCCGACGTGAGTAAGACATTTAAACGTGTTGACCTTCGCAAGACTGCAGGCCCAGACGGTATCCCCAGCTGCGTCCTCAGAGCATGCGCAGACAAGCTGTCTGGTGTGTTTACGGACATATTCAATCTCTCACTATCCCAGTCTGCTGTCAAGATGGCCACCATTGTTCCTGTACCCAAGAATGCAAAGGTAACTGAACTATATGACTATCGCCACATAGCACTCACTTCTGTCATCATGAAGTTCTTTGGGAGACTAGTCAAGGATCATATCACCTTCACCTCACCTGTCACCCTAGACCCAATTCAATTTGCTTACTGCCCCAATAGGTCCACAGAGGATGCAATCGCCATCGCACTGCACACTGCCTTATCCCATCTGGACAAGATGCCGATGGGGCGGCAGGTAACCTAGTGGTTAGAGCGTTGGACTAGTAATTGAAAGGTTGCAAGATCGAATCCCTGAGCTGACAAGGTAAAAAAAATATGTCGTTCTGACCCTGAACAAGGCAGTTAACCCACTGTTCCTAGGCCGTCATTGAAAATGAGTATTTGTTCTTAACTGACTTGCCTAGTTAAACAAAGGAAAATATATATATATAAAATGTAAGAATGCTGTTCATTGACTATAGCTCAGCATTCAACACCACATTACCCTCCAAGCTCATCATTAAGCTTGAGGCCCTGGGTCTCAACCCCACCCTGTGCAATTGGGTCCAGGACTTCCTGATGGGCTGCCTCCAGGTGGTGAAGGTAGGAAACAACATCTCCACTTCACTGATCCTCAACACTGGAGCCACCCAAGGGTGTGTGCTCAGCCCCCTCCTGTACACCCTGTTCACCCATGACTGTGTGGCCATGCACGCCTCCAACTCAATCATCAAGTTTGCAGATGACACAGTAGTAGGCTTGATTACCACCATGATGAGGTAGCCTACAGAGAGGATCGTGGACTTCAGGGAACAGCAGAGGGAGCACCCACCTATCCTCATCCACAGGACAGCAGTGGAGAAGGTGGAAAGTTATTTGGCATACACATCACGGACACACCCACACAGACAGTGTGGTGAAGAGGCTGAATAAATGTTGTTTGTCACTTAAAACCCTCACAATCTTTTACAGATGCACAATTGAGAGCATCCTGTCGGGCTGTATCACCGCCTGGTACGGCAACTGCACCGCCCACAACCCCAGGGCTCTCCAGAGGCTGCCGTCTGCACAACGCATCACCGGGGGCAAACTACCTGCCCTCCAGGACGCCTACAGCACCCGATGTCACAGTAAGGCCAAAAAGATCATCAAGGACAACAACCACCCGAGCCACTGCCTGTTCACCCCGCTACCATCCTGAAGGCGAGGTCAGTACAGGTGCATCAAAACTGGGACCGAGAGACTGAAAAACAGCTTCTATTTCAAGGCCACCAGACTGTTAAACAGCCATCACTAACATTGAGAGGCTGCTGTCAACATGCAGACTTGAAATCATTGGCCACTTTAATAAATGGAACACTAGTCACTTTAATAATGCCACTTTAATTATGTTTACATATCTGGCATTACTCATCTCATATGTACATACTGTATTCTATACCATCTATTGTGTCTTAGCCTATGCCGCTCTGTCATTGCTCATACATATATTTATGTTTATATATTCTTATTCCATTCCTTTACTTAGATTTGTGTGTATTAGGTATTTTTTGTGGAATTGTTAGATATTACTTGTTAGATATTGCTGCACTGTCAGAACTAGAAGCACAAGCATTTTGCTACACTCGCAATAACATCTGCTAACCATGTGAATGCGACCAATACAATTTGATTTGATTCATACTGGCAATCAGTATCTATAGTGAGAGGGCTGCTTTTCTGGCAGGCATTCAGGGTTGGGGTACCTGTAATCTGATTACAAAAAACGGTAACTGTAATCACTTATGTTACCAGCAAAATATTGTTATCAGATTACAGCTACTTTTCAAAAACTAGATCATTACTTCTTTGATAACTTACAAATTCTGAAAGGATGTTTGCTAGAAAGAAATACATTATGACACCTTTCTGTTTTCTCAATGACATTAAATTCAGCATTGAAAAAAGTTGTAAGTTAAAGTTTGTTCCACCGTAGCGTCTGACCACAAGTCAGAGACCACTATGATGACACACTAAATGCGTTTGACAGATCATTTTTGTCTTCTTTTAATGGGAAAGTAATCTAAAAGTAAATGAAAATAATCAGATTATGTTGCTGAGTTTGGGTAATCCAGAATTTACATAACTGATAATAATTTTGGACAAGTAACTAGTAACTGTAACAGATTACATATAGAAAAGTAACCAACCCAACCCTACAGGCATGAGATGGATAGGCAATACAGCACACAATGGTCTCCTTGGTTTCCCCACAGTGAAACTAGTCAGTTCTCAGAGAGAGTGGCTGCCCAGCCCCAGCCTAGGCATACTCTAATTCAATCTGGGCTTAGTGGAGCCAAAAGGCCCTTGCCCATCTCAGACACTTAATTACAACCCCCAAGAACGTTTGCTTTACATTCTGGGCCAACGACGTCAGCGGCAGCCGAGCATTGCAGCCCCTACTCACTTCCTCCTCGATCTCTGCCAAGGATTTGATCGTAATGCCCATTAAATTGACTCACTGCATCTGAAATCAAAAGCAGAGAGAGAGATGAAAACAAGAAACATGGTGGTTAGGCACATGGCTAAGTAAGCATGCTTAAAATCTTTCATCCTCTCCCTCTCTGTGTCAATACAACTGGTGCTATAGTGACAGCTGCCGCCAGCCAAATGGACTGCATTGAACCAGCTCTGCCCGGCTGCACGTATTAATCAGTCAGTCTACACTGGAGGAGAGGAGAGGAGAGGAGACGAGGTGAGGGAGATGACTGGAGAGGAGAGGATTGGAGAGGAGAGGAGAGGACTGGAGAGGAGAGGAAGTTTAGTTTAACAAATTGGAGGTGATGAAAAGAAAAAGGCTTTTTGGTTAGCATAATTCTAAAGCTTTTTGTAAACACTTACTTCTTCAGGGGTGTTTGCAAATTTCTCAGAGATTGTGAAGGGCACGCCATCCATTGCTGAAAAGAGACTATACAACTTTGAGTGGAAACATAAGAGAATAAAAACATGACAACACAAATCATAAATTTCATACAAAACCAATCATCTCAACCTTGTAGGAGTATAAAGTATAACATAGATGAATAACCCCCCACAACCCCACTCCCACCCCAACCCTCCCGCAATAGCTTGAAGATGAAATACTTTTTATTCTCCACTGTATTTGAGTACCTCCACCCTCCGCTTCCTTCCTTCTCCCAAAATACTCGCCCTCCTCCACTTTAATTACTCTTGATTATTCCTGATTCTGTCTTGTCGGAGAGATGTTCCACTCTTGAACAAAGACACACTCGCACTTGCACAGAAAAAGGGGAAAGAAGGGAGACAAAACATTCACCGGATACTGATTTGCATGAAAATAAGCCACAGTGTTCGGCAGACAAAAAGTGGATTGAAATGAAGACTTGCCAAAAGCGTGGTGGTGTAATTAGCGTTTCACCAAACAAATGAGCTATAATTAAGCAGGCCTGTAATTAAGTGTATGCCCTTTATCATAATGATCATGGTTAAAATGGTGTGATGGCTGCCAGTTGATTATTAATAGTGTAACCCCATACTGCATGCAGCCTGCACAGGATTCAGTGTCACGACTGTCAGGCTAGAGAGCAGCCCTTTGTTTATAAAATACATTAGGGCCCAAATTAACACAGGGTGACAGGGGACACAAAGGCTCTCGTTCCTTTCCAGACGAGAGGGGGGAACTAACTGCCACAGCTCGGCTACACTTAAAATCTCCAAAATCACGAGGCACACCACTTCCAGCTCCTCTCTTTCTCTATCTGAGGGGCCACAAATATCAAGAGGCCAACCTTCCACCTGGTGTTTTTTTACCCATAGTCCATCAGCCTGCTGGCACAGGAAAATTAACTCATAAACGTAACCAAATGCTTCTCATGAGTCACTTTTGGATCTGATATTAGTCTGTGGAGAATACAACTTAATAACAGTAATTCAAACAATGGCGGTTGAATGATCTTTCATTCTGACACTTATGCCTGCCTTTTTTTGTACCTCAACAGTAGGGATCCATGATACTGGACTTTCCACCCAGAAATTGGATTTTCTTTTGCTACAATGAGATTTTTGTAATCTACTCATGACCTCACATAATGTAATGACTGCAGAGCACTGAGAAAAATACATTGAATATCACCCCTCCCTGAAACCTACAATCACATTTACAAGCCACTACTGTAATATTAAACCATGAGATAGGGCTGATGAGAGGCTAGCCTTTGGCCCTCATTTACCATCACCCTATAGCCATTCAGAAAGCTAGCCCTGGCATGTGTGATTCACCCCGCTCAGAGCGGGACTATTTAGCAGCAGTGCTAGCTGAAGGGCTATCTGCAGCAGCAGGGCTGGTTGATTGGGTGGATATGATGGCTTGTTTAAGCCCATAAAAACAAGTGAATAAACATGTGCTACTGTGTCACTGGGAGCAAAGAGGGAGGTAGGTGGTGGAATACATTAGAATCTATAACCCAGCAATTGGAAGTGCAGATTGTGCCCTTTTGATGGGTCTGTGTGTAGCAGACAGATTAATCCAGAGCTGAAGGCTGGGGTGCTTCTTTATCGTTAGTTGGGGTGCATTTCACTTAGTATCCCCCCACCATCCACACTGGAGGGTCCATCTCACACCCAGATGAATGGAGGAACTTGGAGCCGATTGAACTGGGCGAGAAATTTATAATTTACCAGCGACACATAGTATAGTAGTGGAAAGTGCTGAAGTAATGTTAGTCCAATCTCCTGGTTGAAACAATGCCAGTCTAAAGCATACACTACCTACTCAAATGTTACATAAATAATACCTACTTCCCTAGGTTAAATAAAACATAAAAAATAAATATGGCCAGGGCTAGTCTGTCTGGGCAATGAATCAGGTTTCAGCAATTTGTGTGACGAAAACAAATATCAAATAAAATCAATCAAATAAAATTACATTTGTCACATGCTTCGTAAACAACAGGTGTAGACTAATAGTGAAATGCTTACTTACCAGCCTTTCCCAACAATGCAGAGAGAAAAATAGAAAAACAATAGAAAAATAATAACACAAGGAATAAATACACAATGAGTAACAGAAACTTGGCTATATACACGGGGTACAAGTACCGAGTCGATGTGCAGGGGTATGAGGTAATTGAGGTAGAGATGTACAGTACATTTAGTTAGGAGTAAAGTGACTACAGTAGGTAACAGGATAGATAATAAGCAGTTGCAGCAGTGTATGTGATGAGTCAAAATTCTTATGTGCAAAAGGGGGTAAATTAAGATTGTTCGGTTAACTATTTGGTAAACTGTTTAGCAGTCTCATGGCTTGGGGGTAGAAACTGTTCAGGGTCCTGTTGGTTCCAGACTTGATGCATCAGTACCGCTTGTTGTGCAGTAGCAGAGATAACAGTCTATGACTATGGTGGCTGGAGTACATTTTTAGGGCCTTCTTCTGACACCGGCTGGTATAGAGGTCCTTGATGGAAGGTAGTGTGGCCCCAGTGATGTAATGGGCCGTACGCACTACCCTCTGTAGTGACTTGCGGTCAGATGCCTAGGAGTTGCCATACCAAGCATTGATGCAGCCAGTCAAGATGCTCTCAATGGTGCAGCTGTATAACTTTTTGAGGATCTTAGGGCCCATGCCAAATCTTTTCAGTCTACTTGGGGGAAAGAGGCGTTGTTGTGTCTTCTTCACAACTGTATTGGTGTGTGTTGACCACGTTAATTCCTCAGTGATGTGGACACAGAGGAACTTGAAGCTCACGACCTGCTCCGCTACAGTCCCATCAATGTGGATGGGGGCGTGCTCGGCCCTCCGTTTCCTGTAGTCCACGATCAGCTCCTTTGTCTTGCTGAGGGAGAGGTTGTTGTCCTGGCACCACACTGCCAGGTCACTGACCTCCTCCCTATAGGCTGTCTCATTGTTGTAGGTGATGGTGTTGGAGTCGTGCGTGGCCACGCAGTCGTGGGTGAACAGGGAGTACAGGAGGGGACTAAGCACACACCCCTGAAGGGCCCCTGGGTTGAGGGTCAGCTTGGCGGATGGGGGGCAGCATGTCAGGACGTACAGGATCCAGTTGCAGAGGTGTTCAGTCCCAAGGTCATGAGTTTAGTGACTGAACAGCATTCTCACATAGGTGTTCTTCTTGTCCAGTTAGGAGAAGACAGTGTGTAGTGCAATAGAGATTGCGTCATCTGTGGATCTGTTAGGGCAGTATGCGAATTGGAGTGGGGCCAGATGTCTGGGATGATGTTGTTGATGTGAGCCATGTCCAGCCTTTCAATGCATTTCATGTCTACAGATGTGCGTGCTACAGGGTGAAAGTCTTTTAGACAGGTTACCTTGGCGTTCTTGGGCACAGGGACTATGGTGGACTGCTTGAAACATGTAGGTATTACAGAATGTGTCAGGGAGAGGTTGAAAATGTCAGTGAAGACACTTGCCAGCTGGTCAGTGCAGGCTCTGAGTATGCATCCTGGTAATCTGTCTGAATGTTATTAACCTGTTTAAAGGTCTTACATCGGCTATTGAGAGTGAGATCACACAGTCATACGGAACAGCTGGTGCGCTCATGCTGGTTCAGTATTGCTTACTCCGATTCGAGCTTAGACACCATTTAGATTGTCTGGTAGGCTTGCGTCACTGGGCAGCTTGTGGCAGGGTTTCCATTTGTAATCCATGACAGTTTGCAAGCCCTGCCACAGCCGACGTATTAGGATTCAATCTTAGTCCTTATATGGAGAAACTTTTAATGTCTTTGAACTTCTGAGTTGGTTTAACGTTGGAACAGAGCAAACGTTTGCTAGCTATCTAACTAAAAAGCTTGTGTACAGAGCAGCACTAGAATTAAAAACATTTCCTTTCTTTTTGTAGTTAATAAATCAAATGTTAAACATGATAACTATAGTATCCTTGAAAATGAATCATCTCTCCCTAATTTCTGAATTACGCTTGTAACGTCATCAGTAGGCTACAGTAACCCATGCTTCAGAGGGTTAGGGGCAGGTAGCCTACACACACATGCACACCCACTGGCAAAGATTTCCAGCTGGCAGGCATGCGCTGCAATAAGTTTCAGTGACAGAATGAGGGCTTTGTTGCAATTTTTGTAGGACTCGAAAAAAAAATGCCCTGAATATAAAATAACATTATTAACCGGTTCCCATGCTTTCAAATGAATTGTTCTGTTCCGGAACAGTATAGATTACTTTAGTTTTCAGTGTGGGTTCTGTTCCTACAAATAATGTTGTTATTTTCCGGTTTTCGGTTCTGTTCCCTGAACCGGTTCCAACCCATGTCCTTAATTGACATCATCGATGCGCTTCTTAATGAAGCCGGTGACTGATGTGGTAAACTTCTCAATGTTATCGGATGAATCCCGGAACATATTCCAGTCTGTGCTTGCGAATCTCTAAACATCGTTCGTGTGGTCCAATCTACATTTGTGTAAATGGTGCAGTAAAAATGTGTGCAATATAGAGTGATTATGTTTTTGGTAGAATGCCATTTCTATAAAATCAGAGCCCGTGCAGGTGCTCAAATTATGACTCTCTTAATGAAAATGATGATGTTATGATGGTGATCATGATGATAACAATGATGACGATGATAACAATGAGGATGAAGATGAGTGCAGTGGTGTTAGCGAGTAAGGGCCCTGTGACCTGACTGATGGTAGTGTAAAGAACGGAGTCAGCACTCGCCCCGTGTGGATCATTGCCTTATTAATGGCTCGTCAGGTGCGATGAGGAATGGCTGCATTGTCATCTCCAGCCCCTTGGCGCAGACAAATGACTGTTTCAGGACGGGAAGGGCTTCCTTGTACACTGCGCTGATCACTAATCCCTCATACTTCTATTGTTGGATGCATTGTCACCGAGGACCTCAGCTTCAGTTCCGTTATGACCCATACACAGGATCTCCAGGGCTCTAACGCACACCCACACACAGATGCATGCACACACACACACACACACACACTCACAGATTAATGCTGACAGGGTATTATTCAGACAATGACTAACACACACACACACACACACTCAACTGCCCACAACCAACTCACACACAGATTACCGGGTAATGCTCAGACATTGGCTGATGGAGGACTCTGCGTGGGTGATCGAGCATACACTATATATACAAAAGTATGTGGACACTCCTTCAAATTAGTGAATTCGGCCATTTCAGCAACACCCTTCAGCAACACCCGTTGCTGACAGGTGTATAAATTTGAGCACACAGCTATGCAATCTCCATAGACAAACATTGGCAGTAAAATGGCCTTACTGAAGAGCTCAGTGACATTCAATGTGACACCGTCATAGCATGCCACATTTCCAACAAGTCAGTTCGTCAAATTTCTGCCTTGCTAGAGCTGCCCTGGTCAACTGTAACTGCTGTTACTGTGAAGTGGAAAAGTCTAGTACCAACAACTGCTCAGCTGTGAAGTGGTAGGACACAAGCTCACAGAACTGGACCGCCGAGTGCTGAAGCGCGTAACGCGTAAACATTGTCTGTCCTCGGTTGCACCACTCACTATCCAGTTCCAAACTGCCTCTAGAAGCAACATCAGCACAATAACTGTTCGTTGGGAGCTTCATGAAATGGGTTTCCATAGCCGAGCAGCAGCACACAAGCCTAAGATCAACATGCGCAATGCCAAGTATCGGCTGGAGTGGTGTAAAGCTTGCCGCCTTTGGACTCAGTGGAAACACGTTCTCTGGAGTGATGAATCACGATTCACCATCTGGCAGGAGAACGCTCCCTGCATGAATGCATAGGACCAACTGTAAAGTTTGGTGGAGGAGGAATAATGGTCTGGGGCTGTTTTTCATGATTCGGGCTAGGACCCTTAGTTCCAATGAAGGGGAATCTTAACGCTACAGCATACATTGACATTTTAGACGATTCTGTGCTTCCAACTTTGTGGCAACAGTTTGGGGAAGGCCCTGTCCTGTTTCAGTATGACAACACCCCCATGAACAAAGTGAGGTCCATGCAGAAATTTTTGGTCGAGATCGGTGCAGAAGAACTTGACTGGCCTGGACAGAGCCCTGACCTCAACCCCAGCGAACACGCTTGGGATGAATTGGAACGCCGACTGCGAGCCAGGCCTAATCGCCCAACATCAGTTTCTGACCTCACTAATGCTCTTGTGGCTGAATGTAAGCAAGTCCCCGCAGCAATGTTCCAACATCTAGTGGAAAGCCTTCCCAGAAGAGTGGAGGCTGGTATGGAAGCAAAGGGGGACCAACTCCATATTAATGCTCATGATTTTGGAATGAGATGTTCGACGAGCAGGTGTCCACATACTTTTGGTCATGTAGTGTACCTCATATAACTTGAACCACAATTCTTAACAACAACAATATAATGTTGATTCACTTTTTTTTCATACTTGAATTGAATCTGCTGCTAAAAAAGGTTAGAAACACATAGTTTTGGTGCTTTGATTGGTTCCAAAACTACCTCTCTGACAGAACCCAGTGTGTTGCACAGGAGGGCATGAAATCAGAGTTTCGACAGATCACAAAAGGAATCTCTTAAGGGTCCATTTTATGGCCTTTGCCTTTTTACGGTGCTGGATGCAGTGTATCACGGAGCGCTTAGGTTCATAACCAATGCCAGACTGAATTATACAACATGGTGAAGTGGCCCTCCCTTCCTAACAGAAGGCTTAAGCATTGGTACATATATTGGCACAAGGCAGTGCTTGGGCTACTCCTCACATATCTTTGCTAGCAACAACATCACAATCCTACAGTCTCCACTCTCAGTCAGGGCTCTCATTCACAGTTCCAAGGACAAGGACTGAAATAAGCAAAAAAGATGATGTTGTTGACCATTGCAATTTTTATGTAATGTGCTCTTGTGTAATGTGCACATGCTGACTACTTCCTGCTGACCTTGTGCCAGGTCCCCCTCGTAAAAGAGGTTTCTAACCTCAAGGGTCTTTTCTTGCTTAAATAAAGGTTAAATAAAACATTTACTCAGCACAATCTTATATGCATGTGGCTATTTTGAAAGTGACTATGAATCAATGTACAGTAATGTTTGGTTACACTACCACTACTGTGGTAATTCTGCTGAGATACAGAGAGTGGACAGCGGGAGCGAGTATTTGAAATATGATGGTGAAAAACCGACTGAATCTTCCCTGTTGGCCAAAATCTATCACAGACTCAGTTTGTAAAAGTTATTACCTCTATTAACTCTATTGTGATAGAGTTTCCAGTTTCCATTCAAGCACTTGGACTTCCCTTTAGACATGATCTTAACCGTTTATCCCTTCTTGAGGATTTATGCATCTACTATATATATATTTCTGATCCTTACTACAACATAAACTTTGTGAACAACCACACCAGTGTCCAAATACTCTATTCTAGGTTATTTTCCATGCTCTCTGGCTCATTTAAGGTAAATGGAGAGTGGATCACATAAAGCAAGTGGAGGAGGACTTCTTCTGCCCACTCACAGCCCTTACCCAGACTCTGCCATGAGAAATAGCGGCCAGTCCCGGCAGCATCTCTGAGACATATTGTAGTTTATTTTGTCGCCCGGGCATGCCATCTGTGCCGTTCCAATAGAGGCTGTGTGCTCAGGCTGCTGCAGGAGAGAGGGCGTGAGGCGCAGGGTCCCTTAGTAGTTCTGCAGCCACGGCAGGTCATTAGTCAAATTGCCTAATGAGAGAGAATACAAATGGCCCCCTACCCTGACAGGAGGAATTTTGGAGATGTCAAAGCTCCTGACCCGTGCTATGAGAACAGATGATGGCGCGTTGCTATTTTCAGATCATTTTAATGACTATGGCTCTATGAATTCCATTCTTTTTCCTTTCTCTTTTTTTTCATTCCTCCAGACAGCATAGGGGAGATCGGGGGGAAAATTCCTCTAAGCAATTCTGAAAATCTCCCATGGAGAAGCAAAAAAGTGTTATTTTGAATGATTACTGTAAATGCAAAACGACATTTGTCTCAATGCATTTACTAATTCAGAATTGCAACCCTCCTAACAGTTAAATATATGCAGTCACCAAAAATAGATAACAAAGAAATATTCATGAAATGGAGACAATTGTGAATTGCCAATTCCTATACTGAACAGAGGGGTCTGCTAGTCCCAGAATGCTTGGAGGGCATGGTTCTCTGTCTCAGTGCAGCTGATCATAAGTATACAGTAGGTGGATTATATGAGTGTCTGTGTAGACTCCTCAGGGGCAGCAGTGGGGTTTCTAAACACACTCCCAGGTTTACACCGAGAAAGAGAGTAGAGGAAATGGAGGAGTATTTAGCAAGGAGGGAGTGGAGATATTTTTCCATCTGTGTGACAAGCAGCCCTTGAAATCTGGTTCTGGGTTGGAAGCCAGGAGGCAGTCCCAGTAGGGCACTGGTCCATCAGTCTTCCAGAAAGTGGGCAGAGCGAGCAACACCTACAGTGAGTTGGCCACAAACACTCCAGCACAACAGTGGATATTTGGAGCGGCAGTCTCACTTCAGAGAATTCCTCCTTCGTGAGGGCCCATATTTTTCCATTTCTGCAATGGACACTAAATGCATATGATGACACAACAGACCCCTAGAATTCTATAAAATGGAGGCTATGGCATAATGATAAATCATGCACAGAGGACCTATCTTGTCACAAATGCTATTTTTACAATTCAAATGTTTTGATCAATCACGTTATGCTTGTATGTATTGTGCTTGGTAATTGCACAACAAAGTCAAACATCACTGTTAAAGTTTGAAATCTCCAATGTAGACTAACCACGAGGACTACATAGCACAAGTCTGGGAATTGAATAAACATAAAAACTTGATGAGCAGCACATTGTCTTTAAATACTTAACAGTGGCACCATCATTGAGCCCCAGCTGTGGTTGCTGGAAATGTGCAGCAGGATTTGTGTATAAATGGGGAACGCCTCTCTGGACAAGTGTAAAAGCTGGCAGAGGGCTGACAATAAATTGCATGCGCCGGATGGGACACAGCAGAAGGCACAATTACACAAATCCTCTTAATTAGCGGATCTGTGTGCAAACTAACCTGTAATGATGCAAGGGATGTGTTGAGCCCAAAAAACCTAACTAGGTACACTCCAGAACACTGGAGAGAGGGTCACATGGCCATGTGCCCTCTGAAGAGGATCAGAGAGTGACATGTGATCTGTTGTGATCAGAGCAGCTGTACAATACAGTAAGGGGTGGTCCCCATTCTGTACTGCTCACCCCGGCTCCTAGCCCTCTCAGAGCGCATTGCCCTCTGGACTGTGGGCAGAGCAGCAGACCCTGCGAGGTTGTTGGTGGCGTTATTAAGTTTTCCATGCTCACAGTACCAGGCAATGTAAAGTGGCACCTCACATGGTGAGTAATGAGCGGTGCCAGCGCAGAAGCAGGAGGGATGACAGCCAGAGAGGCCTCCTTGAAAGCCACTAACCTGGGCCTCAACCAATTCATCATCCCCCTAAACCAATCTACCAATGCCGACACGGCATTTGTCATTCATTATGCTAATAAGCACACCATTACTCTCCTGGTGAAACAGGTGATGGTTATTAGTTAAGGCCTTTTGGATAGGTTGACACATCGGAGTATGTTTGTGCACGTCTCTGTGTAGGTCAGTATACCGCATGTGGGTGAGGTGAGGCCTATAGTGTTTTGTGTTGGGGAGATAAAACAGTTGATTCAGTTGAAATGTTACAATGAAAAGTCCATTGTATACTGAACAAAACTATAAAAGCAACATGTAAAGTGTTGGTCCCATGTTTCATGAGCTGAAATAAAAGATCCCAGAAATGTTCCATATTCACAAAAATATTATTTTCTGTAATTTTGTGCACAAATTTGTTTGCATCCCTGTTAGTGAGCATTTCTCCTTTGTCAAGATAATCCATCCATCTGACAGATTTGGCATTTCAAGAAGCTGATTAAACAGCATGATCATTATACAGGTGCACCTTGTTCTGGGGACAATAAAAGGCCCCTCTGAAATGTTCAGTTTTGTCACAAATTTGAGCGTGCAAACGTGAGTTTACAATTGGTATGCTGACTGCAGGAATGTGTACCAGAGCTGTTGCCAGAGAATTGAGTATTAATTTTTCTACCATAATCCGCCTCCAACATAATTTTAGAGAATTTGGTAGTACGTCCAACCGACCTCACAGACCTCACGTGTAATCATGCCAGGTCAGGACCTCCACACCCGGCTTCTTCACCTGTGGGATCGTCTGAGTCCAGCCACTTGGACAGCTGATGAAACTTTGGGTTTGCACAACCGATGTATTTCTGCACAAACTGTCAGAAACCGTCTCAAGGAAGCTCATCTGCTTGCTCATCGTCCTTAACCTGACTGCAGTTTGGCGTCGTAACCTACTTCAGTGGGCACATGCTCACCTTCGATGGCCACTGGCACGCTGGAGAAGTCTCCCGGTTTCAACTGTACCAGGCAGATGGCATACAGTGTGTATGGTGTCATGTGGGCGAGCGGTTTGCTGATGCCAACGTTTTGAACAGAGTGCCCCATGGTAGTGGTGGGGTTATGGTATGGGCAGGCATAAGCTACGGACAACGAACAGTGTACTGTATAACCATTTAAAGTATGCTCATTGTTCTCCTAAAAAAAGACTAATACTGACTTTTATCCATTCATATGGGAACTGTTTCTTAATCATGTCCTTTGCCATGTTCACAAACACTCAAATGACTCCATCTTTGTGAAGAGGGCGATTCGTTAGAACATTTCTAACGAATACTTCTTAGCTCCTCGTAGAGAACCAGTCTGAGCAGAACTATTCAATATCCCCAGATACCATTTCCAAAACGACTTCATTTCCAACATTTCATTGTGCTTTTTAAATCACAGTACAGAATGATTTAGGAGATCATTAATTACAAACTTAACAAGTCAGCAGAGCCATTAAAAGATCTTTAAGACATATTTGACCATACATCTCCTTAAACTATATTTAATGACTGGATTTCGTGGAAATATTTTTTTATCAAGTTCTAATTAGATGTGTGATAACAAACCCTGCTGAACATGGAGGGAATGAGGGAGCTGTGACAGGCCATCCATTGATGGTCTCCATGTCTGGCTACTGAGAATAATAGAGCACTGCTTTTATCCCAGGAAAGAATAGAGAGCAATGAGGGATGTGACTTCAGAGTCCAGCCAGGCCTGCAAATGCAAAGCTATTCAAAGTCACTTATTTGAGTCTATAATTGGGTTCTGAAACATTGCATTGAAATAATTTATTGGGAAATATAATAATATGCTTAAATCAATGGCTTTTTGCAAAACATAAATTATTTTAATTAGCTATCAAGGTAAAATTGACAAAATAAAAGAGTTGTAATTTTCTAAATATTAATAACCAAAATGGTAAAATGACCACCAGCTACATTTTTAGGATTTTCACTGTGTGAGTAAGAATGCTTTTAGCCCTCTCTTGCATCTCTCCACACTGACCATAAGAATAAATCATTCATGGGATTTAGAGAAAGAAGCTTTGCAGTTTTTCATGACTTGATGCAAGCCCGAACCCTTTGGCTTCGTTTCAGACATTTAGAACAGTTTTCCCGTACAGGAATTGCATACTTTAAATCTTGTATCATCTAAATTAAAACAGTGCAGTAAATCTGCCAATACCTCTCCCCATGAAATATCCATGCAAGATTAATTTAGCTAAATTTAGCTGAAGCTAAACAGAATCCAGGTGAACTTTGTATGGACCCTTACAGGAGAAAAAAACATCAAACTGGTTAAGGTTTTAATCAACCACCAGAGGTGCCACTAAGCCTGAATAAGAACTTGCTGATGACTTTTGTGTCAGTAGCCAGAGTTTGTGTATTTTAATCCCTCAGCCTAAAGAATGTTGTTATTATAAAATATAGCCACACTAGTGCAAAGGCTGTTAAAATACATCAGAGTGGGTTGGGATTAGAGTTGGAGATTAGCAGGGGCTAAACTCCTCCCTCTGCAGAGGCTAGTCCAGCAAGCCGAGCACGACAGAGAGAGATAAGATGGAACTTTTGTTTGAAACCTGATGAGAAGCCTCTTAATGAAAGTGCTGGGCTAAAAATAATCTTTTGTCTCTGTGTTAGTCAATCAAAAAATTATGTAGTTGGGAAAAAGAGGAGAAAGAAAGTAATTTTGCATAATCAGTGAGCACCATCTGGAACAATTAACCGAATTCCACAAAACTCAGAGGATCAGTCATATTGGCTTATTAAAGATCCAGAATTATACAAGTAATAAATCCTTGGAAAAATGAAGCGTACCCCTGCCTGTCACGACTATTTTAACTTCAAATACAGTGGAATGCTTGATAAGGCTGAAAAGAGGAGATTAATATATGCAAATTATGTTGAGCATTTAAAAGCCCCCCAACAACTGTCTCGTTTTCTTTCTGCCTCTTATTACGGGGCTTTATGTTTTATTCATACACCAACTCACCTGTCATTTCATAAGATATAATATTATGAGGGTATTATTAAACAGTCTAAAGTGGCGCTTTAATTGGAAAGCTCCATTGCATTTTCCAATTATTTGGAGCAAATTAAAAGCAGATGCACATAGTTTAATAAGGATTCTAATATCGTTTCCGGAAAATCTAAAATCATTGTCATCCTTTTGCCATGATATTTCACAACCCCAAGTTAATTTTGAATCTCCTCCAAAGGATGAGCTGTCTCCCGTCAGTTAATTGAACTTCTTTTAATGGATTGGGAAATAATTGCACTCCATATTAGGTTAGATCAGGGCCAATGTCATTTTTTCTTTATTAACGCAATAGATATGTTAATATATTAGTTTTTATTAGTTTACCTTTTTATCATGAGGATGTCTGATGAATATGATATGCTGTTCCATGGATACACAATAAAGCAGATAGTATACGAACTCCATTCAAAACACCATCATCTTATGATGTTATCTAGTGAAGTAAAGCAACGGTAAATAAAACAGTACTTCTCATTATGTAGATTAATATAATACTATATACCATTGAAGATGCATTTTGATATAATACAATACATTTCCTAACACATTTCATAAATACATATTTCATTATAATTAAATGCACCAAGAAAAACGTGCTCCCCTGTCAATAGTATAGGAAATAATTGGCAAAGAAACTTGCCTTGGATCAAAGAGATACCGGTGAAATAAAGAAAATGCTGGGGCTGTTGTGAAAACTCCATCTTTGTTCAAATGAGCTTGAACTGTCAAGTGAGAGAAGGTTGCAAAATCAATGTGAATACGTTTTTAATATTCTGGTAATGAATGTCAAAGCGCCTGCACATCACATCTGCACATAATGTGACTGAAGATGACAGTTTTTCCAGACATGTTGCCTCTCCTCCCCTCGACTCGTTCTTTTTTTTGTTTGGGGTTTTTGTTTTGTTGAGAAGTGGCGGAGGGTTTAATCAAGAAAGCAGGCAATTCATCAATCGTAAAGAAGCCGCCTGTACAACCCTGACAGAGCGCACATGGTTTTAGACCAACTCGAACCTGGCCAGATGTCAACACACTACACCACACAGCTCACAATTAACACAAGCCCACCGTCTGCTCCGACCCCACACTTGGTCTGCAGGTCGTCACACTGTTAATGAAGGAGGAAAGATACTGCCTCTAACAATCTAAATGTGTGGCTGGAAGGCTACTACGTGTGGCTGGAAGGCTCTCTTTCCAAGACAAATGAAGTTGAAAGATAAAGCCTTTGTACAGTATGTCACTTTGTGAAGATTAACCCCACAAAGTGAGGAAAAGAGAAAGAAAGGCGTGTAGGCTTTGTGACATGGAGATAGAAGAGCAGGCACCAATGACATTGGTACAATTATAGAGCACAGCCTCTATTGATAAAGGATGATTTCTGGCATTGCACTGAATCTCCATGATTCTTATAGTCACTCAAATGGAATGCCACAGAATAGACCAAGGTAGATAGCAGGTAGCAGAAACAATAACATGAACATTCTAAATAACACTGAAAAAATGAATCCCCAAATTAGTAATTAAATGTAATGAAATTGTGTGAGCTCATATAATTCCAGACTGGTAGGCTTGACTATCTGTATAAACAAGTAAGGAGACAGTCAGTGTGTGACAGGGATAACTGAGATGATAACTGCATGCCACAGCCCTGCTATCTCTCCACTGTGGAACAAGAGGAATCCTCGCCACATGGTGTCTCTCTCCAGCTGGATAAAACCTGCTTGATCTCCTCTCCACACACCTCGTCTGGAGCCCCAGCCACTACAACGTTTTAGCAAGTTCTGACTCTATAACCAAGCCCAGATCAATTTCAGTACACTTTCCACTATTATTACTAAAAGAGCATTTCTCCTACAACTGCAGGTAAATGTTAGCGTGGCATGTGATGAATCATATTTGACAGCTGTTAAACGTTCTCTTGAGTGTAATGCTGAGCTCCTCTGGGAAGCAGTGTTCACTCTTTCAGATAAGCACAGCTCTTTACCCGTCAGTGATAAAAGATAGACATATACGAAATGCATAGATCAATTACCAAAGGAGTGATCTACTCATTGGTGAATATTAAATACTTTCATAACATACAGCTAAAAAGATGAAAAAAACCTTGATTCTGCAATGATTAAAAGTGAGAGGAATTTAACACTACCTTTAACTTATCGGTGGGTCAAGTTGGGGCACAGTGAGAGAGCTAAACAGATTTAGAATACAGTTCAGAGCATTTGCAAGACATCTTACCACATACTGTATAATCTGCACCTTCCATAGTGTAGGAGGGTCTACACAATGAGACTCCCTATATGTGTTGTTGAGTTTGGCGCAATAAAAAGACAGTTTAGCTGATATGGTATAGAGACTGGCACTTTCTGAGTCAGGCCTGCTGGTGCTCCTCCTGTAGGTGTTGGTGGGGAGCAGTGGTGGGAAAAGTACCCAATTGAGTAAAAGTATAGATACCTTAACAGAAAGTTATTCAAGTAAAAGTGAACGTCACCCAGTAAAATACTACTTGAGTAAACGTCTATAAGTATTCCGTTTTAAATATACTTAAGTATCAAAAGTATGAATAATTTCAAATTTCTTATATTAAGCAAACCAGTAGGCACAATTTTCTTGTTGTTTATTTATTTCCGAATAGCCAGGGACACACTCCAACACTTAGACATAATTTACAAACTAAGCATTTGTGTTTAGTGAGCGCCAGATCAGAGGAAGTAGGGATGACCACGTGTTCTCTTGATAAGTGTGTGAATTGGACCGTTTTCCTGTTCTGCTAAGCATCCAAGATGTAACTAGTTCTTTGAGTTGTCAGGAAAAATGTATGGAGTAAAAAGTACAATATTTTCTTTACGAATGTAGTGAAGTAAAAGTAAAAGTTGTCAAAAATATAAATAGTCAAGTAAAGAACAGATACCCCCAAAAATGACTTAAGTAGTGCTTTGAAATATTTTTGCCTAAGTTCATTACATCACTGGTGGGGAGCGCTGCAGATATTTGCCTGGAGGAGGTAAAGCAGCATGCCATGTCAAACAAGTGTACCACAACATTGAAGGTGACATTTTCTCTGAGATCTGGAGAAGAATGCCAAGGTGTGGATTCGGTGTCAGGAGGGGAAGGGATTCACAAGGGCAGGATCTTCTTATTCCAACCCCATCATCCCCACAACGACACCCACACTCCCTTCAAGATCAAACAGAGCACTGATCAGGACAAGACACACCTGACAGAAGAGTGCTAGATATAGAGACATGAAATAAAAGCTATCCTGTGTGTGAGATGCCCAGGGGGCTTTGGTAGACCTTTAATGGTTTGGGTCTAGGATTAGGGGCTGGTTAGTGCTAAAGGAATAGAACTTGTCTGTTTTACCATACTATAGGCTGGTACTACAAAAAAAAGCAAGCACTTCATGGGCAGTTGGAGCTAACAAACTTTATAAGATTGCAATCCTCATCAATCAAGCTATCATGAATTACGCCCTGTGACTCACCCCCACTGATCGATAAATCCACAGCAAGCAAGGAATTTCTCAGCTTCAGGAGAACTGCATAATGTGACATTGGACATGCTTTGAAGTTAAATGAGCTCCCCCAGAACATTATTAAACATATCTGATGTAGCTATAGGCTACAGTGTGTCCTAAAATGTAGGGCAATGCTGAGCAAGACGTTAATGTAGTATCATGCTAAAGGGAACTTGAATTCAAGGATTCAAACAAATAACTAAAATACTCTTTAGACAGAAAATAAAAGAAGCAAACTAACTTTGGAAAAATATAGTTGTGCATTATGTGTATGTTTATGTGTGTTTGCCCATTTGCTCTGTTTGTGGTTAGGAAAATGAATCTTCAGGCGGCTGAATATTTAATTTCTAAAATGCAAGACTAACGACATACAGTATCTGACAGTATCTGCATATTCTGAGGGCAACACAGCACTATTTTACGTTTTTATCTCTTTTGATGAGATAAATAAGTGCAATAATTTATATCAAAAGCAATAAAACAAGCTCCCTGACAGTTTGTGGTATTTATGAGCTGAAGTCTGCATCTCAGATTTATTTGCCATGATAGGGTCGACTTTTCCCCTGTTCATTTACATCAGCATTTGGCCATGTTAAATCCGGGCCAATGGTGAATTTTTAAAAAGGTTGGCATCAATCTTGTGGAACCGATTGCCACATTTAATGAAGACTTCCCTTACATTGCAAAGGTTGACTCCAATGCAAAAAAAGGAAGGGACATGTCTCTCCAAGCTGTGAGACATTTCACAAACACTGATAAACTGAAGGAAGATTGTTTAGCCGCTCTGAAGAAATGCGCTTGAGCGGTTTGGTTCATGATATAGCATAGAACAATGAACAGATCTTCATCGAACATTGAATCTAAGAACTGTATTGAATGAAATCAGCAAACTGTTCACATAAATTGCAACTCTTTTGGTTCTAATATAGAGTAAGAGGTCTAAGAGTTTTCATGTTCATATTCATGCAAAACACAAAGAACTGTGTCAATCCAAATTTGGGGATTTCTAGGCATAATTTGGGTGCACTGGCTATAGGGTACCATATGGCAAATCAATTACATGTCTAATTCTTAAAACAAAAACATGGCAAGTGTATTGCTACGTAATCAACGGCAACGGTTGGGCTCAGATTATGTTGGCCACTGGAGTTTTGACTACAATTCATCATCATTCTAGGCAACGAGAGCCATATTGACACTTGTTCCTAATTTGAATATTTAATTACAGTGTAGCTCCTCATTAAATTACTGGAAAACTGGGAACATAGCCTGAAAGATTTATACAATTACAACTTCACTCAAGAGCCCATTGGCCCAATGAAACCGATGCGGAATGTAATCACAAACACATATGCATAAAACCCATATGCATAAAAACCTGATTCACTTTGAGCTGGCTCACAATACATGTTCAAGTCAGAATTTTCTAAGTAAAACTAGGGTACTGCTGATTGCTTGATAAGATCAATTAGCTGTCTAAATCCTACGTTAGTGCACAATATCAATTTATGGTTTAAGATATTTGTTTAATGTGGTCGTGAGATGTAAAAGAAAATTAAGCTGTCTGTTATCTGTTAGACAAGTAGTAGTCTGCAGACAGGCAAGTAGTAGTCTGCAGACAGGCAAGACAAGGATAAAAATAATATCAGTGAAGAGCCTGAGCTGTGATAGAAAGAGTTGGGAGTTCTTATTTTGATACTCATCCAGCCTCTTCCATGACAACATCTCCACACCTTCCTCAACATGCAGACAGTCCTGATTTGCAGCGGCTGCTTTCTCAACCATCATCATCTCCCTTCAACCTTTGTGTCAGGTGCTGAAAACAATAGCTGCCTGAATTCACAGGAATCTCTGAGCACACTGAGCATCAGATCTCACTTGGTGATTCTATCGTTTGTGGCACAGTTCTGCATCCATTTGCTTGATTTTGAGATACATTTGCAACTTTTTTAGGATTCCACAAAGTAAAGAAAAAGGGTGCTTTCAAGAAGTGTGACGTGACGTTACGGCTGGGAGCTCTGTCAAAACAGCACACTCACAGACAATGATGGCCTCCCTCAAGAATCAGGTACAGGGAGAGTGCTGGTTAGGCAGCGAGGAATGGTGACAGGTACAATGTCAACACACAGCTGGAACACTTTGGAAAGTGTCATAGGCAGAGGAAAGGACAATATGAAAGTTAGAGAGTGCATGCATGCCAACCCTGGCGTTGGGATTGGGACTTTTTTTTTCTTTCAATTATAGTGCATGACCTCCGTCAGACACAAATACTTTATGAATAACAGTTCTGAAAACTGAAATCGTAAAAATATGGTCCAGTTACAGTGTGTAAAAGATGCTTGGCCTCAACATTTTTATCGTTAGGCCATTTGATTTAAAAAGTGCCCAGGCTATTATTCTAAGAGAAATGCCAAAAACCTTGATTCGATGGGGGGGAAAAACATGACAATGTTAGCACAAGGCTAATTTATGCCACCAGTCTGTCTAGAGGTCAGATATCAGCCTCAGCAATGACAGGTTTATCAGGAGAACAAATGGCAACGTTGGAAAAGAGGAGAGGGGGCTGCTGTAGTGGACGCATTAAAAGCCTGACCGGACAGCACAGCTTTTTCACATAAGGGAGTCAGGAACTGGCGGACTGGCCCCTCTCAAAATGGAAAGAGAGCTGACGTGGTTGACATCAGGCCAAATAAATTAATTAAACGGGACACGCAGCAACTCAGGATGTTCCAGACAAAACTTATCAGAAAAAAGTACAAGCACAATCAGATGTAGGATCTTAATTTTATCATCCTGTTGCAGGATAACTTTCCTAAGTGTTTGAGGTTTAAAAAGGCTTCTGAAGTTTGCAATTTCCACTTTGACATTTTTTTATCAACAAAGATATCCATGAATTATAATCCACATATTAATTCACATGTCCTGTTGCTGCAGGATTATTTTCCTGCTGTAGCAAACTGGCTCAATTTAAGATTCTACATCTGTAACATCATCACTCTTCAGTTTAGCTACAGGCTCAGGTTATTCAAAACAATGCCTAGGTAACTTTAACCTAGATGCTGACAGCTTTAAATGTAAGGAACCACCAGCATTCAAAATTACAAGGGTCATAAAATATTTACACAATATTGACTGCATTTAAAAAATATTTTCCACTGACTGTTCAAGGTACTTACTGTACATTTAAGGGGTGCCATTCCTAAAAGGCCATAAAGTTCTTATAGATAGCCCCAAGGCAGCATAGGTCATGGGAGGGAATTCTCATATACTGAACATGGATAAGGAAAGTGGTCAAGTGATGCAACCAAGTTTTCAGAAATGACAGATACCGTACTGCCGCAGTAGTTTGAAAACATGGAAATTCTTATTTTGGTAGCAGTTACTGACTGAATTGAATAGCCTATACGCCTCATAAACACATATTGCAATGTATGGTAGCACAAGATACTCAGTATAGTGAAAGGGTGCACATTCTCAGTGTTAGTTGTTTATCTGTCTATAATGAGGGCTCTGGAGCAGCCAAACAAGAAGAGAACAGCAAAATAGACTTTATAAAATGGCAGTGTCTACTTTGGCTAGCGGGAGCTTCTTCTTCAGCCCACCTTCTTGCTCCTGTGTGTCTGTGCATTGTCGATGGAAATGCACTAAAGCAAGGCTCTCACACTGTGGCATGAATTCTTATGTTAATACAAAAAAAGGAGGGTGTGATTGCAGCAGGCATCAGGAGGGGGGGTGCAAATGTGTTGCTTCAATGTGCAGTTTATTCTTACCTCCAACACCTCAGCAACTTGAAAGTGTGCTTCAAAGAGCTAAGGATTACCGGTAACAGTTGAGGGGGTATACGGCCTAGGCTTTCTCGATAGTTTCGAGACATCAAACATTATTTACTATCTGCTCCCCAAATATGTGATTCACACAACTCTATTTTTTGGGTCTCTCCTGTCAAACCATAGTTTGCTGACTTTAAACCTTGCCTTTAAAACTAGCTACTTTCTCTCATCACACCAAGTAGCCATATGAACAGTGTCTCAACTCTGAATACCACTCCCTCAGTCTGACCTCTGCTGTGAAGTGGTTGGTTTTCACACTGCACTCTACACCGAGCCTCTAACATGCCAGGACAAAGCACTTCAAGCTGGCATCCTCATGGCAGGATACCCCTGCCAAGCCTCCCTCCCCAACGCCACTCAAAAGGAGCCTTGATTGTTGATTTACAATTTGCTCTGGAAATCCCCAGTACTTCATTGCAATAAATAATTGAGCTGTTGGATTTGGCTGCAGTACAAAGGCCTGCTCCTTCTCTGTGGACCCCAGGCAGGGGAAGACAGAATAGCTGAGGATGGGGGTATGATACGGCAACAGTATGGCATGGTGGAGCTCTCTGGCCTGCCTGCCGCTCTCTTCCCTTCCTCTGCAGCTGTTTCTGCCTCTCTAGGCTACGTTTCTTCCCCTTTGTCTGCACAGTACAACAGCACTTCTGCCACCACAGTCAGAGAGCGACCCAGCTCTCCCTCTTGGGACAGCACAAATAGCAGGAGTTTAGCCCTCATTGAACTCATGTTCCCATTCATGGGATCCTGTCTAGATTCCCTTTCACTTCAGTACTCCCTCACTGCTTTCTCTGACCAGGCACAGCCATGAGGTCATGTATTGTATGAGTATGAACAAGTGTCAATCACTTGTGTCTAATAGATCCCATCACTAATGGATCACAGATTTACAAAAAGGTAAACATGTGTACGTCTTCATGGGACTCAAATGTTTCCAAATTCTCAAAACAACACAAAGGGTGCCTTTTCAACTACAAGTTGAGACAGAGGGTGTTAATGCTCATTTGGTCATAACAGTATGATTATGAACTTGGTATGTACCTTGCTGCGTTGGGCATTGATTCGTAGATAACGGTTTCTGTGGGATGGACATTCCTCATTCGGTACCAAATCCCCAAATTGTTTAGCTATCTGTAGAAACAAAAGTCACACACCACTCAAATGTAAACGTACCCCTCAATTCATGAGCAACATCACAATAAAAAAAGTTACGAGAGTACAGCACATACATGTATAGTATTGATGAACAATGTCATAAATCAGGATGATCAGAGCAGAAGAGTGACCCCTTGTCTCTCTTGCATCCCTGTGGTAAAAGTAGGTACTACTGGCAGGCTGTGCACAGTTCATGTCAAGGCAGGTGCCTCTAGCAGGCCGCAGGCAACGTTAGTTTTGAGCAGGAAAATAGGAATCCTGCTCATTGGAGACCATGTAAAACCAAAATCAAATCATACACATATTTAGCAGATGTTATTGTGGGTGTAGCGAAATGTTTGTGTTCTTAGCTCCAACAGTGCAGTAGTATCTAACAATTCACAACAATACACACAAATATAAAAGTAAAATAATGGAATTAAGAAATATATAAATATTAGTACAAGCAATGTCGGAGTGGCATTGATAAAAATACAGTAGAATAGAATACAGTATATACATAATAGATAAGTAAAGCAGTATGTAAACATTATTAAAGTGACCAGTGTTCCATTATTAAAGTGGCCAGTGATTCTATGTCTATGTATATAGGGCAGCAGCCTCTAAGGTGCAGGGTTGAATAATCGGATGGTAGCCGGCTAGAGATGGCTATTTAACAGTCTGATAACAGTCTCTCGGCCCCAGCTTTGATACACCTGTACTGACCTCACCCTCTGGATGATAGCAATGTGAACAGGCCGTGGCACGGGTGGTTGATGTCCTTGATGATCTTTTTGGCCTTCCTGTGACATTGGGTGCTGTAGGTGTCCTGGAGGGTAGGCAGTATGCCCCCGGGGGTGATGCGTTGGGCAGACCGCACCACCCTCTGGAGTAACCTGCGGTTGCGGGCGGTGCAGTTTCCGTACCAGGTGGTGATACAGCCCGACATCTGTAAAAGTTTGTGAGGGTCTTGGGCCAAGCCAAATTTCTTCAACCTCCTGAGTTTGAAAAGGTGCTGTTGTGCTTCCTGACCACACTATCAGTGGGGGTGGACCATTTTAGATTGTCAGTGATGTGTACGCCGAGGAACTTGAAGCTTACCACCTTCTCCACTATGGTCCCGTCGATGTGGATAGGGACATGCTCCCTCTGCTGTTTCCTGAAGTCCACGATCAGCTCCTTCGTTTTGTTGATGTTGCGGGAGAGGTTATTTTCCTGGAAGCACTCCAACAGTGCCCTCACCGCCTCCCTGTAGGCTGTCTCGTCATTGCTGGTAATCAGGCCTACTACTGTTGGAACAACATTCCCTATACACTTCCTGATGAACTCTGTCACCATGTCTGTGTATACATCAACGTTATCCCAATCTGCATGATCATAACAATCTTGAAGCATGGATTCCGATTGGTCAGACCGGCGTTGAATAGACCATAGGCAGAAACTCCAACAGGAAGTATCTGTGCTATAGGAAGTGAGGAGCAAAATGGAGTCGTGATCTGATTTGTCAAAGGGAGGGCATCTAGAAAGGGGGAGTAGCAGTGGTTGAGTGTAATAGCACAAAAAACGTTCTGGGCTAAAAAATGTAAGCAATAACACACAAAAAAACGAAATACTACAAAGTTGCTTAGGAGCTAGAAGCAGAGCTGCCATGTCTGTCGGTGCCATCTTGCCAAACCTACTGAGCCTACTGAGAATCTTGACATGGTACTGCACGCCCAAACAAACACAATTCTATGGGTATCAGTGAGAAAGTCCAAAAATAATTTCAATATTCTTTTTGCCTTCCACAGGTCTGTCCAAATACCCGGAACAAGTGTAGTGTGCAAGAGTAAGCTCGGACATCCCCTGGATCTGGATGTCACACACAGCAGTCTTTGTGGCTACGTGTAGGCCGAGCTTTACACACAGCCTCTTCTTCCTCAAGGCAGGCTCCTCTGACAAGCAAGAACAGAGACAGACCATATTAGGGATCATTAACTAGAGGCCAAATTCTACTCTTGGTCACAGCTATGCGTGGTAGAATGATATGAAATATAAACACAGAGAATACACTGTAAGCACTGACAAAAACCAAATGATGATGATCGTTTAACATCTTTGTTTAGAAAATGAAAGACAAATGCTAACCCCTACACCAGCCACAGTATATTGCTAGCTAATATAAATGTCAATTTTTGCTGGATATGGAGGGTAAAATGTCACACATAATGTCATTTGTATACTTTAAACATGGATTCACATAAAGTAATAAAACATTACATTAAACCATAGCCCAACAATACATAATAATTCTGTTCTTTATTCCAGTTAGAAAACCCATATTACTTCTGTGCCTTGCCCATTTATTTCCAACCAGGGATAGAAAGTGCAGAGTAAATGCAATGGTAATAAAAATAATAAACAAGCTGTCCTCACTCCCCACACCAAAATATTATTACATTTCCAAGGCCTGGATAGTGAGGGGGGAATACATAGCACTCAAAGACCGCTAAAGCATTGGGGAATGCATTTCATTAATATTAGATAACCCCATCCACTCGTCCTCTCCCCAAATAAATACATAAATAAATAAGCCCCTCATAAAGAAAAGCACAGCTCCAGCTGAGATAAACAATGACTCATGATTCTCTTCACTTGTACCTCCAGGGCAAAATGTTTATTTTATTCCCACAGACTATCGTAAATAAAGCTAACCTGCACCCATAAAACATTCACCTTCTCATGCAAAGATGTGGTTTAGGGGAAACTGCTTACTTACTGGTGTCCACTGTTTCTTGGATGGGTATAACGCCCTTTGGTAGAGTGTCCTTCAAATCAATCAACCTCATGTCAATGAGCACATCTGATGACTGGCTCTACAGGAAAACATGAAAAAATGACATATCCACATTTCACATTTACTGTAATAGACTGTAAGAACCAATTCCCATTCCAAAAGTATTGAGGGGGGTAAGGGTTATTCAGTTTTTGTAAGGGTCTGAAAATAAATTACGAAGACAATTGAATCAACGATTTCCTAAAATCTTGGGAAGTCTCTAAAGAGAGGAGTTGACACGATGGTGGAAGTAATTACTCCAAAATAGCTTCTTTAAAAAATGTGAATGCATCTGTGAACTTGCAATCATTCTCAACCCTCGGAGAGAGGAACAATGTGGGAGGCAGGATTGCCTGTTCATCAGAATGGGACTGCTTAAAAACAATCAGGGACTGTTTATTTGTCATTTTCAAGCATGACTCCTCCCAGCCTCCAGTCATTATATTGAACATTTTCCCCGTAATAAATTGCAATAATACACAGCGGCATTGGAGAGTGTGGCGACCGAGCCGTGACTTGACGCGTCCGAAAATCTGGATTCCACTGCTCCTTTTGCCCGGCAGTCATTACCATTAGATACATTTTTTATTCGTTGTTTTTATTCTGACTTAGGGTGGAATATGGATGAATGTTATTACTATGCATGAAACCTTTTTTTTTGCGTTTTTTTTTGTTGTTGCAAGAAGATAGATTTTTCCCATCAGGACCTGACAAAAGGGCCATCTACATCCAACCTAGAGTATGATAAATCACAAACTGTTTACTTCCCTTCCACATAATTCAGTGGCTAATTTTGCAGAATCTGTTTTTGTCAATGACAATTACAGAGAGGGCTACATTGACTGGCAGACAAAATAGCCTTTGTTGATGGCTCTGTCATGTTTTATTTGTGTCAAAGTCTTTAAAACAGTGAGGACACACATTTTAAGATAATACACAGCAATGAGGGCAAAGCTATTTGTGTGATACATACTAAACTGTGGACCAAACTGAGCTCCGTCTACAGGTGCCTTTACAAGGCCTCAAATATCTCAGAGGTTTCAACCACACTCCATTCCAATGGAGGAAGTATTTTCAGAATTAGTCGTAGTATCTAACCATAAATTATTGATTTGTCATGCACAAGAATATGTCGAAGTGAACACACAGAAATAATTTAATGTAGGTAAAAATGCTTATTTTCCACCATAATTTGCAAATAAATAAATAAAAAATCCTACAATGTGATTTTCTGGATTTCTTTTTCTCATTTCGTCTGTCATAGTTGAAGTGTACCTATGATGAAAATTACAGGCCTCTCTCATCTTTTTAAGTTGGAGAACTTGCACAATTGGTGGCTGACTAAATACTTTTTTGCCCCACTGTATGTATACCAATGAGGTAAAATCATAGTTTTATCAAATAAAAGTTGAAGACTGTACAATGTGGCATTCACTCAGCTGATAAACTCTAACCACAAGGCTGTAAATGAAGACACTGACAGAAACTGTGGAAAGGAACAAAGGTTGAAGTGGCTGTCGAATCATTACCATCCTGTTTACGTACTATCAGTATTTTGGACTGAAGAATGTTAATGTACTGTATAGGTCCCATCTAAATCATCGCTTGTTTAATGTAGGACCATTACTTGGTCAGTCTGATGAATGAAGTAAACCCATGTCACATATTTAGCTACATTTGTGCAAATTCTCCATATTTAAGTTTTAAAAACAATAGTATAGTTAGCATAGGTAGTATATGGTTATGCACTGTTACAGTATGTATTATTTAATAGGCAACTTAGCCACAGGAAAAGCAAAGGAATTGTGAATGTTGGAACAGATGTATTGATGACAACTATGCAACACACTGTGCCCACTACTTTAATATATTTCTATTCCATGGTAACTTTAGGCTTTATACTAGAAGCATCGCTGTTCTCTTTTCTCAAATGTTTTTAATATGTAAAAATAGACCATGAAAATTTGCCTACCAGTTGATTTGTAGAGAACGTTCAAAGAGAGCTCAATTCACAGTTATTACTGTTATTTGAAATAGGTGCCTCATTTCCAACCCTATTGAACTGAGCTTTTGAAGTTCCATTTCTAATACAAGGAAATATTCAAAATATTTTTTATGTGTGCATCTTTGAAGAATAACTGGAAGGTATCCACATTCTGTACAGGGACAAGGTTCATTGAATAAACTGAAATAGTTTAAATAATAGCTCATTCTAATACTATGAATAATCATAAATCTCCCTCTCTGGAGGACGCAAGAACATCAACAATATAATCCTGCGAGCCCACCAAGGTATCACACATCAAGAATAAAATGCAATCATATAATACAACATTCAGATTGGTTTTTGCATTCATTTCAAATTCCAGACTTTTAAAATTCATGGAACATTATTGGACTTTCAATGATCAAAGAGCTCTACAGGAGAACACTAGAGAGGGCAAACCAAGCAAACCAGTGCCAAAAAAGGTGTTAGGGATGAGGTGTTACTGCACGATGCATAAGGAAAGGGAGAAGTTTACATTTCCACTTACATTATCTCTGGTGAAAGAGAGGTAGCGGGCGACCTTGGATTTGAATAAGCCGTCCTTCCACAGGTTGGGGTCGGAGCCATCTGTTGTTTGTGCAACCTACGTGAAAAAATGAAAAAAATATACAAGGAGAGAAGAACATGTATGAGGTGGGATAAAGTTAATGTATGTATGGTGTGAGCGTGTTGCTTTTAGCCTCTTCCCTTGCATACTTAATTAACGGTCGCCTGTGCTACAGAACTATCTCATTAGTGCCCTGTGTGGGTAAAGAAGGAGCCTTAGCCTCCAAACAGGTGGCTAAAAATATCATCCCTTGGGATGGGGCTGATTAATTAAAGACAACCTGACAAAGATCTACTCTAATAAGGAAAATGAAACTTCATTGTGCTGCTAAAAGATTCTGATGGGAATGGGGAGATTTGAGTATTTACACTGTATTGTTTATTCGGATATGGCAACGTAATGCATAAGAGCCCAGGCACATGTTAGAAACGGCTATGAAGGACAGTGTTGGCAACACACCTAGTGTGCGTGAACTGAAGAATGATGAAGCCAAAACAACCCTCACATGAGTGAGTCAGACACTTCTCTATTGCTACCAGCAAATACGCTTGGCTGAAACGTCATGTTACATTGGCCATCGTCGGTAAATCACCAAAATGACTGTCAGACTTATTCTCAGAGAGGATCCTTCACAAAGAAGAGTATATTTAATGAGGTTCATTCAAACGAAGAAGTCCTGGATCTCTGCACCCACCCACATACATTACCACCCTGACAATAATGATGAATGACCCTGGTGATTGGATGTGGAAAACATGGTAGGGAGTGACTCATGCAAAACCACCAGTGACTAGATGGGATGAGAGAGGGGCTGAGAGAAAGAGAGAGAGGGGGGAAGTGAGAGGGGGAAAGAGAGAAAGAGAGAGAGGAGGAAAGTGAGAGAGGGTGTGCAGGCATCTCCAGCGGGCACAGTAAAAGGTCCGATGAGAAGCCCATACATCACCAGAAGCCCCACCTCCTTACAAGACAACCGGTCTTGGCCACTTTTTCCAGGTCAGTAGCCAGCGCATCCTGTCAGCGTAAACAAAGGACTGGCTGTGTGAAACCCAAAGTCAAGCGGGGGAGTAAGAGGGCACAGCTCTCCTACAGTAGGCGGCACCTCAGGCGTCATCCTGCCACAGCTCCAGCAGCAGGGAGCGACGCGGCCAGAATTTGAAACACCAATTGTATAGTCGCAGAGGAAGAAGCAGGAGGAAAGTTTGGATGCACTTGCTCTCTATTTTATTTATACTATCTACTGTTATGTGGCTCCAATCGTCCAACAGGGCTCATTGCTGTGAGTGTTTCCACTTCCACTTTCCAAAAGTCTGAAGAACAGAAGAATCACAATTTCTGACTTTATATCAATCTTTGAACTCTGATCTTGTCATTTTGATGTCATGTACACATATAAAGTGGGCTGATTGACTGACATAGCCAACTGCAAATTCCCAAAATCTGCACAAATGAAAAACTGCTATGGAATCTATTGGGAGTACTGGTAATTCCTGACAGATCTCAAAAGACAGAAAACGTCACTGAGTTAATAATGAGAGCGAGCACCTACAATAGGGAGCCTCGTGGGACTTTAACTGGGAAAAGGCTATGAAAGACAACTACTACCATTGAAACCAAAATATCATTAGAGCCGTTCCAAACAAAAATAAATCAGATATAGTAGATTATTTCCTCTTCACATGAGCTTGAAGACAAATCATTGTGCTAATACAGTAGACCACATTTTACATATTTCATACTACTGAGGGAGCATTTACAGCGCATCCGGAAAGTATTCAGACCCCTTGAATTTTTCCACATTTTGTTACGTTACAGCCTTATTCTAAAATGGATTTAATCGTTTTTTCCCCCTCATCAATCTACACACAATACCTCATAATGACAAAGCAAAAACAGGTCTTCAGAAACGCTTGCAAATGTATTACAAATAAACGTAAATACCCTTTACTCAGTACTTTGTTGAAGCAGCTTTGGCAGCAATTACAGCCTCGAGGCTTCTTGGGTATGACACTACAAGCTTGGCACACCTGTATTTGAGGAGTTTCTCCCATTGTTCTCTGCAGATCCTCTCAAACTCTGTCAGGTTGGATGGGAAGCGTTGCTGCACAGCTTTTTTCAGGTCTCTCCAGAGATTTTCGATTGGGTGCAAGTCCGGGCTCTGGCTGGGCCAATCAAGGACATTCAGAGACTTGTCCCGAAGCCCCTCCTGCATTGTCCTTGCTGTGTGCTTAGGGTTGTTGTCCGGTTGGAAGGTGAACCTTTGCCCCAGTCTGAGGTCCTGAGCAGGTTTTTATCTCTCTGTACTTTTCTCCGTACACCTTTCCGTCAATCCTGACTAGTTTCCCAGTCCCTGCCGCTGAAAAACATCCCCACCACCATGCTTCACTGTAGGGATGGTGCCAGGTTTCCTCCAGACGTGACACTTGGCATTCAGGTCAAAGATTTCAATCTTGGTTTCATCAGACCAGATAATCTTGTTTCTTATGGTCTAAGAGCCCTTTAGGTGCCTTTTGGCAAACTCCATGTGGGCTGCTGTGCCTTTTACTAAGGAGTGGCTTCCGTCTGACCACTCTATCATAAAAGCCTGATTGGTGGAGTGCTGCAAAGGTGGTTGTCCGTCTGGAAGATTCTCCCATCTCCATAGAGGAACTCTGGAGCTCTGTCAGAGTGATCATCGGGTTCTTGGTCACCTCCCTTACCAAAGCCCTTCTCCCCCGATTGCTCAGTTTGGCCAGGTGGCTAGCTCTAGCAAGAGTAAGAGCATTTAAGAATGATGGAGGCCACTGTGTTTTTGAGGACCTTCAACGCTGCAGAAATGTTTTGGTACCCTTCCCCAGACCTGTGCCTCAACACAATCCTGTCTCTGAGCTCTACGGACAATTTATTTGACCTCATGGCTTGGTTTTTTCTCTGACATGCACTGTCAACTGTGGGACCTTTTATAGACAGGTGTGTGCCTTTCCAAATCATGTCCAATCAATTGAATTTACCACAGGTGTACTCCAATCAAGTTGTAGAAACATCTCAAGGATGATCAATGTGAATAGGATGCACCTGAGATAAATTTCAAGTCTCATAGCAAAAGGTCTGAAGTTCTGTTTTGTATTTTTAATAAATGTGATGAGGAAAAACATTTATTTAAGCAATTTTAGAATAAGGCTGTAACGTAACAAAATGTAGAAAAAGGGAAGGGGTCTGAACACTTTCCGAATGTACTGTAGGTGAAGCACACATGGCCTCCCAGTCAGAGAGATCACAAATAAACTGCTGAATAATAATTATTCTACACAAGGTTGGGGAGTAACTGATTACATGTAATCAGTTACATGTAATCTGATTAACAAAACAAAACTGTAAGTATAATCAGTTATGTTACCAGCAGAAATACTGTCATCAGATTACAGATTCTTCTGGAAAACAAGATGATTACATATTGGATTACCTTTCAATTAAAAAAGGATGTTTGGGTAAAAATACATTATGACACCTTTCTGTTTTCTCAACGACATTAATTTCAGCATTGAAAATAGGTGCAAGTTTAAGTTTGCTCCATGTGATTGAATCTTACAACAAGTCAGAGACCGCTATGATGACACACCAAATGTGTTTGATGGATCCTTTTTGTCTTATTTGAATGCCTCTTAAGGGTGAAGCAATCCAAAAGTAACTGAAAGTAATCAGATTATGTTAATGAGTTTGGATCATCCAAAAGTTACGTTAATGATTACAGTTTTGGACAGGAAGCTAGTAACTGAAACGGATTACATTTGGAAGGTAACCTACCAAACCCTGCTTCTACAGTAGAAAATGGACACAAGATTCAGAGTCATCAGAGGTTGGTAAACCAATTCAGCTGAGGTCCTGGCCAATTACAGGGGGCTCAGATCTCAGGCTAGCACCACACTCCTTCAAATAAACTTATGTTAATGTTTTCATGAGGGTAGTATGTTATATGCTCAGGCAAATTTGAATGACACACAGATTCCCTTTGCGGCTCTAAGTGTCTGTGTCAGTGCCCGCTTAAGGTGTTTGATGTGGGGCGGCTGCTGCAGCTTGAGCAAAGATCCTGATCCCTGTGGAACAGTGTTTGATCTGGGCCTGCTCTCTTGTGTAGGAACAACCTGCTCAAGTTCAGAGATGTGAGTGCACTGTAGTGGAGAGAAAAATAGTTAATCAGATCATTGATCTACTACGGCATAAAACATGTTTCTAAAAATCGTTGTTGAAGAGGAATTTAAAAAAGGAGCAACCAAAGAAGGTCTAGCCTATAACATGAACAGTAGAAGAACATGACTTACCATTGACGTAACCAGACTACCAAAGTGGAGCAACACCTCCATTCCCTTCAGTAACAGAGGGATCTATCCTAAGGAAGAAACCAAGCAGGAAGTCAAGCAGCATTTTCATTCTCGTTCACTGCCATGAGGTATGCATGCAGTCCCAATGCCAGTAGGCAAAGCATCATCACAATGCCAACCCACCATCACCCACCAGAGTGTTGGGCTGTGTGGGTTGGGGCAGGAAGAGAGCGAAGGGGATGAAAGGAAGGAAAAAGAAAGAGAGGTTAGAGAAAGAAAAGGAATAGAGATCTGTCCTTGAGCCCACTTCAGGCTATATCACTGTGTATGCATTGTGCATTGCTAAATTCACAAAATCTCTCTCTCTCTCTCTCTCTCTCTCTCTCTCTCTCTCTCTCTCTCTCTCTCTCTCTCTCTCTCTCTCTCTCTCTCTCTCTCTCTCTCTCTCTCTCTCTCCCCATGGGCCAGTGATATTGCTGTCCTACTTTTCTCTTTCTCACAACCAGATTGTTCAAACTTGCTGGGGTGCCAAACAGCCAGCAACCCCTCTTCACTGGGTGTGTTAAACAAACATGGGGACACACTGCCAGAACTGTGGGGGGCATTCACCAAGGGTTGTTAAACCATAGCCTTTGGTAAGCCTGAAGGACTAATGGCAACAAATAGGTCTACAGTAATCATCTCCATCATCAAAGTAAACTGCATGAATTAGTTATTTGATTCGTCTCACAAAAAACACAACAATACTCAGAAGTGATAGCCAAGGGCATGTCCAAGTGCTTCATGGCTACCCTCCAAAAACAAAATGGTAGAATCCACAACAACACAACAATGTTATTGAGAACACGATTTTGATCAAATGCTGATTACAGAAGGTATTGAATTTACCAAATAATACTGTACCTACTTTACAACATGCAAATGCATAAGCATAACATAATTTATTTGCCTTCAAATGAGTTTGAAGTCTGGAAAGACTGCATAGTTAACTCTCTGGAAAGACTGCATAGTTAACTTCAAGGCCTTACTGGGATACTAGTTATAGAGGTAATACTGTAGTACCCTCACTCCTTCACAAAACAGGAGTGCAACACAGGTGAACATCTGAGAGAAGTGGACTAGAATCTTAGCTTCAGAGTCAACAATCTTTCTTTCTTGCATTGAACTACAGTATTTAAACAACGTTTTGCTCTCTCTTATTATGCTTCTTTTTCCTGTAGTGCTGCATGTAGTCTAGTGCTGTTGGGCAGACTTGACAATGGCCTTCCTGCACAGAAGATTTTGAGCTACAGCACAGCTCATATATTTCTAATCACCGGTTGTTTGGAATAAAGCATACTACATCATGACTAAACCCAGAAAGATTAGTATCCCCCAGTATTGACTTCTGCCGGCTTCTTGGGATCCAAAAGAAAAAGTGGCCTCCGAGCTTTGCATCGAATGACAAGTGAGACCAGTGACAAAAAGCAATTAGAGGCGACCGAGTGAAGTCACCCAATAACAACTTAGATGGAGTGATCAAATATTTGCAAGGAAATCCAGATCAATTGTTATCTATTCCTGTCCAAATAAGCTTTAGCTTAATGTGTATGCAAGGCTTTTACAAGGTTAAGTGGCTTTGCAGAGGTTCCTTTGCCATTTTATTAAATCATGTTTAAAGCATCCTAGTGGTGTAAGTGACGCAGTTACTGCATTCAATCTAAATGTTTACTGAATTTATTGTAATTATGTTTATTGAATTTAGTAGATTTACTACAGCAATAGCCATTTCTTTAGAAATGTTAATTGGATTGACTTATTAATAAGAGATCCAGGACAGCAAATTAGTTTAGGGAGGGAGAATGATCTCTTTCTTGCGTTAATTTGTGCACTAATCAATCTAGCTTTTCCTAACTGCAGCATAGTGGTTGGAGGAAAACTGCCGTTAAGCCACACTCTGTAAGATGTACACACCACCAACAAAAATGGGAACAATAGAGCAAATGCATCCCATCAGATTTTGACATGCTGCACTTGTGTGATGCCGACAGCTTAGGTCTAGCTGAAATGTGGCAACCTGAGATTCAGCAGTAAATACATCTAAACCCTATGGGTCCATACTTGCGAACAAATCTCAAAATCTGCATCAGCCAATTACAAATGTTGGCGTAGTTGACCATGATTGAAAAACAATTCACGAAAGTGTCCTTAACTGAAGTCAATTCTGCTATTAAATATTATTAAAACGTGCAACATTTCAATTGGACGAATAGCATACAGTTTAGCTAGCCTGGCTCCTGGTCATTTTGCAGTTTGTGGCAAGTTCGAATCCAAGGAGAGATACAGTTTTTCCAGTTGAAATGTAAAATTACATTTATTGTGTTAGTGTGTTGTGAACGGATTGCCTTCCTGCAGAACGACACATAGGCTACTGCTACATAAATCATTTCCCCTAGAATATAGGCTATATAACATAGACGTTTTACATGCTTTATTATAATCATCCACTTCGTCACATATGCCTTATTTGAATCTAGCATCGAGGACCAGCTGTGAACAGTTTTTTCCTTAACAAAAAAAATAATTAGAGTTAACCTCCTTACTAGTGGTGTATGATGGTAATAAAGGTACATGTCAGCTAATTGACAAGACCTTAAGGCTCTTTGACTTAAAAAAAACATATGTACGATTAACTGAGATGTTGTATTTTGACCACATTTATTTTTATGGGGGGATGTGTGTGAAATGGATAAGCAAAAACGTGGGATTTTATCATATATGCGAAAATGTGCCTTTTGAATTTTGTTTAACGTTAGCAGCTTGTAGCCTAGTCAAGGATGCATCATGCAATATTGGGACACTATACTTGTTACAGACCAAGCAGAACAAAAGTAAACCTTGAATTTGGAGGTTTAAATATCACTGATGGCCAAGATCAAGTATTTTCAGAGAAATGCTTAACTTGCAAGCTCTACTCAACAGTGCAGTAATCAATAGCAAAATCAGATAACCAATAAACAATATACACTACTGTTCAAAAGTTTGGGGTCACCTTGAAATTTCCTTGTTTTTTAAAGAAAATCACTTTTTTTTTGTCCATTAAAACTACATCAAATTGATCAGAAATACAGTGTAAACATTGTTAATGTTGTAAATTACTATTGTAGCTGAAAACGGCTGATTTTTAATGGAATATCTACATAGGCGTACAGAGGCCCATTATCAGCAACCATCACTCCTGTGTTCCAATGGCACATTGTGTTAGCTAATCCAAGTTTATCATTTCAAAAAGCGTAATTGATCATTAGAAAACCCTTTTGCAATTATCTTAGCACAGCTGAAAACTGTTGTACTGATTAAACAAGCAATAAAACTGTCCTTCTTTAGACTAGTTGAGCATCTGGAGCATCAGCATTTGTGGGTTCGATTACAGGCTCAAAATGGCCTGAAACAAATAACTTTCTTCTGAAACTCGTCAGTCTATTCTTGTTCTGAGAAATGAAGGTTATTCCATGTAAGAAATTGCCAAGAAACTGAAGATCTTGTACAACGCTGTGTACTACTCCCTTCACAGAACAGCACAAACTGGCTCTAACCAGAATAGAAAGAGGAGTGGGAGGCCCTGGTGCACAACTGAGCAAAAGGACAAGTACATTAGAGTGTCTAGTTTGAGAAAGAGACGCCTCACAAGTCCTCAACTGGCAGCTTCATTAAATAGTACACACAAAACACCAGTCTCAACATCAACAGTGAAGAGGCAACCCGATCAACAGTGAAGTGCTGGGATGCTGGTCTTCTAGGCAGAGTTCCTCTGTGTCTGTGTTCTTTTGCCCATCTTAATCTTTTATTTTTATTGTCCAGTCTGGCTTTGTCTTTGCAACTCTGCCTAGAAGGCCAGCGTCCCGGAGTCGCCTCTTCACTGTTGACGTTGAGACTGGTGTTTTGCAGGTAATATTTAATGAAGCTGCCAGTTGAGGCCTTGTGAGGCGTCTGATTCTCAAACTAGACACTCTAATGTACTTGTCCTCTAACTCAGTTGTGCACCAGGGCCTCCCACTCCACTTCTATCACAGCAGGTTAGGAGAACTTACCCAGCAGGTTAGGATAATTAACACAGCAGGATAGGAGAACTTACCCATCAGGTTAGGATAATTAACATAACAGGTTAGGAGAACTTACGCAGCAGGTTAGGAGAAATAACACAGCAGGATAGGAGAATTAACACAGCAGGTTAGGAGAATTAAAACAGCAGGATGGAGAACTAACACAGCAGGTTAAAATAAGTTACGCAGCAGGTTAGGAGATCATACGCATTAGGTTAAGATAACTTACACAGCAGTTTAGGAGAACTTATTAAGCAGCAGGTTAGGATAACTAACACAGCAGGTTAGGAGAATAAACACAGCAGGTTAGGAGAATTGACACAGAAGGTTAGGAGAACGTACGATGTAGGTTAGGAGAATTTACACAACAGATTAGTAGTATTTACAAAGCAGGTTAGAAGAACTAAAACAGCATGTTAAGATAATTAACACAGCAGGTTAAGAGAACTTGCACAGCAGGTTAGGATAATTAGCACAGCAGATTAGGATAAATTACGCAGCAGGTTAGGAGCACCTTCCCAGCAGATTAGGAGAATTTACGCAGCAGGTCAGGAGAACTAACACAACAGGTTCGGAGAACTAACACAGTAGAATAGGAGAACTTACCCAGCAGGTTAGGAGAACTAACACTGCAGGTTAAGATAATTAACACAGAAGGTTATGATGAATTACGCAGCAGGTTAGGAGAACTCATGCAGCAGGTTAGGAAACTTAACACACCAGATTATGATAATTTACCAAGCAGGATAGGTGAATTAGCACAGCAGGTACGGAGAATTACCACAGCAGGTTAGGAGAACTAACACAGCAGTTTAGGAGCACTACCACAGCTGGTTAAGAGAGCTTACCCATTAGTTTAGTATTATTTATGCAGCAGGTCAGTAGAACTTAGGCAGCAGGTTAGGATACCTAACAGAGCAGGTTTGGAGAACTTACACAGCAGGTTAGGAGAACTTACTCAGCAGGTTAGGAGAACTTACTAAGCAGGTTAGGAGAATTAACACAGAAGGTTAGGAGAATTAAAACTGCAGGATGGAGAATTAACAGCAGAATAGAAGATCTTTCGCAGCAGGTTAGATGAAGTAACACAGGAGGTTAGGAAAATTTACCCAGCATGATAGGAGGACTTACTCCGCAGGTTTGGATAATTAACAAAGCAAGTTAGGGGAATTAACACAGCATGTTACTATAATTAACACAGCAGGTTAGGAGAACTTACGCATTAGGTTCGGAGAACTAACACAGCAGGTTAGGAGAACATACCCAGCAGGTTAAGAGAACAAACACAGCATATTTAGTAGAATTAACACAGCAGGTTAGGAGAACTTACGCATTAGGTTAAGAGAACAAACACAGCAGATGTAGGAGAATTAACACAGCAGGTTAAGAGAACTTACGCATTAGGTTCGGAGAACTAGCACAGCAGGTTAGGAGAACTACCACAGCAGTTTAAGAGGACTTACACAGCAGGTTAGGATAATTAACACAGCAGGTTAGGATACATTACGCAGCATGTTAGGAGAACCTACCCAGCAGTTTAGGAGGACTTAAGCAACAGGTTAAGAGAACTGACACAGCAGGTTACTTGAACTAACATAGCAGGTTAGGAGAACTTACCAAGCAGGTTAGGATAATTAACACAGCAGGTTAGGAGAACTAACACAGCAGGTTAGGAGAATGAATTAACACAGCAGGTTAGGAGAAATAAAACAGCAGGATAGGAACATTAACACAGCAGGTTAGGAGGACTTAATCTGCAGGTTAGGAGAACTTACGAAGCCGGTTAGAATAATTAACACAGCAGGTTAGGAGAACTTACGCAGCAGGTTAGGAGATTTAACACAGCAGAATATGAAAATTTACCAAGTAGGTTAGGTGAATTAACAAAGCAGATAAGGAGAATTACCACAGCAGGATAGGAGAACTTACACAGCAGTATAGGAGAACTACCACAGCTGGTTAGGAGTACTTACCCAGCAAGTTAGGAGAACTAACACAGTAGGTTAGGAGAATTAACACAGCAGGTTAGTAGAATTAAAACAGAAGGTTAGCCAAATTAACACAGCAGGTTAGGAGAACTTACGCAGCAGGTTAGGAGAAGTAACACTGCAGGTTAGGCGAATTAACACAGACGTTTATGCTGAATTACGCAGCAGGTTAGGAGAACTCACGCAGCAGGTTAGGAAACTTATCACAGCAGATTATGATAATTTACCAAGCAGGTTAGGTGAATTAACACAGCAGGTAAGGAGAATTACCACAGCAGGTTAGGAGAATTAACACAGCAGTTTAGGAGCACTACCACAGCTGGTTAGGAGAGCTTACCCATCAGTTTGGTATAACTTGCGCAGCAGGTCAGTAGAACTTACGCAGCAGGTTAGGATAACTAACACATCAGGTTTGGAGAACTTACGCAGCAGGTTAGGAGAACTTACTCAGCAGGTTAGGAGAGTTTAAGCAGCAGTTTAGGAGAACTACCATAGCAGGTTAGGAGAACTTACCCAGCACATTATGAGAACTAACACAGTAGGTTCTAAATGCTTACCAAGCAGGTTAGTTGAATTAACACAGCAGGTTAGGAGAATTAAAACAGCAGGTTAGAAAAATTAACACAGCAGGATAGGAAAACTTACGCAGCAGGTTAGGAGAATTTACACAGCTGGTTAGGTGAACTTACCCAGCAAGTTAGGAGAACTAACACAGTAGGTTAGGATAATTAACACAGCAGGTTAGTAGAATTAAAACAGAAGGTTAGGAAAATTAACGCAGCAGGGTAGGAGAACTTACGCAGCAGGTTAGGAGAACTTACGAAGCAGGTTAGGTGAATTAACACTGCAGGTTAGGATAAGTTACGCAGCAGGTTAGGAGAACTTACCCAGCAGTTTAGGAGAACTTATGCAGCACGTCAAGAGAACTAACACAGCAGGTTTGGAGAATTAACACAGCAGATTGTGAGAATTTACCAAGCAGGTTAGGTGAATTAACACAGCGGGTTAGGAGAATTAACACAGCAGGTTTGGAGATCTAACACAGCAGTTTAGGGGGAACTGCCACAGCTGGTTAGTAGAGCATACCCATCAGTTTAGGCTAACTTACGCAGAAGGTTTGGAGAACTTACCCAGCAGGTTAGGAGAAGTAACACAGCAGGTTAGGAGACTTAACACAGCAGATTTTGAGAACTTACCAAGCAGGTTAGGTGAATTAACACAGCAGGTCAGGAGAACTTACGCACCATGTTAGGAGAACTTACGCAGCAGGTTAGGAGAACTTACGCAGCAGGTTAGGAGAACTTACGCAGCAGTTTAGGAGAACTACCACAGCTGGTTAAGAGAACGTACCCAGCAGTTTAGGAGAACAACCAGGGCACGTTAGGAGAGCTTACCCATCAATTTAGGAAAATGTACCCAGCAGTTTAGGAGAACTACCATAGCAGATTAGGAGAATTTACCCAGCACGTTAGGAGAACTAACACAGTAGGTTCTAAATGCTTACCAAGCAGGTTAGTTGAATTAACACAGCAGGTTAGGAAAACTTACGCAGCAGGTTTGGAGAATTAACACAGCAGGTTAGGAGAATTAAAACCGCAGGATAGGAAAACTTACGCAGCAGGTTAGGAGAATTTACACAGCAGATTATGAGAATTTACACAGCAGATTATGAAAATTTACCAAGCAGGTTAGGTGAATTAACACAGCAGGTAAGGAGAATTACCACAGCAGGATAGGAGAACTAACACATCAGTTTAGGAGAACTAACACAGCAGTTTAGGAGAACTACCACAGCTGGTTAGGAGAACTTACCCAGCAAGTTAGGAGAATTAACACAGCAGATTATGAGAATTTCCCAAGCAGGTTAGGTGAATTAACACATCAGGTTAGAAGAATTAACACAGCAGGTTTGGGGGGAACTGCCACAGCTGGTTAGTAGAGCTTACCCATCAGTTTAGGCTAACTTACGCAGAAGGTTAGGAGAACTTACCCAGCAGTTTAGGAGAACTAACACAGCAGGTTAGGAGAATTAACACAGAAGGTTATGATAAATTATGCAGCAGGTTAGGAGACTTAACACAGCAGATTTTGAGAACTTACCAAGCAGGTTAGGTGAATTAACACAGCAGGTCAGGAGAACTTACTCAGCATGTTAGGATAACTAACACAGTAGGTTAGGAGAACTTACACAGCAGGTTAGGAGAACTTACGCAGCAGTTTAGGAGAACTACCACAGCTGGTTAAGAGAACGTACCCAGCAGTTTAGGAGAACAACCAGAGCACATTACGAGAATTTACGCAGCAGGTCAGGATAATTAACAGAGCAGATTTTAAATACTTACCAAGCAGATTAGGTGAATTAACACTGCAGGTTAGGAGAATTAAAACTGTAGGATGGAGAATTAACACAGCAGGTTAGGAGAATTAACACTGCAGGTTAGTAGAATTAAAACAGAAGGTTAGGAAATATAACACAGCAGGTTAGGATAACTTACGCAGCAGGTTAGGAGAATTAACACAGCAGAGTAGGAGAACTTACCAAGCAGGTTAGGAGAACTTACACAACAGGTTAGGATAATTAACACTGCAGGTTAGGATAAGTTACGCAGCAGGTTAGGAGAACCTTACCAGCAGTTTAGGAGAACTTAGGCAGCAGGCCAGGAGATTTAACACAGCAGGTTTGGAGAATTAACACAGCAGATTATGAGAATTTACCAAGCAGGTTAGGTGAATTAACACAGCGGGTAAGGAGAATTACCACAGCAAGTTAGGAGATCTAACACAGCAGTTTAGGAGAACTACCACAGCTGGTTAGGATAATTTTTACTTTAACTTTACCTACATGTACATGTTACCTAATTTTCCTCAACTAACCGGTGCCCCCATCGCATTGACTCTGTAGCGGTTTCCACTGTATATAACCTCGCTACTGTTATTACTGCTGCTCTTTTAACTTTTTACTTATCAATTTTTTTACTTAACACTTATTTTTCTTAAAACTGCGTTGTTGGTTAAGGGCTTGTAAGTAAGCATTTCACTGTAAGGTCTACTACACCTGTTGTATTCTGCTCATTTGACAAATACCATTTGATTTGATTTGATTTGAATTAGGTTCATGTTAGGGAAAGGGTTAGGGTTAGCTAAAATGCACACATTTTGATGTTAATTTGACAAAAGCATGATCCCTTCATGCCATGACCTGATTACCCGGATGGATGTCAATTTACAGTTTCAAAAACGTGTTGGAGTGATTCTCCGTCGACTTTCTGGAATGGACCAGCCAGCAACTGGCATTCTTACCTGAGAATGAGACCACCTGGAAATGTCAATAAGAAATGTCTGCCAAATGGAACAGGTGAGAGAGGATGCATTGTGCTGGACAGGTACTGTAGGCCTGTAAATATTTTGTGTCTTACCTTGATCAACTGTTTTGTCAATTTCATCCTGCTGTGTGTCCTTTGATGGGACTATTTACATGTCCACTACAGAGCCAGAGTCAATGTTTTTCCAGGAATTCTATCATGGTTAAGATAATTAACTTCAACCAGAGATAGGTCAACCTTGTTTCCTCTGGTACGTAACTCAAATTTGCATATTGGACTTATACATTAAGTGTTTGTTTGTTTATTCTTATGTCTTGTCTTGTGAGTTGACAGTATGGTTTGGTGTCACAATCCCACCTGCAATGGTCATGTCAGTGTAGGTTATAGGCTAGACCTATCTCCATAGGCCTATCTAACCCTATCACACACAGCCTGTCCCATGCTTTTGGAAGAACCTTGGGAAGGCCCATTTCAGTCACTAATCTGATGATGACAGAAGAAGATATTGAACAGTTTTTTTTCTATCTAAGTAGACAAGCTTCTCAAAATAGCATTTACTTCTCCCGGTGTCCTAGAATTGTTGTAAGCCTCCCTCAAGTAAAAAATCTGAAATTCTGTTCCTATTTGCCATTGTTTTGTGGATAATAATTACATCAAAAACACATAATTGGTGTGTGCTATATGTTGATATTTTCTTGTCATGTTGTAGGCCTAATGATTTCCTGTATTCCTGTCATGTACTTGTGCTTTGGGCAGAGTTAACACGTTTTAATTTATTAGTTTAGCCACATTGATCCCTTTTTACCATTCATATGACGAAAACCATTCAGCCAAGTCAAGCATAGAAATGAACAGGCTGTAATCCGACCCAAGCACTTTCTACGATGAATCTGTAACGATAGAAGCTGAAGCAGCCATACCACTGGAACACAGTGGGATGGAACAAATTATGTTGCAGCCAATTGAGGGGTGTTAGAATACATCAATCTGCATCTTGTAATGGCGTGCACACAGAGCCATAACGCTGATTGATTCGGGCCTGTCATTTCTAGGAACAAGTTTAGAACTGTACAGAGAGCAATGTGGTTGTGAGCAAGAAATATGGTAAAAGCATCTGTTACAGACCGAACATCTTATTTGAGTTAATAATGCTCAATGAGATCAAGCACACAGAAACTAAACAAGATTTAATGAACATAGTAAGGTAATGAGACCTCTTATGCTCATCATTATTCATGACAAACTGACAATGAGTCAATGCCCATAGCTCATAAGAGCGGAGTGCTACTGTACATGTGTGTCAATGAGAGAGTAATGGCAGTCATTGTTGAGCATGACTGTGTCAGATTGGCAAAACACCATCACTAAAAAGCTGAGTCAGGCAATGTACACCAGATCAGACTAGTGAACCCTGGTGTCCTAGTTTCTCTATGTCCCAACTACAGGATGCATGTTGATAGAGAGATCCAAATGATTTTGCTAGTTAGATCACACCAATGATCACACACACACACTAATTATAGAAAAGGTCATTCAATTCTCATTATAAACTGGGTGGTTCGAGCCCTGAATGCTGATTGGCTGACAGCCGTGGTATATCAGACCTTATACCACGGGGATGACAAAACATTTATTTTTACTGCTCGAATTACAATGGTAACTAATTTATAATAGGTGCTATAAGGCACCTTGGGGGTTTGTGGTATATGTCCAATATACCACAGCTAAGGGCTGTGTCCAGGCACTCCACGATGCGTCGTGCCTAAGAACAGCCGTTAGCCGTGGTATATTGGCCATATACCACACCCCCTCGTGCCTTATTGCTTGAGTGCAAAATTCTCAAGATATCAGCAACATGCTAACTGTGGAAGCCATCAGCTATTACATTGTTTTTAATGTGCGTCACATCTCACGCTGAGGATTGTGGGGTAAGATGAATGATGGCTATGGCAGATTTTGTGGGGGAGCAGTGCAGATGTAGAAAGTGTGCAGATCATTACAGATGGCATGAGGGAGGGCTTCATTAAAACCCAGGCCCCTTTGTTCATGTTCTTTATTTATGGCACTCTTATCACTCTGGTCTATGCTAAATATAATTTGATTACAACATCATGCTGTCATTTTGGTCCACATTTTTGCAGTAGCTGGGATTGACTATTGAAAGCTATCTCTCAAAATCTGCAAAATTGAAGAATCATTATGTTGTACTGCTCAGTGAACTATAATTTTTCAGTGAAAGAAAAGGCAACATTTTTAATATATGCTTTAGTGAACCGCCCACATAGTTTCACCGCTGATCCAAACAGCAGGGGTTTTCCTCCTTGTGTGTAAAGGTCATCTGCTGTGTTTTCTAATTTGCTGACACTAGTCTGGGGACTTTAAAGATGGAGATTTCTTTGTGACCAACTTACCACAGAGGGTAATAATAGCCGTCTCGACCTGGGAAATCTTCAACGCCCCAATGCCCCCATCAACCGCGTGAACCCATTACTGGCGGATGTGTTGAAATCTAGAGGTCTCATTTCAAATATTATTCCATTTCCCCCTCTTCTGTCTGCCAATAAAGAACTCCCATGTCTCCTGAATAGCTTATAATAACATGTTTTAAGAAGCCCACCCTTAGTTCCCCAAAGGATCCAGCATTGCAATGCAGCAGTCTGCTATATAATATCCATGCTTTTCTGTGTGTAATTAAAGGTCAGTTTGGGCTATAGCCCTGTGTTGCCTTGAATGACAAATCTCCCATGCTTTCTCTCTCTTCCCGAAACGTGATGGCTTTGCCAAATGTGATTAAATCTATTTTTGCGCCATCTGTTTTCTTGGCATTAAAATGCATTAGTTGAAAGTGTACCTCTTACCAGCACACTAAAATGTCTCATCAGTAATGTGGTTGTTCACAGTGTAGTTATTGAGAGGTAGATTAGAAGAAGAATTAGATCATGTTTAGGAATGCCATCAGAGAGTCCAGTAGTATTCTGCTGGATTACACACTAAGCTCTTACAGAAGACTTTCCTTCAGTGTTACTCGATTTTTAAGATTATGTTTGCATTGGGGATGAGACTAAACTCTAATGTCATTGTCATGACATCTGCTGTACTTCTCAAGCCACACTGGCTGTGTTCTCGATGCAGAGGTGTCAAACTCAACTCAACCCTTAAGGGACAAACACACAAACATACACACACACAAACATGCACACACACTTACACACACACACACACAGACACTCCCTTCTGGTGGGGAGTATGGCCTGCTCCGACTGACTGCGCCTCACTGCCCTTGTGCAGTGGTGTGCCAGTTGTGCCTTCCCCCATCGCTGTGAATGCCACCATCTGGTGTGCCACGTGGACATCATAATCTCTCCTTAATTACATTAGCAGCGCAATCAGTTACTGCATTACAAGGCAGGGCGAAGAGCTTTTAAATCTTGGAGGAAATCATAAATAATTGCACTAAGTACCCAGCACCAGATGTGCTTGCCAACTTGGCTGGAATTAGATAAATAGTAACCTCGACAACAGTGTTCGATATCGGCTCTGCAAACTTTTTTTGGGGGACAGTGTCATCCTTTTACCCTCTGCTCTGCTCATATCTATTTAGTCATGGGGTGTTGGCGTGCCTCCCTCCATGTGATAAAACCCAGAGTGTTTAGTGTTCATTCACGCTAGCGTTTCTGTTGCTGCTGTAGTACCTTCAGTAATGAAAAGCACAGTGCCCAAAGTCTACGACGCACATTGTGGGTCTCACAGTCCTTCTCCTAGAATTTTTACCCCTCGCTCCACTCTGTATTAGTGTCAAATATAACTTACAGTATGGAATTGGATTTTGGCACCATGGTTTATAGGTTTCATTCTTGGTTCTCTTCCTTAGGAAATGCATCATTATAAATGGTTGTGTTTATTTCGTAGTGTGTGAGGCATGTGTGTGTGAGTGTGTAATACTATCAGGGCTCTGGTTGCCTTGAAGGGAATGTTTGGTTGTATCAAATGGCACCTCTCACTCGTCTTCCTGTCATCTCCCCAGTCCTGAGGGCGGCTCACAGCAAAACACATCTCACAAAGTTCATTGGCATCCCAGAGTGCCTCCATATTGCCCAATGGCTACACAATGACAGTGACACTTTGTGTTAGACGACTATGAGTTCAAAAATCTGAAATACTAGTGGTCGCTCACTGATGCAAAATGAAGGCTATTGTCTGTAGTTACATTACACTGCGTGATCAATGGGGAAAACAGTTCTGTATCTAAATCACCAGTTACCAAAATGTCTTAATTAACTTGGAAACTAAAACCGTTATTGGAAAGTAAAACAGAGACAATGAGTCATTCAATTGTATCCAAGTCTTCAGATCCGCAATTATTTGGTTGCTGTGAAAAAATAAATGGCTGCGGCATTCATCATATTCAAATGAGGCAGTAAAATAAATGATGCCCCTGTGTTTATAAACAGGCACTAGAGCAGGCTGTGATTTCTAGATGGGGTTTCTTAAACATGTAAATGAGATACAACATTTGCTAAAAGGCCCCTTTAGTGATTTGTCTCCTTGATGGAGTTATTGATATTTACCTATTTACCTATTTTAATTTTGTCACAATATGCCCTTCAATAAGCTTTTAATTTGTTTCTATTTCAACCAACCCTTGTGAGAATAAAACAGAGTGAGGGGAAGAAAGAGAAATACAGGTATTGACTAAATATATCTTATCATTTATCATAATTTCTCCATCCACTTTGTCGCAGCTTCAGTATTTAAGGAAGATAGATGACACAAGATGTTGTCTTCTCTTTCACACTCTCGCTGCTCTGGGAAGTGTGTCCGATAGGGAATTGTTTTTACTACTCTACTATTCTCTGGTAAGTGTTTCGTAACAATGTTCACACTTCACATTGACGTCAGTCAGTTTTATTTTAACTTAAATGTAAGATGTTATTTTGGTGGCCTCTGCAATCAAATGAGACATCTGACTGGCATTCTGACTTTTGGAATATACATTTTCTCTCTATACACAGCCTTCGAGAGTGTGTCTTGTTAGGAGAAGACAACATGCAGTGACTTTCTTAGTGTGAATATAATTTCACAGTTTCATATTCACTAACTTCTGAAGCCATTTTTACACTCCCACTTCTAAAGATGTAAAAGAGAGTCCCATGGGCAGTTGTCTATTAATCCACATTGTTATCTACTGTAGGTGGCCATTAAGATTTGAGACTTCGAAGGGTGTGGCATTTGCGATGCTTGTTGGGCATTCTGCTGAGGTGGCCTGCTCCACAGCGTCACCCATTAATATCTCAGTTTAACATTGACACCTATGAACACCAAGTTTAAAAAAAAGCTGACTTACTCATAAACTTGGTGTTGTTGGGCACATTTGATTATATTATTGTCACGATCTTTGTACGGGACGGACCAAGATGCAGCGAGGGTTCCAGTGTACATACTTTATATAAAACGTAATGCAACTGGCAAAACAATAAACAAATAAAGATCGTAACTAAGGTGTGGCACAAACAGGCACACACACATACAAAGACAACATACCAATAAACAATGACCCACAAACCCCAGTGTAAAAAGCACAAACATATATATGGTTCCCAATTAGAGGTAACGACAATCAGCTGCCTCTAATTGGGAACCATCAACCCAACATAGAAATATACCACCTAGAACATAAAACCCCTCCTAACAAAACACAAAATGACATGCCAGCCTGCTATCCCAGGCCTGGACGTGACAGTACCCCGCCCCAAAGGCGCAGACTCCGACCACGACAAACAGTCCATGGGGAGGGTCCTCGGGTGGGTCTATGTTTCCTTGGCGGGGCCTGGGGCTTGGAGCCGGAACAGAGGTCATCGGACTCTGGAGACTTACACTGGACCTGATGTGTGAAACAAGCACAGTACGTAGCAGGCTGGGACGACACCCTAGCGGCCTGGTGCGCGGAACAGGAACAGTACGTGCCGGTCTCTCGATGCGCACAGGGGGCCTGGTGTGCGGAGCAGGAACAGGACATGCTGGGCTCGCGATGTGCACAGGGGGCCTGGTGCGCAGAGCAGGAACAGGACGTGCTGGCCTCGCGATGCGCACAGGGGGCCTGGTGCGCGGAGCAGGGACAGGACGTGCTGGGCTCTCGATGCGTGGAGCAGGGACAGGACGTGCTGGGCTCTGGATGCGCACAGGGGACCTGATGCATGGAGCAGGGACAGGACGTACTGGGCTGTGGAGACGACCGGAGACACAGTGCGCAGAACCGGCGCAGGATATCCTGGTCCAAGGAGGCGCACTGGAGACCAAGAGCGCTGAGCTGGCACCCTCCTTCCAGGCTGGTCGCTCACCCTAGCCTGACAGATGCGGGGAGCTGGAATGTCGCACACCGGGCTGTGGGCGCGCACTGGGGAGACAGATATCCTGGTCCGAAGAGGCGCACCGGAGACCAAGAGTGCTAAGCCAACACCCTCCTTCCAGGCTGCACACTCCCCCTAGCTCGACAGATGCGGGGAGCTGGCATGTCGCGCACCGGGCTATGAACGCGCACTGGAGACACCGTGCGCTTCACCGCATAACACGGTGCCTTACCAGTGCGACGCTCCCTCCGGTAAGCATGGGGAGTTGGCTCAGGTCTCCAACCTGGTTCAACCAACCTCCCTGTGTGCCCCCCAATTTTTTTTGGGGGGGGCTGCCTCTCGGGCTTCCATGCTCCGTACCTATCCTCAAAGAAGCGCCGCTCAGCTTTCGCTGCTTCCAAATCCTCCCTGGGACGGCGATACTCCCCAGCCTGGCTCCAGGGTCCCTTGCCATCCAAAATCTCCTCCCACGTCCAGGACTCCTGCTGACCCCGCTGCTTGGTCCTTTTGTGGTGGGTCATTCTGTCACGATCTTCGTACGGGACGAACCAAGATGCAGCGAGGGTTCCAGTGTACATACTTTATTTAAAACGTAATGCAACTGGAAAAACAATAAACAAATAAAGATTGTAACTAAGGTGTGGCACAAACAGGCACACACACACATACATACAAAGACAACATACCAATAAACAACGACCCACAAACCCCGGCGTAAAAGCACAAACATATATATGGTTCCCAATTAGAGGTACTGACAATCAGCTGCCTCTAATTGGGAACCATCAACCCAACATAGAAATATACCACCTAGAACATAAAACCCCTCCTAACAAAACACAAAATGACATGCCAGCCTGCTATCCCAGGCCTGGACGTGACAGTTATTCACACTGAAGAAAGTATGTACTGCTTTCACAGCTTGATGCATGCTCCCTTCAAGCTAGAATCCTCCTTTGTCTTACCATTGTAACTGCTGCTAGCTGTTGCATTGGGTGTTGTATTAGCTGTAGCTTGTACTGGTTGTAACTTTACCAACTTGGAAATCTTAGAAATCATATGGCATCCCTTCACTCTCTAAACTCTCTGATCCTCCATCCAGCCCATTCACAGATTTCTCTGTGGAATTGCATTGCCAATTATCCTAATCACCCATAGTTACAGATAGATAAAGAGTGAAGGGTGAATATTAAGAGTTATTCATTTAATAAGCGACAACAATAGTATCACAAAGCCAGAGTTGCCTTCTCTGTCATGTTTTTATTCATTGATATACATAGCTATGAAATACACCCAGGACTTTTGTCACTCAACTCTCTCATGTATTTGAATGTGCTGTTGGCCCTGGTCTGGTGATTTAGTGTGGACCTTTTATCAGAGCTAGCCAGGCAAGCAAACTCCACTGGGGAACCCACTGTTTTATAAGGGTATAAATAATTAATGACACTGCATCTGTAAATGGCCTGTAATGCTGTTTGTTTAAGCTCCCATCAGAATGGTATGTTGCCTGCTGTACAAACAATAGAAAGAGATATTCGTAAGTGACTGAAAGGACAGACAGAGGGATATCTTTGCTTTCCATTTCAGTTATTGTCTCTCCTGCTGTCCAAACCTTGCCAATGGCTACCCTTTTCCATTCCACTATATTGGATTATGATTTGCATTATTTTCTGACTGTGACATTTATGTCATTATTTTACTTTGAGACATGTGACTCGTGCACATCAGCACTGTGTTATCAAGCAAGAGGTTGGGCAAGTGGGAACACATCTCAAACGAGATGTAGAACTTGGCAGTTTAACAAAACTCTCACATAGCACACAGGTTAGATCTAGACCTTGTAGCTAGAACAGTAAACTATGCTCAATGCATGCGCCACTAATCCTACATTTTCAGTGGATATTTTTTTTTTAACTGTATAATCTTTGTAAATGATATCATAAATAGGACTGGTGGAGTTGTCACACATGCAGCTAACAAAAAAATATGGAAATGTCTGCTCAATCCAAAATTACAACCAACTGATTGCAGCATTACCACAAAAATGAAGGAGGCAAGTGGAAGGGGGAGAAGGTAAAGAACTTATCTGTCGGCCCTGCATTAAAGACCAGAATTGGTTAAAGAAAATTGTGATTAATAAAAAAGCATACCAGTGTAATTTAAGGACCAAAAAAATGTACAGCTGCGCCATACAGATTGCAAAATAGTTAGGAAGAGATTGTCGATGTATTCCATGGCAAATGGTTTATGAACACAAAACGAAGGCAGATTCAAAACTTTTAGTTTTTGCTACTTAAATTATTATACAAAATTCTTGCAACCAATATGATGTTATATACATGGGGAATACAAACATCTCAGCTCTGCAGATATTGCTGCAAAGAGACAGAATCATTTGATCACTTGTTTTGGTACTGCCCATATGTAGCTTGTTTTTGGTCGCAGGTTCAGGAATGGCTAAAGAATTGCAACATTTACGTGGCGCTAACTCTGCAAATAGCACTGCTGGGTAACTTGAAAAGTCATAATCAATATTTTGTGAAATTAATGGCAGTTAGAAATCAAAACCGGATGGTATTTTAGAGATAGATGAGAGGGGTTGAAGGTATCTGAAGGGTGGGACTAAAAACATGTATATAGTATGTGTAAGCTGAAAGTAGAAGACTAAGTATTGTTTTCCATTTGTTTGCTCCAATTAGGGGAGGGGTGGTAGGGTTAGGGAAAAATAATACATTTAAAATAATATATGCATAAAATATATCTACATCTATATATGGGGAATTGGAAATTATGCATGCAATTACATTGATATAACCACAATCTATCAGCAATGTTAAAGCTGATCTACCCCCTACAAAAAAACAGGCCCACAATGTGGTTACTAAAGTGATTTTGATATATTTGTCTGTTTTCTCTGCATTACATATAGAAGATGTCCCTTTTCAGGTTTAGAGGAACTGACTGCTAAAGGCTGACACCCGTTCTTATAACCTGGTAGCATAGCTAGCATACAGAAATTGGTGGTGGTAGTCAAAGTCATTTTGAAGTGTAACGCAGTTGATTGGTGACGATGACATGAACATGTATTGTATTTTTACCTGAACATAGTGTGATATAGCCTAAATATAGACACATTTTGCTTGGGGGCAATGAGGAGATTCGGGATCTTCCCCCACGACAACTTTCCCCCACACAATTCCATGACATTTCCGTTGTTTTGGTCAAGTTCCATTGACTTTTTTACCGCATCTATGTACTGGCACAAATCTGTAATGAAACATGTTTGTTGTTCTCCTCATTATAACAACGCAGCTGTAAATAAGTTTTGGTTTTATCGCCATGTGTTCAGGATTGCCACATGATCAAACTTGGATGCGGAATGCCCTTAGTGGGATAGACCAAGCCAATGGTTCAAAAACATTTGTCATTATGGAAGCCATCTCATTTTCATAAAACTTAAGTATTTAAAAATCAAACAACTCTTTAAAATCAAACAACTCTTTGAAATGAGAAATTTAAATGAGGTTCAGAAGGATGAACACTTCAGAAAAGAAAGCATTGATTGCCAACATTTATATTCTAAATCAATAAATAACTTCCGTATTCATGTACTATATCAATCAGACACGCTAGGACGTTCAATTTGGCCCGCAGGTGGTTTTGTTACGATCGTCAGGATAAATGGACCAAGGCGCAGCGTGCATAGAGTTCCACATTATTTTAATTTAAAGTGAAACGGCAAAACAATAAAGAAACAACTGATCGAAACATATGCGTAGCGCACACAGGCACTAACAAGAAACAATATCCCACGAACACAGGTGGAAAAAGGACTACCTAAGTATGATCCCCAATTAGAGGCAACGAATAACAGCTGCCTCTAATTGGGAACCACACACAAAACCAACATAGAAATAAACAACATAGAAAACCCCCTAGTAACGTCCTGACCTAAATCACCATAGAGAACCCAGAGGGCTCTCTATGGCCAGGACGTGACAGTACCCCCCCCCCCAAAGGTGCGGACTCCGGCCGCAAAACCTGAAACTCGTTGGGGAGGGTTTGGGTGGGCCACTAGCGTTGGTGACGGCTCCGGTGCGGGACGTAGCACCCACTCAGACCGCGGATCCGGCCATGGAGCCAGGCTGAACGCCGTGCCTGGACTGGACACCGGCGCAGTGGAAGGCTCTGGCCTAGGGGCAGGACTGGACGCCGTGCCTGGACTGGGCACCGGTGCAGATGAAGGCTCCGGCCTAGGAGCAGGCCTTGACCCCGTGCCTGGACTGGGCACCGGCGCAGATGAAGGCTCCGGCCTAGGGGCAGGACTGGACACCGTGCCTGGACTGGGCACCGGTGCAGATGAAGGCTCCGGCCAAGGAGCAGGCCTGGACCCCGTGCCTGGACTGGGCACCGGCTCAGCTGAAGGCTCCGGCCTAGGAGCAGGACTGGACGCCGTGCCTGGACTGGGCACCGGCGCAGATGAAGGCTCCGGCCTTGGAGCAGGAGTGGACGCCGTGCCTGGACTGGGCACCGGCGTAGAAGAAGGCTCCGACCTTGGAGCTGGACTGAACGCCATGCCTGGACAGGACGTACTGGGCTGGGAAGGCACACTGGAGGCCTGGTGCGTGGAGCCGGCACAGGTTGCACCGGACTGGTGACACGCACTTCAGGGCGAGTGCGGAGAGCTGGCACAGGACGTACCGGGCTGTGCAGACGCTCCTCTAAACGCCTGCGCTGCAGCATACTCCTCGCCAACACCTCTCTCCGATATCCTTCCCTAAACTCCTCTAACATCTCCCATTCAGGCTCTGGCTCTCTCCCCTGCTCGGCTAACAGCCCCATGTGCCCCCCCCCAAAAAATCTTGGGGTTGCCCCTGGGCTGCTTGTGGAAGCGGACCCCGGCGTCGTCGCTGTCCCCCATTATTCCTCGGTGACTCCCGCCAAGGAAGGGTCTCGCATCCACCCATGATCTCCTCCCATGTCCAACTCTCCTTCACCTTTGTGGCATGCTGCTTGGTCCTGGACTAGTGGGATATTCTGTTTTTGTTAGTGCCTGTGTACGCTACGTAGGTTACAATCAGTTGTGTTTTTCGTTATCATTGTATGTTCCATTAAAATTAAATATGTGGAACTCCATGCACGCTGCGCCTTGGTCCAGTTATTATGAAGATCGTGACAGGTTTGAGTAAAAATAAACTTTGTAATGGATTTTTTGTTTTTTTGTTTTTATAATTCGGGGAAAACTATATCGATTGACATCGAAATGACTAAAACCAAATCTAAGCTGTGTAGAAATGATAATGGACCTACAGTTATAGTCTCTTCACTCTGTCCAGCTTGATAACAGTCATCGAAACAAAAGCTAGACAGTCGGGGAGCATACAAAATTCCAATAGCAAATTTTGACGTCAAGGAAATATAATACATTTTAAGTGCGGCCCTCCGGACCTCGGTGAAGACCAAATCCTTCCCACTGGGAAAATGAGTCTGACACCCCTGTTCTACTATGAACTCTGAGCACTTGAACTCAATAAAGCACATAAATGAAACCATTGCTTTTGTTTATCTGGTAGTCATTGTTGATGACAGGGTGAAGTTGCAATATAAAAGGTGTTATATATTTATTAACATTGTGCCATTCTTACATGCAAACACATACATGCATACTCTACATACACATACATACATACTGTACATATACACACACACAAACACACACACACCCACAGTTTGAGTCTTGCCCCCACCCAATCTCATCCCTGAGTCTCTCATTTCCATTATTATTAATATCTGCCTGTTTAATTTTCAGCTCTGTCATAATGTGTCGGCCTAAACTACAAGAGACAATCCCTTATTGATTACTTTCACAGCAGCCCCAGCGCATGCCCCAGCTGATCGCGCCTCTCACGCACAGACATCTCATGCATTTCAGATAATAAGCCGCTGCTCCGGAGTTGAAACAAATTGGATGTGCAGTCAGTCACTGTCCAAGTGAATCATGTTGCAGTCTGTCAGTGGGCTAGGCCTGGATTATCATTTTACCCAACTAAGGCAAAGAGAGAAAAAACATGCCATCAGCACCTGCTATAATGTGGGGATGTTATACTGTGTATCAGATAAGCGTTTGATGCCCAAACCGTTGCAGACACACATTTTGGTGGAACTATTGATTAAGTAGGCTATTCAGTTAGTATCACAGTTGCATGTTGTATTTCAAAACTATTACAAAGTATTATTAGACCTAAATTAATTTGAATGATGCCTAAACTCTTTTGTATCCACCCAAACCATGATTCTGTGTCATGAAATCCAAGTAACATGCTTGACAGTCCACTTTTTATGGGATAAACAAGGGATGGCTATGAGCTTGTAGGTATCCTGTTAAATGACATGTATTTTCTTCTCTCACCAAAATCAATGTCACTCAAAAGAATAGGTTGTGGAGAAATCCATTAATTTGATTTATCTTTGTCAAAATCATATTTGATACAACTTGTGCCAGGATTTTATTTATTGTGAGGCTCTTTCAAATTTTGTCTTCTAGAGCCATTTACAAACATTACTATCGGAATTTAGTCCAAACGTTATTAGACATTGTGTTCTGTTCTTAACCTGTCCTAAACAATATGTTGCTTTTGCATTTGTTTGCTCAGAATAATAGGAAATAAATAACAAGAGTTCTATCCCACTGGACTTGGCTCTGCATCAAATTCAGTGTTTTCTCAGGTAAAAAATCAAGAGGGAGGTTTTTAGGAGTCGTGACGAGGAGCAGAGGAAGACATGATTAATAATACAACAGGATTATAGAGCGCAGACTGTGCAGCTCCGACTTTAATAAGCCCATGGAGGGAAAACAACACCAGACCACGAACATGGTGAACCACATAGGGTTCTGCATCCTGAACAACATCTGCACGTAGTTGTGTTTTTCTTCTTAAAAACAATAATCTATTAATTGATAGAGTATGGTTAAAACAAAAAAAGTATTCTGAATGTTGTTGATCGCTGTCATATGTCATTGCTCGTTTCAGGCGTCATCTGCTGCAATGGAAATGGAAAAAGAGCCTTGTTTAAAAGAACAATACCTGAGCTGCTGTGCTATGGTTCGGGTTGCTCTGAAGCCCTGAGAAGTAGAATAATTGGCACCCGGTGTGAGGCTCCCTCTGTTAGGCAGAAGCTCTTTAAAATATGGATGATATTGTGTTCACTTTGGGGTTTTATTGGGTTCTTTTGGGGACTTGCAGCATCATCCTCCCACTCTGACCTGATGTATTCTCTCTGTCACCAGAGGAGCTGAGCAGTCTTTGAGTTGATCACATTCAGGTGTCTGCATTGTGGAAACCAACTGTGAGGGCCTCAGTGATGGATAATGGATGAAGGGGAGGAAGGGAAGTATGTATAGACAACTTTGATGAGCAGATCACCTCTCTACTGGTGTGGATCCCATGCAAACAGAACAAGGTATAGCAGACACAACATATTTTAGTGTCATGCATAGGTCCCACGTACTGTTATGGTTGAGGGCTGATTTGACCAAAGCCTGTACATTGTTATGGGGACAGTGCTGCCATAAATTCAGTCATAACAAAGTAGTATTGCTGCAATGTTGGCTATAATATGCTTGGCATAGCGCCTGTGCAGACCTTACGCATGATTATCACACTAATCCTAGTCTCATTGCTTTATTCCACTGGCATCCATTGTTGACTCTTGCATAAATACATCGATAACAAAATTATTAAATTAATGGCAGATCTCTCCCATTGCACACTGTGCCTTAAATCATGCATGAATGTGATAATTACCCAGGCTAGGCCAAAAGGGCCCATCACTGCCGCTTTAAATCCAATAAACCTCGTGACCTGATCATTATAATTGACCATCTATCAGGGTCATTGACGAGTCCACCGACATTACCCACTGTTTATAATCCCTCTTGATAATTACAGATAGTGGGAGAAACCAATATCATGGCAGTACCATGATGGCAGGAAGAAGACAGCCAATTTAGATGAGGGTGAGGTAGGATAGTCAACTCAAGGAAATCAGACGGTTTGAAAAGTGACACATATATTTTAAATTCTACAACATCAAATAGAAGCTGAAAAAGCATTGTGTTCTTAGAGTTGTTGTGAGATTGTGACAGTGTCTTGTCAACCTGACTTCTGTTACTGTGTGAAGACCACTTTCTGTTTGTCTCTCTATGGGGAGGTTTTGAGTTTCTGTCAAAGTGAATTCACCTTGAATGTTGAGCAGCTGGGTTTCGTGTTATGTTCATTTGACTAAAATACATTTGAGTCATTTTACTAAAAGAAGATAATATGGATATTTAACTTCGGTAAGACAGATTTTATAGGAAAGCATGGTCAGTTTGTTTCAACGTTCCTGTCATTATTTTCCTATTAATTTGTGACATTGTCCTTGTTTGACTTCTTATGGAGTTTGAGTTGTATTCATGTCGGTGATGGAACGTTGGCATGGTTGTTTGTTCTTTTTATCTCATTATCTGTCACCCTTGGGAATTTCAAAATGAAGCTTGTGGTGGGGGCTTTACTCTGGCCAGCACTTGCACTTACTCCTAATCCATTTTCACTACTTCAGCTCTGCCAACAAGTCATTGAGAAAACGCACAATTTATTGAAACTTTATGAGGAAACCCTTACCCCCCTTTCACCACACAATTATGTAAAAGCCATCTAGCCCTTGAATAACCCTCTTTGTAGTAATTCATTTATGAGTTTGGTCACAGAGGAGATGCCACTCTAGCCACAAACACCCTAAAACATGCATGGGTGGTATGAGGATACATTCCACACCAAAATGTGTTTTCATCTCTTCCATTCTGGCTCTCTTTTCTTCATAATCACATCATAAAAGTTATGAAATCACACTTACCATGAACTTGTTTCATTATAAAGTTACTTTAAACCTTTTATTTGAATGGTATTCCATTCTAGAATAAAAAAATGAGTTATCCACATGTGCGCTCAACCCTAATGTCAAAAGAGTATGTTTTTTTTGTCACAGTAAAAGTTAGTGGGAGAGATGGGTGAGACACAGATGAAAAGAAAGAGTGCAATAGAAAGTAGGTTAGACAGAAAATGTGAGAAAGAAAAGGTGAGACAAAGAGAGTGAGTGGTAGAGAGCCCTCTATTTCTCCATTGTTTTTATTATATGATAAAATAACAGTTGCATTGTCAGAGCACGTCCAACACATTTTCACAAATTAAGTAAATGAAGTAAATTCATAGTACCCCCTACCAAGCAACAATAGATACTATGCTAATCGATTCCCCCAAAATAAAATAAAATACAAAAACGAATTAGAAAAATAAACTCTAAATGAAACCCACCCCATCCTACCCATGCCATCCCACCCCCAACCCGAGTGATCTGTTTGATACAACACCTGTGGGGCCTCTTTACAACTTCTTAGCAAAAGACCTTGCATTTTTTTGCTGCGTTTGACCACATTGCTAATGTTCTTTCATTTGTGCCATGAGAGCGAGCAGTGGACAATTCCGAAAGTACAATATCAAGAAAAGAGAATACCCATTGGAGCCATGTAAGTGTATGCGGAGGCTTCCATCTTAACACAATCATTTTAAGGGTAAAGAGAGCCCAGTAGTCTACTCTCTATTGAGTTAAATATACAGTATATTTGCATGGTATACAGTATGTAACACCAGAGATAAAACACTTTGAGACTTTTGGAATATGAAAACCCACTTCTTCTATTTGGGTAGTACAACACTTAGGCAGCATATACCACTGCTTTTTCAACACTGAGTGTTGTTCATATCTCTGCTCCCTAAAGCTTGAAAGCACACCATTTTTCAGCCAGCTACACCCTCTGGGACTGAAGCCCAGAGACGGAAATGTAAAGGATATGTTTTATTTGACAGTTGCAGACAAATAAATCTAAATATGTATTTTGGTCATGTTTGTATGCAGGCTGCATCCAGAGGGGGTTGGAATGATTATAGGACATAAATAAAAGTGCTGTACCAGGACCTTAGGTCATGTGTTTACGCATGTATTTCCAAGAAAAACGTCACACTACTTCCCTTGTGAAGCATATAGTAGAGGTACGCACACAGCCTATCAATGCGAGATGAAACTGGACATCCACATAAAATATACATACTGAAGTGGATAAAAGTCAAGGATGTATTGAAGCCTGCCAACGAGGCACAAATCAACCTGTCCATTGCGGGGGCCTGTGCAGGTCACCCTCTTAATGAAATGGTTTAGGCCCACTGATGCGCTTGAAGGAAAGTCAATGGGCGGTGTCAATGAGAAAGCGGGCGGGGGGCTCTTGCAATCGTATGCTTTGTGATTGACACATCCTAACCTGAGGGGCAGTCTAAGGTGTCAACATAGTGCATCCCCCTAGTATGGCCTTGACCGACAACTGTCCGGTATGGACAGTTATGGACACAGCTCTGTTCACCAGCTTCACACTGTGGTTTGTTTTGTATCTCTCCTTCTCCATATCACATTAGTGTGGAAACATCAACCTCAGAATTATTAACATAAACCTCTAATTGTTTTTACATTGTCAAGTGATATAGCTTTTTCTATTTCTAGCAAGCCCATCCTCACAATGTACTGCAGTAACAATAGAATGAACCCAGGTGATGCAACTTTTCAATCCCTCACCGGTGCTTTGATGGTAGACAAAACTTGGGAAATAAAAGCAGCGGCCTTTTGGCAAACTGCACTTCAGAGAGTTCTGCAGCTTTTCACTCTGCCATTCCTGACAAGTGAGCTGTCCTGCTGCACAGAATAATATCTGGGTGTCTAATTATTTCAACTCCTTACAATAAAAGACTGCATGCCTTCTACTTGCAAGGACTAGGACGGCAGGAGAAGTGCCCTCCAAAATATTCCCTCTCATGCCTCTGACATGCACATCTGTCTGCATGTCAACATAGCAACTTTCTAGACATCCCACGATTTAATGAAAGAGATCTGTATACTACAAATGAAATGTCCTGTGATGTTGTGTTTCAATAGCACTGTGCAAATAAAATCTTTATTTCTCTTTCTTTTCATGTTTTATTTGATCTCTACAACTCGATGTTATGCCACATTTGAGCATTCCTAGTAATTTTCTTTGAGAACAATACAATATACAGATGTAGGATCTTAATTTGATCATTGTATTTGAGGTTTAAAAAGGCTTCTGAAGTTTTTCCCACTTTGAAATGAAAAATGTATCAACCCCTTCAAAACCGTGCATTCATTATAATCCACATAATAATTTGCATTTCCTGTTGCTGCAGGATTATTTTCCTGCTGTAGAAAAGTGGCTCAAATTTAGATCCTACATATGTACAGTACAACCATACTGGCGATTGTTTTTTCATACAAATGTGGCATGTCCTTAGTGAAACGTAGGATAATAAGTGACCATGAATAAATGCCAGAAAATGCATGTTCACGATGTTGAAATATCATGATGTTGGTTGATTTAGTATTATTATTTTCACTGTTTTTATTGGCATGCTCACAGACAGAGATACACATTATTTAACAGTAGGCATAGTAACATAAAGGGAAAGAGACCTACTGTATTGTATTACTCACATTGCCAAAAGCAAGTTCCTGCCGTTTCCTGGTACAGTGACAAAGAACCTACTGCTTCTCATTCTTATATTCTCCTCCCATCCCGCATCTTCTGTGTTGCAGTACAAGCTGTTTCTGCTGCCGTCTGGTCACAAGGGGGTAGCATTGACACAGTTGTTCAAGGCCTTTAGGTTGCAGCCAAGCGTTGGGACAAACTGCCTTTGATGTAATTGAGGTCTTAGACCTTTTACAAAAGCATATATTGGTTTGTATGGGGGAAATGTTCAAGGAGCAATGGATTTCCATAAGTGGATGTACAATTGTATTTGGAGCATCCCCAGCATGCTAACCACTCTCTAAGCAATAAGAAAAAACTACTGCTTCAGGATGAGACTGGAAATATCATGGAATAGAGCATTAGGATTAAATGTGTAACTAAAAGATCCAGACTTGACTACTTCTGGGCCCCTTCCCCATTGAATCATTAGAGTACATGGGCAAATTTCCGTAGCCTTATACAGCAGCATATTTGGGAGGGACCCGGGAGCAGTATGAAGCCTACTGTACATGTCATTTCCCTATTGAATCATAGACTGCAGTGGCTGAGTGTTCATTTAGGGGGATTTTGAACATTCAGTATATTGAACATACTGATATGGTTTCAGCCACATAGGAAAATAGATTTTTTACATTTCTGTCAGGGTAAATAAAAACCTCAGCAGCGTATAGATGTAGGTGTTAATTATCAATCATGTAGAGCCCGTACAAATGGCCTCCTAAAAGCATTTGTATCTATCCATCTTATCACCCAAACTAATACTTAAGACTAATAGTCTGGCAGAGGCTAATAAATAAAGGTTGCATATTTACATATTCAGTTTATTATGAATATTACATACTCTGTACATGAACATTCAAATGTACTGTTTATGAAATATGGTCATGCAGCCAACATTAAAAAGGTATGCACATACTGTACCTGAGTACACAACAGTTCATTCATAGATAGCAATGGTATGCTACATTATAATACCCCCTTCTGTGATAAAAAAATAATGTAACAGACATTTGACCCACAGTAGTATTCTGTCCTTCAAAACGTTTCTGTATTGATTCTGAAAATAATGTCTAGTATTGTCTTTCTTTAAAAAAAAAAACAAGGTAGGAGTTGAGTTCTGATCATGCCAGTATACCATGGATTATAAATGTATTCACGTCTCATTAATGTCAGTGACATATTCACACCCTCTCCTTCCCTTAGCTCACCCAACCAATAAGTCAGTGGAACATAATGGACATCGTAAAATATGTATGGTTGTCCGTCAGTGGTCAGCTCATTGATACTGTGTAAAACTGTGTAAAATAAACTACAAGTCATAGTATATTTGTAATGTCTATGTTACAATTATCTACATAGGTTACTACTTTATTAGCTCAGATAAAACATCAAATATTATGGTGTCTACTGTTATGAGCTATATTCATAATTTGACTGGGTTCTATTTGATTCAGTCAAAATTCGGGATTCTCAAATTCTGACGCTAGTGTCACTGTAATGAGGTACACTATCCCAAAAACAAACACTGTAAACTCTAACATACTCATATTATTTTCATGCATCATACTCAAACACAAGCAGCACCAAACATCAAGTAAAGCTTTTGCGATGTGGTGAAACTTATTAAAATTATTTTTCATGTCTAATGTTATTTCCCTGTCATAGTATCAGAATAAAAGACCTCACCTCACGCAGCAAGTGGCTCATCTCCTACCATGAACTAGTTAACCTGAAAGAAAACCATCTACAAATCTATTTCAGCAAAAGCAAATTACCTGGGTTTTGTGGAGGGGAACTAATCTCTCCAAGCATGACACTGGACAGGAAAGGCCTCTTAGTGTTATTATGACGTGTCGGCTTGCATTAGATGGTGGGCATCAGGAAGGAGCATCGGAGACTCCTCCACCATGACAGGCCTCTGATGGATGCAAAGGTGGAGGAGGGGCAGAGAGGATGGGGGTTAGAGGAGTAGGGCTGGAGCTGTCGGACTGGAGTTATTTATGTGAGATGTTGGACACCTGCCCACAAGGGTGCATTGGCCTGTATGATATATATCTATACAGGTGATTGTACTATTTTACGTTTTTTAATTGTATAAATATTAATAAAAACATTTTGCATTTGAACATTGTTTTGTCTTGACAAACTAACTAACAGTCATACACTCGAAATGTCAGATAGCAGGACTTTGACATAAACAAGTCAAGACAATATACTGCACAGGCTCTGCTTTCTAATGCTGTACTGGCTGATCTAAGTGACACCTAGACCAATGGCTGAGCTGATTTGAGGTGAGAGGGGTAGGCTTACATCTTGTCATGAGACATTTTAGAACCTTTCTGTTTCTGTTTTGATAGTGAGACATTCAAGTGACTTCAAAATGAGTTTTTCAGTAAGTTTTTTAATACAGCAGAGTAATTAAATCATACAGTAAGCTGGCGAACGGGGGAAGTTGTTTTAAGTTGTACAGTTGTCAGACTTAGTGATGTTTCAGAGGGCTGTTGTTGATAGATCACCCAGCACTAACATCACTGCTGCAACAGCCACTGAAATTATGATTGATGATTCCATTACAGTTTGTGTACCACTAAAACTAAACGGTTCGGTTGGGCTTGTTCAAGTCATGGTAAGCTTCCACTGGAATACCATGGACCGCACTGTGTCTGTTAGGTACGGTATGACTGTGATTCTACAGAGGCTGGCAACATGGGAGCACCAGTGCAGACAGGCACTTGTTGGTGTATCACAATCTTTTGGCTCCTCTTGGCAGCACAGAATGCTCAGTGCTCCAGTAAGGGGGCTGAGGGGGCTCTGCTATACACCAGCAGTATTCATACTAAAATATCAATGCCTAGTTTTTCCTTACATCAGCAGGGCCTAATTTAATTGCTGGTTAACATATGCAGTTTTGGGCTGCAGTCAGATGTAAACCGTTACTACTCCCTTGGTCCCTTCCAGGCGTGGTCCTACAGGGGTCCCCAGAGAGTGTGGCATCATGGGGGAAGTGTTGTGGTGAGCAATGGTGCTCCTGCTTGGCCTGGTAAAGATTGGGGGTGCAGACACACAGGGGACAGGTGTTGTGAGCGGCACACAGGGGAGTCTCACCAGGCTGCATTGCCTGGCCTACCTCCATCTCTGTACCACAGAAGATAAATGGAGAAACCGGACCCAAACAGTCCAACATCACAGCTATGACTGTAGTGCTCTTCTTCATCAATGGGGAGAGAGGGTATTTCCCAATATCATTACAAAAATACAGTACAATGCAATTAATTTAGACCAAGAAATGAATGGGAACACAATACTGCAGCACTGATGACGAGCTATAGATTAATGGTGTCGAGTAGAAAAAATGATTGTATACCCCTACTGCATAACACCTATATGAGGTACAATATTTGCTACATTTCTCGATGATCAGTATTTTTTGTAATCATGCAAACCGTAGCTTTAGCCTTTATTGTATAAAATGATCTTTCGACTGCCCTTTGTCTTGGAAGAAAATTAATTATCATTTGCATTACCATGTCTAAATGTCAGCCACTGATATTTTGTTAGACATTAGTAAAGCTGGCAGCGAGAGGCGCTGGATAATTGCACTCAGCCTAGCAGAGGGATTTACATAATTTCAGACAGCAATTAAAGAATACTTGGGAGTTTTCTTCCTGGCCTCCCTCTCCCTGGCTCCTACCCACTCCTCCATCAGTACAAAAGAAGGATTCGTTTACATTAAGCCCAATGCTCCTTGCTGTTAATTTGCATGAAATTAAAGGTTTTCATGATCTTGAACAGCAGGGTAACATTTTAAATGCTGTTTTGAAGCCCTTACCTTGGAATAATAAAATGCTCCTACGATTTTCCCTTTCTTTTTTCCAGGCTGTGAGAGTTCATGGAATGACACTTAACAGAAAACTTTCTCATTTTCCATTCAGTCATTTACAGTATAGCATATTTAATTTAATAAAGGATGGTTATGACCTTCATTCACACTCTTTCCAAGGTCCTCTCTTTTGATCTGACCACATACTGTACAATATCCCTTGCCTGTACAGAGACAAAGATAAGCATATTGTGTCCACACTATTCACCGTTAAAAATGCCCGATCATAGTCTGTCATACTGTGACAAGTCAAATCAAATTGTATTTGTCACATGCGCCGAATACAACAGGTCTAGACCTTATAATGAAATGCTTACTTACAAGCCCTTAAACTTCTTAGGGATAGCCCCCTTTTTTCAAATTTTCGCCTAAATGCCATCTAACTGCCTGTAGCTAGGCCCTGAAGCAAATATATATGCATATTCTTGGTACCATTTGAAAGGAAACACTTTGAAGTTTGTGGAAATGTGTATTGAATGTAGGAGAATATAACACAATACAGTAGAAGAAAATACAAAGAAAAAAACAACCAGCGTTTTTTTTTTACCACCATATTTGAAATGCAAGAGAAAGGTCACAGTGTTACAGCCATCACTCCGGCTGTAATTCCGATAGTGTCCACAAGATGGCAGCAGTGTAAGTGCAAAGTTTCAGATTGATAACTTGAAGTATGACTCAAGACTTTTAGTTTGAAGTCCCCAGGTACATTTGGGCAAATCGTGAAGGAGACATTTGCATTCATATTCAATTTTTTTGCAAGAATATCATCAAGTCTGTATACTTGGACTTTGATTTAGCTTTCCAAGTATTAGTAGCCATATTATAAGTTCAACATTTGCAAAACAACCAGTTTTCATAACTTCATAACTCTGAATGTCCTTATAATTTTTGTCCAAAATGAAAAGGTATGCTGTCGTAAAGCCCAGCTCATTGGCTATCTAGCTAGCTTTATTTGACCCCAATTGGTGCTTATTTGACAACTATACAGTCGTTCAAGTGATGGCAGGCCACGTCATCAGCGTGCCATGAAGGCATCGCTCTCTGACCAAATATGGTGTCCTATAGGATATACTACACCCCTAATGAAATAGTGAAGTCTTGTGACCTCCTAGGATCTCTGAGAAACAGATACGAATGTGATTTGACTCTTTGAACGTTTAGGGTGAGATTTTCACACATTCCTTTCTTTGCAAACTGAACGAGTGGAAATACAAAATCGATCGTGCATGCTATATGGACCTTTTTGGATATGAAAAATGATTTTATCTAACAAAACGACACTTCATGTTATCTCTGGGACCCTTTGGATGATAAATCAGAGCAAGATTTCAGAATGTAAGCACACATTTCAGCTTCAGAGGTGAATTTATCAAACCTATCACGGTGAAAAAAGCTCTCCTCAAACAATAGCATGGCATTTTTTCGCAGTAATGGCTACTGTAAATTGGTCAGTGCAGTTATATTAAAAATAATTTAAGCTTTCAGTATAAGACACATGTGTACCAAGATTTGTTGTTTCTCTAAAATCTGCGATCTTGACATAACACGCTGCATGATTTATAACTGTCCCATTGACGGGACGACGATCCTTAATTAACCAACAACGCAGTTTTAAGAAAATACCAAAAAAAAGTAAGAGATAAGAATAGCAAATGATTAAAGAGAAGCAGTAAATAACAATGGCGGGGCTATATACAGATGTTACCGGTACAGAGTCAAAGTGTGGGGGCACCGGTGTCGAGGTAATTGAGGTAATATGTACATGTAGGTAGTTATTAAAGTGACTATGCATAGATAATAACAGCGGTACTGCTTGCCACAGCGTTTGATTAGCCGCAGGGTTTGATTAGCTGTTCAGGAGTCTTATGGTTTGGGGGTAGAAGCTATTTATGAGCCTCTTGGACCTAGACTTGGCGCTCCGGTACCGCTTGCCGTGCGGTAGCAGAGAGAACAGTCTTTGACTAGGGCTTTGACTAGGACAATTTTTAGGGCCTTTCTCTGACACCGCCTGGTACAGAGGTCCTAGATGGGAGGAAGCTTGGCTCCAGTGATGCGTACTGGGCCGTACGCACTACCCAAATCAAATCAAATTTCAAATCAAATTTTATTTGTCACATACACATGGTTAGCAGATGTTAATGCGAGTGTAGCGAAATGCTTGTGCTTCTAGTTCCGACCATGCAGTAGTATCTAACAACCCTCTGTAGTGCCTTGCAGTCGGAGGCCGAGCAGTTGCTATGCCAGGCAGTGACGCAACCCGTCAGGATGCTCTCGATGGTGCAGCTGTAAAACCTTTTGAGGATCTGAGGACCCATGCCAAATCTTTTCAGTCTCCTGAGGGGGAATAGATTTTGTCAACATTTTGTCAATTTTCACAACTGTCTTGGTGTGCTTGGGCCATGTTAGTTTGTTGGTGATGTGGACTTGAAGCTCTCAACCTGCTCCACTACAGCCCTGTCAATGAGAATGAGGGCGTGCTCGGTCCTCCATTCCCTGTAGTCCACAATCATCTCCTTTGTTTTGATCACGTTGAGGGAGAGGTTATTGTTCTTGCACCACACGGTCAGGTCTCTGACCTCCTCCCAATAGGCTGTCAGGAGGGGACTGAGCACGCACTCCTGAGGGGCCCCCGTATTGAGGATCAGCGTGGAGTATATGTTGTTATCTACCCTTACCACCTGGGGGCGGCCCTTCAGGAAGTCCAGGATCCAATTGTAGAGGGATGTGTTTAGTCCCAGGGTCCTTCGCTTAGTGATGAGCTTTGAGGGTACTATGGTGTTGAAAGCTTTGCTGTAGTCAATGAATAGCATTCTCACATAGGTGTTCCTTTTGTCTAGGTTTGAAAGGGCAGTGTGGAGTGCAATAGAGATTGCAGCATCTGTGGATCTGTTGGTGCGGTATGCAAATTTTAGTGGGTCTAGGGTTTCTGGGATAGTGTTGTTGATGTGTGTCAAGACCAGCCTTTCAAAGTATTTCATGGCTACAGACGTGAGTACTACAGGTCGGTAGTCATTTAGGCAGGTTACCTTACTGTTCTGGGGCACAGGGACTATGGTGGTCTGCTTGAAACATGTTGGGATTACAGACTCCGACAGGGAGAGGTTGAAAATGTCAGTGAAGACAGTCTTCCGGAACAGCTGATGCTCTCATGCACGTTTCAGTGTTACTTGCCTTGAAGCGGGCATGGAAGTTATTTAGCTCGTCTGGTAGGCTCGTGTCACTGGGCCGCTCTCGGCTGTGCTTCCCTTCGTAGTCTGTAATAGTTTGCAGGCCCTGCCACATCCGACTAGCGTCGGAGCCGGTGTAGTACGATTCGATCTTAGTCCTGTATTGCCGCTTTGCCTGTTTGATGGTTCATTGGAGGGCATAGCGGGATTTCTTATAAGCTTCCGGGTTAGATTCCCGCTCCTTGAGAGCGGCAGCTCTACCCTTTAGCTCAGTGTGAATGTTGCCTGTAATCCATGGCTTCTGGTTGGGGTATGTACGTACAGTCACTGTGGGGACGACTTCCTCGGTGCACTTATTGATAAAGCCAGTGACTGATGTGGTTTACTTCTCAATGCCATCAGAAGAATCCCGGAACATATTCCAGTATGTGCTAGCAAAACAGTCCTATAGTTTAGTATCTGCTTCATCTGATCACTTCTTTGTAGACAGAGACACTGGTGCTTCCTGCTTTAATTTTTGCTTGTAACCAGGAATCAGGAGAATAGAATTATGGTCAGATTTGCCAAATGGATGGCGAGGGAGAGCTTTGTACGTGTCTCTGTGTGTGAAATAAAGGTGTTTTTTTCCCTCTGGTTGCACATTTAACATGGAGAGTAGCAGGATTGGAGAGTAGCAGGTATTTTATGTACCATCACTTTGCAAACGAGAAATTGTTGGGCATTCGAAACACATGGAGAGATTTATAAGAGGGATATGTTGTTCTATAGTATATATGCATATTCATGGTGAAATGTAAAAAAAAATGTTTATCAGCACAGTCACAGTAAATGATAAAACAGCACATTGAGAGATGGTCCCTATCATAACAGTAACTGCTTAATATACTCCTCCGTGGTGAGGTTAACTTGAATATTCATGTAAGAAGGATCTTGTTTTGAAGTAGCCTAGCATCTGCCATTGAGTAGATGGTACAGTAATATTTCTGCCCCTTCTGCCCAGGACAAAGACTTGGGGTGTTGGTGGTGCTGTGAAGATAGCCCTCTCCTGGACTGTATCTTTAATTAGGTCCCAGTGGGTCTTAAAGTAATCCACCGTGCTGATTAGAATATAAGCATTAACTTGTCTCAGATCAAATATATAGCTCTGGAAAATTCATATTGGAGAGTTCTATTGAAAGCAAAACAGCACTGTTTCTTTTAGAATCGTGTTTTTGGATAAAGAATGTTCCCTTCAGGAAAATCCATCTGACTTTTAATCCAAGCCTGGGTGCCTACACCACTGAATTTCCATTGTTAGTATGGTATGGATGACACATTTGATACAAGTATAGGATCACCAGGATTAGTTAAACCAAGGCAGTTTTTAAATACGGAGCTTTGTCAGAACAATACCCTCCCCACTTCTACCTTGATTCTCTGTCCTTCCTTAAAGGAATCACTAAACATGTTCACACTAGTCTTCCCACTGCTGTGAAATAAATTGTTACAGTAACTCAATATGAAGTGAAATAGCTTAGAAAGCCCTGAATTCACTTGTGCTGACAGTGCTATTTAATTCCATCTTGTGCCAGCCTGACATTTCTGCTGCCACTAAATATTTAACATGTATACCCGTTTAATTTGCATCCGGTAATGAGGTGGGAAACAGCGCCCAACTGGTCAAGCCACTATCCTACTGTGCCTGTGCTCCGCATGAACCACGTGGCCGAGGGTAAACCAACATACTTCTTTAGTGAGGTAGAGAAGTAGCGAGAAAGACAGGTAGAGTGTATGTACTACCTCATCCCCATACTGTATTTATTTATTTATCTTTCTCCTTTGCACGCCAGTATCTCTACTTGCACATTCAACTTCTGCACATCTACCATTCCAGTGTTTAATTGCTATATTGTAATTACCTTGCCACCATGGCCTATTTATTGCCCTACCTCCCTTATCTTACCTCATTTGCACTCACTGTATACAGACTTTTACATTTTTTTTTTTTCTACTGTATTATTGACTGTATGTTGGTTTTATTCCATGTGTAACTCTTTGTTGTTGTATGTGTCGAACTGTTGTGCTTTATCTTGGCCAGGTCGCAGTTGTAAATGAGAACTTGTTCTCAACTAGTTAAATAAAGGTGAAATAAAATAAAAACATTTTTAAAAACTAGATTTGTGTCGGGACTATGTCTTGTGGAAGGATGAAATACAGTAGTAAAAATAAATTCATCAAAATAACGTTTTTAATGAAATTATGTCAATCATTATTTGAATATGTTGGTAACCCGTTGTATTAAAGTGATAATGCAATCAAAGCCAGTGTTTGGAGGATATATTGGCACGGTTCGCCGGCCCTCAACGTCTCGGGCCTAACAAGACCCGTGCCAATATCGGGTATTATCACTTAACTGGTATACACTTAAGTTTGTAAAGCATTTCTTTTGGGGAAATTCATTTGAATGGGATGTTATTCGTATGGTTATTCTTATTCTTTCAATACATTATTGTCTATTTAAATTACACCATAAAAATTTACATTACTTTTAGAAACTCTCTAGCAGCTAGGGGTGGCAGGTAGCCTACCCGTTTGAGTGTTAGGTCAGTAAACAAAAGACTGCGCGAACCACTGCTTTTAATCAGGGTAAGGCGACCGGAAACATGACTGAATACAAACAGTGTAGCTATTCCCTCCGCAAGGCAATCAAACAAGCTAAGCGCCAGTATAGAGACAAAGTAGAGTCGCAATTCAACGGCTGAGACACGAGAGGTATGTGGCATGGTCTACAGTCAATCACGGACTACAAAAAGAAAACCAGCCCCGTCGCGGCTAACGATGTCTTGCTCCCAGACAAACTAAACAACTTCTTTGCTCGCTTTGAGGACATTACAGTGCCACCGACAGGCCCGCTACCAAAACCTGTGGGCTCTCTTTCACCGCAGCCAATGTGAGTAAAACATTTAAATGTGTTAACCCTCACAAGGTTGCCGGCCCAGATGGCATCCCTGGCTGCGTCCTCAGAGCATGCGCAGACCAGCTGGCTGGTGTGTTTACAGACATATTTAATCAATCCTTATCCCAGTTTGCTGTTCCCACATGCTTCAAGAGGGCCACCATTGTTCCTGTTCCCAAGATAGCTAAGATAACTGAGCTAAATGACTATTGCCCCGTAGCACTCACTTCCGTCATCATGAAGTGCTTTGAGAGACTAGTCAAGGATCATACCACCTCCATCCAACCAGACACCCTAGACCCACTCCAATTTGCTTACCGTCCCAATAGGTCCACAGACGATGCAATCGTAATCACACTGCACACTGCTCTAACCCATCTGGACAAGAGGAATAACTATGTAAGAATGCTGTTCATCGACTACAGCTCAGAATTTGACACCATAGTACCCTCCAAACTCATCATTAAGCTTGAGACCCTAGGTCTCGACCCCACCCTGTGCAACTGGGTCCTGGACTTCCTGATGGGCTGGCCCCAGGTGGTGAGGGTATGAAACAACATCTCCACCCCGCTGATCCTCAACACTGGGGCCCCACAAGGGTGCATTCTCAGCCCTCTCCTGTACTCCCTGTTCACCCATGACTGCGTGGCCAAGCACGCCTCCAACTCAATCATCAAGTTTGCAGACGACACTATAGTGGTAAGCTTGATTACCAACAACGACGAGACGGCCTACAGGGAGGAGTTGAGTTCCCTCGGAGTGTGGTGTCAGGAAAATAACCTTTTCACTCAACATCAACATAATGAAGGAGTTGATTGTGGAGGGAGCAACAGGGAGCAACCCCCTATCCACATCGACAGGACAGTAGTGGAGAATGTGGAAAGTTTTAAGTTCCTCGGGGTACACATCACGGACAAACTGAAATGGTCCACCCACACAGACAGCGTGGTGAAGAAGGCGCAACAGCAACAGCGCCTCTTCAACCTTGTCTTGTCACCAAAAACACTCACAAACTTATACAGATGCACAATCGAGAGCATCCTGTCGGGCTGTATCACTGCCTGGTACGGCAACTGCTCCGCCCACAACCGTAAGGCTCTCCAGAGTAGTGAGGTCTGCACAACGCATCACCGGGGTAAACTACCTGCCTTCCAGGACACCTACACCACCCTATGTCACAGGAAGGCCAAGAAGATCATCAAGGACAACAACCACCTGAGCCACTGCCTGTTCACCCCGCTATCATCCAGAAGGCGAGGTCAGTACAGGTGCATCAAAGCTGGGACCGAGAGACTGAAAAACAGCTTCTATCTCAAGGCCATCAGACTGTTAAACAGCCATCACTAACATTGAGGGGCTGCTGCCAACATACTGACACAAATCTCTGTCCACTTTAAATAATTGAACATTTTCTGTAACAAATGTATCACTAGCCACTTTAAACAATGCTTTATATAATGTTTACATATCCTACATTACTCATCTCAAATGTATATACTGTACTCTATACCATCTGCTGCATCTTGCCTATGCCGTTCGGCCATCGACTCAAATCTCTAGCCACTTTAATAATAAAAAATTGAATGTAATAAATGTATCAATAGCCACTTTAAACGATGTCACTTTATATAATGTTTACATATCCTACATTACTCATCTCATATGTATATACTGTACTCTATACCTTCTGCTGCATCTTGCCTATTCCGTTCGGACATCGCTCATCCGTATATTTATATGTACATACTCAAATTCATTCCTTCAAACTTGTGTGTATAAGGTAGTTGTTGTGAAATTGTTAGATTACTTGTGAGATATTACTGCATGGGCGGAACTAGAAGCACAAGCATTTGTAGCATGGGCTACACTCGTTTGATTTGATTTGCTAGTTCAAATACCTGACCCGACATTGTGAAAAACCAGTCAATGTGTCCTTGAGCAAGGCACTTAACCCTAGCTGCTCCAGGGTCGCTGTTGATAATGGCTCACCCTTACTGTGACCCCACTCTCTGAGGTTGTCTCCGGGAAATATGCAAAAAACACATTTCCAATTCACACATGCGTATAATGCAGGTTAGCGTTTTTCGTCATTAATCTTGTTCTGGAGTCTGCAGAGTGGTCACCAGCTGGCACAGCCACAAAGTCATAAAATCTGATTTTAACCCTAACCTTACCTGCACTGCTAACTCTAATGCCTAACCCTAATCTTGCATTCTACAATATAGCCAATTTTGACTTTGCAGCTAGTCCATCTAGCAGAAATCGGCAGAAATTTCTGAACCAGCAATGCATTCTGGTACAGAACAGTTCCAAACGGGTTCTTCGGCTGTCCCATTAGGAGAACCCTTTTTGGTTTCAGCTAGAAGAACCCTTTTGTGTTCATTGTAGAACCCTCGGTGGAAAGAGTTCTAAATGGAACCAAAATGGGTTGTTCAAAGGGTTCTTCTATGGGGAAAGCCGAAAACCCCTTTTAGGTTCTAGATAGCACCTTGTTTTCTAAGAGTGTATCATCCTAAACTGACCTCTACTCTCACACCATACCTGCTTCTGCCAACATGCCAGCCTGTAACTTAGGATGCATTTCTTCATCAGTGGAGTGCCGAAAAAACACAGTCACAAGAGAGGGGGTTAAATGTGATTGCTCTAAATGTTATCACGTCTTTATAATGCAATATATATTCATTGTCTTGCAGTCCAGGAGGGCAGAAGCCAGAATTGTGTTCAGTAATTCAAATGGTTTCCCTCGAATGGGATCATCTGAGCATCCATTTGCAGGTATTTCAAAAACTGATATTTATCTGTGTTATTTGTACTACATATTTTGTAGGGGTGATGGTATGTGTAATTGTAGATTTTGGGGTATATATTGCTAAATAGGATAAATTAGTTAGGGAAACGTTGGTAAACACATGCAATAACTGTTTAGCCAGGTATGGCAATATGTAATTTCTCTCTAAACTCCTCTAGGGCATCTAAAATCATGAGGGCCATGCATCCCTCTCCAGATGTGGTTAATGAAAGGTGCTTTGTTTGCCTGGTGCTTTTTAATTATTATTTATAAATGTTTTAATTTTATTAAACTAAGCAAGTCAGTTAAGAACAAATTCTTATTTACAAATTCTTATTTACTTACGGTTCAGGGGCAGAACGACAGATTTCTACCTTGTCAGCTTGGGTATTTTATCAAGCAACCTTTCGGTTACTGGCCCAACTGTCACGGAATTCTAAAGAAGCGGACCAAGGTGCAGCGCGGATGGAGTTTGACATCTTTTAATTACTATATGGAACATACAAAAACAATAAAGCAAGAACAGACCGCAACACTAGTGTAGCACACACAGGTACTCACACAGAGCAGGAACAGGACGTGCTGGGCTCTCGATGCGCACAGGGGGCCTGATGCGTGGAGCAGGAACAGGACGTGCTGGGCTCTCGATTGGCACAGGGGACCTAGATGAGCCAGAAGGCTATCTGTGGCCAGGACGTGACAGTACCGCCCCCAAAGGCGCGGACTCCGACCGCAACAAAAAGTCAATGGGAAGGGTTTTCGGCTGGGTCTTCGCCCTCGGCGGAAGCTCCGGTGCGGGCCGTACCGGCCTGAGAAGACGCACTGGAGGCCCGGTGTGTGGAGCAGGAACAGTACATACCAGGCTGGGACGACACCCTAGAGGTCTGGTGCGTGGAGCAGGAACAGTACGTACCAGGCTGGGACGACATCCTATAAGCCTGGTGCGTGGAGCAGGAACAGTACGTACCAGGCTGGGACGACACCCTAGAGGCCTGGTACGTGGAGCAGAGACAGGCCGTGCCGGGCTCTGGATGTGCACAGGGGACCTGATGCGTGGAGCAGGGACAGGCCGTGCCGGGCTCTGGATGCGCACAGGGGACCTGATGCGTGGAGCAGGGACAGGCCGTGCTGGGCTCTCGTTACGCATCAGGGGACCTGATGCGTGGAGCAGGAACAGGACGTGCTGGGCTCTCGATGCGCACAGGGGACCAGATGCGTGGAGCAGGAACAGGACGTGCTGGGCTCTCGATGCGCACAGGGGGCCTGATGCGTGGAGCAGGAACAGGACGTGCTGGGCTCTCGATGCGCAGAGGGTACCTGATGCGTGGAGCAGGAACAGGACGTGCTGGGCTCTCGATGCGCACAGGGGGCCTGATGCGTAGAGCAGGAACAGGACGTGCTGGGCTCTCGATGCGCACAGGGGACCTGATGCGTGGAGCAGGAACAGGACATACTGGGCTCTGGATGCGCACAGGGAACCTGATGCGTTGAGCAGGGACAGGACGTGCCGGGCTCTGGATACGCACAGGGGGCCTGATGCGTGGAGCAGGAACAGGACATGTCGGGCTCTGAAGGCGCACAGGGAACCTGGTGCGTGGAGAAGGAACAGGACGTGTCGGGCTCTGAAGGCGCACAGGGGACCTGATGTGTGGAGCAGAAACAGGCCGTGCCGGGCTCTCGATGCGCACAGGGGGCCTGATGCATGGAGCAGGAACAGGATGTGTCGGGCTCTGAAGGCGCACAGGGGGCCTCATGCGTGGAGCAGGAACAGGACGTGTCGGGCTCTGAAGGCGCATAGGGGGCCTGATGCGTGGAGCAGGAACAGGACGTGTCGGGCTCTGAAGGCGCACAGGGGACCTGGTGCGTGGAGCAGGAACAGGTCGTGCTGGGCTCTGGAGGCGCACAGGGAACCTGGTGCGTGGAGCCGGTGTAGGTCTCACCAGACTGTTCTCACGCACCTCAGGGCGAGTGCGGAGAGATGGTGCAGAACGAACCGGGCTGTGACGACGCTCCTCCAGGCGTCCTCGCTGCAGCTCACTCATCGCCTGTACCTCTCTCCTGAACTCCTCTATGGTCCTCAACTTGGGCTCCGGCTCCCTTCTCTGCCTCGTCTCGGCCACCAGCCCCATGTGCCCACCCCCCAAAAAAATCTTGGGGGTGTTGTGGCCTCGGACCCCGCCGTTGTCGCTGACCTTCGTCTCTCCTTGGCGACTCCCGCCAAGGAAGGGTCTCACTGCTACCCATGATCTCCTCCCAGGTCCAGAACGTTTTATCCTGCACGGGGGCACGCTGCTTGGTCCTGGTGTGGTGGGTCATTCTGTCACGGAACTCGGAGTTCCACATCTTTTAATTACTATATGGAACATACAAAAAACAATAAAGCAAGAACAGACCGCAACACTAGTGTAGCACACACAGGTACTCACACACAAACAATGACCCACACCGCAAGTGGGGAAACTAACTTAAATATGGTCCCCAATTAGAGGTAATGACAAACAGCTGCCTCTAATTGGGAACCATCAAAAAAACACACATAGAAAATAAAACATAGACCCAAACCCCCCTGATCACGTCCTAACCAACACACCCTAGATGAGCCAGAAGGCTATCTGTAGCCAGGACGTGACACCAACGCTCTAACCACTAGGCTACCTGCCACCCCAAAATGTGATGCATACCAAAGCCAACGTTCCTCTGATGCTTTGTAAAATAATTCAAAATAATGAACCGCATTCTCTTTACTCTGTCGTCAAGGCTTTGTAGGACTATATCAATTTCAAAAGGAATCAATGTGTCAGGACCAGTGTGAAGAAACTTTACAAATGAATTTCCCTTGTGAGACACTTCTTGGCAGGATTTCTGTTCTGTTTTTTTTCTACACTCTTTGAAAAAAAGTGCTAAATGGAACCATGTAGGGTTCTTTGGTTTGTCCCCATAGGGGAACTCTTTTTGGTGCTAGGTAGAACCCTTTGCAAACCCTCTATGTAGGGTTCTTCATAGAACCCCCTGTATATGTGGGGTGGCAGGTAGCCTAGTGGTTAAAGCGTTGGACTTGTAACCGAAAAGTTGCAAGATAGAATCCCTGAGCTGTCTTGAGATGTTGCTTCAATATATCCACATAATTTTCCCTCCTCATGATGCCATCTATTTTGTGAAGTGCACCAGTCCCTCCTGCAGCAAAGCACTCCCACAACATGATGCTGCCACCCCCGTGCTTCACGGTTGGGATGGTGTTCTTCAGCTTGCAAGCTTCCCCCTTTTTCCTCCAAACATACCGATGGTCATTATGGCAAAACAGTTCTATTTTTGTTTCATTAGACCAGAGGACATTTCTCCAAAAAGTATGATCTTTGTCCCCATGTGCAATTGCAAACTGTAGTCTGGCTTTTTTATGGTGGTTTATGTCGATATAGGACTCGTTTTACTGTGGATATAGATACTTTTGTACCTGTTTACTCCAGAATCTTCACAAGGTCCTTTGCTGTTGTTCTGGGATTGATTTGCACTTTTCACACCAAAGTACGTTCATCTCTAGGAGACAGAACGCGTCTCCTTCCTGAGCGGTATGACGGCTGCGTGGTCCCATGGTGTTTATACTTGCGTACTATTGTTTGTACAGATGAACATGGTACCTTCAGGCATTTGGAATTTCTTTCTGAGGTCTTGGCTGATTTCTTTTGATTTCCCCATTATGTCAAGCACAGAGGCACTGAGTTTGAAGGTAGGCCTTGAAATACATCCACAGGTACACCTCCAATTGACTCAAATTATGTAAATTAGCCTATCAGAAGCTTCATAAGCCATGACTTCATTTTCTGTAATTTTTCAAGATGTTTAAAGGCACAATCAACTTAGTGTATGTAAACTTCTGACCAACTGGAATTGAGATACAGTGAATTATAAGTGAAATAATCTGTCTGTAAACAATTGTTAGAAAAATTACTTGTGTCATGCACAAAGTAGATGTCCTGACCGCCAAAACTATAGTGTGTAAACAAAAAATGTGGAGTGGTTGAAAAACTAGTTTTAATGACTCCAACCTAAGTGTATGTAAACTTCCGACTTCAACTGTACATGGAAAAACACAGGTATTAAAACAAACAATTCTGAAAATTACAGTGCAAAAGAGTATGCTGGGTAAAGATGGCTCTATGTAGATCCCTTCTTGCCTTCCAAAGAACCCTTCTTGCATCCCATTTTTTTTTTTTGCTTTCCAAAGAACGATCAAAGTACCCTTTCTTCCAAAAACAGTTCTTCAGATGAAAAAAACTGTTCATAGTAGAACCCTATCCCTCCACAAATAACCCTTTTGGAACCCTTTTGTTCTAAGAGTGTACCAACGTGGGAATGAAGTGCAGTGGCGTTGTTGTTCTCTGCTGTACATTCCTTTCCAGCAGTGGAGCGTGGAGATTCCTACCTCCTCTCAGTGGGTTTGTATTGCTTTAATAATATGTATCAGATATATCAAGGGAAATTAAACCTTGATCAAAACCAAAGCTGACTGTCTAAGAGAAACAGGGAAACATCAAAGACATGAGATTGTGCAGGTAGGGTTGGTTGAAGTGGGGGCTCTTCTACTTGCCTGTTAATTCTCACTATAAGTGTTCTGTTAAACACGTAAAACATGTAGAGCAGTCGCTGAGAATGTTTTCCAGGCCTGGGCCTCCAGTGGGACTGTGTGTCCTGAGCTTTACTGCTGCCAGATTGTCATTTCCACGTCAACAACGCTCATCGCCATACATCTGACATTTGTAGGGATGGCTGTATTGATACACAAACAAAGGGATATTTAATGTCTGCTTTTTTATTTTTACACATCTACCAGTAGGTGCCCTTCTTTGAAAAACCTCCCTGGTCTTTGTGGTCGAATCTGTGTTTGAAATGCACTGCTCAACTGAGGGACTTTACAGATAATTGTATGTGTGGCGTACAGAGATGATGTAGTCATTCAAAAAGTATGCTACACACAATTATTGCACACACAGTCACACAGTCCATGCAACGTATTATGTGACTTGTTAAGTACATTTTTACTCCTGAACTTTTTTAGGCTTGCCATAACAAAGGGATTGAATACTTATTGACTCAAGACAGTTCAGCTTTTCATTTTTAAAGAACATGGGGAATTTTGTGTAGGCCAGTGATAAATAATCTCAACATAATCCATTTTAAATTCAGGCTGTAACACAACAAAATGTGGAAAAAGTCAAGGGTGTGAATACTTGCTGAAGGCACTGTATCTGCCTGTTTGTCTTATCTTGTTTCTCCTTCCAAATCTGTCACGTATAGGCTTTACCTAACATCTCACAGACTGTTCCTCTCTAAAAACACTGTCAGAAACAGAACACTATAGGATCGGACAGCAGTATCGAATGGCAGTTGATCAGTATGACACAACATTGGCCAAATGTCAACAGTTGATCAAGTAGAGCCAGCATCACCAGCATCACCAGAATGAACCCACCCTCAATCCCAATATGAATCACATATTGTCGACGCTGAATCATACCTTTTGTTTACTGTTAAGGATGTCTCTGCCACACACTCAGACCTTCTTCTGTCTATTTCTTTATTTTCCCAGTTATTTTTTTTTTATGTAAGCGTGTTGGAATTAAAACAGTGCACTCCATACAGAAGACATGACGCTTACTTCCATTTGAGACTATTGTTGACACATTTTAGCTTCCCTCCCTTTGTCCTCAGCAAAAACTTTATATTATTTCAATAAGCACTTGGTTTTAATACATTATTGATCTTTGGGTTGAACTAAGGGGCATTGCATTAGAACCAGGATTCTAAAGCCCATCATCGCATGACACTCATGTATTTGTGAAAAATTATACCAATTATGAAATCAACCATCAACTCCCTCAAAAAGGAATCAATTGTCACAATGGAAAGCTTTTTGTCCCACAATACTATTGGCTTTGTGGTTACACAGAAGAAGTGGGTGTTGGTTGTTTAATGACTTCCAAATACCAATTTCTCTTTTCTTTTTTTAACTTCGATTACTATTCACCACACCCTTGCTTTGGCTTTGGTCTGCTCCCACACAAAGCAGAGCATTGATGATGCATGATGGTATGTTAAGACCCTGTATTTTTACTTCATATAGTGTTTGAAATTGATATGAATAAAGCCTACTGTCGGTAGGTGTTATGTTTTGTCTCCGGTTATGACTTTGCCACACCAGGAATTTGGCTGGATGTACTGTATCTTCTAGTATTATAGCAATGTAACAAGTTTTTTGAAGGAAAAATAACTGATGAGACAGTAGATCAGAATTGTCCACTTGTGAGACGTAGACCAGCTCCTAGACCAGCCCCTTACCAACAAGCACAGCTAAAGCCAAGGTGATGAACTGTAATCTGTATCATGACAAAAGGAATGAATTTATGAATTTACATTTTTCAAGTGCTTCTGAAGGGGAGTGATGACACGAGCTGAGGAAAGGGAGGTGTTTTGAGGCTCCTGTGATGGGGTGGGGGTGGGTGGTGCATGGGGGCTGAGTGCTTGTGAGGTCAAGTGCAAGTTATGTCTTTGACAATAGCTGCCTGGCTGAATTTCCATTTCACAGCGCTCAGTCATGCAGTCCCCTCATGCAGAAACCTTTAACTCAATGCCTATAAATGCAGGGAACCAAGGCTTACTGTTTACACCCGCACCAGCAGGCTAACTTCTATGATAGTGTTTGCTGTAATCAATGTGCATTAACATTGGGTTGGTATGTTAGTGAGGTTGCGGTTTGTGTACAGTATTGGAGCTTTGAACATACAGTATGTGCAGTTTTCTAATGCACATGAAAAGAACACAACTATAAGGAAAGTTATCTGTTTACCATTTTGATTTTAGATTTGTTTTTAAAGCTAATATGGTTTTCTGTCCAAGTTTGACATAGATGTTTTGTTTTTGTGAATCTTTCACTGAAATAAATAACCACTCTTTTTTAGGGAGAGATGCATGTCTCCTTAAAGAAGCAACAGGGGAAACAATGGGGGGAAACAGGCAAGTGTCTTTGGGGGGACAAGTGCCTTGACGGGCGTGTGTAATCTGAGAAAAATAAATGAAGTGGGGATGGTTATACAATGTGTTATAGTGGAGAGTGACAAGCCATTCCTCCCATGAAGCAGCTGAGCTGGTATTAAACAGACAAGACATCCCACTCAGTCAGTTATCAGCCCAGGAATAATGAAGGAACAGGCCGGTGGAGCAAGACGACTCGCCCTAGTCAGCCAAGTGGAGAATTTAATTTCGTGCAGGTTTCTCCGCAGCCAAGCATTTCCCCATCGGAGGTTCACTGGTGCTCGGGTGAGCAGGGACAACCCAGTGCACCCTACTCTGAGTCCCCCTGGTATTGACAGAGATGGGTTATGGGGTTGGTGATGGTGGTGGAGGGGGGTGGGTGCTTGACAATCTGAGGAAGGGTTGGCTTTTTTGTGGGGTAGGGCAGATAAAGAGGCGAGAGCGATGACAAGCACTGTTCAGAGAAGGATTAAGAAAGAGATCACTTGCGTTTAAAATTTTTCCAGAGTGTGGATTTTATTATTTAAAAAATTACAGTGAAATGAGTCCTGTCTCACGCAAAGATCTGCTGAAAGGAAATAATATTGTCTCTCACACTCTCTCTCAACGGACTGACAACGCCACTTGCCCCCTAATTATTTGTCCTTTGGTCTGGAGTCCAAATTGGAGATTTTTGTGAGACGCGGTGTGGGTGAACGGATGATCTCCGCATATGTATTTCCCACCATAAAGCATGGAGGAGGAGGTGTTATGCTGTGGAGGTGCTTTGCTGGTGACACTGTCTGTGATTTATTTAGAATTCAAGGCACACTTAACCAGCATGGCTACCACAGCCTTCTGCAGCGATACACCATCCCATCTAGTTTGGGCTTAGTTGGACTATCATTTGTTTTTCAACAGGACAATGACACAACACACCTCCAGAATGTGTAAGGGCTATTTTACCAAAAAGAAGAGTGAAGGAGTGCTGCATCAGATGACCTGGCCTCCACAATCTCCTAACCTCAACCAAATTGAGATGGTTAGGGATGAATTGGGACTTCAGAGTTAAGGAAATGCAGCCAACAAGTTCTAAGCATATGTGGGAACTCCTTCAAGACGGTTGGAAAAGCATTCCAGGTGAAGCAGGTTGAGAGAATGCCACGAGTGTGCAAAGCTTTCATCAAGGCAAAGGTTGGCTATTTGAAGAATCTCAAATATAAAATATATTTTGAGTTGTTTAACACTTTTTTGGTTACTACATGATCCCATATGTGTTATTTCATAGTTTTGATGTCTTCACTATTATTCTACAATGCAGAAAATAGTCAAAATAAAGAAAAACCCTTGAATCAGTAGGTGTTCTAAAACTTTTGACCGGTAGTGTATATGAACCCCTTATTGGAGTATCCTTCCTGTATGTTTGTGCCTTCTGTTATACAGCAATCCAACTATTTGCAATCCAATTAGGCCTAATTGTAAACTAACTGGTCCTGTTAAACCCTTCTGATAAGAAAGAGCGACTCGTCAGGGGTGACCAAACTTGCCTTTAAACGTAATGTTAACAGTGCCAGGTTTGACTTTGTCCAGTCTCTGTAACACCGGAACTGATCTGTAAGCTTTAGGTGCATCCAGTGAAGTGCATAGTAAGTGAATACAGGCTTACTCTTTTAATACAAGGCACCATTGTCTTTCTTATATGCCCTTAATCTGACCCAGACCCTTCTGGTCACATGACCCTATGCCCGTTCCAGAGGATGTCAGATAAATGTCAACAACATTGCCAACTGATGCTCCCGGCCTCTGCTCTCCCACCGCCTTCAAGTTTCTATGTCCTGAAGCCAGCCAGCGCACTTTGTGTTCTCCACGCCCAAGTGCACTTTTGCAGACGTGCAAGGTCTGCAGCACATTGGCCTTGCAGCCATGCTGACTAAGCTAGTGTTGTCCTAACACAGAGGAGTAGAAGTTCAGCCTATTCACCTGCTTTGTGTCACCCAAATGAACCTGGATTGGCTCTGGCTTCGGCCTGGTCTGCACCGCAGGTCAGGGGAGGGTTACCCCCAGGGCATATGGCCACATGGCACTAAAGGCTTTCTCCACATGTCATTTGGAATCCACATTGTTTGATTATAGATAAGCTTACCACTTAATCATACTCAACCCAGTATGAGGGGGTGATAAAAAATCATATTTTTGATGTCCCCTTAACTGATTAAGTATGATGAGGGGTTATTTATCCGATTAACCACAAGCAGAGAGATGAGATGGTTGGTGATGGTGCATTTCTGCTGTTATTGTTGAAATCACATTCAGAACTGTCCACTGATACCTCTAAGAATAAAAGGGAACCTACATATACTGTACATACTGTATGTGTCTGTTGGTGGAGGTGGTAGTGGGATATGTCCATACAAACACTATGCCCCAGAGATAAATGGTGTGCAGGCTAATCCAAGGTATATGGCTGTAAAGACCTGCTAAGGGTTCAGGATCTTAAAGTGGAAGTAATTGCAGAAGTGCACGCTCCATTAAAAACAACTGTTTAATACAATAATAATTCAATTAAAAAGTCCTTGTAGCAGCTGCCATGGATGATTTGGATCAACTGAACATTTTATTTTTCTGCATGAAGCAAACTCTATCATCAATTGTCAACATCAAAAATTATAATAATAATATTTGGTGGGTGCTTATATTAGTCCTATTTCACACATGTACTACTACTCGCAGTTTGACATTTATTGGGATGAGTCTTGTCCTGTAGGTAGATCTGTGCGAGTTCTGCTAGATGGACTAGTCAAAATTGGCTATATTGTAGAAATGCAAGGTTAGAGTTATGCATTAGAGTTAGCAGTGTGGTTAAGGTTAGGGTTAAAATCAGATTTTATGACCTTGTGCCTGTGCCAGCTGGTTACCACTCTGCAGACTTACTCCAGAACAAGATTAATGATGAAAAACACTAACCTGGATTATACGCATGTGTGAATTGGAAATGTGTTTTTTGCATGTTTCCCAGAGACAACCTCAGAGAGTGGGGTCACAGTAAGGGTGAGCCATTATCAACAGCGACCCTGGAGCAACTAGGGTTAAGTGCCTTGCTCAAGGACACATTGACTGGTTTTTCACAATGTCAGGTCAGGTATTTGAACCAGCAGTCTTTTGTTTACTGACCTAACACTCAAACAGGTAGGCTACCTGCCACCCGTAACTGCTAGAGAGTTTCTAAAAGTAACGTACATTTTTATGGTGTAATTTCAACAGACAATAACGTATTGAAAGCATAAGAATAACCATACAAGTAACATCCCATTCAAATGAATGTCCCCAAAAGAAATGCTTTACAAACTTAAATGTAAGCCAGTTAAGTGATAATACCCGATATTGGCACGGGTCTTGTTAGGCCCGAGACGTTGAGGGCCGGCGAACCGTGCCAATATATCCTCCAAACACTGGCTTTGATTGCATTATCACTTTTTTATTCAACGGGTTACCAACATATTCAAATAATGATTGACATATTTTCATTAAAAACGTTATTTTGATGAATTTATTTATACTACTGTATTTCATTTCATTTCATCATACACAAGATATAGTCCCGACACAAATCTAGTTTTTATTTATTTATTTTATTTCACCTTTATTTAACCAGGTAGGCTAGTTGAGAACAAGTTCTCATTTACAACTGCGACCTGGCCATGATAAAGCACAGCAGTTCGACATGTACAACAACACAAAGTTACACATGGAATAAACAAACATACAGCCAATAATACCGTAGAAAAGTCAATATACAGTGAGTGCAAATGAGGTAAGATAAGGGAGGTAGGGCAATAAATAGGCCATGGTGGCAAAATAATTTCAATATAGCAATTAAACACTGGAATGGTTGATGTGCAGAAGATGAATGTGCAAGTAGAGATACTGGGGTGCAAAGGAGAAATATAAATAAATAAATACAGTATGGGGATGAGGTAGTTGGATGGGCTGTGAGCTGCTCTGATAGCTGGTGCTTAAAGCTAGTGAGGGAGATATGAGTCTCCAGCTTCAGTGATTTTTGCAGTTCGTTCCAGTCATTGGCAGCAGAGAACTGGAAGGAATGGAGGCCAAAGGAGGAATTGGCTCACTGGGGTAACCAGTGAAATATACCGGCTGGAGTGTGTGCTATGGGTGGGTGCTGCTATGGTGACCAGTGAGCTGAGATAAGGTGGGGCTTTACCTAGCAAAGACTTGTAGATGACCTGGAGCCAGTGGGTTTGGCGACGAGTATGAAGCGAGTGCCAGCCAACGAGAGCGTACAGGTCGCAGTGGTGGGTAGTATATTGGGCTTTGGTGACAAAATGGATGGCACTGTTATAGACTGCATCCAATTTGTTGAGTAGAGTGTTGGAGGCTATTTTATAAATGACATCGCCAAAGTCGAGGATCAGTAGGATGATCATTTTTACGAGGGTATGTTTTGCAGCATGAGTGAAGGATGCTTTGTTGCGAAATAGGAAGCCGATTCTAGATTTAGTTTTGGATTGGAGATGCTTAATGTGAGTCTGGAAGGAGAGTTTACAGTCTAACCAGACGCCTAGGTATTTGTAGTTGTCCACATATTCTAAGTCAGAACCGTCCAGAGTAGTGATGCTGGATGGGTGGGCAGGTGCGGGCAGTGATCGGTTGATGAGCATGCATTTAGTTTTACTTGCATTTAAGAGCAGTTGAAGGCCATGGAAGGAGAGTTGTATGGCATTGAAGCTCGTCTGGACGTTAGTTAACACAGTGTCCAAAGAAGGGCCAGAAGTATACAGAATGGTGTCGTCTGTGTAGAGGTGGATCAGATAATCACCAGCAGCAAGAGCAACATCATTGATGTATACAGAGAGGAGAGTCGGCCCGAGAATTAGAGACTGCCAGAGGTCCGGACAACAGGCCTTCCGATTTGACACACTGAACTCTATCAGAGAAGTAGTTGGTGAACCAGGCGAGGCAATCATTTGAGAAACCAAGGCTGTTGAGTCTGCCGATGAGAATGTGGTGATTGACAGAGTCGAAAGCCTTGGCCAGGCTGATGAATACGACTGCACAGTAATGTCTCTTATCAATGGTGACTATGATTTTGTTTAGGACCTTGAGCGTGGCTGAGGAGCATCCATGACCAGCTCGGAAACCAGATTGCATAGCGGAGAAGGTACGGTGGGATTCGAAATGGTCGGTAATTTGTTTGTTAACTTGGCTTTCAAAGACCTTAGAAAGGCAGGGTAGAATGGATATAGGTCTGTAGCAGTTTGGGTCTAGAGTGTCTCCCCCTTTGAAGAGGGGGATGACCGCGCAGCATTCCAATCTTTGGGAATCTCAGACGATACGAAAGAGAGGTTGAACAGGCTAGTAATAGGGGTTGCAACAATTTCGGCAGATAATTTTAGAAAGAGAGGGTCCAGATTTTGCAGCTCTTTCAGAACATCAGCAATCTGGATTTGGGTGAAGGAGAAATGGGGGAGGCTTGGGCGAGTTGCTGTGGGGAGTACAGGGCTGTTGACCGGGGTAGGGGTAGCCAGGTGGAATGCATGGCCAGCCGTAGAGAAATGCTTATTGAAATTCTCAATTATAGTGGATTTATCGGTGGTGAAAGTGTTTCCTAGCCTCAATGCATTGGGCAGCTGGGAGGAGGTGTTCTTATTCTCTATGGAATTTACAGTGTCCCAGAACTTTTTTGAGTTTGTGCTACAGGATGCACATTTCTGCTTGAAAAAGCTGCTAGCTTTAGCTTTCCTAACTACCTGTGTATATTGGTTCCTAACTTCCCTGAAAGTTGCATATCACGGGGACTAGTCGATGCTAATGCAGAACGCCACAGGATATTTTTGTGCTGGTCAAGGGCAGTCAGGTCTGAAGAGAACCAAGGGCTATATCTGTTCCTGGTTCTACAATTGTTGAAAGGGGCATGCTTATTTAAGATGGTGAGGAAGGCACTTTTAAAGAATGACCAGGCGGCATCCTCTACTGATGGGATGAGGTCAATATCCTTCCAGGATACACGGCCAGGTCGATTAGAAAGGCCTGCTCGCTGAAGTGTTTTAGGGAGCGTTTGACAGTGATGAGGGGTGGTCGTTTGACCGCAGACCCATTACGGATGCAGGCAATGAGGCAGTGATCGCTGAGATCTTAGTTGAAAACAGCAGAGGTGCATAGCTGTTGGGTTGCTACCCAAGCCGGCTGGTCGTTCGTTCTATCGGTTTGGTTGCTAGAACAGCAACCCAGTTATTCAGTCTTTTTGTTCTGTATCTATGGACGCGACCCAGTCGTTCGTTCTAAATGTTCTTATCCCTTGCTTGCTAGCTAGCCAACTACAGTTGACTTACAGCCTACCTATCTGTCTAGTCCCAACTCCCGACTCCCGACACGTTCATTACTATTGGACAGCTGGAGATCGCTTTTGAATATTGAAATAATGTTGCAAATGTCGAAGAGACAGACAACAAGGTTTATTACAAATCCCAGCTGTTGAAAACTAAATGTTAGTCTAAAAGAAATGTGAGATAATGCTTTTTTGTGTGTATTTCACACACTTTTTTTGTGATATCTAACTGCAGTCCAATTAAGATCTTGACTGATCGCTTCAACTCCCCAACGGGCTCAGGAGAGGCAAAGGTCAAGTCATCCGAAACATGACCAACCAAACCATGCTTCTTAACACCCACTGGAAGCCAGCGGGGTCAATGTGTCAGAGGAAACACCATTCAACTGATGACCGAAGTCAGCCTGCATCAGCCCGGCCCGCCACAAGGAGTCGCTAGAGCGCGATGAGCCAAGTAATGCCCCACCGGCTAAACCCTCCCCCTAACACGGACGACGCTGGACCAGTTGTGCACCACCCTATGGGACTGCTGGTCACGGCCGGTTATAACACAGCCTGGGATCAAACCCGGGTCTGTAGTGATGCCTTAAGCACTGCAATTCAGTGCCTTAGACGACTGCGACATTCTGTAGCCTTGTCTAGATGCTTTTTATAGCGGAGATCAAGTTTAAAAATTGCTTGGCTGGGTTCATGAGACAGTGGATTGCGCAGTCAGACGAAACAGAGTAAATAGGCATTTTTACGTCATAGATTTAGCCAGTGGTAACTTGTGGAATAGACACCGGCTGAAATGCGCTTTTAACCAATCAGCATTCAGGATTAGACCCACCCGTTGTAAAAATGTTAAATATCCAACATAATTACAAGTACTTGTGGATATTTGTTAAATGCGTCAAATATGCCTGCCCAACTTCTGTGTATGGAGACAAAGGATCATCCAATTAGTTATTTGCTCAAAGCAAAGCTCCCCTGTGTACTCTAGCATATGCAGTGGTGTTGAATTGTATGCTCTAACATAAAGTCATGCTGGGCACATGCATATCACCCCTGACTCTTTACCCGGACTCTGATCCTTAGTGTGGTCGCCAGATGTGGCCACTTGCCTCCAGCCAACCCTGCCAGCTCATTTGCTTTCCATGAAAAAAATTAACAGTGAAGCTCCTACTCAGCAATGTAGGACTGCACAAAGATAAAGGATAAAAGTATAACGATGGCTGAAATGGTAGCAATTTCCAAGGTTAATATCTATCAAGTTAAATTAAAAACTATAATCCACATTATACTTCACATTTACGGTACTATAACGCCATTATACAAGCTTATCATGAGTGTAATGATAAAGGTATTCAACATGTTTTACAAATAGATCACTTATGTATGAGGCCTTCAGAACTGTGTTGGCACGTTCAGGAAAATCTTATTAAGGCATTTGTTTATGTTTCCAAGCGCTAGCTAGCCACCTAAATATGTTTGTAAGTATGTTCCTATGAATGTTAATACCACAGACATAACTTTACTCATGAATTGAGGAAATTAATAGGTGAATAACTATCATAGAAAGCCAAAGAGATACACTAAATGCTCGTGTTTCATGCCTACAGTTTTACAATTAGGAGCACAGTATCATTTCAATTGGGAAACGTGAGAGGTTATGCCACTTGTTTGCATGCAAGCCCATTCTTCATATCAATAAGACAGCATTGTATTTTCCTCTCACTGGGTGCTTATTGAGCAAAGGAGCACATTACTTCTAGTCTTTGGTTTATTATGTTCAGCAAATTAATAAATGGGGAGCGCACTGGAAAAAATAGATATGAAAATGTGTACTTTGCATTATTAAAAAGCACATCCTCTAAAGGTTACAAGCAGCTATTGTAGCAGTACAATCTGTGAAATGTAATTAAAGAGAGTGTGTGAGAAGAGTGCAGATAACATTACTGGCTCCCCCTCATAATATTTTAGATTTCCCCCTGAAACTTATTCTCTCGGAACAAATTTTGCATGACATATTGTATTTCTGAATAGCTATCATGAGGCTACCTGTGAATTATACAGGGTTTGCTATACAGCAAATTCACAGATTACATTTTGGACATGCAGATATCTCATATTTTCTGTGATTTATTAATTCAAGCAAGACAAAACTCACAACATCACTTACAATTGCATTTGTCAGTGTCCCATGGATGCTTGTGTGGATGGAATAATTATACAAATGGAGAAGAGAATGGAATGTTAAGATGATGGACATATTCATGAATGGAATCCTGTAAAATGAATAGAAGAATGTAATCATGGGTATTTCTAAGAGAAGTTCTGACACTCACTACATTTATTTTATAAAGATGTTAGTAACAGTCTTCACGTAAAGCCTGTGGGTATAATGCATTATGATGCTGTTATAACACCATGTTCATCCTACTGTCCCTAATGTCCTTTAAGTATGTATTTTGGCCTTTCCTGAACTGGATCCAATTCTTTATTTCACTGTGTGATGCCAAGCAACTGTTCAGAGTGGATAGACTGGTGGATATACTTCAAAAGTGTTGCGTTGACATATTGTTGTGTTGCTGCCTGAATTTAAAATAGATTCAATTTAGATTTTTTTGTCACTGGCCTACACACAATACTCCATAATGTCAAAGTGGAATTATGTTTTTCTAAATGTTTACAAATGAATACAAAATGAAAAGCTGACATTTCTTGAGTCAATAAGTATTCAACCCCTTTGTTATGCTAAGCCTAAATAAGTTCAGGAGTAAAAATGTGCTTACTCAAATAAAATAAAATCAAGTGTTATTTGTCACATGCCGAATACAACAGGTGTAGATCTTACAGTGAAAGGCTTACTTACAAGCCCTTAACCAACAATGCAGTTAAGAAAAATATCAAAACAAATAATTGAAGAGTAACAAATAATTAAAGAGCAGCAGTAAAAAACAATAGCGAGGCTATATACAGGGGGTACTGGTACAGAGTCAATGTGCGGGGGCACCGGTTAGTCAAGGCAATTGAGGTAATATTTACATGTTGTCAGGACCCGGTCGCGAACTCGGGTCTCCGGTGTGAGAAGCAGTCACTTAGCAAACCGAGCCACTAGTAGTCGGCAGAACCCAGAAGATGAGGCAGACACAGCCGTAATAGAGACGGTGTTTTAATAATGACAAAAAATTAAGTACTTCAGGCAAAAAGGTAATCCACCAAGACAAAAGGGTAAATCCACAAGGAAAGAAGGAACAGCAAAAATAGTCTCAAAAGAATAATCCAAAAATAAATGATACCAAAACAGAGTTCCACAAGAGAGTCCAACTGGAGCAACAAACTGTTCACAGCTTCACTGAGGCTGGGTGCTAACATACAAGCACAGAGCAAAGAACTAAGGAAAACTAAGGGTTTAAATACATACAAGGGAAACGAGGCACAGGTGCAAATAATAACTGGAAACAAGGGAAAACAAAAGGATCAGACAAAAAAAGAACGGTCAAAAACTGGAAAACACCCGGCCGAATGTTGACACATGTAGGTAGAGTTATTAAAGTGACTATGCATAGTTAATAAACAGAGAGTAGCAGCAGCGTAAAAGGTGTGCGGGGGGGTCTACCTGTTGTATTCGGCATGTGACAAATAACACTTGATGTCATTTTATTTGATAAAGCACATTTTTACTCCTGAACTTATTTAGGCTTAGCATAACAAAGGGGTTGAATACTTATTGACTCAAGAAATGTCAGCTTTTCATTTTGTAAAAAAAATAGTTTGGGAAGCCATTTACTTAGATGTTTAGGAGTCATGGCTTGGGGGTAGAAGCTGTTTCGAAGCCTTTTGGACCTAGACTTGGTGCTCTGGTAGCAGAGAAAACAGTCTATGACTAGGGTGGCTGGAGTCTTTGACAATGTTTAGGGCCTTCCTCTGACATGGCCTGGAATAGAGGTTCTGGATGGCAGGAAGCTTGGCCCCAGTGATGTACTGGGCCGTACGCATTACCCTCTGTAGTGCCTTGCGGTCGTGGCCGAGCAGTTGCCATACCAGGCAGTCATGCAACCAATCAGGATGCTCTCGATGGTGCAGCTGTAGAAACCTTTTAGGATCTGAGGACCCATGCCAAATCTTTGCAGTCTCCTGAGGGGGAATATGTTTTGTCGTGCCCTCTTCAAGACTGTCTTGGTGTGCTTGGACAATGTTAGTTTGTTGGTGATGTGGACACCAAGGAATTTGAAGCTCTCAACCTGCTCCACCACAGCCCGGTCGATAATAATGGTGGTCCACAATCATAATAACTCACATAATAAGATGCATGGACTCACTTTGTGTGCAATAATAGTGTCTCAGGATGGTAAGTTGGTGGTTGGAGATATCCCTCTAGTGGTGTGGGGACTGTGCTTCGGCAGAGTGGGTGGGGTTATATCCTGCCTGTTTGGCCCTGTCCGGGGGTATCGTCGGACGGGGCAACAGTGTCTCCCGACCCCTCCTGTCTCAGCCTCCAGTATTTATGCTGCAGTAGTTTATGTGTCGGGGGGCTAGGGTCCGTCTGTTATATCTGGAGTATTTCTCCTCTCTTATCCGGTGTCCTGTGTGAATTTAAGTACTCTCTCTCTCTCTCTCTCTCTCTCTCTCTCTCTCTCTCTGAGGACCTGAGCATTAGGACCATTCCTCAAGGCCTACCTGGCCTGATGACTCCTTGATGTCCCCAGTCCACCTGGCCGTGCTGCTTCTCCAGTTTCAACTGTTCTGCCTGTTTTATGAATATTTTTAAATCTTGTCCATGTTCTGTTATAATCTGCACCCTGCACAGCCAGAAGAGGACTGGCCACCCCTCACAGCCTGGTTCCTCTCTAGGTTTCTTCCTTGGTTCTGGCCTTTCTAGGGAGTTTTTCCTAACCACCGTGCTTTTACACCTGCATTGCTTGCTGTTTGGGGTTTTAGGCTGGGTTTCTGTACAGCACTCTGTGACATCAGCTGATGTAAGAAGGGCTTTATAAATAAATTTGATTTGAATACTTATGTAAATAAGGTATTCCTGTTTCTTATTTATAATACGTTTGCAAAGATTTCTATAAACACGTTTTCGCTTTGTCATTATGAGGTATTGTGTTTAGATTGCTGAGGATTTTTTTATTGAGTACATTTTAGAAAAGGCTGTAATGTAACAAAACAAAATGCGGAAAAAGTCAAGGGTTCTGAATACTTTAGGAAGGCACTGTAAATCTGCTTGCAAATATATGACAAGACTAGCAAATGGTTGTCTAGCAATGATCAACAACCAATTTGACAGAGCTTGAAGAATTTTGAATATAATAATGGGCAAACATTGTACAATCCAGATGTGCAAAGCTCTTAGAGACTTACCCAGAAAGATACACAGCTGTAATCACTGCCAAAGGTGATTCTAACATGTATTGACTCAGGGGTGTGAATACTTATGTAAATGAGATATTTCTCTATTTCATTTTCAGTACATTTGAAGAAATTTCAATAAACATTCACTTTGTCATTATGGGGTATTGTGTGTAGATCGGTGAGACACATCATATATTTTTTAATCTATTTTTAATTCAGGCTGTAACACAACAAAATGTGGAATAAGTCAAGGGGTATGAATACTTTCTGAAGGCACTGTATGACCACTATTATCTAGAGGTTATCTTTAAGCAGTAACGTTCTGACAGCAGTAGGACGTACTGCAATCAAATACAAATAGCATTATGACCCAAATACTATTTTCCCATCATTTCCATGCACCTCCTTTCCTTGATAAGCCTGCCCATCTTTTAGATGCTCATCTTCATGAAACACAGTGATAATAGGAGGCAACTAGGCCAAAGGTGGAAAAAAAGGGAAAATTATTAAAGAACCTTATTAAAAGCAGCCTTGTAGAATCGGACACGTGATGGAGAGCACATAATGAGATCTGATCCTTTTCAAATGAAACCACACTCACCCGAACACTGCGAAAAACCTGAGTAGGGTGACAATCATGGAGTGATACTGCAAACTTGTTAATAACATGAAAATTAGAAGGGGCTCATGCAAAGAAAGCAGATTAATTTAGCTGGAGTCCATCCCGCACAAATTGCAAAGTTGTGAATATGTTCTCAGATAATGAGCCTTCCTACTTGTCAGCTCACTTGTCATTTTCTGTAATTAATGTTAAGGAAGACTCCTTCCTGATGGTTCGTATTACTCATGTACCAAGAAAATTTATTTGGAGAAATAATTTACATTTATTATCATCAGTCTGTTTGTATGGTTTATTCCACAGCGGAGTAATTTATTGCAGCACCATTTCGCTTGCCTTGATTAGTCACTCGTCAGACTGAGATGTAATTTTTTTCTTCAGATGTCTGGGCCGGGGAAATGTAAAGTGTTGCAGCATCACGTGTGTTCCTAGATGCGTTACCTTCCTCCTGCTTCTCTCCTTCTTTTGGGACACACACATGCACACACATATACATTGTGTTGCACCCACCACTCAATGCGAAGGTAGAGTGTTATTGTTTCTTCCAAAGACTCACTTCATTTCAGAATAATCCCAATAATCAGTCTTGTGAAATTGCAGGTTTGCAGGATATAAATACAGCTCTGAGAGTAGATTATGAAACAAAGCTTTGCAAAGCTATCATCCCCTAATTGATCATTAACCTGCTGGAATGATTGACTCTGGATTGCATGAATACTGCTAGCTATAAATAACAGAGCACACTGTCAGTATAAATGACTGAGGAGAGAGGAGAGGTAAATAGGTTATGGCCAGGCACAGTTGAGCACAGGTGATGAGGCATGGCTAAGATCTACATTTAGAATACTATTGATAATTATACAGGGCTGTTCCTTTTCTAACATTGAATAAAATCAATGTTTTGTTATGTTACTTTCAGAATACATTTGGTCACCATGGACGGTACCTGAGGTAAATCCATAATGGACTACATATTGGACTAACAAACACCGACATGATATGTAAAAACTAAACCAACGATTTACATTGAAGGCTAAATAACATCATATAATCATATACCACAGTAACATATTTATATTTTTCTTTAGACTATAGTTTTAACTGGTGATTTGTAAGGGGGAATGTATCTATTCCCCTGTGCTTTACAGAGGTGCAGAAAATAAATGAGTGCTCCCACTCTGCTGTAACCATAACTCAAATAATATCCATCAGAGACATATATTTAAATCAGCCTTGCTTTGGTTCTAAGCTTTGCTTTGCTTTGTGTTGTTAAATTTACAAGCCTACTTCTTAAATGTATTATTCATTGGAGCATGTAAATAATGCATGCTTGGTTCATAGTAAATTAACCCTTTACCTTACCAGGGGTACAGGAGTCATTGTTTTGAAAGGCAATTATGTCATTTAATTAATGCTGTAATTAATACTGTAATTAGCTTAAATACCCTGCAACCGGTGCCACCACTAAGCTGTCTTAATTAAATAGATTGAAAGGTTTTATATATTTTTTTTGCACAGTCAGTTTACGTGCAGTATAATAAAATACTTTGGTTCACTAAACACATACAGTTGAAGTCAGAAGTTTACATACACCTTAGCCAAATACATTTAAACTCAGTTTTTCATTTAATTCTAGTAAAAATTCCCTGTCTTAGGACAGTTAGGCTTTGTTGTTCTTTAGCCATTTTTCCTTCTTCATGATGCCATCTACTTTGTGTGTGAAGTGAACCAGTTCCTCCTGCAGCAAAGCACCCCCACAACATGATGCTGCCACCCCTGTGCTTCACGGTTGGGATGGTGTTCTTCAGCTTGCAAGCCTCCCCCTTTTCAACGATGGTCATTATGACCAAACAGTTCTATTTTTGTTTCTTCAGACCAGAGGACATTTCTCCAAAAAGTACAATCTTTGTCCCCATGTGCAGTTGCAAACTGTAGTCTGGCTTTTTTTATGGCTGTTATTCGAGCAATGGCTTCTTCCTTGCTGAGCGGCCTTTCAGGTTATGTCGTTATAGGACTCGTTTTTACTGTGGATATAGATACTTTTGTACCTGTTTCCTGCAGCATCTTCTCAAGGTCCTTTGCTGTTGTTCTGGGATTGATTTGCACTTTTCGCACCAAAGTACGTTCATCTCTAAGAGACAGAACGCGTCTCCTTCCTGAGCGGAATGATGGCTGCGTGGTCCCATGGTGTTTAAACTTGCATACTATTGTTTGCACAGATGAACATGGTAATTTCAGGCATTTGGAAATTGAATGAACCAGACTTGTGGAGGTCTAAGATTTTCCCATGATGTCAAGCAAAGAGGCACTGAGTTTGAAGGTACGCCTTGAAATACATCCACAGGCACACTTCCAATTGACTCAAATTATGTAAATTAAAGGCACAGTCAACTTAGTGTATGTCAACTTCTGACCCACTGGAATTGTGATACAGTGAAGTTTAAGAGAAATAATCTGTCTTTGAACAATTGTTGGAAAAATTACTTATGTCATGCACAAAGTAGATGTCCTAACCGACTTGCCAAAACTATAGTTTGTAACAAGCTCGAAGGAGAGAAACTTGTGGAGTAGTTGAAAAACGAGTTTTAATGACTTCAACCTAAGTGTATGTAAACTTCCGACTTCAACTGTATGTAGACCTACAGTATGCAGTAGAGTCGATTGTATCTGTCTGCATCTCACTCTATCTTTTGACAACATGCAACCAAACTTAAACTATGCAAAAAATCCCCATGTTTGATTGTTCAACACAGGCAATTACCAGAATTAGTGTATTTAAGCCTTATTCAAATATGAAATAATTATGCAGCTTGATGGACATCCGTAATCAATCTGATTCTATGACTCCTTCAGGGTCACAGACATGAGATCTATCACTGGGAACTCAGTTTGTAGTCCAAAAATAATCAAGGAAAATACATCAAATTTCAGCACTTTCAAAATAAAGGCCTGGTGCTGTATAGTAGAAGATAGTGTAGTCCAGTATTTTATTACTTGGGGGCAGCAGTGGAGCAGGGAGACAGCTAATCCACTAGTGGAGGTTTTTATCCTTGCCCAACCTGACAGTGATATAAAGTGTTTTCCCCAAACTAGAAAAATAGTTGAGAGAAGATGAAATAGCAGAGTGGTCAGTGAATACTGAAGGATTTCCAGCCCACTATACTCCACTACCAGAGTTATCTTTGTATTCATAGCTTGTGAGCCTCCATACACCTTATATTGTACACGTATGTCAAAATCACATATAAGGAGCACTCTTATAATTGCTTAGATTGTGTAGGTTCTCCCTTTAAAACTATGCTAAATCTTTCAGACCGGCTTAAATTAACATTGGGAGAACATGCTAACTCAGTAGCATTTTCATCACGAATCTTGTTCTAACCTTAACCACACTGCTAACCATGAAGCCCTAAACTTAAATTAAGACAATATAGCCCTAAACTATATAATTTACAATACAGCCAATTTTGACTTTGCAGCTGGCCCATCTAGCAGAAATCACTCAGTTCTGCCTCAAGTACAAGACCTACCCCAAATTACATCAACCTGCAACTCAGTAGGCTATGTCAGACTATTAAAATGATTGTTGTCTTTTTGCCTTTTGTTGTTACTAAAGGATTTTAAATTACGTTATTACTCTGCAGATATTTGAATAACTTTAGGTCAGTATAATATGTGCATAAATATACAGAAGTAAAGCAATACACACTCTCCTCTGGTGCACAGAAAATACATATTATATAAAGTTCTTCTGTTTACATAAAAAACAACTCGCCATCACTGGGTTACCAGTGCCTTCTATTTGGTTGCAAGGGATTTTATCAATGTCATTAGAACATTCATTGAACTAAGTGAGGAATCCATCAAAGCTGACAGCAAGCTGTAGACTAATGCCTGTTAGGCTATAATATTTTTTAATATGATTTTTATTTCACTTAATTTCATCTTCTCTTAACGGAGGTCCCAAGTCAGTAGAGAGCTGCTCAGAGCAGGGAGTTTATTTGCGATCTGCCCGCTACAGTTCCCAGTTAGACTATGTCCCCCAACACAACAACTATACGTCAGGGCCTAGCCAGAGGATGGTTCTTGCACACTTTGTCCATGTTTACTTGTACAGTGCCTTCAGAAAGTTTCACACCCCTTGACTTTTTCCACATCTTGTTGTGTATGAGCCTGAATTTAAAATGGATTCATCTGAATGTGTTGGTCACTGGCCTACACACAACACCCCATAATTGAGTCAATAAGTATTCAACCCTTTTGTTGTTGCAAGCCTAAATAATTCAGTAAAACCTTGCTTAACAAGTCACATAATATGTTGCATGGACTCATTCTGTGTGCAATAATAGTGTTTAACATGATTTTTTTATGACTACCTCATCTGTGTACCCCACCCACACATTGTCTGTAAGGTCCCTCAGTCAACACAGATTCAACTACAAATACCAGGGAGGTTTTAAAATGCCTCGCAAAGAGGGGCAACTACAACGTACATGTAGGTGCACAGGATGAGAGAAATTTGAGTAATCAAGGTGACAGTCATTGACACATTCAATACCGCCTTGCACAATCTTGCCTGAATCTAGCTGATCTATGATGTTATCATTAGTCCAATAGTTGCAAAATATTTTCTATTAGACAAATTCAGGTAGATGGGCAAAAAGAATACAGACACTGGACAGAGGAACTCTGCCTAGAAGGCCAGCACCAGTCTCAACGTCAACAGTGAAGAGGCGACTCCGGGATGCTGGTGTTCTAGGCAGAGTTCCTCTGTCCAGTGACCATTTTAATCTTATCTTTTTTATTGGCCAGTCTGAGATATGGCTTTTTCTTTGCAACTCTGCCTAGAAGGCCAGCATCCCGGAGTCGCCTCTTCACTGTTGACGTTGAGACCAGTGTTTTGTGGGTACTATTTAATGAAGCTGCCAGTTGAGGACTTGTGAGGCATCTGTTTCTCAAACTAGACACTCTAATGTACTTGCTCAGTTGTGCACCAGGGCCTCCCACTCCTCTTTCTATTCTTGTTAGAGCCAGTTTGTGGTGTTCTGTGAAGTGAGTAGTACACAGCTTGTACGAGATCTTCAGTTTCTTAGCAATTTATCGCATGAAATAGCCTTCATTTCTCAGAACAAGAAAAGACTGATGAGTTTCTGAAGAAAGTTATTTGTTTCTGGCCATTTTGAGCCTGTAATCGAACCCATAAGTGCTGATGGTCCAGATACTCAACAAGTCTAAAGAAGGCCAGTTTTATTGCTTCTTTAATCAGAACAACAGTTTTCAGCTGTGCTAACATAATTGCAAAAGGGTTTCTAATGATCAATTAGCCTTTTAAAAGTATAAACTTGGATTAGCTAAAACTACATTCCATTGGAACACAGGAGTGATGGTTTCTGATAATGGGCCTCTGTACGCCTATGAAGATATTCCATACAAATCTGCCGTTTCCAGCTACAGTAGTCATTTACAACATTAACAATGTCTACACTGTATTGCTGATCTATTTGATGTTATTTTAATGGACAAAAATGAGCTTTTAAAAAAAAAAACAAGGACATTTTTATGTGACCCCAAACTTTTGAACACTAGTGTATATATATGTATATATGTATTTTTTTACGTAATTCCTGTTTATGTCCTTTTGTTGTTTGTTAGGGTAATTGCTTGTTTGTTTGCTGTTGTGTGTCTACCAAAACCAAGTAGTGGGCTGAAGAGGGTGGGGATGTCTGGGGGTGGTGTGGTGGGTAGTCTGGGGGACCATGAACCTTTATCACCCACTTTCCTATTGTAGGATGGTTCTTTATAACGGCTGTCAATGGTATGACATGCCTACAACTTTTTAAAAAAGTGACTTAAAAATAAATAAAGGTATTTGATACAAAAGTGGTTGTAGGCTATATTCAGCAAATATATATTTGTTCAAATAATAAGCAGTTAACTTTTGTGTGGAACAGTGAGGGAAAAATGTTAAACATGCAGCATACTGGGTGACACAGTTTTATATCTTCACATTCTGCTTTGGAACTGTGCTTCCTCATACACCATGCACGCTAAATTAAAAAGTAGATCAGTGGGTTTCAATTTTGCGCTGACATGAACCTAAAACCTCCCTTCAGCAGTTGCCCCTGTTCTTACATTTCTTATCTCCTGAAACAACCAGACACTGTACTGAAATTGCCTGAAACATAACGAAACAAATGAAATGGAAATTAATTTCTTGCAACAGGATTATCTGCCCCTGTGACTATTATTTTTCCCTTGTTGTTTACTTGAATAAAAAGGAGGAAGATCATTTTACAATTAATAGTAGAGAGGATTCAGGACTCCTTCTATAATCATTAGATGACATCTTCAAGAAATACCCTTACACATATCCTAACCTCGGGTTTCAATGATCTTGATCCTGGATATATTAATGGATGAGTTAATGGCCTGCAGAAATCCTTTAACTTATGCCAAGGTGAATTAAGAAGATTTCATGGATTTGCTTTTTAAAATGACCAGACAAGGCATTTCAGTTGAGCTTATTTGAGAAATCAAATTCTCCTATCTCTTTGAATGGGCCTTTTTTCACTCTGTCTGATGGGAATAGTTCATTACATGACTCTTGCTTTATTGTGGCTTGGTAGTACATGATATGACAAAGGAGGCAAACGAGCCCAGGGGGAAGACCATGAATAATAACTTGGGATAAAAAAGTCTAATCAAACTTTCAGCAAGTAACCCAATGTAAATACAAATGAAATGCCATAATGGAAGGTATAATTAAAAATCCTGGACTTTTGCAAAAAAAATTGCTTCCTGTAGCCTACTCCTTTTCGTGAATATAAGGATATAAACGATGGTCCCACATGTGTTGTTGATATTGATGAGAAAGAGTGAGAAACTACCACAGTATAAAATACAACGATTCATTTCAATTGAACAGCTTTCTCCTCTTTTTTTTTTTAGTAGGTAGCCAGGAAAACTGGACAGGGTGACGGTGTAATAAGAAAAATGATAATTCTGTTGCACGTTAATTTCATCTCCTGTTGGTTCTGCAATATTACTTATTATTTGTAACTAATTAAATCCCTGTTTAACCTAGTATCACCCTGTGTAACAAATAATCATTTTATCTCCAGATCAAATTAGCTCTATTCTTACTCCCACACACTGGTTAAGTATATCATAACATTTCCTTGGAACTGTAATGGGTGTGAAATTATATGGAGATATGCATGACAGTACATAGGCTCATTTTTAAAAGTGCCCTGTGACGATGAAGTCATCCTTATATACTTGAGGGATACACTTTTTTTGTAAGAGACCACCTTCTCCTGCCACCTAATGTTGTACTCACCCCAGGGTTGCTTATTGGTACTATAAGTGAACTTGAGCCCCCCCTGTCAAATAGCAGTGCAACACTGGCAGTTATTTGGGGTTTGTTTGTAATTTTTCCGGGCGCTTTGTCAGGCAGGCACAGCGATATTAGTGCGAGTGCACAAAATCCCCAGATTGGTGTCAGGCACAATTAATGTCCCCAGGTAGCAACTACATTAGTCTTATGAACTCAAGTCGCAGTGGGGAATGCTAATGGTGGAGGTGCCGTAGGGCATTAGGAGCGAGTGCAGAGAAAGCCCCCACATTACCCCTTCTACTTGACCAACACCCCCCAACACTGTGCGACCAAGTTCAGCACTTCAGTGAGATGACGTTGAACAGCGATCAGAATGTAAGCAGTTCACATACAATGCATAGAGATCACACCTACAGTGCATTCGTAAATGATTCAGACCCCTTCCCTTCAACCACATTTTGTTATTCCAAAATGTATTAAATAATTGTTTTTCCTCATCAATCAACACACAATACCCCATAATGACAAAGTTAAAACATTTAATGCAAATGCATTAAAAAGGAAAAAACATAAATAACTTATTTACATGAGTATTCAAACCCTTTGCTATGAGACTCGAAATTGAGCTCAGGTGCATTCTGTTTCCATTGATCATCCTTGAGATGTTTCTACAACTTGATTGGAGTCCACCTGTGGTAAATTCAATTGTTTGGACATGATTGGAAAGGTAAACACCTGTCTACATAAGGTCCCACAGTTGACAGTTAAAAGCAAGCCATGAGGTTGAAGGAATTGTCCGTAAAGCTCCAAGACAGGATTGTGTCGAGGCACAGATCTGGAGAAGGGTAACAAAAAATGTCTGCAGCATTGAAGGTCCCCAAGAACACAGTGACCTCCATCATTCTTAAATGGAAGAAGTTTGGAACCATCAAGACTCTTCTTAGATCTGGCTGCCTGGCCAAATTCAACAATCGTGGGAGAAGGGCCTTGGTCAGGGAGGTGACCAAGAACCCGATGGTCACTCTGACAGAGCTCCAGAGTTCCTTTGTGGAGATGGGAGAACCTTCCAGAACGACAACTGCAGCACTCCACCAATCATGCCTTTATGGAAGTGTGGCGAGACGGAAGCCTCTCCTCAGTAAAAGGCATATGAAACCTGGCACCATCCATATGGTGAAGCATAGTGGTGGCAGCATAATGCTGTGGGGATTATTTTCAGCGGCAGGGAGTGAGACACTAGTCAGGATCAAGGGAAAGATGAACAGAGCAAAGTACAGAGAAATCCTTGATGAAAACCTGCTCCAAAATGCTCAGGACCTCACTTGGGTGAAGGTTCAACTTCCAACAGTGCAACGACCCTAAGCACACAGCCAAGACAATGAAGGAGTGGCTTCGGGACAAGTCTCTGAATGTCTTTGAGTGGCCCAGCCAGAGCCCGAACTTGAACCCGATCGAACATCTCTGGAGAGACCTGAAAATAGCTGTGCAGCGACGCTCTCCATCTAATCTGACAGAGTTTGAGAGGACCAAATACAGGGTTGCCAAGCTTGTAGCGTCATACCCAAGAAGACTCAAGGCTGCAAACGCTGCCAAAGGTGCTTCAACAAAGTACTGAGTAAAGGGTCTGAATACTTGTGTAAATGTGATATTTCAGTTAGTTATGTTTTATACATTTGCAAACATTTATAAAAACCTGTTTTTGCTTAGTCATTATGGGTATTGTGTGCAGATTGATGAGCGAAAAAAATATATACATTTAATACATTTTAGAATAAATCTGTAACGTGACAAAATGGGTATGAATACTTTTTACGGATGCACTGTATATTGTGCATAATTAATGTGGTTTTGGTGTTATCAAAGCCAATGATACAGTTCAACCAATATTTCAAATAACATAGCTATTCCTCAAAATCTCGCATTTTATCCAAATTTCCCCTAATCAACTCAATAATGCCCTCATGGCCTCTCTCTAAACACTGGATGATTTCATCCAATGAAATGTTCTTGTAAAAGCCTAAATCTATTTTCCATGCGCTATAAGTGAGAAAGACCTTCATGCGGTTAATCAGTGTCAGGCTTTATAACATGTTCCATCGCTATGGTTTCCGATCCCACTTGGGCACATGACTTTCCACACTGACAATTCCCACGCTGACCTTGCTCGTGTAGCCATATCCACTGGTTGAGCTGATCTAACAGGCCTGCAGCTGCGCTAGCTAGCCCCTAGGGTGAGGCATGTTTCCCTGCACTGTGCCCACTCTAGCATGTACGTATTTAGGACGGCTCATAGCTACATATATATATCACAGCTCAATAAAATGATGTTGCCTGCAAACGTACATGTCAATTCTGTGTCACGCAGCCTATGAAGCAAAAAAAAGAGACTTAAGTGGTCTCAGATAAAGCAATAAAGGTGTGAGCTGACAGAAAGCAGAGCAAGATAGTGAGGACAGTAGAAACTCAGTAGTTTTGGAGTCTGAGCCCACAGCATCAACCTCCATTCATAGATGAAAAATGCATCCCTGCAAAGTCACTGCGAACCCAAAGAAGTCACTCTGCACTTATTCAAACCCTTTATTATATTATCAATTACACATTATAAATATACTCCAGACGATTTTGTTTTCTGCGGCTTACTCCATCATATTGTTCAGTCATCACTCAAGCTGAGGCCCACACCTTAGGCTCCCTCTCACCGTTGCTTTATAGCTAGTGGCAGTAATTGCACTTATGTTTGACAGTCCTTTGTTTGGATAAACCCCACAGCTGGCTTGATTTCAACTCCTATTGAAACCATACAGTTGCAGTCACCCAGCTGTTAACATTCTTTTTAAAAGTGGCTATGGTTGGTATGGCTTTGAGTTGCTGTGGTAGTTTGTTCCACTCAACAAAGCCGGTATATAAAAATGTGTTCTTACCAGATAGACTCTTATATTTAATAAAAAAGTGAATATTAGCGTATCTGGTATTGTGCTGGTGGACATACAGTATCTAACAAATTAAAAATACGTAGGTGTATAGGTACTTGGGGGCTGAGTCTGTGATAATTCTGTGGACCAGACCAAGTTGAATTAATATTACCACAGATAGCTAGCCCAGCTGCTTAAAATGCTCAACCCCCAGATGAGTGTAAGGGGGGAGTTTAAGTACAATTCTTACAAGCTTGTTTGGCTGGTCTGTAGCTTATTCTTTAGACGTTTGGAGCTGCTGATGAAGCATGATGTGCAGGCATAATCAAAGTGACACTGGACTAGCACACAGGCCAGTCTTTAGGGTGTCTATAGCTAGGTTTCTATCCAATTGGCAACAGATTTTCATGTGAATATTCAAAAATCTGCAAAATAACAGTATGCACATTTTCCCATCAGACTTGTGTTTCCATTAAATTGACTTGTTGTGATAAATACATAGTGCACATAAACATTTTTTTTGCTGTTAAATTCCCACGTACCGAATTTAAAAAATACAAGTTAAATGGGTTTCCATCGCATTTTCAACTCTAGGTCTACTGATGGTTTTGTCACAAAAAGTGTTGTGTACATTAGGTACAGTATATGTCACAGTTTAGTGTGAACCCCTTTTTACTCCCCCCAAAACAGGATGTATTGTTCTCCAGCACACAACCCCAACACAGAAGACCAGGACAGGTAAGTATGCTCAAGGTAAGTTTTGTTTTAAATTCATGGGTTAACATGGACTGGACACCGGTTCCCCACCTCCCACAGCAAACTGCACGATTTCCAGGACTTTGTCGACACAATAGAGCATCCCCTCAGGTAGGTTACACTCCCCCTGACTGCCTCAGGTAAATATTGCACATGCAAAAGTGACACATTGCTACACAATGCACATTGAATTATTCTGATATGGTACTGCAACAATATGGTGAAAGGCACTACACATCTCACTCCACTGCACACTGAGAATTATTCTGATATGGCACTGCAACAAGACAGTTATTCTAAGGGAAGGCACTGCAAACAATATGGTGAAAGGCAATAAAATCTCGCTCTGGTATTGCACACAATATAGGACCCACCCTTGGCTCTGCTCTACTCTGCCAACCCCTCTAACGGACGTTCTAGTGTTATCTCTGGTGTTATGGGACAAATAGGGAGGGGGAAACAAGACAACATATAGAAATGTTAGGGATAGGTTCTCGATTTCTAGGGCCTGACGAGAACCATATCCCCACAAATAAAATAAACGTCTCTGTATAGCGATATCCAGATCCGCACAGCTCCCTATTCAGGAACGAGCCTGGTCTGAAACTCTGCTTGGCGACGTCACCGTTGGCCCCGCCTCTGGTGCTAAATGAAAGGAAGGCAGATGGCAGGTAAACCTGCTGACAATAGTGGCTTTCAGTGGCGTGCCAAAACGTCCCAGAGAGAGAAAGGGGAACACAGGAAGAATCACGTACCATACTTGGTGGAGCTAAAGCTCCTAGATGTGCGTTGTACCAATGCCTCTCTCAGTCCTCTGCTCTCGGATCACCACTCAGCTCAACAGCCCCTGTTTGTCGTTAGCGCAGCTGCCCACTTCCTCACTCGAATTCACCAGTCCAGCACGGTCACAGCAAACACCCAAACAGACAAGACATGGAAACTTCCATAGGGGACAGATCCCCACGGAGAGACATTCTCTGCTCAACTCCCAGCCCCAAACACAACAACACAGGGATTTTAAAGGGCATTACAGCTAAAGGGCATTACAGCTAATCCCCAGCTACCTGTTTGATTAGCTAACTCGCTGCAGGTCCAACTCATCACACCAGCCCCTCCACCCACTTATCAACCAATCCATCTCGTTAACTCTTCCTCCTTTGTCTGTAGTCATCCCGACTATACTGAACTAGCCAACTGAATCCGGTACCTAAGTGGGGGCCGTCAGTTCTCTCTGTTGGACCTACGAGACTGGCCCACCTCCCTCCCGATCTCTGGGCCCCACCACCTCACCTCTAGCATCCTGAACCCTTGGGGGAGCAGCGGGCTCTTCTCTGGCCAGAGGAACGGCAGGCTACGGTTGCCATTGGGGGGCTAGTTTACCCTGATTACGTCTTTAGAAGTTCTCCAGGAGCACCGGATCATCAGTCATCAATGGAAGGTCCTTCGTTCGCTTGTCGTACTGCTGTTTGTCTTACTACTGCTGATGTCGGGTCCTTGCCTCGACCTGACTGTAGGCCCACGTTAGCTCATCATGATAGTGCCTAAATCATCCATCTAGGTACATCTGCAGCGTCGGGGCCTCCACAACTGAAATCACATTAACAGGAAGATGGGAATGCCTGCCACACATTACAAAGAATGGGGTAAGCCCGGTGCTGCAATGTTCAGTGTTGTTGTATGCCTGGAGAAGCATTGGTATCTGCTCTCGCCAATGCATCTGCTTATTTTGCCACAGGGACCTAAGGAGAGATAACAATGTTTGATTAAACCGCTCACAGGCCCTGTTGCCTTGAGGGCGATAGGGAGTGGTTTGGATCTTGGCACAACCATACAGCTGGCAGATCTGGGTTACAAGTGTGGATTCAAAAGCTGCCCCCCGATCGGACAAAATCCGCTCAGGACAAACCCAGTGTTGCACTACAGCTGACCAGCGGGCTTTTACAGTGGTCTCTGCAGTCTGGTATTTTGTGGGAACAGGCCACCCATATCTAGAAAACAGATCTGTCATGATGAGCAGGTAAGGGTCATTCTCACTAGGCCAACCCAGGGATAGATAGTCAATGGCCAAAATCTCCAATGGGTAACTGGTAGTGATTGGCTCTAGGGGTGCGCTTACCTCTTGTCCCGGTTTCCTCTGCACACACTGGAGGCACTCAGTAATCCAATGTCTCACGTAATCTCCTAGCCCCGGCCAGTAGAATCACCGCCTCAAAGCTAGTTTGGTAGACCGGCAAGTGTCCAATTGAGTTGTGGTATCTCTCACATAAGTTTCTGGTGGCCAGGATCTGCCACCTCCAGGTGTCCTCAACTTCATCCTAGACTCTCTGGCCATAGATACCATCCTGTAGGGCTAAACGGTCCCATTCTCTCCACTATCGCCTCTCCTCTGGATGGGCATCCTTCCGGGCCCCTCCGCTGGGTCTTTCATATCGGTTGACCCTCTTTGCTAGTGATCGAAGGTGTGGATCCTCCTGTTGGATCCTCCCCCAATCGGCTCCTTCCTCTTCCAACTCTTGGCTCAGCCACACCTGCCCCTCCATGCTGGGAACCTGGAGAGAAGATCAGCATTCTGGTTAGAGCAACCGGGGCGGTACTTCACCTGAAACTGGAAGCTGGCGAGCTAGGCCACCCAGCGCTGCTAAACCACCCCCAGTTTTGCAGTGTCGAGGTGGACCAGCGGGTTATTGTGAGTGTAAAGTGTGAACTCAGCCCCCCACAGATAGTCTCTGAACTGTTTTTTCACTGCCCATACACAGGCAAGTAGCTCAAGTTTGAATTAACTATAGTTCTGATCAATCCTCTCCGGAGGAGACAGGCTCCTGCTGGCATAGGCAATTACTCCCTCCTTGTCACTTTTGACTTGAAACAGTACTGCCCCAAGGCCCTCCAAGCTGGCATCAGTGTATAAGTGGCACGGTTCCAGCTAGTAAGCAGTTGAGGGGGTTAGCCATCCTGGAGAAAGAAGGAATAAAACATCTATAATACCCAGCAAACCCAATGAATGAGCGTACCTGTGTGGTAGTTTCTGGTTGGGGCCAGTTACGGACAGCAGCTATTCTCAGGGTCTGTGGACACCCCTGCTTGACTCATCACAAGCCACAAGTAGATAGGCTGAATTTTCAGGCCATGCTTGCAAACGTCTTGAACACCTGGTCTAGTTATTCCAGATGGGTGTCGAAGTCAGGTAAGTAGATAATGACATCATCTAAGTAATTATTTTTTACATATTTTTTCCTTTATTTAACTAGGCAAGTCAGTTAAGAACAAATTCTTATTTACAATGACAGCCTACCCCGGCCAAACCCTAACCCGGATGACTCTGGGCCAATTGTGTGCCGCCATATGGGACTCCCAATCACGGCTGGTTGTGATACAGCTTGGAATCGAACCAGGGTCTGTAGTGACGCCTCTAGCACTGAGATGCAGTGCCTTAGACTGCTGTGCCACTCAGGAGATCAAAAGAAAGTTATTTGCCTTGTCTCCTAGATACTTCTGCATGAGCCTCTGGAAGGTGGCAGGTGCGAAAGCAGTCTTCTCCCTGTCCTGGGGACTGTCTTCCACTTGCCAGTAGCCGCTGGCCAGATCAAGAGTTGAATACCAGGCGCCTTCTTTGAGGCATGTCAGGGACTCCTCAATGCGGGGAGAGGGTACGCATCCTTGTGGGTCAGGGCATTGAGTCGGCAGTAATCTAGACAGAACCTCCAGGTCCTGCCTTTTTTCTTTTTCACCAGTACCAGTGGTGCAGCCCAGGGACTCAAGCTTTCTGTGATTACCCCAGACTCTAGCATCCCTGCCAGTAGGAGTCTGAGCTCCGTGTACAGGCTTGGTGGAATTGGTCTGTGTTTCTCTCGGCTAGGGGAGGCAGTACCTGTGGAAATGTGGTGTAGGACAGCATCAGACTTACCAAAATCCTCCTCATGCGCAGAGAACACACTTGACCAATGGGCTAGGAGTGCATTGAGCCTTTGTTGTTGTGTTGGCTCCAGTCCCTCTACCGGTGGGAGGTTTACAGGGGGTTGGCATCAGGCTGTAGCTGGAATATCTACACATCCACCTCAACTTCACCTGGTTTCTAGGTGCGTAGCTCTCCACAGATCTGACAAGGCTCCAAGAGGGTCACTGTGGCCAGAGGGTGTCGCCTCTGTTTCTCAAGGGGGTAAGGGTTTAAGTTCAACAGTCACAACACTCCTTGCACTCTCACCACAGTGCGAGCAACTTGCTACTGGATTCTCCAACATGGCATAATAGTCTTTGAAAGAGCTCCCTCCAACAACTATGGCCCACAGCAACTTCTCACTGCTAGCTGGGATCCCATTGGGGTCCCTCTTGGACAGGTGTGCTGTACCTGGTTCCCCCTCAGGCTCATCGCTCTGCATGACTGGTCTGCTGACAGTGAAAGCACTCCTTCCTGGCAGCTGCCCCCATGGTGGCATTGAACCCAGTGACACCATGGGAGACTCTTTGGAACAGCTCCTTCCAGTATTGGGCTATAACGTTCATCCCAAGGATTCCTTGGTCTGCCCCCAGACAGTCATCCTTGACAATCCCAACCCCCTTGGCTGGAACTTGCACTCCTCCCACCACAAAATCCACGACCGCATGGCCGAAAAAAAGGATGTGTAGGCCATTGGGTGCCTTCAACGTGAGCCAGTTGAGGTCTGAAGAATCCTGCAAAAGGAGATGGCAAAGCCACTTTTGAAAAAAACTGAGATTGAACATCTTTACTTGGGACCCTGTATCCAACATGCGTGGTGTGCACACTCTGGTATCGGCACGTACGCGCTAGCCAACAGCTTGCAGATACAGTGTGGGTATAGCCTACATGATGAGATTATTATGGACAAAAGTGTGAGATTCTTATTTTTTGTAAAATGGCAGCCAAGCATCGCTCATCATGTCAACAGAATAAGACCCTCAATATTTCACCACCCTGTGAAGTTGTGGTGCCAAGTATGTGGACACCCCTTCGAATTAGTGGATTCGGCTATTTCAGCCACACCCGTTGCTGACAGGTGTATAACATCGAGCACACAGCCATGCAATCTCCATAAACAAACACTGGCAGTAGAATGGTCCGTACTGAATGACGTTCAACTTGACACCGTAATAGGATGCCACCTTTCCAACAAGTCAGTTAGTCAAATGTCTGCCCTGCTAGAGTTTCCTGGGTTAACTGTACAATAAGTGCTGTTATTGTGAAGTGGAAACATCTAGGAGCAACAACGGCTCAGCCGTGAAGTGGTAGGCCACACAAAATAACAGAAAGGGACCTCCGAGTGCTGGACTACCCCCACCCCAGTAAATTTCAAACTGTCCCTTACCTGAGACTAACTCAAACTGTTTGTTTACATCATCTCTCTGCATTAAGATATTTTGTGGGCAGTCAAAATGTCAAATAACAGATAGCAATTTACCTGAGAACAGCAATAAAACTGGAATACGTGTAGCTAGACTGATGCAACAGATCCAAGGCTGTTTGAATGAAAAACAAGTATAGGCATGGGATCATAATACTGATGCTATATGATTGCCAACTTTACGGAGAGAGTTTTTTTTATGTACCTGTAGCATATAGATCACTGAAGGGCAAAGGAAAAGCAGGTTGACGTTTATTTGTCATGAATCTTGCCCTGGAGGCAGAACTGATTGATTTCCACTCAATGTGCCAGCTGCAATATGCCAGCTGCAAAAAAATGCTAGTGTGAAAATGTATGAAAACAAAAATTTGCTTTTTGGTCTTAATTTAAGGTTAGGGTTAGGCATTAGGGTTAGCAGTGTGGTTAAGGTTAGGACTAGGTTTAAAATCTGATTGTATGACTTTGTGGCTGTGCCAGCTAGCACTCCAGAACAAAAACGTCAACCCACAAAGGAAAACTATAGGTAGACCCGACACTGACATGATCTACTGGTTCTTGTTCTGTCTCAAGCATTTTTGAGAGACCTCCCTGCGACTTTCTGTGACATTCAGTACTGTAGGTGTATAGGTGTTTGCTCATTCAATCACATACCAAAGCCTTCTACACCAGGGAGTAAAGGAAAATGATTCCAGTGGAACCTGATGGTTAAGCAGGGATGGTGTGCTGGAGAATTATAGCTGTGGGAGAAATTAGATGTGCTTTCAGCCCACAGGCAGAGGAAAATAAAAAAATACTTTAAATGGAGTGTAGAATTCATTTCCCTAAGTCACTTCCAATATATAACTCTTAGACAATTTGTCCAGTATACATGGTGGGTTACACTTTGTGTTCATGTTTTGTGTATTTTTGCCGTGTGTGTACCATGGCTAATACTTTTTGTTTTGGTTGCACATTAAAGCATTCACTTTTATCACAAAATGGCTTGCTGCATCTGATTGATGTCTTTTCTCTTGATTACCATGGTAACATTTAATAATTGAAGAACACAGACTTTACTGAATGCAACATTTAACATGCACTGGGCTTTTAGAGAGCACTTTGACTGTTATTGTTCCTCAACTACTATGGACATTGGGCCAAATTTACTGATACAATGACTAGTGAGTAACTGACAGTAAAAGATATCAGAGGAAGAAGTGTCTGGTTATGTCATGTTTGTGAGCAAAGTTTGAAAAATGGTGACTCACAGAAACCAGTTCTGGCTGCTTTGTCCACTCTGACACTGTTATTTAAGATGGCCAACAACACGGCAGCTCTTAACTGTTGTATTGTATTAAGAATCTGCCGCAGCCTTTTATGGATCAGATAGCATCCCACTGCTCACATGTTTGATTTTATGACCATCCTATGAATGAGCCAAACAAGTGTTCCTATTGATTTGCACATTAAATATATTAGTAATAAAACAACATCCTGCAGCAAACCAATTGTAAAATCAATTGTAATTGGTACCAAAATATTAGGAGTGCTTGGTCTGCAGTCTTATTGTCTCTGTAACTGACCACTAAAATCCTGGATGTTTTCACAATAAATGTGATAAATATTGATGACAATGTCAAATAAATGTATGGGTGTAATTCTGAGAGCCTAAATATAAATTGAATAAAATCTGAAAAGGCACTCATAAAAAAAAAAAAAAAAACAAAGCTGGTACATTCGACATACATGTATTACAACTGATATTGATCTGAGGAAAATTCAATTTTTTTTAAAAGGGCGAAATGTTCTTCCTACATTTATCATATGGGAGATTCACAAGGGTGGTGCTACACACTATAAGGGTCTAAAACCACTGTTTATTTCCTCTGCCATCAACAAGACCCCAGCCCTTCCCCCACTAGACTAGACTTCTGAAGCAGTAAGGGATGAGGACATGCTGAGGGGAGAGGAGGGGTTGATGAGACAGGGTATGGGGAGAAGGAGGGAAAATATAAATGTTTGGTCTGTATTGGTTCCAGTCCTCACTGCATCAGAGCGGATAATGAAAATGCATCACATTCCAAAAAGTTATGATTGGGCTTTTCAAGATAATTGTCGACATGGAGTTTCCATCTGTTCTTCTCCAGAGCTTTTTAATGTTAGGATGAGATTGGGCTCAACTGAGCTTGGCAAACCACACTTACTACCTTGGATATCCATATTGCTCTGTAATGCCTATCACAAATTAGTCGGCTCCAACTGCATGTGGCCTATGGAGCCCAAGGTAAACCAACATTATCACCACAGAGACCAATCATAGGAAACAGCCCTGGAAATAATGCAATCTTCATTTAACCCATTATTTCATTATGGAGGCTCCTCAAGAGTAACAACATACATTTGGACGATAAGGAAAACATTTTATCACCTTTTTATTCGATTTTAATTTATTTCACCTTTATTTAACCAGGTAGGCCAGTTGAGAACAAGTTCTCATTTACAACTGCGACCTGGCCAAGATAAAGCAAAGCAGTGCGACAAAAAAACACAACACAGAGTTACACATAAACAAACGTACAGTCAATAACACAATAGAAAAGAAAAATAGAAAAATCTATGTACAGTGTGTGCAAATGTAGAAGAATAGGGAGGTAAGGCAATAAATAGGCCATGGAGGCGAAATAATTACAATTTAGCATTAATACTGGAGTGATAGATGTGCAGATGATGATGTGCAAGTAGAGATACTGGGGTGCAAAAGAGCAAGTGGGTAAGTAATAATATGGGGATGAGGTAGTTGGGTGTGCTATTTACAGATTGGCTGTGTACAGGTACAGGGATCTGTAAGCTGATCTGACAGCTGATGCTTAAAGTTAGTGAGGGAGATATAAGACTCCAGCTTCAGAGATTTTTGCAATTCGTTCCAGTCATTGGCAGCAGAGAACTGGAAGGAAAGGGGGCCAAACGAGGGGTTGGCTTTGGGGATGACCAGTGAAATATACCTGCTGAAGCGTGTGCTACAGGTGGGTGTTGCTATGGTGACCAGTGAGCTGAAATAAGGCGGGGCTTTACCTAGCAAAGACTTATAGATGACCTGGAGTCAGTGGGTTTGGCGACGGATTTGTAGTGCGGGCCAGCCAACGAGAGCATACAGGTTGCAGTGGTGGGTAGTATATGGGGCTTTGGTGTCAAAACGGATGGCACTGTGATAGACTACATCCAGTTTGCTGAGTAGAGTGTTGGGGGCTATTTTGTAAATGGCATCGCCAAAGTCAAGGATCGGTAGAATAGTCAGTTTTACGAGTGTATATTTGGCGGCATGAGTGAAGGAGGCTTTGCTGCAAAATAGGAAGCCGATTCTAGATTTAATTTTGAATTGGAGATGCTTAATGTGAGTCTGGAAGGAGAGTTTTACAGTCTAACCAGACACCTAGGTATTTCTAGGTCAGAACCGTCCAGAGTAGTGATGCTAGTCTGGCAGGAGGGTGCGGGCAGCAATCGGTTGAAGAGAATGCACTTAGTTTTACTAGCATTTAAAAGCAGTTGGAGGCCACGGAAGGAGTGTTGTATGGCGTTGTAGCTCGTTTGGAGGTTTGTTGGCACCGTGTCCAAAGAAGGGCCCGATGTATACAGAATGATGTCGTCTGCGTAGAGGTGGATCAGAGAATCACCAGCAGCAAGAGCATCATCATTGATATATACATAGAAAAGAGTCGCCTGAGAATTTAACCCTAAGGCACGCCCATAGAGACTGCCAGAGGTCCGGACAACAGGCCCTCAGACTTGACACACTGAACTCTATTAATTGGTGAACCAGACGAGGCAGTCACTTGAGAAGTCAAGGCTATGGAGTCTGCCGATAAAAATGTGGTGGTTGACAGAGTCGAAAGCCTTGGCCAGGTCGATGAAGACGGCTGCACAGTACTGTCTTTTATCAATGGTGGTTATGATATCATTTAGGACCTTGAGCGTGGCTGAGGTGCACCCATGACCAGCTCGGAAACCAGATTGCATAGTGGAGAAGGTACGGTGGGATTCGAAATGGTCAGTGATCTGTTTATTAACTTGGCTTTCAAAGATTTTAGAACAGTTTGGGTCTAGAGTGTCTCCCCTTTTGAAGAGGGGGATGACCGTGGCAGCGTTCCAATCTTTGTGGATCTCAGACTATACGATGATATCAATAGGGATAACTGTCCACAGAGAAAGTTGTGAGAGAGTCTCCTGTCCCCTTGCCCTCTCTTTTCTGTGGTCTCTGTCTGCCATGGTGTGGGATCATTTTAACCCGTGGAGCAGGAAAACAAAGCATGAGGTGTGTCTTATTCTCCACAGAGTGCTCTGGGGCCGAGGAATAAGCTTGCTGCCATCCTGGAGGCTTTGAGTACTTTATAACACTGTACACAAAGGACCAGCTTCACACAGGCTAGTCATTTACAGGCTAGTCATGGGCAGCGGAGAGAGGTCTTCCACTGTCCTGCCATCACACCTGCTTCCAGGCTCAGAGAGCTCAGGGAGCCAGGCTGGCCTTTTTTGTGTTCCAAACTCCTGGGAAAGCATTCAAGCCTCTGCTGTCATTTAGGTCATTCAACTATGAGATTGAGCACATCTGACAACAATCTTTGTCTCAGACCACAAAAAGAGCAGAATGGACGAATGATACAGTCAACATAAGGCCTAAACGAGTTGGCTGCTTATAGATTACAATCCTTAGGATGCAAATTGAGCCATCACGTACGAATAAATCCTAAAATCCACACTTAAAACTCTGAATTTATGCAAGTCTCCCAAAGCATGATTTACCCAAATGTATTTGAGATGAAAATTACTACAAAGAAATGTCAATTTAAAATTCTCATATCTCCATCCAATAATGAACCACAATGTAATTATGTCTGGAGAAACAGAGCACCATCATTATCCAGAAGTCAATGTGTTGATTGCTTCATTATGTTTGTCGATGCCTTGGATCAGTGGACTGCACAGGGGAGCATGTGAACCCTTCATACGAAGGACCATATATCTCTGTTTTGGAAATATTGGTGATATGGTATATTTCTAGTTGTATATTTCTAGTCATCTAAAGTCTTGATATTCCGTACAGACTATACATATACAACATGTACAATACATTCCCACGTCAGTTGACAACTCTGTACATTACAGTGAACTTATAATAAGATACAAAATCAGTAATCATCTGAAAATGCTATACGCACATACAGTATACGGTTCTTCGGTTGAAGGGTTCATGTGAGGTTAGAGGTAAGCTTGAAAAACAAAAGGTGTCTTGCCTGAATTACTACAGACCTGTAGCGCTCACCTCGGTCTTCATGAAACCTTCGAGCACCTGGTACTGTCCCATCTCAAAAGCATCACTGACACCTCCCTCAACCCACTACAGTTTGCCTAAAGCGCTAACAGGACGACGCTGTCAACATCTTCATACACCTCGATAACCCAAAGACGTGCAAGGATATTGTTTGTGGATTTTAGCTCTGGGTTCAATACCATCATCCCTAAACTGCTGCAAGACAAACTCTCCCAGCTGAACGTGTCCAACTCCATCTGTCAGTGGATCACTGACTTCCTGACCAACTGGACGCAACATGTGAAGCTGGGAAAACACTCTGACTCTTTATCCCTCAGCACTGGAGCACCGCAAGGATGCATGCTCTCACCTCTACTCACTCTACACCAATGACTCCACCTCCAACAACGCGTCTGTCAAACTAATCAGGTTTGCAGATGACACCAACCTGGTCGGTCTCATCACCGACGGTGATGTCCATGTACAGTGGAGAGGTCGACCGCCTGGTGACCTGGTGCAGTCCCAACAACCTGTAACTCAACACAGACAAAACCGTGGAGATGGTGGTTGACTTCAGAAAACTCCCCTACCATCTCTCCCCCTTGAGATTGATGGCATAGCTGTTAGCATGGCTGAATCATAAAAAATCCTGGGGACCATTGTCTCCCACAAACTCAAGTGGGAAGTTGACATCACAGCAGCCACCCTGAGGCACACCAGCGGATGTACTTCTTGCAGCAGCTGAAATAACTCAAAATCTCACAGTCAATCCTGATCCGGTTTTACACATCAATCGTTGAGTCCATCCTCACCTCCTCCATCACCATCTGGTTTGGGTCTGCCTGCTCAATGGGCAGACTGCAATGCACATAATATACGCATCTGGCACGCCCAAGCCAAGGATTTGTGCAAGGCCACCCACCATATCAACTGTATATCCACTATATATTTGTATATCCACTGCTCATCCTCTTATAGCTCTATGCTCACTCTACCTAGTTGTGTATAATATACAATACAATACCAGTCAAAAGTTTGGACACACCTACTCATTCAAGGGTTTTCCTTTTTTTAACTTTATACATTGTAGAATAATAGTGAAGACATCAAAACTATGAAATAGCACATATGGAATATGCATTTGAGATTCTTCAAAGTAGCCACCATTTTCCTTGATGACAGCATTGCACACTCTTGGCATTCTCTCAACCAGCTTCACCTGGAATGCTTTTCCAATGGTCATGGAGTTCCCACATATGCTGAGCACTTGTTGGCTGCTTTTCCTTCACTCTGTGGTCCAACTCATCCCAGCCATCTCAATTGGGTTGAGGTCGGGTGATCGTGGAGGCCAGGTCATCTGATGCAGCACTCCGTCACTCTCCTTCTTGGTCAAATAGCCCTTACACAGCCTGGAGGTGCTTTGGGTCATTGTCCTGTTGAAAAACAAATGATAGTCCCACTAAGCGCATACCAGCGAGTCTCTTCTTCTTATTGGTGTCCTATAGTAGTGGTTTCTTTGCAGCAATTCGACAATGAAGGCCTGATTCACGCAGTCTCCTCTGAACAGTTGATGTTGAGATGTGTCTGTCACTTGTACTCTGGGGAGCATTTATTTGGGCTGCAATTTCTGAGGCTGGTAACTCTAATAAACTTATCCTCTGCAGCAGAGGTAACTCTGGGTCTTCTTTTCCTGTGGCGGTCCTCGTGAGAGCCAGTTTCATCATAGCGCTTGATGGTTTTTGCGACTCCACTTGAAGAAACTTTCAAAGTTCTTGACATTTTCCGTATTGACTGACCTTCATGTCTTAAAGTAATGATGGAATGTCGTATCTCTTCGCTTATTTGAGCTGTTCTTGCCATAATATGGACTTGGTCTTTTACCAAACAGAGCTATCTTCTGTACACCAGCCCTACCTTGTCACAACACAACTGATTGGCTCAAATGCATTAAAAAGGAAAGAAATTCCACACCTGTTAATTGAAATCCATTCCAGGTGACTACCTCATGAAGCTGGTTGACAAAATTCCAAGAGTATGCGAAGCAGTCATCAAGGCAAAAGGTGGCTACTTTGAAGAATCTGAAATGCAAAATATATTTTGATTTGTTTAAGACTTCTTTGGTTACTACATGCTTCCATTTGTGTTATTTCATAGTTTTGATGTCTTCATTATTATTCTACAATGTAGAAAATAGTAAAAATAAAGAAAAACCCTTGAATGAGTAGGTGTGTACAAACATTTGACTGGTACTGTATGTCAACTTTCTTTAAACTCCGCTGTCTGTATTATGTCTCTAAATGTTGTCAGTCACTAGCAGCAACATATCACCAAGTAAAATTCAGAGTATAAAGGTGATTCTGATCAGTATTAGATTCTGATCAGTGTAAAATTTTGATTATCTGAAGCCCATAGCTTTCACAAACGTTGGTGTTTGGTTTTAACATGTTGGCAATGTCAAGTGTGCCACCATATTAGATAAACTGTCAATCAAAGTGGTACACTCTTCTTGTTCCTTCAAATGACACCAGAGGATTTGAGCCAACATTTACTTTACCTCAACCAGCCTCAAACACCCATCCTGCTATTTGCTCCATGTGCAATGTTGATGGAGGCAGATACATCACAGTCTCAACTGGACTAAATGTTGATGGATGTCAGCCGAGGGACTGGTAGATTGGAGAATGAGACCGGATGTGTGACATTTACTTACAGAGAGCGCTCGCCGGCAAGCAGCTGTGTTATGTAAATAGCACACCTGTCTGCCCATCGATATCCCAGGTTTATGGAAAAATCTTCCATTCATTTGAAATATCAGCACACCATTTTGTACCATCTGTGGTATTATTTGTTCAGCCAACTAAAAAGAAAGGACTTGTGTTTTGGTTGATATTATATCAAACTGATTTTGACCTTTGATTCTCTTAAAATGGTATGAATACACTGTACACTAGGAAATAGACTCGACTCACATACGACAATCATAACTACCTTGGGGTTTTGTAGCACACATCTTGTTTGGTGGCATATCTCAATCAGACTCCAGCTCTCAGAGACACTATTGATTTCCATCAGTACGTCACTATGTCATTGGAGCATACCTACAAAAATGTACCAGATAAAACAAGACATGCTGCACCTTATAACCATTCCCCCTTTCAGTCACTGGTTTTTAGAAAGAACAGGTCAGAGAAGGAGGTGATGGATTGCAAGACCATCAATTTGGAAGAGCAGTCTCTTCTCAGACAAGAAAGTCACTGAAATGTACATTATTAATCTTATGTAATAATCTACGGCATAGACAAAAGCTGGGGAAAACGTTTGGAAATTGTTATCCTCTCTTCTCCAAACACATGCAGGTGGATATGATTATCTTATGAAAATAACAGTCTCTCCTCACTTTAATTGCTCTTAGGTTAAAATTGCCCACTTGTGTCTCTGTAATGATATTAGTTTCATCGGGTCCTGCAGAAATGTGTTGAGGAAGAAAATCCATTGTGCCCGCTAACAATGAAAAATGTATATTGTTGTTTTTTTCCACCTCTCTTCTCTCTTGCTCGCTCTTCTCCTACTCTCGCCCTATCTCTCTCTCTCCCTCTCTCTCTACCTCTCTCTCACTATTTCTTATTCTGTGACATATTTAAATGTTAATAACCATTCATTCTTGACACCATATCTACCAAGCTCCAAGTTTAACAGAAAATATTTCATCTGAAGAATTTCATTACACGATCATGGCAGAAGCTGAAGGCTTAAAGGTACTAGACAGACAGGAAGCAGAGAGAGAGAGAGAGAGAGAGGGAAGGCAGAGAGAGAGAGAAAGAAAGAATGGGTAAGGAGAGGATACATGAAAAAAGGAATTCAGAGAAGGAGATTCTTTAATTGAATCGTTGTGCATTGAGCAACGTGAAGGAGGCATAAAGACTCTTGCCTCTTTCTCCATTTGAGTAGATAATGATTAAATGTTTTATATTGTGCTATACAGCTGAAAGGAGAGCGCAGAAACCCCTCACACCCTCAGTGCTTTTGACTGCATTCCAAATATGAACTCCTTTTAAGGCCATTAAAAGATTATCTCTGATTTAACGAATTGTCTGTTCGGAGCATTAGCAACAGACTGTTCTCCAAACCCCAGAACACCATTCTCCCTTCCTGGCCCTATTATCTCATCCACCAGCCCTATTTCATTTCATTCCCATGAATATGCAATGAATTTAATTTTGAACACTATTTTCGTCTGCTCCTGTAATCACAAAAAATGCCAGTGTAATTAGTTTCTAATTACTTGCTTTAATTGTTGTAGTAATCATTTTAATTACCCAAATGCACAGACATTAGACTCTAAAAAATAAATAATCTGCTTGTACCTCCTACTGTGTCTCTCATTCTCCAGAGTTTGATATCTAGATTTTGACATGGGCTGCCTCACACACAAAGACGGGGCGACAGGGGGTGCAGTGTGTGGACGTTTGATGACACATGAGAGGGGCTGTGAGTATAAGGAGACAGAGGGAAAGAGACAAACAGCCGAGACATGGCTTACATTGTAGAATCTCTGCAATCTGCTGTGTGGAAATGTGCATGCCCGAAAAGCGATTAAGTTAAAATATACAGTTATTGTACCTTTCTGGGACTGGAGCCATACAAATGCTTATCGCATGTGCTTATAGCTCAGTCTAGCAGATGGTAAATCATGAAATGTTATGAAATTATTGCACCAGTGAGGTGTTTTGAAAAGGACCAGCTGTGAGGGAGATGGGACATTATAAACACTCACAGGTGTTCTGTCTTTCCCCACCGCCAGCCACACCATAAAAATTAAATTACAAATAAACCAGCAAATGTTGTAATCTCCTTCACAGACACAGTACTTACAGGAGAAACTGCTTAAACTAAGCAAAGAATTACGTTTTAATTTGCATCAAATATTTATTGAGACTAAGAAAATTCATAGTGGGGCCCACTCATCTGCCAAGTTTTGGAAATTGCGGAAATGTTCATAGCACTGGCATCTCGGTTATATGGATGAAGATCCATCAGGGATAGCACTAATGGGCACTTCACCCAAGCACATATGGACAAGTACACCTAATAAGAGGGACGTGGTCAGTGCCAAATACCACAACAAGCTTGTGTTTCTCATTAAGATTTTATTCCTACCTTAGTATTTAATTAACCACGCCAGCAGAGGGACCAAGGAATATGGACCCACAGTCGCTGTTGCCATCTTCCAAGTCTACAGAATATAATATAAACTGGAAGCCTCCTGGTACTTTCTCTTACAAGCTGAACATTATCCCTGCACTTGTTGCTCTGCGGGAAACCTGTAAGTTCTTGGCAACCCTGAGACATCCTTATAGCCCTGCAGCTGCCCTATGGTCAAAACTAATGTCAAACGCTGGAACTAGAGGTAGATTCTGTGAGAGGGTAATGGAAAATACCATGCAAGCTATTAAAGGTTTACATTTCTAGTTTATACTGATTGATCAATAGTCAGGTGTAACTTATTTCATGTATTTTGTCCTCCCAACTAATATTCAAAGAAGTATTTTAAAGGGGCACTTGGGTAACACCTTAATGAACCCTGTCATAAAACATTAGCATGACAGCTGGGAAAAATCACTTGGATCTTCAAGCACCAAGCAGGGAATGTTAAAAAACCAACTATAATGTGATAGTATGACCTGTAGGCCTGTATGTACATTATGCACAGTTGGAAGAACAGGAGAAAACTAAAACAGCTCTAGAAATGTGTTGATCTGAGAGTAATATCTATGGTGCTATGAGCGAAGACTGACATTGTGCTGATGTGTGACATTCAGCTTGGCTGCAGAGCAGATTGTAATGGTGTAATTGATACTTATTTAGCTAGTGATTCAATAATGACTTCCTTACTTGATCTTCGCTAAGCCACAATGTCATAAGATCAATGAAACTTGACAGTTAGAACAAATTCAAACATATTCTGTAAAGTCACACTGCTAAGAATACAAGGTGTACCACAGGGCGTGTTTGTAACCCTTGTAAATATAGTAAGGACACCATAAACATCTGCTTCAAAGTGTGCCCTAACAACTGAATGTCATTTGGAATTTATATGTTGCAGGATTCTTCCCCCTTCCAGTTTGTCAAATTGCAAAGTCCTTTTTATGGGTATGTATTAGTTGTGTATGACAGGAATCTGTGCTAACATATTCAAATTAGATGCATGTGTATTCTGTTTCTGAGAATGCTGGTGCTTGAACACAGGGGCTGTGCTGCAAGGGAGGCTGGGATGGTCATGCATATTCAAATCCACTGCTGGACATGGCTGCCCTAAATGTGCGAGGAGCGTGCAGTGGTTTGTTTTCCATGTATTTCCAGCACCTCCAGCACATTCTGATAAAGCCCCTCCAAGGCATGTATTTCATGTTAGCTGTAGGCCCTGCATACCCACTTTATATGTGTATATTGAATTCTAGTCAAGGCTCGTCCTATATAACTGCTGCTGCACACGTTTGCTATTCATACACCGTCCATAATGTCTATACACACAATCATATACTTATATATTTATATTCTAATATGTCTATATTTCTTAATTCATTTTGGTTTTTCTTATGGATTTCTGTGTATTGTTTTGTATTGTTAGGTATCACTGCACTGTTGGAGTTAGGAACATAAGCATTTCGCTACACCCTCGTCAACGTCTGCAAAATATGTGCACGCTACCAATACATTTGATTTGATTAGCAAATCACGAAGAGAGCTTTATCAATGGATTGTATCCCAAATTAGATTTAATTGCAGCAATATATCATGCACTCTCTCGCTGGCATTTATAAGCACAGGACCAATAGAAAAACTCAGATTCTAGCTGCCATCTGAAATCAAGGCAAGAATTAAACAAAGACCAACAACAGAGGACATTCTTAAAGTAACACACAAACACTGAAGTTATGGTTCATTTAATTGCATCCACCTATTTATATTGTGAAAGGGAAAACAAGGATGTGTTTATTATTTCAATAAATATGCAGGGCTTAAATTAGAAATACTATAAAAGACTGTGGTTTATCCTGCGGATGAGAAAAGTACGTCCTGCCGCTTGTTTATGGCGCTCTAAACCCAAGCTGCTTCTCCTTCTCTACAATGCCTCACCAGGAGAATCTCATTATGACCTGTAATGACAAATTCACCCTTTCCAATTATTTTCTGCCATTTCAATGCTATCTTGTGCGGAGAGAGTGTTGTTTGTGCATGACTGGCTATAAAATATAGAACAGGCAAGGTAGTGCAGTGATGGTGATTTTCTCTGGTAATGGCGGCATTGCAGACAAATGAAACCAGGCACACAGGAGAACAACACTGGCCTTGCAGAAGTTGTTGCAGGTATTTTCTAACATGTCCTCTGTATGGGTCAGAGATAGTTTGATGTTCTGAAACTGGTAACGTAAAATGTGTAGCAAAAGGAATGGAACGTTTTTGCTTTTGAATCCTTACTAAAATGACTAACAAGAGGAACAAACGGAATATGATATTCAAGCATGCAGAATATGGTAATCAAATGTGCTTGAAAATTACCTCAAACTCATCAACAAGCAAATTTTAATGAAATAACATCCTTAGATGAACACTGGGAGAGAGTAAAACGTGAGCAATGGCTTTCAGGGTAGTTTGAATTTTTAATTGCCTGTCGGGAGAATATTAGATAAAGCTTGATTAGAAATAAATTGAATATCTCTGCTGAATGCATCTGCTGATCAAATTATTCAAAGAGACTGTGAGGGAGAGCCATCCATAAAATAGACCCAGAAGAGAAGGACATTTGATTGATTCAACATCAATGACTTCTTTTAACTTGTTCATACTGTGAGAGTTAATATATTATATTTTAAATGGTCTTTTCAAATATACAGTGCATTCGGAAAGTATTCAGACCCCTTGACTTTTTCCACATTTTGCTTCTTACAGCCTTAATCTAAATAAAAATAAATCCTCAGCAATCCGCAAACAATACCCCATAATGACAAAGCAAAAACAGGTTTTTAGAATATTGCAAATGTTTAAAACATAAAAAATAGAAATACCTTCTTTACATAAGTGTTCAGACCCTTTGCTATGAGACTCAAAATTGAGCTCAGGTGCATCTTGTTTCCATTGATCATCCTTGAGATGCTTCTACAACTGGATTAAAGTTCACCTGTGGTAAATTCAATTGACTGGAAATTATTTGCAAAGGCACACACCTGTCTATATAAGGTCCAAAAGTTGACAGTGCATGTCAGAGCAAAAAAACTAAGCCATGAGGTTGAAGGAATTGTTCGTAGACCTCCGAGAAAGGATTGTGTCGAGGCACATATCTGGGGAAGGGTACCAAAAAAGTTCTGCAGCATTGAAGGTCCCCAAAAACACAGTGGCCTCCATCATTCTTAAGTGGAGGACGTTTGGAACCACTAAGACTGTTCCTAGAGCTGGCCGTCCGGCCAAACTGAGCAATCGGGAGAGAAAGGGATTGGTCAGGGTGGAACCCGATGCCGGTGCACGCTGACAGAGCTCTAGCGTTCCTCTGTGGAGATGGGAGAACCTTCCAGAAGGACAACCATCTCTGCAGCAGTCCACCAATCAGGCCTTTATGGTAGAGTGGCCAGATGGAGTAAAAGGCACATGACAGCCTGCTTGGATCATGCCAAAAGGAATCTAATGACTCTCAGACAATGAGAAACAAGATTCTCTGGTCTGATGAAACCAAGATTGAAACCTGCTCCAGAGCGCTCAGGACCTCAGACTGGGGCAAAACCTTCCAACAGTGCAACGACCCTAAGGACACAGCCAAGACAACGCAGGACTGGTTTCGGGACAAGTCTCTGAATGTCCTTGTTTGGCCCAGCCAGAGCCCGGACTTGAACCCGATCAAACATCTCTGGAGAGACCTGAAAATAGCTGTGCAGCAACGGTCCCCATCCAACCATGACAGAGCTTGAGAGGATCTGCAGAGAAGAATGTGAGAAACTTCCAAAATACAGGTGTGCCAAGCTTGTAGCGTCATACCTAAGAAGACTTGAGGCTGTAGTTGTTGACAAAGGTGCTTCAACAAAGTACTGAGTAAAGAGTCTGAATACTTTTTTTATTATTATAAATTAATAAAACATTTGAAAAACCTGTTTTTGCTTTGTCATTATGGGGTATTGTGTATAGATTGATGATGGAGAGGGAATAATTGTATCAATTCAACAAAATGTGGAAAAAGTCAAGGGGTCTGAATCTTTTCCTGAAGGCACTGTACAGAATGTGTGTTACAAAAGTTGTTTTCTTTCGACAGACAGACACATAGAAAGAGACAGACAGACAGACAGACAGACACATAAACAGAGACAGAGACAGAGACAGAGAGACAGACATGTAGACAGACAGACAGACAGACAGACAGACAGACAAACAGACAGACACTTAAACAGACAGACAGATAAACAGACAGACACATAGACAGGCAGACAGAAAGACACGTAGACAGACACGTAGACAGACAGACAGACAGACTTCAAGACGTGAACATCTGTCAAAGTGCAGGAGCTAGCCTGTTGGTACTCCCTTCTTATGTCTCCCTCGTGTATGATTTTGACCTCTGACTCTTCCTCCTGATTTATTTTACGTGTCTGTCGTCATCATTGGTTCCTTGGCGCCGTTAGCACCCAATTAAACTTAAAGGTCTACAGGAGGAATTGGATAGAAAAATTATTTGAGCCTCTAATTATGTAATTTCCACCTCTGCCTCACATAAATTCAAGCTACATTTTTAATGGCCTTTATTACTTGTTCAGCAACTTATACATTTCCCTGGAAAAATCAGTGAGTCACCCTGCCTTTTCTCCAAATCCCCCCATTCTGGAGCAGTCTAATGTTTCCCAGTGACCTTTGGGCTGCAGGTCTGATTTATTAGCCAGCAGTGTTTTTGACTTCTGGAAACATCCCAGTACATAGAACGCTTTCCTTCATGTAACGTTACTGTGTATGCAATTTCTTTGAATTTGTGAGTAAAAAAATTTAAGTAAATTTTACACCACCACCGTACCAACCTCACATTATAAGGAGGCATCATTGATGTGGATCAGCTCTGATTGCGTTGGAATTACCGCCTATTCCAACATCATCCAACTTCCCCAAACAAACTAACACACAAAAACACACTCCGCCACTTTTAAGGAGCCTTATCTTATTATATCAGAATAGGTATGGCTTTATATAAAATATTTAAATAAAAGCCAAAAGGAACAAAAGGTCATCTATGTGAAATAACTAGTTCTAGATAACATCACCGTGACAGGCAGGTCAGGGGTCGGCAGACGGCAGAGCATGTTCAGTGGGGTGTGTAAAATAGAGGACACGGGACGCTGAGCTCAGCTCAACTGACCAGACACAGAGAAGGCTCCCTTCTAACCTGACAGAGTCCACAGGAAACAAAACATTTAAACAGTGCAGAAATAAAGCACAACCAGACAGAGTAAACAATTTTTATCCACAAGTTCAGTTGATAGCTGGTGAGAGACACAGGGGAAGTGTTATTAAACACTGCATTTAAGGCAGCTTATGAATGACATTTGTGTTAATAATTGTGGGTGCAAAGTTGTGACATAAGCACTTGAATATACCAGTACATGTTTGTTTTCCCACAGTAAAAGGAAACAGTTATGGCTTGGGGGGCATAAGTATCGGCCATTGTATGTGCATGTGTGAACAAGAGATATTGTTTGTGTGCGTCAGACTTTTTTGTGATAACATTGATTAGACAAAAAAAAAACATAACATTGGGCCAAGAGAACACAGTGCACAGATGCTGATATTCTATCACAGTGGACACATATTGACTGGGACTCTGAAAGTAGTCACTCACTCATCAGTGTAAGGCAGGCTGATTGAGTTGCCAGCAGCCAGTAAATGAGGCTTCCATCCAATGTGGGTCGAAATGAACTGCAATCTTTTCAGACCTCGTTTTTCGGCCAGCAGAAATACGTTTTAAACCCAGGAGGATTCCAAATAAGTTTATTGAAAGCAAGAGAGGGAGAGAAGAAAAGAAGGAACAAGCACAAAGAGAACAGACATGGCTAAAGTATAGGCCTATTCTCGCCGGAGTGGTGTAAAGCTCGCCGCCAATGTACTCTGGAGCAGTGGAAATGCGTTCTCCCGGAGTGATGAATCATAATCCACCATATGGTGGTCCAATGGATGAATCTGGGTTTGGCGGATGCCAGGAGAAAGCTACCTTCCCGAATGCATAGTGCCAACTGTGAAGTTTGGTGGATGGGTCTGGGGCTGATTTTCATATTTTTTATGGCTAGGCCCTTCAGTTACAATAAAGGGAAATCTTAACGCTTCAGCATATAATGACATTCTTGACTATTCTGTGCTTCCAACTTTGTGGCAACAGTTTGGGGAAGACCCTTTCCTGTTCGAGCTTGACATTGCCCTTGTGCACAAAGCGAGGTCCATACAGAAATGGTTTGTCGAGATCGGTGTGGAAGAACTTGACTGGCCTGCACAGAGCCCTGACCTCAACACCATCGAACACCTTTGGGATGAATTGGAACGCCGACTGCGAGCCAGTCCTAATCACCCAAGATCAGTGCCCGACATCACGAATGCTCTTGTGGCTGAACAGAAGCAAACAATGTTCCAACATCTAGTGGAAAGCCTTCTCAGAAGAGTGGAGGCTGTTAAAATAGCAAAGGGGGGACCAACTCCATATTAATGCCCATGATTTTGGAATTAGATGTTCGACGAGCAGGTGTCCACATACTTTTAGTCAATTAGTGTATCTCTTCAAGTATCTCTTCAAAGATCCAAATACCAGTTTCACTATATCCCTCCTTTTTGATGTGAAAGTGTATTATGATGTTATCAATGTTATCACTATGCAGCCTGGTTGAGTATCCAACATGTTTACATTCCCTTCCAAGCCTCTCCTCCTCAATACAGACTTATATGCTGATGGTCGAAGAAGGACAGAAAGCATGCAGTTAATTATGGCTAATGAAAGCTCATTTGAGCGGAGTAGGAGGGGTGTACATTAGGGGAGGGAGTCAAGCAGCTTGAACCAGGTTCCACGCACAATTTGTTTGAACCTGGGTCCTCTTCACACTCTGCATGTTAATTTACCTTGGGGCTGCACCGCCTGTTTTTAAATATCCTTAATTGACTTAAGAGCTCATCAGCGTGCTTTGTCTTCATTAGGTTAATGAAAAGGCCCCATGTTTATCTTTTTATAACAGATTGTGGAAATGGCATAATCTAATTGGTTACTTCCACTTTCTGAAGAATTGAGTTTCCCTGACACATGCCATTGCAACCATTCAAATGTGTTTGGTTATGTCTGTCTGTGTCAGGGGGAGATGGGGGTAGGAATTAGAATAAGCCCATTTAGCCCTTGGCATGAAAGTATGTTACACTTCTCTAATCGACAGTATGTACTAACAAGAACATAATGGTAGCTGTGTGGGTTGTTGTGGATGTGTAGGGAGGGGGAGGGTGTGCCCCTGAAAATGGGAGGAGGGAGTGTGGAGTTGTCTCTTTAAACCTAATGGAGAGAAATAAATCAGTTACGATCTTGAAGCGGCCATGACCCTGACCTTGACCCTTGTGCCTTATAGAAATCTGACAAGCAGCATAATAACTAAAGAACAAAATGCTATGTAATCTGTCTAAATATAGGACACTATATAAAGGAATTTTATTGAAAACTGGACTTTAGACCACAAATCATATATCTGACAATTTTCTTTTAGAGCAAATCTGTTTTCCTGCCCATGTTCAGCTGTTTCAAATTTACTATATCAGTTTCTCTTAGCAACAGAATTAACCGGAGAAAGACAAACCAACACTGACATAAGCAACTTCATTAAGAAGTTGAGAGATAATTGTCACATGCCCAGAATTCCTGTGACTCCTGTCACCTTATTCTCATGCATCCAGTGACAAGACCTGAATTTAACTTTAGCTACAGATCCTACATTTTAAGCTTGGTAGATAAAACATTACTTTCCCCTAATTGTCAACCCTTAGTTAAGAATTGTTAGCCAGCTGATTTGAAGTACTATGCGATTCCACAGCCTGACACATTTATCCTTATTTGCATTCTTCTCTTTGGGCACCATTGAGACATGAATGTCTCACATCCTAAAAAGGCATGAACCTTGTACGGATAAATACAGAGAGCCAGGAGGAGCACACAGTGAGTCCATTTGTCTGAGATGCCATAATGCTTGCCAGGGAAAGCTGTGCACTTATAGTGCTGTCTGATATTCCTCCTGAGGATGGTAACATTTGAGGCAGGTTCTCGTGGTGTGGCCCATAAAGAGGGACGTGATGTGGTGGTCAAATAAATCAGGCCTCCTTGCCCCCCTCTTAACTGTCTGAGCTGGGCTGGCTACCCATTGGAAGGCAGCAACAGCTCATCAGTGAGCTCTTGAGAATCCTCCTAGGGGCTGTTCTGGGTTCAGTTCAGCCTCTCTACACCATAAACGGTACTCCCTGCAGTTAGGTTCATCACTAACTGTTTTCCTCCCCTTTTCCTCACTGTCCATCCATGCACTCCCTCTCTGTAGGACCCAACAGCAGACGTTCCCAATTAATCATTTTGCAGCCCCCTCCTCTCAGTCCATGTCCGTCACCTCCTGTCTGTCCCCGAGATGATGCGTTGTGCTGAAGTCGCTTAAATAAAAAGATCGCAGTGGGAGACTAAATGTGTTAAAGTAATACGATGGTCTCCGACAGGTCACAGCCACTCTCCCTGCTCCAGTGCTCTTGCTGAGGCTCTTTGAGTTAATGGCCTGTAGTCAGTGCACTGGTAGGCCATAAAGGCTGCACTCCGCCACACAAACCCACTCCAGACTGTGAATCCTCAAAAAGCCACTAACTGGCCCATCTAGATAACAGCACACCCAGCACTATTTCCAAAGCACATCTGACACTCTGTGTACCTGTAAATCACTTGTATTTATCATCTCTTGTTTTACCTCTTCTCGCTGTCTGCCACTACAACTGCCCTTCAATGTCATCTATAGCTAGCGTTCATAGCCAACTCATTTTCAGTAGTTAATAACTTTTCTGCCATGTAGTGGTATACTGTAGCTAACTACTGGAACTACACACCATTTTTTTCCACAAAAATAAAATACAGGTGAAGTAGGCAAGAATTGACTTTCTTTTTTTTGCATCAGACTTGCCTAATTTGACGTACTTTTTGCGTGCCTAATTCTCACTTTTTGTGTTTAATTGGCTAAACTACACATTCTGTTAAAATCTGACTCCAGAGTTATCTGTTCTTGCAATTTGTAGTTTATGACACTTCAGATTTAGATAAGATCATTTTTCATATAGTAGTTTGGATGTAGTCAACTGCTTTTTCTAATTAATTTAATTTAAGTATGCTTTGTTTTCTTAAGGGTAGTTTTAGTGTAGCTTAACTTCTTCCACTGTGAAGTAATTGGTAGCTTGGTGAACTATATGTACTTTTTTTGGCAGAAATGCCTTCTCAAACATGTGAACTTTCATGTGCCTTAATAACAAACTTGTATGCCATCTGTAAATACGAATACAATTGTTAAATTATGAGCCTTGTTGGTTAAGCCACAGAAAAAGCCAGTAACCTTCCCACTAGCCATGATTGGCTAAAATAATGAGTGGGCTGGACATGCCGAGAGAGGAGTTCGGATTGGTCTGCCATATAGAAGGCTTCTGTCTATTTGAGCTGGTCAGTCTGTGTTGGTAATCCTGTCGAACGTGTCTTTAAAAAAAAAAAAATTGTGTAGTGGAGCTGCATAAGTGTTGCTCTCCACTTTCTGGAGGATCAAGTTTTGAGTATGATAGCTAAAGAGATGGAGAAAACACCTCTCTGGATTACATATTCAAACTAAGCATATTCATGCAGGGTAGTAACGGTATGATATGTCACTGTGTTCATTGTTGTTAAACTAGCTAACGTTAGCTGGCTGGCTCGTTAGCTAACGTAACGCGACGTGTGTGATCTTACACATTGTTTACCTAGCTAGGTTAAATGTTAACCTAGCTAGCTACATGTCTTAAGCTAAAGTGTACAACACCCATTGAATATGGCTGGTGTCAGTAAACATCTGCAAAAAAAGCGTAATCAAATTGTTGCCAGCCGAGCTGGTTAGGCTGTTTTCATGTTATTCACAGGTAAACAAATCATCGGTCAGAGCGTTAAGTGTGCGCTCTGAACGCTCCGAGAGCGAAACAAGATGGCTGGGGCTAAAGCTTAAGAGGGTGTGAACGATGCTGAATGGGTGTAGACAAAGAGGAGCTCTTCAAAAGATACCAAAACATTCAAAGGCCATTTTCTCAAAAGTGAGTTTACAAGTTTATCAACTTTCTAAGCAGAATTACTTTCCCATTGTTCCTGAAAAATGCAGTGAATGATATGCCATTTTGTAGCTCTGAGTCTCTGCTTTTATCCAATGTAAAAAAAAACACAATTTCAAATGTTGCTACATAAGACCGAATCCAGGTGGTGAGTCACATATTTACAGAGTAGCTTCCCCAACACTGCATTTCAAGTCCATATCAACTGATTGGTCAATCTATTTATGACTGTTTTCAAGCAAACATATCGTCATCACGGTTAACAAAACATTGTGTCAGCTTAGAAAGTAAACAGACAGCTTGCATGTTACAGTCCACCTCCTGGAATTAGAGCAGACTACTTTCACACCAGTGGAGACCCCAATCAGACATCGTACATTTGCAATCGATCTGAGACTACCTCGTACTGGTGAAGGTGTGATCCATGGTACACACTCAGATGCGGAAACTACATTTGCGCCTGTCAAAACAAAATCAAAGTAAACACATCCTGATCCAAAACAACCCTTCCAATGAACCAGGTTTGAAAGCCACCTGAAACCCAGTCGCAGATTGGTCTTCAATGCCTGGCTAATTTCACAGAGGTCCATTCTGATGGCTGAACTGGGGATGCGGCGTTGAGAAGCGGAGAGGAGAGAAGAGGAGGGAGTGACTGTTAATGAATGTAGCTTGAGGGATTAATGAGAAGAAGCAGAGGACGTGTCATGGAGAAGTGTTTTCCCCTCATGACGGGACCGCAGCCCTGTGCCTCTTCACTTACAGTGATTACAAGTGAACCCCTGTCACAGGATATAAGTGGTTTTATGAAATTGTATTAAATTCCATTGTTAATGCTTCACTTTTCACTTGGTGTTCATCCGCCTTCCGTTTTGGTTTGTTGTTTTTTGTTAACATGGTTCATTTTCTTTTCACTCTAGCATGTTAACACAAATTAGCACGTTAACACAAATTGTACTTTTTTTTCTTTTGCCAGATTCATGCGACCTTTCATTTCAATTTAAAGTTTTTAGTCCATTGAAATACTTCTGCATGTGTGGCTTGGATGGCTCTCACCAGTAACTGTGTGGAACTGGCTGAAGCAGCAGGTGAATTTACCACTGTGAAACCCTTACTAATAGAGTTTCTGTTCAGTTAAGCCTGAAAACTATCCAATTGTCAGCTTCCTGGTGACAAGCTCTGAAGCCGAGGCAGAATGAAGACCTACAATAATATATCTAATGTGAGACACAGTCCAGCCACACCAGTGGGCTGCCAGAGTAATAACCGTCTAATATAAGGCAGGGAATAACAAAAGCCATTTACACCCCATCTCTCTGTTCCAAATAGCTTAGCCAAAGCCTACAGTGTTAAACAAAAACCCTCCTCTCATATCTTAAGTCATAGTATATTTCAGAAAAGATATTCCTAGATGATAAACTAAGACAGATGGGTGAGACAGTTGTGATCTGTCTTTGTCTACGCACTCATAATTTTGTTTGTTGATATACAACGGAAATGTCATGTATTTTCATGCCAGTAAATGTGGTGAAATGCTCTCAGATTGACTGTCTTTGTTTGACTCAATAGCAAAAATGAATACTTTCATTGATTTATGCATTTCATCATCAAATGCTTAATTGTTGATATTCATTGAACATAATCAGTGCGCATCGGTATGTCATCTGTGGAGTAGGTGGAACTGTCATCTTGAGAAAAGAAACCAATATGTCCATAACGACACATTGCCATCGACCTCTCTCTCCTCTGTATGGCGCCCATGTACTTCATCACTGTGCTCTCAAATTGATCTGGAACAATCAAACCATGAGCTGTGCAATTTAAACTTCTCACCTTTAAAACCATGTCATCCTTTTTCCACAACCATCTTTTGTGTAGAGAGCGGAGTCATGTTGCTCATCTTACTTTTAAACATCCAATCTCTACAAGAGTATCTCTTGCTCTCGCTCTTGCACTCACTCTCTCTCTCACATACACACACAAACAAACACACATGCACATACTCACACACACACGCACACGGACACACACTCCTTCACACACTGTCCTCTTTCCAGGGTAGCTATAATAACCTCCCAATGTTGGGGCTGACTCTCTGAGAGATATCCTTGAGCCTCACCTCCATCTCTCTAACAGGTCACGCCAAGACGAGATTCAGGAGATAGTGAGCTATAGTTAAGGTCCAGATCTACTATCTGGACTTGAATGATGGAGGAAACCATGCAGGGACATGTTTATTGTCACCCAGATGGTCCACAATGCAGTCGCCTGGCGAGCCACATCCATCCCTAATATAATTAATGGGGTGACACCATTGTAGGGTGACTGATAAGGCCTTCACTTTGGCCTGCGCTGGTCACTTGTCTCAAGGAGACTCCAAAGAAACTTCACTCTGTACAAATGGTGGCCAAAATATCTCATCCCACGTAGGGTTGCACTTTTAGTGCTAAAAACGGTGGAGAGGTTACAGCATTGAGAAAGACCATTTATAACCAGAGAATTGTCCATTTACCATTTTGGTTACTACAAAGGTATTTTTTTGAAAACATTGTACTGTTGTTTCAACAGAGGGTATTCTATAACCAAGTAAAATGTGTGGACCCCTCTCAGGAGTGTTATGAGCATTGATCATGCAAATCAGAGATGATCAAACTTGTGTAGATCACAAACTTGTGTTGACTCCTCATATCTGTTTTCCATCAAACAGTGAAAGGTCGTGCTCTCCAGAGAACACCCCCTGACAAGGAAAATGCATTACAGCATTACAAGCGGTTTAGTAATCTGTTCCAGTAATTAAAAGTGGCATGCAGACTTGTAGCTTATGTGATAATCATGAACCATTGTGTAATGTTTCACTTTTATCTTTGGGAAAATGAAAGCTTGGTCTTGATTGTGGAAAATGAATCCTCAAGGACCATGGCCAGGAGCTTTATTGCGTATGCAGTGTGTGGCCAGGTTCAAATTGGCAATCAATTATCCAATTAAGACTGACAGAAATGTACATCAGGAATTCCAGCCCATCAGTCCAGGCTTCTGATTGGAACACGATTAGAGGGACTTAATTAAACCCTAGGTGCTGGGTGTTTAAACATCATTTGTGTGGCGTCAGAGGGGTTACAAAATAGAAATCTGGACTCTTTGGATTCTCCACACACACATGCTATGTCTGTCTGGGGGGAAACGTCACTCCCATCCTGTGGTAATTTTTTATTTCACCTTTATTTAACCAGGTAGGCTAGTTAAGAACAAGTTCTCATTTACAACTGCGACCTGGCCAAGATAAAGCACAGCAGTTCGACACATACAACAACAAAGAGTTACACATGGAATAAACAAATATTGTAGATGTATGTAACTGTGTATAACAGTACAGGGAGCATTGCATTTCACAGTAAAAAAAACTTACTCTCAGGCGTAGATAGGAAGCAAGAGATAAACATTCAGTAAAAAATCTTACAATGCCCCACAATAACAATACTGTCAATGATATTGCTTCACATTAGTCTTAGAACATTTCCCATAGTTTTCTTGGTTTGAATAATTCAAGGGCATTGTCCAGTATCCATAATACCATACTATGAAAAACACTACCCACCAGGCAAAAACTGGTTGAATCAACGTTTTTTCCACGTCATTTCAACCCCCAAAAATAAATGTGATGACGTTGAATCAACGTGGGAAACGATTTGGATTTGCAAAAAGTAATCAACGTAAGGGCATTTTGTCTTTTTTCACCCAATTGTTAACCTAAATCCAATGACAAAGTGATTTGTTTGTTGATGTCACGTTGAATTCACGTTAGTTGACAACTCAACCAAATGTAAATCAAAACTAGACGTTGAACTGACATCTGTGCCCAGTGGGTATGTGGGACATATTGAATAAAAATGCACCATGACTCTTATATTCTTACAGATATTTTCATATGGCGTGCACTTGCCTCACCTCCCTTCTCCTGAGCGGTTGTTTGGTGTCCATATTGATTTCTGAGCTGTGTCTTCCCGTATGTCAGACAGTGTGAAATGGAAGGCACTGCATTTTAATTTGGGATTGTGAATTAATCATTTCCCCTGATAGCACATCTCAGCTCGGTCCCTGTAGGAGAACACCTTATCACAGCAAATAGGATTCAAAGGAAGAGAGAGAGAGAGGGGGTATAATCCACAGATAATTGGATGAAATGGCTCTGCACTTTCCCTCCTTCCAGTGGCTGGCGTCCACACAGCCCCATCCACAGGGACCTTGGAGCCACTGAAGAGGTTATTACAGTGTGTCCTTAGGGAGCATTAATACCTTAGCCCTTGTTCAGACATGCAAATAATCTAATTCAAGGTCTACCTAATTATCAACTCAGCTACAGTAAAGATAAAGAGGCTCAATAATAAGCATGGGCTTCTTTTTTGGTGGGAAATACACCACCACCTCCTTGAGTTGCACCATTGTTATAATAACAATGATGTGGCTACGAATAACCCTTACGTAATTATATTATAACTGCATCTTTAAAAAAGAACAGTGGTATGAGCAACAACAAAATATAAATATAAAAAAACGAATCAGTCAATAGCACAATGCAAACTATGTATGGTTGTCTTTATTGATTAATATCATCATTATGTATTAGCCCTGTAGGAGTAGCATGGTCAAACACTACTGAAAATCTATAGAGCGGATTTACTTATTTAGAACTATAAACTAGTTGACGTATAATTTATGTCAAAGATTTGATTTCTATGTGTTAATTGTTTTGACACCTAGCATGCTTAGGACTAATAAGAGTTTCTCCTTGAGTGGTCATGGAGCATCCTGTGGCCATTAATTTGAATAGCCTCTGTAGGCTGTTGTCTCATAATGCACAAGGAAAATGGAACATGTTTTAAGGCATCTCAGTCTTTTCCCGGGTAAAATGTTAATCCAGCTTTAGCAAGGTTGCATGGTCAAGGTTGCCAAATTACCGACAGGCACTAATCACACTTGCCTCGGAGCAAGTCTGGCTCAGAAGCAAACCCTTTGGAACCATCGCTCCCAGCCCCCTCCGCAATGCCCCGCCAATCTACCAGCCACGCTCCTTTCCTGTTTATGAAATTGTGATTTACTACCTCAATTTACATCTGCCAATACCCAATAACCTTTCCTTAAATACTTGTAGTTTCTGGTCGGAAGAGTGGTGAGTTTTTCCTTTGAGGAGATTTCTCTGAGATGTGCATTAAGCCATACTTATTGAAGCTGTATCAGAATCAGACTTGATAAACATCAACATGATAATTGACCTTTGAAAATACAAGGAATGACCATTACCATTACCAGAAAATAAACAATAATGAACAATGAAGGAATATTCCACAGTATCTGAAAAAAAAAGTATAATAATAAAATGAATTTGTTTATTTATTGTTGATTCTATATTAAATTCTTCATGTAAAATGGCCTGACATTTTACTCATCTGGAATGAAATATTTTACATTTAGGAGGGAAAAGTAAGGGCAAACATGTTTGAGTAAACTGACCACTGATCTCATGACTGATGATGCATAACATAACCAATGGTTTCTGAGTGCAAATAAAGAGTTCTGATATACTATAGTGTACAGAGTATGTTGCAAGAGCATAGTAATGTTTTACAGAACCGAAGAGACTGTTTTATGTGTTTACTGGTCTGGTTGGGGTGAGTGGAGTTAGGGCACAGAAGACAAATTACTAAAACAGACGGCCGTTAAATTGTTTTCCTCTCATCCATGATAGTTTTGAGTAAGAAAGGCATTTTAATGTACAGTTACGTTTTTCACTCAAGTTAAATATTTCTAACAAACTGAGAGAATTCAAAAATGTACAGTACAGACAACAAAGACAGTCACACAACAGGGTATACATAGTCTGGCTAGGCTTAAACTGCAGTAGACGAAGACAGGGAGAGTTTGAAGTTCCCCCCAACCTCACATCAATCTGTTTGAACACCTCCACATGCCGCTTTGCATCTCTCTTAACAAAACTCATTACATAAGGGTGGAGAGAGCATGCAACATTTTTCTTAATGATGGTTTAACATAAAATATGGTATACTAAGTCTTAAGGTTCAATCACTCTTTTTAATAGCTTCGTAGAGGCCAGAAAATAAACTATTCATGAAGATTGAGGAAGATGATCCAGTGAACTTCAATTTAATTGGTGCAAATTAAAACAATCCATCTTTTCCAGCTGTCCATCTCTCTGCTATCACCACTTCATTGCTCGTCCTGCACCTTGATTACAATTATCTTTTAATAGCAAAACTTGTCAGCAATTTCTTCCCCTTTCTGATTTACGCCACCTCAACAGAGTGTGGATTCGCAAACATAATTCATGTTTTACTGTTATTCAGAGTAAACCTCCACTGGACAGACACAAGATATACAGACACCATCACCTCCTGTACCATGACATATGACAAAATGGCACTCTACAGTCTTACAGGCAATCCTTTACCCATTCAAACGTAGTGAGCGAGGGGACTTTTGCATGCTTGGGACTCTGTCCCTATGGAGTGAGGCCCTTCCACAGATTAAGAAATAAGTGTACATGCAGACACGATTTTTTGCAGTGTCCAATAATGGTTCCAGGCAATTAGACTAGAGGATAACATGCTGACTTTTAAATTGGGACAAAGTGATCTCTCTCTCTCATAACCATCTCTCTTTCATCCTCCCTTGCCTCCCAACTGAAATGCTGAGGTAACAACTTTGGAAAGATACATCGTCTTTATTTTATCATGAAATGGGATCTTGCTATTTCTGCTCTTCATCCTGACAGTAAGTTAAAATGCTCATTGTAAGTGACTGTAGATTGGGTAGATGACGCTACATGTAGCTCTGGGATTGGAACACATCAATAGCTGTTGAGCTAAGCAGAAAGCATCCACATAACTCTTTAAAAAGGTTTTCAGTCAAAAATAATTACATTTCAGTTAAGAAAAGTACTTTGATTATGGCAAAAAAACAAAAATATTTTTGAGAGCATACACATTTGAGATTCATTTTCATATAGACATTATGCATGTTTCGTTCAAAGTATCAACACAAGACTCATATTGCTGCTCCTATAAAATGGATTCAACTACCAAGTAAACAGTACTAGAAACAAGGCATATTGCTAAATGAGTCATACTTGGGTCATTCATTATCACAGCAGAGTAGCATATCATGGGAAAACTACACCACAATTGATATGGAGATATGGAGACTTTCCCTTATTATAGATACAGTATATTAAACTTCTACGAGATGAACAGTGGAGAGTGCAGGGCCCTAGTCTAGAACATTAATTAATCTACATTAATAAATACTTCCAATTCTGCTCTAACATGTCCACGTCTCACCAACAACAGGTCAACCCTCATGGCGAAAGATGATGTATCTCTGTCACAGTGACTACACTAGGTCATGGGCTGCTCGGTTGCAAGGGATCTCCTCAGATGGACTATATTTTTGTCTATCATCTATATTTCATTTGAAAAAATTCAGTCTGACAGCAATTCCCACCCAGTATTTCATTTTTTCAGGACCAATCAATCAATGTAATTGAAGTTGTGCTAACCTATGGCTATATGGTGAAATTCTAAACAAGCCCTTCTGCTGTAGTGGTCTTTAAAAAAAAGCTTATAGGTGATTTGGGGAACAGGTCCGACCATTTTCGCTCTGTCCCAAATATACGTGGATGTTCTCCATCCATCAGGTGACTACATAGAGAGCTGACCTGTCATAAATTCACTCTGTGGGGATGATGACAGAGCCGGAGCCAATCTTAATGAAAAAATAAAATAAAAATGGCACTAACTCCCTCCTACCTTCCCCCATTCCCTAAGCCCCATCCCCCACTCCCTAACCCCAGCTCACCCTTTACCCTCAACTAGAGCTCCCTCTCCCCCTCTCTTTTTCCTCTGTCTCTATCTCTCCCTTTCCCCATCTTCCCCCTTTCTCTCTCCTTCTGTCTCTCTCTCACTCGCTCTCTCCCTCTCTCTCCCCTTTTCCCTCCATGGGTAAGCAGGTAATCATGAGCTGTCACAGAAAGGTGACCCATTAATGTGATGGATACGGTGTGAAAAACAAATGGTGTGAAACGTGTGGATTGCTGTCCTTACTGCACCTTGGCCTTTTGTTCTGTCATATCAATATCCACACAGGGCCTCATTACACCGCTGCACTACACAATGAGTGGAGCGCCAGGGTCAGGCCTGCGCCACGCTCCCTTTGACTGGCTCCGACTGGGCTTTTCAGCTAAACCTCGCCCCATAGGACTCCCAGGTAAACAGGAAGAGGGGAGCCCCTGGAGCTGCAGACAGAACACATCAACACAGGCTGAATGGGAACCACAAAGCAGCCATATTTTTGGAGAGGAGCCATCACTGTTGCCAAAGGGCTCCCTGTCTCAAAACAAAACCAGTATGTCCGAGATAAGCAGATGCACTGGATTCTTTGTTGATGTTGGACACTTGTGTTTCCCCTTTTGTTTGGGTTGAATTGAATTCAACAGGAACAGAGAGCATTGCTCAGAGAGATTGGAGCATGTCTTTGTGGTCATTGTGTATGTGTGTGTGTTCAGGCTTATACATACACATTTCTACTTCTGTGCCAGTGTGTGTTTATTTCACGACAGCAAAAAACGTGTTTGTCACAAATGATTGAATACCTGAAATATTATTTTACATGATTTGGTGTTAGGAGCTCATAGCTTACACTGTGTTCACCCCAGCCCCCAGGACATCTTATCCACTACATACAGCAACAGTAAACTTCCCACACATGTTCTGCATAAGAAGGGAGCACTTTCTACAATTGATGAATAGTTATATAATACCATTATGAAACACACACACTTCATAATTAAGTATTAAGGCCCAGGGAGGTGTGGTATATGGCCAATATACCACGGCTAAGGGCTATTCTTATGCACGATTCAACGCGAAGTGCATGAATACAGCCATTAGCCATGGTATATTGGCCATATACCACAAACCCCCGAGATGGCTTATTGCTTTTATAAACTGGTTACCAACATAAATATAACAGTAAACAAGTATTTTTCTGTCATATTTGCATTACCTTCTGTGATTCTAGCATGGAGACCCTGTTGACTAAAACCATTATGAAATAATATGAACTAGGTATTTAGGATCCTGGATTCTGATTGACTAAAAGCCATGGTATATCAGATAATATACCATGGCTTTCAACACTTTATACATAAATGTAATGTAGCTGTATCTGTACCATTTCTAAACTATGTTCTTAACATGTTTGTGCATTTTAAACGGATCAATGAACCAGCCACATACTGTACTATAATACTGTATGAACAGCTATTGTTTCTGGCTCACTGCAGGATGTGCAGTTTTTAAAGAGACATCCTTTCCACTCAAGGTCACGAGGACAGGCAGAGAGGAGCTATTCCAGTCCTGGGCTAACAGTCCACTGTCCATGACACTTCTCCACTGGATGGTCAAGCTCTTATTAAAGACCAGGGCTAATTTTGCAGCCAGGACCTGTGATCCACAAAGTAACTACTAATCACCAATTAAGAAATATTATGGATTACAATCCATTGATTTTAGTGCAGAATCCAAGTATAAGATCTGTGAAGAGACCTGGAGGGATATACTGTACTGTGCAAGGCTCAACTGTTCTACATGCCAGTTAGTCTCACACTTGATGACCCATGAAACGGTACTAAAGTTGGAAAATGCTTATGACAGCATCTTCCAAATGTCCAGAGAAAAAGGTAAAAAATGTTCTTCTAAAAAAAGACAACTGTAAATGACCATAGTTCATTGGCTTTGATCACAGACAGTAAGTGCTAGACTATTCTGTAACAGTGCCTCCCCACGAGTGAGCTCAACTCATGTCAATACACACAGCCGTGTTCACCGAGGTCTCCAGTGGTGGTCTCGTGGACACCTTAGATGAAACGGTGGAGACTCTATCAAGGATAGCGGTTACAGGCCACAGACTAATCTAGTATGACAAACTGGAGGTGTCCTGTTATTTCCACGACCGGGTGATGAATAGATAGACGTAGTCCCCAATGCTGTCAAGTCAGGGTGGAACTGAAACAGATTGAGAGGGTCCGGACAGACAGCAGATTGATGCGCTGGTCCCCCTCTCTCTCTTCTAAAACCCACAGAATCAGTCCATTAACCCTCCTCCTATTTGCCTATCATCTTACACTGTTGGTTGCCAACACATTCAAATGTATCACTGGGAATTACTAAGAGACTTGGTGAAAAGCCAACAAGCATAGAACAGACCAATCCCTGCTCTTGTCCTTTAATGTGGCAAGAGTGCCTTAATGTAGATGAACTATATGATAGTAGGACTACTTGTTAGCAATACAAAATGTAGTGTACAGTAATAGTTTTGCAAATGACTTGCAACCTTTAATCATAATAGTTTAATAGTTTTTTTAGTGACTTGAGAATGTTTTATCCTCTAGAAGAAGATTGGCAGCAATGTTTCTGAAATTCATATTCAGTCTTTCATAATGACCCCATATTGTCATGCACAATTGATTGTTACAGATTTGGTTAAACACATGGATTAGATGATGAGCTTTAATAATCCATGTTTTATTGTTCCCCTCTGATGAAGCACTTTAAAAACTGTAGCTAATCCAGGCCTCATAGGCCCAGCGGTTTTATATTTTAACCTGTTGCTATTATAAATGAGCCATGCAGGGACAGACCTTAATTTAACTGGTCAAACAGCACTACCTCAAATCAAATCAAATGGTATTTGTCACATACACATGGTTAGCAGATGTTCATGCAAGTGTAGCGAAATGCTTGTGCTTCTAGTTCCGACCATGCAGTAATCTAACAATTTCACAACTACCTTGTACACACACCCTTATTCATTCTTTTATCAATCAAGACCATTGCGTGAACAGCAGCTATTTCACAGTTGAATTCATAGCATGTTTGACATACATTACACTACTACAGCATTAACGCTGGTGCTCCAGAGCACCCATGGCCAGCAGGTGAACCTTAGCGTCTCTCTGTAGCCATGAGCAGCACTAATAGGGGAATGATGACAATGACATCTCTCCCTGTGCTCACGGTGGGCCCTGGTGTGTCTGTCTGGTATGTACTCCCCCATGTACACTCACTCCCCCCTCACCACCCCTCCCTGCGATGAACACATCCCCACTGTAATGTAGCTGTGTGTGTGTGTGTGTGTGTGTGTGTGTGTGTGTGTGTGTGTGTGTGTGTGTGTGTGTGTGTGTGTGTGTGTGTGTGTGTGTGTGTGTGTGTTTGTGTGAAGGACATCCCGACAGGGTGGCAGGGCTATCACAGACACAATCTCACAGCACTTTAATAACTTTGAGAGCGGTCAGCACCCTGCGCTTTAATAACACTCCCTGTCAGCTCGCCCTGCACACCGCAAAATTGTCTCGTTGGAATTCTTTATGGTGGAGGCCAAAGAACTGTGGTGATGGGGATGGAATATAGCCACGCTCAAGCCATTCTGCCTCCAGATGGGTTTTCCAAGAGCACGCTTTTATCTGTGGGTCAAAACAAAACAGGAGAAAATAAATGTACTTGCTCCATGATGCAGCAATAAGCTTCTAAAATCAGTGTTGTCGTCTTTGAAGGAGGACCAAGTGATTTTCTGAGAGCTTCTCCTTAAGCTCAGTACACTTGCCCATGTGATAAAATGACACAGTTGACAAAAGGCCCTTAAGTACATACACAGATTAGATGCATTCTAATATCTGTATCTGTTGTTCAGACTGAACTATGAGGGTGCCCCAAGGCCTTTCCTCATCCTTTGCAAACATTTAATGTGTATGTTAGGGAAGATTAAAGACAGTGGATTTAAAATGCATCATGTTTTTCTCCCATAAAGAGAGAGCACATCAAATCAAATCAAATCAAATGTTTTGGTCACATACGCATATTTATCAGATGTTATTGCGGTTGTAGCTAAATGCTTGTGTTCCTAGCTCCAACAGTGCAGTAATAACTAACAAATCAAAACAATACCCACAAATCTAAAAGTTAAATAATGGAATTAAGAAATATATAAATATTAGGACTTAGTCTGAAAAAATGAAAATGTATGTGTTTCAGGGCTAATTATGGGTTTGGGGTGTGTCTGTGATTATAGTCTATCCAGGATCAGTAGTGGTACACTTCTGGTCATCACTGCCTCCTAGTACTACTTATTAACATAATCAGCCAGCGTTAGTTATTCATGTGATGTGCAGAAGTGCTCTGGGGGTCAAATCTTTGTTCTGTCTAATAACCTGTGTTAAATTTTAAGGAACACGGCCTGACTGATTTACATGCCTCTCATTCTGCATTTTAGGGAACTGACTTCAGGCCTGTTTCAAGTCAAAATCAAATCAAATCCAATTTTATTTGTCACATGTAAATCTCTGAACCAATGTGATATACTATAATATGCTGAAAATGCATTGCTTTGAAGAGTATATTGAAATGAAATATTCATAGACCATGATCATGTACATTAGATAATAATGGATAACATATGTGAATGTTTCCATGTCCAATCACTGACTGGTCACTGTCTCACAGCAGACAGGCGATCAGTGTATTGGGTAAGAGGCCAGTGTACTGTATGTGTATGAGGCTTTTCCACTTGGCTTCATCTGCTTGTCTGAGAATAAGGAGCCCACTGGGCATGCATGGCTCTCTGCGTCCTTATGCCCCCGACTCTTGATTAAGGACAATGAACGTAGAGGCTAGCCAAGCGTTGAGCTGGCCAGGGTGCGGTAGAGAGGGGGAGACCCAGGGCCGGAAAGAAGGAGGCTGCTGCTGTGAACCCTGAGGAGGTCATTAGCAGACCAGTGACCTCACTGGTACAGCGCTCTGACAAGCCACCCACTGGCATGATGTCATACTTCACATGTCATCACTCATCACAGCCACACACTGAAGGACCCCAAAATTATATTTCATATCTGGTATCTGTACCTTTGTTACTATTAAAAGGAACATCATACACAATTCTCCCTTAAAAAAAGACTCTTACTGTATATTCTCCATACAACAGAACATTACATCAACTGATTCAGCAGAATAACAATATGATGTAGCATTAGGTTTCCAAACCTGCTACCATAACAGCATAAGCTGTAAGTATACAGTACACTGAGTATACACAACATTAAGAACACTTGCTCTTTCCATGACATAGGTGAATCCAGGTGAAAGCTATGATCCCCTCTTGATGTCACTTGTTAAATCCACTTCAATCAGTGTAGATGAAGGGGAGGAGACAGGTTAAAGAAGGATTTTTAAGACTTGAGATAATTGTGTATGTGTGCCAATCAGAGGGTTAATGGGCAAAAAAAAAATGTAAGTGCCTTTGAACGGGGTATGGTAGTAGGTTCCAGGTGCACCGGTTTGTGTCAAGAACGACATTGCTGCTGGATTTTTTTCCTATGTGTATCAAGAATGATCCACCACCCAAAGGACATCTAGCCAGCTTGACACAACTGTGGGAAGCATTGGAGTCCATGCCCCGATGAATTGAGGCTGTTCTGAGGGAAAAAGAGAGGGGGTGCAACGCAATATTAGGAAGGTGTTCCTAATGTTTGGTATGCTCAGTGTAATATACTGAAGCCGTAAAAAGAGCATAGAGGAAAGTCCTCATTAACAACTTTAAGTCTGAATTTGAACGGGTGCACTATTTATCACATATATTCCCCACACCCTGTAGGACCAGGAAGGCCAAGCATGTAGACTAATGACCTGGAAACAGTCCTCTAGGCTTCCCTCTGTAATGATGCAGCTACTTGGGATTTATTTTTTAATTTGGTCCTTAAGAAAATAACAATCCTCCTTGGTGCTGCTCATTACTGTATGGCTGCGGTGACCATTAGGAAACGGAAATAACCTTGTTCCTTTATAGAAAGCAAAGCATTTTAGCCAAAGGCCTCAAGGCCAAGAGTTTGAGTAAAGAATTACATTTCCAAATATACCCATACAGCTCTAAGGTAACTAGTCTCCAATGTGAAGAAATGTGCTTCTGCATCTTGCAAGTCAGATCTTCTGGCCAAATGACTTCCTGAATGTTCGGACATCTAAATACATTGATTGTGTTATTTATCAATGAATAAGATATTTATGTTGTAGTCTATCAAAAACCAGAGATAAAATGAAATATTTCACGATCTTATGAATTACTAATAATGCTTTTTATGAATCATTTGTGTAATGAATAACAAACAATGCATTACTTTTGCTATATACAATATTATTTTATGAGGCTTTATAAGCTGTTATGAAGACTTATAGCATGTCTTAAAGGCATGATTTATAATAGTTTTATATACAGGTGGTTCAAAGAAAGTGTCACCCAGATGTTTCCATTATCATGAAGAGTTGTGATCTCTTCAAAATCATCACTCTGAAATCATATCTTTAAACAGATTCTTTCTGTTGTGTTATTGACTGTACGTCTGTTTTTGTGTAACTCTGTGTTGCTGGTTTTGTCACACTGCTTTGCTTTATCTTGGCCAGGACGCAGTTGTAAATGAGAACTTGTTCTCAACTGGCCTACCTGGTTAAATAAAGGTGAAATATGTTTTTTTTAAGTTATCTACAGTCAAACAATAACTTTCACAGAACTTGCTCTGAAAGTAAAAAGCAGAGGATAATTATTTCATAACAGACATACTATTGTACACTTATTTCAATTATATAGTTTCACAACAGAGTATAATCCAAATATAAATGCGCTAGAACGGTACCCAAAAGTAATTGGGTGAGACTAATGTCCAGTGGTCGCTAGATGGATGGGTTACAATATTGCATCAAGCGCACCCTCAGATCCAAGGTGGACTGTTTAAATCAAGCAGTGGTCACACTTGGTGATTACATCACCACTCAGGCATGGTGAGCAATGAGACACTTGTACAAGTCCCCTGCTTGCCCATTGCAGGGCTGGCCTGCTGAGGCCGTGGGCTGCCTAATCAAATCTGAAACCATCACATTCACTTGGCTTTCAGGCAGCTATGCATGCAAAAAAAACATAACCAATCACACCCGCATGGCCCTTAAAGACAGCCATTAGAGAAGGATTATAAACAATACAAGGATGGATCATATATTACCATATTTATTTTAGTTTCCTTCTATAACCATAGGAACCATACTTGCAGTTACTATTAGGCTGAGGGAGGTTAGAACATTTCAAATGCTGACTCATCTGTACAGTTAAAGAAAAAGCTCATGCTGATGTACAACAAAACAGAAGCATGTGTTACATGAATGTGGAGCAACTAAAGTCTCCAACTATATCCTATGCCACAAAACCTGAACATAATATTGATAATAATAATAATAATAATAATAATAGTGCTGATTTTGCTCAACCAACCAAAAATTGAGCTGTTATTGCCAGGTCTGAAGGGGAAATATGTAAGCCTCTCATGCATTACCATGCAAGATAATGGTTTCCTTTGATGGAGATTTGGGCCGTACAAACTTAATTTGGCAAGCTTGAGCACTGATCACGATAAAGTGCAGAGTACTAATTAAAACACTTCAGCATTACAGCGTTTTAAACATGACAATAAACATAACAGGAGTTCCCAAATGTACCACACACTATAGATGGCAGACTTCCAGAGGAACTGTACGGTAATGAAAATATGTCTGAATGAATGAGATACAGCGTGAAACAGGGGCCAACTGTACTGTGTAACAATATTTTTACTGTACCTTAATCCTAATCCTATTAGATTGTTAGAAGTTTGTTTATGTAAATGCTGGTCACAGAGTAAATGAAAGTATTTGAATTATTCTTTGAATTCAATTGAACAGATAAGTGTTACACACAAATCTCCATTAATGAAGGAAAATGATATACATTGTTGCATTAGCCTCCAGAAACCCGGGATCATTTACTCTTATTTTTTAAACTTTTTTTTAACCTGGTTTATATCTACTCTGCTCATTTTGTGAATATGTTCAATCCATGACATGAGTCTGTTTGGGGTCTTTCTCTAGATTGATAACAACAATAAATTGTAACTCAATGTAACAAAACACTTTATACATACACAGTTAAATCAATACCATTAGTTATACAAGTTTTAGAAATACATGTAGTCAAAGAGAACTTTGTTTTACCCAATGGTTTGATCTTGTCTTTTTCCTTCATAAAACATGTCCATAAAGACCCAGTCAACATTCCACACCAAAATGTGATATCAGCATATTACTGTATTCATTTCTAGCCTCTCCAATATTTTAATGCACGTACTGTGGCGCCTTCTAAAACGATTTGTTTCTCCGAAGATCAAAATAAAAGAGGGTTTTAGATTGAGGAAAGGCATTGCTTTTATTAAAAAGCCAGTCTCCTGAGAGGAGCATTGATTCCTTAATGAATGCAAGGGCAGAGAAAATTGATTTCTTCCTTTAGATGTGTCTCTATATCTATCCTTTAACATCCCTGCAGCACCTCATTGCATTTGATTACACATTGGATAGGAAATCTTTGCATCTCTTGAAAATATGCATTTGAGTGGATGTGAAACAGTGCTCTGTGAATGGGTTCTGGACTTGGGGATGGGGAAAATCCTTCAAGATTTGGTGGATTGAAAGGATAGAAACAGATAATGGATTTAGCGGCAATAGGAAGAGGGAATTATGTGATTTTTCTCCCTATACAATATGAGCAGTTTTACAGTAATCGTGTGGCCACTGAAGTTGTTTTGCAACATCCTGTTGTGTTTGGAGGCAGATTTATTCTCTTTAATAATCCGCTCATGAAAAAAGGGTGCAGTGAGAAATCCACTGGAGTGTATATGTGCAGCTACTTACCATATTCTTGAAATTGTTGTACGATTATAAAAGCCTTAGGGCAGTTAAACTGAGGCTATATTCAATTATATTGTGAAAAAATACAGAGAAATCATTCATTTATCCACGTTACTAATTTTCTCATTCCCAAAACATTGTCCTGTGTCTCCAAATTCACAAATTAAAACACATTTTCAGTAAAAATAGACATTATCACAAATTGATTTTAATGCCTGGCTCTTAATGTGCCTTAATATGTCTTAGTTGGGTAAAAATTAAGATGGATTGTTAAATGTTTTCAGTCAATGGCCATAACTAAAAGGATTCATGTTTACATCATCTTACAAAGTTTGTGATTTGATAATGAAAGACGTGTTGTATTGTCTCCAGGGTATGGGTCTACTTAATGGTAAAACATTATTCTAGTGTTGATATATGTGACCCGTTTCAAGAAGCTAGGCGTTTGTCGCACATCACTACTTCACAAGAGAGGTATTGTAATGTAAAAAAAATTATAAATGCGTTTTTTTGGCAGACATGCCTTCTGGAACATGTGAACTTTCATGTGCCTTAATAAAAACTGGTATGCCATCTATAAATACAAATAAAATTGTTAAATTAATAGCCTAGTTGGTTTAGCCATGGAAAAAGCCAGGAACCTTCCCACTAGCCATGATTGGCTGAGACAATGGATGGGCTGGACATGCCGAGAGATGAGTTTGGATTGGTCTACCATGTAGCAGGCTTCTGTCTATAACATGAACTTCTCAGTATGTGTAGATAATCCTTGCTACCGTGGCTTTTTTGAAAGATGTATCGTTAGCTATGGACAACTGCAAAAGTGTTGATATTGCTCTCAACAACATTGCTGCCCAGAATTTAGCAGGCACTATCGAGAAAGATCAGTGGGAAAAAGTTGTGATGGACTACTTTCTGCACACGGTCAGTGTTACCCGAAGTGACTTGACACTACAATGAGCCAAACAAGCTGTAGCTAGCTACAAACCAAACGCAAAACACATTGCCGTGAAGCATTCATCTATGTATACGAATAAGAGTCTAGCTACATTTTCAGATATTATAGCTACGTTTCAAATTTTTTCCGAAAGTCATTTTCATTGCAAGTTAAAGCACACTGTTCGCTAGCTAGCGAAAGTTAGCTTGCCGGCTCGGTAGCTAACATTACGTGTATGATCTTTGTAGTAATATTATTTGTATCCTAGAAACCAATTTGCATTACTAGTTAGCTAGCTAGCTAGTTAACATTGAACCTAGTTGGTTAGCTTTTTCTACCCGCAGATTCAAACTCCAACATTTCATGCATGGTGACTAGCTATGACAATCCATTTGTACTGTAGCTAGGTTGGGATTATGGTTAACTGTTTAGCTAGCTAGCTCGTTAGCTATATATCTATACAAAAGATTGATTACAGGACCCATCAAGTTAGCCAGGTGTGTCTGGGTGTGATCACGGCCATCTATTGTATTTCATAAACATGTGTACATATCTAGACAACAGTGACCCATCCACTTAGCCAGATGTGCCTGGGGGGTGGATATAGCATTTCTTTCACATGACCCATCAATTTAGACAAGTTTCTGGGTAAGCATTATCTAATAATTATTTATAAGAATTTGTTCTTAACTGGCTTGCCTAGTTAAATAAAGGTTAAACAAATGTTTGTATTTTTTATTATAGCATATTTTTACAATATTTTTTATCTTGACACTTTCAAAGTCAGATTAGGACATAGGCCAAGGACTATAGGAAGTGTATATATTTTAAACTACCTTTAGTCTTGAAATCTTTGGCTGTTTACTACACTACCTTACTCACTCTGTTTAGTACATGGCCTCACATCCTCAAAGAGATGGGTGGGGCTTAGGCTCCCTCATATGAGTATGTTGTCCAGTTGATCATGTTGTACACTCTCAATTAAAAGTCAGGAAATAAATCAAAACTCAGTTCATATGTACAGTATATTTTTATTTATTTATTTTTATTTTTATTTCACCTTTATTTAACCAGGTAAGCTATTTGAGATCAAGTTCTCATTTACAACTGCTACCTGGCCAAGATAAAGCAAAGCAGTGTGACACAAACAACAACACAGAGTTACAAATTGAATAAACAAGCTTACAGTCAATAACACAATAAAATAAAAAAATGAAAAAAGTCTATATACAGTGTGTGAAAATGGCGTGAGGAGGTAGGCAATAATTAGACATAGTAGCGAAGTAATTATAATTGAGCAGATGATGATATGCAAGTAGAGATACTGGTGTGCAAAAGAGCAGAAAAGTAAATAAAAACAGCATGGGGACGAGGTAGTTAGATTGGGTGGGCTATTTACATATGGACTATGTACAGCTGCAGCGATCGGTTAGAAAGTTAGTTTAAAGTTAGTGAGGGAGATATAAGTCTCCAGCTTCAGCGATTTTTGCAATTCGTTCCAGTCACTGGCAGCAGAAAACTGGAAGGAAAGGTGTTGGCTTTGGGGATGGCCAGTGAGATATACCTGCTGGAGCGCGTGCTATGGGTGGGTGTTGTTATTGTGACCAGTGAGCTGAGATAAGGCGGAGCTTTACCTAGCATAGACTTATAGATGACCTGGAGCCAGTGGGTCTGGCGATGGATATGTAGCGAGGGCCAGCCGACTAGAGCATGCAGGTCGCAGTGGTGGGTGGTATAAGGGGCTTTGGTAACAAAACGGATGGCACTGTGATAGACTGCATCCAGTTTGCTGAGTAGAGTATTGGAAGCTATTTTGTAGATGACATCGCCGAAGTCGAGGATCGGTAGGGTCCAGATTGTCTAGCCCAGCTGATTTGTACGGGTCCAGGTTTTGCAGCTCTTTCAAAACATCTGCTATCTGGATTTGGGTGAAGGAGAAGCTGGGGAGACTCTGGCAAGTAGCTGCGGGGGGGGCTGTTGGCCGGTGTTGGGGTAGCCAGGAGGAAAGCATGGCCAGCCGTATAGAAATGCTTATTGAAATTTTCGATTATCATGGTTTTATCGGTGGTGACTGTGTTACCTAGCCTCAGTGCATTGGGCAGCTGGGAGGAGGTGCTCTTGTTCTCCATGGACTTTAGAAAGGCCTGCTCGCAAAAGTGTTTTAGGGAGCGTTTGACAGTGATGAGGGGTGGTCATTTGACCGCGGACCCGTAGCGGATGCAGGCAATGAGGCAGTGATCGCTGAGATCCTGATTGAAAACAGCAGAGGTGTATTTGGAGGGCAAGTTGGTCAGGATAACTTCTATGAGGGTGCCCATGTTTATGGATTTAGGGTTGTACCTGGTGGGTTCCTTGATGATTTGTGTGAGATTGAGGGCATCTAGCTTAGATTGTAGGACTGCCGGGGTGTTAAGCATATCCCAGTTTAGGTCACCCCCCCATCTAACTCTGAAGATAGATGGGGGCAATCAATTCACATATGGTGTCCACGGCACAGCAGGGAGCTGAGGAGGGTCTATAACAGGCGGCAACAATGAGAGACATATTTCTGGAGAGGTTAATTTTTAAATTAGAAGTTCAAACTGTTTGGGCATAGACCTGGAAAGTATGACAGAACTTTGCAGGCTATCTCTGCAGTAGATTGCATCTCCTCCCCTTTTGGCAGTTCTATCTTGATGGAAAATGTTGTAGTTGGGTATGGAAATCTCCGAATTTTTGGTGGCCAGGATTCAGACACGGCAAGGACATCAGGGTTGGCGGAGTGTGCTAAAGCAGTGAGTAAGACAAACTTAGGGAGGAGGCTTCTGATGTTAACAGATAAATATATAGCAGATGACACAAAACTCAGAAATGACTGTTGAAATAAATAATGAGAAATAATCAATGAGGAAGACTTTGCTTATGAATGTGCAGTAATTCAGATTCCTTTTAAACTAAATGAATGGGATATCCTACTGCATTTCAGTGTGAATATTGTGTAAATCATAGCGATCATGGTATTAATCATGCCGACATGGGAACCACAGGGCTGTCTCTCAGGCAGGGTGGTGTGGGCTGGAGAGACAGGAACAGTGTGCACATAGAGAGTGAGAGCTGGAGATTGTCAAAGGAATAATACTGCTTGCTTGGTATCTTCAAAACTGACTAGATGACAAACATGTCTGTCAGAGCTGTGCCAATATAGTTTAGGGCCTCTCGTGATGGGGCACACACCCAATGACAGAAGCAGGTCATTTCCGCTGCCTGGCACCATAAATCCAGCGTCTGGCCCCTGTCCGGGTGCTGATGCTGCAGAACACCACACACAGAGGGCCTGTCTTGACACCATGAACTACAGTCCGTACATCCTCCCTCTCTCTCTCTCTCTCTCTCTCTCTCTCTCTCTCTCTCTCTCTCTCACGCAGTCTCTCTCTCTCTCTCTCTCTCTCTCACGCTGTCTCTCTCTCTCTCTTTCACGCTGTCTCTCTCTCTCAACAGCTATCACATTAACACCTGTGTAACGCATTGGCAGAAAAATCCAAATGTTTTCCAAACTATAGTGCTAGCTATCACTGAAACTTTTTGAATATTCTGTGTCAGTAGAGGCTGTTTGGTACTTAATGCTGGATATGTGGTAGTTATACAATGTCAACATATGTTGTACAACCCATTGTGTGGAAATATACGCCTTAGCTATGACGAACATCTCTCGCCAGGGGTATGTAACAATATTTCACCGTACATCCATAGTCTGGATTTCCTGGAATTCTCAGCTTGTGTCTGTGTCGTGAGCTGTCTTCTGTGTTGGCAGTGAGGCTAAGCAGCTACCACATTGCAGCATGTCAGAAAGGAAGTGTCTAACATAGTGGAGGGGTGAGGGATACTGTCTGTAATATATTCATGTTTGTTAAAACCTATGCTCACCAATAGAGGAAAAATAAAACGTTATTAAGGAAATATTTTCACAACCTTCCACTGCCCAACCCCTTTGCTCTTTTATCTTACAGATATAAATGCAAATAGCCCTTTGGGTTTCACCCATCTTATGCCCTAACATGCATTGACAGAGTCTTTATATTCCCACCTTCCTAGAAATAAAAATATAGCAGCAGTTTCGTTTAATATGAAACAGTATTAATGTTTCAGTATGTATAGGTAGGGATCAAATCTGTGCTTTAGGATGCATGGCCAGGAGTTGAGTGGAATGCTAAATGCCAAACATCCTCAAGGTTATCTCTGCAGACAGGAATCTGCCTCTGCTTTATTTTCTTCAGTGCATGCAACAAGTCAGCCAAGATTGTTGTACAGAGAAGATGAAAAACAACCCAAATCCTCCCTCTCTACATGTATTAAATTAGGTTCACACCTTGCTGTGACCACAATGAATGGTAATAATTTGGAGGGTCCAGTTGTCCTCTCCCAAAGCTGCGTGTGGGGTTGGTTTGGCTTGGGGGTGAGATTAGGCAGAGATAAAATAATCGAGGGGTTATTACAAAAGCACTGACACATGAAAGTGCCATTTCCCCCAATGAGTGCCCAGCCGAAAATTAAAATGAGGTCATCAGTACAGCACAGGCCCATTTTTGCCCTCATAGATCACTGCTGCCCTTGCAACCAGGATCTCATTATGCCATAAAGGGTCAATAAGCAATTAACATACAGTAATTCCAAGATGGCATAGCAGTCGGACGTGTGTTTTTGCCTTGTCTCGTGTATATATCGTTTCATATACATTTCCTATATATTTTATATTTTCATATATTCTTCATATATATTTCGTATATATTTTATATTTTAATCTCACTTTCCATCTACGGACTGAATATACTCTCCTACAACCCGCCTCACCCAATGTGGTACGGATTTGATATTTTATGCTTTAGAACCGGAACCCCCATCAGAAGCTAGCCAGCTAATTAGCTACTAGCTAGTAGTCAGTTAGCCACTGCTAGCGGTCCTCACCGTTAACTCGGATATCAGCCAGCCTCAGCCCGGTTAATTCCTGCCAGTCTGCACAGTGCGATATCAACCAGAGCATATCGGACTGCTCTTTCTCTACCACATCTCCGGATTCCTATCGCAAGCTCTGAACCTTTACACCGGATCATCGCAGCTAGCTAGCTGCTATCCGAGTGGCTACTCCTAGCTAACGTCTCTGTCCTGAAGCATGCACCAGTTAGCCTGGAGCTAGCCTCGAGCTAGGCCCATCTCCCGGCTAGCCGAAGAGGTCTATCAGCCAATTATTGGGCTACAATACCGCTTTTGCCAATTGGCCTGGACTCTTTACTGCCGACACGATCCATCACGACTGGTCTGCCGACATAACCGTCCGAGGTGGTTTCAACAGGATCCTCCGTTGCGACTACTGAATTGGCTCCGACTCATCTATTGCTACTCACTAGACCCTATGATCACTTGGCTACACATGCCTTTCCCTAATGTCAATATGCCTTGGTTTTGGTTCGAGATTATTGTCTTATTTCACTGTAGAGCCCCCAGCCCGACCCAATATGCCTTAGATAGCCCTTTTGTTCCACCCCCCACACATGCGGTGACCTCCCCTGGCTTAACTGGTGCCTCTAGAGATAAAACCTCTCTCATCATCACTCAATGCCTAGGTTTACCTCCACTGTACTCACATCCTACCATACCCTTGTCTGTACATAATGCCTTGAATCTATTCTTCCGCGCCCAGAAATCTGCTCCTTTTACTCTCTATTCTGAACGCACTAGATGACCAGTTCTTATAGCCTTTAGCCGTACCCTTATCCTCCTCTGTTCCTCTGGTGATGTAGAGGTTAACCCCTACAGCCCCCAGCACCACTCCCATTCCCCAGGCGCTCTCATTTGTTGACTTATATAACCGTAAGAGCCTTGGTTAAATGCATGTTCACATTAGAAGCTTCCTCCCTATGTTTGTTTTAGTCACTGCTTTAGCACACTCCACCAACCCTGATGTCCTAGCCGTGTCTGAATCCTGGCTTAGGAAGGCCACCAAAAATCCTGAAATTTCCACCCCTAACTCGAACATTTTCCAAAAATATTGAACTGCCAAAGGGGGCAGAGTTGCAATCTACTGAAGAGAGTTCTTTCATACTATACAGGTCTGTGCCCAAACAATTCGAGCTTCTACCTTCTACTAGGCTAGGAAACACCCATAAATCTACGATAATCAATAATTTCAATAAGCATTTTTCTACGGCTGGCCATGCTTTCCACCTGGCTAACCATACCCCGGCCAACAGCACCCCCTGCAGCAACTTTCCCAAGACCCCCGGCTTCTCCTACAAATCAGCTGGGCTAGACAATCTGGACCCTCTCTTTCTAAAATTATCAGCCGAAATTGTTGCAACCCCTATTACTAGGCTGTTCAACATCTCTTTCGTATCGTCTGAGATCCCCAAAGATTGGAAAGCTGCCACGGTCATCCCCCTCTTCAAAGGGGGAGACATTCTTGACCCAAACTGTTATAGACCTATATCCATCCTGCCCTGCCATTCTAAAATCTTCAAAAGCCAAGCTAACAAAAAGATAACCGAACATTTCGCATCCCACCGTACCTTTTCCACTATGCAATCTGGTTTCCAAACTGGTCATGGGTGCACCTCAGCCACGCTCAAGGTCCTAAACAATATCATAACCACCATCGATAAAAAACACTACTGTACAGCCGTCTTCATCGACCTGGCTTTCGACTATGTCAATCACCACATTCTTATCGGCAGACTCAATAGCCTTGGCTTCTCAAATGACTGCCTCGCCTGGTTCACCAATTACTTCTCATTTCAGTGTGTCAAATCTGAGGGCCTGTTGTCCGGGCCTCTGGCAGTCTCTATGGGGGTGCATCTGGGTTAAATTCTCGGGACGACTCTTTTCTCTATATATATCAATGATGTTGCTCTTGCTGCTGGTGATTTTCTGATCCACCTCTACGCAGACGACACCATTCTGTATACATCGATCGGGCCCTTCTTTGGACACTGTGTTAACAAACCTCCAAACAAGCTTCAATGCCATACAACACTCCTTCCGTGGCCTCCAACTGATTTTAAATGCTAGTAAAACTAAATGCATGCTCTTCAACCGATTGCTGCCCGCACCCGCCTGCCCGCACCCGCCTGCCCGACTAGCATCACTACTCTGGACGGTTCTTACCTAGAATACGTGGACAACTACAAATACCTAGGTGTCTGGTTAGACTGTCAACTCTCCTTCCAGACTCACATTAATGATATCACTCATAATTCATACTTGAGGAGTATCTTTACAAATAGGACAATACCTATACATAAATGGTGCCCCATGTGAGGATGATTTCCTACAGCTACTTCAAGTTAACATGTATGTAAAGTTAACATTTCAATTATTAAATGAGATGTGCTAGCAATATCAAATTCACCCATGCATTTATAACACATAAGCAAAGGAACAAGTAGATAATGTAATTTAACTACTTAGCGCCCCACTCCCGCTAGCGCCTCACTCCCGACACTACCAGGTGAAATGCAAGGCGCCAAATTCAAAATCCAAAAGTTGAATTATTAAACATTCATCAATATTCACGTGTTGCATAGTCATCAAAAGCTCTGCTTCTTGGCAATATCACAGCGTTGTCAGATTTCAAAAAGGCTTTACGGCGAAAGCACTACATTTGATTGTTTGAAGGTAGCACCTCCAATATTTTACCATTAGCATAAATGTATAAACCATCGCAGTTCACACGAAACACATTTCACAGCGAAAAGCCCATGAATGCGCATCCTCTTCTGTTTACATCTGGTGACCACTTCCCAATTCTTCTTCTATTACCATCCAGAGCAACTAAACATAATCAAAACACTGTCTAGAGACTGTTGACATCCAATGGAAGCAATAGGTACTGAAATCTTACTCCCTTATATGGTCATTTTCAATAGGGAGGGGTTCAAAATGAGGCAATGTGTCAAATACACTTTTTCCAGGACAGAAATTCCTCGGGTTTTTGCCTGCTATATCCGTTCTGTTATACTCACAGACAATATTTTAACACTCTTAGAAACGTCAGAGGGTTTCCTATCCAATAGTACTAATTATGTGCATATCCTATTTTCTGGGCCTGAGTGGGAGGCATTTTACTTTGGGCACGCCAGACTCATCAAAACCGTCACCTCGGGAGCTGCTCCCTAAGAAGTTTAACATACCTGCATTTGATTCATTATTTTGGTTGCTAAAACTTCACAATTGCCTTCTAATGAGCAGGAGAATCAACATTCTCTGTAACAGAACAAAGCATGGCTCACAGCTGTAATATAAATGGGGGGAAATGATTATCACAGCCCATGTTTGTCTCTGCTTTAAAACCACTTAGGGATCATTGGGGCGCTAGTGCCCCGTTCCCAACACTACCCGGTGAAATGTAAGGCGCCAAATTCAAAATCCAAAAGTTGAATGATTAAACATTCATCAATATACAAGTGTTGCATAGTCATCAAAAGCTCTGATTCTTGGCAATATCACAGCGTTTTCAGATTTCAAAAAGGCTTTACAGTGAAAGCACAACATTTCATTGTTTGAGGATAGCACCTCTCATATTTATGCATTAGCATAAATTCATAACCAGCGCGGCGGGTCTCACAAAACCCATATAAGAGCTAAAATAAATCACTTGCCTTTCCAAGAACTTCTGCTGAGGGCATCCCAAGTGTCCAAGGAAGACATCCAATGGTTCTTTTGTTAGAAAAAGTCATTTATTATATCCATAAATCTCAGTTTGGTTGGCGCGTCCACAGTCGAGACGCCCGTTGTACAGTGAAGAGAAAGCGTTCAAATTATACCTATCAACTTTGCCCAAACAAATCAAACATCATTTATAATGCATCCTTAGGTATCCTTTTATGAATATTAACGATTATATTTCACTCGGATGATATCCTAAACGATATAAAAGAAAAATAAAGTGGGGCGTGCTCACGATCTTGTGCCCAGGAAAACTTATTGACATCCGTGGTCCCTTCAGTATTTCTTTTTCCTTTCGGTTCTGTTCAGTGATAAAGCCTTCAAACACTGTCTAAAGACTGTTGACATCTAGTGGAAGCCATAGGTACTGCAATCTGGGAGCTATTTTACATGGATTTCAATAGGAAGTCTATCAAACAGAGGAAACGTCAAAATAAAATAAACTTCAGAGTGTTTCCTATCCAATAGAACTAATTATGTGCATATCCTCGTTTATGGGCCTGAGTGGCAGGCATTTTACTTTGGGCACGCCAGACTCTCCAAAACCGTCACCACTGCTGATGATGCCTAAAGAGTTAACATAGTTACATGACTATACTAGGACATTTATGGACTGCTTGATCCAGTGGTGGTAGATTAAAACAAAATTTAGCGAACTGGTTTGAACAACCTTTTCGAAGGAGTCTCACAGCATGCTATGCAATAAATAACATATTATGAACACTGAAGCGTTGTTATAGTTTATTTTCCTTTTCTGATTGAATCTATTTTCCTCAATTTTTTTCTTGAGTACCTTCTTCCTGCTTGTGAAAATGAGGTTTGTATTGATGAGCTGGGCCCAATATTGATTTCCCATCATTCCTGGTGTGGACATTTTCTTGTCTATTATACTACAGTCGCAGCATATTCCCCTAGCAGCCGTAAAGTGGATATATGGACAACCTGACCTTGGCAATATGGAGATAATGAAATATCCTTAATGACCCTTCCTGAAAGATTTTACAGGCCCGACTATACACTGCCAACCCATGTACAATAATAGTTAGTGGTGGGGTATTTTAAAGGCCTACCTAAATATATAGCTTGCTAAACGTATTGATGGAACTGTTAACTCTTCTATTTGGCAAAAGTAATGTAACCATTAAGGACAGATGGGTACATATTAGGCCCTAAAACATGAAACATGACCAGTGAGTGAAGTTTATTTTGAAGGGTACTGTTAGATGTGGAATATGCAAGGAGAGTATTGGAAGAGTTACCTCTTGGCTTGCACTGGTTAGCATTGGTAACCACAATCTTTGTTTAGTGGTGCTTTCGTTTAACTTTCATTCAATGAATACCTAAGAAATATGTTTTACTAAGAGGAGAAATATGAACACTGATGTTAATGACCTAACCCACAATCATATAAATATACCCCAGTGGCATACTAGTTTCGGGTTTAGACCTAAGCTGTGCGTACAGCATGCAGGTGAATACTGTAGATCATTATTCACTCTACTATCTGACAGGAATTTCCGTGATAGGTAGTGATAGAAGAGCCATCCACAGAGCTGAGCAACAATGAACTCGCCCCACCACTCCACTATCTTGAGGAGAGCACTTCAAACATGTTCCACATCAAACACAAAAGCAGCCATCTCCTTTGATGTCATTGTCAAATAATGAGTTTTACTCCATCACATTTAAACTCTACCTCTCCCACTGGGAGAAGAGGTACATCTGACATGTAGGTAGGAGATGTGCTAGAAACAGATTTTGAACATGAAAAGAGCAGCTGTGTTGTCTGATGCAACCCTCCATCCAGAGGCAATCATACAAATACTGTACAACATTTCTAACATTGTCACCATAGGATAATATGAGCCTAAATATCATTATACTGGATAGGACATCATATTTAATAGGTGTTGATGAAAGTGCTGATGTAATAATGTGAAGCAAGAGTTGTGTTACATCTTTGTAAAATTACTGTTATACTTGTACTTACTGAGTTGGAACCCCTTTAAGAGTCGGCTTTTGATTGAAATAAGGTCCTAACCAAAAGTCCGTACGGCTTTTCTGTGCCTAACTTGAGGAGGTGGTTGCAGAAGCAGGTGGCTGAGCATTGCTGGTTCAGATGAAATCTTGCCACAGACACGGCTGGTACGTAATGACTATAATCACAGCAGATAAGCAACTGGTGCATGGGAAAGAGGGAGGGAATGAGGGGTGAGGGAGATAAAAAGAGAAAAAGTAATTGAATCTTTTGGACTCATATATATGACATCTGTGGGGTTTCTGGGAGATGCCTTTCATTGAATGACACTTAGATTACAGAGGCGCCCCTGCTCACACCACTGTCAATACCCCCCTCTCCACAATAGAGGCCCTGATACTCAGCAACACCATTCTCAGAATAAAGCCTGTAAGCATCATATATGGACATGATCAGGATTTAGGATGAATGAGAAGAACATGCATTTCAGTGGAATCTATGTTTGCTTTTTTATCTATTTCAAATCCATTGCACTCACTTTGAAAGTTGTTTAGCAAAGGATGGTGTATTTGATCATTAAAAACATGATGTGGTAATGTACTGTGCAATCCTGTATTACATCAGCTGTACAGTGGGTTTATGGGCTATTTGAACCACAGTGTAGTCCAAAACTTGCATTTGGTAGAGAATGCCATCTTCATCATCATAATAATGATCATAATCATCATCATAATTGTCTTCGTCATCTTCACCATCATCAAAATCATCATTTGACTACTCTTATCAGTGTAAGACACAACAATTTAGTCCTTTGCTCCTTCCCTGTTTCCTGGTGTTGACATAAAACAGGATATTCACTAATATTAGAGAGATCACATGTTGCACTGCTGACATATTTCAAATGTATCTCAGATTAACGATATATCGAGGTAAGGGATCTACAAAAACCATTAGTAAGCCTGACACTTTGACGTCAGATTTTAAAAAATCCCCAAGTAATCTTTTTGATTTATGAAAGTGTGTCCAGGTTCATCGAGAGTGATTTCAGATTTATCACATCCTGGTTAGAATTATTAATGATTTTCAATTTGTAAATCTGATGCTGCCATGTTCTGAAGTGCTCCGCAGAATCACCAAAGGCTGATATCAGGGTCTCGAGCTTGTTCCTGGAACCATGATTACTTTATCAAAATAATGCTACCTACAGCATGAGTTACATCTCACTTATTTTCCTCTCTTGCAGACTCTCTCCACCCGTTTCTTTCTCGTCACGTATAAGTGTTAAACACATTTTTCAAAAAGTGCCTCAAAACACCACAGCCACAACTTATTTCATTGCTCGGATAATCTTTTCAGGTAAATAAAACATGCCTTTTATATTACCACTGACTACATTAAGTTATTTGACCTCAATTGCCTCAATAAGATAGATTTTATACCACTAATTTGCAGTGGGAGAGAAGCCACAAAGCTTGCATACAAGTAGGAATGACAGATCAAATATTAGACAACTTACCTTTCTGTTTATGCCTCAAATGTATTGTTATTACCATGTACGATTAAGATAAACAAACAAGCCAAGTTAAGTTCCTGACACATGCACTTTTCTACACATGCCAAACTTTGAAGTGTAACATGCGGACACCTGTACAATGCAATCTTTGTAACAATGCTGATGAGCAGAAAAACTAGATCATCACTTTTGAGATGGTGGACAATGTCTTAGTGTTGAGGTTTACTAGATTTTGATGGCTATGACATGTCAACACGTTCACACATCCCTTTCACTTTCACATTCTCATGGCAGCAACTCAGAGCTGTACTCACTTGTTATGAAGGCTCTGTGGCATTCTGTTCACAATATGCCCATGACAGACATGAATAAGAATGGCACTTTGCGAGTTGGCAGTATTACAACACAAACATGTATTGTTGTGACACCTCTGCTGAAATGTGCTGTTTCAAAAGAGTCATTTGTAGCTAACGGAGGCCAAGATTGCTCTTACCTGTCACGTCCATATAAAGGCCCTTTTGGTTTGGTTTTATTACCCAGTAATTTTTGCTGCATGTTATCTATATAGTCACCAGAGGAGGCTGGTAGGATAGACTCGAACATGTGGTTTCCATATGCTTGATGTGTTTGATACCGTTTCATGTATTCCCTTCCAGCCATTACAGTAAGCCCATCCTCCCATAGCTCATCCGACCAGCCTCCTTTGATAGTGGTATAACTATCAGGCTATGATCAGATAATGGGTCATTCCATTAAATGAGTAACCTTTGATATTTCAAGTTAAATTGTCCACAAATTTTTTATTAAAAAAATCCTGTTATATAATAAATAAAGTGCCCTTTAATATTGACCACATAGAAAATTCAATAAATATGATTTTTTTTAAATGAATAAAGAAAATGAAAAATGTCCCTCTGTGCATCCTCTGTGACTTCTAGGAAGATTTTAACCCACTTATCCCCAACAGGACGCCTTAGTTAGTGTGTTGCTTTGACAAAGTTATTTATGAAGATTATGATTCATTTTGTGTATTTAATGATTCATAAAAATAAAATAAAAACTGTATAAACTGCATTAATTTGCTGGACCCCAGGAAGAGTAGCTTCCTTGGCAGCAGCTAATGGGAATCCATAATAAATAAGTACAAATCATAGTGTACTATTCTATTATGTTTGGCAATTTTCTGGGGTTTTGTGATGTAAAACTGACCGGGTTGAACTGAGCATAACACATCATCCTTGTAACCCAGGCTAGAAATGTATAAAAAAAATACAGAAATGTGTGAAGCTTGCATTCAATTGCCCCTGCCTGTTGTGCACATCTAGCTACCATTCCCTCTGACACAAGGGGATTCATGGCTGATTTAAGTCGTCAACCCTGTTATAGTCAACGCTGTTACTTTATTTGGCACTCACTAGACAGGATTTTTTTTATTAAGTTGAACATCTGCTCTTTAAGTCAGAATGTTAAAATTAGGTGAAATATATATATTTGTTTAACAAGTTACACTACTCAAAAGGCACCTAATTGGTGAAACGACCCTACTACAACATTGATGTAAATAGTGAATAATACATAAACGGTGCCCATGTGATGAGAATCCACTACTCTTTGCTGTCTTACTTTTTCTTGTTCCTCTGTTGCAGGAATTTGCCATTTGGTAAGTCAGTGTGATACAGTGTTTATTGCTTTTTAGTAAAGAGCCTAGGGGAGTTTGTGTGTCCTAGTGGGGGTGATTAACAAACATGGAGGGGTGGTGGGAAACAAATGTGGGCAGGGGCGTACTGGGACCATAAAGCGTCCCTGGCATTTCTAAAACACCGACCCATTTTTTCTCGAGGCCCTCATTTTGTTAATTGAAACTCTAATTTTTTTGCCAGATAATGAACAATTCACGCAAAAAAAAAATTTAGACAGGCCCCTGGTAGCCTTGTGGTTAGAGCATTGGGCCAGTAACTGGAAGGTAGCTGGATCGAATCCCCAACCTGACAAGGAAAAAATCTGTCATTCTGCCCCTGAGCAAGGTAGTTAACTTCTTAGGGAGCGGCAGCTGAGGTGTCGGTTTTGGCGAGTCTGGCGTGCCCAAAGTAAAAGGCCTGCCACTCAGGCCCAGATAGGCCTGCCACTCAGGCCCAGGATATGCACATAATTAGTACTATTGGATAGAAAACACTCTGAAGTTTCTAAAAGTGTTAAAATATTGTATGTGAGTATAACAGAACTGATATAGCAGCCGAAAACCCGAGGAATTTCTGTCCTGGAAAAAGTGTTTTTGACACATTGCCTCATTTTTAACCCCTCCCTATTGAAAACAGCCATATCTGGGAGTAAGATTGCAGTACCTATTGCTTCCACTGGATGTCAACAGTCTCTAGACAGTGTTTGGTGATGTTAGGTTGCTCTAGATGGGTTTTTTCCTTTCCTATCGTCCAGTTTATAATCCGGTTGAAATATTAAACTAAATATACATAAAAGTGTTCCTAAGGATACATTATCAATGATGTTTGATTGTTCTTGGACAAGTGTATAGGCATAGGTTGAACGCGTTCTCTTCACGGTTCAATGGGCGAGTGGACGCTGTATTTTATGAACATAACGCGCCAAACAAATGGAGATTTATTGACATAAACAATGACTTTTTCTAACAAAAGAAGCATGAATTGTCTTGCTTGGACACTTCGGACTATCCTCAGCAGAAGATCATCAAAGGTAAGCGATTTTATATTAGCGATTGTATGCGTTTTGTGAGACCCGCGTTGGTTATGGATTTATGCTAATGCATAAAATATGAGAGGGGCTATCCTCAAACAATCAAATGTTGTGCTTTCGCCGTAAAGCCTTTTTGAAATCTGACAACGCTGTGATATTACCAAGAATCAGAGCTTTTGATGTCTATGCAACACTTGTACATTGATGAATGTTAAATAATTCAACTTTTGGATTTTGAATTTTGAATTTGGCGCCTTACATTTCACCGGGTAGTGTCGGGAGTGGGGCGCTAGCGCTAGCGCCCCACTGCTCCCTAAGTAGTTAACACACTGTTCCTGGGCACTGAAGACATGGATGTCAATTAAAACTTCTTAGGGATCGTGGGACGCTATCTACGACAACATCCGGTGAAATGCAGAGCCCCAAATTCAAATTACAAAAATAGTCATATTAAACATTCATGAAAATACAAGTGTTGTACACTATTCTTTAGCTTAGAATCTTGGTAATCAAACCGCGTTGTCCGATTTACAATAGGCTTTATGGTGAAAGCACAGCATTTGATTATCTGAGGATAGCGCCCTGTATACTTCCTGCATATAAATATATTTCAAACCAGCACAGGCATTACAAAATCAAATATAGCGATAAAATAAATCACTTACTTTTGAAGATCTTCCTCTGGTTGCAATCCCACGGGTCCTAGGAACACAAAGAGTGGTCGTTTTGTTCGATAAAGTCCCTCTTTATATCCCAAAAACTCAGTTTGGTTGGCGCGTTTTGTTCAGTAATCCACCCGTTCCACTCATTCCACATACAGGCATAGGAAACATAAAAAAAAGTTACCGATAAACTTCGTCCAAACAAGTCAACGAACGTTTCTAATCAATCCTCAGGTACCCTAATATGTAAATAAACAATAATATTTTAGACGGACAATAGCCTGTTCAATAGAAAATAAAAATAACGAAGAGCGCGCACACAGTCACGCGCGCAAAAGAGTAGTGTCAGTTCAAACAGCCACTTGCCAGAATTTCTATTTCTTGTTTGTTTTTCAAAAAACAAGCCTGAAACCATGTCTAAAGACTGTTGACATCTAGTGGAAGCCATAGGAACTGCAATCTAATTCCCTCTAAAGTGAATAGCAAGTCAATGGAAAAACTGTGTCATAAAAAAAAATAATATTGGGTTAAATGCAGGAGACACATTTCAGTTGAAGGCATTTAGTTATACAACTGACTATGTATCTCCATTCCTTAGGCTAAAATTGACCAGCCCATCTGGCATTTGCCCAAAAGCCAGATTGCCAGTCCACCTCTGACTGTGGGAGTTTACACAGACAGCACAATTCTGATCTTTTTTCACTAGTTGGTCTTTTTACCAATCTTAGCTGATTGGTAAAAATACCGTTTTCTGTTGGTCCCGTGCGACATCACTCCCTCCGCATTGGCCCTACGACTGCATTATCGACCTACTCCCAGGCACTACACCACCTCATGAGCGGCTTTATTCCCAGGCGAAAACCCGAGGAAAATCTGTCCTGGAAAAAGTGATTTTGACACATTGACACATTGAACCCCTCCCTATTGAAAATGACCTTATATGGGAGTAAGATTGCAGTACCTATTGCTTCCACTGGATGTCAACAGTCTCTAGACAGTGTTTGATGATGTTTAGTTGCTCTGGATGGTAATAGAAGAAGAATTGGGAAGTGGTCACCAGATGTAAACAGAAGAGGATGCGCGTTTTTTTCCTTTCCTATCGTCCAGTTTATAATCCGGTTGAAATTATTTATAGTAAATATACATAAAAGTGTTCCTAAGGATACATTATCAATGATGTTTGATTGTTATTGGACAAGTGTATAGGTATAGGTTGAACGAGTTCTCTTCACGGTTCAATGGGCGAGTGGACGCTGTATTTTCTGATCATAACGCACCAATCAAACAGAGATTTATGGATATAATAAATGACTTTTTCTAACAAAAGAACCATGGATTGTCTTCATTGGACACTTGGGAAGCCCTCAGCAGAAGTTCTTCAAAAGGTAAGGGATTTGTTTTCACTGTGAAATGTGTTTTGTGTGAACCGTGATGGTTTATGAATTAATGCAAATAGAAATAAATTGGAGGTGCTACCCTCAAACAATCAAATGTAGTGCTTTCGCCGTAAAGCCTTTTTGAAATCTGACAATGCTGTGATATTGCCAAGAAGCAGAGCTTTTGATGACTATGCAACACTTGTATATTGATGAATGAGGACCCACCACTCCCTAAGTAGCAATGACATCACAGGTTAAGAACCGTTATCCGCTACCACTCATCGCCTCGGCTATCGAGCCTCTCCAGGGGGCTACTATCTTCTCGAAGTTGGACCTTTGGAACACCTACCATCTGGTGCAAATACAGTAAGGAGACAAGTGGAAGACAGCCTTTAACATGGCTAGCTGGCACTACGAATACCTGGTGATGCCATTCAGACTGACCAACGCTCCTGCAGAGTTCCAGGCCCTGGTTAATGATGTTCTCTGTGACATGTTGAACCGCTTTGTGTTCGTCTACCTCAATGACATCCTCGTCTTTTCCCGCTCATCTCAAGAACATGTCCTCCACGTCCTTCACAGCATCTCCTGGAGAACCAGCTTTTTGTTAAAGCTGAGAAATATGAATTCAATCGATCCACTATCTCCTTCCTAGGATACATCATTGCTGCAGGAAACATGCAGATGGATCCTGGCAAGGTGAGAGTAGTGGAGGATTGGCCTCAACCCACATCCAGCTAACCGGTGGCCCAGCTAACCGGATTATTGTCCCGGACTCTGCCCGTTCCCCGCTCCTTCCTCCAGACTTGCCTGCCATCCTGGCTCCTGTTGGACCCTGGCCTTTGTATGACAATGTTTTTGGTGGCCCACCATGGTTCCTGATGTCTCCACGTTCGTCGTTACCTGCACTATGTGTGCTCAGAATAAGACCAGAATAAGACCCAGCGGCAAGCTCCAGCTGGCCTCCTTCAACCACTCCCTGTTCCTCACCGCACCAGGTCCCATATATCCCTGGACTTCGTCACTGGTTTCCCTCCATCAGATGGCAACACCACTATCCTTATGGTGGTGGATTTCCAAAGCCGGCCATTTCATCCCCCTTCCAAAGTTACCCTCAGCCAAGGAGATGGCCCAGCTCATGGTGCAGTAGGTCTTCCGGATCCATGGACTTCCGGTGGACATGGTCTCCGATCGTGGTCCTCAGTTGGCTCGTCGGCCAGCCTGTCCTCCGGTTTTCACCCCCAGTCCAACAGCCAGTCAGAGCGAGCCAATCAGGACCTGGAGACGGCTCTTCGTTGCCTCTTCTCTGCCAACCCCACCAACTGGAACCAGAAACTTGTGTGGATGGAATACGCCTGCAACACCCTTCCCTGCTCGGCCACTAGTCTCTCGCCTTTCGAGTGTTCCATGGGATATCAGCCCCCGCTCTTCCCTGAGCTAGAGGAAGAGATCAGCATACCTAAGATTCTTAGCCCCTCTGCTGTTCGTCTTCTGTTGCCCCACACCCTCCGTATACATCCCACTTTTCATGTGTCTAGGATCAAACCTCTGTATCACAGCCCTTTGTCTCCTGAGAATCGAAATGTCTACATCTGGGTCTTATCCTGAGTCGTGTTAAACTGTTCAGAGGACCAATTTGTGTTCATAAATTCAACAATTCAGTCTTCTGAAAACATACCAGTAATGAATGTGTGATATCATTAATCAATGCAGCATAATAATCACTCCATTAACCTGAATAAGTAGTGTTTATTTCAGCTACAATGTATTAATTGTAAAAAGAGAAATTGGATTACCAGATTTTAATTGTGAAGGTCTTAATATAATAATATAATATATATGTTATTTGGATAGCTCTAGTGTCACTCTCTCCCTGTACCAGCTCCCTCTGTGGTGGGGATGGAGAAGTATTCCCCACCCTCTCATCCCATTTCCATTCATTGTACTTGCCTGGGGACATAAGGCCACGAACCCTCCAGAGCAGTCGGCTCTTTCTGTTAATGAGGGTCTGGTGCTACGACAAATGCTGTCATCTATATTGCTCAGCTTCTCTGTGTTAGATTTTAAGGTGATTTAGGCAATCTGAAGAGAGATGGGGTTGAAGAGAGATGGGGTGTCTGATCATTACCTTTATTGCAAAAAGAAAATTCCTCGCTTACACAGCTAATACACTGAAAATATGTGAACATTCCTTTGTGTGTGTTTTACGGGTTTGGAGTTGCACACTAAATACAGATAAGCTGAACAATCCCATTTTCAAACAACATCCTGACTCTCGCATTCAGATATGCTGGTTATTTTCTCATAAGAAATCAATAGGAGGATGGAGAGTGAACAGAGATGCGTAGATGTGAAAAGCAGCTGCTCTGAGAGGACACAGAGACAGGCTGATTTCTCTAGGGGGAGAGAGAGGAAAAGCGAAAATGTGTTCCATACCCCTAGCTAGACACCATTTGGAAATGGAGATGGAATGCAAAACTCTCCATTGCCCCAGCTCCTCTCTGAGCTGTGCATTCTCATTGGTTAAAACCCTGTCTGTGCTAATTTGGTTTGATGTGCCTCAGTCTGTATGCCTACCTCCCTCTTTGGTCATGTTTCCCACAGGGACTGCAAAGGTCAAGGGTGACAGATAGTACTACTAGTGGGATTGTATATTTAATTCATAGCTGTAGGTGCTAATTAGAGAACTGTCCTGGAGGCATTTTGAGGTTGAAAAAGTCAAGCGAAGGATCAGTGTGTGAGTAACCATCCACCCACTTCCAACCAGCCCCTGCTGCCCTGACATACTGTGACAAAGAGAGCAGTAAGCGAACAGGCTGCCCCCCGCTACAGACTATGATGAAGTATTGTGGTGAAGAGGGTAGACTGCAAGTGCCAGGACTTCATTTGTGTCAGACTAGTAATGATGGTAATGAATTCCTGTGGTTGGGCCGGACACTGTGCCAGGTTTTAAAATTCATGCCATGAAGATACGAGACACAGATTCTGTACAGGCCATGCTGTCATTTCTAGTTGCATCACTTCCTAAATGTATTCTCCTCATATCCATACATGTGGATGAGACCTTCGATTTTAAGTCCAGACCAATTTTTGCACACAACAAACAATAGCATTTGAACCACGTCTTAAAACCACAAAGTGCAAATTCATTTGATTCTTCATGTAGTAAAGCGACTCAGATGTCTGAAAGGCTGTGGGCCTGAGTATTTTATAGATTCTGTAAATATCCTTTTATTGAGAATGTCGATGAGGAAATCTGGTTACCGATGCTGGGCTTAATTGCACCCAGAGAGTTCTGTCTGAGGACTTTTTAGACCTCCAACTACTTCACATTTTCTTCATTTGTGTGGTGGCGACCTTCCTCCAGTCATGACTGAAAACAGGCTGGTGTCGTTTCATGTCTACCCGTCTCCTGAGAGTCATGCATCAGTGATTCTCTAACCTACTGACTGTATTTACTCCATTTTAAATTCACATTGTTCCCCAATAAAAAAAATACACATTCATATCACGACAATTAGCCAAATAATTTTGGGTGTTTTGAAAATAAAAATCATATACATTTTTAAATGATTACATGCCTTTTAGTCATTTTCTTATTCTGTGACTGAGTATTAGTATCTTCACTCCTGTATTTGACTAATTTCTTCTGTACTTTTGTATAAAATAAATACAAATAAACAGGGTTGAGGGAGCTGAGGAAAGAAAGAGCTGTTTCTCTTAAATGTACTTTTGCTAATTGTATTACATCAAGGAAAAAGAGGAACTGCAGCCAGCATAAAAAAAAATGAAATAATAAAAACAATAATAGCGCTCAACTGAGCCGCCTGCCATTAGCAAGATGAATTAGTTGGGTCCATGCTAGCGACAACAGCTACAGAGAGAAAATGATCCTAGTGCCTTGAAGACCTGAGCTCCCAGACACCACCAGGAAGCAGACAAAGGGCCAGGCAGACCGCCGAGACCCAGTGGACACACACACACATGCACGCACACACAGAAACATAGTTGACACAGAAAAGAAAAGTGCCTACATGCAATTAAAAATCGGAGAAATTGAATACAATAGAAAATTATATATTTATTTTTGCAATAACACTTGCAGGAACTTCCAGTATTACTTTTCATACACCATATGAAAAGTGCTCACTTTGGTACTTTGACAAATGAAACAATGAACACAAAGAAAAAAAACATACTATACTGAATAAAAATATAAATGCAACATGCAATAATTACTGTTCATATATGGAAATCCGTCAATTGAAATAAATTAATTAGGCCCTAATCTATGGATTTCACATGACTGGGAATACAGATATTCATCTGTTGGTCACAGATACTTTAAAAAAAGGTAAGGGCTTGGATCAAAAACCCAGTCAGTATCTGGTGTGGCCACCATTTGCTTCATGCAGCACGACACATCTCCTTCGCATAGAGTTGATCAGGCTGTTGATTGTGGCCTGTGGAACGTTGTCCCACTCCTCTTCAATGGCTGTGCGAAGTTGCTGGATATTGGCGGGAACTGGAACACGCTGTAATACACATAATTCCAGAGCATCCCAAGATTGCTCAATGGGTGACACGTCTTGTGAGCATGCAGACCATGGAAGAACTGGGACATTTTCAGCTTCCAGGAATTGTGTACAGATCCTTGCGACATGGGGCCGTGCATTATCGTGCTGAAACGTGAGGTGATGGCGGCGGACAAATGGCATGACAATGGGCCTCGGGATCTCGTTAACGGTATCTCTGTGCATTCAAATTGTCATCGATAAAATGCAATTGTGTTCGTTGTCTGTAGCTTATGCCTGGCAATACCATAACCCCAATGCAACCATGGGGCACTCTGTTCACAACGTTGACATCAGCAAACCGCTCACCCATACAATGCCATACACGTGGTTTTCCGGTTGTGAGGCTGGTTGGACGTACTGCCAAATTGCTGTTGTGAGGCCGGTTGGATGTTCTGCAATTCTGAAAAATTCTCTGGCAAATGCTCTGGTGGACATTCCTGCAGTCAGCATGCCAATTGCACGCTTCCTCAAAACATGAGAAATCTGTGGCATTGTGTTGTGTGACAAAACTGCACATTTTAAAATGGCCTTTTGTTGTCCCCAGCACAAGGTGCATCGGTATAATGATCATGCTGCTCTTGATATGCCACACCTGTCAGGTGGAGGGCTTATCTTGGCAAAGAAGGAATGCTTACTAACAAGGATGTAAACAAATTTGTACACAATATTTGAGAGAAACAATCTTTTTTTGCATTTGAAAAATTTCTGAATTTCACATTAACACGTTTGTTTGTCATGATAGTATGATTGGTCAGTATCTATGCTCGTGATTGTTAGTGCCAGCGGTGCTGGGATGAGTGATGACATGTGAAGTATGACAACATGCCAGTGGTCACTGGTCTCCTAACAACCTTCTCAGGGTTCACAAAACAACCTCCTTCTGTCCGGCCCTGGTTCTCCCCTTATCCACCCCGCCCTGGCCAGCACAACGCTTGGCTAGCTTCTACGCTCATTGTCAAAGTTGATACTGTGGATCTGCCTTTCCTGCTACCTCATACTATTGGGAATAATGTATGTATTTAGGCACCTGAGCTTCAGGTCACAAAAACTCCTGGACTTCAGGGCTGGGGTCAAATCTAATTGAGGGCAGTCAATTCAGGAAGTAAACTCAGGAAGTAAATAACAATTCAGAATTTGAAAAAAACACCATCAATTGTTTATGACTCCTCAATAAACTGAGAAGTAGAAGGTATTTTATTGATAAAAAAATATAAAAAATCACTTCTGGAATTCATTTCTGGAATTCAGGGCTCATCTGTAAAAGATACCTTGGTCTAGGGTATGAATCACTGATAAAATAAAGGCTAAATAAAATAAAAATAAAAATATGTATGCTCACAAGTCCTGTGCCATGGTTATCCTTCCTAGAGAGAGCTACTGTATAGCCTTTATGGTGGTCACTAAAGGTGTTGTTGTCACACAAACATTGCCTCTAGCCATTGCCACTAGCCACAGCCTCATATTTGTATTTGTTCTGCTATGAATCATAGGTGGCCCAAAGCTGTCTTGATAAATAGCTACTCCAGGCAAGTATGGAGTATGCTCTCTGACACTATAGGTCACATAACCTTGTTGTCGGGACTAAGACTAATGCAATGTGAAGTGTCAAGTTATTATACTGAAACTAGAAATCTGAGCTAGTCTGGTGATAGAAAATAGGTGAAACAAGGTGAATGTAGAAAGGTCACAGAACAAAGAGATAGTGAGGAGCAAATGAGAGCGTACGGTCGGGGAAGTATTACATATTAACAGTGGCCTGTTGGAGTTAAGGGGCAATGGGGGTACTTGCTAGTTGATATGAATGATAATTGGCTGCACAGAACAATTGAACACGTGAAATGTAATAGCTGACTTGGTAGCACATGATGTTTGTAAGGAACTTGTTTGTTTATTTCAAGACTAAATAATGCAATAATAATTCAACTCTCTGTGTCTCCTGAGCAAATGCCTCAGCACCTGTCAGAGATTGCGGTATGGTGCCTATTGAGAGAGACGCTAGATGAAAACATGCTATTATAACAAAGCCAAGTAAACTCAAAGTAATTGTCTACAGATGGTGAAAACAAGCTGCAGCTGTTAATACTGTGTGAAACATGAGATATAAAATATGAATGTAGCAGCAAGGGATTGAGAACACACAGCACCAGACCCAAAGCTAATGACTTCCCATTACAGAATATAACCTACTGATCTGACTGTGCTCTAGGTACATAGAACAGTCTATGACCTGCTCATAATGGGTGGTGGTGGTGAGGGGGAGCGAGATAGAGAGAAAGAGAAAGGGAAAGAGAGAGAGAGAGAGAATGTGCCTTTTTCCCTCTTCTATTTTTGGGACTTGATGTCAGTGTACTTTACCAGCACAAAGGCATCCCATGCTTGCTGACATGCCTCTGCTGAGAGGTAAAGAGAACATCTGTCTCCTGTCACAAGCCTTCACAGGCCTGCCATTACCCAACAAGGTAAGATAAGCCACCATCAATTTTGGGAGGAGGCTACTTGAAGCCTTGTTGCAATCCTCATATAACATCATATGTTGTACCAGCTCTACGAGGGCAAGATGGTTGGATGGGTTCAGTGGGCTTTGAAATGGAATTGAGAATGAGATGCAAGGAGAGGTGGGATCAAATGTTAATTAACTGAACTGTTTAAAGCTCAAAGGCCACTCAGGACTCATCTCTTTATAGAAATCAGCACTCCAGATCTACTCAGTATAGCGAGTCCATGCCCCATTATGCTCACACTCAATACATCAAACTAGTCTATGTATGACAAACAGGTTCTGACAAAGTAAGAGGAGTGTATTATAATAAAACCATATCCACTGAAGGCAAACTGCAGTTTTTATGTAATGAGTGTTGACTACATCCAGACTGGCTACATTTGCTCTCTAAATATTAACTGACTTCTGATAACAATCCCATTATCAAAATGCTAAATATTGCAAAATACATGCTTTTCAAATCATATTATGACAATTCTTTCAGAAGTCTTTACCTACTAGTAAGGGTGGTGGGTAAGCCTACTGTAGATGATTTGGTGACAGATGGAAATTTTAAACAACAGAATAAGCCTACACAATGCTAACATACCTAGATAACGTACATACACACAGAACCAAACAAAAAACAGCAATACCTTTCCATCTTCATCGCTATTTTCCTGCAATGGACATGTCTGTGCACATTGTTAATAAAATGTGTGGTGGAAAAGCAATGCATTTGTCTATACATCACCCACCAAGCAGGGAGAGGCAGGCCCTGTGTTGCAATGGGAGTGTGGTGCTTCAATGAAATATTAAAGTATCCTAATGAAAAATAGGAAGATTGCCTTTCTCTACGCACTTTCAAATGTGTTTATTAATTTATGTTTTAAATCATACCAATTTCATTTGGTGTGAGTAGAGCCAGGCATACAAGAGCAGTTTACATTTTAACGTATAAACATTGTCCCCTATTGAAATGTAACATGGGTCTTTGAACAACGTACTAGCAGCAATAAATCTAAAAGAGTAGAACATTGCTTTTCACATTTACATTTAACAGAATATAAACTCTACCTTAATAAAATAAATGATATCTTTCTTTAATTTAATAGGCATCATCTCAGATCTTGCCGATTGCTAATATAATTCAGGATTTCCATATTTAATGATGCATGATTTTCATGGTCAATTTTGCTTGGAAAATGTTGTCTTTAATGAACCTTAGAGAAAGCTCTAGTATGCATTTCTGTGACAAATATTATTTCTAAATGTGTTTTGGTCATTTTGATTATTTTAATACAAAAGCCCAATGGATAATATTTGAACAATAAAGAAAGACTTAAATGGGTGTTATTTTGGTATGTGCAGTACTCATTCAGAGTTTTGTAACATTACTATTGAGCTATATAATATCAATACAACAGTAGAAAATGATCTATTTTCACGCTTGGTTCATACTGCCTGATGTACAGTGCAGGTGTGGCTACAGTAGCTAGCTTGTCAGGTGCTAGCCTAAATTAAATAATGCCATATGTTTTTTTTGTGGTATTTAATCCATCCATTACTGTTGAAACTGAGATTTCATAGTAAATAGATTTCTTGGTGTACAAGAATGAGAGCTAGCTCTCATTCACCAAAGAAGACTCCCTCTTTGGTTCTCAGTTGAAGCATTGATGATGGCGCGGAACTGTGTACAACAGTCCCGGCGCTCGTGATACGGTTTTGGAAACCTTTGGACTTTACTTTCATATAATCATATAATCGAGAAAGAATTTTCATAAAATAAAAGGTACAATTACTACACCTGCCCCCGGCCATATTTCCATGTTACCACTTGTTTACGGAAAAGAGAGACGACCACCTGTTCTAATTAGCAATCTAGCGTCTCCAAACACCTGTGTATAAGAGAAGAGGGACACCAGAAAACTGTTGTAAGTGAGAAATACTGTTGGCTGCAACTGTGGTAAAACAGTGTACAGTAAGTGTAAATTTGCCATTGGTAAAATTATTTTGATGTGAAATTAAAGTAAAGGGCTACGTTTCTAGAACCGTATCGCAATTTAGTATTTGGCTGTTTTGGCTGCCAGAGCCAGTTTACCTCTGAACATAACATGTAAGGTCCTTGGGCGTTAAAGGAGTAGCATACACTTCTTAACAGCACATCTTGGGTTAGCTCTTAGCTTGTGTTACTAAGATGGAACACATTACTTCAGGGGTTCATGCTATAAACACAGCCCTTACATAGCTGCATGCTTCCCTTTTCAGTCACAGTGAATGCATGGTTCATTTTCAAGGAAAGCATGCTGGCTAAGCAGTAACCTCAGAACCAGGTTCAATGAAGTCTTCACCTTCCTGCCACAGTTTCAAATGAGAGCAAAGGCCACTTAAACAGTCCTATGAAATAAGAGGTGTACTGTATGATATTGGGTAGCAGTCTTTTGAGACAAGTTCCTGTAGGAAAACCACATTGGGTCATTGGATTTTGTACACTCAATTCTGTCTCTGATCCTCAATTTTCTGATTTTCTATTAGACAGGTGATTGTGTCTATTTATTCACTCTAATCTTCACACTAATCTTCATAATTGGCAGGCTCTACAATACCCAACTCATTGCATCTAAATGCATTTCCATGCAGACGTTCATGAAAAGCTTACTTCATTGTCCAATGGCTTAACATGTTGTTTGTTTAGGATAATCCAGGATTTGGGCTAATCACAGATCTCCAAACAGCCTAATTACCAGAGGTAATTAATTTAGTTGCATTTGTCAGAGGGCTCAGGCAACAATTAGCACTATTAATATGATCTTGTCACATGTCAGCCTACCACATGTAACGGCAAGCTGTTCCTCGTATTTCTATCAAAGCAAATGCCTGAAATGGGCCCTGAAGTCTTAAAGTCTTTGACGGAGGCCTGGCCCTGTGGATAAACCATGCTTTCTTTAAGGGAAAGGCTGAATTCACTCACAAATCCTACCATGGTCTAGTGTGATATTTCAATATATAAATTCTTCGTGAGATAATTTTTATAAAGATGGATTCCGTTAAAAATGATTGGTTGGTTGATATTTATTTAGTGTGCCACAACAGAATGAAGTACCTAGATTGGTCATAATTTATGAGCCATATACAGCCATGTTATTACTTTTCACTGTATTAGTTTATGCAATGCATTCTGGTCATGACAATGTCAAAGAAACTGAAATGATCTACACTAAGAGTACCAAACATTAAGAAAACCAGATTTTTCCAAGACATTCACTGATCAGGTGAATCCAGGTGAACACTATGATCCCTTATTGATGTCACTTGTTAAATCCACCTCAATCAGTGTAGATGATGAGACAGAATAAAAAAGGATTTGTAATCCTTGAGACAACTGAGACATGGATTGTGAACAGTATGTGTGCCCTTCAGAGGGTGAGGGGAGGTGCAACAATATTAGGAAGGTGTTCCTAATGTTTGTTATACTCAGTGTACATGGGGAAAGATTGTTAGTAGTAATGTATAAATGTACAATGTACAAATGAACAATAAGAACAGGAATTTCGGTCTTGAAAGCAAAAAGTTTATTCATGTTTGAAATTACACATAACTACCACAAGGAAGACTTTTCAGTCCAGGGTGTAGTCTGGTTAGAAAGAAACACTAAACATTTTTAATACATTAGAATCACTGCCACAAATCATTTGTCATGACTTTATCTGTTTCAGAATCACATACAATACAAAAAAGACAAAGAAAGTTTGAACCCTGTCAAACAGAGATTGAAATGTACAGTTCAGAATACCGAAACCTCTATGCATTACAGTTTTTATAATGTTTTTTTTGCGTGAATTAGTAACAAGATGAGAAACATTCAAAATGTTCTTCAGTATTTACAACAGTTTTACTGTTTGGTGTTAATTTATGACCAACATTCTCCAATCCCTCCCTCAAAATCCACCAACCAACAATTTTGCACCTCTCCCTCTTATTTTTTTAAATTGCATTTTTTCACTATTCTTAGTATTAATATTATTGTTAACATCATCCATTTTTTTGTTTTTGCGTTTTTTTACAGTTGCAACAAAGCAACTTTATTTTCTTAAAAGATTAAAATATACATTAGATTACATGAACAAAAACAAAGAGTTAATTACAAGATACAATCAAAACAACTAAATAGAAATGTTAAATAAAAAGACAAAAACTATGGTAGTGATATTGTTTAGAGGTAGTAAGTGAGCACTCTAAGCTATAGAAATGTTGAAAATCTATTGGTTTCTATGAGTTTGAATGAGGTAATAAAGCTGTGTTTTGATTTCGTGGGATGTATAAATACTCTTAAGCTATATTATATACAACATATTTTGTGTGACTGGTATCTTGTCACATGCCAAAAGGAAGTGCTATAACTGGTTGGATTTACGGTTAGACCCATGACTATTTCAACCCATAGCAAAAACAAAAACATATTTAAATATCACATGACTTTCATGCTTTTCTATGTTTGACAATCACTCCAGTCTTTTTACACTTTTTTTGTTGATAACTGTCAAAAATATGTTGCAAGTTTGTAAAATACAGAGTTATCCCATTAGCATTGTCAATGAACTTCTACTGTCAATTACTTCTAATGCATTTCAAACTGGTGGTTGTAAAGCAAAACTAATATTGAAAGTAACTCTCCAAAGTTGCCATAGAGTTTACAATGGGAGCCTTATTTAGTTGCTGTACAACATTACAGACAAAAATCACTCCTGGCATTCAGTGATAGAACCGCTACGTTGTTAGTCAATATACGGAAAGAGACCAAGAGACAGGGTAATTGATTTATCAACAAACAAAATTGATAGGAAATATATACAGTACCAGTTAAAGGTTTGGACACAACACAACTGATTGGCTCAAACGCATTAAGAAGGAAATACATTCCACAAATTAACTTTTAACAAGGTACACCTGTTCATTGAAATGCATTCCAGGTGACTACCTCATGAAGCTGGTATGAATGCCAAGAGTGTGTAAAGCTGTCATCAAGGTAAAGGGTGGCTACTTTGAAGAATCTCAAATCTAATTTCTAATGTGTTATTTCATAGTTTTCAAGTCTTCACTATTATTCTACAATGTAGAAAATAGTAAAAATTAGAAAAACCCTGGAATGAGTAGGTGTGTCCAAACTTTTGACTAGTGCTGTATATATATTTCATTTCAAAAGCAAAATGTTTTAGAATACCTATGACAACACATAATGCCATACACTCAGCACTAGGAATAATTTCAGCTTGGTAAAGATAATTTCTTAAATCAATTGTCAATTAAAATGAATGTTGCACAATAAAGATCTGGGTCTTGTTTGATTTGTACAGTACGTGCTTACCCCTTTCAAATGACAAACATAACTATAGCAATGGTGAATTATAATCATGAGACTGATGAAGTTTGAGTGACGACTTCACTGAACTACCAAGAAAACTTCAGGTGTCCATATTGTAGAAAGTCATTTCGCGGGGAGTTGAGGACTCTGGTAGATGCAGCAGACAATTAGTTCTGAAAAAAAGTTTTGTTTATCCTCTCTGGTTGGTCAGTCAGTGAAAGTTCAGGCTTTACAGCTTGGGGATCAGATGCATCGATAACAGAGATCAATTTGAGGTATCAGAGTGCACACTTCCAGGTCCTTCTGTTGGGGAGATTACAGCAGATGGAGTAGTTGTATCGTGCCATCCCCCATTAGCCTAGGAAGGAAGCAGAAGAGAAGGGATCACAATTAAATACTTAGTAATATAATATCTACTACAAATGAAGAAGTCCATGTTAACAACCTAATGCTTTTGTAAGGAGCCTCTATTTGTAATCAAGACCAGTTATTATTCCCCCAAAGACATTTTCATGTGAGGGAGAAAAAGATATCTCTGTACAATAAAATATATTTAGTAAAAATACATTTAACCAAAACATAAGGTATAATAGTCATTCTCATTGTGTACACAGTATGTGTGTACGTATACTCATTTACTAATTAATTAATAAAAAAAGGTGTCACCTTTAGAGCTGGGCAATATGGCTTAAAAATCATAGCTACATTTTTACACACTTGGGCAATTCACAATATATATGGGCAATTTTCTAAATAAGCCTTGTTGTACAATTAAAGGTCAATACACTGCATTTCAAACAGTCAGCAATAAACTAATGAATTCAGGGCTTGTGAAATTATACCTACAGTAGGCTAAATATAAGCCTTGCAAAACCAAAAGAGACAGTAATAATTGTATTATTTCATCAAAATAGTTTAACCTGGGATTTATTTTTGCAATAATCACTGATCTGGCTTTCAAGTCTGTTTATGAAAATGCACTTTTATTACTCGTGTTACATATTTTTTATTATTATTATTTTTAAACATTGTTTGGAATGCCTCGTAAGCAAGCATTTCACGGTAAAGTCAACACCAGTTGTATTCGGCGCATGTGACAAATACAATTTAATTTGATTTTGATTTGACTAACTTCTTGTAGCAGGCATTATAGAAAATTAACACAGGTCTCGTAAACAATCAGTCAAGCACAAGCCTACATTTGAGTAGCCAGATAATCTTTATATTTAAAGTTTAGACCAATTTGATCTATTTGCTAGTTAACAAGGTTGAACAGTTGAATTGTTATGAACACACCCTTCTGTCCATCTCCAACTGTTTGAACAGCTAGCCTGCCCACTTTGTTCAGATGTTGAAATCAAGTGGCCTACCTTATTTCTCAGGATGAGAACGAGTTGCCAATTCTTTATATAATTGTGTTTTATGCGTATTGCACATCTATAAAACACAAACTAGACAGCTAGTATAACTGCTGCTAGCAGGACAAATTGAGCATACATTTTCCACAATCATGTTAATTGATACTCCTATTTTAGTAGTCTCTGCTCTGCGCACAATTTGAGGAGTTGAGACACTTCTCCTCTATTACATAACTTCTCCTCTATTACATTAAAATAATATCTCAATGTGTTTCAGTGTCCATATGACTAATTCTGTTGGACCAAACCTCAAATGCAAATATCGAGTTGAAACCGCTTGTCAGAGAGAAAGAAGTGATCTCTCATCTTTGTTGTTGTGAGTGGCAGGGGGAGGGGCTTGGTGTGTGTGTGTAAACAGAGAGGAAGATGCAAAGCGAGAGGTTTCACTCTCACTAAAATCTGCCCAAAATAAGCCCAATGCGTGTCTATGTGCTTATTTTATACCTAAGCTTGTCACCTGCCTTCCCGCCTTTGGCACAACGACTCCTATTGTAAGGGCGGAGACATGAGCATCTCGTCATTAGATACAGATCTCAGATGCAAATGGGAAGGTGCACACAACACAGAGGAACAAAAGACACAAGACCAAAAATACATAATGAGAACAAGCGGACATAAACGTTCATAAAAATAATAATAATTTAAAAATGGATTATTGCCATACAGGTATTTGGAATATTGCGCAAAAAGATACATTAGAATTCATTGACTTAATTTGATATATCTCCCATCCATAGTCTCCTTTGATATAGTATAACTGCCAAGCAAATGGGCCTTCTCTGCGTTATATTAGCATCAACAATGAGACTCCTTGAAACGAACTGGCCATATGTCTCAGTCAATGGGAGCGAACTCTGAAATCAATGTCCAATCAGATTTCAGCAGCTTGTCACTACATATTCTACTGTCAGTCAGGAAGAGGGAAGGCTGAGGCTGGGTGAGGTGGAAGTGGAAGTGAGTGGAAGTGACAGGGCAGGCCCTTTCCAAGAGAGCCAGTCTGAGCCAGCTTGACTTGGCTTGGCTCGCGGCAGGGACTAGCCTTTGCTGGATCACCTCCGTCACGTCAACAAAACAAAAGGTTAGCGTATGCTCATTTATCTATGATGCACTTCATTATCAAAACAATGTGTCTGCATTACCGTAAAATGGGAGCTCTAGTATTTATGTGGCTCATTGGTGGAATTAGTATTTTTATGATTTAGATCGCCTGGAATAGGTCAATAAATAGCTTATCTGGTCTGCTTTGTCACAATGTCGGTACTGCATTGAAATAAGAGTATTGGTGGATGAGAAGGCCTCTCTTGAAATGAATTATCCAAAGCATGTTTTTTTGTTTCCTGGATGTTTTGCCTCTTTTCGCAGGTGCCCTTATTGGATGTGTTGACATGCCATTAATGTTGGATTTCAGAGCGTATTCTCGTGTGGTGATTAAGTGAGCTCTGGCTTAAACAGAGAAGGAAAGTGAGAAACCTTGTGAGAGAGTGTGAAACACTTCAGTTGAGCCTGCTAGAGGTTGGCACTTCTTCTAAAGGCCTGCAGGCTAAAGGGTGCTCAACAAAACCAAAATGACACCAAGCTCTGTCTGACAACACTAATGACAGCCTGTGTTATCGTTTAGCAAGAGAGTGATTTCTTACATTGTAAACACCACAAAAAAACGGTGTGCTCATTTAATGTTCTTCCAAATACAGTTGAAGTCGGAAATTTACATCCACCTTAGCCAAATACATTGAAACTCAGTTTTTCACAATTCCTGACATTTAATCCAAGTAAACATTCCCTGTCTTAGGTCAGTTAGGATCACCACTTTATTTTAAGAATGTGAAATGTCAGAATAATAGTAGAGAGAATGATTTATTTCAGCTTTTATTACTTTCATCACATTTCCAGTGGGTCAGAAGTTTACATACACTCAATTAGTATTTGGTAGCATTGACTTTAAATTGTTTAACTTGGGTCAAACATTTCTGGTAGCCTTCCATAAGCTTCCCACAATAAGTTGGGTGAATTTTGGCCAATTCTTCCTGACAGAGCTGGTGTAACTGAGTCAGGTTTGTAGGCCTCCTTGCTCGCACACACCTTTTCAGTTCTGCCCACACATTTTCTATGGGATTGAGGTCAGGGCTTTGATGGCCACTCCAATACCTTGACTATGTTGTCCTTAAGCCATTTTGTCACAACTTTGGAAGTATGCTTGGGGTCATTGTCCATTTGGAAGACCCATTTGCGACCAAGCTTTAACTTCCTGACTGATGTCTTGAGATGTTGCTTCAATATATCCACATCATTTTCCTCCCTCATGATGCCATCTATTTTGTGAAGTGCACCAGTCCCTCCTGCAGCAAAGCACCCCACAACATGATGCTGCCACTCGCGTGCTTCACGGTTGGGATGGTGATCTTCGGGTTGCAAGCTTCCCCCTTTTTCCTCCAAACCTAACGATAGTCATTATGGCCAAACAGTTCTATTTTTGTTTAATCAGACCAGAGGACATTTCTGGTCTGCTTTGTCACAATGTCGGTACTGCATTGAAATAAGAGTATTGGTGGATGAGAAGGCCTCTCTTGAAATGAATTATCCAAAGCATGTTTTTTTGTTGCCTGAGGACAGAGGACATTTCTCCAAAAAGTACGATCTTTGTCCCCATGTGCAGTTGCAAACCGTAGTCTGGCTTTTTTATAGGGGTTTTGGAGCAGTCGCTTCTTCTTTGCTGTCGATATAGGACTTGTTTTACTGTGGATATAGATACTTTTGTACCTGTTTCCTCTAGCATCTTCACAAGGTCCTTTGCTGATGTTCTGGGATTGATTTGCACTTTTCGCACCATGTACGTTCATCTCTAGGAGACAGAACACGTCTCCTTCCTGAGTGTATGATGGCTGTGTGGTCCCATGGTGTTTATACTTGCGTACTATTGTTTGTACAGATGAACGTGGTACCTTCAGGCATTTGGAAATTGCTCCCAAGGATGAGGTCTTGGCTGATTTCTTTTGATTTTGCCATGATGTCAAGCAAAGAGGAAATGAGTTTGGAGGTAGGCCTTGAAATACATCCAATTGACTCAAATTATATCAGAAGCTTCTAAAGCCATGACATAATTTTCTGCAGTTTTCCAAGCTGTTTAAAGGCACAGTCAACTTAGTTGATGTAAACTTCTGACCCACTGGAATTGTGATACAGTGAATTATAAGTGAAATAATCTGTCTGTAAACAATTCTTGGAAAAATGACTTGTGTCATGCACAAAGTAGATGTCCTAACCAATATGCCAAAACTATAGTTTGTTAACAAGAAATTGTGGAGTGGTTGAAAAACGAGTTTTAATGACTCCAACGTAAGTGTATGTAAACTTCCGACTTCAAATGTATGTTTCCGACTTTTATACAATGAATTGGGACTGGAGTGATTGTCAAGTTTGAAGAAAAAAATTATAATCGAAACGGTTGACCAAGGTTCATAATGTCGAAAGTATTCGCTTCATCTCTTTGTAATACCAAAAATGTATAACTTTTATATGATTATTTTAGACTGTACATTAAAGCTCATGATATTCAAATGCCTCTCAATAACAATAACTGTCATGATGGGAAGCTGAAGATAACTGAGCCTTCACTGTCCCAACAATGGCAATATAAAGACAACAAATGATAATATTTTCTCGCTGATATTGTTAAGGGAAATATGTCAGTAGTCATTTCTCATCCTCCCTCTGCTTCTCTCTTTTCTTGCTCTCTCTCATCAAATAAATTAATCTTTACTCTGATGGCTTCAGATTATGCACTGTATTACAAAAAAGCACCATATCAGGCCTCATCAAGGAAGATGGAATTCACGTCTGTAAAAGGCTGCAGGCGATCTCACTTTCATGTTTTATCATGATGATAAGGATATGGCAAAGTCTCTGAAGCATTTAAAAAAAGCTAAATCAAACATAGATACACAACTAAAAGCCTACTCATTTCATTTTGGTTTCAGTCACATAAGGTATTACAAGATGTTTATAAAAGCAAAAACAGGGGGATTTTAAATCAAATGTATTTTTATTCCACCTGCACTATTATCTATGTGTGCTTTATTAAACTATGCTTTTATCCTCCTGCAATGAAAATGTGCCAACATACCTACAATCTCTAATCTCCTATGTCACATGTTCGCTTCATCCTTTAAGAAGCTCAATCATTTGCTATGGCAGTGCTGAATGGAGTTTCTCACTTCCCTGGCTCACTGAGCTCAGATTAGCCATCTATTCTTACTATGTTCCTGACAGCCTAGATTTCCTTAAAACCTTTTCTAGTAAAATTCAAAACTTTGTTCTGAGAAAAGGAAATGTATAACGGGTCAAGAAAGAAAATAAATGAGTGCAATTAATTTGCCTTAGCTTTCACTTTTATCACACAGTGGGAAGCAAGGTGAGGTGAACTGTATCCGAGCTTACTACTAACATTCTGTGACTTGTGTTTACAGTAGAATGGATCCAGTTTGGACAAGGTCTGCTCAGGATATAACCACTTTCTCCAGAATGGTACCTACAGGAAGAGGAAGCAGAGACACTTACATTCAAGCCGTGTGGACTGTACATAGTGTTACCCCCCAGAGCTTCACTGTATCCTGCCGTCTGACTGATAACATGGCGCAGGGTATCCACCTGATGGGAGAGAGAGGGTGGGCATGGCTGTCAACTCACTATGGCATGGGGGTTAACATTAACACATGCTCAATGCCATGTTTCAAAACATACAAAACTTACTCCATGTGGGAAGGGACTATGAGACACAGACAACACGTTAACACGTGTGCACTTTATGAAACCATGGCAGCTGGAAGATGGGTTGGGGGTGCTGTCGTTGGGGGGGCACCCTCAGCACCCCTACTTCCTGCGACTATGTCCAAAACCATTAATCTCTAGTTCTAATGGGGGCATCTGACATGTTTATGGATATGTTTCTCTTTGCCAGAAGATACTGACCCTACCGTTACACTTGTTTACACTGAGCTGCATTGGGGTCGGAACACAATCATGGTTACATTAAGACACCATGGAGCCGGCGCAAGATACTGGTCGGAAAATGTACCTCAATGCATGGATGGGATATGCCACTGTACTCCAAATTAGACCTTTATCCACACTGATACACAGACAAGATTGAAATACTTCTAGTTTTCAGGGAAAACTGCCATTTTCATCCTCAATGTTGGCTACAAGTAGCCACCGCAGGCATTTTGGAATGGCAGTGTCAGCCAATCAGCTCTTTTGTTGTTCAACATCACGTGCCATTCAATAATGGCTGATGTGGCTAATGCTAGCTAACATGAGAACGAAAAGGGCAGGTTTCCGGGAAAACTGGTAGTATTCCAATATTCTATATGGAGCAGTGTGGATAACGGTAACATTTTTAGTACAGTGGAATATCCCATCTCTGCATTGAGGTACGTTTTCCAACCCATATCTCATGCCGGCTCCATGGTGTCCATGGTGTCTTAACCATGATTGCGTTCCGACCCCAGTGCAGTTCAGTGTAAACAAGTGCAACGGTAGGGTCAGTATCTTCTGGCAGTGTTTCTCTATGTCTGTCTCTGAACCTGAAGAAATAACATAATGGATGACAACAACTACAACAAAATGCAACACAACCAAAATGAGACAAAGACAGGAAAGATAACAAGACAGGACTGTAGGTAGAATACAATACCATAAAACCCAACACAAACCCAAGAGCTCAAGTCAAAGCCAAATGCATTCACAAAATGGGAAACTTCAATCGAGTCTGTTACAGAGATTAAATAAACACATTTTCTGTAGTCTTTTAGAAATAATTGTTGATAGCAATGGGGTGGGATATTTTTAGGTAGGCCAGAATACTCCATCCAAAAGCGAATTACAGTCAGTAAACACTTTCAATGGTCTCAAAACAGAAAATGGAGCCCACATTGTCACTTTTACAGAAGAGACCGTGACACTGTGGGAATCTGAGCTGGCCCAATGTGGGAAGCATGTCTTAGTTACTGTATTTCAAGACTGCACTGTGGATGGCTCAGCACACAGGCAAAACTGGGATGGCTCTGTGCATTTGCACATAAGACCTGTCCCTGTTTGTGGCTCCTACCTGTGACTGCACATTGGCTCCGACTTGTGCCCCTTGGTAAGAATCCCCATTCAGAGACTGCATGCTCAAGAACATGTCCCCAGAGTTTGGGAGGTTAAAAGAACCTGAAGAACCTGGAAAGGGAAGATGTAAGTAGCTGAATAACTATATAGAGGGCTACGAGGAAAGAGTACATACTAACTAAACACACACAAACACACACAAGCACACAGAAAGACACAAACACACTCTACTGTACATACACAACATCCACTACTACACTCAGTTACTAGATTCCGTAAAAGCAAGCAACTACAAAAGGAAGGGAAGCAAGGAAACACATGATAAAGGAGAGGATAGTGGTCATGTCATAACTCTGAGGAGGGTATTCAGATTGTCCACAAAAAAGGAGGCAAAACAAATTGAATAAAAATCACATGAAACAAACAGAGATCCGACATGTGGCAGATCGCTTTAAGCTCCCAATTTGTTCCACATCCCTAACTTCCTATCTACTGTTAGTGGGGAAATATCATATACCAATGACAAGCACAAGAAGAAGCTTATGAAAAGAGCAGTACCAGTAAACATGTTGGTTAAAAGAGTGTTTTTGCTCTCTGCAGAGTCCAGCTGAAATTCTTCATCTTTCATCTGGAATCCTGGGTGCAAGAAAAAGGGGACCACTTCAAATAGCTATCGCTTACCAGATCACATCCCCTTGTCAGGTCAGCCAAGTCCAAAATCACAGTCATTCTCCAGGACTATACATTGTGTTGGATGTCTTTGTACTGTCATTTGTGAGTCCCATTATTCATTAACAATTGTGTGCATTGCTGTTGTTATTTCAAATTGGTGTAACTTATACAGTCTACTCTAACTGCTCCCAGCTATTATTTTCAATCTCTCTTAGAATAAAATGCACCACCATACAGTGGAGCTACAGCTTGACAAATTAGAGGGGGGGCTGAGGAAAAGTCAAGGGAAAACAAAACCTCAGTGACATCATTTTGAATTGTCTTTTTGTCAGATATACATCTGTTCTCGGTTCACAAACCAAGAACGCACTCTTTATGCATGAGTTTGCTTGTCTTATTTGGCATCGACTGTATCAAAGACAGGAGACTCTGTGATCCCAAGGCTGGGAGCAGTGCCTGTCACTCCTGCCTGTGTGAATGGTGCGTGAGTGGGGGTTAAGCATGGGGGGCTTGGGGCTGAGGGCTGGGGGTGGATGGCAGAGTTAGGGCCTGCACAGGGGTGCCTACCGGAGTTGGGTGTGGTAGGGGAGTTGGTCTGGCTGTTCTGCACTGCGGCGGCCACTGCATGCGCTGCTGTTACTGCAGTCTTAGCAGCGTACAGGTTAGCTTCTTCCTGGAACTTGCCTATGTTCTTCTTGTACCGGATTCTCTTGTTGCCGAACCAGTTGGATACCTGGGGGGAAAAGCAGAGGGAGAGCCGAGGTGTCAGACGTCAAGCAGCCAAGGCACTGTGCACTGAGCAGTGTGATTGTTTCAAGATGTCACGTTTGGGTCCATCAAGTACTCAATTCCCAGCCCCTGCAGAAATGTCCACTGGGTATGCAGGCTAATTAAGCAATAATCAAGAATCACTTGTGCGTTATCATAGAAAGGAGCATGACATGCTCTCTGTTTGTCTCTTGACAAAACCAACACACAAGGGGCTGCTTCTCTCCCACAACACATACTGAACATTTCTCAGATTGTATTACATTGCCAGGCCTAAGGAAATAAGTTCTGCCATTTTATGTGTAGACTTGTTTGCTACTGCACTGGTGGTAGAACTTGCTTAACAGATAAACAGATGAATATTAATGAAGATGATTTCTTAGTCCACCAGTGCAGAGCATCAAACCCATGCCTGGCCACTGCACATTCAGTCAGCCAGGCTGCATAATACAGGACGCGGGCATTGTGGTGCTATGGTGAGGTCAACGAGTAACAGTGAGGCCTACAACACAACATTTATGAGGAACTTTTGTGTCCATATGAAATACAATCTCAGGGCAAAATGTGTCTCTTTTAATTGAAACTGTATCATCACAGCTTAGCTATCACTTTAACAATAATACATGCTAACACTAAAAACTGTAAACAGTGTAGCTTCTATAATTAAAAAGTGCAGTTTCTATATTTCTATTTCTAAATGTTCATATTTGTATTGTATCATTATGACTAATACTACAGTATTACAGCACAGTGATATAAATAAATCCTTCCAATCTCATGGTACAAAGAAAGAAAGAAAGAAAGAAAGAAAGAAAGAAAGAAAGAAAGAAAGAAAGAAAGAAAGAAAGAAAGAAAGAAAGAAAGAAAGAAAGAAAGAAAAAAGGAAAATAAATAAATGTTCCAGTTTGTGAGGGCTGGCTCTGCAATAAGAGTGGAATAATAAAGAGATTAGGGTTGTGTTTTAATGGGCCTATAAATTAGAGTGGCCTGTCGCCGTGCTATGGCTCCCCTTAGCTCCTGCAGCCTGCTGCCGGACCAGCCAAAGAGCAGCTGCCCCTAATGAAGCTTTATTTAATTTCCACCCCTGCACTTACATTTTAATATCTCCAGCAACCCGCCAATGCTGCAGCATGCGCAAAACAACTGGATTTGCATGACATCAGATCGTTTCTATCCTGCATGTCTCTGGGCTTCTAAATCTTTAATATCTAGGCAATTAAAATGAATGACCATTCAGGCGAAGCCACTGTTGGCAGGGTTTCCTTGACATCAATTGTTTAATGTGTTTACCTAGAAGTTAAACTAACAAGCAAGGTTTAATTGGAAGCAATGAAAGCCCTAGCCATCATCCTTTTTACTTAACCTGCTTACAGTGGATGTTAAGGGCAGTGAGGATGCAGGCAGTCTCAACATTTGAGCCAGATCACCAACAGCACTGCAGAGCATAAAAACCTCTCTCTGAGTGGTATCATTATTGGGATATTACTTTGAATATATATATATTACTGTATATATTTAACAGGGGAAAAAAACGAATTACCATGCTTTGAGAAATCACTTTAAGACAAATGCAATGGCATTGTTATATTTCAGAAAATGCAGAACTATAATGCATTTAATATCATGAATGATTATGCGGTACAGTACTTGGGCTAATATTTAAGAGAGCTAGAACAAAGCATAGGTAAAAAGAAGCCTCCAGACAGCTCTCTAAAGCCTCTGGCCTGTTTCATCTAATAGTAACGGCTGAGCTGAGCTGCCTGTCTGTCTCTGTGTGCTGCTGGGTAATGGCTGTAGCTACCTTTAATCGATTCTTTATGAAATCATATGGAGGACCGAGGCCGTACCTGTCTGCTTCAATGGCATCTATGGGCCTCACAGCGCATCATAAAGAAGTCACTTATCAGCAGTGCGGTTTTAACACAAGGGCCACAAACTACCTAGCCACACCACAGTCAGACACTTTTATGAATCCCATCTACATGGCATTATAGTGCATAATAAACACAATGATAATGACAATGAGCTTGGATTAGCAATATATGAGAGGCCTTTGAAAAATGGTTATAATGGTAATCACCGTGTTGACTATCGCTGGTTTTGGTTTTGCTATAGTTCTACTGGGGCTATAGTTCTACTGGGGCTGCAGTTCTACTGGGGCTGTAGTTCTACTGGGGTTATAGTTCTACTGGGGCTATAGTTCTACTGGGGCTGTAGTTCTACTGGGGTTATAGTTCTACTGGGGATATAGTTCTACTGGGGTTATAGTTCTACTGGGGTTATAGTTCTACTGGGGCTATAGTTCTACTGGGACTATAGTTCTACTGGGACTATAGATCTACTGGGGTTATAGTTCTACTGGGGTTATAGATCTACTGGGGTTTTGTTCTACTGGGACTATAGTTCTACTGGGGCTACAGTTCTACTGGGACTATAGTTCTACTGGAAACAGTAGTTCTCAGATATATTTGCTTCTGATTATTGATAGAAATAATGAACTCTTCAGTATTCAACATTGTGTTACATGAATGCTTGAAATAGAAAAGTATTACAATCAATTCAAAAACAGAATTGCTTTTGACAGATCATACGATGGGGAAATTCTATTGAATATATTAGTTTGTGAAGACCTGGTCAGTATTATTCTATTATTCAGGACAAGTTGTGATGACTGTGTTTAACCACTGTATGGTGTTGTTAGATTGCACGGCCTCAGCAGTGTTAGCATCCTCTACCCTGGGTATTAAGGGGCCATTTCCCCTGGTCACACACATTTTTCTCCTGCCCACTCAACTCTGGCTTTGGTGATTCACAGTTGAGCTAAACATTGTGTAAATGCAGGCACCGTAAGGTAGAGACCACAACCCAATCCACAGAACTAATTCCCTTTTATCTTGTGGCAGTGCATTCAATTGACTTCCCTGTGTAGTGGGAGCCAAGTTGAAAGACTGAATTACCTGACCTCAGCAGCTGCATCAAAAGGAGCGATTGTATAATGGTCATGCAGACTCCTTGCAAGAACACGAAACCGGGTTTGTTCTCAGTGACCCACTAGAGGGGGCATGTAACAGTAGTTAATAATTCACTAACATTTCTACCCCACTCCGGGTCAATACACTGCTCTTGTCATTGAAAGGGAATAGATGGTCTTTCCAAGATCTCAATACCACTGGATTTATAAGGTCTTCTTGGGGAGACTCTTTAATGAAACCTCAAACATGGGTCTTAATTATACAGACAAAGGTGGTTTCAGTGGCCATCCTGCTGCTAATATTATCAATAATAGAACAGAGAACATGAATACTTAACACCTTAACCCAAGGCATCCCTCTCCTAAATATATAATGACCTGAAATATTGATAAGCGTGAAGACTGTGAGCTCTGAAATGGGTAAACACAGATTGTGGTGCTGAATCGGCCCTGTGTTCTGAGCTCACTCTCTTTTGTCTAGAGGGCTGCTTGACCCTGTCTGTGCCCTGGGAGCAGAGTGCCCACTCACAGCAGCACTGTCTGGAGATTATATCAATTATGGCCCCTGACACATCCATAAACACGGACACAAACCACTGCCGTCCAATCCCACACCTTTATTGTCACACATGCCAACTGACAGAGTGAAATAATACAGTAAGACTGCATCCTGAATGTAGAGGGCCATTGCTTCATGAAGTGAGGTAATATCCTGAACAACAGAATGACAGATGTAGGATCTTAACTTTAACACTCTTTTGGTGCTGAGGATTTTACCGCATAGCAGGAAATGCAAATTTGTAGAGTATTCAAGGTTTAAAAATGCTTCTAAAGTTTGTAATGTCCACTTTAAAATGTCAGACTTGATTTATCAACCACTACAAAAAATGTTCATGAATTATAATACAAATAATAATTCACATTTCCTGTTGATGCAGGATTATTTTCCTGCTGTAGCAAACTATCTCAAATTATACTGAATAAAAATACAAACGGAACACGTGCTGTCAAGATGTATCTGTATAATCATCATGCTGTTTAATCAGCTTCTTGATATGCCACACCTGTCAGGTGGATGGATTATCTTGACAAAAGGGAAAAATGCTCACTAACAGGGATGTAAACAAATTTGTTTACATAAAAAAACATTTTTGAGCAATAACCTTTTTGTGCATATGGAACATTTCTGGGATCTATTATTTTAGTTCATGAAACATGGGACCAACACTTTACATGTTGCATTTATAGTTTTGTTCAGTATATGTTCATGCAAAGAAACACACACTCAGTTCCCTCTAGTCAGAGAACAATATTAGCATTGTGTAATGTCCACCAAAACCTACTTAGTCAATCCATAAATCAAAGCAGTAGATTCCACATAGACATCTGTGATAACCATCAGACTGATATCTAATGCTTATTGATTCACATATTTATACTACAGTCACTGTAGTGTATAGGAAAGCAAGTTATATAATGTATACAAAGATACTGTAATACTGTACATAATGCCTTCCTTAGTGAACAAACCTCACCATTGAGTTTGAGAGTATCTGGAAATACCAAAACATGTCATTACTGCCCATTCTCTGGAGTAACTCTTCTGACTTCACCAGGCTCTCCTATGCTTGGGTAAGACAACAAACTCAGAGAGGACTTGACATAGTCTAACTCACTAAGACTGAGCCAAAGCACTACAGAGTAGTCAATAGGAGTGGCTGCAGTGGACTAGGCTTGTCAAGGAGAACCCTGCTAATGGGGCTTGAGATGTTCAAGTGAATTCTTAAAAGGCCTCTTATTTCTGGACTGATTTGTCCTCCTGGGAACTCCTACAGTGCCCTGTTTAGTCAAGCACTCAGAACAGAGAATTGTTCCACTTGTGAGGGGCAATGCCCACTCCTTCAACTAACATAAACCACACTGGCAGAAAGCAGAACATTAGACATACACTGCATGTTCTAAAACCAAGAAGGACATAACTAGCAGACGATCTACAACTAACAAAAAATGCATACTGTGTAGAAAACTAATGATTTGTGTTATAGAAATAACAAAAAAGTTAAATGATATGACATGAGACATCATAACCAACATATAATGTGGTGGTATGGTTGTTGTCTTGAAATGGTATTTAGCAATCATAAATAATGAGTGCGCTGAAAATACAATGAAAATGTTGTATGATACCTAGTCTTGGCGTATGATTTGCTCACCCAATATTGTGTGAGATTAAACAGAAAAATAACACACGTTCTATGTATCACAGTGGAACTTGCTTGGTGCCAAACTTACAGTAAAGCTGTAAGCATGGTACGCCTACATTAAAATAGCATCAGACTGATTTTGAATGCCAGGATATCAGTCCATTTGTGTGAGGGAGGGGATCTGTGTGCAGTGGTAGACTGTGAAGGTGCACATACAGAAACCAAGAAAATATACAAAATAATGAAAACAACAACAGTGGATCAGGAGAAGTCATGACATACCTGTGATACTGTGATGGTGCTTCCCACCCCCTGAAGGCAAAAAAGAATGGGCTTTTACAGTATCTGACTCTGCATGACTACACTCAATATACCCCTCCACACCCCCTCCCCACAGACAAGAGAGAACATTGCAAATAAGTGTTTACTATATAGGTAATTCTCAAATTGGAACAACCATGGATTAACATCTGAACTAGAATACACAAATCTAAATGATCTAACTTTTAACAATAGTAGCAGAACAGAGTGAAGGAGGATAACAATGCTGAATTGGTTTGGGTGTGGGGGTTGGGTGTGAGAGATGATATTGCCTTCAGGTTAACCCAACTATTAGGCTAAAGGTAAAGTGGGAAAGTCACAGAAATTGTTTGTAAAAACAAAATGTTTATTGGGTGAAGCAGTGTTGTCTGCATGTACAAGCCTAGGCCTGAGCACTGTGACTTCACATGTACCTTAAACATCATATGGATTAACTGGATAACCTATACAGGTAGACATCCAGCCACCTGGACTGATCGAGCAAACAGAGAGAATGACAAAGAAAATGGCAGGAGACCCAGAGTGGACATCTATGGAGGACTAACAGGCCCAGAGAAGACATCTATGGAGGACTAACAGGCCCAGAGTGGACATCTATGGAAGACTAGCAGGCCCAGAGTGGACATCTATGGAGGACTAACAGGCCCAGAGAGGACAACTATGGAGGACTAACAGGCCCAGAGAAGACATCTATGGAATACTAACAGGCCCAGAGTGGACATCTATGGAGGACTAACAGGCCCAGAGATGACATATATGGAGGACTAACAGGTCCAGAGAGGACATCTATGGAGGAATAACAGGCCCAGAGGGGACATATAGGCACTGTAGGCATCTGATTGCAGCCAATATTAGGACACTGACCTCCCCTCCCCGTGGCCACTGCTGTGATAGGCTGAACATGCCCTAGCTGAGGTGTCATTAGGCTCAATGTCAAGGTAAGATAAGGACATTGTTCTCTGATAGTGTGGCCTAGCCGTCCTTCCAGGATGGTCTTGAGTTGCAGCCAGGGGCCTCGTCTACTGCCTTTTCTCCCCTGAATACCCACCAGCCACTGCATCTGAGATAAGGAAACTGCACCCACCTGGGATACTGTAATGCTGCACTTTTTGGCCAACTCCTCTTTGGCTTCTTCACTGGGATATGGGTTGCTGAGGTGCGAGTAGAAATACTCGTTCAAGATTTCCGTCGCCTGCTTGCTGAAGTTTCTCCTTTTCCGCCTGAATAGTGAACAAAATGAGAGAAAGGCCAAGCAAGCTCATTAGCAAAACCAGCATTAACTCATCCATTTGGATCGGACAAATAGCACAATCAATCTCACACATAAATGGTGAAAATAATGAGGAATGGGGGTCTCAGGAGCGGAATATTGTGTCCTCCTTTCAGCACCATCCTCAGCAACACACACCAAGCCATCCGCCAACCGCTAAACCCACAAACACACAAACACATACATTGCTTAATTTGGTCTGATCTCCAGGCCAAGCATGTAATGTGTAGTGTTTAGCACAGCAGATGTGCAGGCTTGGTGATGGAGTGCTAGGTCCAGTAGCATCTCGGTACATTATAGGAATCAAGACATGCCCAACTGAGCATTGTTCCTGGAATGCCACAGCCCCAGGGAACTCCAGTGGGAACAAATCAACTCTAACTAGATCTGGGTCTCCTTTACCCCCCCAGGGCACTACTTATCATGTTATTGAGTATATGCTGCTTATTTTACCTTGTTTAATACACTTCACACAAGCAATGGGCAGCAACTGTGCATCTGCTTGGTTTCTGCTTCCTCCCACTCTCCTTAGAGCTCCACTCCACACCAGGGAACTCCAGTGGGAACAAACCAACTCTAACTAGATCTGGGTCCCCTTCTTCCCCCGAGGGAACTACTTATCATGTTATTTAGCATTTGCTGCTTATTTTGCCTTGTTTACTGCACTTCACACAAGCAATGGGCAGCAAATGTACTTCTGCTTGGTGTCTGCTTCCTCCCACTCTTCTTAGAGCTCTACTCCACAAACGGTTTGTGATTACAGTAATCCAGAACACCTGCTGATTACATATGACTTTGTTCCCACTTCATTTAATCTAAAATGCTTTCAGGTGATAGCGGATGGTTATCTTGAGAAGATGGCATCTATGAATATTTGCAGTGTACTGTACTGTATGTTGTTGATTCGTTTTTCACAGATATAGAAGTCCATTTTCTAGGAAGTGTTGTTATTACGATCATATGTCTCCATATAGTTCTGTCTCTGAGTGCCTTCCTACTGTATGCTCCAGGATAGAAACAATGGTTTTGTGGGTCTAGAAACATTGATTTTGTGGGTCTAGAAACATTGATTTTGTGGGTCTAGAA